>OX369259.1:15629472-17110568 GCA_947284805.1 Coleophora flavipennella
TTTAAAATTCTATGATAATAATTAATAACTTTACACAAAATGAGCACTGTGCCAAAACAACTAAATATAAAATAAAACAAACAAAAAGAATTGGCGCTCGCGTCGATGTCTTTTGTAAGAAAAAATCGCATTATTTTTTACACAGAACGACCAAGGAAAACGTATCTCATAATTAAATAATAATTTTCGAAAAACCTAATAACTTTTAGGTGCAAGCTTTTAATATTGCATTGTCACGCGATATACATATGCATGCAAAATTTCAGCGTAATCGGAAACCGGAAAGTGGGTCAAATTTAACTTGCAACATTTCACCCGAACAAACATACATACATTGAAAGTTAATTAAAACCTTTTAAAAAAATCCCTCATCTTATTTTTATGTCTCCGATACCAGCGTACGGCCATAAATTTAAATAAAACTGGACACAAAAATAAACGAAAAAACTCAAGCAAAATCAGGTTTTCTACGACCTTGGCATATATGACCAAAAAGCGTGTTTTTAAATATTTTTAATGTGCGTCTTAATTCCAAAGTCGTTAAGTGGGCAAGGGCAATCAATTCGTATCAAAATTTAGATATTTAAAGGTAAAAAATATAAAAAAATATTTCAGTTATAAATAGTTTTTGAAATCATATTTTTTTATATCAGTAGTAATGAATGTTGTTAATAGTGTTAATAGGTGTTGAACAAGACTAATGTTTCGAAAAATTTGCGTAGTGAAAAGAAACTAGTCTTCGGTCTAAAAACCACTCCTATACAACTCGAACAGATTTCATTATCTTTTAAAAAACCTGCCAAGTGCGAGTCGGACTCGCGCACGTAGGGTTCCGTACCATTATCTAGAAAAATCACGTTTGTTGTATGGATAAAATATTAATTTTATTTAAATTTAATCAATTATTTTTAAAGTGAATAATACAACGCAATATATTATGTGAATATTTCAAGTGTCTACCTGTTGCCGTTATCAATATCGAGAAAAAACAAGCAAAAAAAATCGCGTTTGTTGTATGGCAGCCTCTTAAATATTTATTTTATTCTGTTTTTTAATATTTGTTGTTATAGCGGCAACATAAATACATCATCTGTAAAAATTTCAACTGTCTACCTATCACGTCTCATGAAATACAGCCTGGTGACAGACGGACGGAGAGACAGACAGACGGACAGCGAAGTCGCAGTAATAGCAAAGTATATAAGGTGTAACAAAATTAGCTGAAACTATGGAACCCATAGTCAAATCGCAAAAAAAAGTTTGGCTCTCCCATACTACCTCATCAGCTGATCAGCCAACTTAGTATGGGAAGTTCAAATTTTTTTTTGAGATTTCACTATGGGTTTCATGGGGAAAGTTGTTCAGTATCATGGGTAGAAGCACCAGTCAAAATAGTTTCAGCTAATTTTGTTAGACCTTATATACTTATATATTAGTACTAACATACAGTATGCCCTCTAGATTGCGACCGCACCCCCTCGTCACCCAGATTGATACAGATTGGTTACAGTTTGGTTGTCGAACGTATATGATTTCGCCGCCATTTTGTTTGTTTCGTCATTCCTTTTTTGCAATGTCAATTCTGGTCCGTTGTATGAAGTGTCCAGAGTGTGGTAATGGGGTCCCGTTTTTACCCTTTGAGTACGGAGCCCTAAAAAAACGGTAACGTGAGATATACTAACTGCATCACCGGGCCCAGAATCCAGATCTTTAACAGGTCACGCAAATCCGGACTGCACAGTGTACAGTGCCCCCAAAATGACCGGACAATATTGTCAAGGTTGCAAGACCTTCGCCAGAACGCGTATCTGCCGTGGGAACCTAATGTAATGACAATAGGTAGTCTTGTTGGGGACGTAGTGAATGCCAGCGGAGCGAATAATTTTGTGTTTGTAACATCCCTCTTTAAAATACTTTCGTTTTAAAACAACATTTAAAAAAACATTAAATTAATTTTATTGCTATTATATTTTAGTAGCATAAACGTTTCAAATACAAAATTTGCCCCCCTTTTTTTTTGTAAAAAGTGGGTTGAAAAAATTCGGGTGCTGCACTTTTTAAGCTTTTGCATAGCTTTTATCGCGGGCTTTGAGCGCGGCGACCGAATCAAGAAATTCCGTAACGAAAATAAAACCTAACACCCCACGCTCGGCCGAGTTCTAAAAAACTTACAGTGCCATCTATTAGCGATTTGCGGTACTAAAAGGACTTAGTCAATTTTACTGGTGTAAATTTCTTAGTGTTAATTTATTACATAAACATCCCGCTTTTTTATATGTTCCTTACCTCAAAAGGAAAAACGGAACCCTTATGGGATCGCTTTGTTGTCCGTCTGTCCGTCAGTCTGTCTATCAAGACACTTTATATCGGGAAGGCATGGAGGTATCAAGTAGATATTAAAAAAGGTACGGCCGTTTATGCCGCAAAAACACAAGGGAATCAAGATTTATAGGCTATTTTCTGTTGTCCTAGAACTACAAAATTTGGCAAGTTATACCGTCTTATACTACAAGTATATAGGAAAAATCGGAAAACTATTCGAAACGGATCCTTGGACCTTGATTCCACTTCCAAACTTCATTGTCAGATCAACTTCAAAATACCTATCTTATGTCTCCGGGAATAAAGCTTTAATTTAAATTCCAGCTCAATCGGAGCCATGGAGTCACTCTAAAATCGATTTCAAAATTTGACTTAAACGAACATACACACAAATAAATAAAATCTTTAAAAAGCATTATACCTATCTATAGGTAGGCTACAAATGACACAAAGGGTCAAATTTCACGCTATTGTTCTTTTTTGGACGATATTACGTCATTACGTCACAGGTTAATTTAAAATGTCATTACTTGGTCGTGTCACAAAAAACTAATAATCGTAGGGTAATTTCCAGAAGGGACGGTGTTTTGTGACCTACAAATAAGTAGCATCATCATCATATCAGCCGAAAAACGTCCACTGCTGGACAAAGGCCTCCCCCCAAGGATTTCCTCGACGACCGGTCCTGCGCTGCCCGCATCCATCGGCTTCACTAGGTCGTCGGTCCACCGCGTGGGAGGCCTGCCTACGCTACGTTTTCTGGTGCGCGGTCGCCACTCTTGAGAATTTAACTGCCCCAACAGCCATCTGTTCTACGAGCTATGTGCTCCGCCCAAGTTAAGCGATTTACAAATAAGTATACGTGAGTGCATTCATCATATCAGCCGAAAGACGTCCACTGCTGGACAAAGGCCTCCCCAAAGATTCCCACAAGAACCGGTCCTGAGCTGCCAGCATCCATCGTCTTGCCTAGGCTACGTCTTCCGGTGCGCGGTCGCCACTCGAGAACTTTACTTCCCCAGTGGCCGTCTGTTCTACGAGCTACTTGCGCCGCTCACTGCCTCTTTAGCGATTCTGAGAGCTAAGTCGGTTTATTTGCTTCTCCTACGGATCTCCTACTTTCTGATTCGAGCACGTATAGGTAGACACCGAACATGGGCGTTCCATCGCCCTTTGGACGACCTTGAGCCTTCTTATGAGACCCATAGTAAGCGACCATGTCTCAATTCCGTATGTCCTCAGCGTTCCTCTTATATGACATCTATGATTACCAATGACATAAGTTGTCAAGTGTATAACAGGTAACTGTTATTTAAATTATGATCATTTATAACATAACAATTGAGCATAACATATTATAGTTTAATAAAAACATTCCATATTCAACAGCAACGCTTACATTTATTTCAATAAAAGAGGTTCTGTGAAGATTTACGTAAGTGGGTTAGACATGGCAATATTATGAAATGTGTAACCATATTTGTTTTATCTACCATTTTCATACGAGTTACATCTAACTAACTACAAGAATTGATTACAATTAAAAACCTGACTGCATCAAACATAACTCCTCTTTTTTGGCTAGTCGGGTAAAAATTAACACACCGGAGGATGTAGGTGTAGGGTGATATAAGGGCGTGGGTTAAAACTCCATCGTGGACATGTACTTATTATTATTTAATTATGGAAACAAGACCCGTAATGGGTCATTTATAAAGTATTAAGATAGGAATTTATTAAATTTATTATATTATGAGGTGATGATGATAATTTTTTGGTTTTTGAATCAAGTTGTTAGATGGATGACAGCTGATGCGTGGAAAAGAAATAGATGGAATGAAAGGAGAAACTGCACTACAAAATGTATCCCATATCACTTACGGGATCAAGACGAATCTGACGACACCTCGCACACCAAAATCCATCAAGCCTTTTAGGACGCAGAGCGTGCCAAAGGAATAAATCAGACTCGAAAAACATAACCTTTTTTCTGGCTCAGTCGGGTAATTAAGAAAATGATGTTCTCTAAAAAGAGTAAAGATTAAACTACATTCATCAATTATGCTCAAATTAATAATGATTGATTTATAGTTCATAATAGATAAAAATATTCCGCAGCAGCTTTTAAGGCTTGTTTGGACTCCTAAATTTTTAACGGACTTCAAAAAATAAGAAGGCTCTCAATTCGATTTTGTAAGTTTTTTGTATATGCATGTTCGATTTCTTCTCCGATTGTTAACCGATTTTAAATATTCTTTTTTTAATTGACATCATCGTCAGCTCATGTTACTTCCACACCGAGGGACTCGAGCCTACCCTGAATTAGGGCCATCGGGCCTTAATCGACCACGCAGCCCAGTGCGGGTTGGTCGACTTCACACACAATCTTCGAGTTTATGCGCAGGCGTGTGCAGGTTTCCTCACGATGTTTTCCTTCACCGTATAAAAGCGTCGGATAAACGTACATATGAAAAAAATCGAAAACACATTGGTACGTGGCAGAATTCGAACCACGACCTCCCGGACAGGAGGCGGCGGCCCTAGCCGTTACGCCACCGACGCTCTTATTATATTTTTAATTGACACTTGTAGGTTTATCTTCCAGGGTAGTCCCGTATAAATTGTATTAAATATACTTGTTTTGAAAATTAACAAAAACAAAAAAAAGCAAAATTGCGATAGAAGTCGGTTTTTTACCGTGTTCAGTTTGGTCAATTATTGTCTTCTTAAAAAACACCGTTTAGTTTCAACAAATTAAGTTCACCGAGTCGAATGAATCAAAATGCAGTCGCAATATTTTTTTATTGGTTACGTCATATCCATCTCATTTTATGATCTCGTTGTGGTTTGCCTGTGTTATAGTTTTCCTGTTGGCTATTTTAATATGGTTTTTAAAAGTAATTTAATGTTTATGTCACAATAGGGATGACGACAGCATCAGAAATAAATTATGAACTCTTGATCACTAAATTGCCTTCTACTTAAACTTCGGAAAACCTTACTCGTTTTGTTTTCCATCAAGTCTTCGATTTTTAATTCAATAAAAGAGTACATAAATGACGCTGCAAAACTATTACGTCACGCCTAGGTATTTCAAACAATTTTAGAACAAAATTTCGTTTTTGACAGATGATAAAAAGTAAATCAGATGACTAGCATTCGTCATCCCTATTGCAACACTTCGTCTACTTACATTTTTGACCGTTTCATATATTAGTTAACCATATTATAAATTTCACACTATACCAAGCCGTTAGTACTAATATAATATATACTGTGACCAAGCTGTCTCCATCCATCTACTGGGAACTTCCCCTATCAAGTCTGCGGAAGACTGTGCTGGTCTCGCATCGGGTTGTACAGTCAGTCACCAAAAACAAAAACAATGAATCCGCGATACTGACTAAAATCCTAAATTGTCTGTTCAGACGCACAAAGTCACTGATGATACTAGTGTCTTGAAAGTAAATAAAGTAACATACTCATTAATACCTAAATAATAATAATAAAATAATGTAGTTTCTCTGCGTGATCGAATCAGAAACGAGAGGAGATCCGCAGGAGAACCAAAGTTACCGACACAGCTTACACAATCGCTAAACTGAAGTGGCAGTGGGCAGGGCACATAGCTCGTAGAACAGATGGCCATTGGGGCAGTTAAGTTCTTGAGTGGCGACCGCGCACCGGAAGACGTAGCGTAGGCAGGCCTCCCACGCGGTGGACCGACGAACTGGTGAAGAACGCGATGGATGCGGGCAACGCAGTACCGGTCGTCGTGGCAATCCTTGGGCAGGCCTTTGTCTAGCAGTGGACGTTTTTCGGCTGTTATGATGATGATGATTACTCATTCATGTCACAAAACGCTAGACCGAAAAATTTGCTCAAAAATCATCCATTTCAAAAATAACGGCTTTTTTTTTCTTTTCACATACTAAATGGTCTAGAAAAGAAGTAATTGTCCGTTTTAATGTTCAGAGAAACGGTTATTTCTAATTGAATGATTGGTGTTCGATTTGGCGAACGTGAGTTTGAAACTTGTGACCAATTGCTAGAGTTTAAACGCCCACTTCTAACATTGGTATTTTAATTTTGTACAATTAACATATTAAGGATACTTGTCGAAAAACAATAAGTAAACAAAAAAGAGCGCTAGTGTTTTAAATGTATTATCAGTAATAAGGCAACAATTATTACTTAGCAATAGGGCAGCCTATTGTATAGGCTTTCTTCTATATGGACAATTTATTTTTTTTGTGTTGTGATGCAATAAAGAATATTGTATTGTATTGTATTGTAGGGCAACGGGGTAAAGTTTCCCTCCTAAGCGGGACCAATATACAGGTATAAAATTTGGTGTAGGACCTGTTAACTGAGGCTTAAAAATTAAAAGTTTTTAAACTAAAACCCCGACTACGGAAAAGTATGTAAACAAGAGTTTCCCGCCTGAAATCATAGCCTTTATTTTTCCCTTCATCTGGTGTAATAGCCGTGGTCACAAGCCCTATCGAAATCATGTTACTATCATTATGGCTTGCGACCACGGCTATTACACCAGATGAAGGGAAAAATAAAAGCTATGATAGGCGCAAAGCGTCGGTGGCTCAACCGGTAACGACTCGGTCCATCTAACCAGAGGTACCGGGTTCAAATCTGGACGCCAATGTACCAATGAGTATTTCAAAAAACTTACGTACATACTTACCGATTGCTTTAACGGTGAAGGAAAAACATCGTGAGGAAACCTGCACACGCCTGCGGAGAAACTCGAAGGTTGTGTGTGAAGTCGACCAACCCGCACTGGGCCCGCGTGGTCGACTAAGGCCTAATCGCCCTGATTCAGGGTAGGCTCGAGCCCCTCGGTGGGGACGTATATCAGCTGTAATGATGAGGCGCAAAACTCTTGTTTACATACTTTTCCGGAGTCGGGTTTTAGTTTTTTTAATATATTTTTTGTGTCACCCCCCCACCTCGCTACCCACGGCTGCGTGTCGTGTCGCTTGATTAAACCGCGCGTACATTTAGCCGTCTCATAATATCGCTTGTGAGACAATTTGCTTAGAAACCAAAAAGATTAGAAAAATGTAATATGTATACACGGAGTGATCGCACGAATCCAAAGACACCACATTTGTCAAGATCGGTTAAGTGGTTTAGTAAATACGAGGGAACAGATGAACATACATACATACACGCATAGAATGACAAAAACATAACCCTCCCTTTTTCGTTGTCGGGTAAAAATGCACATAACTGGTGAATCAACTGATCGATTTGTATGAAAAGTTCCATTTTCTTTGTAAATCAACTATGAGTCTCCTAGGAAAATTTGTTTAATATGACGAGTGGAAAGTCCAAGTTAACAGCTCCGACAACAATTTTGTTACAGCCTGTATATTGGTCTTACCTACAGGGGAAACTTGTACCCCGTTGCCCTACTGATATTATGTTTAATATTTTTTAAAGATTCTTCGCAATTAAGTATTCCGGCAGGACAACGTCTGTCGGGCCCGCTAGTCATATTATAATATTGATTGATTATTATATTATTTTTTTTGTTGAAAGTTCCTGCAGTTCGATCGATAAAGCTCGAAAACATGTAACAATAACATGATTTTGTCTTAAAATAACTTTCTAATTTTATCCAAATATAGGAAACTGTAATGATTCGACCCAGTTTAGTTAGTGACGTAATTGAAAAATATATTTTTCGACATCGATCTACTCTGCGTTGTTCAAACAAAGTCACAAATATTGACTGTGTCAACACCGTGTATGTCATCTCAGCTACTAAAGACTTTGAGGTAATAAATAACAACTTACGAGTATTACCCACTTTTCATGACAAATAACATTCAGTTAAAATAATAGCTAGATGATAACACAATAAAAATAACATTCAGTTCAAATAATAGCTAGATGATAAAAAAATAAAAATAACATTCAGTTAAAATAATAGCTAGATGATAACAAAATAAAATTACCTTCAGTTAAATTAATAGCTAGATGAAACAAAATAAAAATGTCAAATAGAACTGTCAGTGTCAGTTTGCCCAGAGTTAATAGTGGAAATTTTTCCCTTTTACACGCCTAATATTCAGGGTAGGCTCAAGCCCCTCGTTGGGGACGTATATGAGCTGATATGATGATGATGACACGCATTATATTAGCTTTATCTCTGTATCTATCAATCATGTATTAAGCTTCAACTATAAGTATCTATGGAACGTAATCTCTGAACGTGATTTTCACCCATTTCAAGACGTCGGATTAAATCGAAAATTTGCACACGTCAACACGTCAACAGAACATATACAATCAGTAATCCTACTAATATTATAAATGTGACAGTTTGTATGTATGGATGTTTGGTACTCTTTCACGCTTCAACGTATCGGGATGAAACTTGGCACACATATAGGTTAGGTCCTGTAATAGGACATAGGCTAATTTTTAACCCGGAAAAACGTCCTTTTCCCACGGGAAAATCGAAAACAACGCGGGTGTAGCAATTTATAAAAAATATATTAAACAAAAATCACACTCATTAAGATTCAATGAAAATATTTTTTTTTAAACCGTGGTGTAATTTGTACTTTATTTTTATTACTTAATTATATTTAAAAGAAACCCCTTGGAGACTCTTTACCAATTAACATTGACGGAATGTCCTAGTGTTCCCTACAGAGAAAATTGAGGGATACTTATTCTGGTTTCTACAGAGAAAATTGAGGGTTACTTATTATGGTTCCAACAGATAAAGCTGAGGGATACTTATTCTGGTTTCAATAGAGAAAATTGAGGGATACTTATTCTGGTTCCTACAGAGATAATTGAGGGATGACCATGTGTGATTTGTCCTAGAATATTTATATTTATATATTTTATATTATATACTAATTCCGGTTCCAACAGAGAAAATTGAGGGATACTTATTCTGGTTCCTACAGAGAAAATTAAGGGGTACGTATTCTGGTTCCTACAGAGATAATTGAGGGATGACCATGTGTGATTTGTCCTAGAATATTTATATTTATATATTTTATATTATATACTAATTCCGGTTCCAACAGAGAAATTTGAGGGATACTTATTCTGGTTCCTACAGAGAAAATTAAGGGGTACGTATTCTGGTTCCTACAGAGATAATTGAGGGATACTTATTCTGGTTCCTACAGAGATAATTGAGGGATAACCATGTGTGATTTGTCCTAGAATATTTATATTTATATATTTTATATTATATACTAATTCCGGTTCCAACAGAGAAAATTGAGGGATACTTATTCTGGTTCCTACAGAGAAAATTAAGGGGTACGTATTCTGGTTCCTACAGAGATAATTGAGGGAGACTTATTCAATTGTTTTATTTCTTTGTATAATAAAAATAACTGTAGCGATTCTGTGAGCTATGTCGGTTACTTTGGTTCTCCTGCGGATCTGCTCATTGCTGATTCGATCGCGTAGAGTAATTCCGAGCATAGTCCGCTCCATCCCTTTTGGGTGACCCTGAACCTACTTACTCGTAAGTAGCAGTTGGCATGGCACATAGCTCGTAGAACAGATGGCCTTGGGGCAATAAAGTTTTCTATTGGCGACCGCGCACCGGAAGACGAAGCGTAGGAAGGCCGACGACCTAGTGAAGATTGCGGGAAGCCGCTGGAAATCATTGGAGTGGACGTCTTTCGGCTGATATGACGATGATGATAAGAAATAAAATTTTCTACATATTTGGCGGTGCAATGAAGTAGGTACAAGGTACACACGAAAGCACTATCCAACCAACTGTTTCATTACCATTAGCTCAGTCAGCATCATACAAAGATGAACGAACGATTCAGCAAGTATGTAGGATTGTGGAAACAGTGCCGCATGCCAGCGGCTAAACTTTTGAGAGTAAACAACGCTGTATACTCGCACAATGCTTGGAACGCAAGCGCAGCGCGGCCGCCGAAGCAACCGGTTGCGCTGTAACGGAACACAAGATAGTACTGGGACCACTTGGGCTCGAGTCAGCTGGTTGGGACTTGGCGAAAGGTTTGGATTGGACTTAAGGCGAGGTATTGATTGAACAGTTGTCTTTTTCTTTACGTGTAAAGAGTAAAAACGCTAAACGAGTTAAAAAACCGACTTCCATCGCAACAACTTCGTACAATTTTGCTATATTATTTTTGGTTTTTGTTAAGTTTCTAATAAAGTACTACACCGATTTTGATAAAATTTATATGGGACCACACGGGAAGCACTAGCTTTCAAATAAAAAAAGAATCATCAAAATCGGTTCACCCAGTCAAAAGTTCTGAGGTAACACACATAAAAAAACATACAGTCGAATTGAGAACCTCCTCCTTTTTGGAAGTCGCTTGAAAAAAAATAACCACACTTTTGCACTTTTTCAATGTTTTTTCGTCGAAAAGTTCCGAAAAAAGAACTAAATTAAATTGGAAAAACATAGACTACGTAGTTTGAAAAGAAGAAAATTATGATACAAGTTTCAAATTTAAAAGAAATATTTTTTCCTACAAATTTTTACAGGCTTTGCTTCAATTTATGTTATGTTTGGGATTTTTATGATCGAGTCAAGTTAATCGACCACGAAGCCCAGTGCGGGTTGGAGAAATTAAACGAAAGTATTTTATTCATTATTTGCGAGTGACAAAATGCAGGGAGTTCATTGTTCATCTGCGGTTCTAAATCTTGTTTTTACAAATTAATTCAGTATGAAGACAGTTATCAGAAACATTCAAAGTCTCGACCCGAACATCAGTGATTTCACGGGAATTCCACGATAATAACTGTATACGAACGGTCAACAGTCAGAATGATTTGGATCTCAATTCAAAAGGCAGTCAATTTATTTTAAAAAACCGTATCTTAAACTCTCTCTCTTAACACGCACAATGGGCGATTCGTCTTGTGAAATTAAAACTGTTCACACGAAAATTTCAATATATTTTTTTACAAATTGTTTACAGTATGTGTTGTGGAAATAGGCTTGTCAACGCTATACAAAATCGTTGTTATTTTTTATTCACACTTTTTTCCGTACCTACCTGCTATTTTCTGTGTAAAAAGAAAAATAATAAAATAATTTTGAAAATTCGAATAATAATGTGGCCACTGTGCACTAGATAAAATTTGATACCAACAGCGAATGACTTATGAATTGATGGATGATACAAAGCTTAAGGCCCTAACATAGGTCAAATCACAATATTTAAATATAATTATTGAGAGACTGCGTCGGCAAGGGCCGCTACCTTCTATCTGGGAAGTCGTGGTTTGAGTCCTGCCACGTACCAATGTGTTTTCGAATTTCGATCTCATAATATAATGTACGTTTGTCCGACGCTCTTACGGCGAAGGAAAACATCGTGAGGAAACCTGCACACGCCTCCAAGGAACTCGAAGATTGTGTGTGAAGATGAACAACCCGCACTGGGCCCGCGTGGTCGACTAAGGCCCGATCGCCTTAATTCAGGGTAGGCTCGAGCCGCTCGGTGGGGACGTATATATGAGCTGATGTGATGATTGAGAGACTGCGTAAAACACTATAAAAATTTATTGTATACTAAAAGAAATAAAAAATCTATTTAATTGATTATTGAATACAATTATAAACTATTAACATTTATAACGTAAACAAATATCCTGTATAGACCCTATTATTGCCATTAATTGTAAAATCTCTCGAAACAAACAGTTTGTGTTGAATGAAGCCAACACACAAAAACCGGTGACTTAAACGCCTTCCATTTTAATTGAACACATTTTTAAAACATAAATGAAAGTGAATAAAAACATCTAGAAATCGAGAATTGAGCGTTCGGTCTCAATGTATCCGCCGTGTTGAAGCCAGCACTGATTTGAACGTTACGCTCGACATTAAGTATTTTATATAACAAATCGACTCGCTCGGATTGGATCGTCTTAAGGCCTTAAAAGATGGGCCAAATGACAATATTCAATTCAAATTATTGAAAGACTGTGTAAAGCTATCACTATGGAAAAAAATATACTTAAAGTAATAGAAAATCGATTTAATTGAATACAATTTTAAAAATATTACCACTTTTGATATAAAAAATATACTGTAGATTCTGTTTTTGGCATTAATTGCATAAATAGTTAATGTTGAATGAAACCAATGCACAAAAATCGGTGACTTTAACACCTTTCATTTTAATTGAAAACAGTTATTACAAACTTTTTTGAATGTGAAGAAAAGTAATAAAAACATGTAAAAATCGAGAATTGGGCGTTCGGTTTCAACGTAACAGCCGCGCTGAAGCCCGTATTGATTTGAATTTAAAATCAATGGACTTACGTTCGATATTAATTTAACCTGCTCGGATTGAGTCATCTTAAAGCCGTAACATAGTGTATCAATCGAGTGCATATGTCACCGTAAGATTGTAAATTCCGTTAGATTATTATCTACTGGGATCTATCTCGCGAGATTGTAAACTGTCGAAAGATTGTAAGCTGTAACATATTGTTTACAATTTCACTAGTGAAATTGTAAACTCACTTGTGACATTACAATAACACTATGCGAAATGAGCTCGCGGAGCGAGCGATGTTAGGTTTGGTCAGGTTTGATTGATTTAACAGTCAAAGAGCCTCACGAAGGCTCTTCCCCCCCTGGGTAGCAGACAGAATGCTTCGCAGCAGAAGAAATCATCTTTTTATTCGGAGGTACAAGAATAGGCCGTGATATTGTGATCCGATTCACAAATTACCGTTATATCATAATCTAACTAGTGAGATTGTAATATCGCGGTTTTCACAATATCCCGGTGACATATACGTACATACACACTCGCATGTGTAACGAGGCCTAAATTACTAAACGATCTCGACAAAGAGATCTCATTCATTCTCAATAAGTGCCATAGCCACTTTTCACCTCGTTTTGCGCTAGTTACCATTGACGGCTTGCCGCCGCTGCAGGGTAAGAAAGTACCGAAACAAAGCCGACTTTGATCATGTGCTTGTTGGTATTAGATCACCCCGGACACTGCATACAAATGGCAGCGAAATGGCATATCTAAAATCAAATGACGGAACAAACAAAATCACGGCGCAATCCCATACGTTCGAGAACCAAACTGTAACCAATCTGTATCAATATGGGTGACGAGGGGGTGAGGTCGCAATCTAGAGAGCGGCAGGGAGTGTCCATACTGTATATGTTTACTTTGGTATTAGTGTGTTGGTATTAAGGCGAGGTATTGATTGAAACAGTTGTCTCTGTCTTTTTCTTTACGTGTAAAGAGTAAAAAAAATAACCACACTTTTTCAATGGTTTTTCGTTTCAATCAAAAACTAAAATGAAAGAATAAAAAATAATAACATTACTCACTTTGTATTATCATATCAATTATTGTTGTATGTTTTTAAAAAAATATACTTCAAAAATTAGTCATATAACTAGAGTTGAAAGTAACGGTGTAGATCTAACTTTGGGATTTTTTTCTATCGAGCCAAAACTGCTCAATCGTGTTTCTAATAGCTTAACATCATTTAATAAATGAGGGTATTTTTTTCAACCTTGGGTTTTCTATCGTTTAGGAGTAATTGACCTAAAATCTGTAATATTACCGGCTTAAGGGTGCCCAGGAGGCACGAGTGTCCATACAAACGTAGTTCCGCTTTAATACAAAAACTGCATGCCAGGTTATTTCCAAACTTTGCAAATATATTGAATAGACACATACTGATATTTGTAATAAGTTTTCATTGTAGTAAATTTAAAAATAACTAAACGAAGGCTTAAATTAATTTTGTACCGAAAGTTGGAATCTGCTCTTATTTTTTCCGTTTTATATTAGTGCATCAAAAACTAATTACAAACATCGATATGTGTCTACTCAAATATGTATTTGCAAAGTTTGGTTTCAACCCGGCACTTAGTTTTTTTTTAAAGCGGAAGTACGTTTGTATGAAAACTTGAGCCTCCTGGGGACTCTTAAGAGCAAAAAGCAAAATGTTTGTCCTACTCGCTCTCGCGCGTTTTCTTGCCATTGCGCTTTGAAAACACAGCGGGCGCCGCAAAAATTGAGTTTTTATAGAACAGGTAGAAAATGAAAAACTTTAAACAAAAAATGATAAGAATACTAGCCTCCGGTCACCTTCAGAGGCATTTAATTTTTAGGTTTCCGTACACCCAAAGGGTGACCAACGGGACCCTATTACTAAGCCTCCGCTGTCAGTCCGTCTGTCTGTCAGCAGGTTGTATTTCATGTAAAAATTAGACAATTGAAATTTTCACAGTGTGTATTTATGTTGCCACTAAAACAACAAATAATAAAAATAAATATTAAAATCAGGCCTAGCGTGAGTCGCACTAGCACTACGAGGGTTCCGTACCACCACCCCTCTCCACACAACTAAATAGTATAATGACAATGATACCTAGTCACATTACAAACAAAAGACATCAACGCGAGCGACAGTTTTTATATGGGACCAACTTGGCAGCATACCCTATTGAATAAAAAAAAATCATGAAAATCGGTTCACAATCTGCGAGATATCACGCAACAAACATACCTACAAAAAACATACAGCCGAGTTGAAAATCTCTTCCTTTTTAGAAGTCAGTTGAAAAGGTTAATGTCAATGGCATGGCAACAGTTAAAAAAAATATCAGCTGACTTTCTTTTTATCTTTTTTTAAATATTGTCAATTTGTCACTCTCGATTGACAAGTCCTATTGGCACAATTTCTCCTGATGGTCAAATCGATGCCCAATATGGAAGCAAGACTACTCAGGAGTCTCATCTCAATGAAAAATTGACCATCCTTCGAGATAAGACAGAGGTAGGGTAGCTAGTCAGGCGAACAAACTAAATAAATTGTCATAAAATCACTGATATACGTCCCCGCCGAGGGGCTTGAGCCTAACCTGAATTGGCCCAGTGCGGGTCAAATGAGCTACGGTGGCGTAACGGCTAGGGCCGCTACCTCCTGTACGAATCCTGTCCTGTTGTGGTTCGAATCCTGCCACGTACCAGTGTGTTTTCGACTTTCGATTTACGTTTATCCTACGCTCTTACGGTGAAGAAAAACATCTTGAGGAAGCCTGCACACGCCTGCGAAAAAACTTATATTTAGGTTGTGTGTGAAGTCGACCAAATAAAAATGTTTTTTTTAATATGAATAACGCTACGTGCACATTCGTACGATTTCACCTTTATCAGTTCCACTGAGCCCGATATTACGTCAGTACGAACGTCCTTCATGCCAGATTATCGACAGACGAAACGATATTCTACGATAAAATTGTTGACAAATTAACAGCAAATAAAAATTCAAAATTTGGGATGATACAATCATTGATGCTTAGTACACGGAGAAAGATTAGTTGACACAAAGGCTGATGGATATGCAAGTGGAGGTACAGAGGCATAAGAAGACCAAGGACGCGATGAGATAGGTTTTAGAGTGATATGGAGGACGGTGAAGAAATACAAGGACTGACCAGCATGCGGCCTGAATCATCATCATCATATCACCTCATATACGTCCCCGCCGAGGGAATCGAGCCAACCCTGAATTAGGGCGATCAGACCTTAGTCGACCACGCGGGCCCAGTGCGGGTTGGTCGACTTCACACACAACCTGCGAGTTTCTTCGCAGGTGTGTGAAGGTTTCCTCACGATGTTTTCCTTCACCGTTAAAGCAATCGGTAAGTATATGTACGTAAGTTTTTGAAAAACTCATTGGTACATTGGCCGTCCAGATTTGAAGCCGGTACCTCTGGTTAGAAGGACCGAGACGTTACCGGTTGAGCCACCGACGCGGCCTGAATAGACTCCTAACACATTAAAGGCGACCTATTTAAGGTCATTTAACTTACCAATTTAATAAAAAACCTGACCACTTAAAAAGGTAACCGACATAGCCCACAGAATCGCGGGGCACATAGCTCGTAAAACAGATGCCCGTTGGGGCAGTAAATTTCTCGAGTGGCGACCGCGTAACGGAAGACTCGGTGGACCGACGACCAGATGAAGGTCGCAGGAAGCCGCTGGATGCGGGCAGCACAGGACCGAACGTCGTGGAAATCTTTGGGGGAGACCTCTGTCCAGCAGTGGACATCTTTCGGCTGATATGGTGATCATAATATTTATAACTTCAGAGGTTTCAGGTATTTTTATCGTGTTTTAAAATCCCTCGAATATATATTTGGAACTGATAAGATTACATACATCATCAGTTTTATCTAAGATATCTACACCAAATTGCTCTGTAGATCAACAGTTTTTTAGGTAAATATTAAAGTGTTTGTCATACATATTACGCATGATATCAACAATTTAAATTATGTCATTACGTTACAAATTATTCATCATCATCATCATATCAGCTGAAGGACGTCCATTGCCTCCTCCAAGGATTTCTTAGACGACCGGTTCTGCGCTGCCCGCATCCAGTATACCAATTATTAGTGTTTATTTAATTTTTATGTTCAATTTTTTTTCTTTAAGAGTGATGTTAATTTTAAACGTCATAAATATATTTAAACAGTCCAAAGGTGTATCAAATAATATGTGTGTAGGCACGCATATGTTTGGACCAAGACTTCCTTACTTAATCGATCACAAAAACATCTCACACCTATCAACTAGTTTACTTAAATCATTAACATCTTCTACTGCGCAAAAAACCGGCCAAGTGCGAGTCGGACTCGCGTACGGAGGGTTTCGTAATATCGTACAAGATTTAACACTAATGTTAGTACTTTTAAAATACTTGCCCCTTTAAAAAAATAGGTTTCTGGTGTGAGGGCCTCCTTAAATTTAATTTTTGTTGTTATAGCGGCAATAGAAGTGCACACTCTGTGAAAATTTTAACCGTCTACCTGAGAGTATTAAGGTTTATAGAATACAGCCCGCTGACAGACCAGACAGACAGACGGACGGACAGTGGAGGCTGCGTAATAGGGCTCCCTTGGCTTCCTTCGGGGGCGTCGCTCCGATTTGCTTTTAAGGTGGCTTAGCTGCCACAGCTTAGGGGGAGTTTAGTGGGTAGTGTGGTCTTGGGCCTGTGCTTATTTATCTATATATACCTTATGTATATAAGGTCTAACAAAATTAGCTGAAACTATTTTAACTGGTGCTTCTACCCATGAAACTGAACAACTTTCCCCATGAAACCCATAGTCAAATCTCAAAAAAAAATTTGAACTTCCCATACTAAGTTGGCTGATCAGCTGTTCGAGTTAGTATGGGGGAGCCAAATTTTTTTTTGCGATTTGACTATGGGTTCCATGGGGAAAGTTGTTCAGTTTCATGGGCAGAAGCACTAGTTAAAATAGTTTCAGCTAATTTTTTTAGACCTTATATAATGGGTATGTATGCAGGCGCAGAGCTGTGAGTCCCACATAACCAGTACAGCCGGCTGTTATTGGTATGCGTAAAAGAATTCTCCTCCCTCCCTCCTTCGCAGTCCGAGGGAGAAAAAAAAGCTTCCTTTGGTTAAGGAACCCATAAAAAAAATTTCATCTTTATCAGTATCATCATTAAAGCGTTAAAGATTTAAGTTTTAAAATATGTACGTGCATTTTTAAAGCCATGACGTTATCAATGAGTCAGGCAGGCAAAAACGTGAAGCAATCTTCTAAAGCCTGCTTTTCAATACAACGCAAGTCTACGACAAGGCGTCCTTTAAGGCGAGGAATACCTCCTATTAATTATTTTGTGGTTATTGTTTTTTTAATCAATAGATTGGAACAGTTGTCTCTGTCTTTTTCTTAACGTGTAAAGAGTAAAGAAAATAACCACACTATTTCAATGGTTTCTCGTTTTAATCAAAAACTACAATGAAAGTATAAAAAAATACTAACATTACTCACCTTGTATTATCATAATAAAAACTGTTGTATATATTTTTTTAATTTATACTTCAAAATATTAGTCATAACTAGAGTTGAAACGGTGTAGACCTATTTTTGGGATTTTTTTCTATCGAGCCAAAACTGCTCAATCGTGTTTGTAATAGCTTTTGAGTTCAAGGAACATCATCAAAAATAAGGGTACTTTTTTAACCTTGGGTTTTCTATCGTTTAGAAGTAATTGATGTCAAAAATAACGAAAATCTGTAATATTACCGCCTTAAATACTGGATAATCATCATTAGGAAAATGCTCTTTGCATACATTTAACGCATATTTAGAGTGGTTTGTGGTTTAACAAAAACTAATGTTACGACTGCTTCGTTCCACCTCTTACATTGTTTCTTTATCGTTCAAGACTTTTTTAGCGTTCCGTGCCAACGGGACTCTATTAATCTACACTAAGCCTAGACCGTCCGAATGTCCGTCCATCTGTCTGACTCTCTGACCTTTATACGGCTGTATCTTTTGAACTGTAATAGATAACTTCACATAATATTTAAAGTTAAAAATTAAGGGGGTCCCGTGCAAGAAGCGTATAATTTCCAGTTTTTTGTTTTTGCTTTATTGCAAAAACGGTAATACATAAATATCAAAGTGTGATTGATTACTCTGTAAGCTCTATATTAACCGGCCAAGTATGAGCAGTACTCCAGCTTAGGTTTTCGAGCTATATGATAGAAAAAAAAAACTTTCGGTCTCGTTGACCTCTATTATCATAAATACACATTAACACTAATATTCGTGGGGCGACTGCAAACCACTAAACGGGCGATTCTAGTAGTCCCATATGATGTGTAACTTATGTCAGATGACATAAGTAAAAACCCTACCAGCCATCCGGCCTCCGGCCTTTGGCTTCACATTAGGCGGAATAGCCATGTTTCCTTAGTCTTTGTGACTTAAAAAAAAATTAGGCAGCATGGCCATGTTTCCTTAAATGCATGTCCTATTACGAAATCCCACAGAAATTACTTCCACAGATTGCAGGAAAGCGAGAAGAAAAATGTTACGCATAAAAAAAACGATTTTATCAAAGTTGTTCATTTTCATGAGTAGAATCACCAGTTAAGAGGTTTGCAGTTATGAATTATGTTCCAGTCACCCTGTAAGGAACCCTCGATGCGCAATCCGACTTGCACCTGGCTGCTTTTGACGCTTCTTTGTGATCTGTGTCTATCATGTTTTTTTACTAATTTCAAAATACTTTAATATGTAAGTATGTTTAAATAAGTTAAGACACAGCCCAATGGGTGAAGACTTTAGATATAATATTGTTATTTTCATTATTATTATTACATACATACATACGAATAAAAGAAAAAAAAAGTTATTGCTGCTCTGACAACTGGATGCTTAGCTGTAAGTATAGACTTTACAGCTAGCACAATTGGGATGACGAATGCTAGTCATCTGATTTACTTTTTGTCATCATTCAAAAATTACATTTTGTTCTAAAAATGTTTGAAATACCTAGGCGTGACGTCATAGTTTTGCAGCGTCATTTATGTACTCTTTTTGTGATTTTAGTGAGTTAAAAACCGAAGACTTGATGGAAAACAAAACGAGTGAGGTTATTCCGAAGTTTAAGTAGGAGGGCAATTTAGTGATCAAGAGTTCATAATTTATTTCTGATGCTGTCGTCATCCCTATTTCCTTCTACTATACGTGTAGCGTTTCATTTCTCTTTATCGATGATATCATCTATATAGATAAATCGCTTTATTATCTTTCTCCATTATTTACGTTAGAGTAATGATTATAAGTATTTTCTATAACCTAATTTATTAAAAATTACAAACCCGACTGCCTAAAAACATTACCACTTTTTTTTGGGCAGTCGGATAAAAAAAATGTATCCTATCCTATGTCACTCAGAGCACAAATGATAATAATAGTACAATCTCACTCAGGAGATTAAGATGAATCTAAGAGCACATCGCACTCCGAAATCCATCAAGCCGTTGAGGCTACAGACATACATACATACGTACACCCGAAAAAATTACTTTTTTTTGGCAGGAGGGTAAAAACATCGTTCATACAAAAGTTTACGAGTTTCATTCGCTGATTAACCTAATTCTCTGGAGGTGTCTGCTAACCTATTTGTCGAAATTATTTTAGAAACTTCTAACCGTTTCTTTGCGATTCAACTAAAAGAACACAAAAGTAGGTTTCAAATGATCTGTCACTGTCAAGCTCATTAACAAACTAGGGAAAGAAAATGTAACAAAACAAAGTAAGGCAACACAAGCCTTGAGGACACATTCACACTGCCAATGGATATTCTTGATAATTATCATGCAATTTACATCATTGCCGCCGTCTTTACGTGTACTCACGATATTGGCATCCTACAAAAAACACATCTCGATCCGATAAAGCGAATACGTTTTATAACCTTAAAAACAACAAGAAGAAAAACCGTTTGAAAATACCGAAAACCAAAACTTTCAAATAAGAATCTATATCTCCAATTTTGATTCTGCACCTCCAAAATAACGTTATGATACACACACAAAACACTAGAGAGTTGACACGTACTGTTTTATTTTTAATAAACTTTGCGTCCGTGAATTTTTGTGAAATTCAAAATGGCGGCGGTAAACGATCGTGCCGCGACGCCGTGCATCGGCCAACTAACTCGGCGCGGCGGTTGAGAGCTGTCAAACAAACTGGCTTGCTTGTTGCTTGCTAGTGTGTGTTTTTGCACCTGTGTGCTGAGTGTGTAGCGAACGGAGGCTCGAATCTTGAATGGATGGAAGGCAAAGGCAATATAAAGTGGTCGTTCGGCCCACTGTGCAATGAGCACCAGTGGTGATAGTGACTCAACACGAGTGGGATCAAAAAAACTAATTACTTTTTAAAAGAATGATTTCACGTGTTCGTCTTATTTATTTTATAGCAAGCTTTTGCTGTCAAGGTCAATTCTATTCTTTCTTTGTCTCTTTAATTGCCAATCAAAATCTTGATTCAGTAGTAAGCACAATGAAGACTCGTGTAACTAAATATTTTTAAGGTTGCGATCGAACGAGTACTAACGAGACCCTATTACTAAGCCAACGCCGCCGTCCGTCCAGTGTTGCCAATTTGTTTTTGAAGGAGGTCGTACAAGACCAAATTAATTAAAAATTAAAAACCCCACTGCATAAAAACTTAACCCCTCTCTTTAGTAGTCGGGTGAAAATGTATCGTATCCTATGTCACTCATGTGATCAGGACGAATCTAACTACTCCTCGCGCATAATCCATCTAAACTTTTAGGCTACAGAGCGTGCCAAATAAATAAATAAATATACATACATACATATGTACACACGAAAAACATAACCCTTCTTGTGGTACAGACGGGTAAAAAAACGTATGCCCATACAAAACATGGAAGACAAAAGTCGTACGCCCATACAAAACATAGAAAATTTTAAAAAAAATAAGATTTAAAAAAAATCGTCCATACAAATCTACCAAAATTTACATCGTACGGACAGTCATGCAATTTAAATCGTTTACTTGGCAACACTGCGTCTGTCTAGGCTGTATCGGGTTTTTTTTGCGGGATTTTGTGGTAAACGCATTCGTAGTTTTATTTTATTGTTTTTGCATTGTTTTCTGCTAGAGAAGTGGTGCGTTTTAAAGAAAATCGTCTGTTTGCACGCGACCAACGTGGAGAACAAAAAAATAAAATGAAGAAGGACGTGAAGACCCGATTTGCATTGGGTGCACTTTTGTAGAAGCCTTACTGTGACTGTGACCAGATATTCGAACCCAGAATGAGACTGCTGCTAATAATGTCCAGAACTCCAGAGAAGATTTGTAATGCACTGGCACTAGCATTTCAAATCAAAAAAGAAATGAAGACAAAAAATGAAGACACTCTCAAAAGGCCTTGCACCCAGAGACGTTAATATATTTTAACCAACAAACTAGGCTGTATCTTTGAACCGTAATAGGTAGTATTGTATTGTAGCCTTTTTAATTCCTTAACTTTCGCTTACAAAACATGGTGATATTTTTGGTTAGTAATAACAGCATTGAATAAAAGAAAAAAAAATGGTTGTGTTAGTTTTATTCTTAATCTAAGTTAAGGAACCCTTCTTGGGTATAGGTTTCCCCCAACCTTTTCCACTCGTCTCTATTTGTACCAATTCTTGCCAATTTTTTCCAGCAGCTCGAAATATATCATCTTCCCACCTTTTTCTTGGTCTGCCTACTTTTTCTTTGCCCAGCGGGTCCCTTCCACCTATTCGCCTTTACTATCCACCTTTTGTCCCTGCATCGAGAGATGTGTCCTGCCCAATTCCACTTCAGTTCGAGGGCATGTTTAAGAGCGTCCACCACTTTTGTAATAGGTAGTAGACGATTAAAATTTTCACAAAATATGTGTTGGTATGGCGGTACAATATTGTATGGTGTACCTTATTAGGGGACGTCTTATAATTAAGATCTCAAAATAGGAAAGGATTCCAGCATAATCTCACCAAATCCTTACAACATACTTTATTAATAACTATTAAACCTGCACACGCCTGCGAAGAAACTCGAAGGTTGTGTGTGGTGAAGTCGACAATGCGCACTAGGCTCGCGTGGTCGACTAAGGCCCGATTGCCCTCAGGGTAGGCTCGAGCCCCTCCAAGGGGACGTATATGAACTGATTTGAACAGATAGAGACGAAAATATTGCGGTGAAAGGAAACATCGTGACGAAACCTACACACGCCTGCGAAGAAACTCGAAGGTTGTGTGTGAAGTTGACCAACCCGCACCGGGCGGGTCTCGTCAACTCTCGAGCCCCTCGGTGGGGATGTATATGAGCTGATATGATAACAGTTGAAATTTTCACAGAATGCGTATTTCTATTGCCACTATAATATCAAATACTAAAAATTAGATAGTGACAAAAGGCGGGGACTCCACTCCACGTAAAAAAAAAGGTTTTATAGGTATTTTTGATTTAGCTCTATCGTGAAAACGGTAATACATACACGTGTGAAAATTGGTTTGATTACAGTTTTAATACTGAAGTAAAAAAAAAAAAAATGGCCAAGTGTGAGTAGTAGGTACTCGCGCTAAGGAGTCCGAACTAAATGACAAAAAATGCATATTTTTTTCGCTCGCGTTGATGTCTTTTGTATGTATGTATGTATAAATTCTTAATTGCACACAAGGAATAATCACAAAATGGTTTTATCAGACTTAAGTGTACAAAGGCTCTCCTACAGCGTCTTTTGTTTGTATTGTGAATAGGTATCAATGTCATAGTTGTGTGGTGGTACGGAACCCTCAGAGGGCTAGGCCGACTCGCACTTGGTCAGTATTTTTTTAAATAATTAAGGTAAGTACTTTCCTTTCTTACACCCTGTATAAAATATATGACTGATATCTTAATCAACTTTAAAAATTCGGCCAAGTGCGAGTCGAACTCGCACGCGGAGGGTTCCGTACCATCGTACAAGAAAAAAAAACACGTTTCTTGTATGGGAGTTCCCTTTCATTTTATTTTTATTTGTTGTAATAGCGGTAAGGAAAACAATCGTGAGGAAACCTGCACACGCCTGCGAAGAAACTCGCAGGTTGTGTGTGAAGTCGACCAACCCGCAATGGGCCCGCGAGGTCGACTAAGGCCCGATGGCCCTAATTCAGGGTAGAGTCGAGCCCCTCGGTGGGGACGTATATGAGCTGATATGATAGCGGCAATAGAAATACACATTCTGTGAAAATTTCAACTGTCTACCGATTACGGTTCATGAAATACAGCCCGCTGACAGACGGACGGACGGACAGCGGTGGCTAAGTAATAGGGTCCGTTGTTGGCACCGTTTGGGTACGGCACCTTAAAAGTGCCTTCTTTTATTTTCCTTTTTCCGCCTTGTACTAGTATGATCATCATCATCATCATCATCATCATATAAGCCGACGGACATCCACTGCTGCCTCCCCCAAGGATTTCCATAAATATAATATAATAATGCCTCGTATAATAGACGACTGAAATCTTAATGAATTAAAAAACCTAACCACTCCGCAAGTGCCAACAGAGGTGAAAACATTGTACATTTTATAAGTTTTGACCCTCCCAGTGTTCCTGGTAAGGTGTCTGTGTCGATCACGGTGTCACGAGTTCAATGGTTTTTTTCCCATCTCAATTACAGTTTTATTAGTATTTTTAACCCTCCGAGTGTTCCCCGTATGGTGTCGGTGTTGGTGTCGATCACGGTGTCGCGAGTTCAATGGTATGGAATCTCGGCTGCATCGGCACTTACCATCAGGTGAGGTGCACGTTTATCCGACGCTCTTAAGGTGAAGGAAAATATCGTGAGGAAACCTGCACACGCCTGCGAAGAAACTCGAAGGTTGTGTGTGAAGTCGACCAACCCGCACAGGGCCCGCGTGGTCGACTAAGGCCCGATCGCCTTCAGGGTAGGCTCGAGCCCCTCTAAGGGGCACACATTAAAATTTTTGAAAAAAAAAACTCAAAAAATTCCCAACGCGCCTAAAAAGTTTTTACTCCAAAAAATGCATTCTTTTTGTTTCATTACTTGCATATTTTTTGCAAAAAAAGTAATAAAGAAAAAGAAATCACTGTCAGAGTCGACAGCCACGCTCGAATGCCCGAGTTTTCCATCACTGGCTTACTGGCCTGCTTACTACATTACTACGCATCAAAAAGCGAGCTATTATAATCAGATTGATAATTAATCAGTTTTTTTTACATCACGAATGTTTTGCTCATTGATGGTTTAGCGTTGAAGATGATTTATTGCTTGCACGCACGGAAACGAACATTTTAAAATCTGACACTCTCAGAAGAAACTTTACTGTGAAGAAACCGGGAAAATGGGTTCCCCATACATGGCTAGCTAACCAAACACGCAGGTCGGAACACTAAGCAGTATTTTTGAAGTGAACTTTTTTACGCACGCTTGACTTGAAGAGTAAGCTGGTGGATGCGTGACGAAAGCGTTACGGAAGTTTGATCGGGCAAGGCGAACGGAAGTTGAGAGGGATATATAAATTAGTGAAGATAGAAAGAGAGATACCATTTATTTTTGTTTACCAACAATATTGGTTGCCAAGGCAACAATATCGGTAGTCAAAACAAATATATAAGATAAAAAAGATTTGATCATTTTCAGAGGATAATAAAAAAATCCTGAGGGAATTTTTCCTGATCCAGTAGTTTTGTGAGTATATATGTATATTTATACTTGTTTATATATTGGTATATGTATAATACAATTATTATTATCTACTTATATTTATATTTAAAACATATCTATTTATCGTGGATTATTATTTCAATGCCTTTTGAAAAATACCTTGATATCAGATTCCTGCGCTATCGTTGTTTTACATAATATATTTGAATATATCTCACCTGGCAAGGGTTGTCTGGAAGAGATCGCTACACTTCAGTTTGATAAAACCATTTTGTGATTATTCCTTGTGTGCAATAAATAATTTATACATACATACATAAAATTCTTTTTATAAACTGTCTACCTCCATATGACAAAATAGATTTGATTATTTTCTGAAGACTAAGTATGTACTTTCAAACATATAGATGGCGCTAAAGAAGTTTTACTTCAGTCGTGTGGTCTAAAGCACACTCGTATTTTTCTGTTTTTTTTTAAATTCACAATTGGTAACCCCTTGTCATCATCTTTTTTTTTCGTATGGCTTTCCAAGTCGCTTTTCTAAAAACAGAATAATAGGGATGACGAATGCTAGTCATCTGATTTACTTTTTATCATCTGTCAAAAACATTTTATTCTAAAAATGTTAGAAATACCTAGGCGTGACGTCATAGTTTTGCAGGGTCATTTATGTATTCGTTTTGTGATTTTAGTGAATTTAAAATCTAGACTTGATGGAAAACAAAACGAGTTAGGTATTCCAATGTTTAAACAGAAGGACAATTTAGTGATCAAGCATTCATAATTTATTTCTGATGCTGTCGTCATCCTGAAAATAAATAAAAAAATAAATAATATATTCTTAATACTGAAAATTACAATATTATATCCAAATTCTTCACCCATTGAGCTGTGTATTTATTAAGAGTGAAAGGATCCAGATCACCAGTGTACTTCCGTTTTGGGCAGTCGTGTATGATATGGTAAATGGACTGCACCGGCAAAGTATACGTATTGGTACTAGTATACAGTATGGACACTCCCTGCCGCTCTCAAGATTGCGACCTCACTCCCTCGTCACCCAGATTGATACAGATTGGTTACAGTTTGGTTGTCGAACGTATATGATTTCGCCGCCATTTTGTTTGTTCCGTCATTCATTTTTTGAAATGTCATTTCTGGCCCGTTGTATGATGTGTCCAGGGTGTGCTCTTACGGTGAAGGAAAAAATCGTGAGGAAACCTGCACACGCCTGCGGAGAAACTGGCAGGTTGTGTGTGAAGTCGACCAACCCGCACTGGGCCCGCGTGGTCGACTACAGCCCGATCGCCCTAATTCAGGGTAGGTTCTAGCCCCTCGGTGGTGACATATATGAGCTGATATATATATAGGCCCGTTGTATAAAGTGTCCAGGGTGTGGCACCGGTGCACCGCAGTCACATGCCGGAGTGTCTCGCCACCCACATCTGAACATGTACTCCCTACATCGTTCGTGCACAGTTCTGATGGTAAGTGCCGATGATGGAAGCGGGCTAACCAAGATTCCCCAACGCAATGGGGAATTGGCTATCTTATATTCAAGCCGGAACACATCAATGCTGTTAACATTGATGCTTAGCGGTACGACTTAGATAAGATGGTGGTAGCTAGCCAAGCGGGCTTAGAAAATGCCCTTCCACCAACCAAACAGAGTCATGCAAAGTTAGACTCCGCTAGGAATCGAACGCGCGACCTCCTAATGTAAAGCTAATGAATTAAACCAATAAATTACTACTCTTACTCCTATTACTTTGTTAACACGAGGATTCCAATTTCGCAATTAAGGCTCCCCCTATAATGATGAGAAAACGGCTGTAATCATCATCATCATTTGAGCCGAAAAAAGTCCACTGCTGGACAAAGGCCTCCCCCAAGAATTTCCACGACAACCTGGTGTAGATCGCGGGGAAGCCGATGGATGCGGGCAGCGCAGGACCGGCCGTCGTAGAAGCGGCAGTCAAATTATATAAACTCTGCTAGGTTTCAAGAGTGGGTTGGGTACGTCATTTTTACATAATGGTTACTGAGCTTAAATATCACAAAAACCGGCCAAGTGCGAGTCGGACTAGCACTCCGAGGGTTCCGCACCACCACACCTCTCCCCACAACTACATAGTAATAATGACAATGATACCTATTCACCTTACAAACAAAATACATCAACGCGAGCTACAAAAATATGCTTTTTTTGTCATTCAGTTCGGACTCTTTAGCGCCAGTACGACTCACACTTGGCGATTTATATTATTTTGTGTTACTTCAGTATTAGTGCTTTAATCGCACTAAGTTTCACGCTTGTATGTGTTACGGTTTTTACGATAGAAATACTTCTAAAGTAAAGACCTATAAAAAAACGAAGTTTTTGTATAGAGATGATTTTACTTTTTGTAATTTCTAGTATTTGGTGTTAGAGTCAATAGAAATACACATTCAGTGAAAGTTTCAACTGTCTACCTATTACGGTTCATGAAATACAGCCCGCTGACAGACGGACAGACAGCGGAGGCTTAGTAATAGGGTAATAAAGTTTGTGCGGATGGTGGCGCATCGGGAGCCGGGTCATTCCTTTCCCTCTAATATGGTTGATGTGAGCGATGGCTGACTCTCGCATTATACTCGTGACCGGGTGCTGTCCGTGTGAACTGGCCTACTCTTGTCAAAGGCATTAATGACATTCAATAATTTTTATTTATAGCTTTTCGTGTCATATTGTTTTCATGTTCCAATGACATTATCTGGTTTATTTCAAGGATTGAATTTTGACGTTATTAACTAATGATTGTTTATTTTTTGATTTTTCAAAAATGACATTATTTTATTAATATTTTGACGTGAGAACGTCTAATAAATCGATGGACGCCGGCTGCACGCACGAAAAAGGATGACTCATTGTCCTGTTACGCTTATTGTCCCGTTACGCTATTTGACTCATCATAAAAGTATGCAATCATTTCATCAATGTTTTGTTATGACGATATCACGTTAAACTATCGTCCGTAAACCGACTTTACAGGCAACCAGTTTTATGACTAACAGAAAGAGTATAATTTGCACCTTTTTTAAAATAAATACCTTGAATCTTGAATCTAGGGTCCCGTTGGTTACCCATTGGGTGTAAAGAACCCTAAAAAGCATAGTATACTTTAACACTTTAACGAAGACTTTCAGTTAACGGCGGCGGGCGGCGGCACGAACTAACACGTTACGCACCGCCCACGAGGATTTCTTTCGCAGACAGCTTTTTGTTTCACATGGCGCCTTTTCTTTATAATCGTGTCAACAAAATTCTAAAAGTGTGCGACTTATGCAGACATAACTGTAAAAAAAACAGTTAAACAATGGCTACTTACCTTGGACTATGACGACAGTAAAAGGAAAAAATATACATGTATAAGTTATTACAAGATTACTTAAGAAGACTGTGAAGCTGCGACTTTTCATACAAACGGGGTTAAAGATTTTCACCTCTTAAATGTTAACCGATTTGGACCAATTTTTGATAGGTGTCAGTCAGAACAAAAGCTAGGCTTATAAGTTTCGTTTTTTAAATAACTGATAATAAATAAAACACAAAATGGCCGAAATTAGTTTTGTATGAAAACACGTGAACGAAAATAAAATTAAACTTATTAACTTTATCGAAGAAACAAAAACGTATAAGCCTAGCTATGGTTATGACTGGCAACCTATCAAAAATTGGTCCCAATCGGTTAATATTTAAGAGGTGAAAATCTTTAACACCGTTTGTATGAAAAGTCGCAGCTTCACCATCCTCTTAAATAAGTATAATTTCACAAAGCAGGGATACATACACACACACACAAACACATACCACAGTATAATAAAGAGTACTACGCTACGTACTAGTATGGTCACTCCCTCCCTGCCTCCCGTTCAAAGTGCCGCCCACCCCCGCTCGTAGCTTCCAGGTATCGGCTAGTACGTTTTATCTCACTCACACAAGCATGGTACGCGTTCACCTACACGAGCTTAGACTGTGTGCGTTGGAACACGTTTGTTTCATACATTTGATCGCCAGTGACCGAGGTGTGCACATACTATACGAACGAACGAACTAAAAACATACCCCGGGTACGGCAGTCAATACTTCTTACAAATACTCTATAATCTATAACTTATAGCAGTTAATCCAAATGCCTTTACGCGAGTTCCAATTTCCAATGCAGCGGCAGCGCGCCTTATGTTGTGTCTCAATATTACGTAATATAGGTATGCAAACAAAACGTAGGACTCAAATGGTATATTTAAAAAAAAGTTTATTAGGTCACTTGTAGCAACACCTCATTGAAAACTCCTTTTAGGTTTTTATGTAAACCTGTGTCAGGAGTACTCGCACTTCCATAACAAAAGTCTGATAATAAGCAATGCGAATTGTGAACACATAATATAAACAAGATATTAAGTGTAATACTGTGTAGTAGTTTTAACTTTATTTTTGGTACAACCATAAATAAATTATTTGGCACAATAATAAATACCTAATTTAAGTTTTATTAAATTATGAATAACATATGTCATCATTATGGTATACTTTAATCGGTGCTAAGAATTATATTACAATAATTACAATTACACCTGATATAACTAAAATAAAACATCTAAAACAAATAAAATTAAACACCAAAAACAAATAAAATAAAACATCTAAAATACGAAAATAAAACACCTAAAATAACGAAAAAAAAAACACCTAAAATAACGAAAATAAAACACCTAAAATACTTAAAATCACACCTTAAATACCATAAATAAAACACCTAAAACAACCCGTCCCTCGTCATCCCCGCTGCAAAGGTGCCCATCATAACACTAGCTGCATTTCCGCGCTGAATGGCTATGGACAGCCTCTGCATCCGGAGCGGAGTCAAAGTCAAAGGGAATTATATTTTTCGTCCCCAGTTAAATAGATTCATCTCTATTCAATATTTTCGTTCTCAAATTGATAGATCTGTCACCAAATTGATAGATCTGTCATCAAATATATTTTTCGTCCCCAGTTAAATAGATTCATCTCTATTCAATATTTTCGTTCTCAAATTGATAGATCTGTCACCAAATTGATAGATCTGTCATCAAATTGATAGATCTGTCATTAAAAATACGTGTGGCACTCGGGGACTGCCGCGGTAAAGCTATTGCATGGTAACAAATCGAAAACTAGGGGGTAATCGGTCAAAAACAATAAATAAATGAGCGAGCGAAGCGAGCGATAATAGGTTCGGTCAGGTTTGATTGATTTAACAGTCAAAGAGCCTCGCGAAGCGAGGCTCCCCACCCTGGGTACAAAATTACTTCGCAGCAGAAGAAATCATCGGAAGATGACCCCTAACGGGGGCGTAGCCCCCGCCGCCCGTTTCGAACATCAACAAACTTTCGGGATCCGAAGAGGATGTGGGAGTATCTGTAGGTCACCTTTGTTAGTAATTTTAGGCATTTATTTGGTGACAGATCTACTATTTTGAGTACAAACTATATTATTTATGAAATTTCAATTTTTTTATTTAGTGATCGAAGCTATTTAATTGACAATCGTTAAAAGACTTTTCTGGTGATAAATCTTTTCCTTTTGAGTATTGTTTTGGTGTTGTTTGATGACTTTACTTTGGTGACAGATCTACTATTTTGAGTACAAACTATACTATTTAGGGAATTTCATTTTTTTTATTTAGTGATCGAATCTATTTAATTGACAATCGATAAAATCATACCCAAAGTCAAATACTTTTATAATATTTTTTTTATAAATTGTTAACGGCCATCTGTTCTACGAGCTACGTGCCCTGCCCACTGCCACTTCAGTTTAGCGATTCTGTTAGCTATGTCAGTTACTTTGGTTCTTCTGCGTATCTCCTCGTAAAGTTCGCGAGTGGCGACCGCACACCGATAAACGTAGCGCAGGCAGGCCTCCCACGCGGTGGACCGACGACCTGGTGAAGATCGCGGGAAGCCGATGGATGCGGGCAGCGAAGGACCGGTCGTCGTGGAAATCCTTTGTGGAGGCCTTTGTCCAGCAGTGGACGATTTTCGGCTGATATAAGGATGATGATGATGAATTTGTTAACAATCCTTTGAGACTCAAACGACACGGCGGCGCTCCATCTTCAGTGTTCAACTGTACAGATGCCTCGTCCTAAGATAAGGTCTTTGTGACCAAGACAAGCAACCCCTCAAACAGTTCAATAACTTAAACTTACCGTGACCTGTTCTCCAAATTGACTTAATCGAAAGTTCTGTTTATTTACCTGAAAGAAAGAAAACACGTTATAAGTTGTGTGTTTAATGGCGCGAGGGCGAATTTGGTGCCAGCTTTTGCCCGCGGTTTTGTCCACATGAATAATATTTTTAGGGTTTCGTAGTCAAACTACCCCCCTTTATAGTTCCGTCCGTTTGTCCATCTGTCCGTCAGTATGTCACAGCCGTTTCACTGAAATATTTTTACATACGTGAATATTATTTTTAGGGATTCGTGGTCAAAACTAAGAGGGAACCCTTATAGTTCCGTCCGTCTGTCTGTCTGTCGGTCAGTATGTCACAGCCCTTTTACTGAAAAACTTTTACAGGTATAAAGCTGACTTTTGGAACGGTTAATGAAATCATCATCATATCAGCCGAAGGAAAGAAAGAAAGAAAGAAAGAAAATGAATTTATATTGACAGGCAAGTAAGGATGTACAATTATTATTATTCTTAGGACGTCCACTGCTGGACATAGGCCTCCCCCAAGGATCTCCAAGACGACCGGTTCTGCGCTGCCCGCATCCAGCGGCTTCCCGCTACCTTCACCAGGTCATCGGTCCACCGAGTGGGAGGCCTGCCTACACTACGCTTATAGAAATATGTGATGTCTATAATGAAATACCTATATGCACTTTTTTTTATGCGGAACTCTACTTTGCCACGCACTTGGCTACTATTTATGATTGTATGCAACGTGCAAGATGCGAGTGCCGCAAGCGGCTCGCAAGAGTAGAACTAAGTTTTTTCCAGATCCCTCAGGAACTATGCATTTTTCCGGGATACCAAGTATCCTATTTGTCCGGGATACCAAGTATCGTATATCGTGCAAAACAGTAACAGACAGATACACACTATCGGATTTAAAGTAAGGATAATTATTCGAGTACTTAGGCCAATTCTGTCAGTAGCGTCAAAGATTAAAAATATTACTTGTAGAGTGTGTGCTTATTAAAGGATTTTCTTAATACCGAAATCACCTATCTATTCATCTTCATCATATCAGCCCAAAGACGTTGCTGGACAAAGGCCTCCCCCAAAAATTTCCAAGACGACCGGTCCTGCGCTGCCCGCATCCAGCGGCTTCTCGCGATCTTCAACAGGTCGTCGGTCCGCCGCGTAGGAGGCCAGCCTACTCTATGCTTTCCGGTGCGCGGTCGCCACTCGAGACCTTTACTGCCCCAACGGCCATCTGTTCTAAGAGCTATGTGCCCTGCCCACTGCCACTTCAGTTTAGCGATTCTGTGAGCTATGTTGGCTACTTTGGTTCTCCAGCGGATCTCCTCATTTCTGATTCGATCGCGTAGAGAAATTCCATTGCCCTTTGGGTGACCTTGAGCCTTCTTATGAGGCCCATAGTAAGCGACCATGTCTGAGTTCCGTGTGTCATCCATCATCACTGGCAACAATGGTCAAAGACCATAGTCTTGAGACTGTTCTATCTATTGTCCTACATTAAAACTAGGGCAAGTACAAAACAGCTCTTTTCAAGGAATTCCATATAAATCCTGTAATCAATTTATTGGTATTGAGATGATGTCACCATTAAAAGAACAGCAGATGTTAAGCTTCTGACTCAGATCAGAGCTCGGAATTGAGACAAATAACTTACGTGGCATATTTAAATTTTCATATTTATAAGGCTGTAAGAGATAGTCGTATTTTAAACCGACCCAATTATGGTCAGAAAGGATTACGAATAAACTTAAGGCTTTAAGATCACTCAATCCGAGCAGGTTGAAACGAGTTAAAAAAATATCGAACGTAAGTCTATTTATTTATTTTAAGTTCAAATCAATGCGGGCTTCAACGCGGCTGTTACATTGAAACCAAACGCCCAATTATCGATTTTTACATGATTTTTGTTTGTTTGTCCCTATTTCTGTGTACAATAAATTTTTAAATAAATTAATAAATACTACGATAACGAACATCGTAATTATCGCATTCGTATTCGTTTCATCGCTAGTTAAAAGCCTTAAAAATATTAGACTAAACAATTTGCCCTACGGAACCCGTAAACTTGCAAATTATATTTGGTTTATTTAAACAAATCGATCAGCTGATAGGTTAACTTTAAAAGTCCAGAACTTTTTGCAATTTGTCCTATAGTTCTTTGTGGAAAGTTGTTCAGTTAAAGGAGTAGAATATGTGTACATACTCTTTGACGCTTGCAAACTATTAAGGCTCTTCCGTCCCAAAAATTAGCAATTCGATTCACTATATTTCAAAAATCGAACGAAATAGCTTAGAAATAAAGTTGGCTGTTAAGTTAATCGCTGCGGACGAATCGTACGAAAATAATTGTTTTCAAAAGTAAGAAAACAAAATCATTTTAAATTGTTTTGTTTAGAAGTTCATAAATTATCATAACGTTTCGATTAATATTGCAGCAGTTCTATGGGTAAAACTAGAAAAAAAGGGTGCATTAGGATATTTTTTCTTTAGTTCTGTGTATAGAAAATAAATAAAAATAATAATAAAAAAAAACTTTTATTTTTATATTTTGTTTTTACTCTAACTGATATCTTTTGTTTTCTTTTTCCTCGTGAAGTGCGCACTCACCTTATGGGATCTGGCAGAATACCAGCGTTGTGGAACATCGTAATCCACAACATATGCTGAGTCAGATCCTTTTCGCTGAGCCTGCACAGCTCACCTGGGTATAGTTATTTAATTTTGTATCTTTTCCACACTATCTCTAGTATGGTGAAATTTAAATATTTTATTTATCTGTTGCGAGTTGTGTTGGTTCGTGAATAAAGCATTTTCTATTCTATTCTATAAAATAACAAGAATTTTTAAAAGTAAGAAAACAAAATCATTTTATATTATTTTTTTAAGAAGTTTATAAATTATCATAATGTTTCGATTAAATTTGCAGCAGTTCTAGCAGCGTATAATAAGTATTAAAATATGATATTCATCAATAAAAAAATCAGTCAAAAAATAATTGGTTTTAGGGTAGTGTAGGGTAGGGTAGTGTAGGGTAGGGTAGGGTAGGGTAGTGTAGTGTAGGGTAGCGTGGGGTAGGATAGTGTAGGGTAGTGTAGTGTAAGGTGGAACGAAGTTCGCCGGGACAGCTAGTATCGTATAAATTACAAAACATTTTTTATTCGTAAAAAAACATCCTTAATTAAAGTAAAAAGTGGTTAAAAAGTTGGTCGTTGGCGGCGGCGGTGTAAGCCTTAAAACACACTGCCTAATAAAAGGCAAATTCGAAGGGAAGGCCGGCCGTAACAGTTTCATTTTCTTAATATGGATTGTGTCATATGAGTCAAAAATTCATAACCAGCAACAATTACACCATTTTCTGGTGAGCAACCGCGTAAGCCTCCGAGAATCGAACGTGGGCTCGACGGCTCGCAGTAATTAGAGGCGGGTTATTCATCGCTCCACTAACGTGCGCCTGCGCTGATGCAATATTGAATTCTAGGCAGTGGTGGGTTTAGCATAAGCTGTTGTAGACTTGACATGCTAAATTAAACTTTTTCTTTTTAAGCTATTGCATAGCTTTTATAGCGGGCTTTGAGCGCGTCGACCGAATCAAGAAATTCCGCAATGAAAATAAAACCTAACATCCCACGCTCGGCCGAGTTCTAAAAAACTTACAGTGCCATCTATTAGCGATTTGCGGTACTAAAAGGACTTGGTCAATTTTACTGGTGTAACTTTCTTAGTGTCAATTTTTTACATAAACATACCGCGGCCCAAGGACAAAATGGTACTGGTACATCATCATCATATCAGCCACAAATCGTCCACTGCTGGACAAAGGCCTCCCCCAAGGATTTCCACGACGACCGGTCCTGCGCTGCCCGCATCCATCGGCTTCCCGCGACCTTCACCAGGTCATCGGTCCACCGCGTGGGAGGCCTGCCTACTCTACGTTTTCCGGTGCGCGGTCGCCACTCGAGAACTTTACTGCCCCATCGGCCATCTGTTCTACGAGCTATGTGCCCTGCCCACTGCCACTTCAGTTTAGCGATTCTGTGAGCTATGTCGGTTACTTTAGTTCTCATGCGGATTTCCTCGTTTCTGATTCGATCACGCAGAGAAACTCCGAGCATAGCACGCTCCATTGCCCTTTGGTTGACCTTGAGCTTTCTTATGATTCGATCAGGAAGAGAAACTCCGAGCATAGCACGCTCCATTGGCTTTTGGGTGACCTTGAGCCTTCTTATGAGGCCCATAGTAAGCGACCATGTCTCAGTTCCGTAAGTCATCACTGGCAACACACACTGGTCAAAGACTTTAGTCTTGAGACACTGCGGTATTTGGGACGTGAAGATATTGCGAAGCTTCCCGAACGCTGCCCAGCCGAGTTGGATTCGTCGATTGATCTCTTTCTTGAAGTTGGAACTACCTAGCTGGACTGTTTGTCCCAGGTATACATATTCGTCAACAACTTCCAGTGTAGAGTCTCCAACCTTTAGAGGAGTGGGTGCGACACGGACATTTAACATTATTTTCGTCTTGTCCATGTTCATTTTAAGACCCACTTGTTGAGAGACTTTACTGAGGCCATCGAGCATTGTGCTTAGGTCTTGCATAGTCTCAGCCATGACCACGATATCGTCAGCGAATCGGAGGTGGGATATGTGCTCGCCGTTGATATTGATGCCGAGTCCACCCCAGTCCAGAAGCTTAAAAACATCTTCCAGGGCGGCGGTGAACAGTTTCGGAGATATAACGTCTCCTTGTCTCACCCCTCGCTGCAACTGGATAGGTTTCGAGTTCTGGTCCTGGAGGCGAACCGACATGGTGGCGTTTGTATTCCGCGATCCGTATAATTTAGGAATCTTCAAGACGAGAGTGAATAGGCACTACTAGAGCTTGCGTGTTACATCCTCGGCTGCATGGGCACTTAGAGGTGCAGCCAAACGCACTGAAATTTTTAATTAAAAAAAAGCTTTTTGTATCTGGTGATTTCTTCCTTCAAGGCACGTACCGTTGGTGCCGTTCCTATTATTAGGTATTTAAAGGCCTTGTTGGCTGCTTGGAACATTCCGACCATTCCCCTACAACTTCAAAAATCCAGACTCATACCCCATGTGTGGGCCATGGCCCAGCCTTCCCGAGATTGGGAAGAGACCTGAATCCAGCAGTGAGGGACTTCATGGGTTGTTATGTTAACGTAACGTAAAATTTCCTCCTTCACGGTCGGTACTTGAAGAAACACAAGGATATCATCGTTTCTGACCAACTACTGAGAGTTGGCAATTTTCTTGACGATGCTGTTCTCGGCTCTTTAATGGCACATCATATTGCTGCTTACGTAAAATCCTCGACCCAAAGCAGAGATTCAATGCCACTTGGAGAACCCTAAAAACGCTGAGATTCAAGAGCTGGTGTCTGGCACGGACATTATCGGAGATACGAAAGCTCGCAGACTCCGGTGGCTCATTAACTTGGAATTATTCAATAAATTGAGAATAGGAGAAGATCGAAATGTAGAGACAGCCTTTTTAGGATCCACCGATAGGTCGACTCCCGGTCGGTCACCCCAGCTGCGATGTGGTGAACAAGGATCTGCGCGAGCTCCTAGCAGGCTACTGGCCAGAAACCGCACAAGACCGGGACAAGTGGCGAGTTCTTCTCGTATCGGAGGCCTGGATTATTTTGGGTCGTTGAGCCAGCGGAGTAAGTATAAGCAAGTATATTGCTGCTGCAGCCACGCCCTACAGTTGAATGGATCGATCGACTTTATAGTAACTGGTAACTTCATCTTTATATCCAGTCGGATGCGTAGGCGTTCCATAAACAAGACAGCTTGCAATTAATCCTTCACATTACCATACTGGATGCATAATAGCAACTGGTGCACTTTCGCTACCGAACCTTGCCTTGGCTTTTGCAATAGCTCGATTCTAGTAACAGTTCGATATGGATATTTGTGAATTCCGCTGAAGCTGAAGTTGAAACTGATAAAATTGACCTGGACCCATTTGGATACTATCTCATTTCGCGGTCATAGCTCAGTACGAGTTGTGACGTACATTCCAGGAAGTCATAGGCAACCTACGGGGGCTCCAGGACTTCTTAGATGAGCTGGGCTGGCAGTGATGCCGGCCAATCACGCAAAATGGGCGCTTGGTCGCCTGGTAGCGGAAACCAGCCCGCCCCCTCTAACAAACGACTTTCGTGAACGTGTCGATCACGCAAGTTAATGACCATAGCACGTGGATTGCCTGGATTGGTTCGATTGTTAGTGATTTTTCTCAAGGAACGCTAAGAAATTAGTGTCAGTTGTTATCACTAGATGGGAATCGTTAAGTCATGTCAGAGGCAATGTTGAAAACTTCTGACAGTTGAATTCTACTAGGCCTACATAACCTGAGCGTCGGTGGCGTAACGGCTAGGGCCACCGCCTCCTGTCCGGGAGATCGTGGTTCGAATCCTGCCACGTACCAATGTGATTTCTAATTTAGATTTATGTACGTTTATCCGACGTTCTTGCGGTGAAGGAAATCATCGTGAGGAAACCTGCACAGGCCTGTAAAGAAAGCCAGCGTGGTCGACTAAGGCCCGATCTCGAGCCCCTCGGTGGGGACGTATATGAGCTGATATGATGAGTAATATTCAGGGACAAATCACACACCGTCATTTGGACCCAAAATCGTAGTCTCTGTATTATAGGAACCAGAAACTGGCACTTTTAAATACATAAGTATAAATAAAGATATGATACAACCCCGAATGTTGGCCCCGGGGTGGGGATCGAACCGACTACTCTCGACCAGGAGCGCTGACCAATGGACCAACGGATCAATCGAGGCAAACACAAAAACATACAAATCAAACTGTGAACCAGCTTTCCGTACACCCAAAGGATGACTAACGGGACCCTATTACTAAGCCGCTGTCCCTCTGTCAGCGGGCTATATTCCATGAACCGTAATAGGTAGACAGTTGAAATTTTCACACAATGTGTATTTCTATTGCCGCTATAACAACAAATACTAAAAAAAGGAAAAAGTGTCAAAATAAGGGATTATACAAAAACGTGTTTGAAGATTCAAGATATTTATTCAAAATAGGTGCAAATTACACTCTTTCTGATAGTCATAAAATAATAATAACATTAGTCATTTGTGAAAAATCAAGAAATAAACAATCATTAGTTAAAATCGACAAAATTTAATACTTGATATAAACCAGATTATGTCATTAGAACATGAAAACAATATGACACGAAAAGCTATAAATAAAAATTATTGAATGTCATTAATGCCTTTGACAAGAGAAGGCCAGTTCACACGGACAGCACCCGGTCACGAGTACGTAAAGGCATTGTTGATTTAGCTCTATCGTAAAAATGGTAATACATACAAGCGTGATTACTGATTACAGTAATAATACTGAAGTAAAACAACAAATAATAAAAATCGGTCAATTTTGAATCGTACTCGCGCGCGCTAAGAAGTCCGAACTGAATGACAAAAAAACACACTTTTGTCGCTCGCGTTGATGTATTTTGTTTGTAATGTGAAAAGGTATCATTGTCGTAGTTGTGTGGAGAGGTGTGGTGGTACGGAATCCTTGGAGCGCTAGTCAGATGTTTTGTCTATTAGGGGTGTATTTTTAATCGACATAAAAAACCAGTGAAGTCGAGTCAAATTGGCCGGTTTTTATGTCTATTAAAAATACACCCCTAATAGACAAAACGTTTGGCCATTGACCATGTGCGTAGTAAGGTCATTCACGTCGTTAAGTTTCAAGTTTACCATTTCCTTCACTATTTTGTGAATTTACGATGTAATTTCCGCGCAGTTTCTCGCGAGGCAAGTGTAAAATTAAATTTACTGTTTGTTTAAAACTTCCCAGCTCATTGAACTTGCTTGGTGTGCTTAAATAGGAAAATACATAACCAGTACAGCTAGTATTTATATACTTAGATACTAGCTACACCTTTCCATACGAAATGTACGGAAAATAAAGGCTTTTCTACGGTTGTTGATCCCTAAGTCGCCTCTGAGGACACTCTCAGGAAGATATGGGGCTGTATTATTCAAGGGCCGCACATCGCGCCAAACTTGCACTATACAGGACTATTTTTGGACCTCACGCCAAAATTCCACAGATGGCTTCTGAATATTTGGGGTTCTAGAAAGTTTTACAAATCCATGAGAGCCACTGGCGAGCGGTTCAAAATAGTCCTAAAATTTGGTGAACAAGTTCAGTACTAATGTTTAAACTGATGCCAAAAATTGTTGAGACTTCAAAGCTAACAACCGACGCTTAAAGTTTCTTTTGAAAAAAAAAGTCATGGACCTCACATAAAACATTGATCAGTTGTTTGAATCAAATTTGTAGAGGAGGAGGAAATCAAATGTCAAAAATTGTTATATTAGTCTCAAAACTAACAACGGAGGCTTTAAGTTTCTTGCTAAAAAAATAGTATTGGACCTCACATAAAACATTGAGCAGTTGTTTAGACCAAATTTGTAGAGGAGGGGAGTTCAAATGTAAAAAAAATGTTACATTAATCTCAAAACTAACAACGGAGACTTCAAGTTTCTTTTGGCAAAAAATAGTATTGGACTTCACATAAAACATTGATCAGTTATATGGACCAAGTGTGTGAGGGGGGGTTCAAATTTTTTTGCGGTTTTCCACATGCAGAATATTTACTAAACGTATTAATTAAAAATTAAAACCGGACTGCATAAAACTTAACCCGTCTATTTGGCCAGTCGGGAAAAATGTCACCCACGGGATCAAGACGAATCTAACGCCACATCGCTCTCTAAAATCTGTCAAGCCGTTTAGGCTACAGTGTGCCAAAGAAACAAATCCACATACATACATACACACACTTGAAAAACATAACCCTCTTTCTGGCGCAGTCGGATAAAAGTTTGCTAATGGTTTAATACGTACTTAAACTTGGTGTGAAGCCGACCAACCCGCACTGGGCCCGAGTCCCTCGGTGGGGACGTAAATGAGCTGATAATTGATTCTTTCTTCTGTGCAAATGTGGGATGCCAAAGACTACGTCTCCAAGCCAGGGGGGGGGGGGGGAAGTTATCAATATCAAATCTAAGGTCTCTCTTTCTTATCGTGTGGTACAATCGGTTGCCTGGTGTTGCACTTAGCATCACCCGCGGTCACGTGTAGGGCGGTTGAGCCACCGACGCTTTTTAACAAAGTTCTAAGTTGATCCTTCTAAATAAGTAGGTAGGTGCTGATAAATATCAATGGAGTCATTATATCTTATCAAGCAAACATAGAACAAGGTTTTGAGGTGAATGGACGATTTGTGCGATAGTGTGTTTCATTGAACCACTTTGTATGGTGTTTACGACTCATGTCGTGCATTAAAAGTACGATTGTATGTTTTGACCTTAGATTCCATATGATGATATCAGCTCATATACATCCCCACCGAGGGGCTCGAGCCTACGCTGAATTACGGGCGATCGGGCCTTAGTCGACGACGCGGGCCTAGTGCGGGTTGGTCGACTTCACACACAACCTGCGAGTTTCTCCGCAGGCGTGTGCAGGTTTCCTTACGATGTTTTCCTTCACCGTAAGAGCGTCGGATAAACGTACATATGAAATCGAAATTTGAAATCACATTGGTACGTGGCAGGATTCAAACCACGACCTCCTGGATAGGAGGCGGCGGCCCTAGCCGTTACGCCACCGACGCTCAAAATAGTAAAAACAGAATATCAGCAACCCTTTTTTTTTGTAAGGACAAGCTTGTTGTTGGCCGTTGAGGCCTTTACAACTTCACCGGGCAGGGGAGGCGAGTACGGAAAGCACTCAACCTAGTGCAAAGCAAAAAGATGCAACTGCCTAAGGGCGCCCAGGTGGGCACGGACCTCGACTTAGGTTGTTGCTTGGACGTGGGAGGATCGGAGAGAAGCGGCCTGGTATATGCCGGTAGCGCTGGTAAGCGCCAGACCCGGGGGGACGCCGCCCTCGCCGGCGAGGGCAGAATGTCGGTGCAGTGTTTCTCTGTGGGTTAGGGGGCGGGGTCAGGGCAGCTACGGCTAGCGTGGTCGGGTCGTCGGGGTCAGTGAGTACATGTCTGGGGCGTCGGATTACGCGAATGGGGTTCGCGGGTAGCTCGTAGACGGCGGCGTTTACGAGTAGCGGGTTGGGAGATATCAGCAACTACTAATTCTATTGAATTATTGTCTTACTTTATTGCAAGAGAAAAAATTACTTTAGAAATTAATACGCTACTGCATAAAAACTGAATTCATCTTTTTTGTACAGTAGGGTAAAAATTTATCCTATGTCACTCACGGGATAAAGACGAATCTAACGACACCTCGCACCCCAAAATCCACCAAGCCGTGTAGGCTACAGAGCGTGCCAAATAATTAAATGACCTCTTTTTTTCACCAGTCGGATAAAAATGTATCCTATGTCACTCACGGGATAAAGACGAATCTTACGACACCTCGCACCCCAAAATCCACCAAGCCGTGTAGGCTACAGAGCGAACCAAATAATTAAATGACCTCTTTTTTTCACCAGTCGGACAAAAATGTATCCTATGTCACTCACGGGATAAAGACAAATCTAACGACACCTCGCACCCCAAAATCCACCAAGCCGCATCATCCTGTGCCAAAGAACTAATTAAATAAATAAACAATTGGGTAACTGAGATATTGAACACGCGCAGTCCTGTGCTATACAGAGTTAAACAAAATCGGTGTGGGACCCGTTAAGTGGAATGTGAAGCTGCGACTTTTCATTTTTTAAACAGCGTTAGTCGATTTGGACCAATTTTTGATAGGTTGTCAGTCAGAACAAAAGCTAGGCTTATGTGTTTTGCTTTTTTAATTACTGATTATAAGAAAATAAAAAATTGAACAAAATTAAACACGTGAATGAAAATAAAATTAAACTTATTAACTTTATAGAAAAAACAAAAACGTATAAGTCTACCTTTTTTCTGACTGACAACCTATCGAAAATTGGTCCAAATCGGCTAACATTTAAGAGGTGAAAATCGTTAACGCCGTTTGTATGACAAGTCGTAGCTTCACAATCCTCTTAACTGGGGCTTGTTGTACACATCATACTGAACAACTTTCTCCGAATCAGTTCTCAAAAAAAATAATTACCCTCCATATATTTAAACATTTACAAATTGGCCAACAGCTGATAGATTTGTATTTTTTTAAATTAAATTTTGAGTGCATTTGACTTCATCTCCATCTAAACTTTGATGCAAAATGCTTACCAATTGCGAATAAAAAAAAGGTAAATTAACTCGCTGCGCGTGTAGACGGCCTGTAGACGGGCGGGTTTGATAAGTTAACTCGCTGCGAGTGTAAACAGGCGAGTTTAGTAAGTATCGCTGCGCGTGTAGACAGGCGAATTTGGTAAGTTATCTCGATGCGCGTGTAGACGGGCGAGTTTGGTAAGTTAACTCGCTGAGCGTGTAGACGGGCGAGTTTGGTAAGTTAATTCGCTGTGCGTGTAGACGGGCGAGTTTGGTAAGTTAACCGCTGCGCGTGTAGACGGGCGAGTTTGGTAAGTTAACTCGCTGCGCGCGTAGACGGGCGAGTTTGGTAAGTTAACTCGCTGCTAGTGTAAACAGGCGAGTTTGGTAAGTTATCTCGCTGCGCGTGTAGACGGGCGAGTTTGGTAAGTTAACTCGCTGCGCGTGTAGACGGGCGAGTTTGGTAAGTTAACTCGCTGCGCGTGTAGACGGGCGAGTTTCGTAAGTTAACTCGCTGCTAGTGTAAACAGGCGAGTTTGGTAAGTTAACTCGCTGCGCGTGAAGACAGGCGAGTTTGGTAAGTTATCTCGCTGCGCATGTAGACAGGCGAGTTTCGTAAGTTAACTCGCTGCTAGTGTAAACAGGCGAGTTTGGTAAGTTAACTCGCTGCGCGTGTAGACAGGCGAGTTTGGTAAGTTATCTCGCTGCGCATGTTGACAGGCGAGTTTGGTAAGATACTGCACGTGTAGACAGGCGAGTTTGGTAAGTTAACTCGCTGCGCGTGTAGACAGGCGAGTTTGGTAAGTTATCTCGCTGCGCATGTTGACAGGCGAGTTTGGTAAGATACTGCACGTGTAGACAGGCGAGTTTGGTAAGTTAACTCGCTGCGCGTGTAGACGGGCGGGTTAGGTAAGTTAACTCGCTGCGAGTGTAAACAGGCGAGCTTAGTAAGTTAAATCGCTGTGCGTGTAGAGAGAAGAATTTGGTAAGTTATCTCGCTGCGCGTGTAGACGGGCGAATTTGGTAAGTTTACTCGCTGCGCGTGTAGACGGGCGAGTTTGGAAAGTTGACTCGCTGCGCGTGTAGACGAGCGGGTTTGGTAAGTTAACTTGCTGCTAGTGTAAACAGGCGTGTTTGGTATGTTAACTCGCTGCGCGTGTAGACAGGCGAGTTTGGTAAGTTATCTCGCTGCGGATGTAGACAATCGAGTTTGGTAAGATACTGCGCGTGTAGACAGGCGAGTTTGGTAAGATAACTCGCTGCGCGTGTAGAAGGGCGAGTTTGGTAATTTAACTCGCTGCGCTTAGAGACGGGCGAGTTTGGTAAGTTAACTCGCTGCTAGTGTAAACAGGCGAGTTTGGTAAGTTAACTCGCTGCGCGTGTAGACAGGCGAGTTTGGTAAGTTATCTCGCTGCGCATGTAGACAGGCGAGTTTGGTAAGTTAACTCGCTGCGCGTGTAGACGGGCGGGTTTGGTAAGTTAATTCGCTGCTAGTGTAAACAGGCGAGTTTGGTAAGTTAACTCGCTGCGCGTGTAGACAGGCGAGTTCGGTAAGTTATCTCGCTGCGGATGTAGACAGGCGAGTTTTGTAAGATACTGCGCGTTTATAGACAGGCGAGTTTGGTAAGATAACTCGCTGCGCGTGTAGACGGGCGAGTTTGGTTATTTTACTCGCTGCGCTTGTAGACGGGCGAGTTTGGTAAGTTAACTCGCTGCGCGTGTGGACAGGTGAGTTTGGTAAGAACTCGCTGCGCGTGTAGACGGGCGAGTTCAGTACGTTAACTCGCTGCACGTGTAAACTGGCGAGTTTGGTAAGTTAACTCGCTGCGCGTGTAGACAGGCGAGTTTGGTAAGTGAACTCGCCAAAACGGCTACTTGTTCATCATCATATCAGCCGAAAGACGTCGACTGGCTGTACAAAGGCTTTCCCCAAGGATTTCGACGACGACCGGTCCTGCGCTGCCTGCATCCAGCGGCTTCCCGCGCCCCTTAACTGGTCGTCGGTCTACCGTGTGAGAGGTTTGCCTACGTTACGTATTCAGGTAAGTTAACTCTACATTACTTTGGTTCCCCAACGGATCTCCTCATTTCTGATTCAATCGCGTAGGGAAACTCCGAGCATAGCTCGCTCCATCGCTCATTTCTGATTCAATCGCGTAGGGAAACTCCGAGCATAGCTCGCTCCATCGCTCATTTCTGATTCAATCGCGTAGGGAAACTCCGAGCATTGCTCGCTCTATCGCCCTTTGCCCATAGTAAGCGACCATGTCTCAGTTCCGTACCATTACTACTTGTTACTTATCGATTTTTAAACTGCGTGTAAATCGGGCTTTATGTTGTCAACATAACACAAGCACTAAATATAGATCGTGCGTAGGTAGTGTGCAGGAGTTTTACGAGCTTATATAGTAATGACGATTTTGACAAGTAGACATTTTGGGTCTAGTAATACTTTAGGGCACCTTAAAGCATCAGGAGACATGACACATCAGGATTATCGTGAGACGATTAAGTAATCGTATCCTATTAAACCGTCTTAAAAAAGGAGAATTTATCTTTAAAATTCTTTACATACTTTTATCAAGAACCTACTTAACTCTGCTTACCTTAAGTTTTGGACTGATGACCTGGTATGTAACACTCGCAGGAAGCCGCTACCTTCATATAGTTATTACGAATTTTCATAAAAGGGGCGACTGATAGGCTTTCCCGTTTTTTCAACTGGCTGTCTTATCTTCAATCCGGAATCAATGCTGTTAACATTAATGCTTGGCGGTAAGACTTAGATAAGATGGTTTACTGGTGGTAGCTAGCTCTTCCACCAACCAAACCGAGCCATACAAAGTAAGACTCCGCCGGTAATAGAACCCGCGACCTCCTGATGTGAAGCTAATAGTCTTGACCATAACGCCACTGAGACGCAGTCTTACCCTATAAAAACTTAATATCAATTACCTATCATATACCTATACTAGCTGTCCCGGCGAACTACGTTCCGCCTTACACTACACTACACTACCCTACCCTACCCTACACTGCACTACACTACCCTACACTGCACTACACTACGCTACCCTACACTACACTAAATTTCACTACCCTACCCATCTATTGAATATTTACTCAATCCAGTAAACCATCCAATCCATCTGTTATAAACTATAAGTTATACTATAAATTGAAATGTAAGCTATGCTATCTTTCAAGTTGGGTCGATTTGCACACGGTGTGCAAATCAAATTTAAAATCGGTTCAGTAGTTTAGGAGTCCATCGCGGACAAACAACGTGACACATAATTTTTATATATAAAGATATACAGGCTACCTCAAGAAGTCGTCCTACGTCGTTTTAAGTAATTTGTTTTGTATGGTAAGAATAAGTTTCAAACAACTTAATGGTATTAATATCGTAAATTTATTTTTGAAGCAGGTAAAGCGCCGATATGAAGCTGTTTTCGAGATAACTGCCACTAAATCACAACGATACCCATCGACAATGTAAAATCATAGATAAAAAACTCCACCATGACCCAACGTAACTTGCCTACATCGGACCAGAACCCGTTACCCATTCATATAGTTAAGCCACAGTTTTTTGTTCATATCTAACTGGCCATTTATGGCAGGACAACTGTCAAATTTGACGTGTCTTTACTGTACCCACGACGTCCTCGTTACGTCAAAATTAAAAATAGATTGCTACGTCAAGTTAGCGCAAATGTGATATACTTAATCATTTATTGTAACCATGAGTACTGATACGCTATAATTTTTTTATATTCACAATTGGTAAGCACTTGACATCATCTCACCTGATGGTAAGTGACGATGATGCCGAAGATGGAAGCGGGCTAACCAAGATTCCCCAACGCAATGGGGAACTGGAACACCAATGATATCAACATTGATATTTGGCGGCAAGACTTAGATAAGATGGTGGTAGCTAGCCAGGCGGGCTTAGAAAATGCCCTGCCACCAACCAAACAGAGTCTTACAATTGACCCCGCCGGGAATCGAACCCGCGATCTCCTGTGTAAAGCCAGTGAACTTTGCCTCTGGGCTACGGAGGCGGTTAAAATGATGATGATGATGATGATGTGTAATTTTAAGTTTTTATGGGAAACGATTTTGTGAATACGCTCTGAACCGTTAGGGCCACACTAGAGAAAGATATGTAAAAACGCTTTCGCCCTTCTGTGGTTGGTCTGAGCCACAGCATGGACGTGGACAGAACTAATGCCTTCTTCAGAACCTGTTTTATTCTATTGACGATTATCTAAAGCATTTAGAAGCAATGTTAATCTGTAATATAATGATGTCCCATTTTGTCATTTGAATTATGAATTTGGAAAGTTTTGATTCATTGTTGGACTTATTTTATCATTTTTGTACTCAGAAACAACATATTTACAAAAGTAGCTAAATAAGTGATTCTAAAACTATTGTAGGACCTTTTATATACTTACCTTATTTAAAAAAATCTGTTCTATTCTATTCTATAATCATGTACACACGGCGCCACATCAAGCTATACAAAACCAGTATACGCGGGCCTCGCGTATGTTGAATGAAACGTAAAGGCGTCGCGCGACTCGCGCTGCCAGCTTATACTGGTTTTGTATAGCTTGATGTGTCGCTGTCCGTACCACTGCTGCTTAATTAATTACAGGTGAACGATGGCTACTTCGTTCACTTTTTCGCGCCATCTGACCTGCCTCCGCTGAACAAGCACGTGGTGTTCGTACTGGATACATCCAGGTCGATGGGTGGACGCAAGATCGAGTAGCTTCGGGAGGCGCTGCATACAGTGCATACTATCCTCAGCGAGCTCAACCATGGCGACTACTTCAGTCTCGTCGAGTTCAACTCCTATGTTCAGGTAAGTGCTGTGATGATCTTCGGGTAGCTCAGGCTAGGCGAGGAATTAGCTGCAGCTTTGATGGCACGCGGCAAAGAATTCGTCAAAGGTGCCGCCCTGAGTTCAATCGCGCTGCCCGCCGGGCCGCCGACTTTAGCGCTGCAATTGAACTCCCGCTGCCCCTTTGTCGGAGTGTTTTACTAACACCGCTGCCGTCTTGCGGCATTCATCAAAGATGCAGTTAATTTAGAGAACGAACTTTTCCAGTCGAGGATTCAACACTAATACCACAGATGAGATACTAGTTACTTCGTAACTAATACATTTTACTTGAGAAATACAACGAATTGGATTGACCTACGACCTACCTACCTAGACTTACCTACCTAGTTTTGTAGGTACAGGTAGGGTGTTAGGTAATGGGCGTTGATGAGCGAGTGAGTCAGGACGATTTTTCTTTTTATAACATCCTTAAAACAAGTAAGTAGGTATATTAATTACAGCAGAACAGAAGAGATTTATAAGGTCAGCCCTTACATTTCTCGAGCCCACGTTTGCGAACCGATTTTGCAATTGCGTCATCCACACCGCAAATGGTGATCGAATAATAAATAAATTGTCATCACAGCTCTATGTTATGTTAGCGGACAATATGACGCCGATGACATCAACAGAGAATCGAACCTGGGTATATTTGGTAATCGTCCGCACGCCCACTGTTGCGCCTACGTGGTTCCGATGGTAAAAATATTTGTTACAAATGGTTTCGATGAATGGAATAATAGAGGGCTACTATAAAAGGATAAATAAAATGAAAGGTTGAAAAAAGGTCTTCGTGTGTTAAAAGTTAGTATTTGCACACAATTGAAGAAGAATAGGGTTGTCATTTGCGATATTTTTTATCATATAGTCAAAAAAGACATTTTTCCCTTAGTTTTCTTTTCATTAGGAGGGAAAATTAGATAATTCGTCATGTCAGCTCGAATACGTCGCCACCGAGGAGCTCGAGCCTACCATGATCGGGCCTTAGTCGACCACGCGGGCCCAATGCGGGTTGGTTGACTTCACACACAACCTGCGAGTTTCTCCGCAGGCGTGTGCAAGTTTCCTCACGATGTTTTCCTTCACCGTAAGAGCGTCGGATAAACGAACATATGAAATCTTAGTTCGAAATCACATTGGTACGTGGCAGGTTTCGAACCACGACCTCCCGGGCAGGAGGCGGCATACCTAGCCGTTACGCCACCGACGACGCTCTAGATAATTAATTAGATAATAGATAATACATATTATAAAAAAAATTTTTTTTTTTAATTCTACTAATATTATAAACGCGAAAGTTTGTAAGAATGTATGGATGTATGTTTGTTACTCTTTCACGCGAAAACTACTGAACGGATCTGGCTGAAATTTGGTAGGTAGACAGATAGGACCTACTTTTTTCCACGCTCGCACTGCGCACCCTCAAAAAGTCATAGAAACGTTGTCCACGCGGGTGAAGACGCGGGAAACAGATAATTAGATAATATTTCCCTTTTTACAAGCTTTTATTTATCTTGCAATGTTATACGTATCTATGTGAGTAATTCCGCCTAGGCCTAATTGATTGGAAATTGATGACAAAAGGAAAAAAAAATGTATAAAACATTTTGGACAGTTTGTTTTAGAAAATGAAATAAAATATCAGTCAAGTGCGAGTCGGACTAGCACTTCTTCACACAACTACATCGTATAATCACAAAGATACCTATTAACGTTACAAACAAAAGACATCAACGCGAGCGACAAAAATATGCTTTTTTTGTCATTCAGTATGATTCAGTTCGGACTCCTTAGCGCGAGTACGACTCACACTTGGCCAATCAATATTATTTGTTGGTTTACTTCAGTGTAAGTACTATGATCATACCAAATTTCACGCTTGTATGTAACTACCGTTCTTACGAAAGATCTATATCAAAAATCGGTGGCGCAACGGCCCCCCTGTCCCTGCCCGGTCGTGGTTCGAATCCCGCCACGTACCAATGTGATTTCGAATTTCGATTTCATATGTACGTTTATCCGACGCTCTTACGGTAAGGAAAACATCGTTGGGAAACCTGCACACGCCTGCGGAGAAACTCGCAGGTTCTGTGTGAAGTCGATCAACCCGCACTGGGCCTGCGTGGTCGACTACAGCCCGATCGCCCTAATTCAGGGTAGGCTCGAGCTGATATGATGATATCAAAAATACTTCTCTCTCTCTCTTATCGTGTGGCATAATTTCACTGTGTTATCCAAGGGATATAGGACGGCAGTTGCCTGGTGTTAAATACTTCTAATTACCGTTTTTTGTTTAGAGACCCCTTATTTTTTTCCCTTTTTGAGATTTTTAGTAAATTTTTGTTATAGCTGCAACAGAAATACATATTTTGTGACAATTTCAAATGTCGATGTTCATGAAGTACAGCTTTTTTTTTCCCTCGCACTGCGGAGGAGGGTAGAGGGAAAATGCGTTTACGCATACCAGTACAGCCGGCTGTACTGGTTATGTGGGACTCACAGCCCTGCGCCTATATGCATACATACGCATACATACATAAGGTATATATAAATAAATATGCACAGGCCCAAGACCGCACTACCCACTAACAACCCCCTGTAGCCTTGGCAGCTAAGCTACCTTAAAAGCTAATCGGAGCGACGCCGCAGCTCCTAGAGAGGGGGTGGGGGGGAAGTACAGCCCGCTGACAGCGGACAGACAGCGGAGGCTTAGTAACAGGGTCCCGTTGGTCACTTGTTGAGTGTACGCAACCCTAAAATACACTTGTATTATAAACATTTTTAACAGTTCAATTCAAAAATTAAAATAAACTGGTTTTTTTTTCGCCCTAACGCGGTTGAGGCACTACGTTTTAGATCAAAAAATTCACCAATAAATAAGTAATACAAACTGCTTCGAAAATAATATTAAACAGAATGACTAAGCTTCAATCAAAACCATAGAAAATTAGTTATTGATCGTCAATCAATAGTCAAGAAAAGGTTATACGTGTTATGCAAGATGCGTGTAACATTTAACAGTTAAAGACCTTGAACTGCACTTGAACTGCATTCGAACCTCAATCGAACGTGTGTCGAAACCGGAAGCCATAGAATGGCTGATAGGCAATCGGAAGTCGTTGTAACTTAAAAAAACCGGTCAAGTGTAAGTCGCACTCGCGTGGAGAGGGTTCCGTACCTAAAGGGTAAAAACGGGATCCTAAGACTTCGCTGTCCGTCGATCTGTCCGTCAGTCGCCAGGCTGTATTTCATGAACCGTGATAGCTAGACAGCTGAAATATTCACACATGATGTATTTCTGTTGCCGCTATAACAACAATTACTAAAAATTAGAAAAAGTGAAAAAATAAGGGGGTGGGGGTCTCATACCTGGGGGGAAAGGTCGTGGTTCGAATCCTGCCACGTACCAATATGTTTTCGAATTTCGATTTCATATGTACGTTTATCCGACGCTCTTACGGTGAAGGAAAACATCGTGAGGAGACCTGCACACGTCTTCTGCGAGAAACTCGAAGGTTGTGTGTGAAATCGACCAACCCGCACTGGGCCCGCGTGGATGACTAAGGCCCGATCGCCCTATTTCGGTGGGGACGTATGTATGTATATGAGCTGATAAGATTAAGAAGAAGATATGAGCTGCTGTGATTAGTCCTCGCAACGAGCCCTCTCTTTTATTTGATATGTCTGTCACAATTTAAATTTGGTTTGAAAAGACTGGCCATCAAGAACGAGTAGTAATTACACAAACAGGCTACCAAAATTACCACTGCCAGCACAACAAGTAGTGGAATCAAAGTTTATTTTTATGTCCAATGTCCACCAAACTTGTCTCCCTTAAAATTTACCAAAAATATTATCTTCATATCAGCCGAAAATCGTCCACTGCTGGACAAAGGCCTCCCTTGAGGATTTCCACGACGACCGGTCCTGCGCTGCCCGCATCCATCGGCTTCCCGCGATCTTCACCAGGTCGTCGGTCCACCGCGTGGGAGGCCTCCCTACGCTACGTTTTCCGGTGCGCGGTCGCCACTCGAGAATTTTACTGCCCCATCGGCCATCTGTTCTACGAGCTATGTGCCCTACCGACTGCCACTTCAGTACAACAATTCTGTCAGCTATGTCAGTTACTTTGGTTCTCCTGCGGATCTCCTCGTTTCTGATTCGATCACGCAGAGAAACTCCGAGCATAGCACGCTCCATTGCTAAATATTATCATTTTTTTATTATTATTGCGAAATGTCTGCGACGGACGCGTGCGTGATTCAGTTCCAGCCTTGTGAGGTAGGGGACCGCAAAAATGTTTCACATTGACAGTGACCTTCGTGCTGCTCACAAAAGCCAAGAAATGGTCAATTCAATGATCTCCCCGCACCTCCTTATGGTAGAGCGACATTATCACGTATCCATGTTGTTTATGTTACAATCAATTTACATAAACATTCTAAATGGCGTTGTTTAACCCGAGCTAAGAGGAGGACTTGACATTGAAATTGTTATTAGCGTTGAATTAATATTACATGTCGTACAATGACGTAAATGTTTACCTGTTCTCATAGTTATCGACCGACTTCCAGAAAGGAGGAGGTAATCAATTCGACTTCATGTTTTTGGATTTTACTCCTTTAGAATTTATTCATATACAGGGTGTAGCATAATTGTTGTGGCTCCCGTCACCTGGGGAATTTACTCATAGGTCCCGTATAGAGGCCGATATAAAAAATAGATGAGGAGTGAAATCGAGTGGTGATCGGTAACGCGTCACCGTTACTTTTCAAGCGACTTCCAAAAAGGAGGAGGTTCTCAATTCGTCTGTATGTTTTTTTTTATGTGCGTTACCTCATAACTTTTGACTGGGTGAACCGATTTTTATGATTCTTTTTTTTTATTTGAAAGCTAGTGCTTCCCGTGTAGTCCCATATAAATTTCATCAAAATCGGCGTAGTACTTTATTAGAAAAATAACAAAAACCAAAAATAATAATGCAAAAATGTACTAAGTTGTTGCGATAAAAGTCGGTTTTTTAACGTGTTTTGCCGTCATTGCGTTTTTTCAGTCACGAAGGCTAAGGTAACATGGCCATGGGGAGGGGACGTATATGAGCTGATATGATGACTACAAACAGAACAAAAATAAACAAAAAAGGATGATTTCCTCAGAGTGCCTATTCACAAAACGCTCATTATCCTGAGATATCATTATGATTTTCAATATACGAGTGTAATCTTCATCGCTAAATCCGGCATTTGGGCAAAACCTACACATGGCCTTGCCAACTAAAATAAAAGTATCAAAGTTCTACTTAAGGCGAGGTATTGATTGGAACAGTTGTCTCTGTCTATTTCTTTACGTGTAAAAAGTAAAGAAAATAACCACACTTTTTCACTTCTTCAATGGTGTTTCGTTTCAATCAAAAATTACAATGAAAGTATATAATGTAATAACATTACTCACTTTAGATTATCATAACAAATATTTTTTTTTAAATTTATACTTCAAATAATTAGTCATAACTAGAGTTGAAAGTAACGGTGTAGACATATCTTTGGGATTATTTTCTATGGAGCCAAAACTGGCCAATCAAGTTTCTGATAGCTTTTGACTTTAAGGAACATCATCAAAAATAAGGAAAATCTGTAATATTACCGCATTAAATTTTAACCACGAAATAGAGATCGTTTTATGACCTTTTTCGATATCCATTTAAAACAGGCAAGAAAGTCAAAGACCCCGGCCGCCCACTTTATGACTTTTTGGCAAAATGGCGGCGAAACACGCCAAAAAAGCCAACATGGAAACAAGCAAGATAATTTGCAGTGTTCTCATTGGTTCCGAAATGATATTTAATTGATTCGCATACGAAATTGTTAAACTTTGGTTAAAAGTTATAAATTACGAGCGACAGTTACAAGTAACGATATCAGCTGACGTATCAAGATTAATTAAAGACTTTTTCAAGATTTACTAATGGATATATTTGAGACTTAATTTATACTATTTAATTAATCACTAACTATTAAGAACTGCATATACAATACAGCTGCCTTTGATTTTTGTATGAGGTGATTTTGTATGTTTTGTGAATTAGAGTCGACTAGAGAAAATTTAATTCGGCCCCCAGGCCAAAGAATAAAGAGTATTTACTACGTAAAAGAAGGTTAACTCCGCAAAACCATTTGAATGAATGGCGACACTTGCTACGATACAATAAAGTGCAAATTCAGGACGCACAGCGCTAATTACCCACAGTTATATGCACCTACAAGTTGTCTCTCTTTCTATCGCGTAACTCTTATCACTTTTGACTACTGAATTTGCACCTTGCAAGAGGCCGCGCGGCTTGTCGGGGCGTAGGTACATTGTAAGCATTTTCGTACCTACAGCGCAGAGTGCGACAGGCCTGCTCAGGGTTGCCAAAGTTGCACATTCACTTGTAAGAAAACTTAACCGTTTTTGGACTTGACTTAACAAAGTAAGACATAGCTCACAGAATCGCTAAACTTAAGTGGCAGTGGGCAGGGCACATAGCTCGTAGGACAAATGGCCGTTGGGGCAGTAAAGTTCTCGCGTGGCGACCGTGCACCGAAGGATATCTACCTGATATCTACCTGAACTGACACTATTTTGCATGCTTATTTTTGTAAGCGAAACATGATGTACCTTATATATATGTATATTTGTTCATCTTAACCACCATGTTTCCAGCGAATAAATGATTTGATTTGATTTGATTTGATGTAGCGTAAGCAGGCCTCCCACACGGTGGACCGGCGACCGGAAAGGTCGCGGGAAGCCGCTGGATGCGGGCAGCACAGGACCGGTCGTCGTGGAAATCCTTCACGACGAGATTGAACAGGCACTATATGAGCTTGCGTTTTGCGTTTATCATCCTCGGCTGCATCGACACTTACTACTGCGTTTTGCTTCTTTGTTCATCGTGCGAACGGCCAAGGAGTGGAATTCCTTACCGGCAGCGTCTGTATTCCCCGAGTCATATCTAATAATAAAAATGAATCGCAAAATGTGTTGGTAAGCGCATAACTCGAGAACGGCTGGACCGATTTGGCTAATTCTTTTTTTTCGAGTTCGTTATTGTCAGGAGAAGGTTCTTATGTAGGGTAGGGTAGGGTAGTGTAGGGTAGGGTAGTGTAGGGTAGGGTAGGGTAGTGTAGTGTAGGGTAGTGTAGAGTAGTGTAGGGTAGGGTAGTGTAGTGTAGGGTAGGGTAGTGTAGTGTAGGGTAGGGTAGTGTAGTGTAGGGTAGGGTAGGGTAGTGTAACGTAAGGCGGTACGTAGTTCGCCGGGACAGCTAGTAATTTATAAATATTCACGACGAGAGTGAATATGCACTATATGAGCTTGCGTGTTACATTCTCGGCTGCATCGACACTAATCATCAGGCGAGGTGCAGTTGAACGCATTTCTTTTTTATAACAAAATAAATTTTAAAAAAACTTTGTCGTATTGGCGATCGAACTTCGATTTTTACACAACTGCTCACAAAAAAGGAGCGTAATTGTTTTTAGATCTAATGTATGTATGTTTCTTTATTCAACGATTGGATTTTATAAAGCGAGGTACCGTTAGATTCGTCTTGATGCCGTGAGAGACATATGATACATTTTACACGACTTTCCAAAAAAGATGGGGTAATGTTTTATGCAGTAGTGTTTTATTTAAAATTACAGCAACGAGGATCAGTTTTTCGATATTTTCACCACGACATCTTTTCTTTATGTGACCAACATCCGACGAAATTCAACTACGTACCTTAAAAGTAGGTGATAATAATACAGCTATCACAACTTTATATATTTACTAGCTTTGGCCCGCGGCTTCGCCCGCGTGGACATCATTGTAATGACGAAAGCGGCTCGCGAGCGTGGACATGATTTTATTTCCAGATCCTTCGGGAACTATGTCAGGATATGCCCATCTCCTCAACCATATCTGTGTAAAAAATCACAACAATCCATTGTTCCGTTGCGATATTAAAGAAATTAACCATGAGTATTTTTTCAGTTCCTTCAGGAACTGCATCGGGCTATGCTATTTTCACGGGATAAAAAGTAGCATATGTCCTTCCTCGTGACACAGGCTACCTGAATGCTAAATTTCATTAAGATTGGTCAAGACGTTAAAGCGTGAAAAGGTAACAAACAAACACATTTTCACAATATAATATTAGTAAGGATTTCAGTAATGTTTAAGTCATAACACGTACTTAACTTACTTATTCAGTGGCTATGTAATATTTACTTACAATGACTGCATAACACGTATTACAAATAAGTTAGCAAATGTCTATTTTTAGTGGTCAGACAGATATTATGCTTAACAGTTCGTGTGATGTAGTATCTACGATACGAGTGGGCGTTTTTTTTATTCAGGCGAGACATTGATTGAACAGTTATCTCTGTCTTTTTCTTTACGTGTAAAGAGTAAAGAAAATAACCACACTTTTGCACTTTTTCAACGTTTTTTTCGTTGAAAAGTTTCGAAAAAGTGAACTAAATTAAATTTAAATAAACATAGACTATGTAGTTTGAAAAGAAGAAAATTATGATATAAATTTGAAATTGAAAAGAAATATTTTTTCCTACAAATGTTTACAGGCTTTGCTTCACTTTGCTTCAATTTATGCTATGTTTGGGATTTTTTTATGATGTAGTCAAGTTAATCTAATCGTGTAATGGACTTACAAGGGCCCCAGGTAATATCCTTGAAAATAACATATCATTTTTTCAGGCTGATAAATTAAGTGGAAATGTTTTTCCTGATTTTTTGTGCTAAGCGCTTCTCACTGCATATTTGCCAATATAACGCCTTCACAATTGGTAAGCCCTTAGCCTCATCTTACCTGATGGTAAGTGACGATGATGCCGAAGTTCGAAGCGAGCTTACCAAGATTCCCCAACGCAATGGAGAACTTTTTATCTTATCTTCAATCCGGAATACATCAATGTTATTAACACTAATTTTTGGCGTCAAGACACAGATAAGATGGTGTTAGCTAGCCAGGCGGGCTAAGAAAATGCCCTACCACCAACCAAACTGAGTTTTACAAGTTGACCCCACCGGGAATCGAACCCGCAAACTCCTAGGGTGAAGCGAATGGACCAACCATTAGACCACGGAGGCGGTTTCCTAGTGATTGATACACTAAAACTATATTTTATTTTCAATCATCTTCATAAAAAAGGAGGAGGTTTCCAATTCGGTGTGTTTTTTTTTATGTCTGTTAAAAATGTTGCAAAATTTTATTTGGTTGTTCGATTGAAGTCAGGTTTTAACGCATTTCCAAAAACCCTTTTTTTGTAAATATTTTTTTGTGTTCTTATATTTTATAACTCCACCTGTGGTTATGTGTTTTTGTTTTATGCCCATTAGATTTTTGTTCGACATTATCTGGTGTTTATTTAAATTCTTACTGTTTAATTTAACTTATCATCACATCAGCTCATATATATCCCCACCATGGGGCTCGAGTCTAACCTGAAATAGGGCAATCGGGCCTAAGTCGACCACGCGGGCCCAGTGCGGGTTGGTCGACTTTACACACAACCTTCGAATTTCTTCGCAGGCGTGTTACCCGATTGTTATATACGACATTAATGTAGCAACACTGAACACATTAAACAATGGCCGTGTGGTTGTAGCTCATACGTATATTTTATAAAATAATTTAATTTAACAATGTGAAGTACAGCATCGGTGGCGTAACGGCTAGGGCCGCCGCATTCTGTCCGGGAGGTCGTGGTTCGAATCCTGCCACGTACCAATGTGATTTCGAATTTAGATTTCATATGTACGTTTATTCGACGCTCTTACGGTGAAGGAAAACATCGTGAGGATACCTGCACACGCCTGCGGAGAAACTCGCAGGCTGTGTGAAGTCGACCAACCCGCACTGGGCCCGCGTGGACGACTAAGGCCCGATCACCCTAATTCAGGGTAGGCTCGAGCCACCCGGTGGGGACGTATATGAGCTGATATGATGATGATAATAATGTTAAGTGCTTCAAGCAATAAACTCACAATTTCCAAATATCTACAAATGTGCCTTTAATTAAACAAGCAAACCAGCGGCGACCTAAAAAATAAAAAGTTTGTATTGCACATTGAGCTTGCATGCTACATTCTCGGCTGCACTGGCACTTACCATCAGGTGAGGTGCAGCCAAACGCATTTAATAAAAGTTAGGTTGACGCAGAAACCGAAACAATAAAATTGGCCAGAAAATATCATCATATCAGCCGAAGGACGTCCACTGCTGGACATAGGCCTTCCCAAGGATTTCTACGACGACCGGTTTTGCGCTACCCGCATCCAGCGGCTTCCCTCACCAGGTCATCGGTCCACCGTGTGGGAGGCGTGCCTACACTACGTTTTCCGGTGCGTGGTCGCCACTAGAGAAATTTACTGCCCCAACGGCCATCTGTTCTACGAGCAATGTGCCCCAGCCACTGCCACTTACCTAAGTTTAGGAATTCTGAGAGCTATGTCATATGTACATATGTTATTCGTAGGTCATATGGGCCTCATAGGAAGGCTTAAGGTAGCTATGTCATATGTACATATGTTATTGGTAGGTCATATTATGGGCCTCATAGGAAGGCTTAAGGTAGCTATGTCATATGTACATATGTTATTCGTAGGTCATATGGGCCTCATAGGAAGGCTTAAGGTCACCCAAAGGGCCAATAAATATATTCAGCTATAAGTTAAATAGATCACAGTACAAACATAAAATAATAGTACCTACCTACATTCGATCTTCTCTTATATAAAAAATCAATGGTTTTCATATTCAGTCTATTCTATATGTAAGAAAATAATCCTTATGTTTTTATCCGAGCAAAGATTAAAGAAGTTCTATAGATACAATATTCCTACTATATAAAACCTTCTTTGTGCTACGTATTATGGCAGAGATTGACATTACGTAACTTTTTCCAATCATCAAAACAGTTATTCCAGAACTATATTTCTGTAAAGTTCTTTTCCTATTGTGAATGTGCGAACTTTTGAACTCCTCACAGTTATTCAGTTTTTACCAATTGCAAACATGAGCAGCTACGACCGAGCTATAACAGTGTTCTCGCCGGACGGTCAGCTGCTCCAAGTTCAGTACGCTCAAGAAGCTGTCAGAAAGGGCTCAGCTGTTGTCGGGATCCGAGGTCCTGAGGTCTGGTTTGGCATCCACAGTCTTTCTATTCAATCAGTCGCTTTCTCAATGCTGGAGATTCTGAACGTTTGTTTGTATACAAACATAATAAATATAGCAATTAAAAGTGCAAAGCCGACCTTGTTTGCCGTCAAAAATAACGATAATTGACTCGGTGACTCAGTAGTTAGTGCTCTTGACAGCTGATCCGAGAGTTGTGGGTTCGATCCCCACCGTGGGGAAACATTTGTGTGATGAGCAGATTTGTTTGCTCTGTGTCTGGGTGTTAAATATCTATAAATGTATGTATTTAAATGTATATAAGTATTTATATCAGTCTCTGGTTCCCATAACACACCTATCTTATGACTATGTGTGATTTGTCCCAGAATATATTTTTTTTATTCCTTAGAGGGATCTCTTCCATCCAACCTTTTAAATACACAAAGAATTAAATAAAACAGGAGCAGGGATATCCGTACACAAAAAAAATGCCTACCTATTATTATAACTAGTGGTTCGCCCCGAACAATGAAATCGCGATGTACTCCTTTTAAAAATATAGGTACGTTCATTGACGCTTACGCTATGAAAAATCTGACCAGCGGCATCTAGTGGTGTTTATAAACAAACCATGTTTTTCAACATTTACAACCCCCTATATCTCCACAACCCCTTGACCGATTTGGCTCATGGTAAGCTGATGGTAAGTGAAGATGATGCCGAAGATGGAAGCGGGCTTACCAAGATTCTCCAACGCAATGGAGAACTGGCTATTTTATCTTCAAGCTGGAACACATCAATGTTGTTAACACTGTAGCTAGCCAGGCGGGCTTAGAAAATGCCCTACCACCAACCAAACCGAGTCCTACAAGTTGACCCCACCGGGAATCGAACCCGCGATCTCCTGGTGTGAATCGAATGGACTAACCATTACGCCACGGAGGCGGTTCATCATTGCAGCTCATATACGTCCCCACCGAGGGGCTCGAGCCTATCCTGAATCAGGGCGACTAGGCCTTAGTCGACCACGCGGGCCCAGTGCGGGTTGGTCGACTTCACACACAACCTTCGAGTTTCTTCGCAGGCGTGTGCAGGTTTCCTCACGATGTTTTCCTTCACCGTTAAAGCAATCGGTAAGTATGTACGTAAGTTTTTGAAAAACTCATTGGTACATTGGCCGTCCAGATTTGAACCCGGTACCTCTGGTTAGATGGACCGAGTCGTTACCGGTTGAGCCACCGACGCTTTTACGGAGGCGGTTACTAGTTTGTAAATCTTGACTACTTTGTAAATGAGGGTCTTGTGGGCCGACAAATCGATCTTTGATTTGGGTGAATATTTTGAATTTTGCAGGTGATTATCCTGGCCGTGGAAAAGAAGTCAGTAGCCAAGCTGCAGGAGGACAGGACTGAGAAGAAAATTGTGCCGCTGGACGAGCATGTCGTGCTGGCGTTTGCTGGGCTAAGGGCTGACGCTAGAGTGTTAATTGCCAGGTAAGGAATTAAATAAACGTTTACTAGAAAGAGATACTTTGGAAACTCATAACCTCCTATTCCATTCCTTATTACCATTTTCCGAAATACTGGTAAATAAAACGGTTATAATTGCACAGATAAAAAGGATTTCTTTGAACAAGAAAACACATTTTCTTGAAATATTAAGAGAATGTGCATTTGTTCAAGAGATATTTATTTATTAGAAGAGTTTTATTTTCTTAGAATAACTAAATAATTTGCTTACGATTCAAAAAAAAGTCATTTCAAATTAAATAAACAAAGTCTTGATCTAAAAACTTTAAAAGAATCTTATTTCAATAATAGTAGTTTTTTGAACTGAATCAAAATAATCTTCAAATAATTCGGAAATGTACTTCAAATAAGAAAATTTTATCTTCATGGTTACAAAGAAAAACAATTTTGATTAAAAATAATATACTCTTATTGTAAAAGCAAATGTATCTCAATTGAATGACTTATCGATTCTTAGTTTGAGAATATTCTTTGACTTTAATTGAAGTAATAAAATATTTGTAGGAAGAAACATTTAATACGGTAGAGAAAATATTTTTTTATCTGGCGGTGCACCGGTTTGAACCTGTCTGTTCTTGGTCTCTTGACGCGTCGCACTGCGTAGTCGCGTCATATTTTCTTTTAAACTTGTAGACGAGTAAAAAAAGTGATTATAATTAAATGCTCTTTGTGAGTAGATTTCTAATTATTGATTTTGTCAATATTATAGTTACATTCCAACATAGTTACAATCAAAAATTCATTACATGCAACGCAACGAGCGCCATGATGGAAGAGTTTTTAGTTTCGCACAATGTGCCTCCAAACATCATAGAAAACTTTACATGTAAGTACTCTTTAGAAAGTAGATTATTATTGTATGTAGGGTGGTCTTGCGGGGCACAAGTCGATTGGGTGTCTCACTATTCACTGTACCATATTACTACGATCATTAGGTTCATTACTAAGACGCCGCACCGGTCGGTGGCATGGCTTCCCAAAAAGCTTCTTGTACCTACTTCGCTATTTTTCCTATCTTACAGGAAGTAAATATAATAAGTATGAATATTTGTGAAAAAAATTAGCCCAACCACTGATTAGTATATTTATGAAAATCAACGACACAGTTCATGGTCGAGGTGCAGTTGTAAGGACTTTCTTGGACGTAAAAAAGGCGGATGGAGTTATGTTAACCAATATGAAGCACCTAAAAGGAAGCATTTCAAATTTTTGTTTTATAGTAGCCCCTTCAACTGCACCCCGACCCTGTTCACTCTTCTTGTCCCTTGTTTTGCTCACAAAATATTTTATTACCTATTTACAGCTAATGGAATAACTAAAGAGATATTTTTTAAATTATCTCCAGAACTACTAAAAGAGGTCTGCCCTCATATCGGCACCAGAATAAAATTAGCCGAGTTAATAACAGCAAATGTAAGTCTACATGTCTACTTACAATTACCTATCTATCAAAAGCACAGTGCTTTATTTACAATTCAGTAATGACTTCATGGTGTTATTTTATTGTGCATTTATTTTTTTGGATACATAAGTATTGGTTAATATACCTAAATTTATCTATGTATTGTCTAGAATCATGTATCCCACTTAACCGCACCTCTCCGCTATACTCATTCTTATCATAACATTGGTCTGTTATTTTCTTGTTATAGGCACCAACCGAATCAAATACAAGTACACAAGAACTAGAAAGTGATCCATTAACTGCCAATGAACTATCAACTTCCTGTGAACCATCAACATCACATGAACCATCCCAAAGTTTAAATGTTATCATAACTCGATGTTTCCCTGATTTTGACCTCAATACTCTCTTACAAACTTCAGCAGGGGGAAACAGCATCCTCAAATTTTACGAGACTAATAAGTGTCTCACCAATAATAAACGAAATCAGCTGACAGACATTATAATAAAACACGTCTACACTCATATTGTTAATCAGTAAGTGTGTGCTTTATTCTAAACTAGTTCCATTAATTGTTTTCTTTGCACATAGTTTAAACTAGAATATTAATTTTGTTTTTCAGTAAAGTTACTTATGAGGAATATAATTTGGTTGCTGCCAAAATTATCAGTTTATTTCCAAAGGAAACAATTGGTACCTACTTCACAAATCCAGTGACAAAACGACAATCAAATTCCGGAAGACCTGTAGCAGCACGAGGAAAATTGGTTGATAAAGTACGGAACCAACTGTACAAATATGGAGAGCGGAAAAGATTATTGCCACTCTCCCAAGATGATGAGGAACCAATGAAAAGAACGAAGGATAGCTCAGAAGGTTAATATTGTTTAAAATTGTTAACAACCCATTTTGGCTCAGATATCTTCTTGTACAGCCTGTGGTGAGATTTCAAAGCACCATCCTATCTTTTAATATATCTAAAGTATTAAAAAAACATAAGTGTCCGTGGCGTAACGGTTAGGGCCCCTACCTCTTGTCTGAGAGGTCTTGGTTCGAGACTTGCCTTGTATCAATGTGTCGAATTTCGATTTCATATGTACTGTTATCTGACGCTCTTACGGTGAAGGAAAACATCTTGAGGAAACCTGCACCCGAGAAACATCAGAAAAAAAAATTAATACTCAGCTGATCAACTTCTTCAAATGCCTTTTTTGAAAATGACAGACTACCATAATATTCTCATAGTTTTGGTATTTTTGTATAGATAACCAGGATATTGTGTGGCTAAAATCCAACCGGGACCCTTGGGATGAGGTGATTGTTCGCTGGAAGTCTTCGTTTTGTTGGCGGAAGAATGCCAAGTATTCTACTATTCATGAGTTTTATGTTGATTGGCCAGTGTTGGATGATCCAAGAGGTGCCTCATTGGTGAGTGAGCTTTAATCCTAGCTTAATATTATAAATGTGTTTATTTATTGGTTGTTTTTGAGCTCTTCTCATTTTAATGACTCAACCAGTCTTAATGAAATTTAGTATGTACATAGCCTGTAACATGGAGATCGACTTAAGCTATTGTTTAGCCCGATTCCTCAAGTAGACAAATTAGTTTGTTTGTTCCCTATTCATGCCTCTTTGATTTTAACTTTGTTGGTTTCTTTTTTTATTCACAATTGGTAAACCCTTGGCATCATCTCACCTGATGGTAAGTGACGATGATGCCGAAGATGGAAGCGGGCTCACCAAGATTCCACAACACAATGGAGAACTGGCTTCAAGCCGGAATATATCAATGCTGTTAACACTGATGTTTGGCGGCAAGACTTAGATAAGATGGTGGTAGCTAGCCAGGCGGGCTATGAAAACGCCCTACCACCAACCAAACCGAGTCTTACTTAAAGTTGACCCCGCCGGGAATCGAAACCGCGACCTCCTGATGTGAAGCGAATGGACTAACCATTACGCCATGGAGGCGGTTAGAATGTAATCTGTTCTTATGTTTATATATAATTAGAGGATAACAGTTAACTTAAATCAAATTTTGTTACAGATAAGTATTGATTTTGAGTTGAGATATCCGGACAGTGGACTCAGTTTCTATTTAAACTTCAATGATTTTTTTGAAAAATTGTTGAGCCTTAAACATCCCAACAACGAAAGCCTTCTTAACGTTGTACAATCATTGGAAAATCTGGATGAAGAAAGTAAGTCTAAATAACTTTTTAGGATGACACACCCACTTGCGCACCCAAGCATGTGTAGGCACATACGCACACGCATCGACACAAACACACGACCTACACATGTACGTAGGTAACTTATTCTCTTTGCCTTGCCAGTCCCACTACTGAGGAACGGGTCTCTTACCATACTTTGGGAAGGATTAGGCTGTATTGCTAGTATTCCGTTCAATTAAAGCACATTAAGTATTTTTTGTTTTAGGTAAAATTCCTGGCCAAATTAAAGTTATAACACAGTTAATTCCACCTAAGGGGAGAATCAATAAAAAAATAAAGTTTTCGACACAGGAGGCAATTGACTCCATGTTTGTTTTGATCGAGGTAAGACACAAACTCATTTGATTTCAACACATTTTTCTAATAATATTTCTATACTTTGGTCCAAGTCCTATCAAAGGTTACAGACAGTCTGCATACTGACTATCGGCTTGCATCATTTAAGGATGCAAATGATATAGCTACATCGTATCTGCCGACCAACGTGGGAAGTCCATAGGCAGCTTGCATTGACCGCTAAATAATTAGTTGAAATACAGACTCTTATATTATTGAGTAAAATGTATGGTCCCAGACAAACGGGATGCGTATCAATCTGTGTCTGTATGATTGATTGTAATTAAAACGAAGTAATTGCAATTAATTTTTAATGTCATTGATTTTCATTTAATAATTGGCCTATGGTGCGACTTTAAATAGCCCCATCCCGTATCATGTTGACAGTGTCGTAAGAGGCGACTAATTGACTAATGTACCAGAGAATAGGCAGGCAGCAGGTTTTTCTGCGTACTTTACCATCATACTGCGATCGCCAAGAAGCCTGCAAAGCGTGGCATTTACGGCAAATGCATTTGGGGGAGGCCCATTTCCAGCAGTGGACTTGTTGCAGGTAATGCTGCAACAGGCTGTTACTATACAATAATGACCTTATTCTTCGTAACTAAAAACTTGTAAATTTTCAGAACCCTGGGGATATAGAAACAAAAATAAAAGAACAAGTTTTGAAAGCTGCTGCAAAGAAATTGCCCGTGCAGCCTTATTTAATTCTCCAAGGAACTCTGTTTAACTGTGCGTCACCACTGCTGGTAATCGACAATGTGAAGTATACATTTAACAGCATATCCAGGGCATTTGATACAATGTTCAAAGCTTACCATGTGTTAGATGCGAGTTATCCTCCGGCATCAAGTCACATTCAGCTAATAATACAGCGATGTGTTTACAAAATTAAAACTAACTCTGACTATATTGTACCATATATAGCTGATATTTTAAAAGTAACAGAAAAAAAATGATTTTCTTAAATTTAAAAAAAACAAAAAATCACTTCATATTATAAATAGTCAAAACAGGTCTATCCATCTAGGCATGGTCAGCTAAATTAATTGCTATTAATTAGCTTATAAAATCTGACACAATGAATATACCATGTAACTTTTGTAAAACAAAATCAGATACTGTTAAAAAGTTCATATTTCATTTGGAGGTAATTCACCGAGTAGGCAGTTACTATATTTGTCCTTTTCAAACATGTAAAAGAACTTATGACAACAAATGCAGTTTCAGATATCATCTGAATTCATGCCACTTAAGCAACCAATCACAAAACAGTTCCAATACTCCTACAGATAATAATAATACTCCTACAGATAATTGTACTAAAATAATCCCGGATTCGGTACCTGTGAATACTAAATCATTCAATAATGACGGCAATCAACATGATGAAAGTGCATTATTTAAAAAGACTATTAGCATAGAATCATGCTTAGAATTTTTTTTAAGTCACCTTTATGGTGTTGTCAACTTGCCTTCATCATTAATACAAACTATTTTCGAAATGGTTCAAACTTTATGTAAAAGTTTTAATACTGAAATTGACAAAATTATAAATAACTGTGCACTTGATGATATTACTAAATTTAAAAGTGTGCAACAGATACTTTCCTCAATTAATAAAGCTTTTAACAACCTTGACACAGAGTACAAACGTCTTAAACACTTTACAAGTAAAGATTATTATTTGCCACCTAAAGAAGTGAAAATAGGACCTTCTTTAGAAAGACGGAGAGAAAATAATACAATTTTAATGACACTAAAAGACAATACACTCTATATGTCACCATTAAGACAACTTTTGAAAAATTTTATGGAATTGCCCAGAGTTTTTACAGAAATTTTAAATTATCAGCAGCAGCTTATAGATGAATGCTCTGTAAATGAAAACATTATTCGAAATACGGTTCAAGGATATTTGTGGAAGGAAATTATGTCCAAAAAGCAAATTGAAGATACTGCAATACCAATGCCGCTAATTCTCTATTTTGACGACTTCGAAACGGGTAATCCACTTGGTAGCCATGCTGGGCAATACAAACTAGGCGCAGTGTATGTGTCGATTGGTAGCATTCCCCCTGAGAAATCGAGTAGATTGGAAAACATATTTTTGACTCAACTGTTTTATTCGAATGACAGATCTCATTATGGCAATGACTTAGTATTTCAGAAACTTATAGAAGAATTGAAATTTTTAGAAGAAATTGGGATAACTATAAATCTTCCAGAAGATAATGTCAAAGTGAAGTTTATTATGATGACTATGTCTGGTGACAATCTCGGACTTCACGGTATACTAGGATTTTATGAGAGTTTTGCGGCCACAAACTTTTGCAGGTTTTGCCTAACTAGCAAAACAAATTCTCAGACACAAATTGAAGAAAGAAATAATCTTCGTCAAATTGCAAATTACGAGAATGATGTTTCAAATAACGTGGGTATAAAAGAAACCTGTGTTTGGAATAATCTACCGAATTTTCATGTATACAATAACTTTACATGTGATGTTATGCATGACCTAATGGAAGGAGTCCATAGGTATGACATGGCACGAATCATAAAAGGTTTGATAGACAAAAACTACTTTACCCTTGATCAATTAAATTCGAGAATAAAGTATTTCAAATACCATTCATCTGAAAAGAATACACCACCTCCAATAAATTTACAGCATTTGTTAAACGGATTCATAATAATGTCTGCTACAGAAATGTTATGCCTTGTAAGGAATTTGGTTTTCATGGTAGGTGATTTAATTGATGCAGACGAACCTATTTGGTTGTTCTATCTGCTATTACTCGAAATAACAAATATTCTTACATCACAGACATTCACTCATGAATTGTTAGATTATTTGAAATGTCTCATTTGTGAGCATCATGAGAAATATCAGAGTATATTCATAAGCACCTTAAAACCTAAACATCACTTTATGATACACTATCCAACAATTATCAAAAAAATTGGACCCCCGATACTTGTCAGTGCATTTAAGTATGAAGCTAAGCACAGAGATTTGAAAAAAGTGTGTCAGTCGATAACATCACGCAGAAATCTTCCGCTTACAGTATTCAAACGCTGTCAACTACAGCAAACCTTACGCTATGTTGTTATGAAGGGTTTAGAAGATTCTGTTGCGTACGGAAAAGTTGAATTAACTGATTCTGAGGATGACGCTACCTTTTGTGATTGGTTTAAAATAAATGGGGTGACCTTTAATATCAATGATGTCTTGTTGTATAATATCACTGAAGATAATCCAGAATACTTGCTGATTCGTAAAATAATTTGTAAGGCAGTTGTAAACGAAGTGTTATTTGATTGTTCTCATTTACAAGTTATTAAATACAATCCACATTATAGAGCATACCAAGTTGTGCATACACCACAGACAAAAAATATATGTTACAAGGATTTGTACATAAATTTTCCTTCAATTACTTACAGAATTGGCTCTGATTTGTATGTCAAATTAGATTTTTAGTACGTTGATACTGATCTTATACAGTGTTTCTTAGGATGTGGCCAATAATGTTACCTTTTCACTAAGAGAATGCCACTAAAAGACTCGTTAATTTAATTGGGCTATTAATGTCCTATTTTTTGAGGCCAACATTGAAAAATATGAAGGTATTTTTTTTGGAATAAGTTTATTTGAGTTTTCAAGTTATCTTATATCTATAATCATGCTTACTTAATATTTTTAAGGTTTAACACAACACAAAAGTGTATTTGATTCATGACATAGATAAAGTTTTAAAAGAACTAATAAATACATTAAAATACTGTTACAATCCTTAGTAATAACTTGTATTTAAATTAGTACTTTTTAGTTACTAGGTTAGGTTTCGAGTGATTGATTTACATATGATCTGTCCATGGTAAAAAAGTGATAAAGTTCTTTAATTGTATTAATATCACATTTTAGATATTTCAGAAAGACAGTAGATTATTATAAGTAAAAAGTTAACTATTCTTAATTGATGACTTTGTTGTAACAACAATACTTGTATTTTAGTTCAGTACTTTTTGATATACATGTGATTTTAGAAATAAGTGATTTGAGTAAGTAAACAGTCAAGCTGTGTTTCGTAGAAAAAGTTAAAAAAGCGATAAAATTCTTCAATTATATTGTATTGTATTCTCACATTTTAAGATATTTCAGAAAGACGGTAGATTAATATAAGTAAAAATTTAACTATTCCTAATTGATAGACATAGTAGCAACAACAACACTTGTATTTTAATTCAGTACTTTTTGTAGTTACTAGATTAGATTTTGACTGATTGATTTACATGTGATATTAGAAATATGTAATTTGAATAAGGAAACAGCCAAGCTGTTTTTGGTAGAAAAAGTTAAAAAAGTGATAAAGTTCTTCAATCGTATTGTATTCTCACATTTTAAGATATTTCAGAAAGACGGTAGATTAATATAAGTAAAAATTTAATTATTCCTAATTGATAGACATTGTAGTAACAACAATACTTTTATTTTAATTCAGTACTTTTTGTAGTTACTAGATTAGATTTTGACTGATTGATTTACATGTGATATTAGAAATATGTAATTTGAATAAGGAAACAGCCAAGCTGTTTTTGGTAGAAAAAGTTAAAAAAGTGATAAAGTTCTTCAATTGTATTGTATTCTCACATTTTAAGATATTTCAGAAAGACGGTAGATTAATTATAAGTAAAAATTTAACTATTCCTAATTGATAGACATTGTAGTAACAACAATACTTGTATTATAGTTTAGTACTTTTTGTAGTTACTATTACTAGATTAGATTTTGACTGATTAAATTAAATCATGTGATATTAGAAATATTTAGTTTAAAAAAGTAAACAGTCAAGCTGTTTTGGTAGAAAAAGTAAAAAAAATGATGAAAGTCCTTCAATTGCATTAATCTCACATTTTTAAATATTTCAGAAATATCATATGTTATTATATTATAATTAAACATTTAACTATTCTTAATTGATATAAATTGTAGTATCAACAATAATAATTGATTTAATTTGAGTGGTTTTTTTTAATATTTTCACAATTTCCCATACACTTTATATTTAAATATTCATATTACTGGGTTATTCAAAACGGTGTGAAGTTCGAATAAAGGTGAATGTATTTAGAGAAATTAAAGAAATTGTTTTACACTTTTGTTAGGTACCTTTATTTTAAATTCGAATATAATGAAAAAAAATCTATTTACAGGTACCGAAAAGCGTATTAAAAGGTTTATTTATTCACCTTCACCCGAACTTGACACAATTTTTAAATAACTGTAATTTTTTTTAATGATATTTTAAGGGTCCCCAGGAGGCTCGAGTTTCCCAAATGTAGTTCCGCTTTAATACAAAAACTACATGCCGGATTGAATCCAAACTTTGCGAATATATTGAGTAGCCACATATCGATGTTAGTAATTAGTTTTCATCTTAGGAAATTGAAAAATAACTAAACGAAGGCTTAAATTAGTTTTGTACTAAAAGTTTCAAAGTACTCTTATTTTTTCCTTTTTATATTAGTACATTGAAAACTAATTTTAAACATCGATATGTGTCTACTCAATATATTCGCAAAATTTTGATTTAATCCTGCATATAGTTTTTGTATTAAAGCGGAAGTACGTTTGTATGGAAACTCAAGTCTCCTGGAGACCCTTAAATCATTCAAGCAAATTGAAAATCTAACATTGAGAAACTACTAGTATTATACAGACAAATTATTTTCTCAGAACAATAAATATAAGACTACATCCAAGATAAAAGAAACTCTTTATAAAAACTTGTAGTTTTTGTAATAGTAAAATTTACTTCTCACCAAGATTTCATGATCTCTTCTTAAGACACAACTTGTTTGGATTGAATATGTCAGATTTCAGGAGAAGACATTAATGTTTTACAACAAATAAGTAGATATTTAAATACAAGTAAAAAATATATTTTAGAAAGATGTGCTTTATCTTAATAATAACAAGTATTTTTTTTAATGAAAAATATATAAATTTGTCACAAGATATACTTTATCTCAAATCAATTATATGTTTTCTAAAATTAATATGAAATTGACTCTAATACGAAGAGCATTACATTTCTTGGAAGTAGAACACTAATATTCTTAGAGGCAGATACATTTGTCTCCAATCAAGACACACTGTCTTGATACAAAATATCCGACGTTTTCAGTTCAAGAATATTTTTTTCTTCCGACGAGAAAATATTAGTTTCACTATATATGAGACTACCATGTTCTTGGTTCAATGCAATTTATTTTCATACAAGATTATATGTCTTAATTTGAGAAATCGTTTTTATCCGTGTGTACTCAAAAATAGCGCACGATCAGAGTGTGAGCCTAAATGAATCACTCTGATTCTTTATGGGGTTCCGTTCAACAAAAAAACGGAACTCTTATAGGATCACTCGTGCGTCTGTCTGTCACAGCTAATTTGCTCGGAATTTACTGGACCAAATCAAGTGAAATTTGATAGTATGGTGTAATCCGACTACGCCAGACGGTGATGGCTTCGCAAGATAGTATGCACAGCGTGGCTGTACAATATATTTTTGTCTTCAGTGACCAGATCATAGCCTAAATCACGGATCAGAAAATAAGGTTGGATTGGAAATGTGCGCTGGGCAGGCGCGCCACAAGTATGATTAGACAATCATACTTAACCGAAGCACGCGTTCATACTTTTTATTTGCGTGTGGTTGTATGTAACGTACAGACTCTCGAAATGCTGTGAGTGAGACACAATTGCAGCCCTGTGTTTTTGTTTATTAGTGCCCGCAATTCATGTATTTATTATTATTGCTTGTGTATTGGAGTTAATGGGTGGGTGACAGGCGGCGACGCTGGTTTTCAAACAAAAGTGTGACTATTGCCAATCCAACCTTATTTATCTTATCCGTGGCCTAAATCCAGTTATACGCTTTCAGATCCCAAATTGAGTGCCAGTCCCACCGCCTGACAGTCCAAGATCCCGTCACCGTTGAATACATTACTCGATACATAGCTGAAATGAAACAGAAGTACACCCAGAGTAATGGCAGGAGGCCCTTCGGCATCTCCTGTCTCATTGGAGGCTTCGATTACGATGGCAAGCCGCATCTGTTCCAGACTGAGCCTTCTGGGATTTACTATGAGTGGAAGGTAAATCACTGATGTGGCGGCAACTGTAGTAACCCGCTTCTGAACCTTAACACAAGCGACGAGAAAACAAAAGAAATACAAAATTTAGGACGCCCTATTAGAATTTCTTAAGCGCTGAGTATATATACAGATACCAATCATCAACGATTGGTCCCAATTTAGGAACGGTGCGTTCCTACTGCCAGGCGAGGTGGTGTGCCTGGGGTCCGGCCGTGGACCAATCGTTGATGATATACTCAACTCATATATATACTCAACGCTTAAGAAATTCTAATAGCGCGTTCTAGATGTTATATTTCTTTTGTTCTCTCGTCGCTTGTGTTAAGGTTCAGTGGCGGGGTTACTGCAGTTGCCGCCACATCACGTATGGGGTATAAATTAAATTTTGATACATGATAATTAGTTATTGTAAGACTCGAGAAACGGTAGTTCAATACAGGGATTATTCTTACTTGAAGGCCAAATCAGTTGGACTACGGTTCGGAAGCGCCAGTCGGTCTTTCCCAGCGGTCAGAATGAACAGACTAGTCTGGCCAACGGGAATTTATTTTCTTATTAGCCAGATTTATTTGATAGCTGAATAGCTGACAGAAAAAACACATAACTTTAAAAAAACGAAAGAAAATCTAGTGTCCCTGTCTCCGATAGTAAGACTGGCCAGTTCACAAGTTGTATGGAACTGAAAACGCGACTTTCTGATGTATAGCTAAAGAAGCGTTACACCACGGAGGCGGTTAAAGATTTTCAGGTGGTGCAGAAAGACCAGCATATGAATACTGAATCACATCAGCCAATAAACGTACCCACCGAGGGGCTCGAGCCTACCCTGCATTAGGGCGATCGGGCCCTAGTCGACCCAGTGCGGGTTGGTCGACCTCACACACAACCTTAGAGTTTCTTCGCAGGCGTATGCAGGTTTCCTCACGATGTTTTTCCTTCACCGTTAGAGCGTCGTATAAACGTACATATGAAATCGAAATTAGAAAACACATTGGTACGTGGCAGGATCGAACCGCGACCTCCCGGACAGGAGGTAGCGGCCCTTGCCATTACGCCACCGACGCTCTTGAATGATCGATGAATACTGAATAGTGTGAATGAATTCTTTTTTTACAGGCAAGCGCTACGGGACGTTGCGACAAAACAGTACGCGAGTTCCTGGAGCAGAACTACAAAGAAGAAGCACTCACAAACGACAGAGCTGCCATCAAATTGGCCATCAAAGCGTTGCTGGAGGTCGTGCAGTCTGGCCAGAGGAACTTGGAGGTATTGCTTTTATTGTCTCCTGGCATAGTAACAGGACATTGTAAGCTAAATCGACATATGTCCCTAATAGACAGGACCATAGACCCTTACTACCTCAACTGCGGAGAACTGGAGACCAGCCAACACTATTTGGCTGAATGTGTACTCTACAGCAGGCTAAAGTGGGGGACGTTTGGCGCTGATGGGATCAGGGAAGAGCAACTATGTGACCTGGAAATCAGTCGCATAACGGAGTACTGTAGAAGGAGCTCAAAGTTTGAGGGGGGACGCCACCGGGGTCACAGTAACAATCGCGTCGTACCACCATGGGAATGAGTCCACTTAGAGACTTGAACACCCGCCTGTACCCCGCAGGCATCCCACCCAACAATACTATTAAAAATAATGATTTATTGTCTACTTAACCTTTCATCGTCATCATCATATCAGCCCAAAGACATCCACGGCTGAACAAAAGCCTCCCCCGAGGATTTCCACGACGACCGGTCCTGCGCTGCCCGTTAGCCTCTCCCTGCACATTATCTATAACACTCTTACCTGTCATCTGAACAGCTGTGGGACGGCAAGTGTGCAGGCAGGGCAGAGGTTTTTTAAATAAAAAAGTTTTATCAGTTTTTATTTTCACACTCCCTTGATCGTACGGGGACTTGTTTCTGAGTTTTAGCGGCACGCACATTGTAGTACACTTTTATAATATACAGGACGTTAGGGATACCACTTTAAATAATACATCGACAAAACCCCTCAATGTGTAACAATTTTGTATGTGTAACAATGGTGAGGGGGTTATGTCATGCCCTCCTCCTTAAAATGGCTGCTATTCGAAAATTTCGATTAGATTTTTCTTTTTCTCATTTGTTTTTCCAAAATATTTCATTTAAACGCTTGTAAAATGTTGCGTCTTTTGATACAAACATTAGAAGTAACTAACACCAATAATACGATGTAAAAAATCTGGTATCGCAAAAATCTTTTTTTTTCGAGTTTTTTTTTACATTTTCTACTTTTTTAAAAAACGAACGTGTTGACATGGCTTTCTATTATTACAAATATCAGAAGTAGTATCTTTAACATCCTGTATATTGATTAAACAACCAGACACAAAATCGTAGCACGAATTTTTGCCCTGGGTGGAAACCAAACCCACGAGCCTCGGCCCAGCAGGCAGAAACTGACTACTTGACCACCGGGTCAGTCAATGGCGATAGAAATATTAGACCACTAGCTTTTTCCCGCGGCTCCGCCCGCGTGGAATCGTTTTTATGACTCTACAAGATGTAACAAAATTGGTGTAGGTCCCGCTAACTAGGGGTTCTGCTCGCCATACTGTAACACTTTCTCCGAGGAACCCATAATCAATTCTCAAAAAAAAATTTGGACCCTCCATACTAAAATGCACAAAATCGGTCGATTAGCTGATCGATTTGTATGAAGAGTAAAAAAATTTTTTTACGTTCTCAGCAAAGTCATTAAGTTGCTTATTTCTCTGCCCTTATTATAAAATTAAGTATTTCGTGCTTTTCTATAATGAAAGGTTGTCTGGAAGAGATTGCTTTTAGCAATAAGACCGCCTACTGTACACTTTATTATAGTATCTCTACGTATTAACATTACAAAATTGTTTTGGTGTACTATAAGTGTAAATAAATAAATAAATAAAGTCGTAGAACAAAAGTTGTTCAGTATGATGAGTAGAAGCCCCAGTTAACGGGACCTACACCAATTTTGTTACATCCTGTATAAGGGTGATTAGTAAATTATGTCGTTTTACACCTACTCAACCATCTCTGTGCAAAAAATCACAACAATCGAGTATTTTTTTAGTTCCCTCAGGAACTGCATCAGATTATGCTATTTTCCCGGGATAAAAAGTTCCCCGTGACACAGGCCACCTGCATGCCAAATTTCATAAAGATTGGTCAAGGCGTAGAAGCGTGAAAAGGTAACAAACAAACACATTTTCACATTTATCATATTAGTAAGGATATTATTTTGATTTTTTATTTTCAGCTGTTATTCAATGATATCTTATTCTAGGTGGCAATTATCAAACAAGGTCAGCCGGTGAAGATGATGAGCTCTGACGAGATAAACGTGATCGCCACGGAAATAGAGAAGGAGAAAGAAGACGCCGAAAAGAGCAAGAAGTAGAATTATGTAGACATTTAGCTAAAAAAAATTGTTTCAATACCAATTTATTGAATTTGAATTGTATACTCATTTCTGCAAACGATTAGGTATTTTGACTTGGCTTCACTTCACGACTACAATCAAGTGATAGTAACCAGCATTAACGGCTTGAAGTGCCATGAGATTTGCGAAGCGTGAAAGAAAACAGTGAGACCCAGGGCAGTACTAATATATATACTGTGCCCAGGGCCCTGTAGGCGGCTTGGATACTCCTGACAGTGGGGATTGCTAACTACCACTATACACTCTCCATATTGGCCCCCCATGTCTTCCCGAGTTTGGAAAGAGCCCCAGCCGTGGGGACGTTATAGTGGTCATGGGTTATTAGCGAAGGAATTTTTAAAAAGTACTAGCTGTCCCGGCGAACTACGTACTGCCCTACATTACATTACACTGCCCTACCCTATCCTACCCTACCCTACACTACACTACACTACCCTACCCTACCCTACATACACTACACTACACTACCCTACCCTACACTACCCTACACTACACTACACTACTCTACACTACCCTACACTACACTACACTACCCTACCCTACCCTACATACACTACCCTACCCTACACTACCCTACCCTACCCTACACTACCCTACCCTACCCTACACTACCCTACCCTACCCTACCCTACACTACACTACACTACCCTACCATACCCTACATAAGAACCTTCTCCTGACAATAACGAACTCAACAAAAAAAGAATTAGCCAAATCGGTCCAGCCGTTCTCGAGTTATGCGTTTGCCAACACATTTTGCGATTCATTTTTTTTATATACTAGCTGTCCCGGCGAACTACGTACCGCCTTACATTACATTACACTGCCCTACCCTACCCTACCCTACCCTACACTACACTACCCTACCCTACACTACACTACACTACCCTACTCTACACTACACTACTCTACCCTACACTACTCTACCATACACTACCCTACACTACACTACCCTACCCTACACTACCCTACCCTACCCTACACTACCCTACCCTACCCTACCCTACCCTACCCTACCCTACCCTACCCTACCCTACCCTACACTACACTACACTACCCTACCCTACATAAAAACCTTCTCCTGATAATAACGAACTAGACAAAAATGAATTACCGAAATCGGTACAGCCGTTCTCGAGTTATGCGCTTACCAACACATTTTGCGATTCATTTTTATATATTAGATAAGATTTAACAGCCCCCGTGGCGTAATGGCTAGTACATTTACTTCACACGAGGAGATCCCGGGTTCGATTCCCGGTGGGGTCAACTTGTAAGACTCGGTTTGGTTGGTAGTAGGGCATTTTCTAAGCCCGCCTGGCTAGCTACCACCATCTTATCTAAGTCTTGTCGCCAAACATCAGTGTTAAAAACATTGATGTGTTCCGGCATGAAGATAAGATAACCAGTTCTCCATTACGTTGGGGAATCTTGGCAAGCCCAATTCCATCTTCGGCATCATCGCCACTTACCGTCTCTGGTGAGATGATGCCAAGAGCTTACCAATAGTAAATAAAAAGAAAAAAAGTATTTACATGGCGGCTCGTCAAGCCCGTGCGTCTCTGGTCTGGACCATTATAGTCTTACCTGAAAAAAAAAACAATAAATCATTAGAATAGATTCTTCTCTTTAAATCTTGTAAATGTGTAATTTTACTCAAAGGGGACTTCATTTTATTTAAAAAATCTATTTCCTAAGCCGTTTAACATTTTGCCGGTTCGATTACCGGTTAGCAGGCGATTTTTTAAAAATCCGGGAATCTGCATTATTTGCGTTCCTTACCTGAAAATGAGATAAGATATAGTATCACTTTTTTTTAGTCAAAAATTTCATATTAGCGCCATCTATTTCTATAAGATTGAACTAAATTCACAAGCACCCAAGCTGCCCTTCGCCGTTCGTCGATCAGAATGTGTGGCAGACGGACGTAATCGTTATTGTTACTGTTCAACTGCAATAGATGGCGCTAGAAGGAAACAAAAGCATTGTTTTTTTTTTTGCTTTGACGGCCTATGCTTTAGTTCGTTCACCTTTTGTTTGCTTGTTATGATTGTATTTTACTTACGTCGTGGTACGGGAAGATGTTACTTGATTTGAACTTTGATTTTAATTACAATTACTTTTTATCGCTAGCTAAGTTTTTATATTCTACAAAAACTAAATCCTTGACAAGCTAACTGATAAGTAAGTATATATTATAACATTAATATCCCACCATATTAATACGATATCTACCTTGTTCTAGGCCATAAAGTATCTTGTAGGTAAGAACTCGCAGTCGAAACACACAAAAAAGAAATAGTTAAGTATAGAAAAGTCACGCTTTTCTTGTGTTTGCCAAAAGCCTATGGTGCATAACTTAAATTTTTAAACAATGGCACCGATTTATTTCAGCGTTTCAGCTATTCGCTCCAGTTGGACGGAGGCCAAGAGTTCGCAAGTCATATTTTAGCAATAAAATGTGCTAAAAGAAAAATTGCAAAGCTGTCGCTAGTACTCAATGGTAAGTCTATTAGTCCGATATAAGTACAAAGTTTAAATTACGAGTAAATGTTTTTTTTTGTTATAACAGATCTATCAATAAATCAAAGAAGAAAGGAAACTTAAAACACCTACTACCTTTTTTATAGTCATACTTTTTTTTTGCTTAATCCTGCAGCTACGCTCGCGTGGACGTCGCTTTTAACCGCGATCCCGCTTTAATCCGTTTTTATGCCGTGATTATTTTTATGCCGTGTGAATTTTGAAAAGTAGGGCACACATTATTTTACCTTAATTCGTCCCTGTGTAAAAAATCATCGCTTTCGCCCGCGACTTTTTTCCCGCTTTATTCCTTACCCGGAATTTAAAAATATTGGCACCATCCACCGTCATATTTTTTACCTTATTTATTTTGATTTATTTAAATACATTTTTTTATTTATTTTATACTAATTATATCAGCACGACAACAAAGATTTAGTAAATGTTTAATCACTTTGCATGTTAATCATCATCATATCAGCCGAAAGACGTCCGCTGCTGGACAATGCCCTCTCCCAAGGATTTCAACAACGACCGGTTCTGCTCTGACCGCATCCAGCGGTTTCCTGCGACATTCACCAAGTTGTCGGTCCAACGAGTGGGAGGCCTGCCTATGCTACGTTTTCTAGTGCGCAATCACCACTCAAGAACTTTTCTACCCTAATGGCCAACTACATATCATTACCCAAAAACTTGTTCCTATAGACCTGGCCTTCCGAGGGGTTGGCGAGATATAGGGGGTTGTAAATGTTAAAAACATGGTTATGAGCAAAGTATATAAATTAGTACTAATATACAGTATGGACACTCCCTGTCGCTCTCTAGATTGCGACCTCACCCCCTCGTCACCCGATTGATACAGATAGGTTACAGTTTGGTTGTCGAACGTATAGGATTTCGCCACCATTTGTTTTTTCCGTCATTCCTATTTTGAAATGTCATTTCTGGCCCGTTGTATGAAGTGTCCAGGGTGTGCTATGGGGGTGGACGGATCCTCAAGCGCGTAAGCGTCAGTAAGATCCTAAGTCCTGACGTCGTCTCCTGGATGCAGAACTGAAACATTTTTACACGACCGCCCACAAAAAGAAGTGTGTTGTTTTAGGAGGTCTTATGTATGTATGTTTCTTTATTCCACGATATCTTCTAAACGGCTTGATGGATTTTAGAGTGCGAGGTGTCGTTAGATTCGTCTTGATCCCGTGAGTGACATAGCATACATTTTACCCGACTTCCCAGACAGAGGGATAATGTGTTAATGTAGTCGTTTTTTTTGAAAAAAAAATGTATGAGTTATTCACTTATGTTACTTTAAGCTTTACGATTAAATAGGTTGGGTTATGTATGAATGGTCAGTTTACAGAACTCGCCAGTTTCCATAACTAGTCAGTTTCCAACACACGTCAATTTCATTTAATTCCTTAGCTGGTCAATTTCCTCACTCTTCAGTTTCCTTAAGAGGATTGTGAAGCTGCGACTTTTCATACAAACGGCGTTAATGATTTTCACCTCTTAAATGTTAACCGATTTGGACCAATTTTTGATAGGTTGTCAGTCAGAACAAAAGCTAGGCTTATACATACGTTTTTGTTTTTGCGATACAGTTAATAAGTTTAATTTTAGGCCCGTATTTATAAATGCTCCCTAAGTATGGCCTGAACGGCTCCTCAGCTGAGTATGTCTCAAGTAGTAATCCAGGTCTTAAGACAGTTACTAATTTATAGACCAACTTTGAGTTCGACTTGAGTGAGTTCAGGTTCAAATTCGACTTTTGGCGCTTTCTCAGAAAGAGTGAATTAATTTGAATGAAAAATTGATCGATATGTTTACGTTTCTTTTTTAGTTTGAAAATATATTTTTGTCGCTACAATTAGGTGTTAATCCAACTAAATCAAACATTTAACAACAAAGAAATATGAAATTAATTTAATTTATTAATTAATCATCAAACAAAATAATAAATTCGCTACTTTCCGATTAATTAATTTTGAATTTAATTTATGCTTCTTAATTTGTTAATACGAGAAATAAGTTCACCAAAAAATGTAATGCATCAAATGAAACGTAGATTGACAGAGCTGAGTACGGTCATTACCTGGATGGGTGCGACTGTAGTGGCGTTTTTCTCGACCGTTTCCGTGCTTCTTAAGCCACGCTAAGCCATTGTTGCCGGTTGCTATCACTAGAGATGGCAGTCAGTAAGCCGTGTCAGATGTCATACAGCCGGCTTGAAAAATCCACTACTGCCAGCCACTAACTAGCCCTACAACCTGCACCAGCCCGGACTTGTCCCCCGTATGTGGAGTAATGTATGGCCTAACCTTCTCGAATTTGGAAAGCAGTGGTGATGTTTATTGGGTTGGTAACAAAGTATGCTCACTTAAGAGAACCTGTACCTTTTTTCGAATTTAACAACCGGTAAGTTGAAGGGATCAGTTCTGTCCCTTAAATACACTTTTGGCAGCCGAAAACCTTCAGGCCAAACCACGTCCTCGTAAATATCGTAATAATCAACATGAAAATTAAAGTTTTCGTCCATTTTTTCAATAATGTTATTTTGGCGCGTATAACTCACAGCAAACAGCTACTCAAGTCACCAATCTCCGTGACTTGGCTTTTGACAATCTCAAGACCGCCTCAAGTAGCGCCTTGAGACCTGAGTTTTGTTTATAAAACAGCGAGCTCCTCAACTCAGTCGCGGATCTGAATCAGCTCCCTAAGTTTGGTTTATTAATCAACAACCAACCTTAAGACATTACTCAAGATCTGATCCGGGATTGAGTTCCGTTTATAAATACGGGCCTTAATGTCGTTCACGTGTTTTCATACAAAACTAATTTCGGCCATTTTTTGTTAATTTATAAACAGTAATTTTAAAAACAAAACGTATAAGCCTAGCATTTGTTCTGAATGACAACCTTTAAAAAATTAGTCCAAATCGGTTAACATTTAAGAAGTGAAAATCGTTAACGCCGTTTGTATGAAAAGTCGCAGTTTCACAATTCCATTAATTCGTCAGTCTCTACAACTCGTCAGTTAAAGCAAATCTTAAAATATTTTAAATAACGAGCAATGTAAGGTTCGGTCAGGTTTGATTGAATTATACAGTCAAAGAGCCTTGCGAAACCCTTCCCTGGTTAGCAAAATGCTTCGTGTTGGAAACTCATTTAAAATATGTTACGAATGAGTTGGGGAGACTGACGAAATAAGGAAACTGACGAGTGAGGAAAATGACCAGCTAAAGAATTTGATGAAACTGACTAGGTAGTTATGGAAACTGGCGAGTTCTGTAAACTGACCAATCATAACCCGACTCGATTAAATAAATAAAGATATAAGTTTTTGAAATAACACTTTATTGCTTGGTCTTCATACTTAGGTCGTTGATCTATGCAAAAATCTTTCTCATCCCCTACTACGTTAGTACTTTTATACAGGGTGTAAAAAAATTGGTGTAGGACCCGTTAACTGGGGGTTCTACTCATCATACTGAACAACTTTCCGCAAGGAACCCATAGTCGATTCTCAAAAAAAATTAGGACCCTCCATACTTCTTCTTCTTCAAATTAAAGAGCTCATTGCTCTTGTCGGTGGAGCAATCTCCAATTTTTACCCTCCATACTAAAATGCACAAAATTGGTCGATCAGCTGATCGACATGTATGAAGAAAAAAAATCATTTTTTTTGCGATTTCAGCAAAGTCGTAGAACAAAGGCTGTTCAGTATGATGAGAAGAAGCCCCAGTTAACGGGACCTACACCAATTTTGTTACACCCTGTATATCTACAGTTGATAAGCCCTTGGTATCATCACATCTGATGTTAATTGACGATGATGCCGAAGACAGAAGCGGGCTTACCAAGATTCCACAACGCAATAGAGAACTGGCTATCTTATCTTCAAGCCAGAGTGCTGTTAACACTGATGTTTGGCGGCAAGACTTGGATAAGATGATGGTAGCTAGCCAGGCGGGTTTAAAAAAACCAGCCAAGTGCGAGTCAGAACCGCACACATAGGATTCCGTACCATCATAGTAGAAGGCACTATTTTCTTCATGTTTAAAAACACATGTTTTTTGTAAGGAGACACCCCCTTTTTTTTTCATTTTTTCACTTTTTCTAATTTTTAGTATTTGTTGTTATAGCGGCAACAGAAATATATTATCTGTGAAAATTTCAACTGGCTAACTATCAGGGTTCATAAAATACAGCCTGGTGACAAACAGACGGACGGACTGCGAAGTCGTAGTAATAGCTAGGGTCCTCTTTTTACCCTTTGGATACGGAACCCTAAAAATCAACAACCAAACCGAGTCTTACAAGTTGACCCCGCAGGGAATCGAACCTGCGACCTCCTGGTGTGAAGCGAATGGACTAACCATTGCGCCACGGAGGCGGTTAAATACTTCATTCAATGTTTGTCAACAATATGTAATTATTGCATGACTTGGCTCGAGTCGCGCTGCATGCACCTTTATTGCATAAAAGAGTCCGTTGCAACTCCACTGTGTCAGCAGAAGCATTGTTCATTCATTGTTTAATTTTTCTTAGTAATATGCTTTGTCGTTGTATAATAAATAAATCATGTGTCAATTCAGGAACGTAATAAGTACATTTATAGTGATAGCCTATAACCAATTTTATCATTGTCTCTGAGCTAAGCCGCGGAAAGACGGACAGACAGACATAAGGCGAAACAATAAGGGTTCCTTGTTGACTAATGAACAGCGCAGGACCGGTCGTCGTGGAAATGTAGTTTTTAACAGATGACAAAAAGTAACTTAAATGACTAGCAATCATCATCCCTCATCATATCAGCTCATATACGTCCCCACCGAGGGGCTCGAGCCTACCCTGAGTTAGGGCGATCAGGCCTTAATCGACCACGCGCTCCCAGTGCGGGTTGGTCGACTTCACACACAAACTTCAAGTTTCTTCGCAGGCGTGTGCAGGTTTCCTCACGATGTTTTTCCTTTACCGTAAGATCGTCGGTTAAACGTAGTACATATGGAATCGAAATTACATTGGTACGTGGTAGTATTCGAACCACGACCTCCAGGACAGGAGGTAGCAGCCCTAGCAGTTATGGGATCGACGCATCTTCCCTATTCTATTACAACTGGCGAACAACATCAACATGCTAAATTAACTAAACACAACTAAAAAAGCTACGAGTATTTAATTTAACCCACAATTCAGCTTTTTACACTACAGTCATTCATTACGTGTTTTGTTTTCAAATTAAACTCATTGACACAAAAGACGAAGAAATCATACTATTCACACGACTCCCGCGCAACTGGAATTCATATTGCCTAATTTGTTTATCGGGTCATGGTTTTGCGAATCATGTGTGTCGTAGAAATAAGTAAGCATTGAAGGATTTTCGGCACGTTAACGTTCCAGGTTTACATACTCTTTGTCAAGCTAGGTTGTCATATCAGCTCATATAAGTCCCCACCGAGGGACTCGAGCCTACCCTGAATTGGGGCGATCGGGCCTTAGTCAACCACCCGGGCCCAGTGCAGGATGTTCAACTTCGCACACACACCCTTCGAGTTTCTTCGCATGTGTGTGCAGGTTTCCTCATGATGTTTTCCTTCACCGTTAAAGCAAACGGTGGGTATATGTACGTAAGTTTCCAAAAACTCATTGGTACATTGGCTGTCCGGATTTGAACCCGGCACCTCTGGTTAGGAGAACCGAGTCGTTACCGGTTGAGCCACCGATGCAAGTTAGGTACTCGACTATTAATAAGAAGCTGTTTCCCGCGGCTTCACCCGCGTGGACAACGTTTCTATGACTTTTCGAGGGTGCGCAGTGCGCTAGCCGCAAGCGGCTCGCAAGCGTGAAAAAAACTATGTGTTATCCATGACTATGTTGTTATCCAGGTCCTAATCTGTCTACCTACTAAGTTTCAGCCAGATCCGTTCAGTAGTTTTTGCGTGAAAGAGTAACAAACATACATCCATACTTCTTACAAACTTTAGCTTTCATACTATTAGTAGGATATGTAGTCGACAGAATCAAAAATTAATTATAAAATAATATTTAATAAATAATATTTGTCCTCCTCCTACTAAGATTACAAAATCTTTATTCATTTTGTTTTCCACCAAGCAATCAATTATTCATTTTTTTTTATTCACAATTGGTAAGCCCTTGGCATCATCTCACCTGATAGTAAGTGACGGACGATGATGCCGAAGATGTAAGCGGGCTTACCAAGATTTTCCAACGCAATGGAGAACTGGCTATCTTATCTTCAAGCCGGAACACATCAATGTTGTTAACACTGATGTTTGGCGGCAAGACTTAGATAAGATGGTGGTAGCTAGCCAGGCGGGCTTAGAAAATGCCCTACCACCAACCAAACCGAGTCTTACAAATTGACCCCACTGGGAATCGAACCCGCGACCTCCGGGTGTGAAGCGAATGGGCTAACCATTACGCCACGGAGGCGGTTAAAATTAATTAATCATTAATTATTTCACAAAATTAGTTCTCTCATCAGTGACGCTGAACAACCATAACGTCACGCCTTGTTACTTCGAACATTTCTACAACAAAATTTCGTTTTCGACAAAAAAAATAAAACCGGCCAAGTGCGAGTCGGACTCGCGCACTGAGGGTTCCGTACCAAAACACATTTGGATATGAAATCCCACAAACATCATAGAATACAACAATTGGATTGAAAGACAAACTTAATTTTGTAGTTGAAAAAATGATTTGCCATTATCGATATACGTCACGGTTAACATTCCAATTGCACGTGTAAGATTATCTAAAAAAAATGATTTTTGTGATTTACCAAAAAATTATAATTTTAGGATTTTTCCTTTACTTTGGCTGTGGGGACTTTGCTTCTTGCCGAATTTTATGATGATAGGGCAACAGGAAGTGCCTAAGAGATTTTCATTTACTTGCAAGCATCAAAATATCTATAAGAATAAGAATAATCTTTATTGACAAACCACCAAATGGTACACTGCTATACAAATAATAAAACTGTAACGGGGCCATGTCTGTACTTACATGAAATATTTTTGGAAAATAATAACTGTGGTCGACATTACTAACGATAAAGAGGTCAAAATAACAAGTTTTAGAAATTTAGTCTGTCTGTATGTTCGCGCATCACGCAAAAACTGCCTGGCCCATTTTTGATGAAATTTGTATGGTGGTTCCTTATAGCCCGGGTTAATAGGATAGTTTTTATCCCGGAAAATTCAAGATTTCCCGTGGGAAATTTAAAAACCTCCACGCGGACGAAGTTGCGGGCAAAGCTAGTGTAAAATAAATGGCCGTATATTCTTTATTGATTTGACTAAGACGCATGATTTTTTTATAGATTCAAAGGACCGCACACCTAAGTATTTATTTTAACTTGATACAAAGACAGAGAGACGGACAACGAAGTTCTCCAAGGGTTCCTTTTTCCTCTTGAAGTACGGAACCCTAAAAGGTAATCCAAATGACTAGCAGTCTTATTGTGGAATAAGAATAAGATTCAAAGAAATTACTTAGCCTGCTAAGTCCTTGGTCAATAGGTAGAGTATCTTTGATTCTTGGCCTAGAGCAGAACTCATTAATCATCAAAAAAACCGGCCAAGTGGTTGCCTTGGTACTCCTACGGATCTTCTCATTTCTGATTCGTTTACGTATGGGGCTTAGAGTAGGGAATACTACTTAGGGGAACTACGAGCATTCAAGATTCAAGATATTTATTCAAAATAGGTGCAAATTACACTCTTTCTAATAGTCACAAAATAGTGATTACATAATTTCATTTGTAAAAAATCAAGAAATACACAATCATTAGTTAATAACGTCAAAATCCAATCCGTGATATAAAAAAAACGAATAATTTCATTAGAACATGAAAACATTATGACACGAGAAGTTATAAGTACATTAAAATTATTGAATGTCATGAACGCCTTTGACAAGTGTAGGCCAGTTCAGACGGGACAGCACCCGGTCACGAGTATAACGCGAGAGTCAGCCATCGCTCCTCTCAACCATATTAGAGGGAAAGGAACGACCCGGCTCCCGATGCGCCACTATCCGCACGAACATTTAAGCGAGCGTGCACCACTCATGTCAATGCTAAGATAAAAATATTAATTACAAGAAGTACTACTTATACTTGTCATGTCTTGTCGCTTCCACGTCAATTCTTAGTTTGATCTTCATTTTATTACTATTTTACAGGATTAGTACCGTTGATAGACGAAACATTGTCTACCCATACATTTTTGTCATTTAAATATTCGGATGTCTTATAATAACCTTTTTTACAACGAGTTCTAATGACACAATTTTTAAACTGTTTTTCTGACAAATGTAAGACATCAACGGGTAATTTGTTATACATAAGTGTGCACACAAATGACTTATTGATTTTGCATACAATATACTGATATACAACAAAAAACAAAGTATACTCATGGCAATTGGTAATTGGAAACAACACAATCAAGTACACATTAACACAATCACAACAATCAATTAAAATTTTACTACATTTTTTGTTTTTGTTAATTTCCTTGACACTAAACCGATTTTGATTAAATTTCTATGGGACCAATCTGAAAGTATATCCTTTCATTAAAAAATTATTTTCTAAACCGGTGTATAAATGACGGAGTTCTAAAGTAACAAACATTAAAAAAAACTGGTAAAGTGCGAGTCAAAACCGCGCACAAATGGTTCCGTACCATCATACTAGATGGCGCTAGTACAAAGGGTTCCGTACCATCATACTAGATGGCGCTAGTACAAATGTTCCGTACCATCATACTAGATGGCGCTAGTACTAAGGGTTCCGTACCATCATACTAGATGGCGCTAGTACAAATGTTCCGTACCATCATACTAGATGGCGCTAGTACAAAGGGTTCCGTACCATCATACTAGATGGCGCTAGTACAAATGTTCCGTACCATCATACTAGATGGCGCTAGTACAAAGGTTTCCCACCATCATACTAGATGGCGCTAGTTTCTTCACGTTTTAAAAAAACACGTTTTTTGTATAAAGACTTTCACTTTTCCTAATTTTTAGTCTGTGTTGTTATAGCGGCAACAGAAATACATCATCTGTGAAAATTTCAACTGTCTAGCTATCACGGTTCATGACATACAGCCTGGTGAAAGACGGACAGACAGACGGGCGGACAACGGAGTCTTAGTAATAGGGACCCGTTTTTACCCTTTGGGTACGGAACCCTTGAAAATACAACCGAATCGAGGATCTCCTCATTTTTTGAAGTCAGTTGTCATAAATTACAATTCAACATGAACTGATGATAAACAGCAGTCGGCAATTCTTTTCTAAAATGATGCAACCATTTGGCAACTCTAAGGTGACGTCTGATCTGAACCCTGACTCGAGGAAACTGGAAATTACCAGCTCCGCACTAGACTGGGTGTTTCCTCATCGTCGCTCATTGTCATTGTGATGTATGGGATCATGGTCAAGGCCACAAAAATCTTTTGTATGCTAAGATCTGCGTACGGGAAGACCTGGGGCCTGAAACCCAGAGTCATTTATTGGCTATACACAATGATAGTAAGACCCATTATAACTTATGGCAGCATTGTGTGGTGGCCTAGAACGGAGTTAGGCACGTGCAGGCAAACACTGACAAAACTTCAGCGGTTGGCCTGCCTGGCAATTACCGGAGCATTTCGTACAACACCTACTGCATCCATGGAAATGCTGCTAAATCTAAAGCCACTTCAAATAAACATTCAAACAGAGGCGGCCAAGGCCCTACACAGGTTATCGTTAAATGGCATGTGGAATTTTGACATGCCCAAAACCAGACTACCAATCTACAACTAGACACAGGTATGGAAAGGCTTATGCGCATGGGATGTGACAAAATACGGACTGTGCACATATTCAAAAAAGAATATAAAATCTATGTTCCTACGAGGGAAGAATGGAGTAAAGGACTTAAACAACAAGGACCAAACACTCTTACATGGTATACAGACGGATCGAAAATGGAGTCTGGTGCTGGTGCAGGCGTTTATGCTAAGGATTACTCAGCGAGTATTAGTCTAGGGCAATATGCAACAGTCTTCCAGGCGGAGACTTATGCTATCATTGCATGCGCACATGAGATTATAGACAAGGAAGTCAAAGACAAAACCATCTATATTCTCAGCGATAGCCAAGCTGTTCTTAAAGCTCTTGACTCCTTCAAGGTTGACTCCGGGCTAGTGCTAAATTGTGTAAAGGTCCTCAATAAGGTGGGCCGACACAACAAACTGCAACTGGTCTGGGTCCCTGGACACGTAGGAGTGGAAGGCAATGAAGAAGCAGACAAACTGGCTAGAATGGGATCACAAACAACAATGTGTGGTCCAGAACCGAGGATAGGGCTACCAAGGAGCACTATTATAAGGGCATTAAAGGAACAGGCCGAGGGAAGACACAGATTGACATGGCTATCCAGAGATGGACATAAACACTCTAAACTCTTCATCGGCGAGGTCACCACAGGGGCAACCAAGTACATTTGGAATAACAGCAGGACGCGAGTCAGGGCGATAACAGGAGCGTTGACGGGCCACTTTGCCACAAATGCACACCTGCAAAAAATCGGCCTGACGCACGACCCGACCTGCAGGGCCTGTGGTGAAGATATAGAATCAATGGAACACTTACTGTGTCACTGCGATGTCCTGGCTAGTAAGCGTATGTACCTCCTAGGTGATGGCTACCCAACACCGGAGGACTACAAGCACCTTCCAATCAGCGGAATTGCTGCATTAATGCAGCACATCTTCGAGTAGGTTGGGGTGCAAAGGTTATAGGGGTAGACACAAAAGATCCCATTGGGTCGAAGTGTTGCTGCAACTGCAGCCCCCACTTACAAAGATAAGAGATAAGAGATGTATGGGAGTGGCTGATGATAACGATTTTAGATGATGATAGGTTAAATGATAATATTCAAATTATTGAGAGACTGTGTAAAGCTGTCACTATGGAAAAAATATATAATATACTTAGAATAAAAAAAATCGATTTAATTGAATAGAATTTTTTAAATATTACCACTTTTAATTTAAAAAAATAAGGTAGCACTGTAGGTAGATCCTGCTTTTGGCATTAATTGCAAAATTGCTCGAAAACAAATAGTTAATGTTGAATGAAACCAACACACAAAAATCGGTGACATTAAGACCTTTCATTTTAATTAAACACATTTTTAAATTTTATTTGAAAGTATAGAAAAGTAATAAAAACATGTAAAAATCGAGAATTGGGCGTTCGGTTTCCACGTAACAGCCGCGTTGAAGGCCGCATTGATTTAAACTAAAAATGGATAGACTTACGTTTGATATTATTTTAACAAGTATCAACCTGCTCGGACTGAGGCATCTTAAAGCCTTGATAAGTCTTAGTATTTTAATTGTCAGTCTATAGTGGAACCGTAAACACGTTAAAAACTGACTTCTATCTTATTTTTTATCCATGATTGGTAAGCGCTTGACATCATCTCACCTGATGTTAGTGACGATGATGCCGAAGATGAAAGCGGGCTTATCAAAATTTCCCAACCCAATGAGAAACTAGCTATCTTATCTTCAAGCCGGAACACATCAATGCTCTTGACATTGATGCTTGGCGGTAAGACTTCTATAAGATGGTGGTAGGTAGCCAGGCGGGCTCAGAAAATGCCCTTCCACCAACCAAACCGAGTCATACAAAGACTCCTCCGGGAATAGAACCCTCAACCTACTGATGTGAAAGTTATGGACTTAACCATTACGGAGACGGTATCGCAAAAACTGAATATAATTTTGTAACATATTTTGGTTTTGGTTAATTTCCTAAAAAGCACTAAACAGATTATGATAAAATTTAACTAGGACCAACCTCGTGACATAACCTATTCAATAAAAAAAATATCATGCCAATCGGTTAACATTCAGTTAAGATATCGAGAAACATACAAAAAAAAAACAAAGTCGAATTGAGAACCTCCTCCTTTTTTAACCGACTTAAAAAAAGGAGGAGGTTTCTCAATTGGACCGTATATATATTATTTTTTATGTGTGTTCGCGGATAACTTCGTCGTTTATGAACCGATTTAGATGATAATTTTTTTGTTGGAAAGGAGATATCCCAAGGGTGGTTGGTACCATGATAAGAAAACCAGGATCTGATGATGGCAACCCAGAGAAATCAAGGGGAACCTTCCAAAAACGTAGCGGCGACTAGTGCGTTTGAAGTCGGTTTCTTTTTGTTTAAAATTATTGAAGTCGCTTATGATAAAAATAACCTTTGCAAGCCTATTTACCTTATAATTAGCACAGAAGGAAGTGAACGATGGTATGATAATGATAACCAAACGTGCAAACAATCGCACAGCTAGATCAATCGACACCACTGTGAGAAATGACCTTTATATTTCATCAACATTTATTACTATTTGGAAGATAAATATTGGAATAGGTTTGTACGAATGCTTTAAATCAGTGTTTTTCAATCTGTGGGTCGCGACCCTTAGAGGAGTCGCGAAGCCTTACTCGGGGGGTCGCGGACAAAAGAAAACAATAGTGTTTCTGGTAAACTACAATAAAAAAATGGGACGTATATACAAACTGAATATGGGACAAAATAACAGAGTGATAAACATCTGGAACAGGCTGCCTCAGGATGTGGTTGATGCCCCCTCCGTGAATAGTTTTAAAAACAGATTGGCTGGACAAATGGTCCGATTTAATGCAGTAACATTAACACAGATATAAGCACATTAGCTGTAAGCAGCTCGCCTATTACAACACTAGTCATAATATTTTGATGTAAGTCCCAAAAAAAAACCCAGTTTTTCAAATCACAAAAATTGTGTTTGTTTATGGCCACAGGGGGCCGGCTGAATTTTTTAACATGTATAGGAGTCGCGTACTCAAAAAGATTGAAAAACACTGCTTTAAATCATCAACTTCATCATCATACTAGCCGAAAGACGGCGGTCGCTGCTAAACAAAGGATACTACAACGACCGGTTCTGTGCTGCACGCGTCCAGCGGCTTCCAGCGACCTTGCCAGGTCGTCTTTCGTTCATTACTTTTTAGGGTTCCGTACACCAAACGGGTGACCAACGGGACCCTATTACTAAGCCTCCGCTGTCTGTCCGTCTGACCGTCCGACAGCCGACTGTATCTCATGCACCGTAAATTTTTTACAGAATGTGTGTTTCTGTTGCCGCTATAAAAACAAGTAATAAAAATTTGACAAAGTGAAAAAATAGGGGGAGGGGACTCCATACAAAAAAGGTGTTTTTATAGGTCTTTAGAAGTATTTTTTATTTAGCTCTATCGTAAAAACGGTAATACATACAAACGTAAAACTTGGTGTGATTTTAGTACTACATAATACTAAGGTAAAACAACAAAAAATAAAATTCGGCCAAGTGTGAGTTGTACTCGCGCTAAGGAGTCCGAACTGAATGACAAAAAGAGCATATTTTTGCCGCTCGCGTTCATGTCTTTTAAAATGTGAATAGATATCTTTGTCATTATATACTATGTAGTTGTGTGGAGAGGTGTGGTGGTATGGAACCCACAAAGTGCTAGTCCTACTGGCACTTGGCCGGCTTTTAATTATTTAAATAAATATTCTGGGACAAATCACACATAGTCATCTGGCCCCAAAGAAGGATTCCCTGTGTTATGGGAACCAGAGACTGATATACATACTTATATACGTTTAAATACATACATATATAGATATTTAACACCCAGACACAGAGCAAACAAATCTGCTCATCACACAAATGTTTGCCCTGGGTGGGGATCGAACCCACAACCCTTGGATCAGTAGTCAAGAGCACTAACCACTGAGCCACCGAGCCAGTCAAATAACATGAAAATAATTTGGAATGCTAATTATCATTTATTTATTACACAGTCCTTCAAACGCTATCAGACATCCTGTCTTAGCTGCGGAAATCAAATGATTAGTCAACGGCCAACACAGTCACGAACTGTAGTTAATTAATTAATTATACCTAAACAGCTACCTAAAGACTGTCTGTGGCGTAACGGCCGCTACCTCCTGTCGAATCCTGCCACGTACCAATGAAATTTCGATTTTATAAGAAGGTTGTGTGTGAAGTCGACCAACCCGCGCTGGGCCCGCGTTGTCAACTAAGGCCCGATCGCCCTAATTTAGGTTAGGCTCGAGCTCCTCGGTGTAGATATATACTTATATGCTGATATGATGAAACAGTTACTAACCCAGGTCCAAATATCACTCTTGTCAGAATAGAAGGGCTCAAAGCTAGTCAAGAATAGGCTAGTGGTACTAGTTATTTCATTACTTTTTATCATCTGTCAAAAACGATTTTTTTCCTAAAATTGTTTGAAATAGGAAATAATAGAAGGACTCAAAGCTAGTCAAGAATAGGCTAGTGGTACTAGTTATTTCATTACTTTTTATCATCTGTCAAAAACGATTTTTTTCCTAAAATTGTTTGAAATAGGAAATAATAGAAGGACTCAAAGCTAGTCAAGAATAAGCTAGTGGTACTAGTTATTTCATTACTTTTTATCATCTGTCAAAAACGATTTTTTTCCTAAAATTGTTTGAAATAGGAAATAATAGAAGGACTCAAAGCTAGTCAAGAATAGGCTAGTGGTACTAGTTATTTCATTACTTTTTATCATCTGTCAAAAACGATTTTTTTCCTAAAATTGTTTGAAATAGGAAATAATAGAAGGACTCAAAGCTAGTCAAGAATAGGCTAGTGGTACTAGTTATTTCATTACTTTTTATCATCTGTCAAAAACGAATTTTTTTCGGAAAGGTGTAACGTCATAGTTTACAGCTTCATTGTCGTACTTACTTATTTTGTTAATTTAGTCAAAATTAAAAATTTAAGAATTGATGGAAAACTAGAAAAAAAAATCCGCACTGCATAAAAACTTTACCCTCGTTTTCGTCCTGTCGGGCAAAAATGTTTCATATGTCACTTATGGGATCAGGACAAATCTAACGATTCTAACGACAACTCGGACGCCAAAATCCATCTATCCGTTCAGGCTACAGAGCGTGCCAAAGAAATAAATAAATATACACTCAAAATCCTAACCATCCCTCTTGAAATACATAGGTTTAATCGTGTGCGAGATTCCGAAAAAAAAAAGTGCACATACAGTGTAAACTCTGTATATCGTCACTCGATATAACGATTCACTCTTTGAAACGTCTAAATTTTCTGGCTCTAGTTGGTTTACTTTGACGCTAATTTCTCTGTGTATAACGAAAACTCTCAATAACGTCACAAAATGCCCGGTCCCTTGAGTGTCGCTATATAGAGTTTACACTGTAATCCCTACTTATATTATAAATGTGAAAATGTGTTTGTTACCTTTTCACGCTTCACCGCCTTGACCAATCTTTCTGAAATTTGGCATGCAGGTAGCCTGTGTCACGGGGAAGGACATAGGCTACTTTTTATCCCGGGAAAATAGCATAATCTGATGCAGTTCCTGAGGGAACTGCAAAAATGCTCGATTGTTGTGATTTTTTGCACAGAGATGGTTGAGTAGGTGGGCAACGACATAATTTACTAATCACCCTTAAAGACAGTCATTAAAACGATGTCCACGCGGGTGAAGCCGCGGGAAAAAGCTAGTTATACATAATATATTGTCACTGTGCCACGCTACAAAAAATATATTCCAATCCCTTTGTTGGCTATTTACAGCTGAAAATTAAGACAGCCCCGCCGAACGTGGTGAGGGAACAATCCTTCTCTCACAGGGCACAGTTACAACACTCTCGCGCTAATGTCAAGTTCATCAAACCGGGAAGCGTTCTATTTCGGTCTCTGTTGCGCGCGCGCGCCCGTCGCGCCCCGCTAGGGATGTGCCCAGGTATAATGTAAGTGCGAATTCACTCAAGTTAATATAACTATAATAAGTAACTAAGGAACTACTCATCAGACCTCTTTTTAACACGCTTATATTAGCTTCACTTGTATGTATGTATATAGGTTTGTATGTATGTTTGTAACCGACTCCTATTCACTCGATTTTGACCCACTTTAATTCAAACTTTTTACATTTATCAAGAATCAGTGACAATACAATAATTTTGTAAGTTTATCTCATTATCCTGAACTAAAAAATGAAAAATAAATATAGTTTGAAAAAACTAAAAAAAACACGCTTTTAAAGCACATCATACTAAAAAGTGAAAAATAATTATTAATATAAGCTGAAAACAATAATGAACGAAAAATACTAGTTATTATTGTGAATAATTGAAAACGCTAAACACGTTAAAAAACCGACTTCCATCGGAACAACTTAGTACATTTTTGCATCATTATTTTTGGTTTTTGTTAATTTTCTAAAAAAGTACTACACCGATTTTAATAAAATTTAAATGGGACCACACGGGAAGCACTAGCTTTCTAATAAAAAAGGAATCATAAAACCTTATCTTGATGAATTTGTCGCTGTCATCTCTGCGCACCATAATAGTACCTTTTTTACACCATATAAATTTGTAGATATATTTCAGCTCCTGCTTAGTAAACCACAAAAGTTTCTTGTTGTAGGCTGTAAGAGATTCACGGATAAATATTTTATCGTTTTCAGATGACTCTTTTATGTTGGTAGACACATCCTTGGCACATAATTTGATCTTTTTGGATTTTTCTAGCCATTTTTATTGCATACTTTCCTCTTTCAAGACGACATGAATGTTACCTGGGCGCTCTTTTTTTCCAGGTAGCCTACTAAATGTTTCGACATCACTTGTTGGTAGATTCAGTTTGCTTGCCACTGCTGAGCTCGCCTAAATTAATAGTGTAATTATAATGTCACTATAGCGGCCCCGTGAAATTACAATGACACTAAAAATAGGCCGTAAAATTGTAAGAAATGGAGCCGATTGACAATTTACCGTGCAATTATAATTTCACTAGTGGAATTATAATATCACGACTTTGACGTTATAGCTGCGACATATACACTTCTCAAATAGAATACCTAGTGATGTGTGTAAATTACTAGAATGTAAATTGAAGAAACATGTTAAAAAATGTATGTTCGAAAGGCTATTGTAAGACCGCAGACTATTTAATTAAAGGATAATGACATTTGGAAAATTTACTCAGCAAATAGTACCTAATTTATATCTTATGTTTTGAAATGTATTCAATTACAGGTAGGTAGTAAGAATTGACATTTATAAGAGTGCTTATTGTACCTATTTAAAAAAATAAATTCTTCTGGTTTTTGATGTTGATCTTTAGGTTAACAGTGTCTTTTAACCTCTCACGATGATTATGATATGCATAGTAGTAACTGCCGCACACAGAGTTAAAAAAATCGCTCCAGGAGGGAAATGCAATGTCTTTGCCAACGGATTTCTATTGTAGTTCGTGGCCTATTAGGATTGGAAAGGTTGATTTTAAATTATAGACAATAATAATAATTAGTTTTTTAGTTAGGTCTGAGCACGTCCCAACCCTATTTGCGTGCATTGCTTTTATTACTCTTCGCGGTTCGTTTTACACGTTGCTATAATGATCAGGCATAGATAATAATAAACTTTAAAGTTAACTTTAATCTTTTTATCAGTTGTGTATTTTATTACGCTTTTCATCGCTTTCCATTTAAGAACAGAGGATAATGCGTTAAATATAATACATACTTTGATTAGATATTAAAATACGCAAGAAGTTGTTACGGAATAAAGTTAGTCTAGTAAATAATAAGCTTATCTATACTATTAGTTTGCCCACAAATAATGAAAGATAAGATCCTTTAAACTGATACATATCAAACTAGTTTATCAAAATTTCCTCATGTTTGATAAGTTGATAATACTTATCACTTATCACGGTAGTTAGGTCTAGTAATTTGCTTTTATGTAGGCCGCTGATAAAATAATAGGTCTATGAAATAGCCGATTCAGTTTTTAAACTTCGATCCTTATTTGTTCTTGTTTTTAATTATTTACCATATGGTGACACTACTTAATGATATCAGCTCATATACGTCCCCCACCGAGGGGCTCGCGTCTACCCTGAATTAGGGCGATCGGGCTTTACCACGCGGGCCCAGTGAGGTTTGGTCGACGTCACAGACAACCTTCAAGTTTCTTGGCAGGCGTCTGCACTGTGCAGATTTCGTCACGATGTTTTCCTTCACCGTAAGACACTACTTAATATGGTTTTTATTAGTGATCAGTGTGATGTCTTTCATGTGCCAATCCCCGGAGCTAAGTACAAAAAAATGGAACAAAGGCGTTTTCTAAGTGGTTTTCTACGAAAGGAACGAAATGTTATGCGGGGTATTCCCTAATATGACATTAGTAACGAATAAACTGCTGCGATAACGCTGTACTCTAGAGCTTAATAAATAAAAATAGCTATGTATTTTTGGCCTAAAATGACATTACCAATTTTATTTAATTAAAAATTAAAAAACCCGACTAAATAAAAAATTACCCCCTTTTTCGGGCGATTGGGTATTATGTATCCTAATGTCACCCACGGGATCAAGACTAATCTAAAAATTAAAAATATGTATTTTTGGCCTAAATTAACCTAAGCAATTTAATTAATAATAATAATTTTAACTTCTTGTCTAGTGCTCGAGCTAGGGATCCGGATATACTATCCCAGAGAGAGGTCATGATTGAGCGCGTGAACCTAACCCTCAAGGCAGTCTCTGACTGGGGCGATGCCTTGGATTCTATCGACCGACACGCTAGGAGACTCATTGGCGACGAGGAACTTGTATCACCTGTATATAACAGGCTCCAAATCCTCGAGCATCGCCGCAAAGTCGCCTGTCTATCGGTGTTCTACAGGATTCATTTCCAAAAGTGTGTTTTGGAGCTTCACGACCTCATTCCCCCCTCTCCATTTCAACATCGGACGACCAGGCGCGGGGGGCGATTCCACCCCTCGTCAGTTATGTTCCACCTTTACGCACGAAGCGTTTTGCTTCTCTGTTTATTATGCGAACGGTCAAGAAGTGGAATTCCCTGCCGGCGTCATTATTCCCCGATTCGTATAATTTAGGAATCTTCAAGACGAGAGCGAATAGGCACTATTTCAGCTTGCGTGTTACATCCTCGGTTACATCGGCACTAACCATTAGGCAGCCAAATGCACTCAAATTTTTTATTTAAAAAAACCGATTGAATTTTTTGACCGCCTCCGTGGAGTAATGGTGAGCCCATTCGCTTCACACCAGGAGGTTGCGGGTTCGATTCCCGGCGGGGTCAACTTGTAAGACTCGGCTTGGTTGGTGGCAGGGCATTTTCTAAGCCCGCCTGGCTAGCTACCACCATCTTATCTAAGTCTAGCCGCCAAACATCAGTGTTAACAACATTGATGTGTTCCGGCTTGAAGATTAGATAGCCAGTTCTCCATTGCGTTGGGGAATTTTGGTAAGCCCGCTTCCATCTTCGGCATCATCGTCACTTACCATCAGGTGAGATGATGCCAAGGGCTCACCAATTGTAAATAAAAAAAATAAAAACAAATGAGCTTTCTCCAGATCCCTCGGGAACAAGCTAATCAGTAGTCTGTGTCCTTTTCCACCCCTTCAACTGTCTCTGTGCAAAAAATACATCAATCCTTCGCTTCATTGTGACGTAAAAGGCATTTAAGAAGAGAGAGAGCTAACAAAAGGCTATATCACGGCAACCACTAAAGAGCCAAATTCGCCTGTCCATCGGTATTCTATCGAATTCATTTCAGAGAGTGCGCGCAAGAACTTCACGACCTCATTCCCCCGGCTCCATTCCACCGTCGGTCAACGAGACGCAGGGTGGGGTTGCACCCCTTTGTTGTTGATGTTACACCTTTTCGCACGAAGCGATACGCTTCCTCATTTATTATGCGTACAGCGAAGGCAAAGTATATATATTAGTACTAAGCGAAGGAGTAGAACTCCTTGCAAGAGTGAATAGGCATGATTTGAGTTTGCGTGTACCATCCTCAACTGTATCATCACTTTCCATCAGGTGAGTTGTAGTCAAACGCACTGTGGTGAGAAGCTCCCATCTTGGCCAGATGGGAAAAAAAGTTTTAACTGGCCCGTTGATGTATTTACCGGGCCAGATGACACAAATCAAGTGCCATCGTCCCCAGTAAGGGGAGAAAAGAGGACACGCCTCGTAATTTGTGAAATACTAACAACATGCATCTATGAAAGGGATTGAACTTAAATCAAACTGCTTAGTATACAATAATCAGTTTTTATTGTGAATGACGCGATATCAACTTGTGTCATACAACTCAACATGAAATAGACTTCTTAAAGGTAATAGGAACTTTTTGAATTTGAACATAAAAACAACATTTTTATAAAAATAATAATCAAAAAAGCAAAAATGCTATGAACCAAACAAAATTATTAATACGTATAAATATACTTATTATAACAAACAAACAGTCTACAATATGATTTTTTTATCAACATTATACATATAAAATGGTCAAAAATAATGTTTTTAATAGTAGTATTACCTAATCAACGAAGCCAAAATGTTATGAACCAAACAAAATCATTAATAAGTACTTATTATAACATACAAACAGTCTACAAAAATATGATTTTTTTATAAACAATCAACAATATAACATATAAAATGATCTCTTTACCATAATCAAAAAAATAACTAACCAACTAACTAATAACTAACCGACCATACTACAAATTATTTTTAAATCACAAATGTTAAGATAGTAGTTGAGTAAAATCAATATAAATAACAATTATAAGACTTTCTTTTAAAATCACAGCTTCGAACATTGATAAGTCTTTTAAATAAAATCAATAATTCCAGAATTCTCTACCGCAGTTTTTCGTCGGCCATAGCTCCTGAAATCTTTATGTGTTATTTAATCAGTAGCACTACATCAACGAATATTTTTAACCACTCATCACTTTGATAAAATAAATCATAAAAAAGGGACAACAAATAGAAAGAGATAGCCAACGCAGGTTTATAAAAAAATCTTATTGCAGACTGTTTGTATGTAATACGTACTTATTAATCATTTTGTTTGGTTCATAGCATTTTGGCTTTGTTGATTATTATTATTATAAAAATATTGTTATTATGTTCAAATTCAAGAAGTCTATTTCAGGTTGAGTTTTATGACACAAGTTGATATCGCATCATTCACAATAAAAACTGATTATTGTATACTAAGCAGTTTGATTTAAGTTCAATCCCTTTCATAGATGCATGTAGTTAGTATTTAACAAATTTCGAGGCGTATCCTCTTTTCTCCCCTTACCGGGGACGATGGCACTTGATTTGTGTCATCTGGCCCGGTAAATACATCAACGGGCCAGTTAAAACTTTTTTCCCATCTGGCCCGGCGCCGGGCCAAAGTCACCGGGCCAGATGGGAGTTTCTCCTCTAATCCTACTAATATTATAAACGCGAAAGTTTGTAAGAATGTATGGATAATCGATACATTATGTTTTTTTTTAATTAAAATTTTGAGTGCTTTTGACTATATCTCACCTGATGGAGAGTGACGATGTAGTCGAGGATGGTACACGCAAACTCAAATAATGCCTATTCACTCTCGCCTTGAAGATTCCCAAATTGTAGGAGTCGGGAAACACAGACGCAGGCAAGGAGTTCCACTCCATCGCTGTCCGCATAATAAATGAGGAAGCGTAACGCTTCTTGCGCATAGGCTGAATATCAACAACAAAAGGGTGGAACCTCCCCCTGCGTCTCGTTGACCGAAGGTGGAATGGAGCCGGGGAATGAGGTCGTGAAGTTCTAGAGCACACTCTCCGAAATGAATTTGATAGAAAACCGAAAGACAGGCAACTTTGCGGCGATGCTCAAGGCTTTGGAGCTTGTTTTTGACAAACTCATCGTCACCAATGAGTCTCCGAGCGCGCCGGTCGATAGCGTCCAAGGTATCCAGCTGATAGCGGGATGATCCATCCCATAGGTGAGAACAGTAAGTACTCCATACAATATCGAACTTGTGCTTGATATAAAGATAGAAGCTGTCTAGGTGTGAAGTACCGTCTCACCTTAGAGAGAATACCCAGGTTCATTGCAGCAACTTTGGCCTTGGCCTCAATGTATCTACCGAAATTGAGAATAGGTGTTATTTCCACGCCAAGAAGCTCAAGATGGTCAGATATCTGAATGAATTCATTTCGGAAAATAGGAGTCAAGTTGAAAGGACTCCTTTTAGCGGAAAAGAGACACGCCTGTGTCTTAGAGGCATTGAACCTTACGAGGTTGGAATCACCCCAATCAGACACAGCCTAAAGCGATAGGTTCATGCGCTCGATCATGGCCTCTCTCAAAGACAGCGTCTCAGCGCTGTTCGCGCGTGCACTGGATAGGTATTTTTTCACAACTGTGCTATCGTCTCCATACCCAATAATACCCGGTGTCAGCAGATCGTTTATGTGTAGCAAGCAAAGAGTGGCGGAAAGAACAAACCCCTGAGGTACCCCGGCATCGATTGCCAATAGGTCAGAGGAGCAGCCATCAATAACTACTCGAATAGACCGTTCCCTCAGGAAATCAGATACCCAGTTACACAAGCCCACAGGCAGTCCGTATGAAGGAAGTTTGCCAATAAGCGTAGCGTGCCAGACTCGGTCAAAAGCCTTCGAGATGTCAAGAGACACGGCGAGAGCCTCACCGTGTTTCTCGATGGCCTCACACCACATATGCGTAGCATACACTAGAAGATCTCCAGTGGACCGACCTTGACGAAAACCGTATTGTCGATTGCTTAGGAGGTCATTGTCTTCTACGAGTAGGTATGCCAAAATGCGGGTGTTCAATACACGCTCCATACTCCATGTTTGTTACTCTTTCTACAAAATGCAAAAACTACTGAACGGATCTAGCTGAAATTTGGTAGGTCGACAGATTAGGACCTGGATTAACACACAGGCTGCGCACTCTCAAAAAGTCATACAAACGTTGTCCACGCAGGTAAAACCGCGGGAAACAGCTAGTTTTTATCAAAAAAAAGGGGTAAAAAAGATAGCCTATGTCCTTAGTCCTTACCCATGCCATAGGCTATGTGCTAGATTGGTTTAGGCGTTGAGGCGTTCAGGCGTGAAGAAGTAACACATTTTCACATTTATAATATTAGTAAGGATTTACCGTAAGCAGATAATAAAACTTTACCTGCCGCGGAAACGATTTAATCGCCACTTTTAAACTTATCCAGACGATGTCGAGTGCTAACAGACGGAACAAAAAATCTAGTCCTAAGCACACGCTGGACACTTCATACAACGGGCCAGAAATGACATTTCAAAAAAGGAATGACGGAACAAACGAAATGGCGGCGAGATGCTATACGTTCGACAACCAAACTGTAACCAATCTGCATCAATCTGGGTGACGAGGGGGTGAGGTCGCAATCTAGAGAGCGGCAGGAAGTTTCCATACTGTACCTATGTTAGTACTAATATATATACTTTGTCCTAAGCAAGATTTAATTTAAAAAGTCTACAACAAGGAAGTGTGAATAACCTCTCGATCTAAATTGCAGTTAATTTAACTTCATTTAGAGTTAGGTCGTAAACTCTAATATTCAACCAGTAGTGAGTATGTAGTTAGGTCTAATCATGAAGAGTGGTTAAATAAAAACCGGCCAGGAGCGAGTCGGAATCGTGCAAAGTAGGGTTCCGTAGACTTTACAAAAAAAAGTAATATTTTAAAAAACTAAATTATGTTTGCAGTTGTTAATAGAACGTTTTGTATGATAAAAAAAATACAAAATTTTATTGTACCACTGTCGGCGTGAATAATATGTATACTCACACATGCCATATTACATCTTTCTAGTACTATTAGTGTCTGAGCTAAACCGCGGACAGACAGACATGGCGAAACTTGGGTTCCTTGTTGACTACGGAACCCTAAAGACACTGTGGGACCTTGAACCGGGAAGCCGTAGCTTTGTATGAAGCCTTTTCGACGGCATCGGCGCGTGCTTTATTTCCACCGCGCCGCTGGGCCCGCGTCGCCACGTTGCCACAATTTGCGGCTTGAATGAATGATTTATTTATTGTACTGCTTAGGTACCTAAACAAACAAAAAATAAAAAAAGAAGATAAATAAATAAAAAAATATGCTTTTCTCTAACATGCTTGGAAATTTGAGCATTATTTTGACAACCTTCTTGGAGATAAATAGAAATAGCTGGGCCAATAACATGAGAGCAGCAGCCGGCAAAAGTTGTATGAAAATCCATATCTATCGTGTTCAGCGGCCAAATAAATTACTATGTAAACTCATATCTGTCGTGTAATTTCAAAATGGACCGATCTTTTACTCTGAAACATGGAAACCAAGGAGGTAACTAATCAAAGGTTTTATTTAAATTTCGAACTGACTTGCAAATAGAAAGCTGTTTATTGAAAAAAATAAAACAAATTAACACTTTGGCGCGTGAAAAATTATAGTTGTTCGTCATTGATTTTGAAAAGTAATTGTATTTGGCAAAATGAGTTCATGTTAAGACAATGAGTGTGATAAACTTACATAAAAACGTACGTACGTAGGTATCATATCAGCCGAGGACGTCCACCGCTAGACAATGGCGTCCACCAAGGACCGGTCCTGATGCGCTGCCCTCATTCAGCGGTTTCCAGCGACCTTCACCATACATCTTCCGGTGCGCGATCGTTCATCGAGAACCTAACTACACCTAATGGCCATACGAGAACGTTCTACAAGCTGTGTGTATGTCGAAAGTAAAATTAAATGCACGCAAACATGAAAAAAATTACGTGGTGTACTGTGTAATATGAAGCTTCGGTGGCTCAACCGGTAACGACTCGGCGCTCCTTACCAGAGGTGCCGGGTTCAAATCCGGACGGCCAATGTACCAATGAGTTTTTCGAAACTTACGTACATAATATACTCACCGATTGCTTTAACGGTGAAGGAAAACATTCTGAGGAAACCTGCACACACCTGCGAAGAAACTCGAAGGTTGTGTGGGAAGTCGACCAACCCGCAATGAGCCCGCGTGGTCGACTAATTCAGGGTAGGCTCGAGCCTCTCGGTGGGGACGTATATGATCTAATATGATGACTGTGTAATACATACAATCATTGAGATTGTCAGCAGATTCTTATATCTGTGTATTCTCCAACAATAACACCACTGTAAGTAGAAAAACATCTTATCTACCTATCTTTCCAGAATTTTTATTCGGTTAGCTCGTTAGAACTGGTCTGCTACCTGAGAAGGGAAACTCCGAAATTAAATTGGGCATGGGGCATGGGGTCTCCTTTAGTCCTAAATTAAAGTATAAATATTAGTTTTAACCGCCTCCGTAGCTCAGAGGCAAAGTTCACTGGCTAAACACAGGAGGTCGCGGGTTCGATTTCCGGCGGGGTCAATTGTAAGACTCGGTTTGGTTGGTGGTAGGGCATTTTCTAAGCCCGCCTGGCTAGCTACCACCATATTATCTAAGTCTTGCCGCCAAATATCAATGTTGATATCATCAGTGTGTTCCGGCATGAAGATAAGATAGCCAGTTCCCCATTGCGTTGGGGAATCTTGGTAAGCCCGCTAACATCTTCGGCAACATCGTCACTTACCACCATCGTCATGAGATAAGTTAAATCTGACATCTAATCTTATCTTTGTAAGTAGGAGCTGCAGACGCAGCGACACTTCGACCCAATGGGTTCTTTTGTGTCTACCCCTATAACCTTTGCACCCCAACCTACTCGAAGATGTGCTGCATCAATGCAACAATTCCGCTAATTGGAAGGTGCTTGTAGTCCTCCGGTTCTGGGTAGCCATCACCAAGGAGGTAGATACGCTTACTAGCCAGGACATCGCAGTGACACAGTAAGTGTTCCATTGATTCTGTATCTTTACTAAAGGCCCTGCAGGTCGGGTCATTCGTCAGGCCGATTAGATCTGAAATAGGCCGCTTTTCAGTGCATTGTTTTTTATGAGGATTGTGAAGCTGCGACTTTTCATACAAACGGCGTTAACGATTTTCACCTCTTAAATGTTAACCGATTTAGACAAATTTTTTGATAGCTTGTCAGTCAGAACTAAAGCTATTATAGAAATACGTGGACAAACATACACACACACACTTTTGAAATCTGGCACACCTGTTTAGAACCCCACATAGATAGATACACGAATATTGTTCAATATTGCTGAAGCTCCTTTTTAAAGCTTTTGTCTTTTTTGTAATGATTATGTTTAACAGTATTATCTATTGTATACACTCTTAAGAGGATAGTGAAGCTGCGACTTTTCATACAAACGGCGTTAACGATTTTCACCTCTTAGGTAAATGTTAACCCATTTGGACCAATTTTTGATACATATAGCTTGTCAGTCAGAACAAAAGCTAGGCTTTTACGTTTTTGTTTTTTCGATAAAGTTAATAAGTTTAACTTTATTGTCGTTCACGTGTTTACATACAAAACTAATTTCGGCCATTTTTTGTTTATTTAGAGTCAGTAATTTAAAAAAACGAAACGTAGGTATAAGCCTAGATTTTGTTCTGACTGACAACCTATCAAAAATTGGTCCAAATCGGTTAACATTTAAGAGGTGAAAATCGTTAACGCCGTTTGTATGAAAAGTCGTAGCTTCACAATCATCTTAAGCCCTACGTCACACACTGAACACTTCATACATACCACGGATAAGATAAATAAGGTTGGATTGGCAATAGTCACACTTTTGTTTGAAAACCAGCGTCGCCGCCTGTCTCCCACCCATCAACTCCGCTACACAAGCAATCATCCTTACTATAAAATTATAAATGTGAAAATGTGTTTGTTTGTTACCTTTTCACGCTTCAACGCCTTAACCAATCTTTATGAAATTTGGCATGCAGGTAGCCTGTGTCACGGGGAAGGACATAGGCTACTTTTTATCCCGGGAAAATAGCATCATCTGATGCCGTTCCTGAGGGAACTAAAAAAATACTCGATTGTTGTGATTTTTGCACAGAGATGGTTAAGTAGGTGGGAAACAACATAATTTACTAATCTAATCACCCTTAAGGGTCTGTCTTTAAAGACAGTCATAAAAACGATGTCCACGCGGGCGAAGCCGCGGGAAAAAGCTAGTAATACATATACACGAATTGCGCGCACTAATAAACAAAACACACTTAAAACACAGGGCTGCAATTGTGTCTCACAACATTTCGAGAGTCTGTACGTTACACACAACCACACGCAAATAAAAAGTATGAACGCGTGCTTCGGTTAAGTATTATTGTCTAATCATACTTGAGGCGCGCCTGCCCAGCGCAAATTTCCAATCCAACCTTATTTATCTGATCCGTGCTTCATACAACGGGCCAGAAATGAAATTTCAAAAAACGAATGACGGAACAAACAAAATCACGGCGAAATCCCATACGTTCGACAACCAAACTGTAACAAATCTGAATCAATCTGGGTGACGAGGGGGTGAGGTCGCAATCCAGAGAGCGGCAGGGAGTGTCTATACTGTATGTTCGTACTAATATATAAACTTTGCCTACGTGTTGACAAGACTCGTTCGCAGCCACATTCAACCTGCCACTATTGCGACAATGTTTGTGCAACTACTAATACATATTCATAATCCATTTTCCATACTTAAACTGTTACTTTCCTACATTCTCTTTTGTTACGTGATAGCTTTGCTGAAAGGTTCCTCGACTGTTAGTAAAACATTATAAATTATAAAAGATAGGCAGATTTTAAAAATGATTATCTATATTGTATATAGCGGTGAAGGAAAACATCGTGAGGAAACCTGCACACGCCTGCGAAGAAACTCGAAGGTTGTGTGTGAAGTCGACCAACCCGATTAAGGCCTAATCGCCCTGATTTAGGGTAGGCTCGAGCCCCTCGGTGGGGACGTATATGAGCTGATATTATCATATACAAAAGGCAAAAGTGATTGGCGATGAATCAACGCACAGGCCAAACCCTTAATTTCGCACACGTATTCCACATAATATGACTAGGGCATACACTAAGGAAGGATTTTTCAAAATTCAACCCCCAAAATAAGGCGTATGAAATTTTTTTATTCCTTGGACATATTTCCATGAAATTTCGTATGAATTGAGTACGGCAAAAATAATGAGATACGTATTTCAGCGTTTTCTAAAATTCAAACCCCAAAGGGGTAAAATAGGGGATGAAACGCACAAGCCAAACTCTTAGAGCTAGAAACATAAAATTTCGCACAAGTATTTCTCCTATGACGAAGGCATCTACTAAGGAAAGATTTTTCAAAATTCAACCCCTGAGGGGATTAAATAGGGGATAAAATTTGTAAGAAACTTTTTATTCCTTGGACATTGTTTTTAATATTTTTCAATTATATTTATCACATAGCTCGTAGAACAGATGGCCGTTGTGGCAGTAAAGTTCTCGAGTGGCGACCGCGTACCGGAAAACGTAGCGTAGGAAGGCATCCCACGCGGAAGGAAAACATCTTGAAGACGTCCACTGCTGGACATGACCGCAGTGTGCAATGTGGTGGCTGAGTACGTGGAAAGGACGCTGCTGCCCATCCTCCGGTTTAGTCCCTTAGTCGTCTCTTACGACACCCACAAGAAGAGATGGGATGGCCCTATTTTAAGCCGGGAAATACATAATTACTAGTTGATGCCCGCGGCTCCGCCCGCATGGACGTTGTTTCTATGCTTGTCTCCGAAGGACGCGGATCGCGAGCGTGGAAAAAAGTACCATATATGTTAATCCAGGTCCCAATCTGTCTACCTACCAAATTTCATCCAGATACGTTTAGTAGTTTTTGCGTGAAAGAGTAACAAACATTCATACATACTAACTTTCCCATAATATTAGTAGGATATTCCGGGAAAATTCAAATACGGTCAACTGACCCCAAACTAGGATACCATGTACGATGGCAACCAGAGAATAAAATACATACAATAACATTTAAATACAAACATATACATATTTAAAACCCTCGGTTCGTCGCGCTTTTTTGTGACACCATCGTCGGTCGCGTGGGGTCCTTAAAAGCTCGACATTAGGGTAGAGATTTTTTTTTATTTTTTTTTTTGTAGCATTATTAAGTTTGAAATAAAACCCACATTATGGTTTTAAATGAGGGTAAAAAAAAAGAGAGATATAATAGGAGAAAAAAAGAAAGTGGAAAAATACAAAGATTGGCTGTAAAAAGGTATTTACTAAATCAAATCAAATAAATAAAATCACTTTATTGATAGGAAATAATTTTGACAAATAATAATTCTTATTTTTTATATTTTTTTACACTAATTGTATGTTTTAGGAAGCTACCCTGAGGTACAAATTCGTATCTTGAATAAGGAGCAAAATATAGCAGTTTTCGTAAACATCGGGCTTTTAAAGACCCCACGCGACCGACCGCGGGTTAAACATCGATGTGTGAGCAAGCAAACCTGTTTATCACTCGAATGTTTGCCTTGGGTGGAGATCGAACCCACGACTCTCGGCCCATCAGGCAGGAGCCCTGACCACTTGACTACTAGATCAATCAAATAAGCAGATGATCTAACCACTACGCCTTATAGTGGCGTTTAGGAAATTAACTATTGATCGAGGAAGCGCGAAGCGTCTACGTTTCAGCTTTGGCAAAAATGCTTCCGTATGTCTGTCCGGCTGTTCTCCTCTATAGGTCGCATTTCTCAACCGATTCTCGTAAAATTTTGTGAGCAATGTAACTACCCCTGGCTATTCATTAAAACAGCTAAGAATAGAACACAATAACATGTGATTTCATGTATTAAAGAAACAATAGTGTGTTCGTGTATTCATCAAAAGGTTGTTTAATGGACAAAGCTAACCTTTGAGGAGTGCAAAGGATCGAATATAAGTCGAAAATAATAAAATTTAAAAGTTTGGAAAATATATTTTTTGTTTAGTACTGAGCGGGCTTGCCAATATCGTTCCCAGTATATGTGGGAAGGCAGATGCGAGTCAAGGCACAAAGTACGAACTAAGGCGTACATACATATAATAAAACGCTCATAGCGGCGTAGATCAAATGTTGACAAGATTTAAGGATGGCTTCCGCAGGTAGCCTTCCTTTATTTTGTTAAGGAAAAGTACACAGTTACAGCAGGTTTGACACAATTATGTTTTTTTTTGTTGATTCAGTTTTTAGAAACGTTTCGAAATGGCGGAGCCATGAGGGTTGAAAATATAAAAAAAATATCATATTTCAGCCATGTAGAAAAAACTCGCGAGGTCTACTACAGCTAGGTAGGAAAGTAAACGAAGTAGGAAGAGGACGACGTAGGAGAGTGGACGAGGTAGGAGTGTGGGCGAGGTAGGACAAACAAGTGGACAAAGCGCAATAGTGGACGAAGTAGGAAAGTAGTCGAAATAGGAAAGTAGACGAGGTCCTCCGGAGGGCTCACAGAGCCACTAAAACTTATTAGATTTGATAGAATGCTAATAAATAAGTAATGTCATTTTTCTCACCACGACCTTTAAAATCAATATGACAAGGCTACGAACATAAGTAAATACTTACAAACATAAAAAATACAAGTGTGACAAGTACCTAATATTGAAAAGTGCTTTTAAACATCATAAAAAGCATAAGAAATCATGAACATTGACTTTTGTAAAGAAAAATTAAAGTGACAAGTGCGACTCGAAGTTGCGCAATAGGGGTTTCGAAAACAAGGCATGCAGACAGATGTACAGTTGCTCGACAAGAAAACTTTGATAACGCGTTTTAAGCATTTTATATTTAAGCACTAGCTGAGCGGTTTGCGCACTGCGCACACATTTTACTGCTTACCAATCTTACCATAATAGAAGCCGTAGTAGCAAAGTATTGTGTGAGATATTCTAGTGGCTACCTACGTTTAAAAAGATACAACACTCTGACAGACCGACCGACAGATAGACGGAGGGACGAATGGATATCGTATGTATGTATATGTTTAAGTTATGACGTTATGTTATTCAAGCCAGTTTGTAGTAAAGCATATTTTTTAAAATGTTTTAGGCGTGGTTATGTGGCAAGCAGATTAAGATAAGATAAGATAAGATAAGATAACATTTATTCGACAAAAAATACACACAGACAAAATTAAAATAACAAAAAGGTACAAATAACACCCAAAACAAAAAAAAGTAGACAAATATAAGTACGCTACAGTTATGAAAAAGTCAATGTGCACTTTGCCGAACTGGCCCCGACTCAGCATAATGCCGCAAGCAGGAAGACCTACCTACTGCGCTGTTATTCTGCCGGTGCCGAGAGGAATCGTCGCGTGCGCCATCGCAGGGCAAAATATAAAACAGAACGTAAAAACAAAAAGAAAATAACATAATCAGGAAGTTACAGATAATAACAATTGCCAAAAAAAATTATCAATTTATAAATAAATAAATATTAAGCACTACCTACTTACTTATTTTAATGATAAAAAAAAGAATAAATAAAAATAAATAAAAAAATAATAATAATAATGATGTTGCCGCTAATCAGTTAGGGGTAGTTAAATACGGAATAGGTACGGAACCTAGTCCAAGGGATTTTTGCTTGGTAAGTAGAAACTCTCGATATTGAAGTTTAAAAGCAAGCTTAGATGTGAGGTTACGTATCGGTGGAGGAAGATCATTCCAACATTTGGACGCTGCATACCTAAAACTACCCCTAAATGCAGTGGTTTTGTGATGGGGTCCGACAATTTGCCAAGAAATCGTTCTAGTAGAATAGTGACAGTTGGAATAACGCCAAGTAAGTTTACTAAACAAGTAAGCTGGTTTTTTGGTTTTAATAATGTCAAACAGTAGAGAAGAATAATAAAGTTTTAACCGTCCCTCCATTTTTAGAATATTGGATCCATCCAAATATGGTGTCACGTGAGTCCTAAAGGGGATAGCAAAACAAAAACGTGCACAGGCATTTTGTACACGTTGTACTTGACGGAGTGACCGTTTAAGTAAACAAGGACCGTAAACCGTTAGGCCATAATTTAATTTGGATAGAACAAGACTTTCAACTAATGCAATACGGAGATCAGTGCTAATGAAGGCCCTAATTTTGTATAGGACCTTAAGACGATACAGACAACTTCGGACAAGCTCAGTGACATGATTTTCGAACCGCAGCCGGCTGTCCATAACCAAGCCAAGATTTCGGGCCACTTCCACGTGAGGTATTTGCTCACCAGCGATCATGATGCGTGGGTTTTGAGATTTTATGATACTAATTTGATTTGCCGAGCCTAAAACCATTATTTTAGATTTTAAGGGATTCAGAACAAGAGAATTAGAGCAAGCCCACCTATAAATACGATCCAAATCGTCATTAATTAACTGAATTGAAGTGAAATTGTCTCTGGGGTTATATGAAATATAAATTTGTAAATCATCTGCATATAAATGAAATTTGCAGTGATGTATACACTTGACAATATCAGCACTGTATAAAATAAATAGTAAAGGACCCAGGATTGATCCCTGAGGTTGTTTGTTTGGTTGGTTGTTTGGTGTAGGGACACTAGCGATCCCCTACACTTTATCTCCTATTAATGTGTTATCCTTACTAATATTATAAATGTGAAAATGTGTTGGTTTGTTTGCTTTTTACCTTTTCACGCTTCAAAACCTTGACCAATCATCATGAAATTTTGCATGCAGGTAGCCTGTATCACTTGGAAGGGCATAAGCTACTTTTTATCCCGTGAAAATCGCATAGTCGGCGGCAGTTCCTGAGGGAATTGAATAAATAGTCTTTTTTTTGGTTCTTTTTTTTACATCGCAACGGAACAATGGATTGTTGTGATTTTTTGCACAGAGATGGTTGAGGGATTCAGAAATGACATAGGATGCTAATAAAAATACCCCGATCTGGGATAGGTATGTAGAGAAAACTAATGTCCACGCTCGCGAGCCGCTTGCGGCTCACGTACCACTCACCCTCAAGGACAGTCATAAAGCAGGGCAAAAGCTAGTTTAGTAATAAGTTCGAAAAAATCGTAAAATCTGTTAGGTACAAGCTTTTATTTCAAAAGCTCAAAAGCCAAATTTATGCGCACGGCACGAATAACAGACGAGCACAGTATTTCCTACGAACCTATTGGAAATAAAAGACGATCCTTGGACCTTGATTCCACCTCCTAAGTTCATCATCAGATCAACTTCAAAATACCAAAAGGATCTATTGTCACCGGGACTACGGCTTCATACCAAATTTCAGCTGAATTTGTTCTAAAGCAAGTTAAATTAAAGCTTTAAAAATACAAAAATCGGTAAAGTGCGAGTCAGAACCGCACACAAAGGGTTCCGTATCATCATACTAGATGGCGCTAGTTTCTTCTTGTTTCACAAAAAAAACACGTTTGTTGTATGGAGACATTCAATTTTTATAATTTTTAGTATTTGATGTTATAGCGGCAATAGAAACACATCATCTGCGAAAATGAAATACAGCCTTGCGACAGACGCACAGCGAAGTCTTCGTAATAGGGTTCCGTTTTTACCCTTTTTGGGTAAGGAACTCTAACAACGTTGAAACATATGACACAGTTCACACATTATCGCTTCTTCATTTCAGCTTAATTTTATTTATTAAATAACTAGCTGTTTCCCGCGGTTTCACCCGCGTGGACAACGTTTCTATGACTTTTCGAGGGTGCGCAGTGCGCGAGCCGCAAGTGGCTCGCGAGCGTGGTAAAAAGTAGCCTATGTCTGAATCCAGGTCCTAATCTGTCTATCTACCAAATTTCAGCCAAATCCGTTCAGTAGTTTTTGCGGGAAAGCGTAACAGACAGACAGAGTTACTTTCACATTTATAATATTAGTAGGGAGTAGGGATAGGGATAGTAGGGACTAACCAATTTTATTAAAAATTAAAACCCGACTGCATAAAACCGTAACCCCATTTTTTGGGGCAGTTGGGTAAAATGTACCACCATGTCACTTACGGGATCAAGATGAATCTAACGACACCTCGCACTCCAAAATCCATCAAGCCGTTTAGGCTGCCAGGCTCAACCAAAGAAATAGACATACATACACCCGAAACACATTGCCCTCCTCCTTGGGTACTCGGGTAAACGATTTTGTGAACAATCTCAAATTTTTGAATGTACCATAATAACATATTTTTAACAAAGTTACCTTACTGTCTTTCATTATACTGCAGAGGCCGGTAGTTAACACGTTCGCCGACAATACGACACACCTGTATGACACAAATAATTTGTATGAAAATTTGGAGATGCTTTAGCATTTGTCGTCACATATGATCCTTAAGCCCGTATAAATCACAAAACTGCTATCCAGGTCATTTTCCTCAGGATTAAACAAAACTTCATACATACAGGACTGCCATAGCATCCGTGTCACTTTCACTGAAGGCTGTTTATTATGTTTGTGCATAAATCCCCTTTATAGAAACTAGTCACCCCTGTAATATTGTAAAATGTGACACTGAACATGAGCTTCCTACATTCACTATGGAAGTATGGCTACGTTAGCATTTGTGTCAGCTATAGTTCGAAGAAGTTCTAACGCTATAGCATCCGAGTCACAGTAAAGGGAGAAAAATCGGACGCAATAGCGTTTCCCTCCATGAACGTGTTAACAACATGGTGACATCATTGATCACATATTTGTTGTATGGCCCTTCCTATAATCGCCCCAATCCACCTTATCACGAAGGTCTAATCTGTAGTAAGCAACCAAACCAAACAATTTGGAATCTACGGTGTTACACAGGGTGTTCAATAATTGAAAACGCTAAACACGTTAAAAAAACAACTTTCATCGCAACATCTTCGTACAATTTTGCATTATTATGTTTGATTTTTCCGTACCCAAAGGGTAAAGACTTCTCTGTCCGTCCGTCTGTCACCAGGCTGTATTTGATGAACCGTGATAGCCAAACAATTGAAATTTTCACAGATAGATGATGGATTTCTGTTGACACTATAACAAGATATACTAACAATTAGAAAAATGAAAAAATCAGGGGGGTTTTCATACAAAAAAAAGTGTTTTTTTAAACATGAAGAAACTAGCGCCATCTAGTATGATGGTACGGAACCCTAAGTGTGCGGTTATGACTCGCACTAGGGCGGCGGTTTTTGTTATCTTCTGTATATATTTTGTATGAAGTGTTGGGGGGGGGGGGGTGCTTTTGATGAGATTTATCGATAGCTTCGCCGTGGAAGGCATACTTAGTATCGCCGAGTTACTACGGCTTTTAAGGCTATAAGATGCCTCAATCCGAGCAGGTTGAAACGTGTATTCATTTTAGGTTCAAATCAATGCGGACTTCAACGCGGCTATAACGTTGAAACCGATCGCCCTTTTCTCGATTTTTACATGTTTTTATTACTTTTCTATAGTTTCAAATAAGTTTTAAAAAAATGTGTTCAATTAAAATTAAAGTTCTTAAAGTCACCGATTTTTGTGTGTTGGTTTCATTCAACATTAACTATTTGTTTTCGAGAAATTTTGCAATTAATGCCAAAAACAGGGTCTATAGTATATTTTTTTACATCAAAAGTGGTAACATTTTGAAAATTGTATTCAAATAAATAGATTTTTCATTACTTTAAGTATATTATATATTTATTCCATGGTGATAGCTTTACGCACTCTTTCAATAATTCGAATTGAATATTGTCATTTGTTACGCCACCGACGCTCTTACGATGAAGGAAAAACATCGTGAGGAAACCTGCACACGCCTGCGGAGAAACTCGTAGGTTGTGTGTGTAGTCGACCAATCCGCACTGGGCCCGCGTGGTCTGATCGCCTTAATATAGGGTAGGCTCGAACCCCTCGGTGGGGACGTATATGAGCTGATATGACGATTGTCATTTCACCTATCTTAAGGCCTTAAATAAAACAATCCTGTATAGAAAAGTAAACGACTTGATATACGAATGTGGCCGTACCTCTAGATGACAACGATGATGTCACAGAAGCAAGTAGAGCTGCTCACCTTGATGTAAGCAGATCTCGAGCTGATTACATGAGACTTGGTATATTTCCTACTTGACCTCCCATGACAACATGTCAATGTCTAAACGTGAACTAAACGAGCAATAATAAATCCCAGAAATGGTTAAATAAAACTTGAAACGAATAAAGAAGTAAAGTCGTTCTTGAAGCGAAAACTTCTTTAGGCGCTTTGGACATTTTTGGGATGGGAAAAAGCCATTGAACACGCAACACTCTAACAACACCGACACCGTACCAGGAACACTCGCAGGGTCAAAATTTATAAATGCATTTTTGAGATGGGAAAACACCATTGAACTCGCGGCACTTTCGGCGGATTCGTTACAACGAATCCGACGCCGTACCAGGAACACTCGCAGGATCAAAACTTACAAATGCATTTTTGTGATGGGAAAAACATTAAACTCGCGACACTTTAACGACGACACCGTACCAGGAACACACGCAGGGTCAAAACTTATAAATGCATTTTTGAGATGGGACAAAACCATTGAAATCGCGACACTGTAAAGACACCGACACCACCGTACCAGGAACACTCGCAAGGTCAAAACTTATAAATGCATTTTTGTTATGGGAAAAAACCATTGAACTCGCGACACTGTAAGTGATACCGACACCATACCAGGAACAATGGCAGGGTCAAAACTTATAAAACTGTAAAAAGTTTTCACTTCTATCGGCACTCCCGGAGTCGTTAGGTTTTATTTATAGTTATTTTTATTCATAATTGGTAAGACCTTGGCATCATCTCACCTGATGGTAAGCGATGATGATGCCGAATATGAAAGCGGGCTTACCAAAATTCCTCAACGCAATGGAGCTGGATTTCTTTTCTTCAAGCCGGAACACATTAATGCTATTAACATTGATGTTTGGCGGCAAGACTTAGATAAGATGGTGGTAGCTAGCCAGGCGGGCTTAGAAAATGCCCTACCACCAACGAAACCGAGTCATACAAGTTGACCCCGCCGGAATCGAACCCGCGACGTGTGAAGCGAATGGACTAACCATTACGCCACGGAGGCGGAAAATCTTTGCTGAAAAGTATGCAAACAAGAGTGTCCCGCCTGAAATCTGCATATTTAGAATTATCTTTATAAGTGGGGGCTGCAGTTGCAGCGACACTTCGATCCAATGGGATCTTTTGTGTCTACCCCTATGACCTTTGCACCCCAACCTACTCGAAGATGTTCTGCGTCAATGCAGCAATTCCGTTGATTAGAAGATGCTTGTAGTCCTCGGGTTTTAGGTAGCCATCACTATGGAGGTACATACGCTTTTTTTTTTTATTAAAATTTGAGTGCGTTTGGCTGCACCTCACCTGATGGTAAGTACTGATGCAGCCGAGGATGTAACACGCAAGCTCAAATAGTGCCTATTCACTCTCGTCTTGAAGATTCCTAAATTATACGAATCGGGGAATACAGATGCCGGAAGGGAATTCCACTCCTTGGCTGTTCGCATGATGAAGGAAGAAGCAAAACGCTTCGTGCGAAAAGGTGGAACATTGACGACAAAGGGGTGGAACCGCTCTCCGCGCCTGGTCGTCCGATGATGAAATGGAGAGGGGGGAATGAGGTCGTGAAGTTCCAGGGCACACTCTCCGAAATGAATCCTGTAGAACACTGATAGACAGGCGACTTTGCGGCGATGCTCGAGGCTTTGGAGCCTGTTTGATACAAGTTCCTCGTCGCCAATGAGTCTCCTAGCGCGTCGGTCGATAGAATCCAAGGCATCTAGCTGGTAACGAGCCGATCCGTCCCATAAGTGAGAGCAGTACTCCATACATGACCGAACTTGAGCTTGGTATAATAATAGAAGCTGCTCTGGTGTGAAGTAAAGTCTCACCTTCGAGAGGATACCAAGCTTTTTGGCAGCCGTTTTTGCCTTGGATTCAATGTATCTCCCGAAGTTCAGATCGGATGTTAAATCAACGCCAAGGAGCTCAAGATGGTCGGAGATCTGGATAGATTCATCTCGGAAAGTAGGAGTCAGGGTAAAAGGACTCCTTTTTGCAGTGAATAGACACGCCTGCGTTTTAGAGGCGTTAAACCTAACAAGATTGGCATCGCCCCAGTCAGAGACTGCCTTGAGTGTAAGGTTCACGCGCTCAATCATGGCCTCTCTCTGAGATAGTATATCCGGACCCCTAGCTCGAGCACTAGACAGGTATCTCTCCGCAACCGTGCTGTCGTCTGCTTGCTAGCCAGGACATCGCAGTGACACAGTAAGTGTTCCATTGATTTCGTATCTTCACCACAGGCCCTAGACCTTCAAGATCAAGACCTTTCTTTTGATACCAAACATGATATGATTCCTATCAGCTCATATACGTCCTACCCGAGCCTACCCTGAATTAGGGCGATCGGGCCTTAGCCGACCACGCTGGCCCAGTACGGATATGATTATCTAAATATTTTTTGAGTTGTGCGGTAATTCACGTATAAAATCCGCCATGTTGATATTTTTCAAATGCTCTTATATCCTATGACACGCGGAGTGATGGCACGTATCCAAAGACACCACGTTTGCTAACATCGGTTCAGTGGTTTAGGAAATACGAGGCAATAGATGAACATTAACATACATAGACCGTCATAAACATAACCCTCCTTTTTTCGGTAGTCGGATAAAAAGTAAGTTAGTACTGTGATCATAGAAACGGTGGCCAAGTCGTCAAGTTCTGCCTGCTAGTCGAGGGTCGTGGGTTCGATCCCCATTCAGGGCAAACATTCGTGTGACGAATAGATTTGTTTGTTCTGTGTCTATATAAGTTTCTTTTATTATACGTATATTTTTTTTTTTGAGTTAGTTTTTTAAGTTTTCATATTTTGTTTATATTTTTTAACTAGTGTGTACAATAAAGAGTATTTATCTTATTTAGGTGTTTATTTATTATATGTATGTATTTAAGTTTGTATATCATTCTCTGGTTCTCATAGTACAGGGAATTCTAGTTTGGGACCAGATCCGTGTATGATTTGTCCCCGTCTCAGTTTTTTTTATTCACAATTGTTAAGCCCTTGGCATCATCTCACCTGATGGTAAGTGACGATGATGCCGAAGATGGAAGTGGGCTTACCAAGATTCCCCAATGCAATGGAGAACTCTGGCTATCTTATCTACAAGCCGGAACACATCAATGTTGTTAACACTAATGTTTGGCGGCAAGTCTTAGATAAGATGGTGGTAGCTAGCCAGGCGGGCTTACAAAATGCCCTACCACCAACCAAACCGAGTCTTACAAGTTGACCCCGCCGGAATCGAACCCGCGACCTCCTGGTGTGAAGGGAATGGACTATCCATTACGCCACGGAGGCGGTTAAAAGACATAACGATTACTGAACAGACCAGAACACGCGTACAGTGAGAATAGTATGACGCGCACTGAAGCCGAAAACTCCGCGCCTACCCACCCTCCTTCCCTTGGCTGTATAGTGAATGAAAAAAAATGAAATGATCTTTATTCGCCTTGAATTGGGTAACATTACAAGAAGGTATAATAGGGGATCGGACTGCAGCAAAAATACATTCTGAAATATGATTTCCTAAATTGCTCTCCTCTTGAAGTTTCAAAGAACCTTACTTGTATTGTTTTTCCATCACATCTTCAATTTTTAATTGATCCAATTCATAAAATAAGTTCGTCAATGACGCTAAAAATCTATGATGTCACTTGTAGGTATTTCAAACATTTTTAGAACAAAATTTCGTTTTTGACAGATCATAAAAAGTAACTCAAATGACTAGCAGTCCAATCCCCTATTGCATAAATTTAGAGCGCTAAATAAGCCATCTATTTATGTTCTAGAAATTCTTGAATTGAATTGAAAAAAATTACGCTGAGTCAGACATCCAATATTGTTATTTTAGGTCGGATTTAAAATGTTTTTGAGCTAGGTAAGTTAGAGAGCGTCGATGGCGCAACGGCAAGCGCCGCTATCACCCATCCGGGAGGTCGTGGTTCGAGTCCTGCCACGTACCAATGTGTTTTTGAATTTTGATCTCTTATGTACGTTTTTCCGACGTTCTTACGGTGAAGGAAAACATCGTGAGAAAACCTGCACACATCTGCGAAGAAACTCGAAAGTTGTGTGTGAAGTTGACCAACCCGCACTGCGCCCGCTGGGTCGACTAAGGCCCGAACGCCCTAATTCAGGGTAGGCTCGAGCCCCTCGGTGGGGACGTATATATGAGCTGATGTGATGAAGTTAGAAAGAACCACTGCTTGTTTAATCATAAAAATAAATACCCGCATGCGGGATTTAGGAGAGCCAAGACATAAAAAAAACTACACCAATTTAGAGTAGTTTCATACAAGCACAAGTTGCCTCAATTTCATTGCCATACGCGTGTTCTGGTTTATTCTGTACTAAGAGGTCCCCGTATATTATTATTAGTCAGAGTTTTCTATCGCTTAATATTATAATAAACTAATATTCCCGGCCAACTTCGTACCACCCCCTACCCTACACTACACTACACTACCCTACCCTAACCTACACTACACTGCACTAAACTACACTACCCTACCCAACCCTACCCTACATAAGAACCTTCTCCTGACAATAACGAACTCGACAAAAAAAGAATTAGCGAAATCAGTCCAGCCGATCACACGTGATGCCGTGACCAAAGGAAATAGGAATTAATTTTTATATATATATAGTTCAAAAAACTAAAAAAAAACACGCTTTTAAAGCACATCAAACGTGAAAAATAGTTCTTAATATAAGCTGGAAACAATAATAATAATAAACGAAAAACATTAGTATTATTGTGAAAAAAGCGTGGGGCGCTTTGTGCCATATTTTTTGTATATCGAGCAACCCACGCTTTTTTTCACAATAATACTAGTATTTGTCGTTTATTATTGTTTTCAGCTTATATTAAGAATTATTTTTTTACTTTTTAGTTTGATGTGCTTTAAAAGCGTGTTTTTTTAGGTTTTTTTTAACCTATATTTATTTTTCAGTTTTTAGTTGTCGTTGTAGTTGTCACTGATTCTTGATAAATGTACAAAGTTGGAATTAAATCTGTGCGTTTAAAGTAGGTCAAAATTGAGTGCAAAGGAGTCGGTTACAAACATACATACATACAAGTTGAAGCTAACATAGCGTGTTAAAAAGTTCCATTCATCTGCCAACCTAAAAAAAAGATTCTGCATCAAGAAGAACACAACGAGAAAGACACGTTGCACTTCATGCATACACCCGAAAAACAATACCCTCCTTTTAAGCAGTCGGGTAATAAAACTGAACCCAACTATATCTATAAATCTCAATAAACAAATATAAATTCGCCATTTACTAGGAATTGAAGCAAGTATCATCATATTAGCTCATATACGTCCCCACCGAGGGGCTCAAGCCTACCCTGAATTAGGGTGATCGGGCCTTAGTCAACCACGTGGGCCCAGTGCGGGTTGGTCGAATTCACACACAACCTTCGAGTTTCTTCGCAGGCGTGTGCAGGTTTCCTCACGATGTTTTCCTTCACCGTAAGAGCGTTAGGTAAACGTACATATGAAATCTAAATTCGAAATCACATTGGTACGTGGCAGGATTGGAACCTCGTCCGGGAGGGACAGGAGGCGGCGGCCCTAGCAGTTACGCCACCGACGCTCAAGTATCAATCTGGAATCAAGTATTATCATTCTCAGTCCGGTAATAGGTGCGCGGACGCAGATCAGAAACTAATGAAAACAGATTTAGTCTAGATCCATTTATGAATTGTGATGAAGACTGCTCGTGGTTTAAGTTACGAGAAAAAAACGTAGAAACAGCTATATTTTTGAAAAGTCCATCTTCGACATCATCGTCACTAACCATCAGGTGAGATGATGCAAAGGGCTTACCAGTTGTGAATAAAATTACCTTTCTTTTTGAAAAAAAAAAACGTAACAGTGATCGACAGTCGCAAACGCAAACAAAAATTAAAATCTGCAGAAATCTGTTGATTGTCATCATCATCATCATATCAGCCGACGGACGTCCACTGCTGGACATAGGCCTCCCCCAAGGATTTTCATAACATAATTTGCGCCGAACCGGTTGTCTAGGCAATTCTGTTGATTGTAATTAGTCATGAAGCTAGCCAATTTCACAGTTAATAAACAATCTGACCAATAGAACAGTAAACGATCAGCAAAACCACATCTGATACACAGATTCAAACATGTTCGTTTAACGTATCTTACTAGAAACCACAGAATTATAAAAACTTGAATTTCTGTATATCCACAGAATTATAGAAACTTGATTTTCTGTATATCCACAGAACTATAGAAACTTGAATTTCTGTAGATCCACAGAATTATAGAAACTTGAATTTCTGTATATAAACAGAGTTATAGAAACTTGAATTTCTGTATATCCACAGAATTATAGAAACTTGAATAGATAGACAAGATAGCGATAAGATTGCGTCGATTGATCAGTCAGTCAGTCACGGTCTCCTTTTACAAATACAGAAGAAGAGAAAATTTAGGCAAAACAAATCAAACAACTGTCGCCTAACATAATCAGAACCACGGTGAGTTAGGTCAGTGACACACCCGGATTGTGGGCGAGGAACCGCCGCCTTTTTGCTCCTAGCGTTAGATCGATCTACTTTGCTTACATAATAATATGCAAATTTCTTTGAATTGAGCCGTCATTGACCTTATGATTGTTAGGTGTTCGAAGTGATTGATTGTAATTGATTAAAATTGACTGAGTTCACTCGATGAAATCAAAGGCGAAATATAATTTTGTTATCGATATGTTAAGTTTGATTATGGTTCTAAATACTGACACGTCAACATTCTTGGAGTAGAGTTTCGTTTTAGTTGCATTATCTATGATATCAAGGCTGAAAACAAATAATTTGAAACGGTGAACACGTTTGAAAAAAAAAGCGAGTCAGAACCGCACACATAGGGTTCCGCACCATCTTACTAAATGGCGCTAGTTTCTTCAGTTTCGTATACTATCATACTAGATGGCGCTAGATTCTTCGTTAAAAAAAACACATTTTTGTATGGAGGCTTTCACTTTTTCAAATTTTTAGTATTGGTTGTTATAGCGGCAACAGAAATACATCATCTGTGAAAATTTCAACTGACTAGCTATTACGGTTCATGAAATACAGCCCGGTGACAGGCGGGCAGCGAAGTCTTAGTAAAAGGTCCCGTTTTTACCCTTTCGGTACGGAACCCTAACAAGTCATCATTGTCTCCTTCATCTTCTAACAACAAGATATACAAAAATATATTCTCAAACACGTCAGACATCTTGTCTCTTGAAACACTCAGAAACAAATGGAATACGGCGCTATCGTCTGCTGCTGCTGCCTGAAGTCGGGTCGGAATCATGATTGCAGCGACAGTACGCCACGACATGTCGCTTCGACATGACGCGGCGACACGTCGCCTGCTGCTGCTGCTACATGAAGTCGGCTACGAACTTGTACCTCAAGTCGCGCGTAAATCGCGTTATCTGGATAGGCTCTTACTGTTGAGCCACCGACGCTGATAATTGAAAACGCTAAACACGAGAAAACCGATTTCAATCACACCAAACAAGATTTTAACCGCCTCCGTGGCGTAATGGTCAGTCTATTTGCTTCACACCAGGCGGTCTCGGGTTCGATTCCCGGTCAAGCGGGCTTAGAAAAATGCCCTACCACCAACAAAACCGAGTCTTACAAGTTGACCCCACTTGTAAGGCTCGGTTTAGTTTGGTGAAATTTTCACAGATGATGTATTTCTGTTGCCGCTATAACAACAAATACTAAAAATTAAAAAAAGTGAGAATAAAAAGGCTTAAGGTCACCCAAAGGGAAATGGAGCGTGCTATGCTCGGAGTGTCTCTGCGTGATCGAATCAGAAACGAGGAGATCCGCAGGAGAACCAAAGTAACCGACATAGCTCACACAATCGCTAAAATGAAGGGGCAGTGGGCGGGCAGGGCACATATCTCGTACAACAGATGGCTGATGGTGCAGTAAAGTTCTCGTGTGGCGTCCGCGCACCGGAAAACGTAGGGTAGGCAGAACTCCCACGCGGTGGACCGGCGACCTGGTAAAGATCGCGGGAAGCCGATGGATGCGGGCAGCGCAGGACCGGTTGTCGAGGAAATCCTTGGAGGAAGCCTTTGTCCAACAGTGGACGATTTTCGGCTGATATGATGATGATGAGAAAAAGTGAAAATATAAGGGGGGTCTCTATACATAAAACGTGTTTTTATTGAAACATGAAGAAACTAGCGCCATCTAGTATCATCATCATATCAGCCACAAATCGTCCACTGCTGGACAAAGGCCATCTAGTATGATGGTACGGAACCCTTTGTGTGCGGTTCTGATTAGCACTTGGCCGGTATTTTTACACCGTTTAAAAAAAAGCGATCAATTACGATGCGATCAAAGTACGCATCATGCATTACAAATTAGTAGTCACATAGCTGTGTCCTGCTTGTGCGTCATGTTTGCCTGGTACTGCTAGCCGGTATTACCTGCAAAAAGATAGGCACAGATTAAAAAATGTCGGGTGTGAGTCGAGATGTGATTTGGAAAGGTTCCGTACGATGATTGAAAACGCTAAACGCGTTAAAAAACCGACTTCCATCGCAACAACTTAGTACATTTTTGCATTATTATTTTTGGTTTTTGTTAACTTTCTAATAAAATACTACACCGATTTTGATAAAATTTAAATGCGACCACACGGGAAGCACTAGCTTCCAAATAAAAAAATAATCATAAAAATCGGTTCACGCAGTAAAAAGAATCTTGGTAAGCCCGCTTCCATCTTCGGCAACATCGTCACTTACCATCAGGTGAGATGATGCCAAGGGCTTACCAATTGTGAATAAAAAAAAAAAAAAAAAAGTTCTGAGGTAACACATAAAAAAAACCATACAGTCGAAATGAGAACCTACTCCTTTTTGGAAGTCGCTTGAAAATTATACTAGTTTATTGTCCTGTTCACATACGCAGAATTGGCACAGATTACTAATTAGTTACTAAGTGAATTGGTGGGTTACATACAAGTCAGGTTGTGTTTTTATGGTTCCGTACCAAAACGGAAAAAACAGGACCCTATTACTAAGACTCCGCTGTCCGTCCGTCTATTTGTCTGTATGTCCGTCTGTCACCAGGCTATATTTCATGAACCGTGATAGCTAGACAGTTGAAATTTACAGATGATGTATTTCTGTTGCCGCTATAACAACAAATACAAAAAATTAGAAAAAAAAGGATTCCATACAAAAAACGTGTTTTATGAAACGTGAAGAAACAAGCGCCATCTAGTATGATGGTACGGAACCCTTTGTGCGCGGTTCTGACTCGCACTTTACCGGTTTTTAATATCCGAACAGAGCCTTTCTTATGCTCATTGATTTTAAAGATCAAAATACAATTAGGTCAATTTGTAACACAGTATGTAAGAAAATATAAAACACTATATGTTTTCCGTGGCTTCACCCGCGTGGACAACGTGGTTCTTATATCTATGACTTTTCAAGGGTGCGCAGTGCGCGAGCCGGTGAAAAAAAGTAGCCTATGTGTCAATCCAGGTCCTAATCTGTCTACCTACAAAATTTCAGCCAGATCCGTTCTGTAGTTTTTGCGTGAAGAAGTAACAAACATACACACTCACACTCTCACAAACTTTCGCCTTTATAATATTATAGTGTGATAGTAAACACAGTTTTGGAGCGTCGGTGGCGTAATGGCGAGGGCGGGCGTCGTGGTTCCAATCCTGCCACACACCAATGTGGAGCAGGCGGGTAATAAAAGCTTGGTACCTAACTTCCATCTAGCCCATCACACATCCCAACACCCGTATTGACCGACAAGGTTCCCGTAATTTCACTGCGCATCCCTAAGCCGTGGCAGAAGCGACACGTGCCTAGGGTTGCCAGGTCTTAAAACTAAATAGCCGGACATACCTGCCAGTTTAGCCGTACTTTTGGGTAAAAAAGCCTGACTCCCTAAACTATTAAAGCCCTCTTTAGACACCCCTAAATCAATCAGTCATGTTTACTGGCCTTTAGCGAGGTCCTAATCAGACTAAGAAACGCCGCCATAGTCTCATAAATACGACAGCGCTCACCCGAATGTCCAAGTGACTGGAAAAATCATTAAACCTAAAAAGCCGGACAGGCCGGACACCTTCTAATTTGGCCGGACACGCATCCAAAAAGCCTAACCCTGTCCGGCTTTATCCGGACGCCTGGCAACGCTACACGTGCCGGCACCGTTATTTATCTGCTTGGAATACAGATCAGCTGTTGGTTTATCCGAGGGATGGACTGACAATTGAAAGGAATTGTAAAGTGTCTTCAGACAGATCAGAATTTAAACGAGTTGTTTTTTGTTGACATTTTATACTTCTGAAGTAAAGGATGATTACATTCCAGAGCTGAGGGGATATCTTTGAGAAATCGTGCTATTAAGTCGAGCTTTTAGAGTTTTGTACTTGATAACCTTAAAATAACCAAAATATGTGTTACTATGGGAGATCTACTAACAAATAATAAAAATAAAAAGACGTGTGGCACTCGGGGACTGCCGCGGTAAAGCTATTGCATAGCATTTTGTATCAACTTATGCAATTATAATTATTTATTTATTTTATTCATGCAGTATTTCTTTTTCTTTGATATTAATTCAAGTTACACTTTTTGAGCGTGGTGACCGATAAGAAAACATTTTTTTCTTTTATTAAATAAATAACAATATTTAGAAGTGATTATCGAATTTCGCGCGATGTACATTTATATAGATATAATATCATATTATACTTTCTCTGCGCGGCATTCATGTGCATTATCTATACACCAAAAACAAAGGTACTGAATAGTACACGTGCTTGGTTTGATGGTTTCTGTTATATACATAATGAAGAATGAATTTATATATATTTATATATATATCTATACACCAAAAACAAAGGTACTGAATAGTACACGTGCTTGGTTTGATGGTTTCTGTTATATACATAATGAAGAATGAATTTATATATATATATATATATGTTATATTCATATATATATATATATATATATATATATATATATATATAAATTCATTCTTCATTATGTATATAACAGAAACCATCAAACCAAGCACGTGTACTATTCAGTACCTTTGTTTTTGGTGTATAGATAATGCACATGAATGCCGCGCAGAGAAAGTATATATGATATTATATCTATATAAATGTAAATGTACAATGTACATCATATATATATATATATCCCTACTAATATTATAAATGTGAAAGTAACTCTGTCTGTCTGTTACGCTTTCCCGCAAAAACTACTGAACGGATTTGGCTGAAATTTGGTAGGTAGACAGATTAGGACCTGGATTCAGACATAGGCTACTTTTTACCACGCTCGCGAGCCGCTTGCGGCTCGCGCACTGCGCACCCTCGAAAAGTCATAGAAACGTCCACGCGGGTGAAACCGCGGGAAACAGCTAGTATATATATATATATATTGAGAATCTAAATTGAGAATTTAAACTATACGCGTGTGTGTGTTTGTGTGTATAAAAGAGGGCTACTTTTAATATCGCTCATTTTAATATCAAAAATTTAGGTCACCTTTATAGCAGTATTATATTTTCAATTCAAAATTAATACTGCATTTGTGATAATAATAAAATGTATGTATATAGAGTACTCACTCATTTTCTTTCACTATTTTATCGTGACTTTCTTCATTAATAATAAATGCACTTTGTTCTTTCATATTTATTATTTATTTTCGCTTGACCGCGCTTTTATTACTTTCTTCATTAATAATAAATGCACTATGTTCATTCATATTTATTTTTTATTTTCGCTTAACCGCGCTTTTTTACATCTTTGTTTTTTTTTAAGCAATGGTAGTTGGAACTATACAGCCAAATATGGAATAAAATCTTTTTGTACTTTTTTTTTAAGCAATGGTAGTTGGAACTATACAGCCAAATATGGAATAAAATCTTTTTGTACCTATCTATATAAATACAAACAGCTGTGTCTTAAATAAAATCTTTTTGCATTTGATAAATAAAAAATAATCAAATCTTTTTTGTCATATGGAGGTATATACAGTTTATGAAAAGAGTTTTATTATTCTCCGAAAATGATCAAATCTTCTTATATGTTTGTTTTGACAACCGATATTGTTGCCATGGCAACCGAGCGTCAGGTTTTTCTTCGTTACGGAATTTCTGGATTCGGTCCCCGCGCTCAAAGCCTGCGATAAAATCTATGCAATAGCTTAATAAAAAAGTTAAAATTAAGGGTGGTCCGCCCCATACAATAAATGTGTTATTTTGTACTAAATTGACAACTTTTTTCGCACTCAAAGTGAAAAGTACAGTTTGCACCTCGAGACTAATCTCCAACTTAATATACCCTCGGTTTCATTGACTCCCTCGCACTCTCGGGAGTCAAACCACCTCTGGTAAATTATGGCTTCGTTTAGTCCCTTGATATAAAATATACTATATCATCAGCCACTCCCATACATCACAATGGCAATGAGTGACGATGAGGAAACACCCAGTTTAAGTCCGCCTCGGGCGGAGCTGGTAATTTCCAGTTTCCTCGAGTCAGGGTTCAGATCAGACGTCACCATAGAGTTGCCAAATGGTTGCATCCTTTTAGAAAAGAATTGCCGACTGCTGTTTATCATCAGTTCATGTTGGATTGAAATTTATGACAGCTGACTTCAAATAATTTTGAACAAAAAAAAACGACTTCAAACAGGAAACTAAGATTCCCCTCGATTTCTCTGGGATGTCATCATCAGATCCTGGTTTTCTTATTATGGTACCACCCTTGAGATATCTCCTTTTAAAAAAAAAAGAATCATCAAAATCGGTTTATAAACGACGAAGTTATCCGCGAACACACACCAGGCTGTATTTCATGGACCGTGATAGCTAGACAGTTGAAATTTAAACAGATGATGTATTTCTGTTGCCGTTATAACAACAAATACTAAAAATTAGAAAAAGTGAAAGTCTCCATACAAAACCAACCAAAGGTTGCCTGGAATAAATTGCTTAAAGCGATAAGTCCGCCTTTGCATATCATTGTGTATTTTGCTAGATAATAAGTTTCTTATTTTTGTATATTTGGTGTGCGATAAAGGATATTTATCTTATCATATCTACCTAGCAATAAGCACAAAACAGATTACTTATCTGTTTTGTGCAATAAGGCCGCTTATTGTATAGGCTTCCTTCTATATTGTTTATTACTTCTTTTTTTATGTTGTGATGCAATAAATAATATTGTATTGTATTTTATTGTATTAAGCTACGACCGCTTCAAAAAAATATACGCGTGGATTTATACCTAGTGCTTACAAGCAAGATCAATAACCCCTGGTCCGTAACACTACACCGCCCTTCGACTTTCGCTGACAACTGGAGTATGGCAAGCCGTTGGCTCCGTTCTCTAGGCCAGCGCTTCCTAACCTTTTCAGCTACGGACCCCAGGAAATCAAGCACAATTTTCAAGGAACCCTTAATGAAAAAAGCCGCAATAAATCTATCTATTTTAATACTACAAAAACAAATAGTTTTTAGGGTTCCGTACCCAAAGGGTAAAAACAGGACCCTATTACTAAGACTTCGCTGTCCGTCTGTCTGTCTGTCAGACTGTCACCAGGCTGTGTTACATGAACCGTGATAGCTAAACAGTTAAAATTTTCACACATGATGTATTTCTGTTTCCGCTATAACAACAAATACAAAAAATTAGAAAAAGTGAAGAAATAAGGGATCTCCATACAAAAAACATGATTTTTTGAAACATGAAAAAACTAGCGCCATCTAGTATGATGGTACGGAACCCTTTGTGTGCGGTTCTGACTCGCACTTGGCCGTTTTTCATTTAAAATAAATACGTTGATGTGGCAACTAAATTAGTGATATTCCTGTTGATGTTACTACTAAGTTGTAATCTCAAATCGGATTCCAATGTAGGTGAGTAAGCGTAGCGATTAAGAGTCTTTTTTAGCAATTATTTAATATTTGTAAATGGTCCAGAGATGAGACTGCGGACCCCCAGCCCAGGGGTCCGCGGACCACAGGTTAAGAATCACTTCTCTAGACCACTCTAATTGGTAGGTAAGTAGACACTGATAACGCTGAGCGAAGATGGTGAGATGTGTGCATTTTAATTCAATGTACTCGTGAGTATGGTTTCATTGTCAATGAGCTAAGATTTTCAAAGCGTGTCACTCAAATTGTCATTTAATTTTCTAAACGAAATTGATTAATATGAAAACAATAACACTTTCCACTAATATTATAAAGGCGAAAGTTTGTGAGTGTGTGAGTGTGTATGTTTGTTTCTTCTTCACGCAAAAACTACTGAACGGATCTGGCTGAAAATTGGTAGTTAGACAGATTAGGACCTGGATTAACACATAGCGCACTGCGCACCTTCAAAAAGTCATAGAAACGTTGTCCACGCGGGTGAAGCCGCGGGAAACAGATAGTCTTAAGAATAATTTAAAAAAAACCTCTCTTATCTGTCGGAAATCCTATTATCCGTCAGGCAGAAGTGGCAGTAGGTAATTGAAATAAGGGCTTAACCAATCTAAAACGTTTGACTGTGAGCATCTCCAGAAAAACTGGTGGCTGACAATGTTAGTTCGAAATAGGGCTGCATACCGTCCGGGTTTACCCGGATTTGTCCTAGTTCGTAGGGCGTCCGGGGAGCGTCCGGGCGGGGTTCTTAAATGGCCGGACACTATTTGAATTAGGGAAAGTCAGTTTTATTGAATGATTTGCAATAAATTAAAGCATATCATAGTAATAAATTAGTCGCGGTTCCTAATTATTTTTGCTAAACAAATACCTCTCAGATAAAGAACAGTATATAATTTATTAGTTAATTAAGGATTTCATTTGTATTGTTGAATTTAAACTTGATTTTTTATAAATAAAAAAAAAAGAGATAATAACGATGTTTCCATTTTATTGTTTTTTTTTAAGTGCGTCCGGAAACCCTTAGAGCAAAGCAAAAAAACAACTTTCAAATTCAAAAAATCAAAAATCTTTATTATCAAAAGGACAAGTGCGAGTTAAACGGGCGTAGAAACGGTTCGGAATGCCCATTGAGAAAATTCCTACGTTACTTTCAATACCATAGATTTCTATTATGTTTTCCTGTAATCTAAGGGTGAAGAAATATTTTATGTATTTTAATAAAATAAGTAGGTAAAATTGTTTCGGAGACAAGGGGGGAATGGTCTATTTTCTGAAATAACTTCAAAACTATTTATTTAAAAATTTTAAAAAAAATCATTTGAGATTCTTACCACAACCCCTTTCATTTGATATGTCAAACTATATAGTTTGCAAAAGTTGCCTTTTTTAATTTTCTAATTTAACCCTCTAAAGTCTTAAAGTTAATTTACGTTACACGTTCGTCTTTGGGTTACCGACTTAGATATGTGTATAAAATTTTGGCTCAATCGGTTCAGTAGTTTCGGAGCTAATAGGCTGTGACAGACGGACAGACAGACAGGCAGTGATCCTTCAATTGCTCCTTTTTTTTCCTTTTGGGGCACGGAATCCCAAAAATGAATTGAATTTAAACGAATAAGTAAAATAATAAGTTTAATAGTTTCTTTCCAGAACCTGCGAGCTACGTCTTACACGTCAGGGTCCTGCCCAGGTCCTTGACAATACGAAAGGGCTTGTGTATCAGCTACACGGCTCTACTGTATTTGAAACTAGCTTCTGCCCGCGACTTCGTTCTCGCTTTATTCCCCCTATCTCGTGGAAGTTTCGGAAATCCGACTTTATTCCTTGTCTTTTTTTTATTCACGATCGGTAAGCCCTTGGCATCATTTTACCTAATGGTAAGTTGAGATGATACCGAAGATGGAAGCGGGCTTACCAAGATTTCCCAACGCAATGGAGAACTGGCTATCTTATCTTCATGCCGGAACACATCAATGTTGTTAACACTGATGTTTGGCGGCAAGACTTAGATAAGATGTCTATATGATATAGGAAACCTCTGTGCAAAATTTCAGTTTTCAAGGTCCTAGGGTTTGGGCTGAGCGTTGATGAGTGAGTCATAAAGTTTTTTTGAACCCGACTACACAAAAAGAGGGTAATGTTTTTGGGGTGTTTAACGGGCTTGATGTTGAATTGTGGAGTGCGTCGTTAGATTCGTCTCAATCCCTTAAAAGACGATGGATATCATTTTTTACCCAACTGCCTAAAAAATAAGGGTTATCTTTTTGTGCAGTCAGGTATAGTGCGTGCCACTAAAGATGAGACTTGACGCACCAGGTATAACATTAAAAAAACAAAGTAGGAAGTGTACGAAATAGTTATCCATAATATAAAAAAATCCATAATTATTTGCTTCTTTTAGCATATAGGTGTCTTCATCTTATCAGCTCATATACGTCCCCACCGAGGGGCTCGAACCTGCCTTGAATTAGGGCGATCGGGCCTTAGTCGACCACGCGGGCTCGGTAAGGGTTGGTCGACTTCACTCACAACCTTCGAGTTTCTTCGCAGGCGTGTGCAGGTTTCCTCACGATGTTTTCCTTCACCGTAAAAGCGTCGGATAAACGTACATATGAGATCGAAATTCGAAAACACATTGGTACGTGGCAGGATTCGAATTACGACCTCCCGGACAGGAGGTAGAGGCTGTAAACGTCACGCCACCGACACTCTACGTAAACCATCTTCCTACTTTGTCTATTTAATGTTTTACGTGGTGTGTCAAGTTTCATCTTTAGTGGCACGCACTATACTGAATTTTAATTAAATTGGTTAATATATTTACAGATCATAGAATTCTACGCAGTTATAGCCTATATGGTGTGCAGTTTTAAGATTTGTTGAAGAAGTATTAACAAGTCGCTACTGTAATGTTCAATTTTAATTATTAATTTTCCAATGTGATTGCGTCGTTTCTTCCTTTGTATGAAAACTACGTCTTCCAACACAACAGCTGCTATATAAAATCGAGTTGCTTATCTACAGGATGAGGCTAAGTTAACAGCGCACTTTCTTCTTAACTAAGACTACAAAATGCCAGTGATAACATACGGAACTGAGACATGGTCGCTTACTATGGGCCTCATAAGAAGGCTCAAGGTCACTCAAAGGGCAAGGGAGCGAGCTACGCCATCGAATTAGAAATGAGGAGATCCGCAAGAGAACCAAAGTAACCGACATAGCTCACAGAATCGCGAAACTTAAGTGGCAGTGGGCAGGGAACATAGCTCGTAGAATAGACGGCTGTTGGGGCAGGAAAGTTCTCGCGTGGCGACCGCGCACCGAAAGATGTAGCGTAGGCAGGCCTCCCACGCGGTGGACCGACGACCTGGTGACGATCGCGGGAAGCCGCTGGATGCGGGCAGCGCAAGACCGGTCGTCGTGGAAATCCTTGAGGGAGCAGCAGTGGACGTTTTTCGGCTGATATGATGAAGACTACAAATATTTGTTATAATAATACAAAGTGAGTAATGTTATTATTTTTTATACTTTCATTGTAGTTTTTGATTGAAACGAAAAACCATTGAAAAAGTGTGGTTATTTTCTTGCTCTTTACACGTAAAGGAAAAGACAGAGACTACTGTTCCAATCAATAGCCCACCTTAATTTACGTAACAGCATTTTTTCTGGAATGCGCTCAGACGCCCACACAATAAAATGGCGGAACGGCGCGCGGCGAACGGAAAAACTACACGTCTATTACCTAAGACACACTGCGTGGCACTGCGAGACAAGACAGAAAACAGAAAGTATAGAAACCAAAGTGAATATAAGTCACTAACAGAAACTATGAGAAGCGGCGGTTGCGCGGTGATGTGGTGGGGGGGGGGGGGGGGGTTAGTTTGGATTATAGAGGCGTTCGGATTAGAAGGGGTTCGCATTATCAAAAAAAAATTGAAGTTTCCTGAATCTGCTAAACAATCCGGTTGACTGCTATATAGTCATTAGAGTTACTTTTTATCAACTGTCAAAAACTACATTTTGTTCGTGTTACAAACTTGTGACGTCATTGTCTTTGACGGACTAATTTGGTGGTTTTGATATGTATAATAAATGGAAATTAGAATAAAATGTTATATGAATAAGTTTTTATGCTTTTGTAGGGGAAATGCTATTTAGTGAAAATATTTTTTAATGTATTTTAAACACTGTCAAATACACTATTAAATCCCATGACTGTACTAGTAGACTTACTTTATTTTAGTAGATTATAAGTTAGATGGCCTATTTCGTGAATAGTGTAGTAAGACAAAGATGAGAGCATATTTAACGAACTTTTGAACGAGTCTTACTTTAATTATATGACCAAGAAAAAAAAACGAAATAATTAAAATTTCAGAACCAGAATGCATCAAAAACTCTTTTACCCCTCTCTTTTGCTAGTCGGGAAGATATATCCTATCTCACTCACGGAATTAAGACGCATCTAACGACACCTCGCACTCCTAAATCCATCAAGCCGTTTAGCCTACAGAGCGTGCCAAAAAATATATCTATCCATACATACATACCAAAGTATATATATTAGTACTAACATACAGTATGGACACTCCCCGCCGCTCCCTCTAGATTGCGACCTCACCCCCTCGTCGCCAAGATTGATGCAGATTGGTTACCGTTTGGTTCTTGAACGTATAGGATTACGCCGTAATTTTGTTTGTTCCGTCATTTGATTTTTGAAATTTCATTCTCGCCCCTTGTATAAAGTGTCCGGGGTGTGTACATACACTCGAAAAACATAACCTTTCTACTGGCACAGTCGGGTAAAAAAAAGAAAGTCGATTATTTTTTGTATCATGCTTGCTGTACATCCAGACAGAATGCCTCCATCATTGGTCTCACATTATCCTCGCTTGACTGGCTCAGAACAACAGAGCTGCGACAGGTCTTACAGCTAAATGAAATAGCACCTGCAGATTGAGTGCGACAACACTTGGGCAAGGCATTCGAACTTGGCAGACTAATATTCAGCAGGTGAACATGACGCAAAGGTAATCATGTGCGAATCGTGGTATGGCGTGGCGTATTGTAGTGTAGGTAGATGACACCTACATAACGTTACGTAGCTAAGCTATTGATTACCTTTTACAATTTTTCAGTAAATAGTACATTGTGATGCAGGGTGGTAAGTAGGTTATTGGAAACGAATTGTCCTACTGAACTAATTTTAAATAACCTACAACCTTGCCTTGCCTGCGTCAGTGTTTCCCGATTCCTATAGTTTGGGGATCTTCAAGGCAAGAATGAATAGGACATATTTGAGTTTGCGTATACCATCCTCGATGATGCAATCATATTTTCGATCCCGATATTTAAGTAAGCTACTGCAAGTAGTGTTGTAACTATACTATTATATTTTTATCCTCAATTGGTAAGCCCCTAGTAATGTAATGATGCGTGACCAGACTTACGTACAATACCTGGAACTATATTCAAAACGTTAGTATTGCTAATACGACGTGATGTCACTGGGTGTGGCTAGAGTTTGTGGTACATAACCTTCTGTCATAATTATTTAGGGTAAAGCCTATACAGGATGTACCACAAATTGGTGAAGGTCCTGTTAACTGGGGGTTCTACTCATCATACTGAACAACTTTCCCCAAGGAACCCATAGTCAATTCTGAAAAAAAATTAGACCCTTCATGCTAAAATGCACAAAATCGGTCGATCGGCTGATCGATTTGTATGAAGGGTAAACATATTTTTTTTACGTTTTCAGCATAGTCGTAGAACAAAAGTTGTTCAGTATGATCAGAAGAAGCCCTAGTTAACGGGACCTACACCAATTTTGTTACACCCTGTATAGAATATTTTGGGTTCAAAGCTAGCATTAGGATATAGATAGACAGAGCATCAGCTGCGTAACGGCTAGGGCTGCTACGCTACCTCCAGTCCGGGTGGTCGTGGTTCGAATCCTGCATCATCATATCAGCCGCAGGATGTCCACTTCTGGACATAGGCCTCCCCCAAGCATTTCCATGACGACCGGTTCTGCGCTACCCGCATCCAGCGGCTTCCCGCGACCTTCACCAGGTCAACGGGCCACCCACTCGCCTATCTACGCTACGTTTTCCGGTGGGCGGTCGCCACTCACTAACTTTACTAACCCAACGGCCATCTGTTCGACGAGCCATCTGCACTGCCCCCTGCCACTTAAGTTTAGCAATTCTGAGTGCTATGTCGGTTACTTTGGTTCTCCTACCGATCTCCTCGTTTCTGATTCAATCACGCAGAGAAACTCCGAGCATAGCACGCTACATTTCCCTTTGGGTGACCTTGAGCTTTCTTATGAGGCCCATAGTAAGCGACCATGTCTCAGTTCCGTATGTCATCACTGGCAACACACACTCGTCGAAGACCTTGGTCTTAAGACACTGCTGTATTTGGAACGTGAAGATATTGCGAAGCTTCCCGAACGCTGCCCAGCCGAGTTGGATTCGACGATTGATCGATCCCTTTCTTGAAGTTGGACCTACCACTGGGTAGTTTTAGCGTATCTGGTAGATATACGAGAGGGAATGTCGAACATAGGAGTCCCCAATTGATCACCACGAGCACTCGCAGTTTCCTGCGTGATTGAATCAGAAATGAGGACATTCGTGGGACAACCAAGGTAACCGATATAGCTCACAGAATAGCTAAACTGAAGTTGCATTAGGCGAGGCACATTGCTCGTAGAATAGAGTTGGGGCAGTTGAGTTCTCTAGTGGCGACGGCGCACCGGAAGACGTAACGTATAGGCAGACTTCCTACTCGGTGGACCAACGACCTGGTGAAGGACAGCGTAGGACTGGTGGTTATGGCAATCCTTGGGCAAGGCCTTTGTCTAGCAGTGGACGTCCTTCGGCTGATATGCTGATGGATGATGATGAGCGCGATCCTGCTTGAGTCATACGATTCCAGCGGCTTCCTATGAGCTTCACCAGATTATCAGTCTACCCGGTGGGGTTGGCTCACTACATACGTCTTCTCTACATACCTACTTAAAGTTATCAAGTGACGAAGGCGCACCGGAAGACGAAGAGTAAGGCAGGCCTCCCACTCGGTGGAACGACAACCTGGTGAAGGCGTAGGACCGTTCGGTGTAGAAATCCTTGGGGGCGGTATTTATCCAGTAGTGGACGCCTTTTGGCTTATAATCTTTACTAATAATATAACAAATGTGAAAATATGTTTGTTTGTTACCTTTTTACGCTTCAAAACCGAAATTTGACGATATTTGGAACTGAGGTAGCCTATGTCACGGGGAATGAGGGAACTAAAAAAGACTTTTTGGTTGATTTTTTAACATCACAATGGAGCAACGGTTCGTTGTGATTTTTTGCTCAGAGATGGTTGAGGGGGTGAGAAATGACGTAGACTACTAATGAACAAACATAGCCTGATACAGTTCCTGAGGGATTTAGGGAAAATTCATTTCCAGGCTCGCGCACGTCGCGGCGTCGCAACGGAGCAACAGATTTTTTTGCATACAAATAGTTAGTGACAGAGACTGCTGTTTAGAATAGCCAGATATAGTTCCCAAGGGATCTGTAGGAAAGTCCTGCCTACGGTCTCGAGCCGCCACTCACCCTCAAAGACAGACATAAAAACGGTGTCCACGCGAGCGAAGCCGTGGGCAAAAGCCAGTACGATAATACGTCTTCTATTCTTTTTTCTTTACCAAGCGGTTGTAGCAAAAAGTAACAACAATAACTACTTTATGTATAAACAAGTTTGCAAATATCACTTAGCAAATATGTGCAAAAATGTTCTAAAGACGCACGAACTGGTTTGGCAACATCGTTACGCACGCAAATAAAAGCAATTTATAAACGAGACTGGTTAAATTCATTACTTAATTTTAACTAAAACGTGGACCTGTAAAAAGTGAATTTATGTAGTAACAACACTTCCATAATTATTATACAAATTGCAAGTTTTTTTGTTAATGCGCTTCGCTGGAAAACATGATAAGCCTAGTAGTTACAAATTAAAATTGGTCTAGTTAAGAGAATTTTGAAGTTGCAACTTTTCATACAAACGGCGTTAACGATTTCCCCCTCTTAAATGTGTCAGCCGTAACAAAAGCTAGGCTTATACGTTTTTGTTTTTTCGATAAACCTAATAAGTTTAATTTTATTGTCGTTCACGTGTTTGCATACAAAACTAATTTCGGCCATTTTTTGTTCATTTATAATCAGTAGTTTAAAAAACGAAACGTATAAGTCTAGCTTTTGTTCTAACTGACAAACTATCAAATATTGATTCAAATCGATTAACATTTAAGAGGTGAAAATTGTTAACGCCGTTTGTATGAAAAGTCGCAGCTTCGCAACCCTCTTAACTATGATTTCTAACATCACAGTTTAACTTAACTAGATCATGCTAATGACACAATATTATGTATGAAACATCCGTCCGTCCGTCTGTCACCGGGCTGTATTTCATGAACCGTGATAGCTAGACAGTTGAAATTTTCACAGATGCTGTATTTCTGTTGCCGCTATAACAACAAATACTAAAAATTAGAAAAAGTGAAAAAATAAGGGAGTTCCCCATATAAAAAAACGTGTTTTTTTTTAAACATGAAGAAGCTACCGCCATCTTGTATGATGGTTTTTGAAATATGAAACTAGCGCCATCTAGTATGATGGTACGGAACCCTATGTGTGCGGGTCAGACTCGCACTTGGCCGGTTTTGAAAAAAAATATTTTCAAAAAATATTGTTTTGAAAACAATTTCATCTAAAATCGTTCGTAGAAATTGTTATGTTCTAACTTGTAAATTCATAACCTGCCATTTTGCTACGAATTCAAACCTATAACATCTGCATTTAGATTCGAAATCAGTAAACCAAAAGCGTCGGTGGCGCAACCAGTAACGACTCGGTCCTCCTAACCAATTATATTTTCATCGACTAATAATTTCAAGCAACTAATCTGTCAAATTATATTTTCATCGACTAATAATTTCAAGCGACTAATTTGTCCAATTATATTTTCATCACCTTTTCTTAACCAGTTTATGAATACTCCTTTGTACCTATATTATACTTTACTCGCAAAAAAAAAACACTACCAAAATTGTTTACCTAGGTCTTTACCTATGAAATTGCCGATTGAACAAAATTATAAATTGACAAAATATTTTATTCTCAAAACAATTAGAGTATTAGTAATTAAATAGTGGTAAAATATGCCTATTTAGACATTTTGAGAGTACGGTGGCTTTAACCCCATGAAGACGGGGTTTTTGACCCTTAATAAATCGTTTAAAAGTCTTTTTTTTATTTCAAAGCTCTAGGTTATCGCGGTAGCTTCTTTGCTGCTGACATTATTTGAGAATCCGCATAAGATTTCGTCACTTTCAGAAAAATTCAAGGAAATAACTTGTAAAAAATACGGCCCATCAGATAATTATGAAAACGCCTTTATTCTATTCAATGGTACGGAGCCTCAAAAAGAGGTTAATTTATTTATTTGGCACGCTCTGTAGCCTAAACGGCTTGATGGATTCTGGAGTGTGAGGTGTCGTTAGATTCGTCTTAATCCCGTGAGTGACATAGGATATATTTTTACCCAACTAGCTAAAAAAGAGGTTATTTATTTCTTTGGCACGCTCTGTAGCCTTAACTGCTTGATGGATTTTGGAGTGTGAGGTGTTGTTAGATTCGTCTTAATCCCGTGAGTGACATAGGATATATTTTTACCCAACTAGCTAAAAAAGAGGTTATTTATTTCTTTGGCACGCTCTGTAGCCTTAACTGCTTGATGGATTTTGGAGTGTGAGGTGTTGTTAGATTCGTCTTAATCCCGTGAGTGACATAGGATATATTTTTACCCGAGCGGCCAAAAAATAGTAGTACAGTTTTATGCAGTCGGGTTGTTATTTTTTAATTCATCATCATCATCATGTCAGCTCGTATACGTCCCCACTGAGGGGCTCGAGCCTACCCTAAATTAGGACGATCGGGCCTTAGTCGACCACGCGGGCCCAGTGCAGGTTGGTCGACTTCACACGCATTTTTTTAATTAATTCCTGATCATTTTTTGACCTCACTAATTCAGAGTTCCTACTATCCGGATTCCGGAACCTCATCATATCAGCTCATACACGTCCCCACCGAGAGGCTCGAGCCTACCCTGAATTAGAGCGATCGGGCCTTAGTCGATCACGCGGGCCCAGTGCGGGTTGGTCGACTTCACACGCATTATTTAATTAATTCCTAATCATTTTTTGACCTCACTAATTCAGAGTTCCTACCATCCGGATTCCGGAACCTCATCATATCAGCTCATACACGTCCCCACCGAGAGCACAGATTACTAATTAGTTACTACCGAGAGGCTCGAGCCTACCCTGAATTAGAGCGATCGGGCCTTAGTCGATCACGCGGGCCCCGAGCGGGTTGGTCGACTTTATACACAGCTTTCGAGTTTCTTCGCAGGTGTGTGCTGGTTCCCTTACGACGTTTTCTTTCGGATAAACATATACATATATGAAATAGAAATACGACAACATATTGGTACGTGGCAGGAATCGAACCACGACCTTCAGGATAAGAGGGAGCGGCCCTGGCCGTTACGCCACCGACCCTCTCCGGAACCTCGTGATACATAAATATCTTTTAATATAAACCAACACTATCTTGGCCTTACAAAGGATAATTTATTTCAAGTATTTAACCTCCAAATTTATATATAACTAGTTTTAATGACAAATGAGGTTTTTATTAAGATTACACACGTAGCCACCAGGGTCATCTTGATGATATCTTAGTGACCTAATGATGTAATTTTTTATTGCATGATTAACTAGGTAGTTAACGCTAAGTTATTCGAATTAAGTAGTTTAAGACGAATATTCCCAGTCGTCACCACTGGCTTTGTCACCACTGGGGACGGATGGGAAAAAAATCCCATTCGTCTCCAGTACCACAGTATTACGATATGGCTTACAGTAGCGCAACGCCTTTGATGTCGCACGATGCCGCCACGGCGTAGGTACTAGCATACTAGCCTGTAGCAAAGTATATATATTAGTACTAACATGCAGTATGGACACTCCCTGCCGCTCTCTAGATTGCGACCTCACCACCTCGTCACCCAGATTGACACAGATTGGTTACAGTTTGGTTGTCGAACGTATAGAATTTCGCCGCCATTGTTTTAAATTTTTTTATTCACATTTGGTAATCCTTGGCCCTGGCATCATCTCACATCATCTTGTTTCGTCATTCGTTTTTTGAATAGTCATTTCTGACCCGTTGTATAATGTGTTGTATGATGTGTCCAGGTACCTGTAGTCAGTCAGCTGTGCCCCGCCGCCCGCTGCCCCGCAAGTAACCTTCTGTTGCTCTGCGTAAGTACATTCGTTGCGCTACTGTAAGCTACTATAATGTAATACTGTGCCAGTAGTATACAGCACGTAGTGGAGTATAGAGTAATGGTGGAGAGTAGAGTGGAGAGTACAATGAATTGTAGAGTGGAAAGTAGAGGAGATTAGAGTGGTGGAGAGTAGAGTAGGTTGCTTCTGGTCCCGTTGTTCCTTTTTAATACCAATGTGAAAAGAACCATTACTTTGATCTGCTTTTTTATGATTAAAATAAATAATTACCGCCTCTTTGGCGCAGATGCAAAGTCTTATATACTTTGCATTGCATGTAACAAAATTAGCTGAAACTATTTTAACTGGTGCTTCTACCCATGAAACTGAACAACTTTCCCCATGGAACCCATAGTCAAATCGCAAAAAAAAATTTGGCTCTCCCATACTAACTCGATCAGCTGATCAGGCAATGTAGTATGGGAAGTTCAAATTTTTTTTTGAGATTTGAATAGTCAAACCCATAGGGGTTTCATAGGTGGAAGCACCAGTTAAAATAGTTTCAGCTAATTTTGTTAGACCTTATATAATATTAGTACTAACTAACATACAGTACGGACACTTCCTGCCGCTCTCTAGATTGCGACCTCATCCCCTCGTCACCCAGATTGATACAGATTGGTTACATTTTGGTTCTTGAACGTATGGGATTTCGCCGCGGTTTTTTTTGCTCCGTCATTTGTTTTTAGAAATGTCATTTCACGACCATTTGTATGCAGTGTCCGGGGTGTGGCAGAGGCATGCCTTCACTGACTTAATAACTGGAGTTCGCGGGTTCGATTGCCCGCGGGGTCTTAGATTTAGTTGGTGGGCAGGCGTTTTCTTAGCCCGCCCGTATAGCTACCACCGTCTTATCTAAGTCTTGCTGCCGAACGTTAGAATTTGATGTGTTGATTGCCGAAGATAGAAGCGGGCTTACCAAGATTCCCCAACGCAATGGGGATCTGGATATCTTTTCTTTATGTAACGGAACACGTCAATGCTGTTAACATTGATGTTTGTCAGCAAGACTTAGATAAGATGGTGTTAGCTAGCCAGACGAGACGGTCTTAGGAAAAGACATACCACCAACCACAAGTTAGATCCCGCCGGGAATCTATCTCACGTCTTCCTGATGTGCAGCGAATAGATTTATCACTACGCCACGGAAGCGATTACGGTATTGAAAATAAAAGAGCCATTTCCACATTGCGTATCTAGTTGCTGTTAAAGCTCGCTTCCATCTAAGACATTATCATCAATCATCATTCATTATCAGATAAGGATGATGCCTAGGGGTTAACCAATCGAAAATATAAAAATAGCGGCCAAGGGCGAGTCGGACTCTATGGAATTAATTACATTTGTTGTATTTTTAGGGTTACTTTTAATTTTTAGGGTTCCGTGCCCAAAGGTAAAAACGGCACTCTATTACTAAAACTTCGCTGTCCGTCCGTCCGTCTGTCTGTCTGTCTGTCACCAGGCTGTATTTCATAAACCGTGATAGCTAAACAGTAGTAATCACAGATGACGTAAGTATTTCTGTTGCCGCTATAACAACGAACACTAACAATTAGAAATAGTGAAAAATAAAGGGGTCATACAAAAAACGTGTTAAACACTAAACTAAAACTAACTAACACTAAACTAAAACTAACTAACACTAAACTAAAAAACTAGCGCCATCTAGTATGATGGTACGGAACCCTATGTGTGCGATTCTGACTTGCACTTGGCCGGATTTTTATTCTATGTTGTTTGTTATAGAGGAATAGAAATACACACTCTGTGAAAATTTCAACTGTCTACCTATAATGGTTCATGAAATACAACCCGCTGCTATCTGTCTGTCTGTCTGACGGACAGATAGCGGAAGCTTAGTAATAAGGTCCGATTGACATCCTTTGGGCACACCCTGGACACTTCATACAACGGGAAAAACAAATGACGAAACAAGATGATGTGTGATGATGCCAAGGGCTTAACAAAATGGCGGCGAAATCCTATACGTTTGACAACCAAACTGTAACCAATCTGATATCAATCTGGGTGACGAGGGGGCACGGTCGCAATGTAGAGAGCGACAGGTAGTGTCCATACTGTATGGTACTAAAATATATACTTTGGTAATAGGGTCCAATTGGCACCGTTTGGGCAAAATAGATATATTAGTACTAAAATACAGTATGGACACTCCCTGCCGCTCTCTAGATTGCTACCTCACCCCCTCGTCACCCAGATTGATACAGATTGGTTACAGTTTGGTTGTCGAACGTATAGGATTTCGCCGCCATTTTGTTTGTTCCGTTTTTCCTTTTATGAAATGTCATTTCTGGCCCGTTGTAAGAAGTGTCCAGGGTGTGGTTTGGGTACGGAACCCTAAAAAAAAAATACCTACCCATCGAGGTTTACGCAAACACCAATTTAGGAAACAATCCACGGAAGCGAACGGAACCGAGCAATTAGCCACAGGTTAACAGGTAGATGCCATTAAAATAAGAAAATAAAACTACCTACACACTCTTAAACGGAAATTTTGTGCAATGTTTTAAGCAACAAAGTAGGTTTCAAAGTCTAGGCTTAAGGCCCCGTGGTACCTAAAAATCCACTTAAACAGGTTTTTAGAATTCATTTTTAAAGTAGTTAACAGTAAATTTAAAATCTAGGAAAACATATTTATTACGAAGGTACCTCTTTTCGAGCTATTTTATCGTCTATTTTCGGTTTTATTCTTAAAATAAGTAATTTGATAATATGATTTATATACTAAAATAAAGTTCATAGGTGACTGAAGGGAAAACATCGAATGGATTTTTATTTAAGATAAATATGATGAAAATAAAAACGAAAACATCGAAAAAGTGCAAAAGTGTGGTAATTTTTAACCGACTTCAAAAAAAGAGGAGGTTTCTCAATTCGACCGTATATTTTTTTTATGTGTGTTCGCGGATAACTTCGTCGTTCATGAACCGATTTTAATGATTCTTTTTATGTTAGAAAGGAGATATCCCAAGGGTAGTACCATGATAATAAAACCAAGATCTGATGACGGCATCCCAGAGAAATCGAGGGAACCTTAGTTTCCTGTTTAAAGTCGGTTTTTTTCTTCGTTCTTTTCATTTTTTTTCGTTTTTTTCTTTGTACAAAATTATCTTTACTCTTTACACGTAAAGAAAAAGACAGAGACAACTGTTCCAATCAATACCTCCCTTAAGCAACAATGTAGGTTTAATAGTAATGGCCACTTAGAAGGCATAAATTAAATACACACAAATGAATTAGTAACCAGCAAACGTACTACAAAATCATCCTTGTATCAATCAACTGTCAAGACCTTAAGATGGGTCAAATGACACTATTCAATTATTGAAAGATTCTGTAAAGCTATTACTATGGAAAAAAACTTAAAGTGATAGGTAATAAATCGATTTAATTGAATACAATATAAAAATATTACTACTTTTGATATAAAAAAATATATTAAGTATACTGTAGACCCTGTTTTTGGCATTAATTGCAAAATTTGTCGAAAACAAATAGTTTAATGTTGAATGAAACCAAAACACAAAAATCGGTTACTTTAACACCATTCATTTTAATTGATTTTTTTTTTTAAATCTTTATTGAATGTGAAGAAAAGTAAAAAAACCTATAAAAATCGAGAATTGTGCGTTCGATTTCAACGTAACAACCGCGTTGAAGCCCGCATTGATTAGAACATAAAATGAATGGATTACTTACGTTCGATATTATTTTAACACGTATCAACCTGCTCGGACTGAGTCATCTTAAAGCCTTAATTTGTTCGTTTTATAGTTCCGCTACCAAAGAGTTCACATTCAAAATTCAAACCACGCTTTCCCGGGTGAATCAACGCATGCGCATAATCCGCCAATCTGGACGTTCTAATCGCGGGTCAACGGCCTAACGGGCCAATTGTATAATATCCGGTCCGGGTCTTGGCATTGCACTTCGCGTTCTTATTTTGAATTTTAAAACTAGAAAGAAAATTTTTCGAAAAGGGAACTAGACAGAATTTAGTATTTTGACAAGCAATAACTCAAAATATTTTTTTATTTAAAAAGAGTTTTTATGTTAAAAGACAGTCGGACTCGCTCACCTAGGGTTCCGTACTACCATATCTCTGGATATGGAACCTCAAAAATAATAAAATCGAAACTATACATCATAAAAATACGTAATTAAAAATCTGTTAAAGCTTGGGCAAATGGAGCCCTTTCATACGATACCCCACATGACACGGTTAACTCAATTCAAAATTTAGTAAAAGGTATATTAAATAAAAGGTACTTTAAATAAAAAGTATATTGTTTAATGATTTAATTACAAATGTATAGTTTTTAGATGTTTCCCTATACTTGTAGTATAAATCGGTATTACTTGCCAAATTTCACAGTTCTAGGTCAACGGAAAATACCTTATGAGTTGTTTCGCTTGAGAGTGTTGAAATATACGTCTTTTTGCGGCATAAACGGCCGTATCTTTTTTTTTACGTTAAGTTAGAAAAAGGGTTTACCAATTGTGCATAAAAAAAATCTTTTTATCACAGCTTCAAAGGACTGTTGACCGGAGTATATGGTTTTAATTTCAACTCGATACCTTCACGCGTTCCCAAGATAAAGGGTCTTGACATACAGACGGACGAACAACAAAGTGATCCTATAAGGGTTCAATGTTTTCCTTTTTGAGGTACGGAACCCTAAAAAGCCAAATGCTCAAATGAATATTAAAATACACTTCATATTCAAAAAAGAGTATGTTTCATACGATTCTATTGAAAATTAAAAACCTTGATTCCACCTCCAAAGTTCATAATCAGATCAACTTCTAAATACCAGAAGGATCTATTATCACCGGGAATACGTCTTCATTCCGAATTTCAGCTCAATCGGACCCAGGAAGTCGCTTTAAAATTTTTTTAAAGAATTCGCAAGATTTGAACTAAAAACATACATAAATATGTACAAACATTGCAAGTTAAATAAAAACTTTTTAAATAGAGTTGCTCGAAAAGTATTCCTTTAAATGCCAGTAAAGTGTGCGCAAAATCGATTTTACCGCACGCGTGCTTTTACTTTACCACTTTTTTTTAATTTCTAGACCACATTCTAATCTCTGACTGTCAATATTTTCACTACCTTACTTCACTAACTTGCTCGCATATTTGCCTCTTGTACGCTAGTAATAATAAGTCATCTTTGCCTCTTAGTTGTGGATTATAAAATATCACTTTCATATGTTTTGTAATGGCTAGTAAAAATCGAGATCCTGTGACCAAAGTTTCCAATGCGTTCCTTTAAAATTAAAATAAGTAGGAAGTAAATCAATTTTCTCTATCGGCACAACAATATCGTGATCCTATCCAATTATTATAACGTGGCCAGCACTGGCCAGGTTTTATTTTGTAAACAAACGAATAGCTCCGCGATCGTCTGTCTCGCCTCTGGTAATGAAACCTTTTTCTTTTTTTGGTAGCAAAGAAAGTGCTCTATTTAAATTCTGCTAGTCACGGTCGAATTCTCACGTATAGCGTAACACAACATGGGTACCTCTTTATGATTTGTGAGTAAGATACTTTGGAAATATGAAATGAATATTCTTATTTTGCGGTATACTTTGCTTAGGGGTTTATCCTTTATGATTTGTTATTAAGGTACTTTGGAAATATGGAATGAATATTCTTATTTTGCGGTATACTTTGCTTAGGGGTTTATCTTTTATAATTTGTTATTAAGGTACTTTGGAAATATGGAATGAATATTCTTATTTTGCGGTATACTTTGCTTAGGGGTTTATCTTTTATGATTTGTTATTAAGGTACTTTGGAAATATGGAATGAATATTCTTATTTTGCGGTATACTTTGCTTAGGGGTTTATCTTTTATAATTTGTTATTAAGGTACTTTGGAAATATGGAATGAATATTCTTATTTTGCGGTATACTTTGCTTAGGGGTTTATCTTTTATGATTTGTTATTAAGGTACTTTGGAAATATGGAATGAATATTCTTATTTTGCGGTATACTTTGCTTAGGGGTTTATCTTTTATGATTTGTTATTAAGGTACTTTGGAAATATGGAATGAATATTCAATACACAACGGGAGGGTCAACGGTAAACAGTGTTGTACTTACGCTCTCCGGTTTTTATTCGAAATCAGTGGAAATAGTATCAATATCGGGAAAAAATTGCACATAATCAAAACTAAATACACCACAACATTATTGTCATAATAAAATCCGAACCAGTGTTAGAATATCAGAAATAACTGTAAAAACACTTCACAAATCAAAAAAAATTTTGCCGGCCAATTTACAACTACCCGCAATATCATCGCCTCTGCGCTGCGTCGTGCGTCTTGCCTGTTTTGCTGGACCGCCGGCCTCAGTACCACGAAACCACTTGCTAGCCAGTCGCCCATCGTCGATCTCCGCCGCATCGCTTTGCTGTCGCTGAAATACATTGGTACGGAGGATCTTTGAAAATGACTCCAACCACAACGGTTTGTGCTGGCTGCAAGAAAAATATCTCAGACAAGCGTTCTATTCGCTGTACTCAAAGTAAGTGCGAGAAAAGTTTTCATTTTTTCTGTGCGAATATTACGACCATTAACGCAGACTTAAAAAATACCTGGATTTGCCAACACTGTCGAACTCCATTAAAAAGAGGTGGAGAAAATTCTCCTGCGATTTCTGAAAGCTCTCAGATTGTCTTAGAAAATGCTGCTAATGCCAATATTTCCAATGAAAAGGAACCACCACAAAACACGTCATCATCCCTGGCCGAACTGACTGCAGAAATTCGCTTTTTGCGGCAGGATGTAACAACCATGAAAGTGGATCTTGAAGCCATGAAAATGGAACTTGGAACAGCTGTTACCGCCTTCAGGCATTTCGAGGAAAGAGTTGATAGCATTTCAGCCAGAATGTCCACCTTGGAGGCACGCGTGGATGTAGCAGACAAACAAGCTGCCGAAATAACCAAACTTAAAAGGGTAAATGAAACTCTACAGGATCAGCTTAACTCTCAATCGCAAGCAATGTTAAGAAACGAGATAGAAATAAATGGCATCTCGGAAGTACCAAATGAAAACCCGATGCACATAATGCTAACATTATCCATCGCGGCTGGAATGAAATTAGCGGAGTCAGATGTGGACTTTGTAACCCGTGTGGGACCCGTCCATAACAAAGGCAGTGACGCCTCTCCTCGTCCACTAGTAGTTCGCTTCTGCCGTCGAGAGACCCGGGATCAATTCTATAAAACGGCTAGGCCACGGTGTATTACCACGAAGGACATATTGGTGCAGGGCCCTCCTAAAAACATATATTTTAATGAGCGGCTTACACGTGCAAACAGACTTTTGTTTCGTGAGTGCCGAACACAATTCAAAGAAGCTGGATATAAGTTTTGCTGGACAAAAGGAGGCTCTATCTACGTCAGGAAGCATGAGGGTAAAGGGGAAGGAACCGAAATCATTAACATTAGATCACATGAGGACATTGCTCGATTTCTTCCAAAACCCTCAACAAAGCAGGTCGGGGAAGGCGCGTTATTACTCTCAAAGTAAATTGGTAACTTCTCAGCGCATTAAATTATTGTTTGCTATTTTCTGCTGGTTCATGTTTTGGGCTGGTATTAATTATTATTATTATTATAAAATAACCTCTATCTATAACACACCTCATACATTTCAACACAAAACAAAATACACGAAACACATATTAATAAAATCAATGATCCCACAACGATTACAATTTCAAAAATTCAGGAAAAATATTTTTGGCAAGGATATCTATACGTCATACTATATTTTCCCAAAACTCAAAAGGTCCTCTAATAACAGATAATATTTTGAAAGATCTCGACTCGACGGAAACACCTTGCCACATTGTAGAGTGCCCTGAGAATTGCAAAGCATTCATTTCTAGCAAATTCAATATAAAAGTTCTCACTTTTAACATAAGGAGCTTACAACAAAATTTTGACAGATTCTTAGTTAGTTTGGCGAGGCTTGACATGATTTTTGATATAATGGTGCTAACCGAGTGTTGGCTTGGTGACAACTCAATCATACCTCAAATTAATGGCTATTACTCCTACAGAACCTACCGTTTTATTAACAGAGCTGGTGGTGTGGTTATTTATGTTAATTCCTCCTTGTCTACTGAAGTCATGGAACCAGCATTCGAGGAAGCTAATTGCCTGAGCGTTGCCGTTAAAAATAGTTTTAATTTACTGGGCATCTATAGGTCTCCCTCGTTTTCGGACACCACTGCCTTTTCGAACTCACTTATGTCAACGGTACAGTCTATCAAGGACTCACCCTGTATTATCATAGCTGGAGATATAAATATTAACATTATCATGGACAATAATTCGGACTTAGATACATGTACAAATTATCTATGTCTACTGGCAGAATTAAATTTGATGCCTACAGTTACCAAACCTACGAGGAAAGATTCATGTCTGGACCATATTCATGTAACATCTAAATTTAATGCTGAGTCTATCATCTGTAGGACAGACACAACAGACCATGACTTAGTTATTGCAGGAATAAATACCAATACTCCAAAAGGTGACCCTAAGAGACGATGGAAAACCAAAATTGACTTTTATGCTGTTAAAATGGAACTTAGCGAAATAGACTGGAGTAGTGTCACTAACAAACAATCGGTGGATGAAGCAGTTGCTGCTTTCAATCTTATTCTTTTTAAAGTAATAGACAGACATACAAGTCAGATTCCAGTTAGCCGATCTAAATATAAACTGAACCCCTGGATGACGCCTGGTCTCATCAGGTGCTCATCATTTACATGCAAAGGTTCGTAAAAACCCTAATGATGACACCTTAAAATTGATTTACTCTCGCTACAGAAATTTCTATAATGAGCTGCTAAGAAAGCTAAAGCAAACATACGAAACATCGCAGCTTGAAAACAACAAAGATAACCCAAAAAAACTCTGGGACTCAATAAAAACTATTTCTCACTGCAAAAAAGTTAAACAAAAACCTCTCGAACTATTACATACCTATGATTCAGTTAAAGATTCCTTAGATTTCTGTAACGAGTATTTCACTAATGTTGGTAAAAACTTAGCAAACAAAATATTAACAATTACTAATGAAACCGAGGAATCTCTAGTAGAAAAAGTAACTTCATCTAAATCGTCCACGCAATCTTTGTTTTTATCACCGACGGATGTCATGGAAGTAGAATCTCTTATAATGGGACTGAAGTCAGACAGTGCCCCGGGACTCGATGGTGTCACTAATAAACTACTTAAAGCAATCAAGTGTCACGTTGTCCCTCCTTTAACTTTTATTTTTAACCTTAGCCTTTCAGAAGGCATATTTCCTACAGAATGGAAAACCGCTGTGGTAATACCAGTATACAAGGATGGAAATAAATATAACCCCAGTAACTATAGACCGATATCTCTCCTTGGGTGTTTTTCTAAAATTCTAGAAAAAATTGTAAGCAAAAGATTAATCAGCTTCCTTGATAAAAATAAAATTTTATCTGATTCACAATTCGGTTTCCGAGAAAAACGATCTACAGAAGACGCAGTCGCACTTTTAACTAATCTTGTTTCTAATCACCTAGATAAAGGCCAAGCATGTCTAGGAGTATTCCTTGATCTAGCAAAAGCCTTCGACACCGTCTCTATTCCTATCCTGTTAAGGAAGATGGAATTGGTAGGTGTCAGAGGACATAGCCTCGGCTGGTTTAGTAGTTACCTAGAAAACCGCACTCAGTGCATCAAAGTTGACCAAGACAAGAGTGATCCAAAACAAACTAATTTCGGAGTACCGCAAGGCAGCATATTGGGTCCCACACTCTTTATACTCTATATAAATGACTTGTCAAACGCTAAAATGTTAAATTGCGATATAATATGCTATGCAGATGATACAGCGATCATTTTCTCTGGCGAAAATTGGGCACAAGTGACTGAATCAGCTGAGCGCGGAATGAGACACATCGCTGGTTGGCTACAAAATAATCTGCTTACACTTAACTTATCAAAAACAAAACTTCTTTGTTTTCATAAAACTCAGGCGTCATCACCATCTAACTTTCCAGACATAACCGTTCATACCTGCCCTTTAAATAGCCAACACACTTCAAAATGTTCTTGCGAAAAAGTTTGTAGGTCTCCCACTCTGAAATACCTTGGTGTAGTTATTGATGAAAAACTTAATTTCAAACCACATATTATTGTCTCCGCAAATAGAATTCGAAAACTAATTTACATATTTAAGAATCTTCGTTCTGCAGCTGACAAAAAACTGCTTAAAACTATCTACAACTGCATCTGCCAATCAGTCTTAACATACTGCATCTCAGTCTGGGGCGGTACAGCAATCACTAATATGATTTTACTTGAAAGGGCTCAACGGTCTGTGATAAAGGTTATTTTGAAAAAACCTGTCAGATATCCGACCATTCTTATTTACAAAGAATTTGAAGTGCTCAGTGTACGTAGCTTATTTATTTTGCGCGTTATGTCGAAAGTTCATCAAACGGTACTAAATTCATCAATGTATGATGACATGCTGAAAAAAAGAGTTTTCAAGCTACAGCTGCCTTCGATAAACACTTCTTTTGCAAGAAGATTCGGCGTCTTTCTCCACCCTTTTATTTATAATAAAGTTAATGCTATATGCTGTATTAAAGACTACTCTGTGAAAGAAATGAAACAAAAGATGATGAAATTGCTAGGCACTCTGTCCTACACTGAAATTGAACAAATCATAAGAGGGATTGCATAGTAGGTACTATACATTCACTCACACATGAATACACACGCAGACTACACACAAACACACACACACACACACAAAACACACAAACACACATTGCTCGCTAATCCTAATACATTGGAATAATAACTCTAAGTATTAACTGTTGACATCTCGCACCGTCTATTTTCTGTAAACTTCGTGCTAAATTGGTTACCTACAGGACAGGCATTGCCTAGTGTAGGAACCAAGCTACCCCACTTTTGCAAACAAATTTAAGAGTTACTCTCTCACACACACTACTTTTCTACTGCACCATCTAATTTGTTCTTCTCCTCGTAAGATTTATCTGTATACCAGCTTAGATTGTAGTGACATACGTAGTAATGTAATACAGAGATTGTTAGCAATAACGTAACTATTGTGAAAGAGATCAAATAAATAAATTATTAAATTATTATTTTGCGGTATACTTTGCTTAGGGGTTTATCTTTTATGATTTGTTATTAAGGTACTTTGGAAATATGGAATGAATATTCTTATTTTGCGGTATACTTTGCTTTGGGGCTTGCCTTTTATGATTTGTTAATAAGGTACCTACTTTGGAAATATGAAATTAATATTCTTATTTTGAGGTACACTATGCTTATAAGTTGGTAGCTCATTGCGGCTTGCGTAATCAACGATCATGCAGGTTATCTGAACGGTCATACCGGGATGAGTTTGACTTGTACAGACATTTCGGCATTATTTCTAACATTTTTTTGGTTAGCAAGGCACGCTAAGCGTTGATAACACTAGATAGCAGTCGTTAAGCCGCGTCAGAGGCCTTGAAGGCGGAAACTTCTGACAAGGTATTCGCCGCAAGCCATACAACCACCTCCAATCCAGACATGGCTCCCTAGTTTGGGGAGACCGTGGGGAGAAAGCGATCGAAATCGACGTTTAACGGGGTGGTAGCCAGCTCGGCGGGCATGAAAAATGCCCTACCACCAACCAAATCAGAGACCGTGGGGAGAAATCGAGTGGGGTTCTTTATGGAATGTTAACGGGCTAACTGTTGACTGTTAACGGTTAAATTTTAACAGCTAGCTTAGGCCTACCACCATCCAAACCAAGTCCTATATGTATGGTGGACCACAGCGGGAATCGAACTCGTTATGAGGCCAGAAATGGACTGACCACTGCGTCACGGAGGCAAGCCATAAATTTGTAACGTAAACTATTTCGTAAAAAACTAGTGGTTTTGGGCTAGTATAGTAGGCATTCATTTTTTCAAGGGTATATTCAAAACACAGCAAGGTTAATTAGTTTTCTGCAACTGCTAAGTGGTTTTATGCGTATTAATTAGCAAATAACCTGAGCATAACTGTTAAATTACACAAACAGGGAAAATCAGTGGGTATTAGATCAAGGTTACAAGATTTACATCACCTTCAAAAAGACGTTGTAATGCGAAAATAAATTTAGGATTTTGAAACTATACAGGCTGTAAAAAAAAATGTAGGACCCGTTAACTGGGGGTTCTCCTCATCACACTAAACATTTTTCCCAAAGGAACCTATAGTCAATTCCCAAAAAAAAAAAATTTGACCCTCTCTCCATACTAAAGCACAAAATTGGTCGATCAGCTGATCGGTTTGTATGAAGAGAATATTTTTTTTGCGATTTCAGCAAACTTGTAGAACAAAAGTTGTTCAGTATATTAAGTAGAAGCCCCCGTTAACGGGACCTACACCAATTTTATTACAACCTTTATAAGTATCTAAGTAGCGTCGGTGGCTCAACCGGTAACGACTCGGTCCATCTAACCAGAGGTACCGGGTTCAAATCTGGACGGCCAATGTACCAATGAGTTTTTCAAAAACTTACGTACATACTTACCGATTGCTTTAACGGTGAAGGAAAACATCGTGAGGAAACCTGCACACGCCTGCGAAGAAACTCGAAGGTTGTGTGTGAAGTCGACCAACCCGCACTGGGCCCGCGTGGTCGACTAAGGCCTAATCGCCCTGATTCAGGGTAGGCTCGAGCCCCTCGGTGGGGACGTATATGAGCTGTAATGATGATGATAAGTATCTAACAGGTTTGTTGACTTCGCTTTTTTAAATGGACGGAGAACACAAAACTACGAATTCGAATTCTCTTGTCTTGATCTTCTTCTTGGGGGTGTTATGAGTGTATCTTGGCGGATGTCAGCTACCACAGCACATAAAGGGGTTGGAACATTTTTGCATGGAACGTGGCATAGGGACTATGTATATGTATACTTAGATACATTTTGAGGTCGTGAAATGAATCGTGTAATGAATGAGGTAGTTTACTTGCGCTTGCAACAAAAATTAAAAACCCGACTGCACAAAAACTTAACTCTTATTTTTTGGTCGGTCGAGTAAAATTTATCCTATGTAACTCACGGGATTAAGACGAATCTAAAGACACCTCGCACTCTAAAAGCCATCAAGCCGTTTAGGCTACAAGCTTGCCAAAGAAATAAGTTACCTCTTATTTTGAGCTTGTCAAGTAAACGGCTTGATGGATTTTGGAGTGCGAGGTGTCGTTAGATTTCTCTTAATCCCGAGAGTGACATAGGATATGGATATATTTATGTTGCTAGCGCAAGTAAACTACCTCATTCATTACGCGATTCATTTCACGACCTCAAAATGTATCTAAGTATACATATACATAGTCCCTATGCCACGTTCCATGCAAAAATGTTTATTTCTTTGGCACGCTCCGTAGCCTAAACGGCTTGATGGATTTTGGAGTGCGAGGTGTCGTTAGATTTCTCTTAATCCCGAGAGTGACATATATGTCATCAAGCTGTTTAGTCTACAGAGCGTGCCAAAGAAATAAACATACATACACTCGAAAAACATAACCTTCCTTTGTCACAGTCGGGTAATTAGCTCCTCCTACAAATTTGTACACAATGCCATGGTTTGTTACGAGGCTTCAATCAAAAGGTATTGTGGACATTGATGTCTATTGTCCATTGAGATGTGAGGATGTGGTGTTCGGCGTCTCGCAAAAAAACATCTGACCCAAGACCTTAAATTTATATGGACGAGGTCTTCAGTACTTTGAAAATAGCACCAAATTTTTGAAGTTCATTTAAGTCGCCCTAGTTTTAATCTCTAAGTATTTCTTTTTTAAAAATAAAAAATGGACCTGCTTATTAATATACAAAATTAGGTCCATTTTTGCATTTTCAGAAAAATGAGGAAACTGCCATCGAACAATCAAATACAATGTATAAATTTGAATAATATCAGTCCTACGCAATCTAGGTACGTCAATCTTATTTTTTCAGACGAGGGGCTGAAATGGGGCTGCTGTCGGCTGTGGTCGCACCGGCACCGCTACGGCCCACTGGTGGGTCCACATAATTTTCTACTACGAGCCGCAACGAACATTTGAATTCGGAATTTGAGGCCTACTAAAGCCTCGTCCTTGTATAAAGGTCTTTGATTCTGACACTTACCGCATTTCTTGATGACTTCTTGAAGCAAACAACCGGTTTACGTCGCTTTTGACGTATTTCAAAATGACAGGTCGACGTACGCTACAGACAGACGTTATTGTTATAGTGTGGCAGTATGGGAACTGTGGGAACTAAGAAAGCACGATTTAATGGCGAAGCTAGTGAACCATTTTGCATTCTTTTTGTATTCTTTGGGAATTTAAAAGACTCAATTCTTTAACCCTGCAGTGGTCGCGCGGATATATAATCCGCGAATGTAATTCATGGTAAATCAATATCAAATTATTCGTAAACAGTTCATGTACTTTAAGTATGACAATCCCCACTCTCGCTCTGTTCATCATATCAGCCACAAATCGTTCACTGCTGGACAAAGGCCTCCCCCAAGGATTTCCACGACGACCGGTCCTGCGCTGCCCGCATCCATCCATCTCGCTCTGTTCATTATATATTATATAATCCTTGGTAATTAAATATGAAATCATTCGTAAACAGTTCAAGTGTCACTCAATCACCACTCCCGCTCTGTTCATTATATATGTAATCCATTTTAATTAAATATGAAATTATTCGAAAACAGTTCAAGTGTGTTACACAGGACTCCGTGTACTTTAAGTATGACAATCCCCACCCCCGCTCTGTTAATTATATATGTAATCCATTTTAATTAAATATGAAATTATTCGAATATTCGTAAACAGTTCAAGTGTGTTACACAGGAATCCGTGCACCCCCGCTCTGTTCATTATATATGTAATCCATGGTAATTAAATAATTCGTTAACAGTTCAAGTGTGTTACACAGGACTCCGTGTACTTTAAGTATGACAATCCCCACCCCCGCTCTGTTAATTATATATGTAATCCATGGTAATTAAATATGATATTATTCGAAAACAGTTCAAGTGTGTTACAGAGGACTCCTAGTACTTTGAGTATGACAATTATCACCCCCGCTCTTTTCATTATATATGTAATCCATGGTAATTAAATATGAAATTATTCGTTAACAGTTCAAGTGTGTTACACAGGACTCCGTGTACTTTAAGTATGACAATCCCCACCCCCGCTCTGTTCATTATATATGTAATCCATGGTAATTAAATATGAAATTATTCGAAAACAGTTCAAGTATGTTACACAGGACTCCGTGTACTTTAAGTATGACAATCCCCTCCCCCGCTCTGTTCATTCCAAATATGTATGTAGTTGCTGTTTAGAAAATAATAGTTGATTTGTTTTCGCAATAAGCGTTAACGCGTATTAAGGTCTCATATAATCCAAAGTAAATTTTCAAAGACGATTTATATGATATTTGTGTTTTGGTTTATTTTGACAAAACTGTTAATTGTTCTGGTTAGTTTCTTATTATTATTTAATTTTAGATAAGGGTACTAATATAAATGAATTTTATTACAATTAATTGAAAACAATTTGGCAAACATAATATGTAATCCACGCGACCACTCAAGTAACTTTTGGGGGCGCGACCACTGCAGGGTTAATATGGTTTATTAAAGCTATTAAAAACAGTTTTACGTATCTGATTGCCAGATATAACAGCGACATACTAGTAATCGCACGCAAGGGAAGACGTACCTTAGGCAGGCCTCTTACTTGGTAGACCGACAACCTGGTGAATACAGGCACAGATTACTAAATAGTTACTTCGTAAATACAGGCCGCTGAATACAGGCAGATCAGAACCTATCATTGTGGAAATTCTTGAAGGTCTTTGTCCAGCAGTGGAAGTCATTCGGCTGATATGATAGCAGCAATAAGTGACACATCGGTCATTCATTATCTATCACAGATAAGAAAATTGATCGCCACGGACATCATGATTTGAGCCGGAAAACATAGTTATACTATTAAACAAAATTATATGTAGAACTCCACGGCGTGGATTTAACACCCAACCTTAACTTCGGTCGTTACTTTGAGTCCAAGGAAAAAGTTGCTGCAATGAAGCTGGGCATTCTCTCTAAGGTGAGTACTTCACACCTGGACAGCTGCTTACAACGGTTTCTAAAAACAAATGACGGATCAAACAAAATTACGGCGAAATCCCATACGTTCGAGAACCAAACTATAACCAATCTGTATGAATCTGGGTGACGAGGGGGTGAGGACGGAATCTAGAGAGCGGCAGGGAGTGTCTATACTGTATGTTAGTACTGTACTAGCTGTGCCCGCGACTTCGTCAGCGTGGAGGTTTTGAATTTTTCCACGGGAACTCTTGAATTTTCCGGTATAAAAATATCCTATATGTTAACCTGGGCTATAAGGAACCACCATACAAAATTTAATCAAAATCGGCCTGGTAGTTTTTGCGTGATGCGCGAACTTACAGACAGACAGACAGATAGACAAAAATACCGAAAAAAAGTTGTTTAGGCCTCCTTATCGTTAGTAATGTCTACCACAGTTATTATTTTCCAAAAATATTTCATGTACAGATACGGCCCCGTTACAGTTTTATTATATGTATCAGAGATTTGTCACCATAGATGGGTTATGCACTAACAAACAACATTTGAAAATCGAAGCCATTAACACACACAACATTATAGGTAGTTCGCTTCCGTTGCATCGAATGCTACTAAGAGATGCCAATTGGCATCATTTAATTTGCTTCACTTTTTGGACGCATGTAACCTATCTACCTCCCCTTAAACCTATATAGCATATTGTATTGATATAGGTATTTATTAAAATACATAATTATCGTCACGCGGCACGGGCGGTGCCAACGATGCCTAATATCATCTATATATACTTTGGTTTCGGAACGCTTCTAAAGTATAGCTTTATATGAACCTCTTAAGTGTGAAGGAGACAAACTACAACTACTGTCATACTACAAGAGTTTCTAAACTCAGCCTAAAATGATAATCATTCTACAGGTGAAAGATAAGCAGCGCTCGTTTCGTTAGTTTTTGTTTTGATTTGGTGTTCGCTTCGCAAGATATCCTGTCGCAAGATCAAGCTGTTCAAGTTTTAGTGGAGAAGATACAGATAGAGCTTTTCGCAGACCATCAATAAACGTTTACCAAACTTGACCAAGATTATTGTTAACCTGTTATCTAACAGATCCCGCTACTGAAATATTTTTCCAATAAAGAATGCCAAATGGCAAATCGATGGAAACAGGTCGTCCAATAATTGATAAATAAAACCGGACAAGTGCAATTATTACATGCGATTTGTCAACCATACAAATTCCACCTACTTTCAAATCACTAAATTCCTACTTAAACTTCGGAGAACCTTACTCGTTTTTTTTCCATCAAGTCCTTGATTTTTATTTCACAAAAATCACAAAATGAGTACATATATGATGCTGCTGAACTATGACGTCATGCCTAGGCATTTCTAACATTTGTAGAACAAAATATCATTTTTGACAAGTGATAAAAAGTAAATCAGATGACTAGCATTCGTCATCCTATTGTGGTTAGCCCTTGGCATCATCTCACCTGATAGTAAATGACGATGTTGCTGGAGATGTGAGAGGACTTGCCAAGATTTCCCAACGCATTGGGGAACTGGCTATCTTATCTTCATGCCGGAACACGTAAATTGGTGTTTACAAACACTTTTAAATAGTAAAAAGAACCTTAATGTCTCTTACAAATAATGTCCTAATTCAGATAACAGTCGCAGGTTATGGTATTTGCTTGCTGGAAGATCAATACATATCCGTACATCCTTGTCATTGACATTATCCATTATTTTATAATATCTAGAGAACAGGCATTTTTTGATATCAGTCTTGAATTTATTCTCTGGCATTTTATTGTAGAACCTTATACACTGCCCCACAACTAACTCATATTACTCTTACACAGTCTCGAATAGGCTACATCAATTTTATTTTGCTGTTAACATTGATGTTTTGCGGCAAGACTTAGATAAGATGGTGGTAGCTCTGTTTCAGAGATACTGTTAGAAAAAGTCCCACTAGTCCTGTTAACAGAACTACTGGGAACAAAGAAGCCAGGCTTACAAATGCCCTACCACCAACCAAACCGAGACTTACAAAGTTAGGCCCTGCCGGGAATCGAACCGCGACCTGGTGTGAAGTGAATGGACTAACCATTACGCCACGGAGTCGGTTAGATAAATAAATAGGTTCTTTAAGGCGACGCATTGGAAACTTTGGTCGCAGGGATCTCGATTTTACTCAGCAATTATAAAACATATAAAAGTGATATTTTGTAACCTGATTCTTCATTTCAACGACTTCATTTTGTCAGTTGCAGAAACAAGATTCGTTAACTTTTATAACAAAAAAAAAATATAACGAAGAAACCACTTTTAAAACAGAGATTTGCATTCTACAAGCAAACCAGACCGATTTAGTACCTCTAAATTTTCTTAGTCGATTTGTCTAAACACACACTTCAATATGCCAGTTGGATTTCATTTAATTAATTGTATTTTTTGAGTGAAACAAAAAAAATGAAAAAGTGCAAAAGTGTGGTTATTTTCGTAAAGAAAAAAAAAACCAGAGACAACTGTTCCAATCTATGCTTCGCTAATTCAAGAATAGGCTTATGGAGATTCTACGTAAACCAATGGACTAAGATGGCACTTACGCCTCTCATAAAAGTATTTCCTTATTCCAAGTAGCAACTTGATATTCAATGCCTAGAACATTTACATTTCAATGCCTGAACATTATCTTCGGTTATCTCATGTAACTGGATGGAGAAACTCGGTTTATCGTAAAATGAACGGAAAGTTTATTATTTTAGATTTGTCTCTTCGATTGTTTCTTCAAAAGATCTTTATAATATCTCCCGAAAGACGTCCACTGCTAGACAATAAAGGCCTCCCTCAAGGATTTCTACAACGACCGATCCTGCGCTGCCCGCATTCTATGTCTTCCGGTGTAAGTTCGTCACTCGAGAACTTCAGTGCCGCAACGGCTGTTCTACGAGCTATGTGCCCCGCCCACTATCAATTACCGAGAACATACCCAAATCATTTGGGCCAAATGTAATCATCATCATCATATCAGCCGAAGGACGTCCACTGCTAGACATAGGCCTCCCCCAAGGATTTCCACGACGACCGGTTCTGCGCTACGCGCGTCCAGCGGCTTCCCGCGACCTTCACCAGATTTGATATGGACCCTTTACTGGAGCACAGCATTTGGGACCGGAAACCTTGAGTCAAGAATATCTAAAAGATTCTAATGAAAAGAACGCTTGTAGTGGTAGATGGAAGATACTATCCTACAAATCATGTTAGACGTACTTATAAGTAAAAATTTACATCACAAAATAACACTCATCCATCACACTTCGCGGGCGAAGACTCATTTCGCCCGCGAAGTGTGATGAGTATTATTTTGTGATGTAAAAGATCTACCTATAGTCGTCTTTAGTGTTATACTAGTTTTTGCCCGCGGCTTCGCCCGCGTGGATATAGTTTCTATAGCTGTCTTCGGGGGTGCGTGGTGCGGAGCCGCTGCGGCTTGCGAGAGTGTCCAAAACCTCTAGAATAACAATTACTAGTCTATGTCACTTTTCACCCCCTCAGCTGCCTCTGTGCAAAATATCACGTCAAACATTGCGACGTCAAAAAAAAATTACAAAAAAGAGGGAGTAGGCAAACAGCTATCCCACGGGTGTCACTTAAGGAATCGGGGAAAAGATAGCCTACGTCCTTCTCCTCGACACAGGCTACGTGCACGCCAAATTTCATGAAAATTGATTGAGGCGTTAAAGCGTGAAGAGGTAACAAACTAACACATTTGTAATATTAGTTTACTAGCTGTTACCCGCGGCTCCACCCGCGTGGACAACGTTTCTATGACTTCGAGCGAGAAAAAAAAGTAGCCTATGTGTTAATCCAGGTCCTAATCTGTCTACCTACCAAATTTCAGCCAGATCCGTTCAGTAGTTTTTGCGTGAAGAAGTAACAAACATACACACTCACAAACAAGTGTGATTAAGGATATTATGAAAGCTCATGCATGAATTGCTCTGGAAAGGTGATGGTAAAAGTGAAAGAATAGCGCACAAGTAAAATATGGGTTGTCACTCAGAATGAATGTATAACTCAAATAACCCACCGGAAAACCCCGGTTTTTAGAAAAAAAGTTTTTATAATATTAGATATACTCTAGCGGTTTTTAATTAACCTGGGCTATAAGGAACCACCATACACAATTTCTTCAAAATCGGCCAGGTAGCTTTTGCGTGATGTGCGAACATACAGACAGACAAAAATTAAAAAAAATGTTGTTTTGGCCTCTATATCGTTAGTTATGTCCACCACAGTTATTATTTGCCAAAAATATTTCATGTACAAACACGGCCCTGTTACAGTTTTATTATATGTACTGCCCGCAGCTTCGCCCGCGCAGATCCCGATTTTTCCGATTCCCGTGGAAATTTCCCAAAATCCTTTCTTAGCGGATGCCTACGTCATAAGTCATAACATCTACCTGCATGCCAAATTTCAGCCCGATCCGTCCAGTGGTTTGGGCTGTGCGTTGATAGATCACTATGTCACCTTTGAGTTATATATATTTAGATAGATTGTACCTTTGTGCTGTCTGTACTTGTATTTCACAATAAATTAGTTCCTTGAAACACTATCCATTCCATCTCTGAACATCGTTAGGTGCGCAAGAGATTACGAACATCGGGTCTTTGAACTCAATAACATAAATTCTTCTTGGTTCTAAATCTCTTTCACCTTACGAGTATGTACTTTAAAGTTTATTCTAGTTCATGTACAGGAATATTGCCCGCCTCCGTGGCGTAATTACTAAGGCCTTTAGCTTCACATCAGGAGGTCGCGGGTTTGGTTCCCGGCGGAATTGAACTTTGTAAGACTCGGTTTGGCTGGTGAAAGGACATTTTCTAAGCCCTCCTGGCTAGCCACCATGCCACCAAACATTACTGTTAACAACATTAATGTGTTCAGGCTTCTAGCCCGTCTGGCTAGTTAACACCATCTTATCTAAGTCTTGCTGTCAAACATCAATGTTAACAGCATTGACGTATTCCGTTACATCATCATTACAGCTCATATACGTCCCCACCGAGGGGCTCGAGCCTACCCTGAATCAGGGCGATTAGGCCTTAGTCGACCACGCGGGCCCAGTGCGGGTTGGTCGACTTCACACACAACCTTCGAGTTTCTTCGCAGGCGTGTGCAGGTTTCCTCACGATGTTTTCCTTCACCGTTAAAGCAATCGGTAAGTATGTACGTAAGTTTTTGAAAAACTCATTGGTACATTGGCCGTCCAGATTTGAACCCGGTACCTCTGGTTAGATGGACCGAGTCGTTACCGGTTGAGCCACCGACGCGTGAATTCCGTTACATAAAGAAAAGATATCCAGTTCCCCATTGCGTTGGGGAATCTTGATAAGCCCGCTTCCATCTTCGAGATCATCGTCACTTGATGATGTCAAGGGCTTGCCATTTGTGGATTTTAAAAAAAATTTTTTCTAACAATATCCCACGCCCATCCCTGTATAAAAAAACCGGTATAATTTAGTGTTCTTTGCTAGGACTAAATTTTGTTCGTTAGGTTAGCAGTCGTACTTACAGCCTGACAGATAAACACACTCAACTTATTTACGTGGTGAACCTACAAATAAAAAAGATGCCTGGTCGATTTCTCTTGCTGCTGCATAAATGCATTTCTGTGGGCGTTGTTGTTTAAAAGGGAATAGAGGTTCTGTAGATATGTTACACACTTAAGATTCAAAGTAGAGATATTCATATTTATAAATTACTAGCTTTTGCCAGCGGCTTCGCTCACATGAACATAGTTTCTATGACTGTCCTCTCGCGATCATTGAAAAAGGTAACCTAGTTAATCCAGGTCCTAATCTGTCTACCTACCAAATTTCATCCAGATCCGTTTGTCTGTTGTGGCGTGAAAGAGTAACAAACATCCAAACATACAAACTTTCACGTTTATAATATTACTAGCTGTTTCCCGCGGCTTCACAAGCGGCTCGCGAGTGTGAAAAAAAGTAGACTATGTGTTAATCCAGGTCCTAATCTGACTACCTACCAAATTTCAGCCAGATCCGTTCAGTAGTTTTTGCGTGAAGAAGTAACAAACATATACACTCACAAAAAAGTGTGATTATGGATATTATGAAAGCTCATGCATGAATTGCTCTGGAAAGGTGATGGTAAAAGTGAAAGAATAGCACACAAGCACACCCCGGACACTCCATACAAACGAGCGAGAAATGATATACATAATTATAACTGACGTATCTATAGGCAAGAATGCAGGTAGGGTTGAATCACACCGGCGGTATTGGCCACGAAATGTTTGTTAGTTATTTACTGAATGCAACAGTGTGAATACTAAACTCTTTTTTTTCATACTTTTCTGTTGTAAACAAACACCGTTCGAACAAAAAACACCACTTTCCGAATACACCATACACATTATGAGACTAAAAAACATTGTAAATGGTAACTGCGATGTGGACGTATGAATTAACACTGAAAACTGCTATTATTTTGTACATCTTTAAACACTTTTTCCATAAAATTGCGAAATTGATAAAGGATTTTGTCACAGATTAAAAATCGACATGATAGTTTTGTTGGTTTGGTGTAGAGATGGGACGAAGTGAATGACTGAATGAATGATTTTGAACTGTTGTTGCGAGCTGAAAACTGATTGTATAATTTGATTCCAAAGATTCATAATATGGGGTCCGCGAAGGCACGCGGGGCCGACCTGAGGGCGGGCAAACTTGGGGGTGACAAATCGAAAACTAGGGGGTAATCTTTTTTGTTAGGTAGTCTTTGACCGACAAACCGCTACCGCTTATTTAAAAAAGATCATCTACTTGTATGACTCTGAAAATCGCTGCCGCTTAATAAAAAAAAGGTCATCCACTTCTCTGACGGGGTGACAAATCGAAAACTAGGGGGTAATCTTTTTTGTTAGGTAGTCTTTGACCGACAAACCGCTACCGCTTATTAAAAAAAGGTCATCTACTTCTATGACGCCGAAAATCGCTACCGCTTATTCCAAAAAAAGGTGTAAGGCAATTTGATCACCAAGATTCATGATATGGGGTCCAGGGGGCTTAGCCCCCTCCACCCATTTAAAACCCCCAACAAACCTTCGGGATCCGAGGAGGATGTGGGATTATCGGGGCGGGGAAAGCACGCGGGGCCCGGACCCCTAAAGGGGGCGTAGCCCCCGCCACCCATTTAAAACCTCCAACAAACCTTCGGGATCCGAGGGGGATGTGGGAATATCAGGGCGGGGAAAGCACGCGGGGCCCGGACCCCTATCGGGGGCACAGCCCCCGCCACCCATTTAAATCCTCCAACGAACCTTCGGGATCCGAGGGGGATGTGGGAGTAAGCTAAGCTCGCCTCCCCGCACAGTCTCCGAACCTAACGGATCCGAGTCGGGGTGCTCCGAAAGTCCGAGCTCGCTTCGCTCGCTCCCGCTTCTATTTAGAACTCCCCGTACCTCACTCGCGGACCCCATATTATGAATCTTTGGGATCAAATTGACTTAGACCTTGACCTTGAAATGACCTTGACCTTGACGGATTACCCCCTGGTTTTCAATTTGTTACCCCCAAGTTTGTCTGCCCTCAAGTCGGCCCCGCGTGCTTTCCCCGCCTTGATACTCCCACATCCCCCTCGGATCACGAAGGTTTGTTGGGGGTTTTAACCCCATATTATGAATCTTTGGAATCAAATTATACAATCAGTAATAAGTCATCTTTGGTCCCACATAAACTCACAAAACAAAGACCAAAGAGTACCTAAAAATACAATTTTCAAAAATTCATAACTTAAAAACCGCTGGTTTCCTAACCTTGAAATTTGGTATGGATGTTCAGCTAAAGCCTATCTCTTACCAAAAAATCGCGGACTGCCAAATCGATGTACCATGTTGTACAGTTGAGCCCAAAGATGACCCAATTTTTACCTCGCAACAACAGTTCAAAATCATTCATTCACTCATTCAATTCATCCCATCTCTACACCAAACCAACAAAACTATCATGTCGATTTTTAATCTGTGACAAAATCCTTTATCAATTTCGCAATTTTATGGAAAAAGTGTTAAAAGATGTATAAAATAATAGCAGTTTTCAGTGTTAATTCATACGTCCACGTCGCAGTTATCATTTACAATGTTTTATAGTCTCATAAAGTGTATGGTGTATTCGAAAAGTGGTGTTTTTTGTTCGAGCTTTTTGTTGTTTACAACTTAAGACAATTATGAAAAAAAAAAGAGTTCAGTTGGGCCTTTACGTTCGGTAACTGGTTGGTTTTTTATGCTTGTGAACGAAATCACAGCGGCGCGCAAAGTAAATATAGTGAATAAAAGTGCTTGCGTAGCTCGTCCTTTACGTTTGGTACTCAATCTACAGCCAATCTGAGTGACGGGGGGGTGAGGTCGAATCTAGAGAGCGGCAGGGAGTGTCCATACTGTACGTTAGTACTAATATATATACTGTGACACAAGTAAAATATGGGTTGTCACTCAGAACGAATGTATATAACTCAAATAACCCACCGGAAAACACCGGTTTTTAGAAAAAAAAGCGGGTATTTTATTGAACTAGGTTAGAACTATAGGAATCTAATTTGGATTTCTGTGTTTGGATTTTATGGTTGGATTCTATGGACCACAGAAACCTAAATAAAATTATTAATAATAATATTTATATATTATATTTCATAATATTATATTTTATAATAATGTTATTAAGATTTCTATGGTTGGACTCTATGGACCATAAAAATATAAATAAGTAATGTTATTTAGATTTCTGTAGTAGAGTTTATGGTTGGATTCTATGGACCATATAAATCTAAATAATATTATTGATAATATTATTATTTAGATTTCTAGGGTGGGATTCCATAGACCATAGAAATCTTAATAAGTAATGTTATTAAGATTTCTATGGTTGGATTCTATGGAACATAAAAATTTAAATAGGTAATGTTATTTAGATTTCTGTACTAAGATTTTTTTATGTTTGAATTCTATGGACCACATAAATCTAAATAATATTATTTAGATTTCTATGGTTGGATTCCATAGACCATAGAAATCTAAATAAGTAATGTTATTTAGATTTCTGTAGTTGGATTTTATTATTGGATTCTATGGACCACATAAATCTAAATTATATTATTATTTCGATTTCTATAGTTGGATTCCATAGACCATAGAAATTTAAATAAGTAATGTTCTTAAAGATTTCTATAGTTGGACTTTATGGTTGGATTATACGGACCACAGAAATCTAAATAATATTATTTAGATTTCTATGTTTGGATTCTTTGGACCATAGATATATCAATATTATTATTTAGACTTCTATGGTTGGATTTAACGAACCATAGAAATCTAAATATTGCATTTAGATTTTTATGGTCAGAACCCATGATTGGGAAGAAATGTAGTAATGAAATCGGGGAGTAAATGCCCAAGTCTGACCGCGGACAATAATAATAAACTATGAATTTCTATTGTTGTTTATATTATTTGTATTATATACTTGACTAGCTTTTGCTCGCGGCTTCGGCCACGTGGGCATCGTTTTTATGACTGTCTTTTAGGGTGAGTGGTGCGCGAGCCGCAAAGCGGCTCGCGAGCGCGGTCTCGAGTTTTCCTCCGATCCCTCAGGAAAGATATCGGGCTATTCTGATTAGAAATCTACGTCACTTCCCACCCCCTCAACCAATTCTATACAAAAAACTACTTTAGTCCGTAGCTCCGTTGCGACGCTGACGTGCGCGAGCGCGAAAATGAGTTTTCCCCATCCCTCGGTAACCATGTCAGGATATGCTAATTAGTAAATTATGTCATTTCCCACCCCCACAGCCATCTCGGTACAAAAAATCACAGCAATCCATTGTTCCGTTGCAATGTTAAAGAAACTAACCAAAAAAAGAGTATATTTTCAGTTTCCCCAGGACCAGGAACTGCATCGGACTATGCTATTTTCACGGGATAAAAAGTAGTCTATGTCCTTACCCGTGACACAGGCTACCTGCATGCCAAATTTGATCAAGATTAGTTAAGGTGTTGAAGCGTGAAAAGGTAACAAACAAACACATTTTCACATTTATAATAATTAAAGGAATACTTTTTTCCGATCCAAAGTTGCATTCAAACCTATATTACCGATGATCGCTTCCATTATATTATTTTAGAAGCCTGACCTACATCCGAGAGGCGTCTGTCTACCGACTTGGCGCCGCCGCCGTCTCCAGCTGTAATGTCATAACATAAGTCATAATATATAACTTAACATGCTTTTTATGACACATTGTACTTTAAGATTTTATATTACTATTGGTAGGTAGTGTTGTTATATATTGTATTATATGTTGAATATTAAACCTTTATAGATTAATTTTAAGGAACGTACCTAACCATAAACTTAACCATAAACCTAACCAATAACTTGAAGATAGATCCGCTTAAGATTCTCAACAATCCATTGTTCAGTTGCGATGTTAAAGAATTTAACCAAAAAAAAGAGATTTTTTTCAGTTCCCTCAGGAACTGCATCGGACTATGCTATTTTCACGGCATAAAAAGTAGCCTATGTCCTTCCCAGTGACACAGGCTACCTATACATGCCAAATTTCATCAAGATTGATCAAGGCGTTGAAGCGTGAAAAGGTAACAAACAAACAAACAAGGAGTAATATTTATGTTTAAAAAAGCTAGTTTACAGAAAAACGCTACGTTCACTTAAAATCCTACACCATTAAATTATCAACTAACATTTTATAGAATCTTTTTCTTTTAAAAGGAATGTAAATTCTAGATTCCCCTAAATTACGAAGGATTCTTGATCTTTAAATTTTTTTTTCTTCATCAGACAGTACTGGGGTAAGGATAGCAGGGATATGGGTGGTGGGGCGGATCTGAAAATTAAAAACATGGATTTAGTACTAGGATTAAGACTGAAAATAGATAAAAATAAAAATAGGCCCAGTGTCCTGAAAGGTATGGTTATACCACATAGTCTGTGACCTCTATAAAGTTATGAAATAAAATTTGATTTTTTTTCGGGAACCTTTTTCTTTATTTTATTTAATTAATAATTTGAGTGCGTTTGACTGCAACTCACCTTATGGTAGGTGATGATGCAGTCGAGGATGGTACACGCAAACTCAAATAATGCCTATTCACTCTTGCCTTGAAGGTCCCAAAACTATAGGAATCGGGAAACACTGACGCAGGCAAGGTGTTCCACTCCTGCGCTGTACGCACAATAAATGAAGAAGCTTAACGATTCGTGCGAAAAGGTGGAACAAAAAAGGGGTGCAACCTCTCCCTGCGTCTCGTTGACCGACTACGGTGGAATGGAGCCGGGGGAATGAGGTCGTGAAGTTCTTGCGCGCATTCTCCGAAATGAATTCGATAGACCTCCTCTACGTTACGTAGTAAATAGTCTTTATTCTTTGCCTACATGTAAATTGGGGTTATTTTTAGGGTTCCGTACCTCAAAAGAATAAAACGGAACCCTTATAGGTTCACTTTGTTGTCCGTCTGTCTGTCAATACTCTTTATTTTGGGCACGCGTGGAGGTATCGAGTTGAAATAAAAACCATATAACTCCGATCTTACAGTCCCTTGCAGTGCAGCTGTGACAATATCAAACTACTAAATTAACGTAAAAAAAAGATTAGGCAGTTAGTGCCGCAAAAAAAACATATTTCGACACTCTCAAGGGAAGCAAAATTTATAGGGTATTTTCCGTTGACCTAGAAACATGAAATTTGGCATGTTATACCGTCTTATACTACAAGTATAGGGAAAAATCTGAAAACTACACATTTGTGATTATATCATAAAAAAAATTAAAGTATGTAATTATGCAAGGAACAGCGGTCCAAATTTTGAATTGAGTTAACCGTGTCATGTGGGGTATTTGTCGCATAATTATTGTTTTTGATTTATTATTTTTAAGGTTCCTTATCCAGAGATGTGGAGGTACGGAACCCTCGGGGGGCGAGTCCAATTCGTACTGGGCCGGTTTATTTTTGTTCACGTACCCAATCGTGTGAGGTATCGTAATAGGAATAGGTCTCTCAAACTACTGTAGGTTTGCTAAGATAATTGTTCTGATAAAGGATTCGTTTACCAACTTAATTATTAGTTTTTTTGAATAAATAAATATAATAATAATAATTTATTATTATTCATGTTTATTTATTATTTTTATTTATTATTCATAATAATTCAAAAAAAAGCGCGTCTGACTGCGAATCATATGATGGGAAGTCACGATGAAGTCGACGATGTTACAACTCAAGTAATGCATATTCACTCTCGCCTAGAAGACCCCCAAAATTGTAAGAATCGCAAAATACTGACGCAGCCAAGCTCTACAATTTCATAGTAAAGCACAACTTACTGTTAAGCTACATCTTATGTAGCATCCAACACGAATAAACTGTGTCCCCGTCTTTTTCATTTACATAGCGTTAAAAAGAGACGAAGTCAGAGTCACGCACAAAAAAGACATCAATCATCCATCATGCTATCTGGACGGTAGTTTAATGAATTTGCTTAGGTATAGCGGTATAGTATGGTACGTACCTAACTGCGTATGATTCACGGAGGGTGCTTGAGCGCAGGTCAACAGACTATATAGGTATGTACTAAATAAGCGGCATCCGTTTTAGATGCTCCTAGGTCGACTATGGAGTGTAGCGTAACTTTTTTTTTATTTACAATTGGTAAGCCCTTGGCATCATCTCATCCTTTTTTGGTCGCGGTTTTTATGACAGTCTTTGAGGGTCAGTTGTGCGCGAGCCCCAGTGGCTGTTCTGATCAGCAGTATATGTCTCTTCCCACCCCAAATATTTATATGCAAAAAAAAAAACGTAAATCCGTTGCTCCGTTGCGACGCCGACGTGCGCGAGCCTGTAAATGAGTTTTTCCTAGGTCCCTCGGGAACTGTCTCAGGCTATATTTTAAATGAGTTTTCCCTAGGTCCCTCGGGAACTGTCTCAGGATATATTTATAAGTAGTCTATGTCATTTCCCACCCCCACAACCATCACTGAGCAAAAAATCACAGCAAACCGGTTGCTCCATGGCAATCTATAAAAAATAAACCAAAAAGTATTTTTTTTAGTTCCCTCAGGAACTGAAGTCTGCAAACGACTATGCTATTTTCACGGGATAAAAAATAGCATAAGATGTCCTTCCCCGTGATATAGGCTACCTCGGTTTGGTGAGGTGTTGAAACTTGAAAACATACCAAACTAACACATTTTCACTTTATAATATTAGTAAGGATTATTTTAATTGTTTTATGATGATTATTATTATTATTATTTGATTAATACACTAGCAGCTCTAAGAGCTGATGCGTGTATATCACTGCACTTGTGTTTTAAAAATGTTTATCAAGTCTGTTTTTAAAACTGTTGACTGTTGGAGCACTTATGACTGTTTCTGTTTCTGTTTTTGTTGTAATTAAATAAAGAGATTGTCAACGAGTGTATTTTGAAAACGCCATTTGAGCGACAATGCCACGACGGATTCGTTACGCAACTAGCATTCGAAAATTGTAAACGGCCTTCTTGCAAAAAGTTGTCTAATTCTGATGATAAAATTAATTCTTGGTGACTAATTGAGTTTTAACACAATTCCTTGGTCCCTTTGGAGGTTTGTTCATAGTTGTTAGATAAACTTACGCTAGGAGGCTAGGATATAGGACGTTTTCAAACTGCAATCATCATCAGTATCCGGGTGAATACCGATCGACTCGAACTGAATACAGTTTTTATCTCTGCGCACCGTGTGTTATAGTTTTCGAAATGTTTTTCTTCACATACCTTCACCTCTCCATACATTTTGGTTATGTAATATATGCCTACAAGCTGTCCCGGCGAACTTCGTAACGCCTCACAAACTCTGTACTATACTACATTACACAAGTATGGGAAATGTCATCACCATCATCATCATGTTAACCGAAAAAACTTCCACTGGTGGGCAAAGGCCTGCGGAGAAAATCGTAGGTTGTGTGTGAAATCGACCAACTGCAACCCGCACTGGCCCCACGTGGTCGACTAAGGCCCGATCGCCCTAATTCAGGGTAGGCTCGATCCCTTCGGTGGGGACGTATATGAGCTGATATGAGATGATGATGAAGCAATTTAGGCGCAAAAGTAAAAGGTTCGTAATAATCCGACTGCATAGAACATTATTCTCTTTTTTATGCAGTCGAGTAAATATGAATCCTAAGTCATTCAGGGAATTAAGATGAATCTAAGGTCACCTTGCACTACAAAATCCAGCAAGCCGTTTATGCTACGTACTCAACAAAGAACAAACATACATACATATACTAAAAAAACTAGTTTGGGCTGTCTTGTGAAAATAATAATAATAGCGTGTTTTTTTATTTTTCATGTGTCAATCTTTGTAAACACAATCTATTATTTTGTTTTTTTTACTTAGGTTACATTTTTGTGTGTTTATATAGAAAACTATTTGTGGAAGTTTTTTGATGTGTAACATCTTTGCTCTCGCTTTCCTGCAATTTATGGGAGTGATTTCGTGAAATGGGACGGAAATGTGTCCCATGTGTAACAGGAAGTCGCGTTTTTTCAGGCTTTAAAAGCGCGGAAAAGGCAAAGGTATCTATGACCATACAGCCTAGTCTGCCGTATCTTTGCCATCCTTTTTTCAGGCTTTAAAAGCGCGGAAAAACCAAAGGTATATATGACCATACAGCCTAGTCTGCCGTATCTTTGCCGTCCTTTTATAAAGTATTTTGTCACATGTTACACATCATATGCGAGTACTGTAGGTCTCGCTCGAATTTTTTTTATTAGCTAATAGTTAATTTTGTAATGTTATCTATCATGTAGGTAAACTTCCCTAATAAAATAAAATAATAGAGAACGTGACGTTTGATAATGTATTATCAATGATAATACGAATTGTCGACTAACTTAGTAAATACGGGCTGAATTATCAAGATGAAGTTTGTCGAGTAGGCTAAAATAGGTTATTTTTTGTACCTACCAAAAGTTATCTAAATTTGATAACACGCGTAATGTACATATTAAAAAATGATTTTAGTCAGAACGTCATTTACGGCAACTGCGTCATATCGCAACTAGGGATGCATCCGATACCGATACCGATACCGACATATCGGTATCGGCGTTATTTTTATGACAGATTCAACGATAGTTTTCAAATTTCGCGCTTTAAAAATGTAATGTAAACGCGCGTGTTGTCCCATCTATTTCGTTTCAAACGAGGCATCTGTCGCATCCGAGAGACTATTTTCCACCGCAGGTCTTATTTAAACAGACTTGCGAAATCGCCTTTGCCCGCAAAACTTAAGAATGCTTTGTTTTTTAAATAAAAATCTTATAAATGTTTATTTTGATTACTAAAACTATTAATTAATTGTGTTTTAATTATTCTACCTTCCTTTTTGAATTCAATAAGCGTATCGGTATCGGTATCAGTATCGCCGATATTTTTATAAGGGTATCGGTCTCGTATCGGCAAAAAGGCGTATCGAGGCATCCCTAATCGCAACATAACTCATTACGCCGCAAAGTTACGAAAACCTACATTTAATTAGAGAACCCGTTTTACCAGCTAAATCAAAAGGAAAAAAAAAACGGTCAAGTGCGAGTCGGACTAGCACTCCGAGGGTTCTGCACCACCACACTTCTCCACACAACTACATAGTAAAATTACAATGATACCTATTCACACTACAAATAAAAGACATCAACGCGAGCTACAATATAAGCTTTTTTTTGGCATTCAGTTCGGACTCCTTAGCGAGAGTACGACACACACTTGGCCAATTTTAATTATTTGTTGTTTTATTTCAGTATTAGTACTATATTCAAACTAAGTTTCACCCTTGCATCCATTCCCGTTTTTATGACAAAGATAAATCAAAAATACTTGTAGAGACCTATAAAAAACACTTTTGTTTGGTTCTCGAACGTATAGGATTTCTACGTGATTTTGTTTGCTTTGTCATTTGCTTTTAGAAATGTCATTTCACGCAGAGATTTGTTACCATAGATGGGTTATGCACTAACAAACAACATTTAAAAATCGAATTCATTTACACACACAATTTAATAGGTTGTTCGCTTCCATTGCACCGAATGCTACTAAGAAAAGAGATGCCAATTGGTATCTTTTTTTTGCTTCACTTTTTGGACGCATGTAACCTATCTACCTCCCCATTATATAGCATATCTCTGATTTCACGACCATTTGCATGCAGTGTCCGGGGTGTATGGAACCCTTGTAAGACAATTGTTCACGTAAACATAAATATTGTGCTGAGTCCGACAGAAACGTTTTAAACCGTCATTGTTTGTAAATAAGTACTTAATAACGGTGGATATGTATGACATACACGTTAATACAGTTTTTTGCCTCGAAAATTCCCATCCCATGCTATAGCAGCCATTGCAAAAGGCAATTGTTGATCGAATAGTTTGCGCAATGCTTATAATTGTAGCATAAACTGTTCATTTAAACTAGGCATGGATGAAAACAGCGCATAGTGGATGGAAATCGGGCTACACGAGGCTAGTCTTTCAAGCTAGGATATAAGGTTAGTAAATAACATACCTTAAACCAGGATAGTTTATTAAGGCGAGGTATTGATTGAACAGTTGTCTCTGTCTTTTTCTTTACGTGTAAAGAGTAAAGAAAATAACCACACTTTTGCACTTTTTAAATGGATTTTTCGTTGAAGAGTTTCGAAAAATTTAACTAAATTAAATTAATTATTAATTGAACTTAATTACAGGCTTTGTTTCGCTTTGCTTTAATTTATGCTAATTGAAGCAAAGTGAAGTAAAACCTGTAAACATTTGTAGGAAATTTTTTTTTCTTTTAAATTTGAAATTTATATCATTATTTTCTTATTTTCAAACTACGCAGTTTAAGTTTATTCAAATATGTTTGGGATTTTTTTATGATCGAGTCAAGTTAATTTAATCGTGTCATGAACTTACAAGAGCCCTAGGTAATATCCTTGAATATAACATATCTTTTTTCAGGACAATAAATTAAGCGGGAATAATTTTCCTGATTTTTTTGCTAAGCGCTTTTCACTGCTTATTTGCCAATATACACAGCCTTAACCCGGCGAGGATGTGGAGGGGTCATTTTGACTCTGTCAATTTTTAATCGAATGTAGTTTTTTTTTTCCGCGGTCATAGGACGTTGGACGTCTCAGTAGCTGTTGCTATATTAAGAGACCCGCCCACACGTTCAACACCGCTTCTCAGTCGGCCGCCGCCTGCGAACAGAGTCACACATGCGCAAAGTCAAAAAGATTAAATATCTATCACCCTACCAGAAGCATTACAATCCAGCCTTTAGCAGTGTCTTCATACAGTTCAGTATTTTTTAACCTTTGCTAAAACTAATTAAATTAAAAAAAAACTTTATTATTACATGTGCTTTTTTTAAATCCATAAAATATTATCCAACTAATAGAGTCAACTTGAATTCTTTGTTAAAAAATATAAATATAGTCATTAAAAATGCAATAAAATACAGGGTAAAATATACCCTCCAAAACCGCCACGTAACTTTTTTCACCACATCCTCGCCGGGTTAAGACTGGGTTTTTATTTTACTAGCCTAACTTTAAATTAAAAATATAATAAATTTATTAATTTTTATTTTTTTTTTCTCTATGAATTTGTTTATTGCCCACTACTACCCCACGATAATGATTTCTCTGGTTTCCTTCACCTAAAAATTGTCTGGAAGAGATCGCTTGTTAGCGATAAAACCGCCTATATGTACAACTTCCTTAATCATCGTATCTTTTTTTTCTTACGTTGTGCCATAAAGTGTTTACAATCAATCAATCAATAACAACACAACTGCATAAAAACTTTAACCCTCTTTCTTGGGAAGTTGGGTAAAATGTATCCTATGTCACTCACGGGATCAAGACGAATCTAACGATACCTCGCACTCTTAAATTCATCAAGCCATTTTGAAGACATAGTGAAACAAAGCCAAGAGCGTCGGTGGCGTAGCGGCTAGGGCCACCGCCTCCTGTCCGGGAGGTGGTGGTTCGAATCCTGCCACGTACCAATGTGATTTCGAATTTAGATTTCATATGTACGTATATCCGACGCTCTTACGGTGAATGAAAAACATCGTGAGGCAACCTGCCACGCCTGCGAAGAAATTCGCAGGTTGTGTGTGAAGTCAACCAACCCGCACTGAGCCCGCGTGGTCGACTAAGGCCCGATCGCCCTATTTCAGGGTATGCTCGAACCTGGCAAAGCCCGGTGGGTAGCCTGGTGAAGCCCGGGCATAAATGACTTGTGGAAAAGTTTGTAAGAATAATGGAAAAGCTAACACGTTAAACAAATGACTTCATTCGCAACAACCATGTACATTTTGCAATTTTTTTTATTATCTTTGTTTATTTAAAAAAAGTACAAAACTGATTTTGATAAATTTTATATGGAACCTGGAGGCATAAACTCTCAAATAAAAAAGTACAATCAATATCGGTACGCAACCGGCAAGAAAGCGCGTAACAAGCACACAAAAAATATACAGTTTTTTACCCAAAATTGATAGTCCCCTGGGCATCACTCACGATGATGATGACGATGATGCCGAAAATGAAAGCGGGGGCGGGGTTACCAAGATTCCGCAATAGGGAACTGGCTATCTATCATAGCTTCACGCCGGAACACATCAATGTTTAACACTCAAGTTTGGCGGCAAGATTTAGAAGCCAGGCGGGCATAGAAAATGCGTTACCTACCACCAACCAAACTGATTCTTCCAAAATTTTACCCCGCCGGGAATCGAACCCGCGACCTATTCATATGAAGCGAACAGACTAACCATAACACCATGGAGGCGGTTGTCGAATTGAGAACCTCCTTATTTTTTAAGTCGGTTGGAAGGGGTCGGAAATTTCAATGAAATTTTCCGTACTCGCTATTTGATATCGTTTTATGATTTCATAGGGAGGCAATTTAAATTTTTATTATGGTTGTGGAATTTTTCTTTATTGCTTGATAGGTTATTGCTTTATTGCTTGATAGGTGTTTATACAATTTAATAATAGACGCCCTAAATGTAATATTAGGTATTTACCTATGAAATTGCCGATTGTATAAAAAAGTTTAAATATGAAAATTAATATTAAGAACAATAGTTATTGAAACAAAATTTATTCTCAAAATAGCATTAGACTATTAGAAATTAAATGGTGGTAAACATATTAAGCCTATTGTTTAGATATATTGAGAGCACGGTGGCTTCAACTCCAAAAAGTCGGGTTTTATCACCTGAAAAAATCGCCCTTATTGAGGCAAAAAATACACAGTTTTAATTTTAAAGCTTTAGGGTTATTGTAGCAGTTTCTTCGTTACTAATGTCATATTTGAGTATACCCCGCATAAGATTTCGTCACTTTCAGGAAAATTCAAGAAAATTAACAAGTTTAAAAAATTGCCCCATTTGACCACTAAGAAAACGCCTTTGTTCCATTCAATGCTAATTAGCACAGGGGATTTAAAACATGAAAGACATGCCACTGTTTAGTCTTTATCCCTACTAATCCCTACTTATATTATAAATGCGAAAGTAACTCTGTCTGTCTGTCTGTTACGCTTTCCCGCTTAAACTTCTCAACCGATTTTGATGAAATTTGGCACAGACAATCTTTAGACCCTGAGAAAGGACATAGGCTACCTGAGTTTCCACGCTCGCGATCCGCTTCGGCTCGCGCACTGCGCACCCTCGAAAAGTTATAGAAACGTTGTCCACGCGGGTGAAGCCGCGGGAAACAGCTATAATATATAAAAATGAATCTCTATTTCCCTTGGTCATCGCATCACGCGTGAACGGCCGGCTGGACCGATTTCACTAATTCTTTTTTTGTTGAGTTCGTTATTGCCAGGAGAAGGTTCTTATGTAGGGTAGGGTAGAGTAGTGCAGGGAAATGTAGTGTAGTGTAGGGTAGGGCAGATGAGGGTAGGGTAGGGTAGGGTAGTGTAGAGTAGGGAAGGGTAGGGTAGAGTAGGGTAGGGTAGAGAAGAGATAGAAGTTCCCCAGGACAGCTAGTAACTAATAAAAGACCATATGTAGTGCCACCATTAGTTGTCAGTCAGAACAAAAGCTAGGCTGATACGTTTCTTTTTTTTATTAACATTACTGATTATAAATAAACCAAAATGGCCGAAATTAGTTTTGTATGAAAACACGTGAACAACATTAAAATTAAACTTATTAACTTTATCGAAAAAACAAAGACGTACAAGCCTAAGCTTTTGTTCTGACTGACAACCTATCAAAAGTTGGTCCGAATCGGTTAACATTTAAGAGGTGAAAATCGTTAACGCCGTTTGTACGAAAAGTCGCAACTTCACAATCCTCTTAAGCTAAACATAAGAAACTTTGTTCTAACCGTTTTAAAAACAAATAAAAACATTTCATTTCGGATTTTTTATTTGTTTTTAAAACTTATACTTATAATTTACTTTTTACTGCTTAAACGAGTAGATAAGTGAATCAAGTTGTATGAATTGAATCATCCATCATCATCATCATCCCCCAACCTAGTTCTCCCAGTGCGGACCCAGTTCGTGCAAATCATCGCTCCACCTAGCCGGGCGCCGTCCCACGCTACGTTATCCTAAACGCGGTCTCCACTCCGGAACTCTCTTGTCAAGCGGTTATCGGTTCTGCGACAGATGTGTGTCCGGCCCACTACCACTTCAGCCGGCTAATTCAGTGACCTTGGTTCTCTGGGGATGAAATGAATATATGCATAAAAAAATCAATTTGTTCTTAAGTTTTCTGTAAGGTAACCTACGGCACAGTATTACGACATGGTTCACAGTAGCGCAACGCCTTTGATGTCGCACGATGCCGTTACGGCGTAGGTACTAGCCCATACTAGCCTGTAGTCAGCCTGGTAAACTCGCGGAGTTTGGAAGGCTGTGCCCCGCCGCCCGCTACCCCGCAAGTACCCTTCCGTTGCTTATACGCTGAGCATTCATTCGCATACATTCGTTGCACTACTTTCATCACATCAGCTCTTTTATATGTCCCCACCGAGGGGCTCGAACCTACCATGAATTAGGGCAATCGCGCCTTAGTCGACCACGCGGGCCCAGTGCGGGTTGGTCAACTTCACACACAACCTTCGAGTTCGACCTTCGAGTAAGAGCGTCGCCGGATAAACGTACATAATGAGATCGAAATTCGAAAAACATTGGTACGTGGCAGGACTCGAACCACGACTTTCCAGACAGGAAGTAGCGGCCCTTGCCATTGCGCCACCGACGCTCTACTTTAACCCCACGCATGCCTGGTGGCCACTCGATACAAAATCTGTCATAACTTAACAAATACAAAGTTGACTCTGTAGCTTCCGTTAATGATTGCCACGTGCTAATAATCCCCTCCCTGCAGTCTTAAGCCAGATTTCTTCCGAGTTAGACGCGATCAAAGTGATCAAAGTGTAGTAATTGTCTCCAAAACGTCGGTCAAGAACATGATGAAGAATGATTTCGAAATTTTGAAGGTTTTTTCTCAAGGTTAATAAATATGCTAATTTGGTAATTTTTGATTAAAGTTTTGACTTATTCATATAAATATATATAAAATTAATCGTAGCTAATAAAAAAAATATAATATTTGTATATTTTTCTACTTAAAAACAGTCATTCTAATTGGGGTCCAATGGGCCCCACCAGGCACGCCGTGTGATTTTCATCCACCAGGCATGCGGAGGGTTAAGCCGCTATATTGTAATACTGTGCCTACGGCATGCGTCAGTGAACGTTATGGTAAAATACCAAGATAGAAAAAAGATTCCACAAAACCAACAACTATAAAAGAGATGTATTACCATGGTACCATAGATATTATCATAACTCTTTTGCTTTTCTGTTATCACTGAATGCTCATGATTATCCAATTTAAAGGATTAACAGTCATTTGAAATTAGAATCTAACGTTTCAATATTGTAATGAAATTGCGACGAGGAATAGTGAAAGCGGTGCTGGCAAGATCACCCACCCGTCTTCGGCAGTCGGAAAACAGAAAAAGAAAAAGTATCAGCTGATTGGTGCATTTTATCACGTAGAAAGTATTGTTTCTTTCGTTGAAACAATATAACTTCAAAACTTGGTCACACATTTCAATCTGCCTGGGTGCAAAGTGGTGTGAATAGTGAGGCGTACTCTAGTATTTGCTACCATAGAAATTGAAATTTCATAAAAGTTCTGCCCATAAAGGGTTAAACCAAGAAGGACGTAATTATAGTCATTTATTCACCAGGCAACAATGCACATTGCTTAGAGGCAGGTGAATTTTACAATATATATATATATATATTAACTAACATAATAATTAATAAATTACATTTAATAGCACATTCATGTTCTCTCGCAATCTATTTGAGAAAATGAGTATCTGTTATTATTTCATTCATGTATTCATTTACTGAGCAATATGCATGTTTTTGAAAAAAAAATCTCAATTTTGCTTTGAACTCTAGCTTAGGGAGATCCATTATTAGTTTAGGTAGTTTATTGTACATCGTTATTTTTAGTGGGATTCCTTGTTTGAGAGTTTTTGTCAGCCGTACAGTAGGTTATTACGTGTTTCTTGGTTTAAGTACAAATTTAGCTACAATAAAACCATTTTCCTTCATATCATAACCAAATCACACCCCGGACACTTCATACAACGGGCCAGAAATGACATTTCAAAAAAGGAATGACGGAACAAACAAAATAGCGGCGAAATCCTATACGTTCGACAACCAAAATGTAACCAATCTGTATCAATCAGGGTGACGAGGGGTGAGGTCGCAATCTAGAGAGCGCCAGGGAGTGTCCATACTGTATGTTAGTACTAATATGTATACTTTGACCAAATGCAGGCTTAAATACATGGTAGAGTTACAGTGTATCTGAGTAACGAATCTTAACTTGGCACAAAAAGTATATAGATCTCAATTTTAATGCAAAAAGATTATTTTAAATATTTTAGAATACTTAACCGCAGGAGAACCAAAGTAACCGACTTAGCTCACAGAATCACTAAACTGAAGTGGCAGTAGGCAGGGCACATAGCTCGTAGAACAGATGGTCGTTAAGTTCTCGAGTGGCGACAGCGCACCGAAAAACGTAGCGTGGAAAGGCGTGGACCGACGACCTAGTGAAGATCGCGGGAAGCCGATGGATGCGGGCAGCGCAGGACCGGTATCTTTGGTGGAAATCAAATCTTTGGGCAAGGCCTTTATCCAGCAGTGGACGTTTTTCGGCTGATATGATGATGATGAGGGATACTTACTTCCCATACATGTAAATAAATAAACTTTTTTCGAATACACCATTTCGTGTGGGGTATTGTTGAATATATCTTTTAAAGTGTTTTTGTTGTACTATTTGCAAGATATAGGCCGCCAGTCTTTAGCAGGTGTCCACCTTCCTGGCGATCCGTTTGACTGACACACCCTGGACACTTCATACTACGGGCCAGAAATGACATTTAAAAAAAGGAAAGACGGCACAAACAAAATGGCGGCGAAATCCTATACGTTCGACAACCAAACTGTAACCAATCTGTATCAATCTGGATGACGAGGGGGTAAGTTTGCAATCTAGAGAGCGGCAGGGAGTGTTCATACTGTATGTTAGTACTAATATATATACTTTCCTACTGTCGTCCTAACCAGAGGTGCCGGATTCAAATCCGGACGGCCAATGTATCAATGAGTTTTTCGTAACTTACGTACATATACTCTCCGATTGCTTTAACGGTGAAGGAAAACATCGTGAGGAAACCTGCACAAAACACACCTGCGAAGAAACTCGAAGGTTGTGTGTGAAGTCGACCAACCCGCACTGGGCCCGCGTGGTAGACTAAGGCCCGATCGCCCTAATTCAGGGTAGGCTCGAGTCCCTCGGTGGGGACGTATATGAGCTGACATGATGATATATACTTTGACCCAGATTTGTTTCTAGGTCCTAGAAACTATCCCATGTAATGCGGGTCTACGTAGGAACACTTATCATCATCATCATTATATCAGCCAAAAAACGTCCACTGCTGGACAAAAATGAAAAAAATGAATGAAAATTATTTCAGGTTCATTATAAACCGTCTGATACGACAAGACAAGTTTTCTGAAAACCACCATAGAAGGAAAGATAGAGGGAAGGAGAGGCAGTGGAAGGCCAAGGCGAAACTACATATAGAGCAAAAAAACATGACTGCATAAAACATTAACCCTCTTTTTGAAAATGTCGGGTAAAATGTATCCTATGTCACTCACGGGATCAAGAGGAATCTAACGATACCTCGCACACTAAAATCTATCAAGCCGTTTAGAAGATATCTTGGAATAAAAAAACAATATAGTATAATATACAACAATAATATTATTAGGTCTTTACCTATGAAATTGCCGATTGTATAAAAAAATTAAAATAATATTAAGAACAATAGTTATTAAAACAAAATTTATTCTCAAAATAGCATTAGGCTATTAGAAATTATATGGTGGCAAACATATGCCTATTGTTTAGATATTTTGAGAGCACGGTGGCTTTTTTTCACCTGAAAAAAATCGCCTTTATTGAGGCAAAAAATACACATTTTTAATTTTAAAGCTCTAGAGTTCTTCGTTACCAATGTCATATTTGGGAATACCCCGCATAAGATTTCGCCACTTTCAGGAAAATTCAAGTAAATTAATTAGTCTAAAAATGCCCCATCTGACCACTAAGAAAACGCCATTGTTCCATTCAATGGTACATAGCTCAAGGGATTGGAATATGAAAGACATGCCTCTAGTTAATAATGAAAGACCTAGTGTCACTATAAGGTAAATAATAAAAAACAATAACTTTTTTATTTTAATTAAAAATTGGCATTGAACTTCACAAGCTGAATCGGCATTTTCATAGGTTATAGAACAATACACTAACAATACAGTAATATTTAACAATACATTCTTTTTTTGGGTATTGTTATGCAATAAAAGAAAAGGCTGCTTTCGTGTCGTATCAAAACCTTAAAATGATGGCTGAGGATAGCCAGAATTGGAGATTACTCCACTGACAATAGCAGTGCTCTTACAATTGAAAGAAGTAGATTCTAACAAAAAATTTTCGAGTTATGAAGCACTTGGTCGGTTTTATGTCCACTTAATAAGCACGTGTTGCAAAATATGCTCTAATCGCACCTTAAATCTGAGTGTTGGCGTGATGATAACAAGCTGGGATCGCACGCGCACGCGATCAGAGAAAACAACAATACTATTTACAAGTAATTCACTTTCTCCTTGAATGCTCTACTTAGGTATCAATTTTAGATGGTAGGTGTAAGAAAACACGTGTTATGTAAATTATAGTGCTTCCTTGTTCATCATCATCATCATCATCATCATCATATCAGCTGTAAGCCCCCCCACCCCCCTCCCCCTCGGTAAACAAAACAAACCAGGACACGCGTACAGTGAGAATAGTATGACGCGCGCTGAAGCCGAAAACTACGCGCCTACCTTGGCCACACCCTGGACACTTCATACTCGTACAGCAGGCCAGAAATGACATTTAAAAAAAGGAATGACGGCACAAACAAAATGGCGGCGAAATCCTATACGTTCGACAACCAAACTGTAACCAATCTGTATCAATCTGGGTGACAAGGGGGTGACGTCGCAATCTAGAGAGCGGCAGGGAGTGTCCATACTGTATCATCATCATCATCATATCAGCCACAAATCGTCCACTGCTGGACAAAGGCCTCCCCCAAGGATTTCCACGACGACCGGTCCAGCGCTGCCCGCATAGCTCACAGAATCGCTAAACTGAAGTGGCAGTGGGTGACATAGCTCGTAGAACAGATGGCCGATGTGGCGGTAAGGGTTTCGAGTACCGTAGGCAGGCCTCCCACTCAGTAGACCGATGACCTGGTGAAGGTCGCGGGAAGCCACTGGATGCGTGTAGCGCAGAACCGGTCGCCGTGAAAATCCTTGGGGAGGCCTATGTCCAGCAGTGGACGTCCTTCGGCTGATATGATGATTAGAGTACTTTCATACAAGCACAAGTGGCTTCACTTTTATCGCCGTACGCGTGTTCTGGTTTATTCTGTATTCTGACGCCTCCTCCAAGGATTTCCACAACGATCGGTCCTGCGATGATGCGGGTCATCCAGCGGCTTCCCGCGACCTTCACCAGGTCTTCAGTCCATCGAGGGGGAGGCCTCTCTGCGCTACATCTTCCGACGCGCGGTCGACACGTCTAGTCAACTTGTTAAGCATTTGAAAATAGGGTAATTGAGTGATATGGCTAGCATTTTTGAACTACATTTTTTTATTCAAAAATCAAATTTTGTTTAAAGAATATTTGAAAATAGCTGTTTCTCGCGGCTTCACCCTCGTAGACAACGTTTCTATGAATTTTCGAGGATGCGCAGTGCGCGAGCCGCAAGCCGCTCGTGAGCGTTGAAAAAGTAGCCTATGTGTTAATCCAGGTCCTAATCTGTCTACCTCCCATATTTCGGCCATATACGTTCAGTAGTTTTTGCGTGAAAGAGTAATAAACATACATCCATACATTCTTACCAACTTTCGCGTTTATTACTATTAGTAAGATTTAACCGAAATGGCAAAGCGTACGTGCCATACATAATGACTTTAATTTTAAATTTTTAACATTTTAAAAATAAAAAACTGATAAAGGAGAACGATTAGGGTATCTTGAAATTTCAGCAGGAGAGGTGATTAAGTCTCTTCTTCGTCGCACTCTTCATTTTCTGAAGGTCGTGTCTAACTAGGCCGGTTCTTGTTGCTGTTGGTAGGCAACGTTGGTAATGTTAATCAGTTTGCGCCAAGAGTCCCTGTCTTCAGCCTGTCGGAGAGCGGTGGTAATGGGCCGGTGAAGTACGGCTTTTTTTTTAAATAAAAAATTTGAGTGCGTTTGACAATATCTCACCTGATGGTAAGTGACGATGTAGTCAAGGATGGTACACGCAAACTCAAATAATGCCCATTCACTCGCGCCTTAAAGACCCCCAAATTGTAGGAGTCGGGAAACACAGACGCAGGCAAGGAGTTCCACTCCATCGCTGTCCGCATGATAAATGAGGAAGCGTAACGCTTCGTGCGTATAGGCTGAATATCAACAACAAAACATAATAAGCTTTTCCAGATCATCTAGTTAAGTGTAAATAGTTAAGTAGTTAAGTGAAAATATTACTATTTCAACTCACTTCCAAAAAGGAGGAGGTCTACATGTTTTTCTTGTTGTATGTTTGTAACGCGATATCTTCGCAGATTATAAGCCAATTTAGGGAACCAGATAGGGTATGCTGCCAAGTTAGTCCCATTATTTTTTTTTTGAAAATTAACAAAAATCAAAAACAATAATGCAAAATTGTAGTAAGTTATTGCAATGGAAATCGTTTTTTAGGGTTCCGTACCCAAAGGGTAAAAACGGGACCCTATTACTAAGACTCCGCTGTCCGTCCGTCTGTCTGTCCGTCTGTCACCAGGCTGTATTTCATGAACCGTGATAGCTAGACATTTAAAATTTTCACAGATGATGTATTTCTGTTGCCGCTATAACAACAAATAGAAAAAAAATAGAAAAACAAAGAAAATGTGAAAGTCTCCATACAACCTATGTGTTTTTTTTTGAAACGTGAAGAAACTAGCGCCATCTAGTATGATGGTACGGAACCCATTGTGTGCGGTTCCGACTCGCACTTTACCGTTTTTTTAACGTGTTGAGCGTTTACAATTATTTAACTCAACTAGATTAGGCACCGCATTCTGAATTTCTGACCAACATGTGGAATGAAAACATGTTTTCTGTGTTTGTGACGAAAGTAGAGTCTGACAAGTGTTCCAATTGGAAAATTTAGGTACCAGACACACAGTAGACACCTGCAGGGAAGTGTGTCATTCAGCTGGACGTAAAATTACAAGAAACAAAGGTCCAAATGTTTTCTTTTTTTTTTTAATTGTGGAGTCATAGTGAAAAGAACAACGCATTGGTTTTATTTCATACGCACACGCAGGTTCTAAAAACCAATTTAAAATCAAAAATATTTGTAGGTATTTTGGTCATTTTCATTTGCAGTTTTTTGTCACTAAGTAGTGTTGTGATCTTCGAAAAGCCGTAAATCACTGAAAATAATAATCAATCAATCAATCAATCAAATATGCTTTATTGTACAATTACAAAAATAATATAAAATAAAATTATAATGACCTATTTTTAAATTATTTAATTTAAAAAAATGAGCTTGGACTACATCTCACTAGATGGAAATTGGAAAGTTGAGATGTAGTCGGGGATGTTACATGCAAAGTTAAATATTCACTCTCGCCTCGAAGTTCCCCAACCAAATTGTCGGAAAAGACGCAGGCAAGGAGTTCCACTCCATCGCTGTCCGCATAATAAATGAGATAGTGTAACGCTTCGTACGGACAGACAGAATATCAACAACAAAGGGGTGGAACCTCTCCCGGCGTCTCGTTGACAGAAGGTGGAATGGAGCTGGGAGGATAAGGTCATGTTAATAAATACAGTATCAGGTACTAATAAAAAGTCTCCTACATCCTATTCTACAATTTATAATCAACTCCTATACCCAAATTCAATCAAACTTGTCCAGTTCCTGATTGAAACACAAACATACAAACTTTCACATTAATTATAATATTAACTAGTAGGATTAGTATGGGAAATCGGAACATGGTTTAGCAGGGTTCCAAATTATCAAGATAATATTTTCGTATTTAATTATCATTATAATTATCCGACAACTATGAGATAATTATCGGCGTTGATTCATACTTTTGCCTCTATAATTTTTAACTAAAAATTAAAATACAAAAATATTATGTAGAAAAAATAACAAAATAACTTTTTTATTATTTAAGTATACAATAGAATAAGTTTATTGAGACACCAGGCACATAATATATAGTTAATGTTACATAATTACTGTTATGTTAAAAATAAAAATTTTACTTACACTAGACAAACATGTTAATTTTAAATAAACGAGAAGAAGTAAATACATATAACAGGTAATTTAGGTATAAGCCCGGCGACATCAAAAGGTCCCAGCTCAGCATATGCAGCAGAGACAAGTCTCAGCTACGCTGATGATTCTGCTGTAACCTTGCAAGAGATGAACACACTTCAATAGTTTATCAATGGTTAAGTGTAAGTTTAACCACGGTTATTAATCAAATTTTTTTGGTGGCTTTTTTCTGAGTTTGAGAATTGACGCATTTCGACAATTCACTTAACGTCAAATCGTGGTCGAATGAACATGGCAGGATATAGCGCGAGAGTAGCGTTTTGTCAAAATTAACTATAATATTAATGTTTTGTTATAGCATAAATTTTATCAATTTTATAATTATATATAGTTAATTTGTCACTGCAATTACACACATATTATTACACTCATAAATAATATTATAAAACAAAACATAACAAATTAAAAAGAGCAAAAAAAAAAGAATACAAAAACATATGTGTGTTGCAGTAGTACAAAAGGGCCGTGACTCAGTGTGTTGATTTGCTCTTGCGAGCAATACACTGGTAATTCTGCCACAGCCCGACGACTGTGTCGATCACAAGAGATATAAAAACGAGCAAAAAAAAACCAAAACTAACGTAATGAAAATACAAATATTTTAGTGTGTATTTCTGTGTGTGTGGTTCGGTGTGTGAAAGGATGGAAAAAATTATCGATAATTATCAACGATAACTATCACGTAGAACCCTGATTTTTGGCTCCGATTGTATAGGTTGAATTTATAGGTTGAGTTTGTATAGGTAAAAAATGTTGAATTTCATGCATGAGTAGGATCCACAATAGCGAACAAAACCTCACCTGCAGTAACAGACTACTACTTGATGGGCATTAGGTCCCACAGGGCAGTACTAGGAAAACATCTGCTTATACGAAAACAGCTGCTGTTATGGAGCTGATATAAAATAACCCGCAATACCTATATGGAAAGGAATGTCGTCAATTCGCATACTGTAAAATTGATGCAGAAAAACGTCCAATAGAATTAGGCATTATTTGAGTTTGCGTGTACCATCCTCGACTACATCGTCACTTACCATCAGGTGAGATAAAGTCAAACGCACTCAAATTTTTAATAAAAAGGAAGAAAAAAAAAGAAACGACACATTAAAAAAACATGTTAAAAACCGCCTAAGCTAAGTGCGACACAGGCAACCGCCGCCATCTATCCCTTGGATAGCACCGTTAATTGTGCCAAACGATAAGAGAGAAATAGAGTCAAAGATTATTTACTAACATAACTTCAGTCGCAACAACCAAGTAGTACTAATATATAAGGTGTAACTAAATTAGCTGAAACTTTTTTAACTGGTGCTTCTATCCATGAAACTGAACAACTTTCCCCGTGGAACCCATAGTCAAATCGCAAAAAAAATTTGGCTCTCCCATACAAACTCGATCAGCTTACAAACTCGATCAGCTGATCAGCCAACTTTGTATGTGAAATACAAATTTTTTTTTGAGATTTTACTATGGGTTTCATGGGGAAAGTTGTTCAGTTTCATGGGTAGAAGCACCAGTTAAAATAGTTTCAGCTAATTTTGTTAGACCTTATATATACTTTGACCAAGTACAATTTTGTATTTTTCGGATCATCAGAAGGGTTTTGGGCGGATCTAAGAAATAAACAATTTACAAGGGCCGCTACCTTCTGTCCGTGAGGTCGTGGTTCGAATACTGCCACGTGACCATGTGTTTTCGAATTTCGATTTCAAATGTATGTTTATCCGACCAACCCGCACTGGGTCCGCGTGGTCGACTAAGGCCCGATCGCCCTAATTCAGGGTAGGCTCGAGCCCCTCGGTGGGGATGTATATAAGCTGATATGATGTGGTCTTTATTCGAAATCATTGAGTATTTGAGCATATAGGGGGGCAACAACTATTGATTAATTGTAATTTTATAACTGTAAACATTACAAACAATTTAATAACATATTTTTCCCCATGAGCTTTTAAGCATTTAAAAAAATATTTGAAATATTTGCTTTCCATTACTTAAAAATTAAATCAGCTGATCGTTGAAATGAGAAGTCCAAAATACGATTATTTATGGTATTTTTCATTTTATGAAAAGTGACCATTATAACCCGTCGGTGAAAATCGCGGGAAGCCGATGGATGCGGGCAGCGCAGGACCGGTCGTCGTGGAAATCCTTGAGGGAGGCCTTTGTCCAGCAGTGGACCTTTCGGCTGATATGATGATGATGATGTTGACCATTATAGTAAATACTATAATGGTCAACATCCACTTAGTGACACTATAGTGCTATTTTATTTATTTCCGATTTATAAGAAACAACAATAGATAAACATATGTACCTACCTTGAAGAATCATAAACGTAAATTCATAATTTTGAACAATAAAAAAAACGACTTCAAACAGGAAACTAAGGTTCCCCTCGATTTCTCTGGGATGCCATCATCAGATCCTGATTTCCTTATCATGGTACCACCCTTGGGATATCTACTTTCCAACAAAAAAATAATTATCAAAATCGGTTCATAAACGACGAAGTTATCCGCGAACACCAAACACACATAAAAAAAATGTTATACGTTCGAATTGAGAAACCTCCTCCTTTTTTGAAGTCGGTTAAAAATGAAAATTAATTTGGTAAGAGGCATTTGGGATGAGGTAACAATTCATTTCTCATTGTTTAAAAAATTTTAGCTCCCATTTAGCCAGTTCATGGTTCACTCACATAATGTGGGCACATTATTATTAAAGTATATTTATTAGTACTAAAGTACAGTATGGACACTCCTTGCCGCTCTCTAGATTGCGACCTCACCACAGATTACTAAATAGATACTTACCTCACCCCCTAGTCACCCAGATTGATACAGATTGGTTATAGTTTGGTTCTCGAACGTATGGGATTTCGCCGTGATTTTGTTTGCTCGTCACTTGTTTTTAGAAATGTCATTTCACGACCGTTGTATGCAGTGTCCGGGTTGTGGTATTACAATATGGCTTACAGTAGCGCAACGCCTTTGATGTCGCACAATGCCGCCACGGCGTAGGTACTAGCACAGATTACTACAACCCGGTCACATTATCTATGGACCTGGCGTCGATGACGTCACGACACGTATCGGCAACGAAGTGCTAACCGTACTGACGCGACGGGACGAGCGCAGGGAGGTGAAAGGGGAACGGGGAGGGGCTTCACATTCCAGCGAGGTCCAGAGATAATGTGACCGAGTTGTAAATAGTTTATAGCCTGTAGCCAGCCTGGCAAACTCCGCGAGCCCCGCCGCCCGCTGCCCCGCAAGTACCCTTTCGTTGCTGTGCGTAAGTACATTCGTTGCGCTACTGTAAGCCGCTATATTGTGATACTGTGGTATGGGGAAAAGGAATGAAAGAAACCAAGGTTAATTAACTACATGTTTAAACCTCATAACTTATAATTATGACCCGAATAACATCCGTTTTATGGTGGGAGGGAAAACTGTAAGTAGACATGTATGAAAGCCCATCATAATTAGTTCTTGTATTTTTTTAAACTATTGTATAGCTTTTATCGCGGGCATTGAGGGGACCGAATCAAGAAATTTCGTAACGACAATAAAACCTGAAACCCCAAAAAAAAAAATACGATTGATTGATTGGCGATGGCGATGGCGATTGATGATGATGATCATGATGATGATGATGAACTTTATTAATGTTAATTTATTACATAAGCATCCCGCGCCCCAAGGACTATATGGTACTGGTAAATACTGCATAAATAAAAAATAAATAAATAATTATAATTGCATAAGTTGATAAAAAATGATATGCAATAGCTTTACCGCGGCAGTCCCCGAGTGCCACACGTCTTTTTTTTTGTAGGGAAGAAGTTATTGAGTATTTACGATGAGGACTTTTCATACTAAATTGAGATCAATTAATTTTGTACGGAAAGTCCAATTTTTTTCGGATTTTTTTTTATTCGAAAGGACGAGCTTGTTGTTGGCCATGGGGGCATTTACAACTTCACCGGGCAGGGGAGGCAAGTGCGGATGTCACTCAACCTAAATGCAAAGTTTTTTTTCAGAATTGACCATAGGTTTCTAGTGGAAAGTTGTTCCGATTCATCAGTAAAACTCCCAGTTACATTTTGGTCACAACTGGTCAAAATAACTATGTATAGGTAGTAGGAGATTAACCTTTCTATAGGTAGCAGTACATTTTGTTTTTAGAATAATAATAATAATGAAAATTACAGTATTACATCTAAATTCGGGTACATTAGTTAAGGATAAAAGAAAGATTATGTTGGTGAGCGAATGAGTATAGCGTAATAACTATCCAGCTGTGAGGAAAATAAGTGGCCAAAAAATAACCCTGTGTTGTAGGATATTAACCTTTTTTTTATAGGTAGCAGGTACATAAATTAGGAGTAAAGGAAAGACAGGTAGGTGAGTGAATGAGTATAGTGTAATAAATATCCAGCTACATGGTAATTAATTGGTAAAAAAATACCCCCTGTTGTAGGACCAAGTAGGACATTAACCTTTTTATAGCTAGTAGATACATTAAATGGAGATAAAAGGATAATTGGTTGGTGTAACAAATTTATGTTAAAACATTTTTTTTTTGTAATGCCCTGTTCTCCACTGTAATACAGGGAAGGTGATCATAATTAACCAGTAAAATGAAGAGTTTACAACCCCCTGCATGAAGTACTGGTAATGTTTGGTTAATCCATTAGCTTCACATCAGGATGTTGCGGATTTGATTCCCGACAGAGTCTAACTTTGTAAGACTCTGTTTGGTTGGTAGAAGAACATTTTCCAAGCCCACCTAGCTGGTTACCACCATCTTATCTAAATCTTGCCACCAAACACCAGATGAGATGTTGTCAAGGGTTTACCAATAAAAAAAAATAGCTAGTTCCCCATTGCGCTGAGGAATCTTAGTAAGCCTGCTTCCATCTTCGGTATCATCACCACCTACCATTAGGTAAGGTAAGGGCTTACCAATTGTAGATAAAAAAAGTAAGCTAATCTTAAAGAACGTAGCTTGTATACTTTAACCTATGTACAGAAAATTAAATAAGGCACAAATATTATATTGCCTTACAAAAACATGATAAGAAAAATACAATCTAGGTGGTTATTAATTATTCATAAATTACTATGAATAAGTGAGGCTGCATGAAAAACAATTTGATTATCTGTGAACACTAGTTTGTACCCTGTGGACTTTAAGGCTGGCCTTACACAGCCAGAAAATTCACATCAATCTGCATTCAGAAAGCCCGGATTTAAAAAAGAAGTCACAATATGTGTGGAACATAATGAAATTATACGCAAATCCGGGCTTTCTGAATTCAGAGAGGAATTCCGGCTGTGTAAGCTGGCCTTAGCGCGCAAACAAGTAGACATAACAATAGTTGTAAAAAAATAAAATAGGAGTCCATAATACTGTACCTACCTAGTCTAGTTTCATAGTTTGCGTACCTGCAGATTATTCATCAACCGCCGACGTTATCAGCTACGATAACGTGTCCTGATACGGATAAAAATAAGCGTGAAAAATGTGTTGTATCCGCCGACTGAGTTAGCGAGCGAACATATGGTTTGTCTGGCTGTTTATTACCCCTTTTATCGTAACACTCTTAACAACACATATAATTCGTTATATTTGGATGAATTTAGGAGTATGCCTTTGCTTGTTCTAAATAATAAAAAAAGGAAACGAAGAAAAGAATAGATTATAGAATCTGCTATCTGCTGTGGTCGTCTCGTCGAACGGAAATGTTTGCAATTGCATTGCCTTGTGAAATTGAATAGATATTTACCCAAGTAGGTTATTTTACCAACCTGCTATCCTCAACACTGCACGGTCCGCCGGATCCAGCTGCAGAATGGACAAAGGCTTGTCCTTCGCCCATTCTTTCAGGCTGAAGTCGTTTTCGAATTCCATTTTCTTGTCATCCAAAATTCGATATCTCGCGCGGACTCTCGCACATACTTGAATCGCACTTACACACAAACGTTAGGTAAATTACACATTTTTTATACGAACAACTAAACAAAATCACACAAAAATAAAATGTAAACAAAACGCGCTCATTGTAAAAATCGATAACTCCAACAGCGTAGGATACGCACTAGAGCGGCGTAATCGCTCACTGCACTTATATTTCACTGTTTGAGGCACTAGCACTACCAAATGCTACAAGCAAAGTTAGTAGAAATTGTAAAGTTAAAACTAAAAGGTACCGAGTTCATAGGGACGGATTTAAACAGCGAGTTTTTAGGTTATCCAAATCGCCAAGAAGCATCAAAGTCCTAGCCGGCAGGCAGACATGATGCGACTGGATAGTTTATCGAAATACCGCAGAAAGGCGCTCGTGTCGCTCAGCTGTTCCGCGCATGCAAAAGAAAGGTATATAAGACGACTAAATTGTTACGCTAACATGCTTCGTATAGATTTGAATCTACAGTAAGCTCTTTAATTTATTAGGTTAATACTCAACTCTGCACTTCGAAGACCCCTACTGCCATCTATGAACAATCAGCAAAAAGAATGAAATTAGGTCTATTTCACACGAGTAAATCGGATGCTGCATTTTTTTAAAATCCTTTAATGGTATTTATGAGGATTGTGAAGCTGCGACTTTTCATACAAACGGGGTTAACGATTTTCACCTCTTAAATGTTAACCGATTTGGGACAATTTTTGATAGGTTGTCATTGTCAGCCAGAACAAAAGCTAGGCTTATACGTTTTTGTTTTTTCAATAAAGTTAATAAGTTAAATTGTTTATATTCAGTAATTTAAAAAACGAAATGTATAAGCCTAGCTTTTGTTCTGACTAACAACCTATCAAAAAGTGGTCCAAATCGGTTAACATTTAAGAGGTGAAAATCGTTAACCCCGTTTGTATGAAAAATCGCAGCTTCACAATCCTCTTCATTCCTTACTTTTGTGTTATTTTTCCAAGAAGTATGTTGAGAATTCAATGTCTGTAACTGTTTTCAACTTGTATTGAGCTCTAAATTAAACGAATTTATTGTTTATGAAACTATTATCAAGATTCAAGAGAAAAGGAGCTTAGATTTTTTGACGTGATAACGTCTTATAAATCGATAAACGCCGGCTGCATGCACGAAAAATGCGCGGAACAAGCGATAGAGATGCACGATCGGCCTAAGCGTTCGGCTTGTGATAAATGTTTTCGACGTTATCTATCACGTAAAATTATCATCCGTAAACTGACTTTACAGACAACCAGTTTTTTTATTGTATTGTAGTGTATTTTGTTGCGGCGTGATGGCGGCGTTTGACTTTGCTGAATAGAAGTGTGCATTCACCCTAAGAAACTTTATGTCAATATCTGTGGTGAATTCCCCAAACTGCGGGGAGTGTTAATGGGGAAAACGCGGGGAATTTAGCTAAACATACTTTGTACGTAAAAGAGGACAAAACTATTAATATTACGCATAATTGTAAATTATGTAAATTTAATTTAAGTTTCACTTATCTCACTAAGATAAGTTATCTAGCAGGAAAGTTTTATAGTTTATTTAATCACAAGAAGTTTGTTCTAAGAAAAAAAGGAGGAAACTTAAAATTCAGTCCTCCAAAGAGATGGTATGTACGTCTATTAGAACTAGCGGTACGTCAAAAAAAATGCATTTGATGTTACCAGCAAGCCGCTTGGCACGGTGGTAGTTGAGACCCTTTAAAATGATTTGACAGTAGTGATTTTAGATACGCCCCTCAGGGGATGATTCTCAGAAGGTGGGGTAGTGATCTACTCCTTACATTGTCAAAATTACTAATATTGACAATATACCGCTCCAATTAACCGCTCAAATACCCCTTTTTTAATGAGTGGTGTCGTTTTTGACTAATTAATTAATTATTAATTTTTACCCCATTTTTCCAAAATTTATTTCTAATGACTTTTTTCGATTTAGCGCCATCGAGGTTCCAGACATTGACTCTTATTTGGCTATTATATGAATTTTTATTCTATTTTTGATTTCGGCCCTAAAAGTACCCTTGAACTCTTGAATATCCAAAATCACAATTAAAATTATCAAAATTACTTCAAATTCCAATTCTGCGACATGAAAGTCTGCGAAAATGACTCCTTGATTGTAAATTTCGTGAATTTAATTTTATCGATTTAGGGAATAGTTCAATGGAGTATGGAAATGACATTTTGTTTGACACATTTGTTCACGAGCAGCGCCCGTCTTGCACAGTCACTCATCTGTGAAACGTGTCTGTCGATCTTCTATGCGTTCACGACATACGAAGTGCGAGGAAATGTAATATTTAAAACTTGTTTGTTTGTATCTGGTTGGTTACAAGTTACAATCTAATGGTTTGGTTTGAATGGGTTTAAATGGTAGTGCAACTTCTTCAATTAAATAAAACCAACGATATATTAAATAACGATATATTAAAGATATAAATTATGACATGAATATAGGAAGAGGGTAATACAAAACGATATAATAGCACTGGATATAGAGAAGTTAAAATTGAAATCTTTGGAATTCATCAAAGTTAGGACCTAGGTCATGTAACTGCTTTATTCTACTAAGAACATATAAAATCTAACATAGCTCAAATAGCTCGTAGAAATGATGGCCATTGGAGTAGTAAAGTTCTCGAGTGGCAACCACGCACCAGAAGACGTACCGCACACCGAATTGGGAATGACTGGTCCTGCGTTGCTCACATCCAGTAGCTTTCCGCATTCTTATTTCTCCGAGTGTTCGGACACAAAACAGATAAGTACAGAACTCAATCTACATACAATGTGCGCTCGAGCAACGCACACATAGACATCGCTCACGGACACGATATCTCGGAACAGTAAGAACACTCCAAGCGCGAATGCCGTCCGCTTGTTGAGACACGTGTTTGCAAAAATGGAGGAACAAAAAAAAAATATTATAACTGTTCCGTGGACGGTTGTTTTAATTTAACATTAAACTGTAAATTGATGTATTTTTAAGCTACCAGTTGTTTCAGAGAGGTAAGCAGATATTTGATTGCATTTCGATGGTTCGTTTTATACAGAATGTTTCGGTAGGTAGGTAAGCAACCCGGCCCCTGGCCCCCGGCCCCGCACCGAAATAGCGAACATGAGTTTGTAGCCTTCTAATATTTTTACAATTTATATTACGTGTTTATTGTAGTATAGGCTGTGTAAGCCTTGTGTTCAATAATCTAACGAGGAAGATGTAAATGTAAATTAATCGCTTTTTTTGTGTGTTCAAGAATCTTTATCCAATTATAATAATAAATGAGAAAAAATAATGTCGATGTCTTTTAAAGTTATTTTTTACCCAACTAACGGTGAAGCCAAAAGGAAGGGTTATGGTTTTAGCAGTCTATGTATGTGTGTATTTTTGTATTTACGTATGGATGATAAAATACGGTCGAATTGAGAAACCTCCTACTTTTTTGAATTCGTTTATAAAAACGCTCATCTTCCTCATTAGATGTCATTAGGAACTGATCGCCCGCGCACGCGCGAGTTGCGCGACAAAACGGCGTCGGGGTCCACATAAGGGTATTCGCACCAAAAATTTCTCGAGCTACCTGTGTGGCCGTAGTCAGTTTGTTCGAGTGGCGGGTCACGAGTCCTGCGACTACTACACCCGATCTGGAGTAAGTCAGGGCAGTACTTTAGGTTCCACATTGTTTCTGCTAATGATCAATGACCTTCCGAGGGCTGTATGCACTGCGAAGTGCCTCATGTTTGCAGATGACTTGAAGCTTTATCTGGGCGTAAGCGGCGTTGCTGATTCCGAAGCCCTGCAGAGAGATATCGACTCTGTGGCCGAGTGGAGTGCTACTAATCGCCTGGCTTTTAATATTTCTAAATGTAAAGTTATTACTTTCTCTCGCTTGCGTTCTCCTTTGTACACTACGTACAGTTTAGTTGACGCTCCATTGAAATCCGGGACTTAGGACTGACCTTAGATAATAAACTTGACTTTCGAACGCATATGACGAATATATGTAAGAAAGCTAGTAAAACGCTAGGTTTTGTGATGAGGACTGCCTCGCAGTTCAATGATGTAAAAGTGGCGAAAGTCCTGTTCAATGCCTACGTCCGAAGTACACTCGAGTTTGACGCGGTCGTCTGGGATCCATATGAAAGTAAATACTCCATGATGATCGAAAAAATCCAACGTAAGTTCACACGATGGCTATATAAAACTCACTGCTGCATAATAAGGTCGACAACCAGTCGGCGTTGGAGCTGGTTGGACGGAAGGTGCCTAGGACTGGCGGCGGTGCAGTGGTGGTGCACCGCACGCTGCGACTGTTAGTGTGTCCGCTTACACGCACCCGCCGCGCACGCAACGCACCGACTGCTCGCGCACGCATCATTCTTGGTGACATGCTCGCTCAGAATGCTAATATTGACATATTTGCAGATCGCTTGGAAGCATTCGTTAGGAATGCCTATGTATATTTAAGTTATGAAAACCTGATTAATACTTAGTTTAGTAAGTATTCCTATTTTATGACACATCCATTTGACTTTTTTTTAATTTTATTTATTGTATGATTGTATTTTTAATTTTGATTTTGTATGAAATTTAATTTTGTTTTATGTAACTTTGAATGACAGGTTGGTGATTTGGAGAAATCTGTAAACCAATTATGACTGAATAAATAAATAAATAAATAAAAACTTGGCTATAAATATAACTTTTTGATCTTATATAGAAATATATTAATTCATGTTGCTCGTTTTTAGGGCTCCGTACCCAAAGGGTAAAAACGGGACCCTATTACTATGACTGCTGTCCGTCCGTCCGTCTGTCTGTCTGTCTGTCTGTCACCAGGCTGTATTTCATGAACCTTGATAGCTATACAGTTGAAATTTTCACAGATAATTCGATTCGATTTCGGTTGCTGCTATAACAAATACTAAAAATTAGAAAAAGTGAAAAAAAATCTCCACCCAGAAATACATAAGAATGCGAATTAATTACACTTCAAAATATAATATCGTGCATTTCGCCAATGTCGAAATCGTCGCAAGATATTTTCTGTGACAAATTTGTCTAGGATAGTTCTTCAAGTAGAAATTTCGAAAATACTTGGTGTTTAATTTGCATAAAAATTTCCTTGCAATAAATCTAGCGCCGAACTTTGCTTTTACGGAAGTACGTTTGATGTCGCACTGAGTGTCTAGATGAGTATCTAAATACCCACTTGAAAATTCACTCTTACGAGACTTGGGTTACGAGAAAACAAATATGTTTAACGTGGTTAAACTTTTTGCGCTGTCGACCTTGACTTGCTGGTCTCGAATTCAAATTCACTATCGGTCAATGGCAAACTACTCTAGACACAAAACAATTTGATTTTTTAGGATATTTAATAAAAGTTGTACAGGTGTTAAGGGATAAAAGTGTTAGATCATTGCGTTGGTTCTGTCACTTAGTAATATATCACTCAATACTTTTTTGATTATCTCGGTTCTGATATTTGCTCGGTTGGGTTAATTACAGATGATATCCACGATGGAATGCAATTCATCCAAAAACGATTGGCTGAAGACATACAAAAACAATCACCGACTCAATGCAGGAACGTTACATCAGCGTTTCAGTATATTTGAGTTATGCTACCGCCTAAATAGCTTCAAATCCTTTGTTAGTATGCCATAACAATGTTTTATATTAATAGATTTGAAATTGAGATTCCAATAAATTTTTAATGTAAACGGGTCGTCTGACTTTTTACTTATCCATGCAGCGGTTCTCTCGGGACTTTGCCTATAAAAAGCCATAGGCTTCTTTGTCTAACAACGTTTTCCTATTTCTAATTCAGAAGCACACGTTTTTTTGGTGAAGTCCGAGTTCTTGAACTAAAGTTACGTCCATGAATATGGTAAGTGTCGTTGCATAGTGTTATAAGTTCAGTACGCGTGTACCTAGTTCTCAATCGAGCATTTGCGCTTTTCAGACCTCGCCGACGGTATCAGCCAAAAAATACTTGGTAGTTAAATTTATAGGCAGATTCAATGACCAGTCGGGCTTAAAATGCATCCCAAGTCAGTGGCTGAATTCACCTTTAGCAAAGAATGTGTTTATCCGCTAACCACCTTTAAATGAAAACCAGGAGGTTATACAATTAGTTATTGATAGCTCGCCAGCTTCGGGTCACTGGAAACCCTTGAAAAAAGATTCTGATCAGACCTGATATGGCCTGATATGAGCCGTCTATATCAGGCCTGATATGGAAATTGGCCATATCAGACTTGATATGTCCTGATCAAAATTGATATGTCCATATCAAGATATATAAAAGCATGAAACATAAATTTAAATTATGAATAATCTTTTTTATATCTGTTTTAAAAAAATGTCAACAACAAATAGCAGTCGCTTAATATAAAATCAATTTTAGTTGCTCAAGCAACTAAATCAAAATCAGGTACACTCTATAAAAGAGTTTATGAATTGTACTTTTTTTCGAATTTAACACTTCAAACTCAACTCCCTAGATAGGAGACAATTTTTCGACCATGCGCCATCTATTGAAAGTTTTTAATACTATTTTCGGCGGTGAAATGTACGATTGCTGCGTGAGATTTATTTACAATTACTAGCAAATTGTCAGATTTTAATAAATCTGAGTGATTATAAATTTTTTTTATTTCTAAATAATTTTCAGAATGCACAGATTAAAAAATGGCAATTACATTTACATAAATTTAATTACATAAATAAAAGATTTATACATGAAAGATTTTCTTTTATTTGGCCTGATATGTAGCATAATAAAAATAACTTCTATATTTGTTTTACAAGTTAAAAAATATCTTCTTTTTTTTTAAGTTTTGAACGAAATAAATAATTGTAATTGTTTAGTTCCGCGATACCAGCAATTTATTTTTCTAAGGTATACTATTAGTAGAGCAAATTGAAAAAAAAAAATATAAAATATACATAAATTCTCGATTCGAAGAATTTTGTAAAGAAAATTAAAAAATACAAAATTAATATTTTTTAAAATTTTTAGAACTCCCATCAAGTCATATCAAGCCTGATCAAATTATATCGGAATATATCAAAAAATTATAAACGGACATATCAAGTTATATCTGCCCATATCAAGCCATATCAGAATATATCAAAAAATTATATATAGACATATCAAATTATATCAAACCAGATCAAATTATAGCAACCCAGATCATGCCATATCAGGCCTGATCAACTTTATGAGGCCTGATATGGCCAATTTTCAAGCCTGAAGGCTTACATTGACCGAACAATGCAGCATTGTTCGCCCTTTAGTTGCCAGTGTTCTTTGTTCCGTTGACCTATTCCGTGACAATAACAGTAGCCCATCCCAAACTTTCGAAAGGAACGAGCACTATAAATATCTGCACGTACGGGCCGTCACTTATGATAAATTTTTGCAAACCAAAATAATGCACTACATAAGTTTATATGGCACAAATGCTATAGATCTTGATACTACTACGAAGGCAATTAGTGCTGAAATGAAAAAAGCGGTGGAACAACTACTTTCAATAATTAATGGCACCTCAGAATAAGCTTTCACATGTAAAACTATATTGTTCTGGAGGTATTCACATTGTTTCTTAGTAAATACACAATTTGAATGAACATAGTTGTTTATTTTTATTTTACCGAGAAATATAAAGATAATATGTCACTGATAAGTACTTAATTCGGCTTAATGAGCGAAAGTCACAGCTTTGCTTTAATCATTCTTATGAACTGCGCAGAGGGCCACGATTATATCAATAAGAGACGAAATAGATCATCTCTACTTATCGAATTAATTTGAAGAGTTGTTTTCAAATAAAATAAGCCTGGGATGTAAAGTTGTTTGTTAAAGAATAGGATTACTCATAGCATGTTAGAAAATAAAATATAACATTGTTTACTGTTCAGAGTTGAAATATTATCTGAGTGACTCACAACAGAGTTAAATACCTCTTTGTTTGATATACACAACCAACGCTTGAAAATGTACATGGCGAAAACCGAAACAAGCTCATTTTATTCCTCGCTGGATTTCTGTTAAGACGCGTTGCGTGGACTCCAGCTTCCGTTCTCCACAGATATTCTGGGGTGTTCCTAGATACACCAAGTGCCATCTTGTGCGCCCTGCCGTATAATTTGCTGAAGTCCTCGTTGTTGGCCCACCCCCAGCATGTAAGTTTATAATTATATTCTTAATTTATCCTTTTTGCTGCTTGCTAAAATAATTGTTTAGATTATAGTTGTCATTTTTGTCTTTATTCTCATGATAGTAACGTTAATATACTGTTTTGTTTGCAGAATTGTTCGATGATGAAACGATTTAAACCAGAGATCAGAAAAGACTTTACAGAAGAGTACGCTAGCTATTTCATGAAATTTGACACTCTGTTCAGTGACATGCTAGCCCATCTTCTAAGATTCACTTCGAAGGTAGAACATTTGGGGATAATTAACACTAAAAGAGGGGATAAGTTCAGCGAAATTGCGGAATTGATGAAAAACTATCAGAATTGGAAGGATTTTACTGCCTCTGAGTCACAAGCATCTCAGAGTGATAGATTTACTGAAGAGATAGGTGATGAAGTGATATCTTGCAGTGATGATACCCGTGAACCGGTCAAAAAAAAATTGCTAAATTTACTCTACCTCCAAACTACGATCCAGATGACTCAAGGTGGACCTTGAGGTATCGCGAACCAGGACCAGATCTGATAGAACTTTCATCTCCTAGTGGTGTCTACGTTCACGTTATAAAGCTCCAGACGTGCCAGAGACTCGCGAGGGATTGCAAGTCATTAGCGAGGCGATTAATGATGGAAATTTTTTCAGACAGTGCACTAAAAGTATGCTCGCTAACTGATGCAAAGCCTACGTTTTTTGACTGCGGTGAAACAGATATCAGGCCTGGATTAGACGACAGTGCGAGGGACACTATGATGAAATACGTTGAGGTATACGGACGCATAGAAGGATGGTGTACTAAAGAAACTCAATGTATTATCAATAGTTTAAGGAACAAACTGCAGGACTGTAGGACAAAAGGAAAAAAAAAAGATTTAAGTAATTATTACTGTTATATTGGGTTTTTGTTAATGGATCATGCGCATCATTTTATTTCGATAAATATAGCAGATAATTCCAAAAGTAATTAAGATACGAAAGACTTTGGATTTTTGCATAGAAAAATTAGATTAGCATCATGTATTGTAATAACGGACTAAGATTCTACTGACACATTTTTGTCCTAAAATGTAGTTTGATGCAATATGACTTAATGACAGTCGTATATTGTTCCGGGTATGCCTAAGAGCCAGTTATTGTTAATGTCAAATGAATTTTATTCCAGCAGCTGATTGTTCCAGACTTAAATTATGTCAGTTATGGTTTGTAACAAATGTAATTAAATGCATATGATGTGAGAAACTATTCAAGTTTGTGACTTATACACTTAAATCTATCTAGACTTAGTAACAATAGTTCTTTGAGACTTATAAATTTTGCTCCTTTGTCATTTTAAGCTGTACTCATTTTGTTGCATTAGTACTTTGATCCTGTCTAAGATACTGCCAATGTCACTATGTTCTAGTTAGAGTTAGTTATATTCACACTTTGAGCCAGATATTGAATGCTACCAGCGTACTTTGTTACCGCCGTTGTTGGCGACTTCATATGTTTGTGCCCGTTGCTGTTTAGTACGCAATAACTTTACGCCAGGCATTCTATGTGACATTTTACGAAACTATTATCGACTGGCAAATATTACCATTATTGTTGATAAAGTAGATTATCAATAACATCATATAAATAACATTAATGTTTTAAGATATTCCCTGAAATCTACTTTATTATCAAAAATCTACAGTGAAATAGTTTTGTAAAATGTCACATACAATTCCTGGCATAAAGTTATTACGTGCTAAACAGCGACGGGCACAAACATATAAAGCCGTGAACAACGACCGCAACTAGGTGCGCTAGGTGCTCTCTCACATCTATTATATTTCGTCGTGATTCTCCCTCTTTTATTCCTTCTACTTGGGTCCGTGCCGCGTTAGTTACAATTCTGTTCTCGTTACCATCCGCTGGTCTACCAGTGCTCTGAAATCGAAATTCTCTCTCAAGTCTAGTCCGAATCTCTCTTTCTAACCTAGCAGTCATTTCTTCCCTATTCTCACTCGGTCCTGTACTACCTTGGTTCTCTGTTAGTTCATTCTGCAACTCTCTCACTCTTGCCCATCTTTCTTGCAATTCCCTAGCTTTTCTTTCCCTCCTTTCCTGCCTCTCTCTATCTATTTGCCGTCTCTGAAGTTCTCCCGCCATTCTCTCCTCAATCTCGCGTCGCAACGCTGTTTCGTTCTCTCTCGCACGCATTGCTCTCTCTCTCTAATCGTGCTCGTTCTTTCTTCTCCTCTAGCTCACGTTCTAACCTTCTCAGTTCTACTTCTTCCTCATCTTCAGATGAGTCGAGCAGTTGCTCGATCCCTAACTGATCCGCGGAACGCGACAATGAAGGGTTAAGACCCAGAGGTCTTCGTCTACGAGATGGGGTTGACTGGACAGAGTCATTGTGCGAGATGCGAACTTCGACATGTTCTAAATGCTGATTACCGGTCGCGGACACCTCAGTGTCTCCCTCGGAATGTTCTGCTGCTTCTAACCCTGCTAACAGGTCCGCGTTACTACCTCCCTCAACACTCAGCGCTATTCTTCTGTGATTTACAATAAAATTTCTTAGTAATACTCTTAACTAGGTTACGTTATGGTAAGAGAAAAACTGTGATTTCTACTTTAAATTCTCGTATGGTCAGAGTAAGTTTCAAAATTCTACTGTACCGACTGACGGTGAGTTACCCTCTGTTGCACACAACGAAACTAAACTAAATGTGCTTCTTACCTATTATTAAATTTTCCCGCTGCTTTGTAAAACTAATCAAATCGTCACCGTAACAAATATTACCAGATTGTGTTTCAGCAATTAGTCTAAATTCTCGAAGTGAACTGGATTTAATTAGCCGCTTTTTTAGACTGTAAAGATACTCGTCAACTGACCGTGAGGTCGTGTTGAATGCTAAAGAGAGTTGCAACGGGATATATGCTTCGTTGTGTTTCATTTAACTTTGATTACACCTTTATAAGAATGCTTTTAAGTCCCTGTTCGAGCGCCAAAATTTACCTGTAACGTTACGGAAGGCTGGAAGGCCTTACTTTGGATTTAACAAAGTCCCCTCACGAGTGGATAGCTCGTCGCGTCCAGAGTCGGGTGTAAGGATCGCGTAACCTACAGATAAACTATATTAAAGTAACCTAATCAATAATAAAATCGGTGATTTATATTATAACTGCTTTTATTAATACTAAAATGATAGATAATACATATGAGCTGGTCAATAAGATAATTAAAATAATCCAACGAATTAATCGTACAATAAACCAAGATACCACCTTTGACATAACTTATGTAATAAACTGTAACAGGGTTACTTCGTTATCCGCGGTAGGTAAACACCCGAATAACGGTAATGCTAGACGCAGCCCTGGGCGCGTTGATTCTCAGGTAATAATAGAGAGTGGGGATGGTAGTGAACGGGACCGGTGGCAAGCCGGGACACGAGAAACGCAACGTGGGCATTAGAGGTTGGTTTCCGGACACAGCAACAGCGTCGGAAAAACAAGGCCAACCTTGTTGGGAGAAGTTTGACGAGTTGAGGTGAACGGGACCAAGACAACAACACCCAGGGAAAACGTACCAATTTCACCAAGAGCACGACGTAGGAGAGGCAGGGAGACAACTATACTCCGAATTACTCCACTCGGTGACAACTTTGCTCAATAGAGCGTCTACTATTAACTATATTTCTTTGATACGTACTCACTACTGTACTCAAAATTACTCAACTCCATTTCATCTGTACTCCACTGCAAATTCCTAACCAAGTTGTATACTTTCAAACACCAATCGCATTCCTTCTGTATTCAAGACAACAGTACTCGATGCTGAGTTTACCAGTGTTGAGCGGGTAAGAGAGCAAATGTTGGGAAGTTAGAAGCAGACTCGACGATAATTACCATGTGGGCGTTGCATGAACATGTCAAAATTATCTTAAAATGATCTGCCAAAATAGTATTAAAATAATCAATTGTATCAGAGCAAACATTATAGCATCTTTGAGAATACTCTTCACTTATTGTCTCTTCTCTCAAATCATTGAATGAATGAGCTACTGAATTGACTAAATTTTGTAGGGTATTGATGAGCCCACTGGATCGATCCATTTTAAACTGTCACTCAAAATTGATTGCTATCAACTGTTCGACAAAATATTTTCAATCACGTAATATACTTTCTTGACTCAGTAAAAAGATTAATTTTTTTATATGTTTCCGCTTTCTCTTTGTCTGCTACTCCAGACGTCAGCGAAAGATCTGAGTTAAATCACTGATTGAAAAAATTTTGACAGCTTGTCTTTATATAGTGGTAGAAATGACGCATTAATAGCTAATTTAAAAAAAAAAAATTTCAACTACTTAGTTTTAACAGTCAAGATTTTTTTAGAAGCCAGTACGCAGTTATCAAAATTCTTCTAAGAATTCTTGAGTAATTGCGCAAAATAATGATTTCAAGGATTGTTGATGAATTCTTTATAAATAATCTCAAATTTCATTCTGCGTAAAATAATTATTTCAAGGATTGTTGATGAATATCAAATTTCTCACTGCGTAAAATAATAATTTCAGAACTGTAGTTAAAGAATTTTTCCGAGAAATCTCAGATTTCTACTGCGTAAGGCAATAATTCCAAAGATGATTGATGAAAATTATTGTTTTAATTGTTATGTGGTTTTTATAATTTTTAAGAGGGGAGCATCCTATAAAAAGAGTAGATTTGAGCAGAACTGTATAAGTCGAAATCAAAACTTCATTGAGAGCAATAATTGAAGGAATAAAATTAAAATCACTTTTTGGAGCATTCAAAGTTATTGTGTGACAAAGAAATTAAAAAAGTACATATATTTGTTAAACGAATCTCTCTATTTTAAAAATATCAAAAATTTACTGATTCTAGTACGCAATGGATTACTCAAAAGTCAACATTGTTAGCCTTTGTAAAGATTTTTTGCCAACCAAAAAATTAAGTGAATTGGAAGTCGATGAAGTTTACGTAATCAGTGAAATCAAGTCTGTTAAAGCAAAATATGGAAACGTTATCATCATAACAATTGACAATGAGTTCTCTATATTTTTACCAAGTAGAGTTGCAAAAATTTTGCTTGATGATCCAAAACTCCTCGAAGACATGAACAAAAATGCAAAAGAACATTAACTGGGACTACTTTATATTGGTGGAAAATACAATGAATTTGAATTAACAAGAATTTAAATGAAATTTTGAAGCTTACTTTCATTATTTCAATTTTAATCATCGTAAAATTTCTGTTTACTTATGATATGAAAAAACATAAAAATAATTGTATTTGTATAATTAAAACAATAATAAACTTTTTACTATAGGAATACATATACCTTTTTTAATTATTTTATTTAATTTAACATTCTTCTTCGAATTTTATACTGCGCATAATAAACTAATTTCGAGTAGTGGTGATAAATATTTTCTGAGAATTCAATTGCGACGTGGTTTTGATAACTTTAAAGAGGGGAGCATCCTATAAAGAGGGTTGATTTGAGTTGAATTGTATAAGTTGAAATCAAAGCTTCATCGAGAGCACTAATTAAAGAAATAAAATTAAAATCACTTTTTCGTGCATTGAAAATTATTGTGTGACAAAAAAAATTTCAATAAGTACGTATATTCATATTATTTTATTGAATAAATTTTTTTACTTGAAATAACGAAAATTTACTGATTATATAGTACACAATGAATTACTCAAAAATCAACGTTATTAGCCGTTGTGAAAATTTTTTGCCAACCAAAAAATTGAGTGAATTGGAAGCTGACGAAATTTATGTAGTGATCTCAAGTCTGTCAAATCAAAATATGGGGACACTATCATTGTATCAATTGACAATGAGTTCTCGGTATTTCTGCCAAATAGAGTTGCAGAAATTTTCCTTAAAGATCCAAAACTTCTCGAAGAAATGAACAAAAATGCAAAAGAAGATCACCTGGGACTACTTTACCTTGGTGGAAAATACAAAAAATTTGAATTTGTAAAAATTTGAATGAAATTTTGAATTTTATTTTCGTTTACTTATAAAAACAATATAAAAAAATTGTATCTGTATGATTATGAAAATAATAAACTTTTGTCTATATTAATCATTAGTATTGTTAGTATTTTTTTTACATAAGTTAATAAACTAGTTAATTCATAGTATAAATTAATTTAGAATATGTTATTGGTACACTTTATTTAATTTTTGATTAATTATCAAGATGATTGCTGGTTTTTATTCTAAAATAATGAGAGCGTGCGGTGTGCCTAGCATCTTATGTTATATATAGATATACTTTAACACAGTGCAGCTGAGTCCTGTATGCTCGAAATGTATCGATAGTCGAAAGTTACTACTATGTATATATAGATATATATCGGTGTGAGTTAAAACAGATCTTAGGCAAAGTGGTGGTGTAACGCACGAGGTGAGGTACGATACTCATGAGTGGGAGGACATATAGAGAATATCCGCACAAAAGAGAATCGAATAAGAGTAATACAATAAAGTCTCCCTAACTGTTAATTCTACAATATCAACTCCCCGCAAGTTTCTAATGATGTCGAGAGAAAGACTATATCTACAACCATGTATTCTCCAGCTATAATTTTTAAGTTAATTCTACAATATCAACTCCCCACCAGTTTCTAATGATGTCGAGAGAGGGACTGTATCTACAACTATGTATTCTCTAGCTATAATTTTTAAGATGTTAAGACTTCTCTTAGTAAAAGTTATGGAAACTCTGTTGTATATAGAATCCCAACAAAAACAGTTTCACTGTAAAGAACCGCGCCAAGTCCACGTTCATAAAACTCATTTCAATTACATTCGTTCTTTACAAAAAGATGTGAAACATAAAAAAAACACCAAGTAACCGCCATAAATTTGCGAAAATTGAAAAAAATTTTGTTGAAAATTGAAAAATTAAAAAAAATATTTGTTGAACGTACTTGGTATGCGTTTTTATAAAATTTATAACTTTTGAAAAAATTTAGGCTATTAATAACGCACACCAAGTACGTTCAACAAATATTTTTTTTAATTTTTCAATTTTCAACAAAATTTTTTTCAATTTTCGCAAATTTATGGCGGTTACTTGGTGTTTTTTTTATATTTTACATCTTTTTGTAAAGAACGAATGTAATTGAAATGAGTTTTATGAACGTGGACTTGGCGCGGTTCTTTACAGTGAAACTGTTTTTGTTGGGATTTCACATCTTTTTGTAAAGAACGAATGTATACTGTAAAAAATTTTCGTGTAAAAATGGACCTCGGAAACATTACACAGCCGTGTAAAAGCAAAATATTGGCGTGAAATTATTTTAAAGAATTTTTAAAAATTTTAACGAGTTTTAAAAAATTTAAAATATTTTAAAGGATTTTGAAGTATTTTAAACAATTTTAAAGAATCTCATTTTAACATGGGATAATAAATATATGAGTTTCAACTGAAAACAATCTTCCGAACCTGTGGATTGAGATTTATAAGTTAATCGTGTTTTTTTATAACTTATAATATAAAAACATTCAATATGTGTAACCTTTATGTGTTTTGAATTTCGCGCTCTACCAACATGACTTTTTACTTTGGATGATAAAAACATTCAGCTACTACAGTTAATGTAAAAGTTATCATGGCGCACTCTGGCGGAAGAGACTAGAAGGCGTAAATTTTACTTTTAGACCTCGTTTTAGACTGTGGTGTTCCATCTACCATACAAGATTACTCTATATTTTTATTTTATGTAGTCTGTGGCGGTGGCTTTTAGCCAAGAAAAATTGTCAGGATCTAAATTTCTGGGTCGCTATAGTATGTGCTAATGAAATTAATTAATTAAAAATAGAATTCATTGGTTTAATTGATTAGAATAAATGAATTATGACTTCTTTAATTATTAACTACAAATTTAAATAATTGTTTTATGGAAAAAAAATGTGGGTAAATAATTAATTTTCGTAACCTCCAAAAACGGTTCTGCTTACTGTATACAGACTCGGTTGTCTCGCGCCAAAATTTTTTGAACGGTACTTGGCGCTCAGACTCTACCGAGTCTGTGGATCGATTTAAGATATTAATTTATAGTTGCCGCTCATTTTTACAATTTGACGATAACGTTTGTCGATGGGCAAGTTTTTATTTATTTCAGGTAGGTGGAGCTCTAATTTGTCGCTGAACGCTAGCGACAAGCGTTAAGGTGCAATTTTTAGCGTTAAGCTGATTTTTAACGTCAAACTTGGTCACGTGGTACAATTTCGACAAAAGCGCCATCTGAAAAAATTTTAGCATCAAAACTAAAAAATTTTTAGTTCTGACGCTGGACCTATGTGCGTTGAAGCTGAAAGATTATAATCGAACTTTTGGTACTAATCGATATATCGATAATTAATAATAAAAAACAGGAATAAAGTAATTATTTAAATAAAAGAATTTGAATAATTTAAAAAACAGGTGCAATGGAGTACCCAGAGATAATATTAAAAAAAAAAGTTTTTATTTAATACTATTTGATGTATAGATTTTGATTGAAAACATGAAACATAAATAAAAAAATAAATAACATTTTTGTAACCTCAAATGATACATAAATAAATTTAGTTTTGCTTAATTTAATTTGACACTCGTGGATCCAGATTTGATACTGATGATTAGCAGACATTATTTTTACTTTAAATCAATGTCTCTTTATCACTAATATATTTATTAATTATTTTTTTTTAGTTAATTATTGTTTGTGTAATTGAGGTTAATAATAAATAAATATAACAATATATAATCGATAGCTCGACTTTCGATAGTTTTGTGAATTTTTTAACGCATATTTATGTTTGTTGACGCTAGATTCTTATTGACGCGACTTTTTGACGCTCTCAAATTGCCGCTCTTCCATAAGATGGCGCTTTTGTCAAGTTTGACGCTCAAAATCAGCGTCAAGCGTCAGCATGAAATTGCACCTTTACCATAAGGTTACAGTGGGGAGCATTAATGCCTAGGCCATGTCGGTACAATTAAGGCTGATAAAAGCTGTGTAAAGTTACTGTAGTTCTGTCTCAATAATTTTCTTACTAAACGATAATGAAAGCAAAAAAAATAATTTGCGTAACTTAATACAGGTTTCACTGTACTCATGAAAACATACATAGGTCAGACAATGGGCGTGTTTCACCGAAATAAGATCTTGCTTTAGCCACTACGTCAGTGAGTATGAAAATAAAGTCATCTAGCAGAACGGCGCCTTTACGTCAAGTATTTTGCTTACTTATTTAGTCACTTATTTTGTTTCCCGTTAAGAATCCATCTAGTGTACTCAATAACTTATTAGTTTAGTAAGATCTTATTTTCGGTAAAACACGCCCATTAATGCTCTCTACTGTACAACTTGACAGTTAATAGTTTACTACCCAAATTCTACAGTTTATACTGAAATTCTCGCGACGTTCTCTAGTGTGTGAAATAGAAACCGCTGAAACTCGGTTTCAAACTGGAGTTGCCTGTCTACTGACAAAATTGCTGCTTGTAAGCATTTTTTATAGTCACCGGTGGAAGCCTTTTGAGCCGAAAAAGTTCTCAGACTAAAAATTTACGTTGCTATAGTATATGCTGATGAAATTTAATAATTAAAAATAGAATTCATCATATACTTTGATTAGAAGTAAATTATTATGACTTAATGAGATGTGACTTATTAATCAACAGCATAAATTTTATCATAAATTTATTTTAATTAATATAAAATTTTCTAACCCTAAAATGGGACTCTGCTTACAGTATAGAACACTCGGTCTGTCTGCGGTAAGCGGCAATAGGCTACGGGTTTGAACGGTACTTGGCGCTCAGACTCTACCGAGTCTGTTGATATGTTAGTTGAAGGTTGTACAATCGTGCAATTCTTATTTTACCAAAGCTATGAAAATTTTTTTATTGAAAGATAAATGCATCATTAGATTAAAACCAAAATTTCAGATCGATTCACCACACCGTTTCTGAGTAATTAATTTTTAAAATTATATCCTTTACCCATAGAGGTATAAAGAGATGATATAAAGTTAGTAAGAAATCTAGCTTCAAAAATTAATGACTCAGAAATGAAGCGGTGAATCGATCTGAAATTTTGGTTTTAATCTAATGATGCATTTATCTTTCAATAAAAAAAACGATTACGGTAAAATATGAATTCCGTAACTGCACTACCTGAAGAGAATAAAAAATTACAGTTAATCTTTTAAGAACTTATTAGAAGTTATTATTAACTCTTTTAAGTTATTATTAATGTAACTTTTACTTACCTGTTGTTTGAATGATTATTTTTTATGTATAATTAAAGTACTTAACAAATATCTACTTTAAAACATGATTATTAGTAGGATGCAAAGCATGCAATTATTAGTAGGAATTATATTATAAATAAATACATTACATGAGTTTAAAATTTTTTTGTTTTTTATTGATACATTTATGAATATAGTTTTCTTTCCAAATACTATAATATAAAAATAGTTATTTTTCCATTTTGGGAAGTAAGGGCGTAGAATGATGCACTGTGAATTGTTAAAGTTAATATTACAAATTTATTTAAGAAATTCTAGTCGTAAGTTACACGCGTGTTAAATTAATATATATAAAAATAATGAGTGAAACTCGTGGGTTCAAGAGCTGGTCGAGAGTGATGAAAATTAAAGTATCTTTTTGGTCCCTCACCTCAGAGAGGAGGGGGGTACCTATAGGTTTACTTACAGTAGCAATTAGGAGAAGGGAGTACTAACTGTAACGAGAAAAGGTAATGGTAGGGCCTTAGAGTAGGCGTAGGCAAAATTAGAAGATGTGCCGAAATTGTGAGTAGTAGGAGTAGTTCCGAGAAATGTAGTAAGGAGAAGAAGAGAGAGAGATAGCGATAGAGCTAGAAAGAGACAGCTAGAGTAAGAGCAAATTACCAAATTCGAGTACCCAGGTCACTGGCCAAGTGACCCAAGTCCTAATCCTTCAATTGTTATGAGAAAACAATAAAGGAGGAGTATTTATTCGAGTTTAAGAAAAACCTACAAAAATTCCACGAGTTTCATTTACAACTTAATCCTATAACGATGTCTCGTCTACAATTTTCCAAACATCTGCTGTGTAATAAACATTACCATAAAACATCGGCTTATACAACAAAAGATCAATTTTTACATTTTCGACAGCAGACTAGGAAATTTGCAGACGGACTTCAACTAAACTTACTCCGCACCATTGAAATTATAATCCAGTATAATTTATGGTGCTGAGTTACAATAACTACTTAAAAACTCATTAAGTATAGTTACATTACAACAATTACTAAATAATAATTACGAGCTATATATTATTTACTACAGACACTATTAGTTAATTATACCGCTAAATAATCGTCAAAATTAATAATAATAATATTAATAAATATATAGTAATTACTAAATATATAACAAATATAATATGTGATATAACCAAATTTTCATAGGGGGTTTACGGGAACTTACACCTCAGGAACTTAACGTGATGGGATGGGGAATATGTTGGTTATACGTCGTTTTCTCTCCGACTCCCGGCCTCTGGTCTCAAACAAAATGGGGCGCCAGATAATTTTTGATCTCTGGAATCACCAAACCAGGAATGCTGATAATTTTTAATCGCTAGGCATTATCAAACTAGCCAAAACGTAATCTTAACTTAAACTTACACAAAACGGAATAACGGAACGGAGACCAGGGGACCAGGGGTCAAATAGAGAACGGAATGCCGCGGGGTCGCTCAGTGTGCTGGTTTATGGAGAGGGGCGTGTTTCGGATGGGAAGAGGATCCAAATGTTCGCAATAAATTATTCGCAACACCAAAATTTAATAAATTAATCACTATTTATTTAATAAACCTTAACTCTAAGCAACATAATGCAAACACCGACCTACAGAGAAGCCAATGGGGCAATACAGAACACCGTAAACGCTATAGCTAAGCTACAGACCCTTTTCTTTAAAACAATTAATTTATCACAGACTCAAATAAATAATTACAGCTAAAAATACTAAAACATGACTCGAAATTATTCACACTTCTATCGTTATTCTATAATTTTCGTCACCGGGAACGCTATCTGATATCTCAAGACCCAAAGCTGTACCATTATCGCTCAAATTACAATAATCAATTAATTCTCATACCTGATTAAACGGGTGCTGACGTCGAGTAAATCTCTTAACACTAATTTAAATAAACTCTCTTAATTCTGTATTCATTTCTGTAGCTCAAAACCCTCAATAAAATCTAACTCTGTAGCTGCAATGATCCGAACGTCCGATCGCTTCGAGCGATCGAAGGCGACTCTCTGAATGTCCGATGTGAACTGCACGGAGTCTTAAGCTCGACTCGACTCCTTTCTACCTCTCCTCAACTCCAACTCAACTCTGAACACTCTCTTCCTCTCTATACTTTATTACTCGTCAACTCAATTATTTCACTCCAAAATTATTCTGACTCAAAACTCTAGCTCTGAGTGCGGATATTCCTTTGGTGGATGCTCTCCGGGAACTGACTTCAGCTGGGATCAAAACTCCATCTTAAAAGTGACCTGCGGCTTCCACAGCCGAACAAGGGTCGTAACTTGTCCTCTGAGGTCTGCCAAACGTAACTCAAAACTTAAACTAATACTTAAATTAAACTTAAATTAACACGACCAACGGTTTCCACGACGATAACGGTCACTGTTATCGCCGAGTCCTACCAAACGTAAACGTAAACATAACTTAACTGATCCCCAGTTGCTTCGGCCATGTTCCTCTACAGCGGAGCGCTGGTATCTCAGCCAGACCTTCGCATTTCACCCGGAAGTCTCAAAGGGTTAGACTTGCGTCTATCAGGAGAGACTGGGTGACTTAATGTCCCGCTCCACAGTAACTCTGACTTACCCACGCACTTAGCAGCTCCAAAACTCGATGACTCGACTACTCAACCTCAATCAACTCAATACAAATCCAAACATAACTCGAACTCTATACCTCCCACTTGACTCTAAACTTGACTCTATTCTCAAAAATCACTAAATATTTAATCTCATTATTTTATTTTTAACTCTGTATTCTGACTCTAAACTGTAGCAATTCGTTACTCGGCATCAGCTCTAACTTTACTCTGAAATTAACTGTACTCTAAATTTACTGAAAACTACTCGGTGTTTTGATATCTGGCCTTGAAATATCAGTTATAGCAAAAAACTCGTTGGTGCCTTCCCGGGAAAAAAGGTTTAGATCTGACCAGATATAATTACATCTCGTCAGATCTAATTACATCTGGTCAGATCTATTTATATCTCATTAGATATGGAGTTGAGACATTATCAGATCTAGTTATATGTAATCAGATCTGACCAGATATAGCTATATCTGGGCTGAAATTTATTTTAGATATGATCAGATCTAGTTATATCTGATTATATCTGATCAAATATAAATATATCTGGATTGGAATTTATACCAGATATGACTAGATCTAGTTATATCTGGCTACATCTGACCAGATATAGTTATATCTGGGCTGAAAATTAAACCAGATATGATGAGATCTAGTTATATATTATCAGATATGACCATATATAGCTATATCTGGGCTGAAATTGATACTAAATATGATCAGATCCAGTTATATCTCGTCGCATCTGGTCAGATATAACTATATCCGCACTTAAGACTACACCAGAGATGATCAGATCTGCTCATATCTGATCAGATCTAAATGAAAAATTATTAATTGTTTCTTTGACTTAAGTCAATGGAAAATTTCATCTTAGGGATTGAAAGTAACATCGAATATTACAATTTTAAAAATTTAGAATAAACATTACTTTTGAGTCTATCCGATTAACCCCCTCTCTCTTTTACATAAATAAACAATTACCTGAGAAAATGAATTAGATCTGACCATATCTGCCCAGATCTGGCTAGATATGACATTAAATTTATTATAAATGGAATTTCAACAAAAAAAATTTCAAGTTCCAAAATACATTGAAAAATTGATATTTGCACCAAAAATACATTTTAAGCTAGTCTCATTCGTTATATACTTTAAAAATCACTACTACACTATCAGAAGCAGCACAGCGGCCGGACAGCACACGGAACACAACGATCACTGAAGTTAAGCAGCATTGAGCGCGATTCATACTTGGATGGGTGACCGTTACAATATTCCCATGTAATCAAAATTGAAATTTATTTTTAGTGATTTTTTATCATTAAATAATAATTTTGTATAAATTACAGTTAAATTTAAGTAATTTTATTGAATAATTAATATAAACAATTTATTTGCAAATATAAATAAAATTTTTGATCTGACCAGATATAATCAGATCTGATTATATCTGGCCAGATCTCGTCAGATAGAGACAATTTAAACATCTGGCCAGATCTGCTTTGTCAGATCTGATCAGATATGGTCAGATCTAATTCATTTTTCCCGGGTTGTGATGTGCACTTTACATAGACCCCGGTCGGTAAAATAACGTCACAGTGAATATATAGTAATTCATATAGTAATATGAATTACATATATGAACAGTATTATATAATGATTAATGATAGAATAATATTTTGACAAATTAGTTTTCAGGTAGATTACTGAGAATTCGACGTAAAAAAAAATTTCAGTTATCAATATAGGATGAAAATATCAGAGCAATCAGTATTTGTATATTTGTCATTGAATTTAAAAAACTGTATGCAACCTTAAAAAACATTTATACAGTAAATAATTTATGCACTAAATTATTTGCTGTGTTAACGTTCTCAAAATCACAAGCAGTTTTTTAAAATTCTATGACAAATAGGCAAATACCGATAGCACTGATATTTTTATCCAACACTCGTTAACTGAAAATTTTTTTTTAACGTCAAATACTCAGTACTTTACTTGAAACTAATTGCTATAAGTGATAAAATTAAAAAAAAAATTATGTCACAAATCCTTGCCTCCTGTTTTTGTTGCTGCTGTTGCTGCTGCTGTCGTTGCTGGTGTTGCTGCAGCATTTGCTACTGGAATCCTGGTGAAAACTCTTCTTCACGACTGATGATGTATGGAAAAGTTGCTGGGTCAAGAACAGCTTTGAACCAAACGGTCGTTTCCTCAATCATCACAGATTCGGCACAGACATTCGCAATAGTGATTATTGCTCCATCCATGACTCCAGTCAAAATGAATTGTCGTTGTAGAGCTAATCTCATAACGGCTATTAAGACTGAACTTGAAAGTTCCATTTCCCATTCAACAGGTGCAAGTATCAAGTCAATATCCAAGTTTGGAAGGGCCATGGTGGGTTTTCCTTTAAAAACAAAATCGAAAAAAATAATCAGTAATTTTTATCAAAAATTTTTTTTTAACAACCATTTAAAAATTCACAAAAAAATTTTTTTTTATAGAATTTTTAATCTTGCGCAATATTGGAAAATATATATAAGGTTATTTCCTTAGAGGTATCTCATTACAATAAATAATGAAAATAAAATTAACATGTTTTTAAGCTATTACTGTTACTGCTGCGTTGTATTTGTTCACTGTTTATACGTCGTTGAAGAAATTTTCGACGCAAAAAATTCATGTTTTTTTATGTTAAATATAAAAATTATAAGATTTAATATCTTTATAAATAATAACAGCACGTTAACAAAAAATATTTGTCTACTATTTGTCACGTTAAAATATTCTTTGACGCAGAAGACTCATATTTCGTATATTAACTATAAAATTTATAAGATTATTTTTTGATATCTTAATAAACAATAACAGCACACTAACAAAAAATATTTGTCTGCTGTTAGTTGTCTGCTGTATAATTCGATTTTTTGTGCAAAATTTGTCTAATTTAAAAGTCATATATTGATAATTTCATAATTTTTTTTTACCGACATTTATACTAATAAAAGTAACAAATAATGTATTATATAATCTACCAATAACTATATTTATTTATTTATTTAGGGCCAAGACACCATTGATAGACTTGATGGAAGCATTTCATCAGCCTAGAGTTAACGTTACACAACCTGTTGTTAATCCGATGAATTTTGCACTCAATTACGCTCTGCCGACGAACCAGGGAAACGGCCAAGGGTCAAGTCAAAATAATCAAGGCCCTCAACAACTAAACCGAGGATTTGGCATGAACGCGCAAGGTCACATGCCGCAGAATAATTTTCCTGTTGTAAATAATTATGGACTAGCGAATGTTCCGTTCAACCGTTGGAAAGAAATCAAAGACAGCGTCACGATGGCGAATATCTTCTTCCCTCAAGAAGGAATCACTGCCAACGATTATATCAGTTCAATCGAAGCAAGAGCTCGTCGTGAGTGGTGGACTCAGGAGGAATTGTTCAAAGTAGTAAGTCACACTTTGAAAGGAGCAGCTGCTCGTTGGGTAGACACGAATTACTTTAGATGGCAGAAATTCTCACAGTTTAAAGAAGAGTTTAAAAGAGCTTTTGGAAGTCCGACCACAGATCATCAGATTATACTTGACATCAGTCAATTGAGGATGCAACCTGGTGACAATCCAACAGAATTTGTATTGAGCGTACAACAAAAATATCAGGCAATGCAGGTGCCGCCACCAGTCAGAGAACAAGTGGACTGCATTAGGAATCATTTAACGGATGAGTTGAGACTTATGGTTTTTTCACGTCAAGTTCACACGTATGAGGACCTTCTGAGTACTCTTCACGAGGCTGCAAGATGTTCTAGAGATGCAAGCCTGACCCAAACAGCTAGGCAAACGAAAACTCCTGAGAGAAGACGTTTCGGAATGATCCAGACGGCGGCGGAGGAGATTGAGTTTGTTGAGGAAGAACCAGAGTTGACAGCACTTAACGCGTTGCGTATGCAAAATCCCATCAAGTACGATAGCAGATATGGAGTATACCGTTGACCTGCCACTCCTTTCAACAATAACAGAGGTCAGAATTATGGTAGATTCGTCTCAAGACAACTAGTTCCGGCCACACAATCGTCTGGCGAGTATTTAGCTGTCCACCAACCGCAAATGGTTATTCCGGTTACTCCGCAGCAACAAGTCACTACCCCGGCTACTCAATCTACAGCAGATTATGCAGCTTCACGTCAACAGACGGTAACAATACAAAATCCTCCAGCTACAAGTCAACCAACTGGAGTGCTGAGAAATCCACGCTTGTTACGTGGACCAAGTTTGTGTTTTAATTGTGGGGAGCCGGGGCATGTGTTTGAGTCTTGTCGTAGCCCTCGCAGACCACTTTGCAATAATTGCTGGGGGGTCGGCCATACACGGGAGGAGTGTCCGTGCGTTAATCTTTTTTCTTTGACTTAACCTTCATGTAATAATAATATTAATATTAATATTAATAGAAGTAATATAATAATAAGGTGTTCATAGTGCCACTTATTCTCTCCAGCACAGGCGTTATTCCGAAGACTCTGTCGGAGGGTCTAGTCAAACTGGACCTTCCGGCGACTCTGCGGAATAAAATGCAAAAGGCTGTTATACTCCGCACAACAGCAATAGTTCGACGTCACTTAAACCTAACATAGTAGGGTAGTGTGTTGCCGGATAGGCCCACACTACTGAAAAAATCCCATTAAGGTGAATAAAAAGAATAATAATAATAATAAAATAATAATAATTTTAGGCGGGAAATTTGAATTTTTTTTCACTTTGTAAACTTTAAGTAGAAAATGTTTACTTATTTGTTTGTTAATAAACGTTATTAAAAATTTATTGGATTTTAATAAGAGATTTTTTATTAAATTTGAAATTTATGCGAGAAATTTGAATTTTTCTTTTTATTTTGTAAATTGTAAGTAGAAAATGTTTACTAATTTGTTAGTTAATAAAAGTTATTAAAAATTTATTGAATTTTGATAAGAGATTTTATCATTAAATTTGAATTTTACGCGGGAAATTTGATTTTTTTTTTACTTTGTAAATTTTAAGTGAAGGTTATTTATTAATTTGTTTTTTAATAAAATTGTACTTACTCTCGACCGTCGAAACTTAATAACAAATGGATCTTATTGTTATTGTACTTATTTTTAACCGTCGAAACCTAATAACAAATGGATTCTATTGTTATTGCATTTATTTTCGACTGTCGACAGTCAACTGTACAGTGGGGAGTATTAATGCCTGGGTCATGACAGTACAGTAAAGGCTGATAAAAGCTGTGTAAAGTTACTGTGGTTCTGTCTCAATTTTCTTATTAAACGATAATAAGAGCAAGAAAGATAATTTGCGTAACTTAATACAAGTTTCACTGTACTCATGAAAACATACATAGGCCAGGCATTAATGAACACATGTGTACCACCCAAATTCTACGGTTTATGCTAAAATTCTCGCGACGCTCCCTAGTGTGTGAAATAGAAACCGCTGAAACTCGGTTTCATACTGGAGTTGCCTGTCTACTGACAAAATTACTGCTTATAAGCATTTTTTATAGTCACCGGTGGAAGCCTTTTAATAAGCCGAAAAAGTCTCAGACTAAAAATTTACGTTGCTATAGTATATGCTGATGAAATTTAATAATTAAAAATAAATTTCATGATAAATTTTAATAAAAACTCAATTTTCACCGTTTAATGAATGTTTACTAAAAATTAAACAGCATATCTTACAAAGTAAATTTATGTTATTAAATATAAATTTTCTAACCCTGAAATGGGACTCTGCTTACGGTATAGAGACTCGGTCTGTCTGGCGGCAATGGTGGCAACAGGCTACAACTACAATTTTTGAACGGTACTTGGCGCTCAGACTCTACCGATTCTGTTGATTAAAAGTAACTTTACGATAAGTACTTTAACAATAAAAGGTTTATGTTCAAATTATGGAAAACTTATAGTCAAGTTTACTTCAAAGAATTGTAGCATAACATTTACCGTTAAGTTGACTGAAATTTTTCTGTCAAGTTTACTAAAAGCTGAACAGCTAACTTAACTTTAAATTGAGGCATTACGTTATCATTAACTTGCATGTAAGAACTTGCATATAAGCACTTGCCGTTAAGTTGACGACAACTTGACGCTAACTTATTTGCAATTACTTAACTACAAGAACTTTAATGAAAAGTCTGGCTGTCAGGGATGGTTATGACGGGTAACGGGGAACCAAGGTTTGATTCCGGAGAGGGAGCCTGAGACACTACTGTCACATCCAAGGAAGGCAGCAAGCACGCAAATTACCCATTTCCGGCACGTGGAGGTAGTGACGAAAATAAGGGCAAGTCTGGTGCCAGCAGCCAGCAAAGGAGAGTTACTCACAAACTCACAAACTCACAAACAAACATACAGGTGAAGCTAATAAAAGCGTGTTAAAAAGACATCATGAAGAACCTGATGCAGGCCATCTGGGACGGGATCGGATGTACGAACGTCTGAAACTGGAATTCTATTGGCCGGGAATGTACAAAGATGTTGAAGATTTTGTGGAAGCATGTGAAATATGTAAACAGGTCAAGTATAAACAAACATCGTCAAGAGCACCTTTTCAAACTAGACAGCCAATTAATCCGTGGGCAGTTGTTGCAGCCGACGTCACGGGACCTTTTCCAAGATCAAAACAAGGTTCCAAATACGTCTTAATCGTGCAAGATCTTTACAACCGCTTCGCAGAATTTTATACCTTGCGTAGAAGCATTGGGAATAGTACCGTCATGTGTCTGAAAAGATCCTTTGCTTCCAGAGGTTACCCAATATACTTCGTATCTGACAATGGTACGGAGTTTATAAATTCAGTGGTGAAAAATTACCTCGAGGAGGTGGGAGTTCGTTTTTCAACTATTGCTGTGTTTCACCCTCAAGCAAATCCCGTCGAACGTATCAACAGGACTCTTAAACCCATGATCCGAGCATACATCAAAAAGGATCAGAAAGAGTGGGATGAGCATTTGGGTGAACTGCAATTGGCCTACAACAGTGCATATCACTCTTCCTTGAAAATGTCTCCTTACTTTCTGGTACAAGGTCAGGAGCCTCGTTTTGCTAACAAAGTCACCGATTTAGAAGTAACAGATCTCGAGTTTGAGAATCCCGAATGGCCCAAGAGAATCCAGCGACTCGTGGAATTACGACACAAGATAGAATCTAGTATGAAAGAAGAGAGTGATCGTCAGGATAAATATAACGGCAACGACTTAAAAATTTCGAAAATCTCTGTAAATGATTTAGTATATTACCCGAACAGAAAATTAAGTAATAAAGCGAAAGGTTATAGTGCTAGTTTGGGGGTCAAATATTTAGGTCCTGCTGTTGTATCTAAGATTATCAGTCCTTTAGTAGTTGAACTTAGATCCGATAAGAACAAATTACTAGGACAGCACTATCTGCCCGACCTAAAAATCCCTAGACGTAGTAAACGGGTAGTTAATAAGAACTAGAATAGTTAACCTGTTGTTATTCATTACTAATAGATTTTATTTTACAGAGATTATGGAGAGAGGGAGATTAAAGCTGTTTCTTCGCGGTCTACACCCGGAGGACGCGGTAGTGACCGAAATCGACGTGGGAGAGAGAGAGTCTCGCACGGTGGAAATTAGTTGTAGCCTGTCAGTCGGAGGACAGGCCACACAACTTTCGACGTCCAGACAACCCGTTTTCTCTCGCCTCGGCCCAGTGACCACTCTTGGGGCGACGCATCATGCTCCTTACGATAGTTCAGTTTACCATCCAGTGGCGAGAACTACACCCTCGAGATATATCTCAGCGGTACCGCCACCACAAGCAAATTCTTACCAAAATGGATCGCAGACACCCTCGAAGTATATTCCAGCGGTACTTCCATTACAACAAGTATACTATTCATCACTCCAAGTCTCTTTCCAACTCGAATACTTTCTCTTTCTAGTCCGCGGGTAGGCTATCGGCTTGTCGCGCGCAAATCTTTCAATTTCACACGATCTTCACGGGGACAGAGCTAATAGAGGGGTCAAGCTGATACCGTTTTCCTATCTGTTGTTATTCTCCTGTGAATTAATCACAATTAAGAATAATCAGGTTTGAATCCTGCAAGTATAATGACTTAGGATCAGGTTAGATTAACTTGTAGTATTGTGATAATTCACAGGGACTGGTAGATTGACGGATTTCACCGGAGTAAGTTACTGCTTACTTGCTTACTTCTGACCTACTTACTGACTGGTCTGTGGTCCAAAATCACGGACCTATATTTCTAATTTGGGGCATTTTTGGATAAAACGGCTAATTTGATTGGTCAGTATTGTCAACCCTTTAACGTCACAGGTATATGGTGAGATATAACCTTGACACCTGATTGGTTAATATTATTAACCCTTTGACGTCAAAGGTGTTGTTGACTCATAATTTGGGCTTCTGATTGGTTATTTATCACGTGACTGACCATATACGGTAATATCACGTCAATGGTCACTAGTGGGGTCAGCGTGCGTCAACGGACCCTGGTAGGGGGTCTTTGAAACACACCTGCCGATTGGTCAATATATTTTTGGCACCCACGTCACAGGACCCAGGCAGGCTGGCGCCGGGACCAAAGAGTTGTTCATGGTCACGGGTATTTTTAGGAATCAAGGACGGATAACGCACTTGGGTTGTTTACTAGGCTAGAAATAGATTTAACTGTAAAGAGGGACAAAGACAGAAGCTCTCATTTCCCATGTCTATTTGTGGGATCATGTGCATGTTGGTTGACTGTTACTACATATAATGCAATTAAATAATATGGAAATTTTTTAAATTTTAGCAGTTTTTAAGCTAATAAGGATGTTATAATACTATGGGTCACAGTCACCATAGCAATATGACTTGTAATTATACTTCATGTCTCGCCCTTCGAGATTACAAATGTAGTACAGCTACTTCATGCCTTCAAATCACACGTTCAGAGTCTTTAAAACTTTTAAAATCCCGCCTGGTCGCTCCTTGCGCCACCAGGTGTTCACTTTCATCATTAGTTATTTGTGTGCCAAGCGAATTACACGTTCGAGAAAACGCTCTCGTTTACACCAAATATTTTTAGCTATTTTGACGTACGTTTTAATCTATTTATTATGGGGAAAAACAAGAAGCGTTCCCACAGTCAGGATCGAGATGAAGAAATCAAGAAGTTACGTCGTGAAATGAAAGATTTGAAAGAATTGGTTATGAAAGCTCTAGCGTCCCAACCCACACAGGGGGCTGCCAACATGGAGGCAGATGGAAATATTAACAATGCTTTAAGAGGTAAAAAATTTTACAAATAATCTGAAAAATAATAGGAGAACTCGTACGAGAGATGAGTCGTATCCTAATAAATTTCGGGTCAAGCCTGTATGAAAGACAGGAATAAGACCAAAGAACTCAGGCAGTTGAAAAATATTTTTCAAAAAAAAAAAAAAAAAAAAAAAGGTTTATCAACTACCTGTCAATATATATACATACATACATCACACGAGAGGTGATAAAAATAACGACCTTAAGAATAATAATGTTAACCGGTTTGTTTTTTCTTTTCTGAATTGCTTACAGACGACGGCCCAGAAAACTCGTCTGAGCAACTAGGCTCTGATAATCGAGGTGCTCGAGAAACACCTGAAAATCAAGAACCTCAAAACGGACCTATTGACTTGTCTGGCGACCCTGAGAAAAATAATTCGGACACAACTCAGATAGGAGCAGAACATCAAAGCTCAGGCAAGGCGGAATTGTCAGATCAGCCAACGATTCTCGATGAAGATATTATAAAAATCTTGGGTCAGGCACCGGAAACTGAAGAGGCTTGTCAAAAAATCCACACTGATGTTGTAGTTAGATGGAACGCGTGGCTGAAATCTGGTCTGAAAAAAGAGGAGAAAGAAAACCTCCTTAAAAAATATCCTCGCAAGGGAGCCTGCCTGCTAGAGGCCCCAATACTGAACCTAAAAATAGCGTCGACCTTGAGTGAACCAGCCTTGAAGCGAGATAAGTATTTCTGCAATACACAAAAACTAGCAGGGTCAAGTCTATCAGTCCTGGCGCCGGTAATTAACCTGCTCTTGGAGAATGAGAAAGTCGACTCGAAAGAGATACTGAGTAATATTTGGGATGCAGCAAAAATCCAAGCAGAGCTTCATCACTCGCAATCCACTGCTCGACGTGCTTACATCCTACCTGGGTTAACAAAGCAGGTGGCATCCTCACTAGAGGAAAGACAGGTTGATACACATTTGTTTGGAGAGAAACTAGGGGAAAAAATCAAAGAAATAAAGAGCATGGATAAACTGACCCAAGACCTAAAGGCCCAGCCTCAGAAGAAAACTCTAACACCCAGTTCGGGAAACTGGAATGGCTCGTCAGCACCCCAAAGGCCGACGAACCTGACGAGCCAGAAATTTCAACCTCAGACTCCGAAGTCGGCAGTCCAGAAGACACCAGCGAAACAGTCCGGCCAGAACAGATCCTATCAGACTCAGAGTCTGAACTATCCTCGTCGACACTCGAGCAGCAGCCGCAGCAACTACAACAGCAGCACCAGCAGGTCACGGACGCGATAGGAGAGGATCAAGGACAGGTAAAGTTAGCAGGAAGATTAAGATACTTTTTGAAGGCTTGGAAACAAATTACGCCAGATAGATTCATCCGTCAATGTGTTACGGGTCACAAAATTAATTTTAAAGAAACTCCATATCAAACACATCCTCCAGGGGGGAAAACCTGGTCTTCCCAGGAAAACTCAGATATTCAGAAAGAATTAAACAGGCTCCTGGCAATTGGAGCGATCGAGAAGTGCTCTGACATACCCGATCAATTCCTTTCTAGCTATTTTCTGAGAGAAAAACCAGATGGATCCAAAAGATTTATTTTAAATTTACAGGAGCTCAACCTCTTTGTCAATACGGAACATTTCAAGCTCGAAGACCTCAGATCTGCCTGCAGGTTGCTAGAGCGATTCATGTTCATGGGTTCAGTAGACATTAAAGACGCGTATTTTGCGATACCAATACACAAAATTGATAGAAAATACTTGAGATTTAGATTCCAGGGACAACTATACGAATTCACGTGCCTACCTTTTGGTCTCTGTGAGAGCCCATACGTCTTTACAAAACTTATGAAACCAGTTATGACTTATCTGAGGTCGATGGGGTTTTTATCGGTAATTTACCTTGATGACATTTTATGTCTAGAAACTTCCATAGAGGAATGTCATAAATCCTTACAAACGACGATTGAACTGTTAGAAAGACTAGGATTTATTGTGAATAGGATAAAATCAAACTTATCGCCTAGTCAACGGTGTAAATATCTGGGCTTTTTATTAAACTCTCGAAGAATGATAATTGAACTTCCGAATGAAAAGAGAAACTCACTTATCACTTACATAGAAGCGATAAAACACAAAAAGTCGTGCAAAATAAGAAAGTTTGCCCAGTTAGTAGGCATGCTAGTAGCAAGTTGCCCAGCAGTTGACTATGGGATGTTACACTGTAAGTTATTAGAAAAAGCTAAGTTAGAAGCCCTCAACCTTAGCGGACAAAGTTATGACAAGAATATGAACATCCCAGCATACGTAGCGGAGGACTTAGACTGGTGGCATACCAGACTGCCGATTGCAGTCAGAAAAATTAGGAGTTTTCAATTCCAAAAAGTGATCTTCTCTGACGCCTGTTTATCAGGCTGGGGCGCCTACTGTGACGGCGAGGGAGCCCACGGAGTATGGTCCCAGGCTGATAAATCCTTACACATTAATCAGTTAGAACTAAAAGCAGCATTTATAGCTCTAAAACTATTTGCAAAAGACTTACGCTCTACAGAAATATTACTAAGAGTAGATAACACTACCACACTGGCTTACATCAACAAACTAGGTGGTACAAGATCAGAAGATCTACACGAGCTAGCAAGAGACTTATGGAACTGGTGTGAGCGTCGGGACCTCTGGGTCTACGCATCGTACATCGCGTCAAAAGACAACGTGGAAGCGGACTCGTTGTCACGTTTATCAAATCGAGATACAGAGTGGAAACTAGCTGATTACGCATATAAAAAGATAACTAAAGTATTTGGTATCCCGAAAATAGACCTTTTCGCTTCAGAGTTTAATAAAAAATGCACTAGCTACTGCTCATGGGACAGAGATCCAAAAGCTATCGCGATAGACACCTTCACAATCAGTTGGAGGCCGTGGTATTTCTATGCTTTTCCACCGTTCGCGGTGATTGCCAAGGTAATACAGAAAATAAAAATGGATAAAGCGGAAGGAATCCTGGTAGTTCCTCTATGGCCTAGTCAGAACTGGTTCCCAGCCTTCAAAAAATTAATAATAGGAAATTGGATCACTTTTGAGCCACATACTAATCTTCTGTTTTCTTCCAGCTCCAAGACACATCCACTAAGCAGAAACCTTACCCTGGTGGCCGCGAAATTATCCGGCAGACATTACTGAACAAGAAAACTCCAAAAGAATCAACTGAAATAATAATAGCATCCCTAGAAGACTCAACGCTGAAACAATATGAATCCACATACAAACTCTGGTGGAAATTCAACCGGGAACTTCAGTCTGATCCTCTCGCCGTCTCATCGTCCAAAGTTTTAACTTTTCTAACAAAAAGGTTTCAAGAAGGTGCCAGTCATGGAACAATAAATACTGGCAAAGCAGCGTTAGCACTAATTTCTTCCGAAGAAATCACGAGCTGCAAGATCATCAACAGATTCATGAAAGGAATATATAAAAAGAGACCTACTAAACCTAGATATGATGCCATCTGGGATGTAGATCCAGTTCTAGACAAAATCGCAGAGTTATACCCTCTCGAATCTCTCTCCTTGAAGGAGCTATCTAAGAAGCTCGTCCTGCTTCTAGCTCTAGGTACGGCGCATCGGATACAAACTCTAGCAAAAATTAAAATAAGCAATGTAGTAGAAACACATAAAGGATTAGAAATAAAAATCCCAGACCACATTAAAACATCGAGACCAGGAGCCGTACAACCGTTGCTGAAACTACCATTCTTTAAAGAAAAACCGGGTCTGTGCATAGCAAGTACAGTCAAACATTACATATCGAAAACACAAAACCTGAGAGGGAAAGAAGACACTCTTTTAATATCATTTCAGAAACCACACAATAAAATATCGCGTGATACAATAGGACGATGAATCAAGAAAGGCCTCAATGAGTTGGGAGTAGACGAGCGATACACTGCTCACAGCACTCGCCACGCATCGACTTCAAAAGCGGCTGAAAGAGGCATAAATATTGACGAAATAAAAAGGGTTGCCGGATGGTCACAAAAATCTAAGGTCTTTGCAAGATTTTACAACCTTCCGATCAACGTCCAGGGAGACAACTTCGCTGAGAAACTCATGCTACCATAACGGAGCAAAATTATAACAAAAAATTTTTTAATATCACTCTAAAGTTCTACATTTGTAATCTCGAAGGGCGAGACATGAAGTATAATTGAACCATCAAGCGAGGCCGCCGAAGGCGGCCGAAGCTCGATGTAAATTATACGAATGTCTCGCCCGAGAGATTACCCGCCCAATAAGTCTTATAAAAAGTTGGTTTTAAAATATAAAAAGCACGTTATCAATAAAAAGATGCAGTAATCTTCTTTTCTCCCCACCCTAATCTCTCAGGAACTATTAATAAATTTTCCTTTTTCCAGCAAAGGACACAAACTCTAAACGAAATGACGAAAGTGAACACCTGGTGGCGCAAGGAGCGACCAGGCGGGATTTTAAAAGTTTTAAAGACTCTGAACGTGTGATTTGAAGGCATGAAGTAGCTGTACTACATTTGTAATCTCTCGGGCGAGACATTCGTATAATTTACATCGAGCTTCGGCCGCCTCCGGCGGCCTCGCTTGATGGTTCAATTAGCAAGACATTGGACCATAAAACATAAAATATAAAATTTTATCAAAGATTACAACACTTACCAGCACTTATGTCGACAGACAATTTCCAAGTGAAACATCTGCGGATGACTTTCTTTTTTATACTGAGGAGATAAGCCGTGGGGTGTACCCGCTGGTAATTAGTTTTACGTCACACGAGTTACTCGAAAACAAGAGGTCAACAATCCATCTGACCTGGGGAAATCCATCATCTGGTTTTTGTTATGTCTGAAGGTGTTTATTTAACCGTCAGCGAGAAACACGGGGAGGTTCCCGGGAAAAATGAATCAGATCTGACCATACCTGATCAGATCAACAAGTAATCAATTGACGGTCTGTTATTATACATGAGTTAGATTTCAATTTCCTGATCTTTGAGTAATTTTAGAATATTTTGAACGCTGTCAGGGTCGTTGAGACACTTCTGGATGTTCCCAACATGCTGTAGTTGCTTCGTCTAGAACCGCCATTGCTTCTGCATGGTTGGGCAATCTAGCAACTACGTCACTGAATAGCGGGTTGTTCCAGCTGGAACCGCCTCTACTTCGGTGAGGTTGGGCAATAATACACTGTAGCTTCAGTTAAAAGTGGATCAACGTCTTCTATAATCGCCACTGCTTAGACGTGGTTGGATAACAGAATAAATAGCCAGTTACAGACACAGTCATCTAGTTCTTCCGGACATGCAGAAGATAGAGTCAGACAGGTCATGACGTAGCTGATAACATGGATTGGGAGCCTTCTACGTTACAACAGAGACTCCGTGGAGATCCAGAGGTGGCTTCGAGGTGAATAATCTGGAGAGGATAGCTCAGCAACAGATCTCTCAGATAAGTACGAGATCTACGGTACGCACATATAACCAATACACACAACGTGAACGTGAGTTACGTGAGTCTCTTTTACGCGAAATGGCGTAGCTTAAACCATTGGTTAATCAATTCGAGCACTCCTGTCTTTGTAGAAGATCAAGTTCACCGACTCTGAGCAACTATTAGTTATCCAAATAGAGAACGAGTTGAAAACATAAGATTAGCTAAAGTTACGTCTGATCCGTTATTATCCCAACTAGTGCCCATGGATGTACCGCAGACTGCTGTCCAAACTATTGGGTTACCTGATGTTTCACAAGACCATAACAATGGTTGCCCAACATCACCACAGGAATGGTATCCTGGGACAGCGAATAATCAACAAGGATCAGCTTATATTCCGTACAGCCGTTGGAAGGAGATTAAAGACGGTAGACAGTAGCTAGCTTCAGTTTTTCTCAGGAAAGGGTCTCTGCAAATGATTTTGTCAACTCTCTTGAAGCTAGAGCACATTGTGAACTACGAGTATGAGCTCAACGAGAAGTGAAAACCAATTTCTCGTTGTTAGTGGAGGACCAGGATTGTTGATTGAAATCCAACTGGAAATTAAGCTGAAATACCTGGAGATTCACAGTACTAGCCTCGTCTACCGATCCCTCAGCAACAAGTATCACAGTTTTACGTGTCACTGATCATACCAGAGTACAATAGTCTGCAAGTTTAAATAATATTCACCCTGGAGGTTCTTAAGATAATTTACAGACTATATTTTACAATAACTACACCAAATTTGAAATAATTTCAGTTAAGATATCAAAACATCTTAGAGCTGGACTAGTTTCTAATGTTTCGTGAGGGTGTCCAAAATTCAGTTTCTTTGTCTTTCACCAGTTAGAAATCGTGGTAAAAGATTGTACCAATTCGAAATACCAATTGAGTTTTATACTGGGAAAATTAGTGAACTTCAGGTGACAAATGATTAACTAAGATAACAACTGTCTACTATGCAATGTGAGGAAACTCTCAGGGAAGGCGAGAAGACGGCTGTGCAGATTTTGGTTGAAGGAAGAAGACTAAGTATTACAAGAATTAAGTTATGGCATTTATGACATCACAAAATGAAGAATAGAAATTAACAACGGATTTACTTAAACAGCACAATGAGAAAGTACTTGAGCTTAAGGAAAGCAACTTCATGATTTTGAGAGTGAAATTAATAACCTCAAAGACTACATTGCATCTACAGAACTTACACAAAAAAGTAGAAAATGAGAATCTGAAACAACAGCTTGACAATGTGGCACCTTTGAAGGTTGATATTTCTAAAGAGTCTGAAGAAGATGTTGTGCTGTTGAAAATTCTCCGGATTCATCAGTAGTCTTTTAAAAAAACCTGTACTGGTGATCACGAAACGACGCTTAATGATTCGGATATCGCTCGTCAAATTCCAGTAATAGAACTATTGAAAGTAGCAAAACCTGTTGAAGATCTAACCTCGTCAAAGTTAACAAGATCTCCACGTTTTTGCCAGTGATAGTTACTTCGACAGTATGAATGTTTTGACTACGCAGAGTGTTATAACGGACTCAAATTTACAAAGTTATTCAAATCTAAGTATATGTAATGACACAACATCGCTTGAGTAAAGTCATCAGTTATGAAGACTCTCAGAGTAATTTAAATATCACAGACTTGGAAAGATACCGGAGAATTGGAGAATATAGTTAGTGGATATTACAAATTGAATACTTTGGTTGAGGACAACGAGGAATAAAAAAAAATAGTTTACAGGTTAAAGTTAATGAGATTGTAAATCCACGGTCATCAGCTGCGATACCATCTAAGCTTACCAGTCAATAGCTACAGGTATGAACAGCTCTCATGATATTTATCTTCAAGATTCTTAAATAATATACACAAAGTTACAATAGACCACGACAGTTGTCTGTCGTTGGGCGATATTTCATATAGCATAAACGTGGTATCGACAATTAAGATATACGCTGTTGAGCTTCAATCTGTATAATTATTTGTATACCTCAAGACCATCCACGCGGTTCAAGCTGACTAGTCATCGAATTCAACCGTTAACCCGGTGGGTTACGGTCTGGCGGAAGGGGAGTACGCTAGTGCGTCTGGTCAGCCCTGTTACCAAGAGCTACCGTCAACTAGTCAACATCGAGCATCTTCGTCGTTTCGAGAGGTCCTTGAGGTTAAGATAACTTCATCTGATATTATACAGTTAAATTTTTGAGAAAATTTTACCATAAGGATGCAAACAGGTAATAGTGTTACTGAAGTAGTGGTTGTGAATCATCTCACCAGTTATACCTACGTAAGTCTACTTAAATGTTGTGTTGATATGAAGTTGTGGAGAGTATTATAATAAATATGGAGTGTTGTGACGTCTGACGACTCCGTATCTCGTAATGAAAGCCTATTCTCGTCAGCAGTTATATCAAAGACAACAAATTCCGTCTACTCAACCATCTGGACAGTTTGCAGCTTCTCAACAGTCACGTAATGCAGCGCGGTTAGCACAGTCAGCTTCAACATCTAATGCTCGACTGTAGTTGATTCACGTTACATGCGAAGACCAAGTACGTGCTTCATTTGTAGTCATCTGGATAGATATTCGAGTTTTGTGAAGGTATACGTCGGGAAGTCTGTAATAATTGTCTAGGTTCAGGTCTTTTACGTCAAACTTGTCCATCCAGAGTAATCAAGAAGGTCGTTATACTGCAAGGACAGCTATTACCTATATTCAAAATAGTAATGACGCTCAACTAGAAGATGAGCAAATTAATAACTTTGTGAATAGTAAGGAACTGATTAATGACCGGGAGAAGGGCTGCGAACCTCTCTCCTTGGATTGGGTCCCGGTGACCTAGTAATGACCGGGGAAGAAGCAAAACGGTTTCTTTCCTTGGAATGGTTCGTTCATTAAATACCACGTCATCAGTTATTTCACCACCTGTTAAGATAAACTCAAGTACAACAAGTTCACAGACTCAAGTTGAGTCGTTCAGTCCTCATGAAGTTGCCATGGAGTGAAGTTGTTAGAAGATCTGTCAGCTGTGACTTTCGAGGTAAGCTCAGAATTAATTGAGTCTAATCATCTCAAAATTTTAGGCATCCTTGTGGACGCAGAGCTACCTGAAGTTGTCAAACTTCAGATGTTGCATGGGAGAAGGAAGTTGAACCTCAATTTGAGCCAGCATAAGTGAGTCGACATCGTTCCGAGTGGAAGCTTTATCTTCAGCTTATGTCTCGTCTCGAGAAAACGCTACCTCCAATTCGTCAGGGGAAGAACCCTCCAGCATCTTTTATTCAACGATTAACGTCACGACAGATCTCCAAACACAGTACCGGTTTACCACTGGCTGAAACGTCACGCATTCCGATAGCAATCGGGATAATTGGAGTTAGGTTGATTGGAATATTGAATGCTGGTAGTGAGAGTTCGTTAGGTCAACGCTAAAGTACATGAAGACATCAAGGATTGTGCTGCTGATGGACTCCAGGAGGATCAAACTCAACAGAGAGTGTTTCTTGCTTATCATTCTACTTGCAGGAGTAAGAATGGAACATCTTTTATTAATTGAGTCGGAACTGTTGCAGGTGGACAGTACTTGTGTGAGTATTACCAGACTTGAGTTATTCCTTGGTCTTGGGTATGGACTTCGTGAGAAACTTGGTGTTTAAAATTGGTCACAAGGATTGCTCATAGAAATTTTACTGATACCCCAGAAGTTTTCCGGTTGCTGATCAATTGTAAGGAAATTACTGCTTATGTATAACATCATTGTGAGTAAATAAACTTCAAGAGTTTCTGGACGTGTACTGTAAAATTGGATAAAGTATCGAACATCAACGCTGCGACAATAATTGGGCACGAAATTAACCTTGAGCCAAAAACTCAACATGTGTGTGGAACCATACCGGAGAAGTCCAGTTGTTAATTAGGAATAAGAGAGGCTTATAAACAAGTTTTGATGAAAAATTTCATTCAACATAAATAAAGCACTTGGTTATTCAGTTTCATCCACGTCTGGCTGTCTTACAATTACATCGTCGTCATCTCAACTTCAATCATGTTCATCTAGCTGGCAATCCCAAGAGTACTGCTTCTAACTACACAGTCACACTTCATCGTCGAGGCCGACCTGGTGAGTACTTCAAAATTCTGCTCCCGGGTGCACGTCTGGTGAGGGGGAGTGTAACAGGGTAATTTATATTATCCTGTCTCGATAAGACCCGATCGTTAGTTAGTTATCGACGTAGCACTTGGTGCGCTGCAATGTGAGTACTCAGGTGCATAAATGTCAGGAGTGGGGAAATTCGGGACTGCTGAGCTGAGGACGGAGGACAGTGAAGGAGAGAGTTAGTTGAGGAGTAGCCACCGGCCTGACTGCCAGCTTAGTTTAATACGAACATCCAGTGTAATCTGTGAGGACAAGAAGACCCATGGACTGTCCAAGGATACCAGAGAAGGCAGCGAGGAGTGAACCAGCGAAGCTCAACGTATTCTACTACTTGTATCCACGTACCTATGGCGTCCATCTTGTTCCGGAATATTTGGTGAGCCGGCCGGAGAGGACATTGGGAGTAAGACCGGGTGTTTTTCACCTTGGGTAATTTTGACCGTGTTCTCTCCCTCAATTTATTTACATAATTATTTGGAGAGTCGATTTAGTTGATTAATAGTCCGTAGATTACTATTATTAATTTATTAAGATTGTAAAGTTGTAATTCAATTGTTTAATTAATTGTTTTTATATTATAATATTCCGTTGGGTTTCAGACCACGAATATTGGCATGGCTTTGGTTTAGTAAATAAATGTCTCAGTCGTTTACGACGTTGTGTTGCGTCCCCGTTCATAAGATGGTGGACAGTAAATTCTTATTTTAAATATAAATTAGTTACAGAGTTTAACTCTAATTTATTTATCGAACTGAAATAAGTTCTAGAGATAAATATTATTAATAATTGTTTACCAACTAAATCAATTTGGCAAAATTAATTAATTAAACGAATTATCACCAGTTGGGTGAAAATAAAATCTTTGTAAGCTCACTAGTTATAAGAAATTGGTTACTCCGGTGGAGTTAGTTTTAGTCAGGTTAGGGTACCGTGGTTAAAAAGCCCATAGTTGTGGAAAGTTTAAGGGTCACTCTGGTGGAGTTTAGTTTTAGGCAGGTTATGGGAGACCGTGGTTAAAAAGCCCACTAGTATTAAGTTTTGGTATGAGTGTGTGAGTGTTATAAATCTTTTGTAAACTGGTAAATAAACCGAATATATGCAACTAATGTTTTTATTATTCACAGCTCCTCCTCTCACTCTCTCGACCCGTAGATTATCTCTCTTGCTTATTCCGGTTCCAGGAACCGAGTTATAAAACCCTGGTGGCGCCCATTAACAACAATGACATCTGGTTGTATTTAATTGTTCTAATTTGGTAGTTTATTTATTTAGTTTAATTTGTTAATGGTTGCCCAAGAAACGAGGCAAAACTGTCCCGTTACAAATCATAGTAGTGATAGTAATAATAGTAATAGTAATAATAGTGATAATAATAATAGTAGTAATAATAATAATAGTAGGAGAATAATAATAGAAAAATAATAATAATAATAATAATAATAATAGAAAGAAAAAATAATAGTAGGAATAATAATAATAATAATAGCCCTCAGCTGTCGGGTGTTCAGGTGTTCTTAACTTTAATCAATTATAAATTTAACGGTTTTAATAATTTATTTATTTATTCATTTATTCATTTAATAATTAACTGAAAATAACGAGGCTCGTTACACCTTCCCCTCTAGATTTTATTTAAATAAAAATATTAAATTCTGATTTCTGTAACTCGTTCCGCGAGTTGTAAATGGTTCCGGGACCCGTAATTATGGGCCCACTATCACTGTAGGGGGCCCTGCCTCCGTAACATGAGTAATTAAATGAAATAAAAATATTTAAACGTAATATCATTTTTTAAGGGTAATTCTTCTGTCCGTGTATATATCACTGAACTCCTTCTAAACGGCTAGACCGACTTTGATCAAATTTTTTGTATGTGTTCAAGGGGATAAGAGAATAGTTTAGACTCACAATTTGGTCCACTGGAAAATGTTTTTTCAATTAATTTTTTATTCATGCACAGTGCACACGATCTTCACGGGGACAGAGCTAATAGAGGGGTCAAGCTGATACCGTTTTCCTATCTGTTGTTATTCTCCTGTGAATTAATCACAATTAAGAATAATCAGGTTTGAATCCTGCAAGTATAATGACTTAGGATCAGGTTAGATTAACTTGTAGTATTGTGATAATTCACAGGGACTGGTAGATTGACGGATTTCACCGGAGTAAGTTACTGCTTACTTGCTTACTTCTGACCTACTTACTGACTGGTCTGTGGTCCAAAATCACGGACCTATATTTCTAATTTGGGGCATTTTTGGATAAAACGGCTAATTTGATTGGTCAGTATTGTCAACCCTTTAACGTCACAGGTATATGGTGAGATATAACTTTGACACCTGATTGGTTAATATTATTAACCCTTTGACGTCAAAGGTGTTGTTGACTCATAATTTGGGCTTCTGATTGGTTATTTATCACGTGACTGACCATATACGGTAATATCACGTCAATGGTCACTAGTGGGGTCAGCGTGCGTCAACGGACCCTGGTAGGGGGTCTTTGAAACACACCTGCCGATTGGTCAATATATTTTTGGCACCCACGTCACAGGACCGAGGCAGGCTGGCGCCGGGACCAAAGAGTTGTAACGGGGTGGTTTTCCCGCTATTAGGCCGCCGTCAAACAAACGAATAAAAATTACTGAGACTAAATATTTTACTGAATTTACTATACTCGAAATTATTTAAACTAAAGGTAACTGGACAATTTGGTTTTCAACCGCAAGATCTTATTCGAGTTGACGGGCGCCACCAGGTTACTGAAATAAAACAAGTAAAATAATCGGCCACCTGGAAACCGAAAGAACGGCACGAGATCTGTTACAGGGAAATAGAGAGAATAGGAAGCTGGGTCTGGAAATAACAAATGATTTAATTGGGTTTATCATATTTATTATCACAAAATAACTTAGAAAACAAACTCACTCATACTCTCATCCTTATAAATTATAAACCTTAACTACTGACGTGGTCTTGGAGTACCGACGTGATATAGAGGGGACGATTGTAAGCCGCCACAACCGTACAATTATGCCGTTTATCTGTGGAACTCCGCGTCAATTGACCGAACCACCCCCTTGGTCTTAGAGTCCCGACGAGATACAGAGGCGACGATTGTGAGCCGCCACAACCGTACAATTATGCCATTTATCCGTGGCACTCCGCGTTAATTTGCCGACTGATAACTGGCTGACTGACTGAAACTGACTCACTGACTGAAACTGAGACTAAAAAGATTTCGGAAAGCATCAGCATAGAGGGGACGGATGCAGAGGACTACATCCGTGCTATTGTGTCATTTACCGGACTCTCCTTGTCAATATCACTCTACTACACACACACACACACACACTCTCTCTTTATCTCTAACCCTATTCTACTAACAATAATATTAAAATAATAAATTCTTTGCAGTAATAAACTGGCTTAAAATTAGACAATAATTTCTTGGTATATCAGTCGTGACGTAATCACTAATAGGCTCGATATATTCTCATACTGAAGTATGTGTTGAGCAAAAGCTATTGTATAATTTTATAAATAAAGCTTTAACTTATTTTGATCATTGGTAAAACTGAGTAATTAAATTACTTCAAATTATCGATTAATTCTTTCCGGTCTTAGGTAACAGCCGTACTAGTATTTAATACTCAACTTTCAACAAACTATTCCTAATACTGATAGTAGCTCTCAAATACTGATGGAAAATCATGTTAATTAACAATTAAAACATAGCTCTGTTCTAGGCAACTAAGAAATACTTAATCTGTAATTCTTTTACCCACAGAATACCGAGTTATTTCAGTTTATTATAATGACATGACCTTGAGTCCTCAGAACATAAGATGGCGGACAGACATGTGAGCTAAAACTGCTGATATTACCTAGCTGGTAGATTTTCATTCTCAAATTATTAATCAAGTCGAAAATTCGTTTGACAACAATTTTTATGTTATAATAATTCTGTCTCAATCAGATTTTAGGTTTTCGAGACTTGATTCAGTAAATAGTAAATTCGACAGCAGTTATTTTATGTCCATTTTCTCAAAAGTTAACTCAAGGTCAGTTGACTGTATTCTGGGTGTTAAATTTTAGCCACGCAATATTTATAATAATTATCAAGTAATTAACAATTCATAAAATAAAATGTTTGCAATAATGAGCTAGTACGACATTAACAGTTTGATAAACTAAGCTAAGGCTGATGAATAATCAGAGATAAATGTTTAGAGGCAATGCGCCGGGTATTTTAGACCGCGGCCATTGTTACCGCAAGGATAGAAACGTGCTTCTTACGACTACTCTCCTACGTCGAGCTCTTGGTGAAATTTGTACGTTTTCCCTGGGTGTTGTTGTCTTGGTCCCGTTCACCTCAACTCGTCAAACTTCTCCCAACAAGGTTGGCCTGTTAAATCGGAAGGCATTAGTATTTTTATTAAACAAAATTAAAATTTAAGAAAATAAAAATTCATCGCTTCGTTCCACAGATTTACAGGACTTAACGAGAGAATAATTACCTTGTTTTTCCGACGCTGTTGCTGTGTCCGGAAACCAACCTCTAATGCCCACGCTGCGTTTCTCGTGTCCCGGCTTGCCACCGGTCCCGTTCACTACCATCCCCACTCTCTATTATTACCCGAGAACCAACGCGCCCAGGGCTGCGTCTAGCATTACCGTTATTCGGGTGTTTATCTACCGCGGATAACGAAGTAACCCTGTTACAGATTGCTGTAATAAATGTGGCCATAATTCGAGTGCATCCATCAAGTGCAATTAAGAGTTAGAGAGGACTACGAACGAAAAAGTACCGGATATGTTTCACGTTACATCAACTGCGTTTGAACCAGATCCTCTTCCGATTTTACTGAAACTTTTTTACCCTTTTCTATCTCACTGAGAAATAATACTAAAAAACGTCTTTGGTATCCCATAACTTAATGCAGATAGTTAGTATTATTCCTCAGAAGAAATACTATATACTGTGAATTTTTATATGGTTTTAATTGGTAATTTATTGGGTATTACAAGAGAATCTATGGTTTACAAGTTTAAAAATCAATAGCTTTTCCGATAATGAATTAAACTACTGATCAAAGTCCTGAGCTACGACTCCATCAGCAACGGAGCTCTCTGATGATTTTTCTAAGTCCTAACTTTCGTCTTCAGTACTCTACCTGTTGTAATAAAACAATAACATTAAAAATTTAATTTTTTTAGTTGTTATTGGTTTATATTTCCGTTCTTCCTATTTCATTCTCAACAATAAATCATACAACTAGATACGAGTGCAACTACCACGATCGTTTTTTGTGCATAAGCCAAAGTTGACAACCCTTGCGCGACTGCCGAGCGTAGGTATAAAAAATTAAGTACATACATATGTGATTTACTTCTGTACTTATCTGTTTTGTGGTTTGGACGACCTCGTCCATAAATATTACGTCATTATTTGACAAGAAAAACAAACTTTTATGTTCGTAGCATTCGTTTAATAAGATCACCAATTTTTTTAAAAGATTATTTATATATTCTGGGTTTGAATGGCTCGGAGCTCCAGCTCCCCCGCACTGGCCTCAGCCAATACTGATAGTCCTCACACCAGGCCGTACATTTTTTCGAGTGGAAATATAAAAATACTGTATAAAATCAAAATATCTCTAAATGGTTTTATTATTTTCAGATCTTACAAAAAAATAAACACACCCAATTAGTGGGAAAAATGTGGGAAAATTTGATTTTATTTTTGGGGAAATCGGGGATTTACAGCTAGATTTCCGGGTAATCCAGACATTAGACATCGGCAACCCTGGTTACCATGGCAACAAATCTGTCAAACAGGCAGCGTCGTATAATTTCTTTTTGTAATGTGCTAGCGTTGATTTTTCGAGTAAATAGTGAATTAAAGTAAAAAAAAAAACTTTTGAAATCAGTATCTATGAGTGCGGAAAGTAGTCTTAGGTGTTTTCTGTATTGCTGCAAGAATTATTTCAATAAAAATTGCTCGTAAAAATACAAGTTTGCGTTGTGTGAGAGTTTTGTCAATATTTTGGTGAACATACTTACATTATTGAACCGTGTTTTTATGACCTACTGAAAACGTGTGACCTAAATGAGTTGAATCACGCGAATGAGACAACTATTCACAAAGAGGGTGTGAATTTCTATATCAAACTGTATCATTGGAGTCAGTGCAAGATGGGCAGTGCTACAGTTTCTGAATTGGAAAGAAGATGATGGAGTATGTTGGATTTCTGCATTCTTCACCGAAGGTACATCCTTATCCTTATTTCCTTACTAATATTATTACTTTATTTTACAAATTTACAAATTTAATATTTACTATTTTACTATATAATATTATAAATGCGAAAGTAACTCTGTCTGTCTGTCTGTCGCGCTTTTACGCCAAAACTACGGAACCGATTTAATAGTCTAGAGCCTGAGAAAGGACATTTTAATGAAAAAAAAGGGTTGTAAGGTGTTGAAAGGGGGGATGAAAAGTTGTATGGAAATATTGTCATTTTTAGAGCTAGAAGCTTTTTATTAATAAAAAATAACCATTTAGGTTAGGATGCAGATTTGGGGTGCACATTGAGTTTTAATCGCCTCCGTGGTGTAATGGTTAGTCCATTCGCTTCACACTAGGAGGTCACGGGTTCGATTCCCGGTTGGGTCAACTTGTAAGACTCAGTTTGGTTGGTGGTAGGGCATTTTCTAAGCCTGCCAGGCTAACTACCACCATCTTATCTAATTCTTGCCGCTAAATATCAGTGTTAACAACATTGATGTGTTCCGGCTTGAAGATAAGATAGCCAGCTCTCCATTGCGTTCCACTTCCATCTTCGGTATCATCTTCACTTACCATCAGGGGAGATGATGCTAACGGTTTACCAATTATAAATAAAAAAAAAGTAAAAAATCTATTGTCAGCAGTCAAGGGCTACCTAGGTAACCGACGTAGAAGCCCGATGCAGCAGAACACTCCTTATGGTTTAACCCATTACTATTATTTAGAATCAATACAGAAATCACAGTATAATTATTCCATTAAAATTGCTAACACCTTGTACGAATGGATCTATGAATGGTAGAGACAAAAATACATACATATATAGGCTGATAAACACATTACCCTCCTTTGCGTCGCGCAGTCGGGTAAAAAGGTCAAAAGTCAGTCCATCGTTAGTCTTCCAATTACATTAAAAATAAAATAAATTTCTTTGACTATTGTATACTAAAATAATCGTGTTTATATTCCCAGTGGTCTTGTACTTTACTAATAAAGTTACATTAGTCAGCTGACTTTACCATGAAAATTTGTGAATATTGTCAATCCTGTTAAGTATAAAATTGTAGGGACACAGCAGTGTTAGCGTTTTTTGTAACAAGGCGAAGCTCGCCCGTTTTGCATAGAGAGCCGGCAGTTGCCTCCCGTCCACACTAGGTTAACCAGCGACCAGTTCCTATTTATTCAACTTATAACTTTGATACGTTGGACTTTTGTTTTAAGTATGGTTTGTTCAAAATTTGTGTAAATTTTCAGAAAATTTTAGGAAGGGTGAGATGTAGGGACACAGCAGTGTCAGTGTTTTTTGTAACAAGGTGAAGCTCGCCCTTTTTGCATAGAGAGCCGGCAGTTGCCTCCCATCTGCGCTAGAGTTAACCAGCGAACACCCTCCTCTGACCCTAAGGAGTGTTAGTAGTTGTTAGAAAGGGCAGAACATTGAATTAACCTATGTATCTTATCTTATCTTTGTAAGTGGGGGCTGCAGTTGCAGCGACACTTCGACCCAATGGGATCTTTTGTGTCTACCCCTATAACCTTTGCACCCCAACCTACTCGAAGATGTGCTGCATTAATGCAGCAATTCCGCTGATTGGAAGGTGCTTGTAGTCCTCCGGTGTTGGGTAGCCATCACCTAGGAGGTACATACACTTGCTAGCCAGGACATCGCAGTGACACAGTAAGTGTTCCATTGATTCTATATCTTCACCACAGGCCCTACAGGTCGGGTCGTGCGTCAGGCCGATTTTTTGCAGGTGTGCATTTGTGGCAAAGTGGCCCGTCAACGCTCCTGTTATCGCCCTGACTCGCGTCCTGCTGTTATTCCATATGTACTTGTTTGCCCCTGTGGTGACCTCACCGATGAAGAGCTTAGAGTGTTTATGTCCATCTCTGGATAGCCATGTCAATCTGTGTCTTCCCTCGGCCTGTTCCTTTAATGCCCTTATAATAGTGCTCCTTGGTAGCCCTATCCTCGGTTGTGGACCACAAATTGCTGTTTGTGATCCTATTCTAGCCAGTTTGTCTGCTTCTTCATTGCCTTCCACTCCTACGTGTCCAGGGACCCAGACCAGTTGCAGTTTGTTGTGTCAGCCCACCTTATTGAGGACCTTTACACAATTTAGCACTAGCCCGGAGTCAACTTTGAAGGAGTCAAGAGCTTTAAGAACAGCTTGGCTATCGCTGAGAATATAGATGGTTTTGTCTTTGACTTCCTTGTCTATAATCTCATGTGCACATGCAATGATAGCATAAGTCTCCGCCTGGAAGACTGTTGCATATTGCCCTAGACTAATACTCTCTGAGTAATCCTTAGCATAAACGCCTGCACCAGCACCAGACTCCATTTTCGATCCGTCTGTATACCATGTAAGAGTGTTTGGTCCTTGTTGTTTAAGTCCTTTACTCCATTCTTCCCTCGTAGGAACATAGATTTTATATTCTTTTTTGAATATGTGCACAGTCTGTATTTTGTCACATCCCATGCGCATAAGCCTTTCCATACCTGTGTCTAGTTGTAGATTGGTATGTCTGGTTTTGGGCATGTCAAAATTCCACATGCCATTTAACGATAACCTGTGTAGGGCCTTGGCCGCCTCTGTTTGAATGTGTATTTGAAGCGTCTTTAGATTTAGCAGCATTTCCATAGATGCAGTAGGTGTTGTACGAAATGCTCCGGTAATTGCCAGGCAGGCCAACCGCTGAAGTTTTGTCAGTGTTTGCCTGCACGTGCCTAACTCCGTTCTAGGCCACCACACAATGCTGCCATAAGTAATAATGGGTCTTACTATCATTGTGTATAGCCAATAAATGACTCTGGGTTTCAGGCCCCAGGTCTTTCCGTACGCAGATCTTAGCATACCAAAGATTTTTGTGGCCTTGACCATGATCCTTTCTGTGTGCAGACTCCACGTTAGTTCTTTATCCAAGGTCATGCCTAGATATTTGACGCTCGTGGACCAGTTTAGTTCTGTACCATACAGTTTGAGAGTTTTTAAACCTTGTATGTTTCTTTTCCTTGTGAATGGTACAACCGTTGTCTTGCTAGGGTTAATCGACAGGTGATTTTCACCACACCACCTTTCAACTTTTCGCAAGGCCTTTTGCATTATTTCCGATACTATGTTCAGAAATTTGCCGCTTATTAGTATAGCTAGATCGTCAGCATAACCAATCGTGTAAAGAGGTCCGGTGTTCAGCTCCTGTAGGAGCGAGTTGACCACTAGGCTCCAAAGTGTTGGTGACAGAACGCCACCTTGTGGGCATCCTTTTGTAGTGGTGGCAGTAACCTCGTCCCCCATTAGTGAAGATGTTATAATTCTCTTCCTAAGCATGATATCTATCCATTTACATAACGTTTGGTCTATGCCATGGGAGATAGCTGCATTCTTGATTGCCTCGAAAGTAGTGCTATCAAAGGCTCCTTCTATGTCAAGGAAGGCAGCAGCACATACTTCCTGGTTCTCCAACGCTCTTTCAGCACGTGATACTACAAGGTGAAGTGCTGTTTCAGTCGACTTGCCAGACTGATATGCATATTGTAGTCCATGAAGTGGTTTTTTCCGCAAGGGACCCTCCTTTATATGTTTGTTGACCAGCTTTTCCAAAGCCTTTAGCAGGAATGACGAAAGGCTTATGGGTCTATAAGACCTCGGTTCATCATATCTGTCTCTTCCTGGCTTTGGCAAGTAGACCTTCACACGTCTCCAGATTTTAGGAATATATCCGAAGGCAATACACGCTTTGTATAGCCTGCATAATGGCTTAAGTAGCGCCTTTGATCCTTTTTGTAGTAGGATGGGGTAGATCCCATCTAGTCCTGGCGATTTCAATGGTTGAAAGCTACCTATAGACCATAGAAGCTTTTGCTCATTTACTACCTTCTTAGCTACGTCCCAGTCTTTTTTCCTCGTTTGAGTATTCAGCTCATTCCGAGTTACTGGGTCATCCTTTTCGCTATCTGTTATTTCACAGCCCGGGAAGTGGGTTTTAAACATCACTTCTAATGTTTCCTTCCCATTTATGGATAAGATAATAAATTACTGTGGTGCAGTTTTTTTTTTTAATAAAGTTTTCCTCTTTTTACTGTTGGCGTGAATTCATCATTATCATCATATCAGCCGAAGGACGTCCACTGCTGGACCTAGGCCTTCCCCAAAAATTTCCACGACAACCGGTGCTACGCTGCCCGCATCCAGCGGCTTCCCGCGATCTTCACCAGGTCATCAGTCCACCGAGTGGGAGGCCTGCCTCAAGAACTTTAGTTCCCCAACGGCCATCTATTTTACGAGCAATGTGCCCCGCCCACTGCCACTTAAGTTTAGCAATTCTGAGAGCTATGTCGGTTACTTTGGTTCTCCTACGGATCTCCTCGTTTCTGATTCTCGTAAGTGCAAAACCATGTCTAATTTGCCTGAATAAGTTGTATTTTTTTTTATTATTCTAAATAAACTACAGTACCTAATCTTCAAATTCATCATCAAAAATTTTCAAAAAACCATGTAGGTACTCAGCGAGTATTTATTTTTTAACTGATGGCTGCACTAGTTAGAAAGAGGATCGTGTAAAGTTGGTCAACTTTTACTCCTAAACTAAGATAGCCTGCTTGGCTGTGATAATTTTACTTTGTAATTAGTTACTTATATGCCCTACTATTTCCAGTACTTTTCAAATTTCCTTAAAATAGCAATAACTCTAACAAAAGCAACACTTTAAAACTTAATATTTAGTAAACAAATAATTTATCAAAAAAATGATCTTAGCAGACCCTGTGTGAAGTCGACCAACCCGCACTGGGCCCGTCGACTAAGGCCCTTATTCAGGGTAGGCTCGAGCCCCTTTGGTGGGGACGTATATGTGGTGATAAGATGAAGCAGACCCTCAGTATTTTTGAAAAACGTGTTCCACAATACCCTTCCATCTTCGGCATCATCGTCACTTACCTTCAGGTGTGGTGATGTCTTGACGTTGCCGTTAGGCTCACCAATTGAGATAAAAAAAGGGTATGTAAACAAAAGAAACTCACGCCCACTTTACATGTTACAAATGTTATGTCATAACTTGGTAGCGGGTAAGATTTCTGACCAAAGTTAAAAAGCGGGTGGAGCTGCGAGGCACCCACTATCTATCTATACATATTATAAAACGAAGACCGCGTCTGTCTGTCTGAACGCGATAGACTCAAAAACTATGGAATGGATTTTTGTATGGTTTTCTCTGTTCGAGTTTCATGAAGAACGTAAGGTGTGTGCAAAATACCCCGCAAGCTGCAGAACCTCTAGTCTATATAATTCTCGTGTCGCAGTGTTAGTTGCCATACTCCTCCGAAACGGTTGGATGGATTTCCATGAAATTTTCTGTGTATATTCGGTAGGTCTGAGAATAGGTATAGAAAATTTTTCACCGGGATCTAAGCGGGCGAAGCCGGGGTAAACAGCTAGTAGTACTATAAAAATTGAATATTTTTAATGTAAACACTTTTTTTTCAGTCCTCAGCCAGCAGAGTATCCAAGAAATGTCTAGCCCACATCAGTCCAGAGAAACTCACTCTCTCCGGTAACTTCACTCACCATCACAAGGACGTAGATGTAATCTTACCGGAGCGTCGAGCGAGCATGCGTCGGGATATTCTGGACACGGTCATGAAGAGGACGGAGACTGCTTTGGACGGGGTGTATGTTGATGACAACCCGATGTATGAGGATCCGAGAGATGTTATTGGTTAGCTTGGTTTATGATGTTTTATTACTTAGGCATATCATGGCTATAGAAAATGGTGTACTTTGAGTAATAAGATTAATATTTTTATTTAACTTTTTTTCCTTTATTTAATTGTTCGAGGTATTTTGTCGATTGTATGGAAGCTATTGGTAGTTTATAGATAAATAGGGTGTCAAAAGACGCTGATTGACGAGATCTATCAGATGGTGAAGGTATTTTAAAATAAAATTTGAAATTCAAAAAAGTTATGATCGAAAAACCGTTTTTTTTGGTCGAAAATTTTTGAATTTTTGACTTTGGGCCCGGATGTCTAGAGAACTAAGTCGAAATATAAAAAAATGAAAAAAAAGGACCTACAATTTAGTTGGCTGTCGAATGAGATCAAAATTTTTAAAATCAAAAGATAATTACGGGCTGTAGGTGCGCCCGCAAAAAAGTACCTCGGCGAGTGAGTTGTAGCGCATCATGGATAAACAGTACTGTGGTATGGAAGTTGGGTGTGTATGAGAGTTTATATTGTTGTATGTGGTGAATGGAGGATTTTTGGAATATTTTGAACTTATTTCGTTTTTTTTTAAAAAAAATTTTGGATTTCGTAAAATATTTAATTTTTAATTGGTGGATAGTGTGATACATAAATTACTTATTGTTTGTCTAATTAGGATTTAGGATTAGGATTTCTATGCCTCAATTTCATTTTCAATGTCCGAGTAGTTCGTGCTATGCAGGGAATCTGTGCATTTTTTTAAATAGTGAGCCCTTGGCTTGTTATAATTTAATGACTGTTGAACTATTACGTGACATAAGGACTTTATATTTAATTAGGTGTTTTAATTATGTTTTGTGGTCTGCATTAAAATTGTATCTGAACTGAATTTAGAAAAAAAAAATACATTTCTTCATAATAATATGTACTTTAAAACTCAATTGAATTTTTTTAATTTTTTATAAAGTCAAATATTGTTTTAAATGTGTCTTGAATTCCTAGGTGAAAAGCCACCTAAACCGCCAAGAAAACGGAACATCCAGCCAGTCACGTCCTCGCCCAAAGACAAGGAGTCCAAGTCAATTAAAGAGCAGAAACGGAAGATGACGAGGAAGTATGAGAGACTGCTCAGCGCACTCATTGAGAGATGCGAGGAGAATGTAGCACTGGTATGTATATTTTAAAGTTTTTTTGCTTAAATTACATACATACATCTCACCTGATGGAAAGGGACAATGCAATGCCTTTTCATCCTCGCCTAGAAGATCACCATATTGTAAGAGTCGGACTCCATAGTTATCCGCATAATAAATGAAGAACTATTGTGCGGAAAGAGGCGAAACCCCTCCCTGCGTCTCGTTGACTGAAAGTCGAACGGAGCTGGGGGAATGAGGCCTAGGTACAATTTTTCTAGTCCAAGATTTTTAAAAATCTTTTGTATAAATGTTTGGCTTTTTACGAGCTTACCCGGCCACATAGTGGCCTGTCCGGCTTTTTTAAGCTTTTACGTAGTGAAGAGTGAGCAAGACCAACAGTGTTTTAAAATCGCTTGGGATCGGACATTCTCAGTTGACGTAATGGATCAATAGGATCTTGTATTTTAAATGCAAGAGTAAGGATTTTGGATCCTAAAAACCATAAAAATTATGTCTTAATACCCTAATCTGTTTAGCGTCGGTGGTGTAATGGCAAGGGCGGCTGCTTCCAGTCCGGGAGGTCGTGGTTCGAATCCTGTCACGTACCAATGTGTTTTCGAATTTCGATTTCATATGTACGTTTATCCGATGCTCTTACGGTGAAGGAAATCATCGTGAGGAAACCTGCATATACCTGCAAAGAAGCTCGAAGGTTGTGTGTGAAGTCGACCAACCCGCACTGGGCCCTCGTGGTAGACTAAGACTCGATCGCCCTAATCAGGGTAGCCTCGAGCCCCTCGGTGGAGAGGTATATGAGCTGATATGATGACAACTTCTACCCCCCTCCCTAGGGGAGGACGTTGCTCCGATAAGCTTTCAAGGTAGCTTAGCTGCCAAAGCTACAGGAGGTCGTTAGTGGCCTGTGTCCTGGGCCTGTGCATATTTATTTATATATACGTGTATGTATGCATATATGCGCAGGGCTGTGAGTCCCACATAACCAGTACAGCCGGCTGTACTGGTATGCATAAACGCATTTTCCCCCCTCCTCCGCATTCCGAGGGAAAAGAACTAATCTGTTCTGAACTTCTTAGATTGTTACATTAGAACTATCAGATACACAGATTTTGTGCTTTACTATGTTCCTATAGCTCAAAAGTTTTCCGAGAAAACATTGGTATTTTTTTTAAGAAAGCTCATCATCGTGTCAGTAATTTATGTTAATATCAAATACATTAACATGTCCACTTAACACAGTAACTACCACTTAACTATTAATCGCGGATCTCGTTGAACCTAGAAGTTATTTAATAAAGCGCCTGTATGTTTTTTAAGGGCAATGCGTAAGGCAAGTCTCAAAAACTTGCTCAAATAAACAAGTGCAGGAAGTCCCATTTACAAATTTATTTAAGCCATTTCTTAATAAAAACGAATAAAATAACCAAGAATCCAAAAGTTATGTAATCAGAGGGTCTAGAATGTTGCAACAGAAGCTCAAGAGGATTGTGAACTTGCGGCGAAATTAGACTTTTTATACAAATGGCGATATCGACTTTCACCTCTTAAATGTTAACCGATTTTAACCGTCAGAACAAAAGCTAGATTTGATGATGATGATCTCTCCGACCGATTTCGGTCATGGCGACCACTTCGACTCCTAGTCGGTTTGCCGCGCGTGCGCTCGAAGATGGTTTGTGTAGCCAATCTTCGCAGCGAAACTTCTCGCTTTATTATAGATTTACTAGCTGTCCCGGCGAACTACGTACCGCCTTACATTACATTACACTGCCTACCCTACCCTACACTACACTACCCTACCCTACACTACCCTACACTACACTACCCTACACTACACTACCCTACACTACACTACCCTACCCTACACTACACTAACCTACCCTACATACACTACACTACACTACCCTACACTACCCTACACTACACTACCCTACACTACACTACCCTACCCTACCCTACACTACCCTACCCTAAAATAAAATAGATGGCCGATTCTCAGACCTACTCAATATGCTCACAAAATTTCATGAGAATCGGTCAAGCCGTTTCGGAGGAGTACGGGAACGAACATTGTGACACGAGAATTTTATATATAGATTTATAGGTTTCATAAAAACCTAGCTTTTGTTCTGACTGAAGACCTATCAAAAATGAAACTGAAAATGTCTTAAGAGTCAAGGCTAGTCTTTGAACAGTGTTTGTGGCCAGAGTGTTGACATACGGAACTGAGACATGGTCGTTTACTATGGACCTCATAAGAAGGCTCAAGGTCACCCAAAGGGCAATCTAGCGTGCTATGCGTGATCGAATCAGATTTGAGGAGATCCGTAGAAGAACCAAAGTAACCGACATAGCCCTCAGAATCGCTTAAGTGGCAGTAGGAGAGGCACATAGGTCGTAGAATAGATGGCCGTTATTGCAGAGCGTCGGTGGCGTAACGGTTACGGCCGCTACCTCCTATCCGGGAGGCCGTGGTTCGAATCCTGCCACGTACCAATGTGTTTTCGAATTTCGATTTCATATGTACGTTTATCCGACGCTCTTATGGTGAAGGAAAACATCGTGAGGAAACCTGCACACGCCTGCGAAGAAACTCGAAGGTTGTGTGTGAAGTTAACCAACCCGCACTGGGCTCGAGCCCCTCGGTGGGGACGTATATGAGCTGATAAGAAGATGGCAGTAAAGTTCTCGAGTGGCGACTGGGCACCGGAAGACGTAGCGTAGGAAGGCCTCACACTCGGTAGACTGACGACCTTGTGAAAGTAGCGGCAAGACTCTGAATGCGGTCTGCGCGGGACCGGTCGTTGTGGCATGGAAATCCATGGGGGAAACCTTTGTCTATTAGATGTGAACGTCTTTCGCCTGATATGATGATGATGATGATAAAACATAAACTACATAGATGAAAAAATATATGTTCCAAGGCGGAGTTATCCCTTACGGGCTCAATTAGTTGGTTCAGTTACTTTCTTTAGCTCTATCACTACCGGAAAAATAATGTCCAGGTTATTAGCGGGTTAATCCTTCGGGTCCAGCCAACACCTATTAGCTCTATCACTACTAGGCAAATAATGCCCAGTAGAGACAAGCCGAATGCGCCTGCAAGTGTAACTAGTGGGTGGATCCTTCAGGTCCAGTCAACACCTATTAGCTCTATTACTACTAGGCAAATAATGCCCAGTAGAGACAAGCCGAATGCGCCTGCAAGTGTATCTAGTGGGTGGATCCTTCAGGTCCAGTCAACACCTATTAGCTCTATCACTACTAGGCAAATAATGCCCAGTAGAGACAAGCCGAATGCGCCTGCAAGTGTAACTAGTGGTTGGATCCTTCGGGTCCAGCCAACACCTATTAGCTCTATCACTACTAGGCAAATAATGCCCAGTAGAGAAGCCGAATGCACCTGCAAGTGTAACTAGTGGGTGGATCCTTCCTTTTATGACTGAACAAAAACGGACGTAGATTGAGAAATAAGTTATTTTAGGAGATCCTTCTTTATTTCATTAATTAGCGTATTGAGTGCCGAATATAAGAGAGCAACTTTCAAACACTATTAAAAAGCATTCTTAAAAATTTTCCACTTATAGCGACCATACCCGATATCCCAGTAGACGATAAATTCTATCACGGCATACGTAAAATTGCAGGCTGAATGTAAAGAATACGGTTGTCGCTTTGAGTATTTTGACAACTTGAGCTGTTACATCATGAGAACCGGCAAGTTTGTTGTGATAATAGTGTTCACTTCGTCCCCGTACTTCATATATCCCAAGGCGTCGAGCCCGATGTACACGAAGGTGATGGTGAACATTCCTCTGTTGAGTACACCCCAAGCACCCAAGAAGTGTTTAGGCGTTTCAAGGGGCATAATAACTCCAATATTTTCCATCGCGAAAAAGGTAATACTAAAAAATTGCGGGGCTTCCGTAACCGGTCGGAAAAGTGACAGCTCATTCATTGGCTCATTCATTCATTCTATAATACTTACTGCTTTAAATACTAAGTTACCATTAACTTTTGGTTCTCATAAATTGACTGTAATTAATTACCAACTAAGTTGCGAAAATGTCAAAGGCCCAAATAAAATACTTAATTTCCGAAAGAAATGTTGACTTACCGAAAATCATGCTTTTTAAAAAGGGGAAATATAAATCGGGCGACTGAAATTCTGAGTGAGCGACTAAATTACTAAGTGAGCGAATATAGAATAAAGAGCGAATGACCTATATTACATTGCAGATTACTCCAATATACTGACTAGACGGCTGACTTTCTAGAATGGGTCCCGACTGCTACAATTTTTCTTAAGTTAAGTGCAATCGGGTATGACGACTTTCTTGTTTTAGGGTTTTTCATTTCCAAATTACACAGAAACGCAGTCGGGTTTTTTAGTTTTTTAAATTACCGTTTTTCTTTTATAATTTTTTTTAGTTTTATTATTGAATGAGTTTGTATAGTCACCTATATACACATGACACACATTAAGATTACGCAGATTATTAACTTATCAGTTGATAGAATAATATTGTCGTAAACGTTAAAGCTACGGGCAGCGCAGGACCGGTCGTCGTGGAAATCCTTGGGGGAGGCCTTTGTCCAGCAGTGGACGATTTGTGGCTGATATGATGATATGATGAAACGTTAAAGCTCTATAAAATAATTCTGATCGTGTGGCCGATTCAAAGGTTTTTTAGGATCAAGTGAACAGATGACCAGCCCAGCTAATGTTTTAACTCGACTAAGTGCTACATTACATATGCTTGACTTTGAGCAAATATATGTGAGCCGAGGTCCACAAGTGTCAAATCGAGTGTAGCACCATGAAGTTTGTGGACAGTTATTGCCCAACTTAGGATTAAGGGCAACATCCTGCGTTCAATTTTTCCTTGTCCTCGAAGTGCGTCAAAATCAATCGTACATGGTTCAATCCGTATACGAACTCCTGGTTGATAATTTTTATTGTGCGGTCGTCAACAAATACCGCTTGCTGCAATTTTCCGGAAAATCTGCTATTTTGTTTTTTCATTTTGATATACCCAGTGTCACTCTCACAGTAAATACGTATCTAACGAAACTCCTCAAGCTAAAATCCATCGAGCCGTTCTGGCTGCAGAGCGTGCCAAACATTTGTATTTGGCGCCAAAAATCCGCCATTTTTATTTTTTTTATTTTGATATACACAGTGTCACTCACACAGTAAATATGTATCTAACGACACCCCTCAAACTAAAATCTATCGAGCCGTTCAGGTTGCAGTGCGTGCCTAACATTGGAATTTGGCGCCAAAAATCCGCCATTTTGTTTTTTTATTTTGATATACCCAGTGTCATTCTCACAGTAAAAACGTATCTAACGACAACCCTCAAGCTATAATTCATCAAGCCGTTCAGGCTGTGGAGCGTGTCAAACATTTGAATTTGGCGCCAAAAATCCGCCATTTTGTTTTTTTTATTTTGATATACCCAGTGTCACTCTCACAGTAAATACGAATCTAACGACACGTCTCAAGCTAAAATCCATCCAGCCGTTCAGGCTGCAGAGCTTGCCAAACAATTATACATACAAACATACATACATACATACTCTCGAAAAACATAACCCTCCTTCTGGCGCAGTCGGGTAAAAAGCTTACGCATGCGTACGCGTGATTAGCTAAATTAAATATGGTGCACTTTTCGTAAAACTGAATTGAATTTTGTTTTAGTTGTGAACACGAATAAAATTATGAATACTTAATATACGTGTAATAAAAAACATACATAAGAGTATGTTTAGGTAAAAGCAAAGGTAGATTACACCCCGGACATTTAAAAAATCGCGTAAAATGAACGTTGATTGCCGAAACCTTTATAGGTACGAGTATGTACCCATGTATTTTGTTTTTCTATCACGGTCGTTTTTTATTTTACCTGTTTTCTCACAACTGTATTGAAAAATGTCGTATGATACATGGGTTGAACCACGCACCGGAAAACGTAGCGTAGGCAGGCCTCCCACGCGGTGGACCGGTGACCAGGTGAAGATCGCGGAAAGCCGCTGGATGCGGGCAGCGCAGGACCGATCGTCGTGGACATTTTTCGGCGGCAGTTGGATTTGTAAATAGTTCATAGATTTTCCATACTTTAATCTTTCTTCGCAGGCGTGTGCAGGTTTCCTCACGATGTTTTCCTTCACCATAAGAGCGTCGGATAAACGTACATATGAAATCGAAATTCGAAAACACATTGGTACGTGGCAGGATTCGAACCACGGCCTCCCGGATAGGAGGTAGCGGCCGTAACCGTTACGCCACCGACGCTCTGCAATAACGGCCATCTATTCTACGACCTATGTGCCTCTCCTACTTTCCGTTCTATTACCAATTGCAAAAACAATTTGGTTTGTCTAAATATTCATTTTTTTTAAATACTACGGAACGCCACTTTGCGCAGGTCCGACTCGCACTTGGTAAATTTTTAAACTTACTTGTGCCGGGATCGAACTGAATACATGTCTTTTCAGCCCTTCAATCCAAGTCAAGGGCTAAAATTATAACAATTTTTAATTTAACAAAAAGGGAGGTAGATTGAAAAATTAGTTATTTTATGAGATCCGTCTTTATTTCATTAATAGCGTATTGAGTGCCGAAAATAAGAGAGCAAATTCCGAATACTATGAAAAAAACATTCTTAAAGATTTTCCACTTATAGCGACCGTATCCGATATCCCAGTAGACGATAAGTTCTATCGCTGACGGGCAAATAATTCCCAGTAGAGAGAATCCGAACGCGCCCACAAGTGTTACTATTGGACCAATCATTGGCAACGCAATCGCTATTAAGACACAAGCGATCACCAACAAAGCTCTTATAGTGTACTCGGCGAGGAGCGGAATCTTCGGAAAGTATTTTTCCACCCTTGTCCAGACCATTTCACGGCATACGTAAAATTGCAGGCTGAATGTAAAGAGTACAGTCGTCGCTATGAGTATTTTGACAACTTGAGCTGTTACATCTGTGACCGGCAAGTTTGTTGTGATAATAGTGTTCACTTCGTCCCCGTACTTCATATATCCTAAGGCGCCGAGCCCGATGTACACGAAGGTGATGGTGAACATTCCTCTGTTGAGTACACCCCATGTACCCAAGAAGTGTTTAGGCGTCTTCATGTTGTTTTCGAGGGGCATAATAACTCCAATATTTTCCATTGCGAAAAGGGTAATACTAAAAAATTGCGGGACTTCCGTCACCGGTCGGAAAAGTGACAGCTCATTCATTGGCTTAGGGTCCTGGACGAGGTAATAACAGGTTATTCCTATAACGGTGGCCATGAAAAAGTTAGCTACAGTAGATATTGGCACGAGATACTTCAAATCTGGCACCCAGATGAAGAGAATCAGTGGCACTAGGAGAAAGCTCATGATCTCTCTTAATAGACAATATTCAACGGGATCCTTAGCAAGTGCAGCAATAGCTGTTGCGTTGACTACACTGGTATTTCCTGCGCTGGTCACGTTGACAGTTACTGCGGATTCGTATTTCATATAATATCTGATTACTTGGCCGTAGTTCGTTGATATGAGGAGATTGTCAGCGACGCAAGCGCCGAAATATGCAGAGAATAACCATATTAGCACGAATCGCCTGGCACACTTGGCAAATTTACGAATCCATTCTGGTCCTGTTGCAAAAGCAGTTTCCACTACATCAGCGTACTCCATTTTTGTTTTTTGTGCTTTAACGTATAGTTTATGAGCACAGTCAACCTGAAATGATAAAAAAAGTCCATTAACTTATTGTATTGTTAATAATTACCTACCTATATCAGTTAGTAATCTATATAATAAAAGTATTGATGAAAACTAATGCGCGTCGAATACTACCGCTAATACTTACCGATTGCTTTAACGGTGAAGGAAAACATCGTGAGGAGACTCGCACTTGGCCGGTTTTTTAAACTGACAGTACTATTTTAACAGGTAGTGAATTAAAAAAAGTTAGCGCGATCGCAATTTTCTCATTTAAAACGAACAGTACATACATTTTGTAAGTACCTAGCTGTTGTGATTTCATTTATGGGTGTTGAAAGGAAAACGTAAAGTGCTCGGAGGATATATGAAAACTACGTGTGAACATTCAACGCGCACATTCGCGCAACATCGATGGCAAGCCGTTTGCTGGGTGCCCACCGCGCACCATCGATGTACATAAAAATAATATTGCTGCGGAGCAGCACGGGTCCTCCTCGTTTATTTGAAGATAAGGTAGCCAGTTCCCCATTGCGTCGGGGAATCTTGGTAAGCCCGCTTCCATCTTCGGAATCATCGTCACTTACAATCAGGTGAGATGATACCAATTGTGAATAGGGTAAAACCAGGATAGTTGCCCCAGTAGAATAATTGCCCCGATTGTAATTACTCGAGTTTCGCGGATGAATCGCATGCTATTTTACTAATCTAGCGAAAGATTCTGCTATTACCACTAAGTGGACCATGTCTCATGTCTCTGTGCGATTGCATGGAAAGGCAAAATGGGTTCAAAGTTTTTGCGGGGTAGATGTCCTGTTTCTCGGCGGGGCATCTATCCTAAACGTAATTTACATGGATTAGCCAACTATGTGGGATAGATGTCCCAGAATATAGAGGTCCGCAAAAATCGCTAGTACTCTAAAAATATTAAAGATGATGTTTTTTACTTTTCATAAATTTGTAGATAAAAAACCAAAGTACCGGCTAGTTTTACAAACAAAGTATTTCGCTTTTTGTACTGGGAGATATAGAGTGATTTCAAAAAGTGTGGCAACTATCCGGCTTTTACCCTATATAAAATATTATAAAACTAGTAAACCTACCAAAATATAGGAAGTATGAGTGCAAATAGCGGCCATAAATAATCCTCCCAAAACACCGCCGACGATCCCAGAGGCCCTGAAGGCGTAAGGCATCGCCATAATTCCACTGCCTAGCGTGGATTTCATAAGATGCGTCAGCGTCTGGCAATCACTGAAAAAAAAATCATTACAACTATTTTGCCCTGTTTTGCGGCCCCAGAATAATACCACTCTATCTGTTCCCGAGGGTTACGAAGTAACTTGTATCTATATAAGTCCAAGTATATTTATAAGAGGCAAAGTATATATATATAAGTACTAACATACAGTATGGACACTCCCTGCCGCTCTCTAGATTTCGACCTCTCCCCCTCGTCACCCAGATTGATATATTGGTTGTCGAACGTATAGGATTTGCCGTTATTTTGTTTGTTCCGTCATTCCTTTTTTGAAATGTCATTTCTGGCCCGTTGTATGAAGTGTCCAGGGTGTGGCCGAGGGTATCGTATGTGGCGAAAAGTAAAACAACAAATAATAAAAAGCGTACGCGTAAGCGTGAGACGTACTTGCGCTAATGAGCTCGAACTTAATAAAACTACAGTTTTATACGTTTTGACCCTGCGAGTTTTCCTGGTATTGTGTCGGTGTCGGTGTCGATCACGGTGTCGCGAGCTCAATGGTTTCTTCCATCCAAAAAAAATTCCAACGCGTCTAAAGATGGTTTCACTTAAAAAAAACCTAACCACTCCGGGAGTGCCGACAGAAGTGAAAACTTTTTACAGTTTTATAAGTTTTGACCCTTCGAGTGTTCGCGGTAAGGTGTCGGTTACGTTAAACGGTTACAGTGTAGCGAGTTCAATGGTTTTTCCCATCTCAAATTACAGTTTTAGTTTTTACCCTGCGAGTGTTACTGTCGGTGTCGGTTACAATTCTGAGGTTACAGGTTACAGTGTCGTGAGTTCAATGGTTTTTACCATCTCAAAAAGTGACCAACGCGTCTAAAGATGGTTTCACTTAAAAAAAACGTAACCACTCCGGGAGTGCCGACAGAAGTGATTTTTTTTTACAGTTTTATAAGTTTTGACCATCCTGTGTGTGTTCCTGGTGAAGTGTCGGTTACGTTACACGGTTACAGTGTCGCGAGTTCAATGTTTTTTCCCATCTGAAATTACAGTTTTAGTTTTGACCCTGCGAGTATTCCTGTCGGTGTCGGTTACAATTCTGAGGTTACAGGTTACAGTGTCGGGAGTTCAATGATTTTTTCCCATCCCAACGCGCCCAAAGAAGTTTGCACTTCAAAAAATATCGCTCACGTTGATGTCTTTGATTGAAGTGAATATGTATAATTGTTGTACTCTTGTGGGAAGTGTGGCTGTACGGAACCCTCTGTGTGCAAGTCCGACTCGTAATTTTCGGATTCATATGTTGAAATGTGGACCGACGACTTGGTGAAGATCGCGGGATGCCGATGGATGCGGGCAGCGCAGGACCGGTCGTCGTGGAAATCCTTGGGGGAGGCCTTTGTCCTGCAGTAGACGGTTTTCGGCTGATATGATGATGATGATGTTGAAAATACTTACGTAGTTGGATTATCGATTTTCCTTTCCTTGAAAGGATCGAAATGCGTGGAATCTGCCAAGGGGGTTGCGCTTTCCACATCTTTTGATGCAGTACTTATTTCGGATCTGCAAAAAATACCATTTATTATTTTTTAGGGCTTGGTTCCTAAAAGGTACCCTATTACTAAGCCTACGCTGTCTGTCTGTCCATCCGTTATTAATAAGGTTGTATTTTTGAACCGTCATATAACAGTTAGCCGGTTGAAATTCTCACGGAATATGTGTTATTACGAGTATGTCGAATTTACTTACAAGTAATAAAAGTAAAAACTTAAGGCCTTAAGATTAGGTCAAATTGAAGTTCTCACGGAATATGTGTTGTTATGTCGAATTTACTTACAAATAATAAAAGTTAAAACTTAGGCCTTAAGATAGATCAAATGACAATATTCAATTCAAATTATTAAAAGACTGTGTAAAGCTATCACAATGGAAAAAATATATAATATAGGTACCTAATCAAGTATACAATTTTAAAAATATTACCACTTTTGATGTAAAGAAATATACTGTAGACTCTGTTTTTGGCATTCATTGCAAAATTTCTCGGAAACAAATAGTTAATGTTTAATGAAACCAACACACAAAAATCGGTGACTTTAAGACCTTTCGTTTTGATTGAACACATTTTTTTAAACTTATTTGAAACTATAGAAAAGTAATAAAAACATGTAAAAATCGAGAGTTGGGCGTTCGGTTTCAACGTAACAGCCGTGTTGAAGCTCGCATTAATTTGCACTTAAAATGAAAAGACTTACGTTTGATATTATTTTAACACGTATCAATTTGCTCGGATTGAGGCATCTTAAAGCCTTAAGTAATCCGCATACTTTTCCTTATTAATTTAAATTGCGATCTTCCAGGACTTTGGAACTATACCTGTTTTAAGAGAGAAGAGGTACAGACTATTACAGACGTGTCAGAACAGGATACAACTTAGGAGCGCAGTTCTTTAGCTCTACAGCTGTTATACCGTCAGGTCCACTGGCTTTATTCACGTCTAGATTGTGAAGTGTTTTGAGTACCTCCTTATGGCGGATACGAATAGGGGGCATAGTAGACCCGCAAGGAGGTTACTGTGGTGGTATACTATTTGCTGTATTTAGACGTGAGTTTTCGGCAAACATGGAGGCAAACAGGTTTGCCTTGTCAGTTGCCGTGTGAGTCAGCGTTCCATCAGGTTTCAGCAGTGGAGGCAAAGACGAGCGGCAAAAAATCGCCTCGACCGATTTACCCAAGGACCAAAATGCCTTACTCCCAGAAGGGTACGAAGCAAGTTTTGATCCGATGCGGCTAACATGGTCTAAACGTGCCCTGCGCAGCGTCTATTTGGAGGACTTGGAGGCTTTGTTGAATGCCTTCTTCTTGTCTCACGTGCCAGAGCTTTAAGTCTCCGAGCTTCGGCCCACGCCTAATAAGCCGAATTCTTTTGTGCCTCAGCAACTGAGCATTCGGCATTTAACCACGGGCGACCTTTACTCTCTAAAGTAATGTCAGAAAATGGAATATAATATTCTATTGCTAACATATTATTACCTTTGAGATTTCGGTCGCACAGCTCGCCGGATCGCTAGAAGAAAAACACGCCTGCTGCCAAGGCTAAGATGAAAGCAAGTAGCGCATCTCCCCCCAATCTGCTGACTTGTACCGCCATACCCGTTTGGTGCCCTTAGGGCTGAGTTCGGGAGGTGAACAACACGGTACAGATTTCACCAGACAATGGTCAATAGTGATACTGTCAGCAGAAAGTCCAAACAATTTTCCGTTTGGCCATCAACTTCAGCCACACGCACCGCCTGGTCTACCAGCTAGGAAAGATGTAGCAACAAAGCGAGTTTGAGTGCCTCTCTCCCAATGTGGTCGGTCTTTTGGAACGGGAACAGCCACTCCATATGGTGGGCATTGAAGTCCCCCAGAAGGATCAGTTAGGCAGACGGCTACCTTAGTTGAGCCTCATCGGCGGCCTCACACGGTAGGTCAAATAGCCTAGTTCTCCTGATCTCCGCTGTGCGAAAGGTGTACACGAGTGTTGACTATTTTGTCTACGCCAGTGTCGACCACACCCAGAGCGTCGAATAACAGCAGTCTTCAAGGAGACGCCGGCAGCAGATGTTGTGGATGAAGTAGACACAGACAAAAACATTGAAGTAGAGGAGATCCGCAGGAGAACTAAAGTAACCGACATAGCTCACAGAATCGCTAGACTGAAGTGGCAGTGGGCAGGGCACATAGCTCGTAGAACAGATGGCCGATGGGGCAGTAAAGTTCTCGAGTGGCGACCGCGCACCGGAAAACGTAGCGTAGGCAGGCCTCCCACGCGGTGGACCGATGACCTGGTGAAGGTCGCGGGAAGCCGATGGATGCGGGCAGCGCAGGATCGGTCGTCGTGGAAATCCTTGGGGGAGGCCTTTGTTCAGCAGTGGACGATTTGTGGCTGATATGATGATGATGAGACACAGACACTGGCGTGCACCTTGAAGTTATGCTCCAGGGTCGGGTCCTGCAAGTAAGACGCGTCAGCCGGACGTCTGATTTGCGTCTCCGTAAGAAAGAGTAGCTGCGGCATCGTACCGGGACACGTCCGTGAATGCTTGGCGGTACGACTTTGCCTAGAGGGTGGTGACAAGCCGCGGCCAAAGCCTACCACCTAAAGAAACACCAGAGCCTCGTTTGTTGTTCGGCAGGGTGCACCGCGGGCAGGTGAGGTTGGCTTGGCTCTCTAAAGATGCACTGGACCCCTTACACCCATGGAAATAAAAAACAAAACGAAAAATAATCGCACAGAGATCTGGTCTGTAACGTGGATGGTGTAGGGGGTGAATTGGACACCCGTAGTGACTAAAAGTCAATTGTTCTAGCTGCCATACGAGCGGGCGCATTGTGTTGGTAAAAAAGAATGCCCCGAGTTCCGCTTCTTAAAACTTATCGACGTACTGACGTAAAAAATGAATTTAAAAAAAAGTTATTTTTGATGGCCAGTGATTTTTTCAGATTCAGATTCAAATATTTATTAGACATAACACTACAACTCAACACAAACCAATATAACACGAGTAGACAAAAAAAAATGGTTGTCTGTAAAGTCGGTTTACGGACGATAGTTTAACGTGCAAACGTCATAACGTAACGGGACAATGAGCGTAACGGGACATTGAGTCATCCTTTTTCGTGCGTGCAGGCGGCTTCCATCGATTTATTAGACGTTGTCACGTCAAAAATGTAGGTTACACAAAGTAAAAGATAAAATAAACAACAACAAAAGGTAGATACTCAACGTCGCCACATATTATGGGAAGTAAGTGTGCGTTGCGCTGTAGTGTAACGCCAAACAGGACCCATTTCAGCATATGCTGCAGCCAGAGTCACAGCGCTGGTTTTCGAATGCGCCCTAGTGAGCTTGCGTAAATAAATTAAATCGGAACATGCAATAGGTACTATAAGGAAGTACGATATTGAAAGAGGTTTGTAGATGGGAGACAGTACCAACCAGGCTTAAAAAAAAGAAATTACCTTTCGATGTAAATTACAAATGCAGAAAAAAACAAATAATATATTTTTGGTTTAAACCTTACGGAGCAGCCCAAACAGCCCACTTACGAATAAAACAAACCACATGTTTTTTGATCAGGAGAGTTGACTTCGAAGAGGACTGAAGCCCTAATGAAGATTAACGGGCCATCCACTACAGTCGCTTGCCATCCTTAATCAGGCCTCATAACGTGTAACAGCCGTAATTAGAACAATTTAATACTGTTCGTATTTGTATTATTGTTAGCAATAGGAATATGGAATATGCTTAGAGCGAGTTCTGAGCATCTTCGGTCACGTTATGCCTTCACCAAGGTATGGTCTGAAGAGGATGTCAATATTGGGATAGACTAAGGGAAATCATGCGAGAAAACCAGAAAACCAGCGAGAGAAAAAACTGCACGAGAAAAGCGAAGTGCGGGCAATTTTATAACCCAAAACCGCGTCTCCAGGGTGGTCTCTATCCCCATTCCTCAACAGTAAGAGAACAGCAAAAAAAAAGATATAGGAGTTGCAAATTCTTTGCTCAAGCTTCGAACTTTCGAACCTCATAATTTTAGACGTAGACAATAACATTTATTTTCGTCACCAAGAAAGAACATACAAAACATACTATGTTAAAAAATATAGTTTAAATAAACTAAAAAAACACGCTTTTAAAGCACATAAAACTAAAAAGTGAAAAATAAATTTTAAAATAAGCTGAAAACAATGATAACGAAAAATACTAGTATTATTGTGAAAAAAGCGTGGGTTGCTCGATATACGAAAAATATGGCACAGCGCTTCACGCTTTTTTCACAATAATACTAATGTTTTTTCGTTTATTATTGTGTTCAGCTTATTTTAAGAATTATTTTTCCTTTTTAGTTTGATGTACTTTAAAAGCGTGTTTTTTTTAGTTTTTTAAACTACTCGTTATTATTATTTATAATTTTATGAAATTATTGTATTGTCACTGATTCTTGATAAATGTACAAAGTTTGAATTCAATCTGTCCCATTAAAGTGGGTCCAAATCGAGTGCAAAGGAGTCGGTTACAAACATACATACATACATACAGGTGAAGCTAATAAAAGCGTGATAAAAACTGATGACTAGTGGGTAAAGAGCTGGCACTGCAGTTGCTACACAACATTGCACAAGACACTAAAGTCACGAGGCGCCCTGTCAGCATTCCAAGTTTTCCACAGGATGCAACCCGATCTAACTGTATTGCAATAATTTTACCATTGTTTTATTAATTCATTCTGTATCTAGCATCGAGCTGAATTAGACTAGGCTTTATTTGTAACTCTTTACTTTTAAATATAATTATTTTAACACGTTCGCGGACAATACGTCACACCTGTTTGACACAAATAATTTGTATGAAAATTTGGAGATGCTTTTGCATTTGTCGTCACATATGTTCCTAAAGCCCGTATAAATCACAAAACTGATATCCAGGTCATTTCCCTCAGATTTAAACAAAACTTTATACATACAGGACTGCCATAGCATCCGTGTCACTTTCACTGAAGGCTGTTTATTATGTTTGTGCATAAATCCCTTTTATAGGACACTAGTCACCCCTGTAATATTGTAAAATGTGACACTAAACATGAGCTTCCTACATTCACTATGGAAGTATGGCTGCGTTAGCATTTGTGTCAGATATAGTTCGAAGAAGTTCTAACGCTATAGCATCCGAGTCACAGTAATGGAGAAAAATCGGACGCAATAGCGTTTCCGCCCATGAACGTGTTAAAGTCATTTTGGTTTTTTCTGGGTCCTCCGGTTGTAGCTAACTTAAATCGTTCATCACAGCAACTTAGTAAAATTTTGTATATTGTTTTTGGTTTTTGTTAATTTTCTAAAAAAAGTAAAATTTATGTAGGACTAATTTGGCAAATCATATAAATAAAATATTTATGACAATCGTGCCCGAATCTGGGAAAGATTTCACGTAACAAACATACAAAAAAAAGGCCAAGTGCTATATTAGGCTACTTCGTATTTTTTTTGATAAATATTAAAAAAAAACTGTTAATTTGGCAGATTTATTGTCAATGTATCCGAAGTTCGTGGCAGACATCATATCTGTGGATTTTTTTCTATTGGTCTATGAGTTTGCCATCACTAATATGCGAACACGAACCAAACTAGTATCCCACCTGTGCCCGAACCTCTGTCACAGGTGAGATACTAGTTACTTCGTCTCTGTCGACATAGCGGAGCATTCTGCAGTTAGGCTTCTGCCGCAATGTGAATAAACTGAAATAGTCTATCTCAAGCTCAGATCAAAAACCGGCCAAGTGCGAGTCACACTCGCGCAAAGTAGTGTTCCGTAAGTCTTTAAAAAAATATATATATATATGCAGGTGTAACAAAATTAGTGTAGGACACTGCAAATATACAGGGTGTAACAAAATTGGTGTAGGTCCCGTTAACTGGGGCTTCTACTCATCGTACTGAACAACTTTTGTTCTACGACTTTGCTGAAATAGCAAAAAAAATTTTCTTCTTCATACAAATCGATCAGCTGATCGACAAATTTTGTGCATTTTGGTATGGAGGGTTTTTTTTGGAGATATGACCATGGTTTTTCTTGGTGAAAGTTAGAAGGAAGGGTACTTGCGGGGCAGCGGGCGGCGGGGCACAGCCTGGCAAACTCGCGGACTAAAGGCTAGTATAGTCTAGTACCTACGCCGGTGGCGCATTGTGCGACATCAAAGGCGTTGCGCTACTGTAAGCCATATCGTAATACTGTGATCTTGGTGACCACGACTAGTGTTTCGACACGTGATAGGTCCTATCCTTCACTGTAATTGAGACAGGTGCATGCGGCATGTTGACGGTAAGTCTGCCAAAGCGTGACTGAGAACAAAACTTTGCTCCGTCGTGATTGGAGCAAAATTTGCATACCCCGTTTTCAGGGCGCTAACACTAAAGAAGCCACCTTTGATTTAATCTGAGATCTCGAGGCATCCGATGACAGTCAGCGATCAGAGTAAATACAGGTGTAATAACTCTACGACTTTGGTGAAAACACAAAAAAAACTTTTACTCTTCATACAAATCGATCAGCTGATAGACCAATTTTGTGCATTTTAGTATGGAATGTAAAATATTTTTTTCGAGTATTGACTATGGTTTCCTTGGGGAAAGTTGTTCAGTATGATGAGTAGAACCCCCAGTTAACGGGTCCTACACAATTTTTTTTACACCATGTATATATACTAGCTTTTGCCAGCGGCTACGCTCGTGTGAACATAGTTTTTGTGACTTTAATTTTTATTTTTTTTATTAAAAATTTGAATGCGTTTGACTGCAACTCACCTGATGGTAAGTGATGATGCAGTCGAGGATGGTACACACAAACTCAAATACTCAATCACTCTTGACTCTTCGAAGGTTCGCAGTGTGCGAGTCACAAGCGGCTCGCGAGCGTAGAAAAAAACCCTATATCAGGCCTGACGCACTCCGCACTGTAGGCATGAAAATGTACCTACGCCGCGCGGCCCTTGCATAACTTGCATGAGGCAAGTTCAGTATAGTGTCGCGCAAGTTTGTGCGAAGCCGTCACCCACCACCACGTGATTTCGCCTCATCATATCAGCTCATATACGTCCCCACCAAGGGACTCGAGCCTACTCTGAATTAGGGCGATCGATCGGGCCTTAGTCGACCACGCTGGCTCAGTGCAGGTTGGTCGACTTCACACACAACCTTCAAGTTTCTTAGCAGGCGTGTGCAGGTTTCCTCACGATGTCTTCCTTGCCTCTCATCGCCTAGTGGTGCGAAAGAGCATTTTGTGTTTGGGCCCGTGAATGAAAAAAAAACTTACTTAGATGTGTTCACATCGTCTTGAGGCACTAGCGAGTACACCTCGTGCAGTTTATGCCCCTCAACCTGAAAAAAAAATCACTTAGTAACAAGTCATCATTATTTTCTTCTCCTTTTCCCATTCTTTAGAGTCGGGTCTCCTTTCAAGATTTTTTTTCAAGATTCAAAGTATTTATTCAAAATAGGGGCACAATAATTACACTCTTTCTGATAGTCATAAAATAATAAAAACATAAAATAACATAAAAAAACAATAATAACATGTGAAAAATCAAGAAATAAATCATTCATTAGTTAATAATGTCAAAATTTAATCCTTGAAATAAACTAGATTATGTCATTAGAACATGAAATGAAAAGAATATGACACGAAAAGTTGTACATATAAATCATTGAATGTCATTGATACCTTTGCCAAGAGTAGGCCAGTTCACACGGACAGCACCCGGTCACGAGTATAACGCGAGAGTCAGCCATGGCATGGCACCCTTACACCCTTACAGCTTTCTGCCAAGACAGTCTGTCCTGAGTCACAGTATTACAATATAGCGGCTTACAGTAGTACATTACTTACGCAGAGCAATGGAAAGGTACTTGCGGGGCAGCGGGCGGCGGGGCACAGCCTACACACAGCTACAAGCTAGTACTGCTAGTACAGTCGAGTTCATTAATATATTGGTAGGGCCAATGGTTCAAAACATTATAAGCGTCGAAATGAATATAAAGTTCTAAACAAATAATTAATGAACCGTTTACATGTAACATTTTATTTATATCTACATTATGTTTTTATATAACTTTATATTCATTTCGACGCTTACAGTGTTTTGAACCATTGGCTCTGCCAATATATTAATGAACTCGACTGTACCTACGCCGTGGCGGCATCGTGCGACATCAAAGGCGTTGCGCTACTGTAGGCCATATCGTAATACTGTGCCCGAGTTGTCGGTTCGGGCAAGTGGGCTTTTGCCATAATATCTCTGGCGATATAGGACCACCAGGTCAGCGGCGGGCGGTCTCGCAAACGTTTTACTTCGGGTAGATTTAGGGCGATTTGCACAATATGGTATTCTTTACGTCTTTTTTCTTGCCCGTAGTACTGAGTGATACGTACGGGACGTATCACTCAGTAAAAAGTCAATCACGATAAAATTATAATTATTATAAAACTAGCTCTTTCCCGCGGCTTCGCCTGCGTGGACATAGTTTTCATGACTGTCTTTAATGGTGATTTGTAAATTATGTCGTTTCCCACCTACTCAACCTTCTCTGTGCAAAAAATCACAACAATCCATTGTTCCGTTGCGATGTAAAAGAAATTAACCAAAAAAAGAGTAATTTTTTAGTTCCCTCAGGAACTGCATCAGATTATGCTATTTTCCCGGGATAAAAGTAGCCTATGTCCTTCCCCGTGACACAGGCTACCTGCATGCAAAATTTTGTCAAGATTGGTTGAGGTGTAGAAAATTGAAAAGGTAACAAACAAAAAACAAATAAACAAACAAGCAAACACATTTTCACATTGATAATATTAAGTAAGGATTATGTTATACTATCTGTTTCCCGCGGTATACTATTAGTAGGAAGTACTAAAATGGCTGTTGGGGCAATAAAATTCTCAAGTAGTGACCACACACCGGCAGACCTAGCGTAGGCAGGCCTCTCACTCGGTAAACCGACGACCTGCTGAAGGTCGCGGGAAGCCGCTGGATGCGGGCAGCGCAGAATATCCTTGGGGAGGCCATTGTCCAGCTGTGGACGTCCTTCGGCTGATATGATGATACTAGATTTTGCCCGCGGCTTCGCTCGCTATGATTTTTTTATCCAAAATTGGTGGCACTTGGCATCATCTCACCTGATAGTAAGTGGATATCGTTTTTATGACTATTCAATGATGCGTGGTGCACGAACTGCAAGCGATTCGCGAGTTTGGGTTCCTACTTTCCCAGATCCGTCGGGAACGCCATTTTCTTCAGAATTAAAAGTAACTTACTTTGTTCTCCGCTCTTTACTTTCGCTCTATGCCAAATTTTAGTGAAATCGGTCCAGTAGTCAAAACTACAGAAGCGTTAAAGAGTAACATACAGACACAGTCAGACACACTTTCGGAATTATAATATTAGTAAAGTTTGGTACTTGCCATTTTTCTTTATTTGCTACTTCCAGTTACTATTTATTGCGATTGAAGAATTTCCCTGTAAAAAAAAAGTAATAGACAACATCAGAAATAAATTATGAACTCTTGATCACTAAATTGCCCTCCTACTTAAACATCGGAAAACCTTACACGTTTTGTTTTCCATCAAGTCTTCGATTTTTAACTCACTAAAATCACAAAATGAGTACATAAATGACGCTGCTAAACTGTCACGTCACGCCTAGGTATTTCAAACATTTTTAGAACAAAATGTCGTTTTTGACAACTAATAAAAAGTAACTCAGATGACTAGAATTCGTCATCCCTATTGAACATTTTAGCAATCATCCTTATGACAGCCATCGTACTAGTGATTGGTATACTTTGTGTTACCAGCTCGAAAGTATCGGAGAGTTCTGTGTCTGCCTTAATATTTTCCCATTTTACATTGAAAGTCGACAGTTGACATTTGAAAGTTCACATTTGACAGTTTACATTTTATGTTGACATTGACATTTCACATTTGACACAAATTTTACTTGCAAAATTCTGGGGGCACGGTCGCCAACACCAGCAAAAGAAGGACGGGGCACTACCTACCTTTTTTGGAAGCGTTTCGTATTTTCTAACCGTCATAGCTTCGGTCCGGTTGTTGATAGAAAGCTAAAACTTAATAATATATAGGTCTGTTAAGGAGTCCTTGGCAGACATATATAGGGTGACCTTAAATTAGTTCTTGATAGCAAAGGATATGAATGTACTCGTGATTACAAACAACTTTCCCAAAGAAACTATATGTCGAATCAGAAAAAAATTTTAGGTCCTCGGTACATAACAAATTATCAAATCGGCAAAAATGTATGAAGGACCATATTTTTTTTTCATATTTGACATATAGTTTCTTTGGGAAAGTTGTTTATAATCACGAGTATATTCATATCCTTTGCTATCAAGAACTAATTAAAAGTCACCCTATATAACATACCAAGTATCAATTATCTGACTTATATGCTTTCAGGTTTATTAACATCTGAAATACGTCAATTCGGTGACTCACTCACTCACTGATACCATCAAAACCTCTAGGGTACTTTTTGAAGGCGTAGAAAAATGAAATTTGGTACGTAAGCTAGAAATTGCATACCACCAACGGAAAAATTAAGAAAATGGAAACTTTCCCCCTCCAAACTCTATTACAGAGAGTGCATATCTGTAGATTTCGAACCGTCATAGCTACGGCCAGATTTATCAAATATGCTGAGTATCAATTATCTAGCTGGTAGCTTATGGTTTCAGATTTTTTGACATCTAAAATACGTCAATTTCGTGACTGACTTACTGATGATCATCAAAATCTCTAGGGTACTTCCTGAAGGCCAATTGCGTTTAAACAACGGAAAAAATTAAAAGGCCCTTGTCTCCGGCAATAAAAAAACGCTAAAAGGGTTCACTTTGTAGCGTGGTGGTGGTTTTTTCAACCGGCCCCCCCCCCGGTACTGTAGCGTGGTGCGCAGTTATATAATCTTCTTTCATTCGATCTCTATTCATCCTATCTATTTCTTCTTTTCCGCGCATGCGCTGTCAAACTATGTGACATTTGATTTAAAAAACCGAAAACCATCATCGTTCATCCTTACCATCACAAATTGTTAATTTATATTTATTTAATTGCTGTAATTCCTAAAAGACCCATTTCGGGTAAGATTTATTTATGTTCTGTGATTTCTATTTTAAATTTAAGTGTGTCATTTTCTAATTCTTATGTTCTTTTTAGGTCTTATATTTTACTCATTAAATTATCTGAACACGCACGGCATCTTTTAAGAACCCACTCCCTACGCCCTACCTACCTAACTACCTGCCGTGCGACAACTTACGCCCTACCAACCTCCCCACATTTACATAATATTACAAATCCTGTGAACGATATCTATAGCCAACCCGTATTACATTTTAGAAGGAGCACGGTGCGCGAGCTGTTAGCTTTTCGCGGGTTCAAATGCTTGATGAAAATCTGTTCACCAATACCTTTCATTTAAAAAAAAAAAGCAAATGGGTTGAATAGAACGGCCGGACGGACTCGCATTAGATTTATTAATTATTTTAATATACAGGGTGTAATATAAAGGTGCAGTGATACTTTAAAGTGGTCTTGTACTCATCAAACTCAAAAACTTTTGTTCTACAATTTTGCTGAAAACGCATTTATTTTTTATTTTTCATACAAATCGGTCAGCTGATTGGCCGGTATTGTATGAAAAATAAAAAAAAAATTATGCGATTTTAGCAAAATTGTATAACAATAGTTGTTCAGTTTGATTAGTACAAGCCCACCTCAAAGTATCACTGCACTTTTATGTTACACCCTGTATAGATAGGTACTCACTTACTTCAGGAAAATTAAAAAAAATAAAAATATTGCGGCTTCGATACTGACTATTTTAGAAGCTTTCTGTTTTGTAGAAGCCATTCGTTACTTTAAATTCTCTTTCGTGTATATTATGTGATTATCACAATTATTTTATACTATAGGACAGCCCAAAAGCAGGACTCGTCTTGGGAAAACAGGGTGCTTGGCAACCCTGTTATTATTATTTTTTTTATTCACCATTGGGAAACCCTTGACAACATCTCACCTGGTGGTAAGTGACGATGTTGCCGAAGATGGAAGCGGGCTTACCAAGATTCCCCAACGCAATGGGGAACTGGCTATCTTATCTTCGTGTAACACACCAATGATATCAACATCGATATTTGGCGGCAAGACTTGGATAAGATGGCGGTAGCTAGCCAGGCGGGCTTAGAAAATGCCCTACCACCAACCAAACCAAGTCTTACAATTGACCCCGCGGGAATCGAACCCGCGATCTCCTGTGTCAAGCCAGTGAACTTTGCCTCTGAGCTACGGAGGCGGTTATTATTATTATTATTAATCATCATTTATTCAGACAACTAGTACAGTCCATTTTTGTTAGTAAGTTTCTAATAGACTAATGTTAGTTAGACACAAAAAGAAAATAAAAGAAAAAAAAAATATCTCATGTTATTTATCAAACAAATTCTTACCTTGCACTTGTTGTGGATGGCAGTCTATGGTAAGATGGTAATTGCTCCAAGTAATTTGTTAATATTGAGCACCTTGATCTGTTATCATTATCTCATATTATTCACTAGCTCGCGTCTAATTCAGCAACACTTGTAGGTTACGACGAGACGTGTTGGTTGCAGACAAACGTGCTGTAGAAGCGTTTGTAACTTTGTAGTCAGTCTGCCGCAGGCGGCGCAGGCCACATGTGATGTCACAGACAGTGTTGCCAGACGATTTTTTTTAAATGTCGCTAAATAATGTCCAAAAAGGCACCGGAACAATTAAAAATTGGTACTTTTGTCGCTTAATGTGTTGCGTTACCGTGTTTAGAAAGTTGCTAAAATGTATGAAGCGTCGAAATTTTTTGTCGCTAGACTGCGTTGAAAAATCACTAAATCTAGTAAGAAAATCACCAAAGTGGAAACGTTTTGTAAAACGGTCAAATCTGTGTTACCATCTCGGATAATCTGTATAAAATCTGTATTATCTCTGACTGACTCGGTGGCTCTGTGGTTAGTGCTCGTGACTGCTGATCCGAGAGTTGTGGGTTTGATTTGCAGGGCAAACATTTGTGTGATGAGCAGATTTGTTTGCTCTGTGACTGGGTGTTAAATATCTATATATGTAAGTATCTAACTAAACGTATATAAGTATTCATATCAGTCTCTGGTACTCATAACACAGCTAGGGAATCCTACTTTGGGGCCACACGACCATATGTGATTTGTCCCAAAATATTTATTTATTTATTTTTTTATTAGGTATAGAAAAACTGTTTTTAAATCTGTGTAAAATGATCATAGATTCCGAGAAGTGCCACTTATGTGATTTCCGATTGAATAAAGTATAACACAATTGGTGTAGGGACCGTAAAATAGGGTTTTCAATACAGTTGCTCGAAAAGTGGACCTTTATATGCCAGTCAAGTGTGTGCGAATTTGATTTTACCGCACACGTGCTTTTATTTTACCCTTGTATCATTAAAACCTATTCTAGTTCTATTCATTATAATTGTCAATTTTCATCAAGGAAGTACTAAAAAAACGATTCTCTATTCAAAAATGCACAAGTTTCGACAATCAGCTGACTGGTTTGTATGAAGAGTTAAAAATTGTCTTTGCGAATCGATTGAAAAAAGTTGCAATACAGCATTTTCGAACACATTGATGTCTTGTTTTTATCAAAATTAAGCAAATAGGTGAAGGCAGGCAAAATGAAAAACAGTATAGAAATAACTAAAAAATAAAAATTTACTAAAAACGACTGCATAAAAGCATTACCCCTCTTTTTTGGGAAACGGGTAAAATGTATCATATGTCACTTACGCAATCAAGACGAATCTAACGATACCTCGAACTCTAAACTCCATCAAGCCGTTCAGAAGATATCGTGGAATAAATTAACATAACATACATTAGAACTGAAAACAATATAGGTAGTCCTTTTTGTAGGCAGTCGTGTAATTTAATTCTCAGAATGTCAAGTAATCTTCAGGAACAAACAAACGAAATCTGTAATAAACTAATTAAATCTATGACCATAGTTGCAAAATCTGTATAAAACTAATCAAATCTGTGACCATAATTGCGAAATCTGTAAACAAGTACAAATAAATCGGTTGTATATGGCATCACTGTTTAAAGCTGAAAAAATATTGCACCGCTTGTAGTATACTGACCGCTATGACTGTCGGCTGACGTAACTTATGTTTTTATGAACACAGTCAGCGCAGCGATTACAATGAGTAGTGCCTATTTGTGTTTTTCCTTCTGTTCCTATCTCGCTCGCGCACAAACTTTAGAGTATTTGCCTCAATAATGTTTTTGAGAGAACTGACTGAGGAAAAACTGGTCAAGTGCGTGTCGAACCACGCACAGTGAAGGGTTTCGTAACCGAAATTCAATTCAATATTAAATATATTTATTCAAAATAGGTGAAAATTATCACTATCATCATCACTTCACTATCATCACTATCATCACTACATAGTATAAAACAAAGTCGCTTTCTCTGTCCCTATGTCCCTTTGTATGCTTAAATCTTTGAAACTACGCAACGGATTTTGATGAGGTTTTTTTCAATAGATAGAGTGATTCAAGAGGAAGGTTTATATGTATAATAACATCCATTAAATAGTGGAGAAGTACTGTTATTTTTGAGGTTTCTAATGTGATGTCGTAAATAATTACATTTTTTCCGCTTACATTGCAAACGCAGGCTGAACCCTACGAGTTTTATCAAAATAATGTACTAAGTATTGTACACATTGAAAAGGTCTACAGAAAAGTCCGTGATGGTATATGTCTATCTCTTATGGATAACCCACAATAACTTTTTTTCGTAATTTTTTTTGGCTAATTTTCGAAGCGATTTTAACCAATACAGCATTAATCCTTAACCAATTAAATACCTTGAATACATTGTTCATTTAACATAGATCTATATGGCCCCTTACACCGTATGATTTAAGTGAATATTTTCGAAGATATTATAGATTTAAAAATTGCGGGACGTAGCGTTTGCGGCGGTACCGGCCGGCCGCTTAGATTTGAGCGTTGACTGTTTTTCACATGGACAACTGTATGTCGCTCTTTCAAGAGTGACCTCCAGAGAAAACATGTTTGTATTGTCTAATGACAAGAAAGCTGTGAACGTTGTTTATAAAGACATTCTGTAATATGTTGTAAAAATAAAATAAATAGTTAAAAATGTAAAAAGTAAATAAGTAAAAATGTAGTTTATGAATTTAGATATTCCAAAGATAGTAGGAAATCTTCATGGTATAGGGAAAGGGGGATTGAGTATAAAACAAAGTCGCTTTCTCTGTCCCTATGTCCCTTTGTATGCTTAAATCTTTGAAACTACGCAACGGATTTTGATGCGGTTTTTTTCAATAGATAGAGTGATTCAAGAGGAAGGTTTATATGTATAATAACATCCATTAAATTGTGGAGAAGTACTGTTATTTTTGAGGTTTCTAATGTGATGTCGTAAATAATTACATTTTTTCCGCTTACATTGCAAACGCAGGCTGAACCCTACGAGTTTTATCAAAATAATGTACTAAGTATTGTACACATTGAAAAGGTCTACAGAAAAGTCCGTAATGGTATATGTCTATCTCTTATGGATAACCCACAATAACTTTTTTCGTAATTTTTTTTGGCTAATTTTCGAATCGATTTTAACCAATACAGCATTAATCCTTAACCAATTAAATACCTTGAATACATTGTTCATTTAATATAGATCTATATGGCCCTTTACACCGTATGATTTAAGTGAATATTTTCGAAGATATTACAGATTTAAAAATTGCGGGACGTAGCGTTTGCGGCGGTACCGGCCGGCCGCTTAGATTTGAGCGTTGACTGTTTTTCACATGGACAACTGTATGTCGCTCTTTCAAGAGTGACCTCCAGAGAAAACATGTTTGTATTGTCTAATGACAAGAAAGCTGTGAACGTTGTTTATAAAGACATTCTGTAATATGTTGTAAAAATAAAATAAATAGTTAAAAATGTAAAAAGTAAATAAGTAAAAATGTAGTGTATGAATTTAGATATTCCAAAGATGGTAGGGTAGTGTAGTGTAGGGTAGGGTAGTGTAGGGTAGGGTAGTGTAGTGTAGGGTAGAGTAGTGGGGTAGAGTAGTGTAGGGTAGGGTATTGTAGTGTAGGGTAGAGTAGTGTAGGGTAGGGTAGGGTAGGGTAGTGTAGTGTAGGGTAGGGTAGTGTAGTGTAGTGTAGGGTAGGGTAGGGTAGGGCAGTGTAATGTAATGTAAGGCGGTACGTAGTTCGCCGGGACAGCTAGTAGGTATATAAGTCATTGACACAGCTACTCACATTTTACTTATGGCATTGCTGACACCGACCTCAAAAAAAAACATTAGGCCCCTAATTTAATTCGTACCCACCTTTGATTTCGTTATTGTTGGTAAATATCGTGTGTCTAAGTATAATAATATTATTTAATACTTTTGAGTGAATTTCATTTTGAAGTCGCTTTTTATATTTTTAAACTTTTATTTTTAATTTCTTTATTTTTAGTGATATTGCTATCTATCTTACAACGCTAAAAGGAATAACCCACTCGGTAATAGGAACTATCAAATCATAATGCATGTGTTTCATTAACAGATACAGATTCCTGTGCCTTCCATCATCATCTCAACAGCATGAAAGTTAAGGAGTTAAATCTTACATCATCAGCATAACTAAATAATCTGAAAGAATACAACTATCGGTCTACGTAAAATATTTGAAGAATTATCCTCTAACTCCTAACCGTTAAGGAGTTGTAAATTTCTTTACCAGCTCATCAACATGAGATGATGACTACCATACGCAAATGCTTTAATAATTTTAGAAAATAAATGAAACACGTAAAACGTCTAAAATAGCCTATAAAATTTGAGGGTTGCCCTCGATTTACCTGGGATCCCATCATCAGATCCTGACTTGGTGACAATGGGAACACCTCGGGAGTATACTCTTTCGAATAAAAATAGAATTTTGAAAATCGGTTCACAATCGAGTGAGATATCGCGTAACATAAAAAAAAAACATGCAGTCGAATTCAGAACCTCCTCCCGGTTGAAAAAGACAGAGACAACTGTTCCAATCAATACCTCGCTTTAATGTACTCTGTTTTCTGTACTCTGTTATGTACTTTTATTTTTAGCTCCAGGGTCGTTACTCGTATGTAAAAAAAAATATACTTACGTATAAGAAAAAACAAAGTGAGATTACTCCCCGGACATTTAAAATAAGCCACAAGTCGTGTAAAATGATCTTATGTTCCTGAAACCTTAATAGGTATGTACCTACCCATGTATTTTTGTTTTTCTGACACGGTCTTTTTTTATATTATTTATTTTCTCACAAGTGTATTGAAAAACTTACATGAGTGTAAAAGGAAATAACAAACTCGTGACGATGGTAAACCCTCGCCTGCGGCTCGGGCTCACAAATGTCACTCGTTTGTTATTGACCTTTTTACTACCCTTGTATCATAAATAACTATTGTTAATTTTCCGGAAAAGGAGGTGTACTAATAACCGCTTTCGTGGCGTAATGGTTAAATCTAATAGCTTCACATCAAAAGGTCGCAGGTTTGATTTCCGGCGGAGTCTAACCCGACTCGGTTTGGTTGGTAGAAGTTTGCCTGGCTAGCTATACCACCATCTTGTCTAAGATAGCTAGCTCCCCATTGCGTTGGGGAATCTTGGTAAGCCCGCTTTTATCTTCGCCATCATCATCACTCACCATCAGGTAAGGGCTTACCAATTGTGAATAAATAAAAAAAACAAAGAATTTTGATATAGTTTTTATGGGATCACCCAGAAGACATAATCAATCAAATAAAAAAAATTACATTCGACGAAGAAATGGCGTAACATAAATACAAAAAGAAACCATGCTGTCGAATTAAGAACCTCCAGTTTATTTGAAGTCGGCTAAGAATGAGAGCGTAACATAGACATCTGTGTCGACAGCAAATATAGTAAATGTTTTAAATTTTTTTTTTACGTGTATAACGATTATTCTGTAGAAAATTTGTAAGTAAACATTTCGACACTAAATTTTATTTAATTAAATATTCATTCAAGGTCATTGTAAACAGGTGCCCCAGGCGCTATGAGCCGAAAGGGTGATTAAAGAAAATTATTTTTTAGTGTTCCGTACCCAAAGGGTAAAAACGGGACCCTATTTCTAAGATTTCGCTGTCCGTCCGTCTGTCTGTCTGTCTGTCCGTCTGTAACCAGGTTGTATTTCGTGAACCGTGATAGCTAGAGAGTTAAAATTTTCACAGATGATGTATTTCTGTTGCCGCTATAACAACAAATATACTAAAAATTTGAAAAAGTGAAAAAATAAGGGGGGTCTCCATACAAAAACCTAGTTTTTTTTTGAAACATGAAGAAACTAGAGCCATCTAGTATGATATTACGGAACCCTTTGTGTGCGGTTCTGACTCGCACTTGGCTGGCTTTTTTTTTATCCGAACCCTTTTTTTCTCTGCATGCCTTATTTTAGTGAAATATAGACTGATCGGAATAGGTATAGTATAAATAAGTTCAAACCACAACCACAAAACACACTCATTTACTTTTGTTTAATTCATTCAATTATTGCGTAGTGACTATGTGACTAAAACCAGCTATGCGATGACTCAAATATTTCATTTTTTGTTCAAAGTTTTCTGGATATCTAATAAAGCCCATGATCCAGAATTAATATTTAATCACCTTACACATACGTCAAAGATCATCAGTGCCGGTTTTAGCACTACCAGTGCCCTGGGCTATCTATGGCGCACCCTATCTGCCATTCATTCAAACCCATACAAAAAATATGCAAAGGATATAATAAAATAACCATTTATTGAAAAAAAAGAAAAAAATACTTTTCTAGTCTTTCTATCGGCGAACTCTTTTACTAGGATACCAAAGACTATGCAATTTCATTCTCGATTGACAAAGTTGCCAAGTTTGTCAATATAGATTGAGATTTAGATCATGGATGCACAGTTGCTCTGCTTGCTCCGAAAATCAATACTACGTCGCGGGATTACGGGATTTAAATAAAATATCAATATATGTATTTGGTGGTTTTAACAACTCCATGTTATATTTTGTCGCAAATTTTAGGAATTCATACTATACCTATTACCACCATCATCGTCGGTCGAATTGAAAAACCTTTTCCTTTTTTTGAAGTCGGTTAATAAAATGAAAACTTATAAAACTAAAACTGTTACGAAACTTCTAAATAACATCAAAGTGAGTAGCAGTACCTACTATTTATATGTATTATTATATATACCGACCTTGATTAGCATTGCTCTGAATGTGCCATGTTATTATTTAACATTTTGGGATAGATAAAAAACAAAGTTGCATAGAATTTTACTCCGAGGAGATTTGTTTTTATTTAAAAAGTTCGGATATCTTCAATATAATTATAAAAAAAATTGTTTGATTCTTGGTTAAGGCAAGTGATTTTTTAAGACTTTATGTTACTAAAAAAAAATAAGGGGACCTGCCACTTATTTCAATTTCTTTAAATAAAATAAATACTTCTCAGACTGAAATTTCCTGTTTTCAATATTTCAAGTATTTTCCCTCCACGGCCCATGGCACTGGGACACCCTGTAAAAACTCGACTGGTACCTACCCATAGGTAACTTTAGTTAAAATTCCGACAGCAAATAAGAGACAATAATGACACGTGTCACATAACAGCATAGCTAATACAGGGGTGTGCAAAATTTTTAGGCTCTAATGTTAATGGGACTTTCAAGGTTAATGTGAACAAACAGTATGTCTTATCTATTGTTGGTACCCAAGATACAGGCTGTGTCTAGTTTGGGACCGATACCACAGATGAGATACTCGTTACTTCGTAACAGATATTGCACTTTCTTATAAAACGAAAATACCTACGCATTTATTCACCTACTACTTCCCACTGTCAGACAATACACGGAAACATGCTGGATGCGGGTAGCGCAGAACCGGTCGTCGTGGAAATCCTTGGGGGAGGCCTATGTCCAGCAGTGGACGTCCTTCGGCTGATATGATGATGATGATGGGTATTAAGGCGCTCGACTTAGCGGTTATAACTGCGTATACGGGCCGGCGCGCGAATTGCGGCGGCGATAGTACGGCGTTCTAGCGCTGACGAGCGGAGCGCGCCGAGCGCGGCCTCTAGGCCGCGCCAATGTGTAGGTACTTATCTCACCTGCTCGACCGAGTGACGGGGGCCTATCGATATGTACAGAAATTATGTACCGTACTGTTATAAATAAATTAATTTTATTAATTATTAGGTTACAAACAACCCATCCTAAAGTTTTCTTGCTGTCCACTAGTTTCTTGGGCTACCCTAATCGGCACCAAGTAAGGACCCATCCGTATTCCTATTCTTGTTGCGCTGTTAGGGCGTGTGCGCTGGTTTAAGTTCGCACAGGCTACCCTCAGCGCTTCAGACAGTTAGGGTACACTTGGGACTCTCCCCGCCAAGGCGAGCGCGGTTTTCACCGCGTCGGCCTGGCTGTTTCTAACGACCATCTCAGTCCTTGTAAATCCACGCTTAGTGGTTTCAAAGTTTCTTACATCCTAGTTTCTAAGCCCCTGCGGTAGCCTCACCGCTGCAATGCGGGGGTTAACTGCCGTAGTCTTTCTCAAGACTAGTCCACGGCGTGCCGCCTTTTTCAAGGCAGCTTGCACCGCGCTTCATTCCAGAGCTACACTTTTACGACGGGATCCTGAAAAGTGCATCTTATTCCATCACCACTCAAATTTTGTCCATCCCCTTATGGCACAATCCCCCACACATCAATGGCACAGCAAGTGCAACATGAGGGGGCTTGAACTTGTCGTGCTACAAGGAAGGGGGGGGGGGGGGAGCGCTCCTGCTACTTGTACTTTTAAAGTGGCCCTGCTGCCAAAGTGTAGTGGGTAGTGTGGTCTTGGGCCTGTGCATATTTATTCATATTTACCTTATGTATATAACGGGTATGTATGCATATAGGCGCTGGGCTGTGAGCCCCACATAACCAGTGCAGCCGGCTGCTACTGTGTATGCGTAAATGCATTCACTTCCTCCCCTCCACCGCAGTCCAGGGGAAAAAATAACTACTTCAGGGGGAAGTTTAGTGGGTAGGCACAGTCTTCAACTGTGAGTCCCACATAACCAGTACAGCCGGCTATACTGGTATGCATGAGCATTGTCCTCCTCTCTCCTCATAGAGGAAAAAAAAGATGTGGCGGTTGAAGTTTTTGTAGTACCATCCAATCACATAGTGCCGAAAGGAGCACAGATACCTACCCTTCCCACCAACCAATCACGTTGTGCCGATAGGAGCACATATATTTACCCTTCCCGTCACCCCTCTTCTTCTTTCTTTCAAGGCCAAGCGTCGTTGCTGGATAAATGCGTTCTACCCTTGATAAATGCTAAAATTGAATTCGTTGATGAAGGGTAGGTACATTTTGGTATGGGCACTGGCACAGTGACAATGTAATCTGTATACAGATTTTTTTAAATCTCGCAAAATGTTATCCTACATTTTTCGATAGGGGATGTAAAAACAAACTTAAATAAAATAGGTCTTTTGGATCTAAAGCGCCACGTTGCGACCTTCCGCGCTGTAGGCATGAAAATGTACCTACGCCGCGGGGCCGCCTGCAAGAGACAATTCAGTAGGTTTCACGCCGCACGCGCGTGCTCCACTTGACGCACGCTCAAAAAGTAACGCTTAATACCATCTTAATACTTATTATCGTGTTTTTATTTAAGTATGGCCACTCGAAAAGCCAAAAGCTACTGCATTATATTACCCATCCTGCATAATACTGAATTATACCTATTTCATCTTGTAATAGTAAAAAAAAACGAGTGTGCTTTAGACCACACGACAGAAGTAAAACTTCTTTAGCTCCACCTATTTGTATATCATCATCATATCAGCTATAGGACGTCCACTGCTGGACATAGGCCTCCCCCAAAGATTTCCACGACGACCAGTTATATATTATATATAAGGTGTAACAAAATTAGCTGAAACTATTTTAACTGGTGCTTCTACCCATGAAACTGAACAACTTTCCCCATGGAACCCATAGTCAAATCGCAACAAAAAAAATTGGCTCTCCCATACTAACTCGATCAGCTGATCAGCCAACTTAGTATGGGAAGTTCAATTTTTTTTTCAGATTTGACTATGGGTTTCATGGGGTAAGTTGTTCAGTTTCATGGGTAGAAGCACCAGTTAAAATAGTTTCAGCTAATTTTGTTAGACCTTGTATAAGGCTAAGGCTCATTGGCCATACTGCCTTGTCTTCACTGCCTTAGCCTTCCCTTAAAAGGGAAAACAAACAAAAAAAAACAAAGTTCAGTTCATAAATAGGCTTCTTAGTTCTTCTTTCTTCTTTGTTAGGCATTTAGTACCCCCTCGTAGCCAGATTAAAGGCGTGTAAAAAAGTCTCGCATGCATTAGTAACAGAGATTATGTGCTGCCAAATCTCTTATATTCCTCCGAGACGTGGTGCGTGTATCTCCGCCACATACGCACTCTGGATCGTTTCCACCTCAAATGCCTCCGCTCCATTATGAAGATCAAATGGTCCGATCGGGTGCGTAATACCGAAGTTCTGCGACGAGCCAATGTCGGTGGCAATGAAGCCTAATTAAGTCGTCGGCAGCTTCGGCGGTGCGGTCACGTATCACTTATGAAGGAGGAGAGAGTGGCAAAGCGCATCTTCTATTCTGAACTGGAGGAGGGTAAGAGGAAACATGGCGGACAGCTCCTCCGGTACAAAGATGTTTTGAAGCGACATATGAAAGGATGCAATATAGAACACTCTCAATGGGAGAGTTTGGCAGCAGAACGGCCTGAATGGCGCAGGATTGTGAATAGGCAAGTGCGCGATTTCGAGGATCAGCGTAAAGCTGACCTTGATACCAAACGCGACCGGTTAAAGGCCCGACCACCTGCGACCATTTCATACAATTACGAGGGTGGCATACTTAAATGCCTTCAGTGCGCGAGGAGTTTCGCTGCGAAGATTGGCTACATAAACCATCTTCGAGCGCACGCGCGGTCGGATAGATCATCATCATCATCATCATCACCCCCTCGTTCTTTTATACAGTTTATGTTCATAGTTTAAAACACAGAAACCGAAATAATATAGGCACGTTTAGAATCATGATGTGCCTCATTCACGTGTCTTTTATTTGAAACACTTTGCTGAATTAATTTTAATATTTTTTGTATTTTATCCTAATATTATAAATGTGAAAATGTATTTGTTTGTTTGTACCTCTTCACGGTACAACACCTCAGCCAGTTTTAACCAAATTCGGCGTGCAAGTAGCCTGTGTCATGGGGAAGGACATACTCGTAGGTTACTTTTTATCGCGTGAAAATAGCATAGTCCGGCAGTTCCTGAGGGAACTGAAAAAAAAAACTCCTTTTTTGGTTAAATTATTTAACATAGCAACGGAGTTGAGAATGGTTAAGGAAGTGGAAATAATATATAAAATAATTAGCATAGTCCTGCATAGTTCCCGAGGGATCTTGAGAAAATTCATTTCCAGGCTCGCGCACACGGAGCAACGGATTGAGGTGATTTAATGCATAGAAATAGTTGAGGGGATAGCAAGTGACATACCTAGACTGCTAATCAGAATAGCCAGATATAGTTCTCGAACGATCTGAAGTAAACGCATCACTCACCCTTAAATACATTTATTAAGGCGAGGTGTTGATTGGAACAGTTGTCTCTGCCCTTTTTTTTCGTGCAAAGAGTAAAGAAAATAACCACATTTTTCACTTTTTCAATGGTTTTTCGTTTCAATAAAAAAACAACACTAAAAGTATAAAAAATAATAACAATTACTTTGTATTATCATAATAAATATTGTTGTATATATTTTTTTAAATTTATACTTCAAAATATTTGTCATATCTAGAGTTGAAAGTAACGGTGTAGACTTATCTTTGGGATTTTTGTCTATCGAGCCAAAACTGCTCAATCGTGTTTCTAATAGCTTTTGACTTTTTCATCAAAAATAAGGGTATTTTTTTAACCTTAGGTTTTCTATCGTTAAGGAGTAATTGACGTCAAAAATAACGAAAATATGTAATATTACCGCCTTAAAACAATCACGCGAGCGAAGCCGCGGGAAAAAGCTAGTATTAAAATAAATAAATTAGATATAAGATATAACATAAGTTTATATTTGGTCAGCTTGTTCAAATGCTAAGCCGTCAGTATAAAAGTTGATGCTTACAATTGTGAATTGAAATAACCGTTCACAATATAGAACAGAGCACACGTAAGACTTGACAAAATGGAAGTTCAACTAACGTTATTCCTGACGATTATATTGAGCACTTGTAAGGCATCTCTATTAGGCCTAGACCTCGGCCTAGACCTCGGCCTAGACCTCAGCCTAGACAAGCTGCCGATTTTGTGCAAAATTCAAAATGTCCCAGTGACTGTATCTCCAACCGATTTAGTAGACATTTTAAATTTGATTCGCTCTCAACAGGATAAAATTCAATTTCTCAAAGATTCGGTAGGTATAGAATCGCAGATAATCAAGGAAGCTCTTTCTGAACCATTAGCTTACGATGAAGATCAAGATCTGAACATCACTCAGTTGATAACGAAATACGGATTCACACCTGAAGTACACGAGGTAACTACAAAAGACGGTTACGTGTTGACTATGCATAGGATTGTGGGAAAGGGGCCAGTCGTGTTTATAATGCATGGCACTTTGTGCAGCTCTGACGACTGGATCACATCGGGACCTGGCGACTCTTTGCCTTATACGCTCGCCTCTGAAGGCTACGACGTATGGCTGGGCAACGCGAGAGGCAACAAACACTGCCTTAAACACGTCTCCCTGTCTCCTGAATGTGGGGAGTTCTGGGAATTCGGCGTCGATGAAATCAGTCTTATCGATGTACCGTCAATGATTGATTACGCGTTAAATGTCACCAAGAAGACAAATCTTGCTTACGTGGGCCATTCACAGGGTACAACTAACTTATTTGCTTTGAGCTCAGCAATGCCAGAGTACAACAAGAAGATTTCACTGGCGGCGCTGTTAACCCCTGCGGCTTATGTGTCAAATATGACGAGTCCCATCTTGAGACTTATAGGTTTAAACCCCGAAATCGTCTACAAAGTTACACAATTGATTGGATTGAACAACGTGACGCCAAATAATGAGATAACAAACCTTATTACGGGTTTAGTTTGTGGGAATAATGCTGTCAGTAAAATCGTCTGCAACAATATCCTAGGTTTAGTGTTTGGGTACGGTAGAGGGCAGTTGAATGTCACAAATCTGCCTGTGATTTTCAGTCATTTTCCAGCCGGTGCCAGTGTTAGGCAACTTGCATATTTCGGTCAAGCGATACGCACGGGGAAATTTAGAAAATTCGACTTTGCAAACAAGAAGAACTTGGAAGTGTATGGTAGCGAAGAACCTCCGGAATACCAACTTGATAAAGTAACGGTTCCTGTAGCGATGTTCTATGGAGGGGGTGACTGGATTGTTAATATCACTGACGTAAACCAAGTACGTGATGAATTACCGAATGTTGTGTACAGTAAGTTATTTGATAATTACGGTCACATGGACTTTCTTTGGGCTAAAACTGTAAACGATGATGTTTACAAGCCAGTTATCGAATTGATCAAAGAATATCTTAAGTGATTATTTTTATTTAGTTTTTGTTATAATTTGTTTTCTATGTAAGTACTTAATTTTTTTTTGACTGTTTGTTGTTCTGTTTATTGTTTAAACCTGCTTATATCGTTGTATGTTTTGCTAGTTCATTTTTGTGTATTTGATGTGGAATAAATAAAAGCTTCGCTCGTGTTTTCCCAGAGATGAGACCTATCTATTTTATTTGTCGCCCCTAAAAACCCCCGTATACCAATTTTCAAGCAAATAGTTAATTTTTTTTTATTTTTTTATTTATTTGTACAAAAACACACATTATCATTACAGGTACATGAACCCAATTCGACAATGTAGCCACTCTTAAAAATAATTAAAACTTATTACTTTAATAATTTAAAGTCACCCTTTCGAATTCCGCCAACGAACTACTAAATAAATCTATTCTTTCCGAAATTGAATTTAATAAAGCTTTCGCCCTTGTTAGAGGAGAAAGTTTTAAAACATTTGTACGCGCTACAGGTAGCGCCAGCAGTCTTACTCTCGGTTCCCGCCGCAGCCTGGGGTTAGGAATGAGCAAGCCTAACGATTGTAATAAGGGTGGGTTATTAGAAATACCACGTAGTATGCAAAAAAGGTACTTGGCTAGAGCCAGATCTCGCCGTACCTCCAACCTATAAAATCCCACCATTCCTAAGACAAAAAGGGTTGGATACATAAGTGGATAAAAAGGGTAGATTCCGTATTCCTTCAAGTACAGGTAACGCGTGAACTTGTTTTGAATTTTTTCCACCATTTGGCTGTATTTTGTTTCGTGCGGATTCCAGACCATTGCACCACTTTCCAGCCTACTCCTGACTAAAGAATTATACAATGTTCTGGCGGCTGCTGTACCCTGGAAATCTGACGTTTCACGCAACACAAAACCCAAGGTCCTAAACGCCCTCGAGCATATGTTTACAATGTGACTACGAAACGTTAAGTCATTTGTTACTAATAGCCCCAGGTCTTTCGTGGATTTAACACGCGGTATCTTTTCACCAGCTATTTCATAATTATAATTCAGTGGTTCCCTGGCTCGAGTACAGGACATCACATTGCACTTCGATGTATTGAACAATAATTTGTTTTTTAAACTCCACTCTACGACCCTATCAATGTCACTCTGCAACAATCTACAGTCTGTCTCATTTTGCACCGCCCTGTATAATTTGAGATCGTCAGCAAAAAGTAAACACTGTGAAGTTTGAACCACATCCGGTAGATCATTTATCATTATTATAAACTCCATTGGACCCAAGTTACTTCCCTGGCTGACGCCAGTAAGTGTCAAGTAAGGCTTAGAAACACAACCAGCATATTCCACGTACTGCTTGCGACAGCTCAGATAACTTCCGAAAAATTTTAATAATTTACAAGAAAAGCCTATTGCAGCAAGTTTTGTCAAAAGAACATCATTGTCTACACAGTCGAAAGCTTTTCTAAAATCAAAGTAAGCTACATCTACCTGACCACCCACTTCAGCGTCAAGCACCGGTGCGGTGTGATTCATGAAGCACAAGAGATTTGAGTCAACGCTGCGTCCAGGCCTAAACCCATGTTGCGCATCGCTAAGTTGGGCGCTTATTTGAGGGAAAATGGAAGCACACATCGATGACTCAAATACCTTGGCAAAAGTAGAAAGAACCGCCACCGGCCTGTATTCCTTCACGTCACTCTTCACTGCTCCTTTTGGTACTGGCGTGACACGAGTCAACTTCCAGCTCTCAGGATATGAACCGTTCCTCAAGCAAATATTAAACAAGTGTTGCAGTGGAAGAGCCAGTGCCATTCGACAATCTTTTACTATAAAAGGAGGAATACCATCGGGACCCACCGATTTTTTGGGCTTTAGGCGTGTAAGAGCAGACATAACCTCCTCTAGAGACAGTTGACCCACGTCTATTTGAACGCAACTACCCGGTGTCGCCCTCTCAGCAGCCGTAGTGTCCAAATTTGGTGCATCACTGCCATACACCGATTCAAAGTAGTTCGCAAATTCTTGTGCACACTCATTTTCTGGTAAAGCTACATTATCCTTCAAGATCCGGGACTGGTTACGTTTCGAACGCTTTCTTCCGACATAACTCCAAAACGAACCGGGTTCCTTCCGTAGCAGAGATTCTATACGATTTTGATATGCCGCATATGAGCTATCTATTTTATTTTTAACTACCGAACGATAGTACGCAAACCTCTCGTATGAAGAATTTGATCCACTATTTTTATATTTCTTATGCCAGTGAGCCTTCTCCTTTATACACGCTATTATTTCGGCTGTGTACCAATCTGGGTAACAATACCTGGACTTATCTGTCTTACGTTTTTTCCTAGGAGTGCAATTATCTATAATCCTATTTACAGTGTCATACAAAATATCGAGGGCTTTATCAACTTGACACGTTTCATATAATGTGCTCCAGTCCTCCGAAGCTAATGCTGCGTAAAGTTCGTGTAAATCGGCTTTAGCGAAATTCCACCGTGGATAAGATGATGCAAGTGGAATAAAACTGGCGAATGGGAGTGCCGCCGTGAAGGTAGGAGCACGGTTTCGCAGGAAGCTTATACAAAGTGGTGGATGCTGCGGGTCCACGAGAGTAAACGGTTCTCTTTCTTTACACACAGTGATCTCAGTATCGGCTAAGTTTGTTAGTACCAGATCTAGCACGCGGTTATTACAATTATATACATTGTTACATTGGCGAAACCCGCAAAAAGAGACAAAATATTCAAAGTAACACTGAATGCACAGATTTGAACAGAAGGATCCGCCCGTCTGCATATTTTAGTCAGATTTTCTTCATACATGCAAAAAGTAGCGCCATCTGACATAACTCGTACGAACTAGCGTGGGCGAGAGTTGACTGACGTGCCGAGTTAAAAGAACCTTGATAGAATTGTCGCTTTAAAAATTCGTTTTTTTAATTTGTTTACAAGAAAAAATACAATGTAAGGTTACTTATCGATAATACGACGTCCCATGTTTCTTTTCAGCCTTTCTTTTATGATTTTTACGGCCTCTTACTACACAATAAGGCATTTTTATATGGAATATTTTTCCACCGCACTGAACAATGTCCCGCAGACGACTGAGTCGCGAGTGTGCGATACTTTCGATTTTCGCACCAATTCGCTGGGCCCATTAGTCACGCGCGTTGGCCGGGTCCTTACGCCAGTAATATATAAGTCATTGACTGAATGTCACAATTTGCTGAATAGAGATTGAAATCTCCAACACTAGTTGGAGCCGTTTCCGAGATTTAGATTATATATATGGCGCAACGGCAAGGGCCGTTACCTCCTATTCGGGAAGTCGTGGTTCGAGTCCTGCCACGTACCAATGTGTTTTCGAATTTCGATCTCATATGTGCGTTTATCCGTCGCTCTTACGATGAAGGAAAACATCGTGAGAAAACCTGCACACATCTGCCAAGATACTCGAAGGTTGTGTGTGAAGTTGACCACGGGGCCCGTGTGGTCGACTAAGACCCGATCGCCCTAATTCAGGGTAGACTCGAGCCCCTCGGTGAGACGAATATATGAGCTGATGTGATGATATACAGGAATTGCTCGTTTAAAGGTATTAGTACATGGGCGACTGGAAATACATGTTTTCTCAGAGATGAGACCTATCTAGATCGATTTTATTTTTTATATATATATATATATATATATATTCAATCTCGGAAACGGCGCCAACGATTTGCTGAAACTATTTTACTGGTGCTTCTACCCAGAAACTGAACAACTTTCCCCATGAAACCCATAGTCAAATCTCAAAAAAAAATTTGAACTTCCCATACTAAGTTGGCTGATCAGCTGATCGAGTTAGTATCGGAGAGCCAATTTTTATTTAACGTATACTAGTACTACGTACTTACGTAGATTTTTTTACAGATAAAAATCTGTGGCAATATTTGTAGCATACTACAAATATTGCCACAGATTTTTATCTTACCATAGATTTTCATTAAACTTTGCTCATGTGTTTAGTTTTAGGGACAGTACAATATTATTAACAAAGTAACCTTCGACTTTTAAACCTTCTACTGTTGTAGGCGTACTGGGAAATATTAGGTCTTTACCTATGAAATTGCCGATTGTGTAAAAAAGTTTATGGCTAAGAAAATTAGTTATTAAAACAAAATTTATTCTTAATTAGATTATTAGAAATTAAATGGTGTGGTGGTAAGCATATGCCTATTGTTTAGATATTTTGAGAGCACGGTGGCTTTAATCCCATGCATTAAGTCGGGTTTTTTCACCTTAAAAAAATCGCCCCAATATTGAGTAAAAAATACACATTTTTTACTTTAAAGTTCTAGAGTTGCCGCAGCAGTTTTTTTGTTACTAATGTCATATTTAGGAATACCCCGCATAAGATTTAGTCATTTTCAAGAAAATTATAGTAAATTAACTAGTCAAAAAAAGGCCCATCTGACCACTAAGAAAACACCTTTGTTCCATTCAATGGTACATAGCTCAAGGGATTGGAACATGAAAGACATGCCACTAGTGACGCATTGAACGTTCAATACTGCTGGCACTAAGCTCATAGAACGGATGGCCGTTGGAGCAATAAAGTTTTCGAGTGGCGACCGCGCACCAGAAAGTTTTATTAAAAAAAAAAACCTGCTCGTAAATATACTCCTACCTGTCACTTCTACCGTGTTATTTTTATACCTACCTATAAATATTAGAACCCACCCCCTCCTTCTACACACGGATAAACATTATTTTTTAGACAGACATTTGTATACTCAATTTGGACAATGCCTTGTAATATATTATTGATAGTTCGATACTTACTCAGTTGTATTTTTTTATTAAAATAAGAAAAGAAATGAGAGCGTCGGTGGCGTTACGGCTAGGGCCGCCGCCTCCTGTCCGGGAGATCGTGGTTCGAGTCCTGCCACGTACCAATGTGATTTCGAATTTAGATTTCATATGTACGTTTATCCGACGCTCTTACGGTGAAGGAAAACATCGTGAGGAAACCTGCACACGCCTGCGGAGAAACTCGCAAGTTGTGTGTGAAATCGACCAACCCGCACTGGGCCCGCGTGGTTGACCAAGGCCCGATCGCCCTAATTCGCTGATATGATGAAGAAAAGAAATAAGGTAAGTTTGTTTGTTATTTACTTACTTATTTTTGAAATGGCCGTAGGTGAGAACAGAAATCAGCACGTGCGGCTGGACATTTGATCTTGAGAGCGCCTGTATTTTTGAGGGAATAGAGGCGAACCAAAAGTCTACAGTGTCACTTTTGGTTCCAGTTGGTGGTAGACCTACTGATATAATTATACTGTGACAATCGACGCGACGACACAGATTACTAATTAGTTGCGACGACGTTTTTCACGACCAAACATATTATTTTTTGTAGAGGACCACGGAGTACAATCCTTATAAAATTCCAAAAGAAATTAATCTACCTACCTACCTATTAAAACAGCCACGTGTGACTGGCTGGACACTTGCACTACGAAAACCGGCTCTATTCGCTTAGAAATAAAGGCGCTCTCAAGATCAAATGTCCAGCCGCACGTGCTGATTTCTGTTCTCACCTACGGCAGGCCTCCGTCACTCCATGTACTTGCGCGCTATAATAACCTACCGCCCAGCCGAGCGTTCTCGGGCCGTTTGCGGACCCAATTCAGTGCGGTTTTCGCAAACGAAGCGCACGCACGTATTTCAATTTAAATCGTTTCGTTCGTTCGTACGCGTACCTACGATGCCGTCTGGTGCCTTATGTGCTGTAGCATTCAACAATGTGCAAAGCAAATATGTGCAAAGCATTCAACAAAATATCGTCTTTTTATGGAAAGTTAAAAGTACTAACAGATGCGTTTTATAATTATGTAAGAGAACTTGAGACTATGTTTATTAATAATTATGAAAAAAATATAAAACAAAGGCCGGGTAGTACTCTATATGAAATTTTAAATGACATACATTTTGACTCTCCCTGCCCTTGTTTCCCAAAACAATATCTAATAAAACTTTTTAGTAGATTCAGGATTTTTGCTACACTAAAATTTAATAACCGAGAATTTAGAAAGGGTAAGAAATTAATAAAAAATAAAATAAGAGGCAGCCCTGCGATCGCGCGGTGCACAGACGGGTATTTCGCATTCCTAGCCGGGCGAAATTGATAAAAACTAATTCCAACAGAAAATAAAAAAATAATACTTGTCTGCGAGGCAGGTAGCTACTGAACAATATATGACCCTTTCCGGGCTCGCGCGCCTGCGCCAGCCAGCCACAAACCAGTCCGAACTTGATCGTTGTCGCATGCGCTCGCGTCATTTACTGGCTACATTAAAAAAGAACCGTGTTTGAAACCTTAGTGCTTTTTTATTGTGAGTTATTTAACCAAAACAACTATGGATGATCATAAAACAGGTAAGAACAGTTTTATTTATTAAGATTCACAAATATTTTTTTGTATTTGTTAGGTTAAAAATCAATTTTTAACCGTCTCGATTTTTTAGGCAGTTTTTATCTGAATTGTATATTTCAAAGTGAATAAAGTTATACTTCCGAGTGCTTCCGACTAACGATTTCTGTTATAACGCATGAAAAAAACTGTCAGCTGATAGGTATTTCACGAATTGAGTGCTACTTTTTGCTACTTTCGACAAAACTTACGTGTTAGTGTTGGTGTTAGCTAAAAACTATTAACCGTTATTTTCAGGCAAAATATGAAATGTTTTCTTTTTTATTGTTTTAGGGTTACCAGGGAGCTCTAACTACAAAGTTGTTACTAGAGAATACCTGTTTAATAAAATGCAACTACAAGAGTTGCACAACTTTGACGATAAAGTCGATTATTTGGAAAATTACCTTTTATCGTCGGACAACTTTAATGAAGAACAATTAAAGGGTTTGAAACATAAAATTTCACATTTCAAAAGTGATTTAAAAAAAAGGTGGTTGTAGGCGAATAGAATACTTCATAAATTTATTACTGCTAATGCTACGTGGCTTCAAGGAACGTTCGAGATACCCATTGTTTCGCTACCACAAAAGCGTGCCGGTCGCCCATCAAAACCTTTTGATGAACTCTCTGACAGGAACAAGCGAAAGAAAACCAGTGAACTACGGTCAACTGTTAGTAAAGGAGTGTTAGTACATGCAGCTAAAACTAGTCTAGAGATGTCTGGCCATAGAAATGCGTCCCGTTTACTGTCAGAAGTCATGAAGGCACCGAAGCAAGCAAAAAAATATAAACAAGCTTATTTAAAATGTTTGCAAGATAGTGAAACACAATTATCTCCCTTTAAAGCACTATCAATGTTTGTTGAAGCAGATCTTTCAAGAAAACAATACGAGATTATCAGAAATTCCAATAAGAAATATTACCCTTGTTATAGCTTAATACAGAAAGAAAAGTTAAAGTGCTATCCACCACTGATTGCTGTTGGGACACAGCAAAACTCTACGTTTCGCTCTATGGCTGGCATCCGATGAGTCCGACTATGCATAAAATTTTAATACATGGTGCTACAGTCATGGAAAAGGCATTATTGCCTATCGGACTACTGTCGGAAGAGGCTGCTGAAGCTAGGAATAAACATTTCAGAAATTATAGGTATAATTTTGCGAGGAAGTTTTCGAGAGCAGATTGCAATGCAGATGTAATAAATCGCCTTCTACTATCCTCAGATCCACTGCTCACAAGTTTGAGGCCAAAGCCAAAGAGCAGGATGCATCCTTTTTCAAAAGAGGTGATAGCTATGTTGTTGCCACCTTCTCCAGAATCTGAAGATGATTCAGATTCGGAATCTGAAACGGAAGAGGTCGGAGAAAGTGACGATGAACCCTGGCATTCTTCCTCATCAAATTAGATTTTATATTTTTTTTATGTAACCATTAAAACCTATTCCAAATCATGAATACTCCTTTATTTTATCATCATATCAGCCTATGACACTCCGTTTGGATAAAGCAACCCGAATTGTTTTTAAAATAAATGGTCCTGTGCCTTTTAGGTCTATCAATGTCATGCGATCTTCTCCAGATCAAAACTGTCTGTCTTTAGAGATATTTACTTAATTACTTATACTTAACACCTAATACATCCGCTACAAAAGCCTCTCTCAATATCAGAATGAACATTATTTAGCTTTCTGCGTCCCGCGCAGAGCTCTGGACAGGTCGTCTGTACATTTTAATAAGTCCTACCTACTTAACAGCAGAAAAAACAGCAAAAATAATTTCGCCCGGCTAGGAATGCGAAATACCTGTATGTGCGGTGTGAAGCAAGCACTGCGGTTGCTGACGCGATGGAGTAGGCTATTATAGCAGTAGGTATTGGAAATTTACTACTGAGTGAAGTATCTGTTACGTAGTAACTAATTAGTAATCTGTGCCTACGGCCATTTCAAAAATAAATAAGTACTCGTAATAACAAACAAACTTACCATTTTTCTTTTCTTATTTTCCGACTTTCCTTTTGGAACTTTTTTTATTCTTCCTCATCTTGTTTAGTAAATTCACTACACAAACTTACACCTAGGATAATGGTTTTTATTTAAAAAATGAACACACAATAGAAATTTTATTTTTTTTACTGCTTCGTGAATTTTGAGACGGAAACCGACGCAGGTCCTACCTCGATGACGGCTTGCGAGCCACTGGCGAGCGGCGCGCGAGTCGTTCAGGCCTTGAAATTCGTCGGAAAAAAGTATCAAAAAAACAAGTATTATTTTTTTCTATATATATCTATCTTTAATACATGATATTAAAAAAAATAAATGATCGAATTGTTTTTGAATCAAACGAAGTTCTTTGGGCGGAAATCGGCGTTTTCGACCAAATTTCGGATGCATTTTCGATCGAACAAAGTATATCAGATCGTGTTTTGAACCGCATAATCATAAAAAGGAATAACTCACCTTACTTATTTTACGAACAAAAACTCAGTACACTTTTACTTGTGTAAATCTGCATTCATTTACAATATCCAAGCACAAATATTGAAACTTCCGTCGACTGATCTCATCGTAGACTGAATACCAACCGCTCAGTCAGTGAGCAGCAAATCTTGAGAGAGGTAGGGGTGGGGAAGATCCCACTCCTACCCAGAGCTGAGCTTATCACCAGCGCGTGACGGCCGACAATAGTGAGCAGTGCTGCCAATATAAATTTGATTTTTCAACTTAAACAATAAATCACGACATTCGGCCATCCGCTTCAGTGCAACCCCCGGTGCACGCTCACAAAATAGTCGGTTGGTCTTCGTCAACAATCCTAACATTTTTGAAAGTCATATTTTACAATCTCACAAATTCTTTTCCTCACAATTTCTTACAACAATTATGATTTGAAATTAAAATCACCGAATCTCACAAATTCTCATATTAAACAGTTTTGATTGGGGTAAATATATCTATTAAACTTTAGCTCATAGGAGAACCGACACTTTTACATTAATTAAATCACGACAATCGGTTAAGACTCAAAATTAGATTTATAAAAATGTATACCTCCACAATCTACATTGTCTGTGTCATTCCACGGGCCTTCAGGAACTTATTTTTTTTAACAAGTCTTCCAGTTCTTTACAATTTAAGGCTATCTCAGATTAATTTTCTATAGTGTCATTGAAATACAATCTAAGACTGCTTCTTGAGATATCATAATCTATTAATCAAAGTAAGTTTGTCATAGATATATTCTGACGAATGATTAAAGCTGATGTAAAAAGAATTTCCGAATTTAAAACAGCAGTTAGAAGATTGAAGAATTAAAACATAGTATAAGCCACGACACGATACCAGTAAACTTAAGAAAAATAAGTAAAAATTTATAGAGCGGAACGTTTAGTTTATTTCCAAAACTTGTGTATTGATAAGATGTTTTCGCGGACGATTTAGAAATAGGCCATATTAATCCTAATTGGGTCTTTGAATGCATCAAAAATAAATTATGAGATATAATTAACTTAGTAGCTGTCTTTCTGTAATTTCAGAAAAACTTGTTCATTCTTTTAAGAACATTTTCTATTACTTATTTATAACAATCACATAAATAGTACGTCAATGGTAATGAAAAATTATGACGACATAGTTTAACATTTCAAACATTTTTAGAAAAAGTCTCATTTTTGACAGTTGATAAAAAGGAAGTCAGATGACTAGTAAGAAGCAGCTGCCGGAATCCGGTATTGTTAAACTAATACAAACTATTATTTAAACATTTTTTTTTATCACTGGGTTTTTTTTTAAATAATCTTTCGAATAAAAATGATGACGTCACCGGCCTAAATACTATGAGAAAAACCGTCACAGTACTAACGACGATTATGGAATGAATTCTGTTAATTTGTGGTATTAAATTAATTTTTACAGATAGAATCGTCATGTCACCAAAGAGTTTTTTATTTTATTTACACGCTTCATAAAAAACGGAACAATGCCAATTGTATTTTGTGTGATCTTACTGCTTTTAATAAACGTATTTTTTTGCTATTTATAAAAAAGGATCAAAAACAACTAAAAACCAATAGCAAAGTATTAGTACTAACGCCAATAGCGTTGTTGCCAAATTTCTCTAAAATACTTGAGAAGCTCATATATAACTAATGTGATTTCTCAACTTGTAAAAGATATTAAATTCTAATAATTAAACTAGTAGTAAAACTGTCAAGGCCTTAACTAATGTCTAATTATCATGAGTCATAAAAACAAACAAAAGCTTAGTTTCAACTATATCTTTTTTTTATAGTGACCGCGGGTGATTTTAAGTGCAACACCTGGCAACCGGCGTCTGTCCCTTGGATAGCACGGCCAATTGTACCACACGATAAGAGAGAGAGAGCGATAAAATAGAACAGACCTGGATGGATATAAAAAACAAAAAAATAATGTATTAAACTCTTCTTAGATATGTTCAAAGCTTTCGAGGGTGTATTATGTAAATAATTGTTCAATCAATAATAACTATAGGCACACGTGGAATGTGATGTTTAAAAGTTAACAAAATAAAAGTTATCAATTTTACTAAATTACTGTGACTTATGTGGACCTCGCGTAAATTAAATCTTTTTTTGTTATGTTTACCCTCTGTTGACTAACAAACAGTATAATATTTTGGGAAAATTCTGTAAACATTCAATCTATATTAGTGCTACAAAAGCAAGGTCTTCGAAAATTAAGCTGAAACACTGAGGACTATATTACTTACTGAACAAAAAATATTATTGTTGAAGTCACAAACTATACAGAGTAGGAGTGTATTTACATACTAGAAATTTGAATATTTTTAAGAAATAATAGTTAATATTTTAGGAAAACAAACTAAATTATGAGGAATTTACGTTCTAAATATAAATAATATTTATGTTCTGTGAAACTGACATCTTACATCTATATTTATTTAAATATACATCTATATTTATTTAAATAAAAATTAAGTGCTCGGTAAACGCATCACCCGAAAACAGCTGAACTGCTTTAGCAAACCTTGTTCGAACATTTGCAACAGTTCAATCAAGGCTCCTATCCAGCATAATATACTTTGAAACAATTTTTTCATTTGAGAAAAAGGGGAAAAAATTCACAATACTTCGTCGTAGGCAGAAACTCCACTGCCAATTTCTTTACTGACGTCCGAAAATCAATGAGGTGTTGACGTGACTGATGTTCTGTGACCGGCCTCTTCAACCATCCAAAAAGTCATCGGAGAATCTTTGAGAGCTTTGACGGTATCTAGATATTTTGTCGTAACGTGGGTGATGGCGATGGAGGCCTCCGCCGCCTCCGCTGTTGAGTTCGCACTCGTCCTTGCTTATCAAGATCCTCCATTAGGGTAAAGATATAAAGAGGCGGGTTCCCGGTACGGACTTATCGGTGCGTGTCGGTACGGATCGGTGCAGGATAGCCTACACATAAAGAAACAGGTAAATCTGTTTATATTGACCATCATGGCTTCGAGTTCGTCGGACGACGATTTTCTTCTAGATAGTGTTTAAGTACTTAAAATGTAGAAAAAGAAGGACGGTTGGTGTATCTAATATTAATAGTAAAAGAAATAAATTTGGTACATATCACCATTTATTTCTAAAAGACTTATGGAATGATGAAGACGACTTTTATGATTATACCAGGATGACAACAGAAACATTCGACTATGTGCTAAATAAAATAGAACATCTCTTAATTAGGAACTGGTGTAACTGGCATCTTCAACCCATTTCACCTGAAGAAAGACTACTTGTCACCATTAGTCTTTGTCTATATCCATTTTGAAGACACCCTACACCGACAAACGTTCAAGCGCGTATGCGTTGGGGAATCTTGGTAAGCCCGCTTCCATCTTCGGCAACATCGTCACTTACCACCAGGTGAGATGTTGTCAAGGGTTTACCAATTGTGAATAAAAAAAATAAATCTGATTGCATTTTTAAAGCAAACAAAGACCAGCCTATATTGGACGTTGTCTGTAACTACTAAGCAGCAATAGTGTACGGTTGACAACGTAATGTCAAGTTTTGTTCTATTTTCAAAATAGTAAGTATTTTATTATTCAGATTCCGATTCAACTAACCAGGATATAATGGGTTTCGCTTTGTGTATTTTCTTATCTTTCTCAATAATGACGGTATTTTCACGTATGCACTAAATTAATCATTTATAACCAGGGGTTACTAGAATCATGATTGTTAATCTGTTCGTTTTGGTCACGCTTGGCCTTGGGTTTTGAAATACTAAGCCTTTAAAACAAATCCATAGGCGTACCGAGTTAGAAGTGACATATCTAGCCAGTTGATGCATATCCTACAGAGGCTCACTTGGCCCGAAATTCATAGACACACTTGTACCACAGTGACATACCTAGCCACTGGTTGCTATATAGGCACACTTGGCCCAATGTGGCATACTTAACCACATATCTACTTAGGCACGCTTGGCCTAAAGTGACACATCTAGCCACTTGATAGATACCTACATATCTTATATAGGCGCACTTGGCCCACCATGTACGACGTAGGTACGTCACGACTAGGTAGTAATACCCTAGCTTCGATAAATAAATAAACATAATAAATCGATAACAGCAATAATATAATCGCAAGTATATTATAGTTTATAAAATATTAAGTCTTTCAATAATACAGTGTTGGATGGAACAGATCCCCTTTTCGGATAAGTCAGCTTTCGTAAAAATTTATGTATTGTTGTTCTTGTACTGCAATAAGAGTTTACAACCAAACAAACAAGTCTGACATACCTTCCGAGTATAATAAAAAATAATAATAATAAGTGATAGTAATGATTATTTACTATCTTTTTTTATATTGCAGTGTGGTATTGGAAATAAACTTTCCGACCAGAATAACATTCTAAAAGAGTTTCTTCAATGATATACTCGTAGTTCACAAATGATGGTTTATTAAACCAACGGGTTATACCTTTCCTTTTTAACCAATGCAAAATAATTTCGAAGAACAGTGATGTTTGTTAATAATTTTTTTTTGACATAGTTTTATCAAAACAGTTTTAACCTACCCTAAGAAATAGCTAGTTGTAAAGAAATCTAATTTATTTTTGGTGTCCACGTTGACGAGCAAATGATTGGAACTTTAGACAGTATCACTTCATTTCCCACTTCCAATCTGTCGTGAGGCAAATAATTGTTTTCTCCGATACAGGTATTTACAATAGTTTTAAGACTTTTAAGAGACTGACTTTCCGCTTCTAAGGTATATTTTGAGACCATTAATTATATTAGGTTTATATTATTCTTATTTATACCACAGATTACTAAATAGTTACTTTTTATACTTAATTTTATTATCTTTCGATTGTTCCTGTCACAAGATGAAACTTAGTAAAAATGAAACTAAAACGCGATAATTGTATAACAGGATTATTGCACATTACTTAATTCCGACTTCCAGCTATAAATTAAATAACAACTGCCCACCTTTGACGAAGTCCTGGGTTTGGCATACATAGCCTTATAAATGGGCACATTTGGCCCGTCTCAGTGACATCAACTAGACTGTATCTATGGGCTGCTTAGTTACTTAATCAATATGAGGACATACCTGGTCCGATATGTATGACACACCTGGTCAATATGAGGACTTACTTGGTCCAATATGTATGAAATACCTGGTCAATGAACTCGTCTATGCCATGACTAGTTATAAATAAACTAACTTTGAAAATAACCATCATTTTAATGTCACAATGTCTTAATTATTTGTCATACCCTCAGTTTCAAATTTCAAACAATGTGCTTTTCTCAAATTAACAGCAATTCAAGATGCTATTGAAGAACAGTGGCCCTTACATACATTTACATCGTTTTCCAGACTAAAGTTGTCAAAGAGTAGCCTTGCGCAACGATAGTCCGGCAAGTAGCAATTTTAAATAAGTGGCTTATTTTATTAGCCGCCATTCGAAGTTTGTGCAAGATATTATTGAAGAACAATGGTCCTTGCAATGATATTTACACTAACCTACCAGAGCAACGTAGTCAATAGAGTAGACATGATCAACGCTGATCCGATTATGACGAATAATTAGCCGTTTCTATGTTTGGACACAGATTACTAAATAGTTACTACGTAACAGATACTTCACTCAGTAGTAAATTTCCAATACCTACTGCCATAATAGCCTACTCCATCGCGTCAGCAACTGCAGTACTTGCTTCACACCGCGCGATCGCAGGGCTGCCTCTTCGATAAAATTAAATTAACATAACTTTTTGTGTCTATGTTATTGAGAACTGTGAATATATTTTGACTTATAGGTGGTAGTTTAAAATTGTATCATTTATCTATCTATCTATAATATAAAAATGAATCGCAAAATGTGTTGGTAAGCGCATAACTCGAGAACGGCTGGACCGATTTGGCTAATTCTTTTTTTGTCGAGTTCGTTATTTTCAGGAGAAGTTTCTTATGTAGGGTAGGGTAGGGTAGGGCAGTGTAGTGTAGTGTAGGGTAGGGTAGTGTAGAGTAGGGTAGTGTAGAGTAGGGTAGGGTAGTGTAGGGTAGGGTAGGGTAGTGTAGTGTAGGGTAGTGTAGTGTAGGGTAGTGTAGGGTAGTGTAGGGTAGTGTAGGGTAGTGTAGGGTAGTGTAGGGTAGTGTAGGGTAGTGTAGGGTTAGTGTAGTGTAGTGTATGTAGGGTAGGTTAGGGTAGTGTAGGGTAGGGTAGTGTAGGGTAGGGTAGGGTAGTGTAATGTAGGGTAGTGTAGTGTAGGGTAAAGTAGTGTAGGGTAGGGTAGTGTAGTGTAGGGTAGGGTAGTGTAGGGTAGGGTAGTGTAGGGTAGGGTAGGGCAGTGTAATGTAATGTAAGGCGGTACGTAGTTCGCCGGGACAGCTAGTATATATAATTCTCGTGTCACAGTGTTAGTAACCATACTTCTCCGAAACGGCTGGACCGATTTTTATGAAATTTTGTGTGCATATCGGGTAGGTCTGAGAATAGGTTCTTATCAATTTTTCATACCTCTACGCGGGCGAAGCCGCGGGAAACAGCTAGAAAAATATATATTTTTTTATAAATTGGTGCTGACTGTGCAATACATCTAGATAACACATAATTTTAGAGGTCAGTGTGTAAGTAAAATGAAAAAAATCTTTAAGAGTTACATGTGTTTTATTTTTATATAATTTTTTATTAATTTCTTACCCTTTCTAAATTCTCGGTTATTAAATTTAAGTGTAGCAAAAATCCTGAATCTACTAAAAAGTTTTATTAGATATTGTTTTGGGAAACAAGGGCAGGGAGAGTCAAAATGTATGTCATTTAAAATTTCATATAGAGTACTACCCGGCCTTTGTTTCATATTTTTTCCAAAATTATTTATTATTACATAGTCTCAAGTTCTCTTACATAATTATAAAACGCATCTGTTAGTACTTTTAACTTTCCATAAAAAGACGATGTTTTGTTGAATGCTTTGCACATATTTGCTTTGCACATTGTTGAATGCTACAGCACATAAGGCACCAGACGGCATCGTAGGTACGCGCACGAACGAACGAAACGATTTAAATTTAACTACGTGCGTGCGCTTCGTTTGTGAAAACCGCACTGAATTGGGTCCGCAAACGGCCCGAGAACGCTCTGCTGGGCGGTAGGTTATTATAGCGCGCAAGTACATGGAGTGACGGAGGCCTGGTTTGGATTCGAATAACTAAAATACGATTAATGCAATATATCATCGCAAGATAATGGTTGTTACGATCAAAATTGCAAAAACTTACCGGAAAAACGTTACCAAAGAGTAGCCTTGACCAACGCTAATCCGATATACGTAGTTATTCAAAACGTAACACTAAAGATTTTTATTACGGGCGGAAGGTATGACAAAATAACTACTTAATAAAGCACGTGCACTCATATCTTTTGTACAGTTTAAAAAGTTACGTACATTTATGGGCTGAGGATAGTATCCCACTTCTGAGTTTTTACGAACAAAAACTCAGTACACTTTTACTTGTATAAATATGTATTCATTCACAATATCTAAGCACAAATATTAAAACTTCCGTCGACTGATCTCATCGTAGACTGAATATCAACCGCTCAGTCCGTGAGCAGCAAACCTTGAGAGAGGTAGGGGTGGGGAAGATCCCACTCCTACCCAGAGCTGAGCTTATCACCTGCGCGTGACGGCCGACAATAGTGAGCAGTGCTGCCAATATATTTGATTTTTCAACTTAAACCATAAATCACGACACTTATACATATATATTTTTATACATTTTTTTGTTACGATTTCAATGTTTAAAATAGTCCGGCAAAGAGACAAAATTCGAGAAACGCGCCCTTAAGTGCCTTATCTATTTCAAGGCACCCGATGACAGCGCGTCAACAAAAGACGCGAGCGTACTTTAAGGTGGGCTTGTACGCATCAAACTGAACAACTTTTGTTCTAAAACTTAGCTGAAACCGCATTTTTTTTTATTTTTCATGCAAATCGTTTAGCTGTTCACTCCAATTGTATGAAAAATAATAAAAAAACGATATTTTAGCAAAGGTGGTAGGGCAATAGTTGTTCAGTTTGATGAGTACAAGCCCACCTTAAAGTATAATCCTAATCCTTACTTAATATTATAAATGTGAAAATTTGTTTCTTTGTTTGTTTGTTCGTTTGTTACCTTTTCACGCTTCGACACCTTAACCAATCATGATGAAATTTGGTATGCAGGTAACCTGTGTCACGGGGAAGGACGTAGGCTACTTTTTATGCCGTGAATATAGCATAGTCCGATGCAGTCCCGAGGGAACTGAAAAAATACTCTTTTTTGGTCAATTTCTTTAACGGAGTGTTTAATGGATTGTTGTGATTTTTTGCACAGAAATGGTCGAGAGGGTGGGAAATTACATAATTATCTAATTAACATATCCTGACATAGTTTCCAAGAGATCTGGGGAAAACTCATCCCAACGCTCGCGCACGTCGTACGGATTGAAGTGTGGTTATGTGGAATAGGGATCTGGAGAAAAATACAAGTCCACGCACGCGAGCCGCGCACACCACTCACCCTAAAAGACATTCAAAAAAACGATGTCCACGCGGGCGAAGCCGTGGGCAAAAGCTAGTCCTTACAAATATTATACATGTGAAAATGTGTTTGTTTGTTACCTTTTTACGCTTTAGCACCTTAACCTATCTTGATGAAATTTGGCATGCAGGTAGCCTGTGTCACTGGGAAGGACATGGGCTACTTTTTATCCCGTAAAAACAGCATAGTCCGATGCAGTTCCTGAGGGAACTGAAAATATATTCTTTTTTTGGTTAGTTTCTTTAACATTGCAACGGAACAATGGATTGCTGTATTTTTTTACACAGAGATGGCTGATGGAGTGGGAAATGACATAATTTACTAATTAGCATATCCTGACATGGTTCCCGAGGGATTTGGGGAAAACTTATTTTCGCTCTAGCGCACGTCAGCGTCGCAACGGAGCTACGGACTGAAGTGGTTTTTTGTATAAAATTGGTTGAGGGGGTGGGAAGTGACACAGACTTTTAATCAGAATAGCCCGATATTGTTCCTTGGGGATCGGAAGAAAACTCGTGTCCGCGCCTCGCGCACCACTTACCCTAAAAGACATTTATAATCCAAGATGTCCGCCGCAAGGCTGTTTTACACAAGGAGTGGAAAAGGTTAAAAAACCCAGACAACTACATATATGCAATTAAGCCAGCTTCGAGCAAAAATTAAGCGGAGTCGTACGATGAGCATGTTGATCGTATTGCAAGGAACATCAGGTACAATCCGCGCGCCTTAAGGCAGCATGTTATGTTCACAGTCTGCGAAGTGCGGGTGGCATTCAGTCTCATGTTAAGTACGGTGACAAGGAGGTCACGGATGCTGATGCGGCAACTGCATTCGCGGACTTCTTTTCAAGAGCTTTCCATGTAGATATTCCTGATATTGATCATGACAGGGCTAACGCTGACGATAATACTTGTTCTGCCAATCGCATTAACGTTGACAAAATAACACCTAGTGACGTCGACTTTGTGTTGCGTAGGCTCAAGCCCCGGAGTTTGGTCAGCCCTGACTGTGTCCCACCTTATATTATTAAGGCGTGCCGGGATCAACTTGTAACGGTTATTTGTTTTATTTTCAACCTGGCTCTTGTAACTGGGAGATATCCCACGCAGTGGAAGGTTACCCGTGTTGTTCCAATTCCGAAAACTAGTGACAAAACTTGTGTAGAGAACTACCGGCCTATTGCTATTTTGTCCTCACTTGCGAAGCTATTCGAGTCGATCTTTCATAGTAAAATCACGGACCAAGTGAGCATCCAACTGTCTGACTCACAGCATGGTTTCAGATCAGGCCGATCGGTTAACACTAACCCCTTGACACTAGTCCATTACGTTTCCCAGAGTATGGATCGAAGTAATCAGGTAGACGTGGTTTACTTCGACTTTCTCAAGGCTTTTGACCGTGTCGACGATGATGTCCTACTTCGAAAGCTCAGTGCTCTCGGCTTCACGCCTAGGTTGCTTATCTTAATCGCAGATTACCTTCGCGACCGGCAGCAGTTTGTACGTCATCGCCATGGGGTTTTGTTTCTAGTTCATATCACACTCGTTCTGGTGTAAGCCAAGGTTCTATTCTTGGACCTCTACTTTTCACTTTAATGATAACGACTTAGACAAGGTTCTCAAGCACTCAATGTGCTTACTGTATGCGGATGACCTTAATCTTGTTCTTAGCGTGAAGCAGGAGTCTGATTATGACTGGCTTCTGGAGGATATTGATGCAGTGTACAAGTGGAGTGTAACCAATAAACAACTGTTTAACACTAATAAATGCTGCACCATGTCTTTTACACGATCTGCCAATCCCTTACGTGCAAGGTATCTCCTTGGAAAGGAAGACATCCCCGGTATTGGCTCTGTTAGGGACCTCGGAGTCCTCTTCGATCCAGGGCTCACGTTCCGTGAGCATGTTCAAACCCTAGTTGCCAACTGCTACGGTACGCTTGGATTCGTACTACGGAACGCTCGGGATTTCCGCAATCCTAATGCTATACAACTTGTGTACACGGCACTTGTGGGAACCAAAATTGAGACAGCCTCAACTGTCTGGAATCCTTATGAGGATAAGTATATCTCTCGAGAAAGTCCAGAAAGCTTTTCTACGCTTTCTGTATAAGAAAAAGTTTGGGTACTACCCATTTATGTACCCCACGAAGTTTCTACTTGGAGTACTTGGCCTAAACTCCTTGGAAACACGAAGAAACTGTGAACTTATGACGCCTACGGATATTGAGGGGTGAAATACAATGCACCCAGTTGACGAGTGTCTTTTGTCTATTCACGTCCGACAAGCGCGTGGCACTTCGTAGGCCGCGCTTGCTTGCGCCGCACAGGGAGCCCATCTCGCCACCGCCTAGATACGGCGCTGATATAGGTATACTATTTCGGCTGATATGATAATGGTTATAGGTACCTATTTTTTGTAAATTTTGACATTGTATGATTATTACTGAATACAACTTTACACTATACATACACTCAGCACAACCTGTGCTCCATGCAAGTAGTTAAGCTCACTTTGTACACACTATCTTACCATGTATTTATTCTAAAGGTACTTCCTACTTAGCTGTATATTTCTAAAGGACAACTTATTCATTTGACTATTTTTTTTTCTTTTCTCTCTAATAACAATAATATGTTACATTAACGTTCTATAGGTGGAAACTTATAATGGCTATGTTATTTTGCTATCTAGTTCTCTATAATGATGTTAATTAGCTGTAAGTTTTCTTAATAAATAAAAATTAAATAAAATAAATAAAATAAATGTGAACATGAATATGAAATATATTTGATCAGCTTGTTGAAATGTTATGCCGTCAGTATAAAAGTTAATGCTTACAATTCTGAATTGAAATAAATGTTCACAATACAGAACGGAGCACACGTAAGACTAACAAAATGGAAGTAATTATATTGAGTACTTGTAAGGCATCTCTAGTAGGCCTAGACCTCAGCCTAGACAAGCTGCCGATTTTGTGCAAAATTCAAAATGTCCCAGTGACTGTATCTCCAACCGATTTAGTAGACATTTTAAATTTGATTCGCTCTCAACAGGATAAAATTCAATTTCTCAAAGATTCGGTAGCTAAAGAAGCGCAGATAATCAAGGAAGCTATTTCTGAACCAGTAGCTTACAATGAAGACCAAGATCTGAACATCACTGAGTTGATAACGAAATACGGATTCACACCTGAAGTACACGAGGTAACTACAAAAGACGGTTACGTGTTGACCATGCATAGGATTGTGGGAAGGGGGGCAGTCGTGTTTATAATGCATGGCGCTTTGTGCAGCTCTGACGATTGGATCACATCGGGACCTGGCGACTCTTTGCCTTATACGCTCGCCTCTGAAGGCTACGACGTATGGCTGGGCAACGCGAGAGGCAACAAACACTGCCTTAAACACGTCTCCCTGTCTCCTGAATGTGGGGAGTTCTGGGAATTCGGCGTCGATGAAATCAGTCTTATCGATGTACCGTCTATGATTGATTACGCGTTAAATGTCACCAAAAAGACAAATCTTGCTTACGTGGGTCATTCACGGGGTACAACTAACTTATTTGCTTTGAGCTCAGCAATGCCAGAGTACAACAAGAAGATTTCACTGGCGGCGCTGTTAAGCCCTGCTGCTTATGTGTCACATATGACGAGTCCCATCTTGAGACTTGTAAGTTTAAACCCCGAAATCGTCTACAAAGTTACACAATTGATTGGATTGAACAACGTGACGCCAAATAATGAGATAACAAACCTTATTACGGGATTTGTTTGTGGGAATAATGCTGTCAGTAAAATTGTCTGCAACAATATTCTAGGTTTGGTGTTTGGGTACGGCAGAGGGCAGTTGAATGTCACAAATCTGCCTGTGATTTTCAGTCATTTTCCAGCCGGTGCCAGTGTTAGGCAAATTGCATATTTCGGTCAAGCGGTACGCACGGGAAAATTTAGAAAATTCGACTTTTCAAACAAGAAGAACTTGGAAGTGTATGGTAGCGAAGAGCCTCCGGAATACCAACTTGATAAAGTAACGGTTCCTGTAGCGATGTTCTATGGAGGGGGTGACTGGATAGTTACTATCACTGACGTAAACCAAGTACGTGATGAATTACCGAATGTTGTGTACAGTAAGTTATTTGATAATTACGGTCACATGGACTTTCTTTGGGCTAAAACTGTAAACGATTATGTTTACAAGCCAGTTATTGAATTGATCAAAGAATATCATAAGTGATTGTTTTCATTTAGTTTTTATTATAATTTGTTTTCTATGTACTTAATTGTAAGACTGTTAATTGATCATTTTATTATCTAAACAGACTTATAAAGTTGTATGTTTTGCTAGTTATTTTTTGTGTATTTGTTGTGGAATAAAATAATAGTGCCTGGGCGACCTGGGGTGTTTTCCCAGTGATGAGACCTGTCTATTGTATTTGTCGCCCCTAAAAACCCCCGTACACCAATTTTCAAGCAAATCGTTGGAGCTGTTTCCGAGATACAGATTACATATATGGCGCAACGGCAAGGGCCGTTACCTCCTATTCGGGAAGTCTTGGTTCGAGTCCTGCCACGTACCAAATCTCTAATGTACGTTTATCCGTCACTCTTACGGTAAAGGAAAACATCGTGAAGAAACCTGCACTCATCTGCGCAGAATCTCGAAGGTTGTGTTTAAAGTTGACCAACCTGGGTCCGCGTAGTCGACTAAGGCCCGATCGTCCTAATTCAGGGCACTAGAGCCCCTCGGTGGGGATGAATATAGGAGCTGATGTGATGATATACAGGAATTGCTCGTATTAGTACCTGGACTACCGAGCTATGCTCGGAAATACGCGTTTTCTCAGAAATAAGACCTATCTAGATCGATTTTACGCCCCCAAAAACCCACGTATACCAATTTTCAAGCAAATCGTTTTAGCCCTTTCCGAGATTAAGATATATATACAAGAATTGATCGTTTCAATGTATTAGATTATAGATATTTTAGATAGATAGATTAGATAAATGTATTTATCTTATCTTTATTGAAGTGCAAACTCCTTTAGGCGGGTTGGAAATTTTTGAGATGGGAAAAAACCATGGAACCCACGACACTGTAATGTAACCGAAACCGTATCAGGAACACTCGCAGGATCTAAACTTTGTCAACCTAGTCTTTCGCCAGGAACACTCGGAGGGTCAAAACTTACAAATCTTTAAAAAGTTTTCACTTGATGAGTACAAGCCCACCTTAACGTATCACCCTTATATAATCCTTACATAATATTATTAATGTGAAAATGTGTTTGTTTATTTATTTGTTATCTTTACACGCTTCGACACCTTGACCAATCATGATGAAATTTGGTATGCAGGTAGCCTGTCACAGGGAAGGACATGGGCTACTTTTTATCGCGTGAAAATAATTATTCCTGTAGCAACTGAAAAATACTCTTTTTTTGGTTAATTTCTTTAACGGAGTGTCTTTAATGGATTGTTGTGATTTTTTGCACAGAGATATTCGGGAGGGTGGGAAATTACGTAATTATCTAATTAACATATCCTGACATAGTTTCCGAGAGATCTGGGGAAAACTCATTTCAACGCTCGCGCACGTCGTACGTATTGATGTATTTTTTATACAGAATTGGTTGAGGGGATGTTAAGTGACATAGACTGCTAATCAGAATACCCTGATCTGGGATAGGGATCTGGAGAAAATGCACGTCCACGTTGTACCAGTTACCCTCGAAGACAGTCATAAAACGATATCCACGCGGGCGACGCCGCGGGAAAAAGCTAGTTATATCATAAATGTGAAAGTTTGTGTATAGGGATGTTTTTTACTCTTTCACGCTTCAATCACTGGACGAATCGGGACGAAACTTTTCACACAAATGGGTTAGGCACTGGAATAGGACATAGGCTACTTTTTACCACGGGAAAACGTGTATTCCCACGGGAAAATTGAAAACAACGCGGGTGTAGCTGGGGGCGGACGGCTAGTATCAATATATTTCCCATTGGGCTGTCTCACCAGCATCTTTATGTGTCACCCTGTATACACAATAGACACATTTTTATTTAACACAAACACACACCGATTTTTTTTATTAAAAATTTGAGTGCGATTGACTGCAACTCACCTAATGGTAAGTGATGATGGAGTCGAGGATGGTACACGCAAACTCAAATAATGCCTATAAAAAATATACAAGATATAAAAAGAAATATAACTTATTGAACCAATAACTTTAGGAAGTCATTAAAAATTAAACACCCGTCTTCGTAAAAACTTAACCTCTCTTTTTGGCACGTCGGGTACAAATGTATCCTAGTCACTCACGAGATCAAAACGAATCTAACGACACCGCATACGTTAAAATCCTTCAAGCCGTTCAGGCTGTAGCAGGGAACATAGAAATCTACATACATACACTCGAGAAACATAACTCCCTCCTTCATAATTGAGGCAGTCGGTTAAAAACAAAAAAACAAAATTGAAGAAATCTGTGTAGTGCGATGTCAGAATGGACTTTTCTTCTTTTTTTTTTATTCACAATTGGTAAGCCCGCTTCCATCTTCGGCATCATCGTCACTTACCATCAGGTGAGATGATGCCAAGGGCATACCAATTGTGAATAAAAGAAAAAAACCTATATGCTGCAGGATGAACCGCAGCGCTGGTCTTCAGAAAAGCCCATAGTGTAATCTATATATATAAAAATGAATTGCTGTTCGTTAGTCTCGCTAAAACTCGAGAACGGCTGGACCGATTTGGCTAATTTTGGTATTGAATTATTTGTGGAAGTCCAGAGAAGGTTTAAACGTAGTGTAGGGTAGGGTAGGGTAGGGTTGGGTAGTGTAGTGTAGTGTAGTGTATGTAGGGTAGGGTAGGGTAGTGTAGGGTAGGGTAGGGTAGTGTAGGGTAGGGTAGTGTAGGGTAGGGTAGTGTAGGGTAGGGTAGTGTAGGGTAGGGTAGTGTAGTGTAGGGTAGTGTAGTGTAGGGTAGTGTAGTGTAGTGTATGTAGGGTAGGGTAGGGTAGTAAAGGGTAGGGTAGGGGGTAGTGTAGTGTAGGGTAGGGTAGGCTAGGGCAGTGTAATGTAATGTAAGGCGGTACGTAGTTCGCCGGGACAGCTAGTAAAGAATATAATACATATAATAGTTATTTATAATACAAGGCTAGTAAAAAGGTAAATAACAAACGAGTGATATTTGTAAGAGCGTCGGTGGCGCAACGGCAAGGGCCGCTACCTCTTATCCAGGAGGTCGTGGTTCGAGTCCTGCCACGTACCAATGTGCTTTCGAATTTCGATCTCATATGTACGTTTATCCGACGCTCTTACGGTGAAGGAAAACATCGTGAGGAAATCTGCAACACATCTACGAAGAAATTCGAAGGTTGTGTGTGAAGTTGAACAACCCGCACTGGGCCCGCGTGGTCGACTAACGGTCGATCGCCCTAATTCAGGGTAGGCTCGTGCTCCTCGGTGGGGACGTATATGAGCTGATACGACGATATTTGTAAGCCCGAGCCGCAGGCAAGGGTTTACCACTGTCACAAGTTTGACATTTACCTTTTACACCCATGTATCATACGAAGTTTTTAAATACAGTTATGAGAAAACAGGTAAAATCATAAATTGCATTTCAAATCACTTTTTACGGACAAACACGAATACCACTGACACTGTAAATGGCGCGAATTTGGCTGCCCCATCGATAACCATACATTACTTGCGTACCACGCAGTGCGCATGCGTAAGGTTCCTAGTGTGATTTGTAAAAAAACAGTGGTAAATTAAAAGCACGTGTGCGGTAAAATCAATTTTTCGCACACTTGACTGGCATATAAAGAACCGCTTTTCGAGCAACTGTATTGAAAAAAATTATAACATGTATACAATACTTTTAATCCTACCTTTATTTACAGATATCAGAAAAAGACAATCAAATAGCAAAGCTGAAAGAGAAACTTAAAAACGTACTAGAGTACAACAAGCTGTTCGCTGAGGAAAACGACCAGCTGAAGGTTCAATATGATACGTTAGTTAAATACGTAGAAGAATGCAAGAACGCCTTAAAGGAAGAAAGAGAAAGGAACATTGAAATGGAGCGAAGGAGGAAGGAGTTGGAAGAGAGGGTGAAAAGGTTTGAAGTACCTGATAGAGGTGAGTGCCTTGAGTGTTGTTTAATTTAAGGCGTTAAGATCACTCAATACGAGCAGGTTGATACGTGTTTCAGTAATATAAAACTTAAGTCTATTCATTTTAAGTTCAAATCAATGCGGGCTTCAACGCGGCTGTTACGTTGAAACCGAACGCCCAATTCTCGATTTTTACATGTTTTTATTACTTTTCATCACTTTCAAATAAGTTTAAAAAAAATGAGTTCAATTAAAATTAAAGGTCTTAAAGTCACCGATTTTTGTGTGTTGCTTTCATTCAATATAAACTGTTTGTTTTGGGGAAATTTTGAAACTAATGCCAAAAAAAAGGGTCTACAGTATATTTTTTTACATCAAAAGTGGTTATATTTTTAAAATTGTTTTCAATTAAATCGATTTTTTATTACTTTGAGTATATTATATATTTTTTTCATGGTGATAGCTTTACACAGTCTTTCAATAATTTAAATTGAATATTGTCATTTGAACCATCTTAAGAGCCGAGATATTGTCGGTGTAGAGTATTTTCCTTAGGGCTGTCTCACCCACAACTTCCGACACACGACACCGATCTTCTCCTTTACTTTTTCTGTGAAGTTTTGTCTTGGCCTTCCTTTTCCTCGCGTTGTGTTTTTTTTTTCGTGTTTTTCGTCCGCTGCGATGTGTTTTCATGTTTTTCTAAAACCCAACATGTTATAAATGTGGGCGTGGCCCAACTGTTCTGATTCACAAACACCCAAACATGTTAAGTTGGATGGAAACTCAGAGCAATTAACATAGCCAGTGATCTATTCCTTACTTTTTAAGCGACTTCCAAAAAGGAGGAGGTTCTCAATTTGTCTGTATTTTTTTTAATGTGTGTTACCTCAGAACTTTTGATTGGATGGACCGATTTTTATGATTCTTTTTTTATTCGAAAGCTAGTGCTTCCCGTGTGGTCCCATATAAATTTTATCAAAATCGGTGTAGTACTTTATAAGAAAAGTAACAAAACCAAAAATAATAATGCAAAAATGTACTAAGTTGTTGCGATGGAAATCAGTTTTTTAACGTGTTTAGCATTTTCAATTATCTTGATTTAAAAAATAAAATCGTGGCTGTTTGGACCACCTCTCTATATGAAACTGTAGTGTGAAAACCTAGATGGCCCTTATTTTGTTATGAGTAGCATACATATGAGCGTGAAACTTAGTGTGAGTATAGTACTAAGCCTAAAATAAAACAACGAAATAACTAAAACCGGCTAAGTGTGAGTTGTAGTCGCGCTAAATGGTCCGGACTAAAAAAAAGTATATTTCTGTCGCTCGCTATGATCTCTTTTGTTTGTATTGTGAATAGGTATCATTATCATAGTTGTGTGGAGAGGTGTAGTAGTACGGAACCCTCAGAACGCGAGTCCGACTCGCACTTGACCGGTTTTATAAAGTAACAACACTAACATTGTCCAATCGAAAAAGTCGCAGCAGATGCTTTTTGTGCCAAAAATTTGGCGTAGCGGACTCGCCTTTAGGCTAGCAGGAAGGTTTCGTGAAGTATAAAGTATCCTAACATATTTCAATATTCAATATTTATTACCCAACTGCGCCAGAAGGAGGGTTATGTTTTTCGAGAGTATGTATGTATGTATGTATGTATGTTTGTATGTATGTATAATTGTTTGGCACGCTCTGCAGCCTGAACGGCTGGATGGATTTTAGCTTGAGACGTGTCGTTAGATTCGTATTTACTGTGAGAGTGACACTGGGTATATCAAAATAAAAAAAACAAAATGGCGGATTTTTGGCGCCAAATTCAAATGTTTGACACGCTCTGCAGCCTGAACGGCTCGATGAATTATAGCATGAGGGTTGTCGTTAGATACATATTTACTCTGTGAGTGACACTGTGTATATCAAAATAAAAAAAAAACAAAATGGCGGATTTTTGGCGCTAAATTCAAATGTTTGGCACGCTCTGCAGCCAGACCGGCTTGATGGATTTTAGCTTCAGGGGTTTCGTTAGATACGTATTTACTGTGACAGTGACACTGGGTATATCAAAATATAAAAAAAACAAAATAGCAGATTTTCCGGAGAATTACAGCAAGCGGTATTTGTTGACGACCGCACAATAAAAAAATATCAACCAGGAGTTCGTATACGGATTGAACCATGTACGATTGATTTTGACGCACTTCGAGGACAAGTAAAAATTGACCGCAGGATGTTGCCCTTAATCCTAAGTTGGGCTGTAACTGTCCACAAACTTCAGGGTGCTACACTCGATTTGACACTTGTGGACCTTGGCTCATATATATTTGCTCAAAGCATAATTGTAGCTCTTAGTCGAGTTAAAACATTAGCTGGACTGGTCATCTGTTCACTCGATCCTAAAAAACTTTTAAATCGGCCACACGATCAGAATTATTTTATAGAGGTTCAACGTTTACGAGAATATTATTCTATCAACTGAGAAGTTAATAATCTGCATAATTTTAATGTGTGTCATGTGTATATAGGTTATTATACAAACTCATTCAATAATAAAACTAAAAAAATGAATAAAATAAAAAACGGTAATTTAAAAAACTAAAAAACCCGCCTGCGTTTCTGTGAAAAACCCTAAAACAAGAAAGTCGTCATACCCGATTGCACTTAACTCAAGAAAAATTGTAGCAGTCGGGACCCATTCTAGAAATGGAGCATTCAATCGAAAGTCCTTACAATGTGGAGGTTCCGTTATATTTACCAAAAATTCTCTAAAGTTTAAAGAACGGAAGGACGTTGTTGGCCTTTCGATTGAAAAAACTGTGGAATTATCTTGTGTGCAGCTGGAGAACCACATCATTATTTGCGTGTATAGGCCCCCATATGACGATAACTTTGTTAGCTTCGAATCGGCAATGGAAGATGTATTAAATATCGTTAGTAAAAGCCGTAAATCCGTGATAGTATGCGGCGATTTCAATGTTGATTTGTTGGAAAAAAGTCCTTGACGACTCGAATTACATGTCTCTTCAAGTCATTTGATTTAAATTATGTATTTCTGGAACCAACAAGAATAACAAAGACCTCTGCCACATGTATAGATAACATATTTTGTAATTGCTGTTATTTAAATCAAAAGGTTTTTAATTGTTTGAGGTCAGATCATAGCGGAGTAATGGCTAGCTTTCCCGTAAGTATTTCTGCAGAACACATAAAAATTCAAACGAGACCGGTCACTGCTAATCGAATAGAAAAGTTTAAAACAGTGCTAGATGAAAAACTGCCCATACCAGATTTTGATAATGAAGTGCAAGCCAACAGTTTTTACAATGATTTTTTTACAGTACTGGATAGGGAATTCCAAAGTATATTTAAGTCTAAATCCACAATCAGTAACATCAAATTTAAATTCAGTGAATGGGCTACTATAGGTATATACAAAAGTCGCCAAACTTTGTTTGACCTTTATGACAAAAAAACTTACACTTTTGATGAGAACTTTACAAATTATGTGAAACAATATTCAAAAATTTTTAAGCAGGTTTGCCACGTAGCAAAATCTAATTATCTGGCTAGAAAAATAAAATTTTCAGATAATAAAATAAAAACTGTTTGGAATATCATTAGCAAACAAACAGGTAAAGTCAAACCTCGCGACAAAGAATATGTTTTGCAAACAGATCAAGGTAAAATTAGTTCGAATGCCGATGTAGCCAAAGAATTCGAAACTTTTTTCACAAATATTCCACTTAAGACTACTGAAGCCCTTAACTCATCACCCATGTATGCTCAAAGACTGCTAAAGGATAATGTTAGTAATTGTGATCAAAAATTCTCCTTCAGAGTAATTGAACCACAATCTATTGTAAAAACTTTTAAATCTCTTAAAGTGAAAAGAACTGAAGACCTCTGGGGATTATCGGTAAGCTTGATCAGTAATGTAATTGATACTTTAGCGCCATATTTAGCTTGTCTTTTTAATATTAGCATTGATAGTGGCGTCTTTCCAGATCTCATGAAGCTTAGTAAAGTGATACCTTTATATAAATCTGGTTCAAAAACTGATCCAGGCAACTACATACCAGTTTCTGTGCTGCCAGTTCTTAGTAAAGTGTTTGAAAAGATTATGCTTAACCAAATGCTACAGTATTTTACAGAAAACAAACTACTGCATAACCAACAATTCGGTTTCACTAAAGGACGATCAACAACCGATGCAGGAGTAGCACTCATTCGAAACATATATGATGCCTTCGAGGAATCGCAGAATGCAATTGGAGTGTTTTGTGATTTATCTAAGGCTTTTGATTGTGTTGAACACCAAACATTACTTATGAAATTAAAGCATTATGGTGTAGAGGAAGGGGCTCTCAGTCTTTTAAATTCGTATTTAGACAACAGAATACAAAAAGTACAAGTGAGTGGCACGAACTCATCTGGATCTAAAGTGAAAATGGGTGTGCCCCAGGGTTCCATATTAGGGCCTTTTCTTTTCCTTGTTTACGTTAATGATTTGCCTTTTATGGTGCAACATCTGTCAAATATTGTGTTGTTTGCGGATGATACTTCTCTTATTTTTAAAGTGAATAGGAAAGAAAACGAAATTGACGAAGTAAACAACACTCTTTCAAAGATACTGAACTGGTTCACTGTGAACAACTTATTATTAAATGCTAAGAAAACAAAATGTATAAAATTTTGTTTGCCAAATGTAAAAAAGGTCAATAATAGTGTAATATTAGACAGTAATAAATTAGAATTTGTAAATACCACGGTGTTCCTTGGTATAACTTTGGATGTTTCACTTCAATGGGGACCACACATTGAAACTTTAGCGGGAAGGCTTAGTTCAGCTGCTTATGCCGTTAAGAAAATAAGACAGTTAACGGATGTAGATACTGCGAGACTAGTGTATTTTAGTTACTTCCATAGTATAATGTCTTATGGCATATTACTGTGGGGGCATGCGGCTGATATAGAAACTATTTTCATCCTGCAGAAAAGAGCTATCCGCGCAATCTATCAGATGCGATCACGTGACTCGTTACAGAATAAGTTCAAAGAAATCAATATTTTAACTGTTGCTAGTCAATTTATATATGAAAACATCATGTACGTTCGTAAGAATTTGCATTTATTTCCTAAAAACAGTGACAGGCATAATTTGAATTTAAGAAATGTAAATAAAATAGACATAGCCTTTTCGAGACTGAGTAAGGTTAAAAAGTCATTTGTGGGGCAGTGTATAAGATTCTACAATAAAATTCCAGAAAATGTAACTAGTTTGTCAGAGAATAAATTCAAGACTCATGTCAAAAAAGTTTTGTGCTCTAGAGGATATTATAAAATAATAGATTATGTAAATGACAAAGATATATATGTTGATTCTATAACAAATACCATTACCTGAGACTGTAATCTGAATCATGACATTATTTGTAATTTTATTTTTATTGTATTTTTTTTTGTTTTGACTATTTAAAAGTGTGTGTAAACACCTATTTGAAATAAATTGTTTTTGATTTTGATTTGATTTGATTTTGAGGCATAGTGAATTGAGAGCACATACCTATATTACATTGCAGATTACTCCAATATACTGACTAGAGGGCTGACTTTCTAGAATGGGTCCCGACTGCTACAATTTTTCTTGAGTTAAGTGCAATCGGGTATGACGACTTTCTTGTTTTAGGGTTTTTCACAGAAACGCAGGCGGGTTTTTTAGTTTTTTAAATTATTTACTTTGTTTTTAGGGTCCGGAAGTCAACAAGGGACCCTTATAGTTTCGCCATGTCTGTCTGTTCGTCTGTCTGTCCGTGTCTTAGCTCAGAAACTATAAGAGCAGGCTCCCAAAATAAGAGCATTTTTTCTAGAATATTTTGAGTCAACCGCAAGGTTGCTAAACGTGAATACTACACATCTCATTATTTGAACCTCTTTCTTTGGTATGGCTAAAACAAAAACATGATTTATTGGTTTTCGCTCGATACTTGAAACTATGTAGTTTTGAGAGATTATTAGATTTTTCTCCTATATAATATAACATAAGTAAGGCGCATGAAACAAATGCCGACAGTAAGAGAATACGACTATTGATAAAGCGGCTACAGTAAGAGAATACAACTATTGATAAAGCGGCTAAAACGAAATTTTCTAGAATGTTTACGAAGCTCGCAATAAATGAAAATGTGCATTTTTGCCCAAAGCAAAGGACTTATCAATTGTAAAGCTGATTCCGGATAAGGTTAAATATCAGGGTGTACGCTAGCCGCACTGGGAGCATGCTCTTAATACTAGAAAGCTGTAATTTAGCATGGTTATACATAGTTATTATTAATTTTTGTAGAATATTGAAAATCTCTTTTGGCGCGTAATCACAGCGGTGCAACGTGATAACCGCTACTCTATTTTCTTGCTTCGACCACTCCATATTTGAAAATGAATGTCTTTTTTATTTTCGACATGCGCAAACGTTCAATTTTAAAAATTGGTGAAGTTCATCTAGCCAATATTTGAAAATTTTAAATAATAAGGTTTTGACAGAACTTATGACCTGACTAGGTATATTTATTTTAGTTAGAATAGTAAGTATTCTATTTTTTGATATGTATTATGTTTACTATTAATTTATTTATTATTAGTATGTTTTATTTATGCGAGTAACTTAAATTAGTTTATTTATATTATTATTTATATTAGTATTTTATTAAGTAATATACGAATAATTTTATGTACATATAGGTTTGCCCCCCGTCCTTTAAATTTTCGTTACACCCGGTGAGGTTGGCTGGAAGTAAACTCTTATAGAGATAAGTCCACCTTTGTATAAGTCCTTTCTAGGTGTTTTTCCTGTAAATATTTGTGTGCAATAAAGAATATATTCTATAAGATCAAGACGTATCGAATGACACCTCGCACTCCGAAATCCATCACGCCGTTAAGGCTACAGAGCGAGCGTACCAAATAAACATACATACATACACTCGTAAAATATAACCCTTCTTCTGGGGCAGTTGGGTAATTCATCATCATATCAGGTCATATATGTCCCCACCGAGGGGTTCGAGCCTACCCTGAACTAGGGCGAACGGGCCTTAGTCAACCACGCCAGTGATTCACACACAATCTTTACTTTGCTTCGAGTTTCTTCGCAGGTGTGTGCAGGTTTCCTCACGATGTTTTTCTTCACCGTAAGAGCGTCGGGTAAACGTACATACCTATGAAATCGAAATTCGAAAATACATTGGTACGTGGCAGGATTCGAACCACGACCTCCCGGACAGGAGGTAGCGGCCCTAGCCGTTACGCCGCCGACCGAAGTCGGGTAATTCGTATTTTTTGAATACCATCATTAAACGTAATAAGCCTAAAAAAATACGAGTGTGCTTTAGACCACACGACTGAAGTAAAACTTCTTTAGCGCCAAAGCTCCATATATATGTATGAAAGTAAATACTTAGTCTTCACAAAATAATCTTTTTTTTTGTCATATAGACAGTTTATGAAAAGAGTTTTATTATGCTCTGAAAATGATCAAATATTGTTTATTGTTTATCTTATATGTTTGTTTTGATTGTTTTGACACCCGATATTGTTGCCTTGGTAACCGATATTGTTGCTTCCGTTCGCCTCGCCTGACGAAAATTTCCGTAACGCTCTTGTCACTCATTCACCAGCTTACTGCCCAAGTCAAGCGTGCGTAAAGAAGTTTTACCCAATGACTTCTATATTACGTTTTACCTCAAAAATTGTCTCCTTTGGACTTCTCTTACAAATCGATCAAATGATTGTTTAAGATTTAAGCATTTTTAAAACACAAGTTGGCAGAACATGAGTAAGCTAATGTACAGTTTCGGTGGGGGGTCCAAAAATAGCCCTGCATAATCTGTGTCACAGTCTGATCATATTCCAATTATTTTAGAACACAGCTCCAGTCCCTCTACAGCTATACCGTTGGTGGAAGTGTGCATGAGTTGCAGCAGTCGGCAAATCATTCTGCACCAGGCCCGCGAGCAGAATAGCAGACTGCAGAAAGACATGCAGGCGTTAAAGGATGTTTTGTACAGGTTGGTTATAACGACTCTACTCGTCATTCGTGAGCCAACCTCATGGATAAGATTGCCCGCAATTCTATATAATCTTTTTTTTATTTTATTTTTATTCACAATTGGTAATTCCTTGGCATCATCTCACCTGATGGTAAGTGACGATGATGCCGAAGATGGAAGTGGGCTTACCAAGATTCCCCAACGCAATGGAGAACTGGCTATCTTATCTTGAAGCCGGAACACATCAATGTTGTTATTCTTATCTAAGATGGTGGTAGCCAGCCAGGCGGGCTTAGAAAATGCTCTACCACGAACCAAACCGAGTCAAGTTGACCCCACCGGGAATCGAACCCGCGACCTCCTGTTGTGAAGCGAATGGACTAACCATTACGCCACGGAGGCGGTAAAGGTCTCAGGCCCAAGAAATAAGTTAAGTTAGTATTTAGAACCTAGATAGCATGAGAGATAGGTACTCTTTGGCTGACAATTACTCAGCAACAGCATTATTCTTATTCGTCTATGGCAGACGGTTCAATTAAACAGTACCACTGTTAGGGAGATGGCCCTCATTGGTATGGTCCTGCAACCGATGGGTTGAAATAAGAAAGAATAATGTAAAACTCTATAAATTCGGCATTGGGTCTGCGTTATGCGCAAAGGGTTCAACCTTAAAATATAGTCAAAAAAACCTAAAAAACACGCTTTTGAAGCACATCAAACTAACAAGTTTGAATTAAATATGTCCGTTTAAAGTGGGTCAAAATCGAGTGCAAATGAGTCGTTTACCAACATACATACATACATGCAGGTGAAGCTAATAAAAGCGTAATAAAAATGTAATGTAATCATGTAATCTGTATATACTCGTATATAAGGAAAAGGTGACTGATTGGTATATCAACGCACAGCCGAAACTACTGAACGGATTTCGCTGAAATTTGGAATACAGATAGCAATTAGGACTAGGGCATCTGCTAAAAAACGATTTTGGGAAATTCCCACGGGAACTGCAAAAAACGGGATCTGCGCGGGCGAAGCTGCGGGCATCCACTTGTATACTCTAAGAGTTGACGTGGAAGTACCGTGGAAGCATTTTTTTTAATATTTTTTTTTAACCCTTGACCTCCTGATGTGAAACTGATATACTTAACCATTCTCCTACGTGGAGGCGGTTAAAATGTTCATCATCATATCAGCTCATATACGTCCCCACCGAGGGGCTCGAGCCTACCCTGGATTAGGGCGATCGGGCCTTAGTCGATCACGCGGGCCCAGTGCGGGTTGGTCGACTTCACACGCAACCTGCGAGTTTCTTCGCAGGCGTGTGCAGGTTTCCTCGCGATGTTTTCCTTCACCGTTAGAGCGTCGGATAAACGTAAATATGAAATCTAAATTCGAAATCACATTGGTACGTGGCAGGTACAAACCACGACCTCTCGGACAGGAGGCGGCGGCCCTAGCCATTACGCCACCGACGCTCTTAATGTAAAATGTTTAAATATATATCTACTTCAAGTTTGTACTGGTCTATAAATGGCATAGACCTGGGAAGGTCACGGGAAGCCGCTGAAGCGCAGCAACATCCTTGTGGGAGGCATTTGTTTAACAGTGGACTGACTTCTTCGTTCGGCTAATACGATGATAATAATGATGACGTCATTTCGATGAAATTGTTTTCAGTGATTTCTTAACAAAAAGTATTTGTTAAAAAAATAGTTTATTGTACACAGGATACATAAATAAAATACAGATTTTAAACAGTAAGGTGACACAAAGGGTACAACTTATTAATTAATTAATATAAATTAGTAATTTTTATTCATTTGTACTTTAATTCAGATTAAACGTCCAGCTATCGCGCTACCAAGAAAGGCTACGCAGTAATACACAAACTATGGCCACCGACCACAGAACGGAGACCATTTACAAGCCTGGTGACAAGCATGACGGATTGGAGTCGTTAATAGCCACCAGTTTAGGGTGCAAAGGTACAAATGTATTTTTTTTATATTGTAATTTTGAGTGCGTTTGACTCAGCTTATCGGAGGAGACGAAGCAGTCGAGAATGGTACTGTAAAGTCCCTTGCAAGGTTCTAGGAGTTACGTAGCTTTTTGGTAGGATTTAGCTGAAAGATCTAACAAATGATAAAGCCGTCACTTCTATTTTATATTTTTATTCACTTCTTTTAATAGCTTTGATGCTGTGCGGTTTATTGTTGGATCGATTACAGGCTTGTAAAAGTAGATGTTCCACCAGATGATGGTGGAAAAACAATATTTTTTTAAGGAGGTCTTCCTTTGTTTAAGACTGAACGAGGAGTTCCAGAAAAGACCTGAAAGCATTCCAAACGCGAAAGATTGAAAATTTAAACAATGGTGTTTTTTTAAACGCGCTGTTTGAACATCTACACAAGGAGGCGCGATAAGCGAATTTAAGAAGGTTAAGTCCTCACAGTACACACAAACTCAAATAATGTCTATTCACTGTAGCCTTAAAAGTCCCCAAATTGTGAGAACCGGGACATGCTGACGCAGGCATGGAGCTCCGCTCTATCATCATATCAGCCGAAGGACGTCCACTGCTGGACAAAGGCCTCCCCCAAGGATTTCACGACGACCAGTTCAGCGCTGCCCGCATCCAGCAGGTTCCCGCGACCTTTACTAGGTCATCGGCCCACTGAGTGGGAGGCCTGCCTACGCTACGTGTTAGACATTGTGTGTGGCGGCACCTGCAGTAAACTGCCACAAAGAAAAGCGAACCGTGCGACGAGAGCTCAAACTATATACAACATCTAGAACGCGCTATTAAAAATTTTTCGGCTACTTAAAATTGCCAACCATCCGCGGTTTGTCCACGGCCGGCACCCACCTACACCACTTCGCCTGGCGGAGATATCTCCTCTCGACCGTTTGCAGACACCATCTCTACAACCTTTTCGTACGAAGTATAGTTACTTTCTTACTATGCTCATCGACGCTCACGAAGCGTCGGTGGTTCAACCAGTAACGACTCGGTCCTCCTAACCAGAGGTGCCGGGTTCGAATCCGGAGGGCCAATGTACTATTGAGTTTTTCGAAACTTACGTACATATACTCACCGATTGCTTTAACGGTGAAGGAAAACATCATAAGGAAACCTGCACACAACTGCGAAGAAACTCGAAGGTTGTTTGTGAAGTGGACCAACCCGCTCTGGGCCCGCGTGGTCGACTAAGGCCCGATCGCCCTAATTCAGGGTAGGCTCGAGCCCCTCGGTGGGGACGTATATGAGCTGATATGATGCTCATTAATACATCACCTATTTCAGATTCTGCAACTACAGAAGATGGACACTCGAACAAATACAACCCTGAGGAGCAGGCACAGACCAGGCTGGTTGATTTATCTGGTCTTTTAAGTGCACAGGCACTAGGTAAGATTCGACCGACTATTTATAATTATAATTTGTGCTGTGTCATGAAGCATCCTATCCTTGTATGCACTAGTCATCGAAATGCTTCTTGTCATGATGGAGTGAAAAATGTACAACTGTCTTATTATTAAGGCGAGGTATTGATTGGAACAGTTGTCTCTGTCATTTTCTTTACGTGTAAAGAGTAAAGAAAATAATCGCACTTTTTCACTTTTTCAATGGTATTTCGTTTCAATCAAAATCTACGATAAAATAAAAAATAATAACATTACTCACTTTGTACTATCATAGCAAATATTTTTGTGTATTTTTTAAAATTTATACTTCAAAATATTAGTCATAACTAGAGTTGAAAGTAACGGTATCTTAGGGTTTTTTTTTCTATCGAGCCAAAACTGCTCAATCGTGTTTCTGATAGCTTTTGACTTTAAGGAACATCATCAACAATAAGGGTATTTTCTTTCCAACCTTGGGTTTTCTGTTGTTTATTTGGTACTTGACGTCAAAAATAACGATAATCTGTAATATATTGACCGCCTGAACCCTAGAGTAGTCGCGCCTTTCCGTGAAACATGAGTGATCGCGCGGGGAGCATTTTGCTGCCTATGTTAAAAAACTTTTTTTGCACACAATTGTTTCAAAAAACTTATAAATGTTTTTAGAAGAATAAATATCCATAATATACTATACAAAACAGTAATATTTGTTTAAGTAAATTTCAAAACTTTAGAAAAAAATAACATGACAAAATCTTTGGGAAAAATGCTGAATTTTGACCGTCTTTTTGTATCTTCACAAGTTTTTTAAAATCTTTAATTTAATGGCGGATTTATATGTTTTTCCTTTGACATATATTTTAGTAAAAATAGGTCCTGAAAATGTACGAACAGTGCTCGTTTCACAGTTAATTTGCTCATATAATGCAACTATTTGTGGTCCTGGCAAGCAACAACACTTTCCTCCCGCGGTCATCCGCGCACTGATGTTCTTTCAACTTATGATACAAGTAGATAACGGACAAAGGAGCAGCTACTGGGAGACTTGACCTTGACGAGTGCATCCTTACTTAATATTATAAATGTGAAAATGTGTTTGTTTGTTTGTTACCTTTTCACGCTTCAACGCCTTGACCAATCTTTATGAAATTTGGCATGCAGGTAGCCTGTGTCACGGGGAAGGACATAGGCTACTTTTTATCCCGGGAAAATAGCATAATCTGATGTAGTTCCTGAGGGAACTAAAAAAATACTCGATTGTTGTGATTTTTTGAAAAGAGATAGTTGAGTAGGTGGGAAACGACATAATTTACTAACCACCCTTAAAGACAGTCATAAAAACGATGTCCACTCGGGCGGAGGCGCGGGAAAAACCTAGTAGTTTATAAAATATTATACAGTCGACTCTCGTTAATTCAAACCTGCGATAATTTGAACCTCTCTATAATGCAAAGGTATCACGAGTTCCCTAGAAAATCTCTTTATATTTCGAACTAAATCAATACATTTTCAAGCGACTTTCAAAAAGGAGGAGGTTCTCAATTCGTCTGTATGTTTTTTTTTATGTATGTTACCTCATAACTTTGGACAGGGTGAACCGATTTTTATGATTCATTTTTTATTTGAAAGCTAGTGCTTCCCGTTTGGTCCCATATACATTTTATCAAAATCGGTACACCGATTACTACAGTACATTATTAGAAAATTAACAAAAACCAAAAATAATAATGCAAAAATGTACTAAGTTGTTGCGATGGAAGTCGTTTTTTTTTGTATTTAGCGTTTTCAATTATTATGAACTTGGTAATTGGAACGAAAAAATCATTGCTACGTAATAACAGAACGACGCGTTAATTCGAACTCATCGGCATCAAACACTCGACAATTCAAAGTTGCAGAGAGAAAGAGACAGAAAGATTGCAGGACTTGCAGAGTAAGCACATTTTGAGACAAGTTCAAACTTGTATCATCGTAGCCTTTGTTTTTGTTATGAATAGTTATGATTAGTTTGACACACGCTTTTCGTTTACTTAGATTGACACGCTAAATTGAAGACTTTGATTGAAAACTATGATGCCCTAGAAATTTTCGAACCATTTGATATTTCAAACACTCGATAATTCGTAATATTTTAAGAGTCCCTCGAGTGCTCATAGTGCGAGCACTCTAGGGTTAAGGGTTATGTTATTAGTTTGTGTGTTTATTCATTTCCTTATAATAGTATAAACGCCTAGATGTATTTTAAATTGCGAGGTGTCCCCAAGAGTTGTACGCTCTTCGAGGGTGCACAGTACGTGAGCCGCTAGCCGTGTAAAAAATAGCCTGTATGTTAGTCCAGGTCCTAATCTAAGCCTGCCTTTAAAATAGACCACCGCGACTGAGAGGAGCTTACAGAAAACCAGCTAGAATGGCAAAAGCGTTTTGAGGAGTGTCGCGAGCTATGCAATGAGGCCTGGATTAGAGCGCTCGATGCCAAGGGGGAAAAGCGCCATCAAAGTGGCAATACTACATCTGCCGCAAATTTCCCTGCCAGGGTTACTGGCGAGTTTGCCATTTACTCATCGGGTTTCTAAGCCACCAAAAGCTTTGCCTGTGGACCAGGACACTGCAATGAATCCTTACTAATATTCCTTCCTTATTAATTTTAACCGCCTACGTAGCCCAGAGGCAAAGTTCACTGGCTTTACACCGGAGGTCGCGGGTTCGATTCCCGGCGGGGTCAATTGTAAGACTCGGTTTGGTTGGTGCAAGGGAATTTTCTAAGCCCGCCTGGCTAGCTATCACCATCTTATCTAAGTCTTGCCGCCAAATATCAATGTTGATATCATTGGTGTGTTCCGGCATGAAGATAAGATAGCCAGTTCCCCATTGCGTTGGGGAATTTTGGTAAGCCCGCTTCAATCTTCGGCAACATCGTCACTTACCACCAGGTGAGATGTTGTCAAGGGTTTACCAATTGTGAATAAAAAAAAAAACGCGAATGTTTGTATGTATGGCGTATGTTATTTTTTCACGCCACTGCATATAAACGGATCTAGCTGAAATTTGGTAGGTAGACAGATTAGGACCTGTATTAACACATAGGCTACTTTTTTCCACGCTACTGCGCATCCTCGAAAAGCCACAGAAACGTCCACGCGGATGAACCCGCTAGAAACAGCTAGTGATTGAATAAAATATTATTATAACGAATGTTTCAGCGCCGCTCTTTGACGCCTACCAAGAAAACTTACAAGAAAAAGACAGTCTTATCCTAGACTACGAGAAGCAATTCGAAATTATGAACAAAAAGTCCAAACAAGTAGTCGCAGAGAACAAATCTTTGAGCGACAAACTTTCCATGCTAGAAGAGGATCTTGCGCAAACGAGACAGAGTTACAAGCGACTCGTGGTCGAGAAGGAGACGAGTGACATTGAGAAAGCTACGTTGTTGGAGAGAGCGGAAAGAGCCGAGTTCAAATTGAAGGAAGTTTATGAAATGTATGAGGATAAAAGTAAGTTTTTAGGGTTCCGTGCCCAAAGGGTGCCATCGAAACCCTATTACTAAGCCTACACCGTCGATACATCCATCTGTCTACCGTCCGTCCACCTGCCTGTCTCTCTGTCCGACCTTCAAAGGGCTGTGTCTTTTGAACTCCAAATAGGTAGCCAGTGAACTGTATCTTTTGAACTCTAAATAGGTAGCCAGTGGACTGTATCTTTTGAACTCTAAATATGTTGCTAGTGGACTGTATCTTTGAACTCTAAATAGGTAGCCAGTGGACTGTATCTTTTGAACTCTAAATAGGTAGCCAGTGGACTGTATCTTTTGAACTCTAAATATGTTGCTAGTGGACTGTATCTTTGAACTCTAAATAGGTAGCCAGTGGACTGTCTCTTTTGAACTTTTAATAGGTAGCCACTGGACTGTATCTTTTGAACTCTAAATAGGTAGCCAGTGAACTGTATCTTTTGAACTCTTAATAGGTAGCCAGTGGACTGTATCTTTTGAACTCCAAATAGGTAGCCAGTGGACTGTATCTTTTGAACTCTAAATAGGTAGCCAGTGAACTGTATCTTTTGAACTCTTAATAGGTAGCCAGTGGACTGTATCTTTTGAACTCCAAATAGGTAGCCAGTGGACTGTATCTTTTGAACTCTAAATAGGTAGCCAGTGGACTGTATCTTTTGAACTCTAAATAGGTAGCCAGTGAAATGTATCTTTTGAACTCTAAATAGGTAGCCAGTGAACTGTATCTTTTGAACTCTTAATAGGTAGCCCCTGGACTGTATCTTTTGAACTCCAAATAGGTAGCCAGTGGACTGTATCTTTTGAACTCTAAATAGGTACCCAGTGGAATGTATCTTTTGAACTCTAAATAGGTAGCCAGTGATCTGTATCTTTTGAACTCTAAATAGGTAGCCAGTAGACATTTTTCACAGAATGTGTTATTATGGTGGATTCCGCAACATATAATAAAAATAAGAAGTAAAGTAATATTTCCCCTTTCAAAAAATGTGTTTTTAAGGGTTTTCCGTTGTAAAAATGGTAATACAGACAAGCGTTAAACTTGGTGTGATTAATTACAGTCCATACTATATAACAACAAATGAAAAAAGGTCAAGTGCGAGCTGAATAATTCTTATTTGATAAATCATAAATATTTAACACAAATATATTGTATGGTGTTACGGAACCCTCGATGTGCGAGTCGGACTCACACTTGGGCGATTTTTATTAATTACATAATTACAAAAGTTTGCCTGTAAGAAAAAACTTAGCAGTAACGTCGCCCATTGTATCTTATTTTCTTCTTTAGATTTTTTAGTTTTCCTTTTTTTATATCCTTATAAAATATCTACCTGATAAAGTATTTTTTAAATTGAAACTTTAGACCATTTTATAATTTGAATACTTTTCTATTTTAATCACTGGTTTATTTTCCATAATTTTTCAAACGTTGAAAAGTGATGACGTCACAGGCTTAAATACTATGAAAGAACGGCCCCAGTACTAATTTCGATTGTCGATTATGAACTTAATTTACTTATTTTGTTACTAACCCACATTCTATTAAAATTAATAAAATAAAACAAAAAATTGGGTGTTATAATTTAACGCCCGGTAGGCGTATCTGTTTTAAATTACATAATTCAATATAAATCGATATATCTGGCTTATGTCTATTTTTTTGGTAACAACTATATATTAGTTAGTTATTTCTGGGATATTTTCTATCTATCTAGCTGTTGGGAGTAATTAAATAAATATTGCTAAACTTTGTGTTAAAAATGATTACAAACTATCAAAGATGATCTAATGTTTAATGTGTTTATAGTCAGAGACTAACAAGGGGATACTTTATAGTGTTAAGTTCTATTGTCACTGCATTGTCTACTAAAGCAATGTATTTAAAAGTAGTCCAGATAAGAAAAACATTTATATCTTTGAACCATTACTTGATATCTCTTTAACACCAAGTTATAGAAATAGACTACTTTACTTTACTTACTTTTTTTTACTTTACTTTTTTTTCTTAGTATATAATATCCAATGCCTTGTAACGCGGTACGCTGTCATTCGTTCTTTTTTCATTTGACCTTTTTTTATTCCATCTATTTATTCTTTTACACGTTGACACATGTGACTTTTCATTTCAAAATATTTTCATCACAAAACGCTATCTAAATTAACAAACAATTCATATCCAAAATAATTATCTCAAACCTGTTATCTTCTTAAGACCCATCTCGGGTAAGTTATAATTGTAATCCGTGATAATAATTTAATGTGTAAAATATTTTTCAAATTTTTGTGTACTTACTTTTTAGGTCTTATATTTTTTTTTTTTTTTATTCACAATTCGTAAGCCCTTGGCATTATCTCACCTGATGGTAAGTGACGATGATGCCGAAGAAGGAAGCGGACTTACCAATATTCCCCAACGCAATGGAGAACTGGCTATCTTAAATTCCTACTTGGAAATATATTCATCTGTCCACGAACGGAATTTCTAAACCCACGCCCTACTTACCTATCTACCGTACCCTACACCTATCCTTCGTGTGACAACCTAAGGCAATTTTGGCATTTTTATATCCAGTGGGTTAACATAGGTAGGATGTATATTATTTCGCCATTCTTCTTTGTGAATTTTTGTATTGAGCGTGTTAGTTTTTTGAGAGTTGACTATGAGTTACTTCTATTGAGTTGAGAAGCTTGTACCTAAAAGCTTTTAGGGTTTTCGAAAGTTATTTAAAACTACAATTCACGTTCATAACTTACCTTCATTTACCAGTGGCGGCCATGATGCGCGACTACGAAACAGTCCATCGCGAGTACTTCGCAGTGCGGAACGCGCTGGAGGCAACTGAGGGGAGAATAGCGCAAGTTGACGCGTTTCGAGCCAGAACTGTGCCCGCTGACCTGCATGAGAGGAGGCTGGAGCACTGTAAAAGGTATAGTTTTACACAACTTATCTTAGATAATTTACACTGAAAATCAAACGCATTCTCCAAACAAAAATAGAAAACGTTTTTCCACCTTAGAATATTATCCGATCATAATGATTTTTAAATACTTATGTTATTGACACAATAAAAAACTAGGTTTGTAGGTTTTTCTTTTTTCAATACAATTAATCTTATCGTGTGTCATATTTGACTGTGCTATCAAAAGTATAGACGGCTGTTGCGTTGTTGAGATAATTATCGCACAAAATTGTTTTTTCTAGACTGTTAGAGGAGCTAAAACACCAATACGGCATGGAGAATGAACGCAAGATAGAACAAATGAAGAAGATGGAAGAACAAATGAGGAGTACAGAAGACAAGTACAACAAGATGTGCAGAGAACACGAGGTGGTGAAGGAAGAGTTGGCTGCGGCTTTGAAGAACGTCAGGTAAAGTTTTGGAATAATATTTTAAAAAAACCTGAAGAAGTCCAGGTCAGTTTGTTTTAGTACTCACCAGATGAGTTTGACTGTTCTTTTTTTATCCACAATTGGTAAGCCCTTGACATCATCTCACCTGATGGTAAGTGACAATGATGCCGAAGCTGGAAGCGGGCTTACCAAAATTTCCCAAGGCAATGGTGAACTTGGCTATTTTGTCTTCAAGTCTAAATCAAAGCTGTGAACATTAATGCTTGGCGGCAAGATTGTGATAAGGTGGTGGTAGCTAGCCAGGCGGGCTTAGAAAATGCCCTTCCACCAACCAAACCGACTCATACAAAGTTCAACTCCGCCGGGAATCGAACCCGCAACCTCTTGGTGTAAACGCCACGGAGGCAGTCAAAATTTCCTTGGCCCGTTTCCGTACTTTGAAGTAAGGTGCTAATACCTACTGCAAAGTAGTTCATCATCATATCAGCCCGACAGACGTCCACTGCTGCACAAAGGTCTGCCCCAAGGATTTCTACGACAAGCGGTCCTGCGCTGCCCGCATCCAGCGGCTTCCCGCTACTTTGACCAGATGGGAGGTCTGCCTACGCTACATCTTCCGGTGCTCCGTCGCCACTTGAAAACATTACTGCCCCAACGGCCATCTGTTTTACGAGCTATGTGCCCCGTTCACTGTCACTTAAGTTTACCGATTTTGTGAGCTATGTCGGTTACCTTGGTTCTCCTGCGGGTCTTATGATTTCTGATGCGATCGCGTGTCTTAACTCCCACGACTAAGGTCTTTGAGAAGTCTGTGTTGCCAGTGAACGGAACTGAGACATGGGTGCTTACTTTACCCCCATAAGAAAGCTCAACGACACCCAAAGGGCGATGGAGCGAGTTATGCTCGGAGTTACTACGCAAAAATATACTACCAGTTAATTTCACTACTTTACAGTAGATGAAAAACTTACTATTAAGTACAACCAGGTTATTTTACTACATTGCAGTTGATGAAAAACTTACTTTTAAGTACCTACTACCAGTTAATTTCACTACATTGATGAAAAACTTACTTTTAAGTACCTACTACCAGTTAATTTCACTTTATTGATGAAAAACTTACTTTTAAGTACCTACTACCAGTTAATTTCACTACATTGATGAAAAACTTACTTTTAAGTACCTACTACCAGTTAATTTCACTACATTGATGAAAAACTTACTTTTAAGTACCTACTACCAGTTAATTTCACTTTATTGATGAAAAACTTACTTTTAAGTACCTACTACCAGTTAATTTCACTACATTGATGAAAAACTCACTTATAAGTACCTACTACCAGTTAATTTCACTACATTGATGAAACACTTACTTTTAAGTACCTACTACCAGTTAATTTCACTACATTGATGAAAAACTCACTTATAAGTACCTACTACCAGTTAATTTCACTACATTGATGAAAAACTTACTTTTAAGTACCTACTACCAGTAAATTTCACTACATTGATGAAAAACTTACTTTTAAGTACCTACTACCAGTAAATTTCACTACATTGCAGTTGATGAAAAAAATTTGTGGTGTTGACGTCAGTCCTGAGACGTACATACAACCTCCAGTTTATGTGATGAACAGATTTGTTTGCTCTGTGTCTGGTTGTTAAATATCTATATAAGTATGTATTTAAACGTATATAAGTATTTATATTAGTCTCTGGTTCCCATAACACAGGGAATCCTACTTTGGAGCCAGGTGACCATGTGTGATTTGTCCCAGAATATTCATTTATTAATGTACAAGTGGTCTGTGGCCCTAGAGTAGTACCACCCCAACTCTTCCCGGGGGTCTCGTATGAGGCGACTAGGGGATCAAAAAACGGGGGTGTCCTTTCCGCGTATACTGTGCCACCACACTTCACGCTATCTCCATCTCGTTTGGCAAGCGTCTCTATCCAGAAGGTCTATGTCCAGAAGTTGATGTCTTTTAGCTAATATGATGATAGTGATCATCATCACATGTGTTTGGTGTTTGTAAAACGTATCCGCACTTGGGCAGTATTCGTGAAATGTTCCTTTACCGTGTCTTTGTATGGGAAGTAATCTATGCCCGGAAGTGGGCACTGGCAGGAGTTCTAATTTTTCCGGCTCTTTATCCCTGTCTGGCTTTAAAAAGGTCACTTGCTACAGCGAGAAGACCGATCACATTTTTACTGAATTTATTTTCAATCCAGATTGTACCGCAAAGCAGCTGTGATATTCCGTCAGCGCGTGAAAGCGGCGACAGCACGGGTGAACAAAGTGAGACGCAGCGCTAGGAGGATGTCTGCCTCCAGCGAGCCGTTGCGACAAGCGCTGTCGACGCTGGAGAGGATCAAAAGCGAGATAAAGGTTTACAAATAAACAGGATGACTGCGAGTCGCGCTGATGGCTGTTTTCAGGGTTCCGTAGTACAACAACTAACCCTTATAGTTTCGTCACGTCTGTCCGTCCGTCTGTCTGTCCGCGGCCTAGCTCCTAGACTATTAGTAGTTAAGAGCTGAAATTTGGCAAATATATATATAATAATAACGCGGAGAGAACTGTATTAAAATTTTTGAATATAACAAACTTTTTAAGGGTACTTTCCCCACAAGTAAAGTGGGGATATTTTTTTTCTCGTCAAACCTAGTCGTGTGGGGTATTGTTGGTTAGAGCTTAAAATATGTTAGATATTTATATATTACGCAGTTAATAACCAATCTTATATTTATATATTACGCAGTTAATAACCAATCTTTTATAAATAATTACAAGGAAATGACTTTCATTTCTTTCGAACACCAACAATATTTTTATTCGTTGCTAGGTGACGTGGTGGATTATAGACAATCATATAAAACCTTCTCCAACACGCACCCTTAATCCAGCACATCACCACACACGCTCATGCGCACCCTTAACCTTACGTGTCAATCGTAACATATATATAAACATACAAAAACATCAATGGGTGTGCATGCTCCTTTATGATACATATATTACATTAACACAATGTGTATCCACCCTTATATTATACACAAAGTAATTTTACATCAAATTCCCAAAATAAACTAATAACAAATAAAATATTAAATTATCCATTAGAAAAAGCTCTACAAATCTGACTTCGCCCTCTTAATGGGTAATTTAGACAAAATATATTTTATTTTAGGACCTGATAATGCCTTAGTCAGCATATCTGCCACTATTTCCTGCGAAGGCATGTAGTGTATCTCAATTTCTTCGTTAATACACGCTTCTCGAACAAAATGATACCTTATATCGATATGTTTTGTTCGATTGTGATTCATTTTATTTTTGGATATTTTGTGGGCTGACTGGTTATCGTTATAGATAGCTACGGGTTTGTCGCAAACTTTATTAGTTAGGCTGTTTAACAAGCTTTTAAAGTAAATAGCTTCTTTAGAAGCAAGGCTAAGCCCTAAATACTCCGCCTCAGTGGAAGATAAGGCAACACATCTTTGTTTGCGACTTTCCCAGGAGATAAGGTTATCGCCTAACATGAAAATAACTCCTGTAAAGGATTTTCTATCATATGACCCGCCCCAATCCGCATCAACATAGCCATTAAGCTCAAGTTTATCTGACTTTCGGAAAATAAGCGCATAATTCGAAGTCCCCTTTAAATATCGCAGTACCCGTTTTGCACATTTAAAATGAATTTCATCATAACATGAATTAAACTGTGACAAAACACTAACAGCATGCGCAATGTCTGGCCTACTGTTTTGAGCTAAGTAGTTTAAACATCCAATGAGACTTTGATATGGCAACCTACAACCGGAATCAGTAGCCTTCTCCAATCTAAGACCTACTTCCAGGGGGGTTATGACTGGTTTACAGTCCGTCATATTAAATTCCTTTAATGTATTGAGAACATATTGTTCTTGATCTAGATAAATAGTATTTTCATCTCTCCTCAGCCTCATACCTAAAACATGTCTCGCTGGACCTAAGTCTTTCAATTTAAACTTTTTCAATAATCCAGCTTTAAGCTTTAGCTTCGCATCTTCGTGACGCTTTGAACAGAACACGAATATATCGTCAACATATATTACTACGATAATCATATCGTTATCATTAAAGACCCTCTGATAAAGACATGGCTCAATTTTAGATTGAATGAAACCTAAGTTTAGCATCTCCCTGTCAAGCTCATGGAACCAGGCGTTCGATGCCTGCTTGAGTCCATACAACGATCTTTGCAATTTACAAACTTTAGTTTCTTGACCTTTGGTAACTGCTCCTTTTGGTTGAAGCATGTAAATTTCTTCTTTTAACTTACCATATAAAAATGCAGTTGTTACATCCCATTGGTCAATTAGCCAATCGTATTCGGCAGCTAATGAAAATAGCAGCCGCAAAGTCGAGTTTCTCACAACTGGAGAGTAAGTTTCGTTATAATCTACGCCACATACTATATATATATCCTTTAGCAACGAGCCTTGCTTTATATTTTTCAACCTTACCATCGCTATTCCGCTTAACTTTGAAAACCCACTTGCACTCAATTGGTTTCTTATCACGTGGTAGATCCACTATAGACCAAGTTTGGTTTTCTTTTAAAGATTGCAGCTCGTCGTCCATGGCTTTCTGCCACAAATCACGATCGGGCCTAGCGAGTGCTTCTTCTATCGTGATTGGATCACCATCGATATTTGCAATAGCGTTAGTACATGCAGATATATAGTCTACTGGTTTTCTTTCACGTAGATTATATCTGCGTTCAGTTGCTTCTTCAGTGTTCATAGTATTTGGTATACTATTGTCGTGATTTATTGTTTAAGTTGAAAAATCAAATTTTATATTGGCAACACTGCTCACTATTGTCGGCCGTCACGCGCTGGTGATCAGCTCAGCTCTGGGTAGGAGTGGGATCTTCCCCACCCCTACCTCTCTCAAGGTTTGCTGCGCACGAACTGAGCGGTTGGTATTCAGTCTACGATGAGATCAGTCGACGGAAGTTTCAATATTTGTGCTTGGATATTGTAAATGAATACAGATTTATACAAGTAAAAGTCTACTGAGTTTTTGTTCGTAAAAACTCAGAAGCGGGACACTACCCTCAGCCCATAAAGGTATGTAACTTTTTAAACTGTACAAAAGATATGAGTGCACGTGTTTTATTAAGTAGTTATTTTGTCATACCTTCTGCCTTAAAATCATAAAATCTTTAGTGTTACGTTTTGAATAACTACGTATATCGGATTAGTGTTGGCCAAGGCTACTCTTTGGTAACGTTTTTCCGGTAAGTTTTTGCAATTTTGATCGTAACGACCATTGTCTTACGATGATATATTGCATAAATTTATTTTAGTTATTCGAATTCAAACATAGAAACGGGTAATTGTTCGTCATAATCGGATCAGCGTTGATCATGGCTACTCTATTGACTACGTTGTTCTGGTAGGTTTGTGTAAATATCATTGCAAGGACTATTGTTCTTCAATAATATCTTGCACAAACTTCGAATGGCGGCTAATAACCTACTTATTTAAAATTGCTACTTGCTGGACTATCGTTGCGCAAGGCTACTCTTTGACAACGTTAGTCTGGAAGACGATGTAAATGTTATTGTAAGGGCCACTGTTCTTCAATAGCATCTTGCATTACTGTTAATTTGAGAAAAGCACATTGTTTGAAATTTAAAACTGAGGGTATGACAAATAATTAAGACATTGTGACATTAAAATGATGGTTATTCAAAGTTAGTTTATTTATAACTAGGCATGGCATAGACGAGTTCAATGAGCAGGTGTGTCATACATATTGGACCTAGTAAGTCCTCATATTGACCAGGTGTGTCATACGAGTACATATCGGACCAGGTGAGTCCTCATATAACTAGCAGCTCATAGATACAGTCTAGTTGATGTCACAGTGACTAGGTATGTCACTGAGACGGGCCAAATGTGCCCATGTATAAGGCCATGTATGCCAAACCCAAGACTTCGTCAAAGGTGGGCAGTTCCTATTTTATTTATAGCTGGAAGTTGGAATTAAGTAATGTGCAATAATCCTGTTATACAATTATCGCGTTTTAGTTTCATTTTTAATAAGTTTCATCTTGTGACAGGACCAGTCGAAAGATAATAAAATGAAGTATAAAAAGTAACTATTTAGTAATCTGTGGTATAAATAAGAATAGTAAGATACCTAATAAAATTAATGGGCTCAAAATATACCTTAGAAGTAGAAAGTCGGTCTCTTAAAATTCTTGAAACTATTGTAAATACCTGTATCGGAGAAAACAATGATTTGCCTCACGACAGATTGGGAGTGGGAAGTGAAGTGATATTTGCTCGCCAACGTGGACACCAAAAATAAATTATATTTCTTTACAACTAGCTGTTTCTTAGGATAGTTTAAAACTGTTTTGATAAAACGATGTCAAAAAAATAATTAACAAACATCACTGTTCTTCGAAATTATTTTGCATTGGCTAAAAAGGAAAGGTATAACCCGTTGGTTTAATAAACCGTCATTTGTGGACTACGAGTATATCATTGGAGAAACTCTTTTAGAATGTTATTCTGGTCGAAAAGTTTAATTCCAGTACCACACTGCATTGTGTGGTTGTAAACTCTTATTACAATACAAGAACAACAAAATATAAATTTGTACGAAAGCAGACTTATCCGAAAAGGGGATCAGTCTGTTCCATATTATTGAAAGACTTGATATTTTATGTACTATAATATACTTGCGATTTTATTAGTGCTGTGATCGATTTATTATGTTTATTTATTTATCGAAGCCAGGGTATTACTACCTAGTCGTGACGTACCCACGTCGTACGAGGTGGGCCAAGTGCGCCTATATAAGATATGTAGGTATCTATCAAGTGGCTAGATGTGTCACTTTAGGCCAAGCGTGCCTAAGTAGATATGTGGCTAAGTATGCCACCTTGGGCCAAGTGTGCCTATATAGCAACTAGTGGCTAAGTATGTCACTGTGGGCCAAGTGTGTCTATGAATTTCGGGCCAAGTGAGCCTCTGTAGGATATGCATTAACTGGCTAGATATGTCACTTCTAACTTGGTACGCCTACGGATTTGTTTTAAAGGCTTAGTATTTCAAAACTCAAGGCCAAGCGTGTCCAAAACGAACAGAATAACAATCATGATTCTAGTAACCCCTGGTTATAAATGATTATTTTAGAGCATACGTGAAAATACCGTCATTATTGAGAAAGATAAGAAAATACGCAAAGCGAAACCCATTATATCCTATCTACCTCCCCTTATATATAGCATATCTCTGAATATAGGCTGGTCTTTGTTTTCCTTAAAAATGCAGTCAGATTTCCGATATCTTTAACTGTTTTCGGAGGTAATTGCGGTTTTTCAGTTTTTTATTATTCTAATTTATTTGTTTGTTTGTTTGATTGAAGCACCATACCTATATTATGCCTCGGCAGAAATGGCAACATACCTGCAATTGCCACATTTCTTACTTGTATAATAATATAACAAGCGTCTAATGCTTTTTTTTAATCTCTCCGAGGTAATGGAGGATCTTGATAAGCAAGGACGAGGGCGAACTCGACAGCGGAGGCGGCGGAGGCCTCCATCGCCGTCACCAACGTTACGACAAAATATCTAGATACCGTCAAAGCTCTCAGATTCTCCGATGACTTTTTGGATGGTTGAAGAGGCCGGTCACAGTACATCAGCCACGTCAACACCTTATTGATTTTCGGACGTCAGTAAAGAAATTGGCATTGGAGTTTCTGCCTACGACGAAGTATTGTGAATTTTGTCCCCTTCTCCTCAAATGAAAAATTTGTTTCAAATTATATTATGCTGGACAGGAGCCTTGATTGAACTGTTGCAAATGTTCGAAAGAAGTTTGCAAAATCAGTTCAGCTGTTTTCGGGTGATGCGTTTACCGAGGGACAGCACTTAATTTTTATTTAAATAATAGATGTAAGAAGTCACTTTCACAGAAAATAAATATAATTTATATTTAGAATGTAAATTCCTCATAATTTAGTTTGTTTTCCTAAAATATTAACTATTATTTCTTAAAAATATTCAAATACACTCTTACCTCTGTATAGTTTGTGACTTCAACAATAATATTTTTTGTTCAGTAAGTAATATCAGTGTTTCGGCTTAATTATTAAAGTTAATTCGAAAACCTTGCTTTTGTAGCACTAATATAGATTGAATGTTTACAGAATTTTCCCAAAATATTATACTGTATGTTAGTCAACAGAGGGTAAACATAACAAAAAAAGATTTATTTTACGCGAGGTCCACATAAGTCACAGTAATTTAGTAAAATCGATAACTTTCATTTTGATCACTTTTAAACATCACATTCCACGTGTGCATATAGTTATTAATTGATTGAACAATGATTTACATATTACACCCTCGAAAGCTTTGAAAAAATCTAAGAAGAGTTTAATACATTATTTTTTTTGTTTTCCATATCCATCTAGGTCTGTTCTATTTTATCGCTTGCTCTATCTCTTATCGTGTGGTACAATTGGCCGTACTATCCAAGGGATAGACTCGCTAATTTCGGTAAGACGACTCATGTGTTGGGGCCATCAGTCTACAACAAGCTGCCGACTCATGTCACTGAAGCTCCCACACTGGCAAGCTTTAAAGCAAAGTTAAAGCGTTGGCTTGAGCACACGTTTTACAGTTTGAATCAATTCCTAAATTTAAAATAACATTATTTTTTGATAAGTAATTTTTATTTTATGATGATATATTATTATTATTTGACCGACTGTTTTTACAATCCAGTATTTTAATTTAATGTTAACATCTAGTATTTTAATATTTTTATTTTGTATTTTAATGTAATTGGTTAAATCGAAATTGACGTGTAAACATTGTTTATCAATAAATGATTATGATTATGATAGACGCCGGTGCCAGGTGTTGCACTAAAAATCACCCGCGGTCACTATAAAAAAAATTATAGCTGAAATTAAGCTTTTGTTTGTTTTAACTCATGACAATTAGACATTAGTTAAGGCCTTGACAATTTTGTAACTAGTTTAATTATTAGAATTTAATATGTTTTACAAGTTGAGAAATCACATTAGTTATATATGAGTTTCTCAAGTATTTTAGAGAAATTTGGCAACAACGCTATTGGCGTTAGTACTAATTACTTTGCTATTGGTCTTTAGTTGTTCTTGATACTTTTTTATAAATAGCAAAAAAAAATACGTTTATTAAAAGCAGTAAGATCACACAAAATACAATTGGCATTGTTCCGTTTTTTATGAAGCGTGTAAATAAAATAAAAATCTCTTTGGTGACATGACGATGCTATACTGTAAAAAGTAATTTAATACCACAAATCAACAGAATTCATTCCATAATCGTCGTTAGTACTGTGACGGTTTTTCTCATAGTGTTTAGGCCGGTGACGTCATCATTTTTATTTGAAAGATTATAAAAAAATACCCAGTGATAAAAAAAAATTGTTTAAATAATAGTTTGTATTAGTTTAACAATACCAGATTCCGGCAGCTGCTTCTTACTAGTCATCTGACTTCCTTTTTATCAACTGTCAAAAATGAGACTATTTCTAAAAATGTTTGAAATGTTAAGCTATGTCGTCATAATTTTTCATTACCATTGACGTACTATTTATGTGATTGTTATAAATAAGTAATAGAAAATGTTGTAAAAAGAATGAACAAGTTTTTCTGAAATTACAGAAAGACAGATACTTAGATATATTTTATCTCATAATTTATTTTTGATGCAGTCAAAGACCCAATTAGGATTAATATGGCCTATTTCTAAATCGTCCGGGAAAACATCTTATCAATACATAAGTTTTGGAAATAAACTAAACGTTCCGCTCTATATATTTTTACTTATTTTTATTAAGTTTACTGGTATCGTGTCGTGGCTTATACTATTTTTTAATTCTTCAATCTTCTAACTGCTGTTTTAAATTCGGAAATTCTTTTTACATCAGCTTTAATTATATTGGTCAGAATATGTCTATGACAAACTTACTTTGATTAATAGATTATGATATCTCAAGAAGCAGTCTTAGATTGTATTTCAATGACACTATAGAAAATTAATCTGAGATAGCCTTAAATTGTGAAGAACTGGAAGACTTGTTAAAAAAAAATAAGTTCCTGAAAGCCCGTGGAATGACAAAGACAATGTAGATTGTGGAGGTATAAATTTTTATAAATCTAATTTTGTGTCTTAACCGAATGTCGTGATTTAATTAATGTAAATAAAAAAAAATTAAAAGTGTCTGTTCTCCTATGAGCTAAAGTTTAATAGATATATTTACCCCAATCAAAACTGTTTAATATGAGAATTTGTGAGATTCGGTGATTTTAATTTCAAATCATAATTGTTGTAAGAAATCTAAGAATTTATGAGATTGTAAAATATGACTTTCAATGAATGTTAGGATTGTTGACGAAGACCAACTGACTATTTTGTGAGCGTGCACCGGGGGTTGCACTGAAGCGGATGGCCGAATGTCGTGATTTATTGTTTAAGTTGAAAAATCAAATTTTATATTGGCAACACTGCTCACTATTGTCGGCCGTCACGCGCTGGTGATCAGCTCAGCTCTGGGTAGGAGTGGGATCTTCCCCACCCCTACCTCTCTCAAGGTTTGCTGCGCACGAACTGAGCGGTTGGTATTCAGTCTACGATGAGATCAGTCGACGGAAGTTTCAATATTTGTGCTTGGATATTGTAAATGAATACAGATTTATACAAGTAAAAGTCTACTGAGTTTTTGTTCGTAAAACTATCGACTTGAATCGCTTCAGGACGTGGTGCACCTGTCTCTGCGTTTGAAGTCTCTGCTTCTTGAAAACTACAATCACTGCTCAAATTTGAACTTTCGATCACAGATTCTGTTCGCTCCTCGTTTATATTCATAGGAACGCTTGTGTTTTTTAGCGGCTTCATACCATCTCCAGGAAACATATTTTCCATAAATTGAACATTTCTGGCTGTCGTCACCTCGCCTGTCTTGGCATTTATTAGTCTGTAACCTTTACATATTTTACTATAGCCAATGAAAATCAGGGCTTCGGTTTTTTCAAACTTTCTTCTTTTCTGTTTAGGCTTTAATACATATGCTAAGCAACCGAATATCTTGAGATAACTTAAGTCAATTTTCTTGCCAGACCAAAGTTCTTGTGGTACCATATTTGTTACTGCCTTTGTAGGGCTTCTATTCTTTAAATAAACTACAGTGCATACAGCTTCCGCCCAGAACTTCTTGCTAAGATTCGCTTCACAAAGCAATGTCCTTGCTTTCTCTATAATAGTTCTATTCGCCCTTTCCGCTACGCCATTTTGCTCAGGCGTGTATGGAACCGTCTTCTGGTGTTTTATACCAGCTGATTTTAACAGCTTATCGAAGGCTTTGTTACAGAATTCTTTGCCATTATCGGATCTCAGGCATTTAATCGACATACCTGTTTGTTTCTCAACTTCCGCTTTATACTCGCGAAACTTTTCAAGGGTTTGGTTTTTGTTCCTTAAAAAATAGACATGCGTCTTACGCGTATAATCGTCGATAAACAATAACATGTATCGAGATCCGGCAAATGAGGGCTCTTCCATCGGACCACATAAATCCGTGTGAACTAGACCTAAAATCTGTTGCGCTCTAGTACCTTTATTTTTGAAAGGACTTTTCACTGACTTTCCATTTATACAAGGAATACACGGCTCAGTTTTGTCGGTCATTTTAAAATTCATACCTGTACACAATATTTGTAATTGTTGTATATATTTACGACCAAGATGTACCAATCTTCTGTGCCATAAGTTTGACAAAATTTCATTTGACATTGTCAAATTGACCATAAAGTTTTCTTTTTCGTTCAGTTGAAAAATTCCGCCAATCTCTTTACAAGTCGCAACTGTTTGGTCGTCTTGCCTTTTTATTATGCAACCTTCTTTGTCAAAATTTACTGCGAAATCTTTTTTAATCAAATCGCTCACAGAGATTAAGTTCATAGACAGGTTTGGTACATGAAGAACATTATTCAATGGAAGTTCATAATGCTCACTGACCTTGGGTGCGGCATTTCCTCTGCCTTTAACTGGAATTTCCTCACCGCTTGCTACTTTAATTTTCATATTACTTCTATTTTTCGTATAGTTCGATAACTTACTCGCATCGTGCGTCATATGATTGGAACACCCACTATCCAGATACCAACTGTTCTTGTTTATTGAATCTGCCGTGCTCATACATACATTTGCAGTTTTTCTGCTTCTGCACTCCGATGCTTTGTGTCCTTGTTTGTGGCACTTAAAACATTTCACTATAAATGGTTTTCGAGCAATCGGTTTCTCTCTATTACCTGCCTTAGCTGTGATTAAGGCTTGCTCACCATCACTAGCCTTTGAGTCAACCTGTCTGCTGGCTTCATGCAGCAACTTCGACTTTATGTGCTCTAAACTGACTTTCTGGTCACTATTATCTATAGCCATGATTAGTGGATCGTATTCCACCGTTAATCCACTCAGTAATATGGAAATCAGCCATTCCTCTGAAATTTTCGCATCAATATCAGCTAACTGTTTAGATAAGAACATTATTTTTGCAATATACTTCTCCATAGAATCGAAATTTTCGAGTCTACACGACCATAGCTGACGTTGCAAGTTTATACGCCTTCCCCAGCCCTTACTCTCGTATGCAGTGCATAAACTCCCATACTTCACGGGCTGTTTTCGCATCGTAAACATGCGTAAAACACGAGGGCTCCAATAACAGGCATAGTGTACTACGTGCTTTTCTATCTGTGTCTTTTAGAGCAGCACTGACTTCCGTGGCTTCTATTGCCACCCACCAATTTTTGGATTCCAAATAATTACGTACCACGAATTCCCAATTAGCAAAATCCTCGGTACCTCTTAGTTTGCGAATACCACAAATTGAGTTTGATGAGTTTTCTTCATCAGTCATTTTGAAAATATTTTCAGTACACTATTTTTAAACTTTATACTTTCACAAAATATATATTATTTACGTGATTGGTATAGCGATTACTACCCCATAACCATGTTAGATATTTATATATTACGCAGTTAATAACCAATCTTTTATAAATAATTACAAGGAAATGACTTTCATTTCTTTCGAACACCAACAATATTTTTATTCGTTGCTAGGTGACGTGGTGGATTATAGACAATCATATAAAACCTTCTCCAACAAAATATAGTTGTGAGTCTTCTAAGACCATTTTATAATTTAGGGTTCTATTTTCGAAAAAATAGGCTTGAAAGTGCTAAGTTTTGCTGGAGTCGAGGATTCCCACCCCCTAACAACTAAACCGCTGTATTTGGAAATTTGAAAATTAGATATGGACGCGATAATGGCAACTACGGAACCCTGCATTGCGCGTGGCCCGACACGCACTTAGCCGGTTTTTTTCCACTAGCCGGCACGGCAGCATGAAAAGCAAAATTGTATGATGCCGTCCCGTCGCCGTTGCCGGTCAGTAGAAAGACGCTCCATATAATTTCATACGTTTTGAATTCCCCGGCAGCCGGGCCGGTGCCGGTGCCGTGTTGGCTAGTGGAAAAACGCACAATGATTCCGTACTACCACGTAGCGGCTTGCGCAACGTGCATCTAGTTTATTATTTGCCATGGTAGAGACCATAGTAGCGCACACTCGTATGTTGTGGAAAGCGATACATATTCAATTCAATATATTTATTCAAAATAGGTGCATATTACACTCTTTCTGATAGCCATAAAACTAATAATAACAATGTTATTTGTGAAGAATCAAGAAATAAGCAATAATTAGTTAATAACGTCAAAATTCAATCCTTATATAAACCAGATTATGTCATAAGAACATGAAAACAATATGATATGAAAAGTTATACGTAAAAAAATACATAAAAATTATACATAAAAAGAAATTATATATCAGAAGTTATACATGAAAAAATACGATTAAATAGATACAGCGTTTTGACAGACGGATAGATGAAGGGTGGCGTTAGCTTATTAACAGGGCCCCTTTAGCAAACTATATATGTAAAGTATATATGTATATTAGGTCTAACATACAGTATGGACACTCCCTGCCGCTCTCTAGATTGTGACCTCACCCCCTCGTCACCCAGATTGATGCAGATTGGTTACAGTTTGGTTGTCGAACGTATAGGATTTCTTTTTTTTATTCACAATTGGTAAGCCCTTGGCATCATCATGGATGCGGGCAGCGCAGAACCGGTCGTCGTGGCGATCCTTAGGGCAGGCCCATGTCCAGCAGTGGACTTCCTTCGGCTGATATGATGATGATGATGATGATGGCATCATCTTGCCGCCATTTTGTTTGTTGTGTCATTCGGTTTTTTGAAAAGTCATTTCTGGCCGGTTGTATGAAGTGTCCAGGGTGTGCTATCTAGGTACGTTTTGCTATAGGTATCAAAGCATAAAAAAAAAGGAGACAAACAAATTTGGCGCCCAATGTGAGACATAATTTTTCTTAGCGACTTTTTCAGTAGCTTTTCCTTTCATCTGTGCTTAGATAATTCCAGTTACGATAATTCCAATAAATACTGATGGTTCGCATCTGTGCGCCTTAACTACGATACGGCTAAAATATTACGTTTTCCTATCTAAGCCTATTTAGCCGACCATTCATTAAAGTACCTACTCATCATCATCATCAAATCAGGCGAAGGACGTCCACTGCTGGACATAAGCCTCCGCCAAGGATTTCCACGATGACAGGTTCTGCGCTACCCGCATCCAGCGGCTTCCCGCGACCTTCACCAGGTCATCGGTCCACCGAGTGGGAGGTCTGCCTACGCTACGTTTACCGGTGCGCGGTCGCCACTCCAGAACCTTGCTACCCTAACGGCTATCCGTACATAAAGAACCTACTTTTTTTTTTTAAATATTTTAGCTTTGACTGCGACAAAAAAAACAAATCTTGTCAACAGGTAGTAAAATCCCGCGCTTCCACTTCTCTCGAAGAACTGGAGCGGCGTATAAAGGAACAGGAGCGCAGAGCTGCGTACGCGCAAACAGAATACCGCCGCGAACTAGAGAGGGCGACACTAGCGCTCGAACACAAGGAGGGCATTATACGGAGCCTGATTGATAAGGTCGCCGACGTCGAAGAGGTTAGGTAAGTTTTCACAGCTTATTTGATAGCTCAGCTGTTTTTCGCTTCTACGCATTTCGTTAAGGTGGTTCGTTTTGGTTATGGCGCGAATTTCAAATTTTTCAAGTTTTTCTGTGAATAGGGATGACGAATGCTAGTCATCTGAGTTACTTTTTATCATCTGTCAAAAACGTCATTTTCGTCAAACGTCAAAAACCAATGTCCATTCAAAATATACTTTTTGTCTGCAGATTGAGTCAAACCAACGCCCATTTTATAATTTACTTTTAAAATAGAATTCTTGTCTGCAGATTGAGTCTAACCAACGCCCATTTTTAAAATTTCCTTTTAAAGTTGAATTTTTGTCTCCAGATTGAGTCAAACCAACGCCCATCGTCTCCAAGGCATCGTATCTGACTCTGAGCCTTCACCTCCAAGCGTAGCTCGCCAGGAGGAGGGGAAGAAACCTGCCAAACTGGTTCACACTGGAGGCGGGTATTATCAGGAAAAGGGGGGCAAGAGCAAAGGAAAGGGATGATAACAAAGGCTAAAATCCGACCACGGAAAAAAGTAGTCTTGGTAGACACTTACGGTAGACTTACCTTTTGGTTTTTGTATAGAGTAAAGTTATATATTTCGAAAATTGGCCTAATTATTGTGGATATTTAATTTTGTATATAGTTTGTTAAATCACATATTACATGGTACATAGGTTACTAGATAAATTTTGCAAAACGACTTTATTTTTTACAATTGCTCAAAGTAATTTCCGTTACAGTTATTAAATTTAGTCATGCGTAAAAACCAATCAATAAAAATATCTATTCATTTGTTTTCTAGAAGTACAGCACACTCATGATCCCAAGCTCTCAAAAGTTCCTCGTCGCTGGTAAATTTCCGCCCTTTCAGCTTATCTTTGATAATAGGAAATAAAGCAAAGTCACAAGGCGCTAGGTCGGGGCTGTATGGTGGATGCTCAACCATTTTTATCCTAGCAGTTGTCAAAAAATTCACTGTGAGAGCCGCTCGATGTGCCGGTGCATAATCATGGTGAAAATGCCAAGTACCGAGTCTGGAGTTGGAACGTATTTCCTTAAGTTTATCAAGCACCTGAGGTAAACATTCATTAGTGTACCAGTTAGCTGTTACAGTACGCTGACTGTCCAGAACTACTCGATCGATTATACAACGGCTAGTAAAAAATACAGCTATCATCTTCTTTTTAACAGATTTTGATTTGCGGGGTTGTGTTGGCGTAGGCTCATTTTCAAAGAGCCAAACTTTGTTTTTACTTTTAGATGGCACATCAATAATATAGCCAAGTTTCATCACCAGTGACGATGCTGTTAACATAAGCACTTGACCCGTTTTAATTTTTTTTTAACAATTTTTTACACCATAATACACGACAGTCCTTTTGCTCCTCTGTTAGGTCGTGAGGTACCCATAGAGTGCAAACTTTTCTTACTCCAAGATTTTCCTGCAAAATTGTGAACACTTGGTGCACTGATGCCCAGGGCTTCTTCTATTTGCCTATAGGTCATTCGAAGATCAACTCTTAACATTTCTTCTATTTTGGCAATGTTATCTGGAGTACACACGTCACTGGGTCTTCCCGATATTGGTGCATCAGAAACTTCGAAATTTCCACGTTTAAACTCACAATACCTACGGTAAACAGTCGTACGATAAGGGCAGTTTTGTTTGAATACAGATTGCATTTCCTTGAGACAGTCATCTAACGACATACCCCTCTCAAAGTTATAACGAATTACAACTTGTAAGTCGTCTCTAGACCACGCCGACATCTTTAAATATTAAATCTATTTTTTTAATTAAAAAAAATTGTGTATTGCAAAACTTATCTAGTAACGTAGGTATGTACAAAGGCCAGCACAACAAGCTAGACACTCGTAGTGCGATTGTGATCTATACGCATACGCCATAAGAACGGTACAAGGTCCAAAGTGTCTAGCTTGATGTGCTGTCATCTGTACATAAAAAAAATAGAAACTAGACATTTGAAAACTGTGTTAATATCTTGATGAAATAAAATATATATGAAGGATGTATACAAAGAAAAGAAAACCAAGAAAAACAAAATTCCTTCCATGAAATTTCTGGCGCTTACGATGTTTTGGTCGCGAGAGAACTATGAGTTAGGCGATTTAGCGCTGCGTGTTTTAATAGTTTCATTAGATGATATAAATGTTTTAGCGCTGCAGCGAAGTTTTTTGTTAAGAAGAAGTCGAATCTCAATTACAAATCATAATATCACCGTTAGTTATTTAATTAATATTCTAGTCATTAGTCCTATTTTATTTTGTTAATGTTAAAAATGTATTTGTAAAAGTGATATTCAGTAGGTGTTATTTATTTGAAAATATAAGTTATTTAGTACCTATGTGAATAATATTTATTTTTAACTTCCTTAAAATATTAACTGCCTCGTGAAATATATTATCCGGCGTCGTTCTTCATAATCATCATCATCAGATCAGCCAAAGGACGTCATAGGCCTTCCACAACGACCGGTCCAGCATTGCGCGCATCCAGCGACTCCACGACCTTAAGGCGATGCATTAGAAACTTTGGTCGCAGGGATCTCGATTTTTCTCAGCAATTACAAAACATATGAATGTAAAGATATTTTGTAACCTGATTCTTCATTTCAATGACTTCATTTTGCCAGTTGCAGAAAAACGATTCGTTAACTTTTATTACAGAAAAAAATATAGATTTACACTTTCTGATGTATGTATGTATTCACTGTTGGTAAGCCCTTGGCATCATCTCACCTGATGGTAAGTGACGATAATGCCAAAGATGAAAGCGGGTTTACTAAGATTCCCCAACGCAATGGAGAACTGGATATCTTATCTTCAAGCCGAAACACATAAATGTTGTTAAAACTGATGTTTGGCGGCAAGACTTAGACAAGATGGTGGTAGCTAGCCAGGCGGGCTTAGAAAATGCCCTACTACCAACCAAACTGAGTCTTACATGTTGACCCCGCCGAGTATCGAACCCGCGACCTCCTGGTGTGAAGTGAATGGACTAACCATTATGCCACGGAGGCGGTTAATATATCATAAGATACTAATTACATTACATGATGTCAGATTATACAAAAATTAAAAACAATCAATTATCAGTTTACAATGTCAATAAATTTCTCCGTAGCTCAGAGGCAAAGTTCACTGGCTTTACACAGGAGGTCGCGGGTTCGATTCCCGGCGGGGTCAATTGTAAGACTCGGTATGGTTGGTGGTAGGGCATTTTCTAAGCCCGCATGGCTAGCTACCACCATCTTATCTAATTCTTGCCGCCAAATATCATTGGTGTGTTCCGGCATGAAGATAAGATAGCCAGTTCCCCATTGCGTTGGGGATTCTTGGTAAGCCCACTTTCATCTTCGGCAACATCGTCACTTACCACCAGGTGAGATGTTGTCAAGGGTTTTACCAATAGAGAATGGTCGCCACTCGAGAACTTTACTATCCCAACGGCCACCTGTTCTATGAGCAATGTGCCCCGCCCACTGCCACTTAAGTTTAGCAATTCTGAGAGCTATGTTTACATTTTGCCTTAGTCTATCAGTATTCCCCATATTTGAGATTAATGTATGGATAGGGCCGGTGCATTATATTTGGTCGAAGTGTGCAGGTTGTTAAGTTGTTAACGACGTATGGCAATTTATTGTTCAGACTTCTATGATGGCGATAGACGAGAAAGAGACTGTCATTTTTCATCATCATCATCATAATGTCAACCGGAACAGGGGAAGTCACAACGACTAACTGTTCCTGCGCTGCCCGCATCCAGCGGCTTCCCACGACCTTCAACAGTTCGTCGGTCCGCCAAATGCGAGACCTGCCTACGCTATTACTTTTAGTGCGCGGTCGCTACTCAGGAACTACTACCCCAACAACCATCTGTTTGACCAATCGACTATATGATAATATCCTCCCTCACTAATATCATACTAATATTATAAATATGTTTGTTTGTTACCTTTTCACGCTTCAACACCTGGACCAATCTTGATGAAATTTGGCATTCAGGTAACCTCTATCACTGGGAAGAACATAGGATACCTTTTTATCCCGTGAAAATAGCATAGTATGATGCAGTTCCTGAGGGAAGTGAAAAAAATACTCTTTTTTAGGTTAATTTCTTTGACAACGCATCAGAACAATATTTTTTTAAGTTAAAAATTTGAGTGCGTTTGTCTATATCTCACCTGATTGTTGTGATTTTTGCACAGAGATGGTTGAAGAGGTGTGAAATAACTACAAAAAGATCGCTTAATAAAGTGTGCAATAAAGTTTTTTCAATCAAATGACATATATATCAACTCATATACGTCCCCACCGAGGGGCTCGAGCCTACCCTGAACTAGGGCGATAGGGCCTTAGTCGACCACGCGGGCCCAGTGCGGGTTGGTCGACTTCAAACACAACCTTTGAGTTTCTTCGCAGGCGTGTGCAGGTTTCCTCCAATGTTTTCCCTTCACCGTAAGAGCGTCGGATAAACGTACTTATATATGAAATCTAAATACGAAAACACATTGGTACGTGGCAGGATTCGAACCACGACCTCCCGGACAGGAGGTAATGGCCCCCGCCATTACGCCACCGACTAAAGTGTTGACTTGCTATAATTAGTAAATTAGCAGTAGTTCTGCTAATGCACATCCTGACATAGTGCGCGAGGGATCTGGGGAAAACTCACTTCCACCCTCGCGCACGTCGGCGTCGCGTCGCAACGGAAATATGTGGGAGCAACGGATTGAAGTGAATTTTGTATAGAATTGGTTGAGGGGGGGGGGGGGGGGGGGGTAGTGACCTAGACTGCTAATTAGAATAGCCCGATATAGTTCCCTAGGGATCTGGAAAAAAAATCATGTCCACGCTTGCGAGCCGCTTGCGGCTCGCACACCACTCACACTCAAAGATAGTCATAAAAACTATCACCATGCGCGCGAAGCCGCGGGCAAAAGCTAGTTAAGTAGTAAATGACACGGTAGTAGTTGTAGTACCTTGTTTAAAACCGAATAAAGAATTACTTAATACTTACTTACTTACAGTATGGCTTACAGTAGCGCAACGACTTTGACTTCGGGGCGTAGGTAGTTTGGCAGGCTGTGCCCGCCGCCCGCTGCCTCGCAAGTACCCTTCCGTTGCTCTGCGTAAGTACATTCGTTGCGCTACGTTAGTACTAGTATATATCATCATCATCATATCAGCCGAAGGACGTCCACTGCTGGACATAGGCCTCCCCCAAGGATCTCCACGACGACGAATATACATGTATAATTTTTTTGATTTTTTTTATTTAATTCCGAGCTGTTTTATATAGTTATTCACCTTTTAAACCTTCTCTGGACTTCCACAAATAATTCAATACCAAAATTAGCCAAATCGGTCCAGCCGTTCTCGAGTTTTAGCGAGACTAACGAACAGCAATTCATTTTTATATATATATATATATATATATATATATATACTTTGCCTATAACTAGGCACATTGTGATTTTATTTTATTTAATCACATTTGTACAAATAAACCTTGTTTAGTATCTCAAGGAAGTTAAAATAGATATACCTACATAAGTAAATATAATTAACCTTCCTTTCTGGTATGGTATGTGATTTTAAACATATAAAAAGAGCCACCATTATTATTTAAGTCTTACCGCCAAACATCATTGATAACAGCATTGATGCGTTACGGCTTGAAGATAAGATAGCCAGTTACCCATTGCCTTGGGGAATCTAGGTAAGCCCGCTCCGATCTTTGGCATCACCGACACTTAATTACTGGAACTTGTATTAAACAGGCTCCAAAGCCTCGAACATCGCTGCAAAGTCGTCTGTCTATCGGTGTTCTACAGGATTCATTTCGGAGAGTGTGCCCTAGAGCTTCACGACCTCATTCCCCCCTCTCCAATTCATCATCTCGCGACCAGGCGCGGAGGGCGATTCCAACCCTTTGTCGTTAATGTTCCAGCTTTACGCACGAAGCGTTTTGCTTCTTCGTTCATTATGCGAAAGGCCAAAAAGTGGAATTCCCTGCCGGCGTCTGTATTCCCCGATTCGTTTAATTTGGGAATCTACAAGACGAGAGTGAATAGGCACTATTTGAGCTTGCGTGTTACATCTTCAGCTGCATCGGCACTTACCATTAGGTGAGGTGCAGCCGAACGCACTCAAATTTTTAATAAAAAATAAATAAAAAATACCATCATAGATTAGATGATGCTAACGGCTTACCAATTGTGGATAAAAAAAACGTGCAAGAGGAAGAACACCACTGACCACAGCGCCACATCCACATGACCGCATCCGGTGGAAGATCACTATGTGGTCACGATCCTCAGCATTGAAGAAACAACGGAGAAGAAAATATTTTTTCCCATTTATTATATTTCTTTAAAACTAAGGTTTGGGAAGTATCGACAGTCTCAAAGTCTCGGGACGTCCCGGGATTTCGAGATTTCTCAGAATCAAATTAAAATCTAGTTATTTTAGCGAGATCTAGTTATCAATTAAAAAAAAACTTTATTATTTTCATGATATCAGTTTCTTTCTTAGGCATTTTTAACCTCGCTGAATAATACTCTCACGAATGGATTTACTCCTTGTGATTTCCCCTAATTGTAAGTTCACCCTCTGTCGCCAAGCGGGAAATTATTTCAGACATAGACTTTCTTGCTAAATATCTTGTTATTTCAGACTGCTTTTAAGTTTTTTTTTTGTGATTCCGGGTCGTTAGATGTCGCAGGATGTATATCTGATTTTGATTCTTCCGGTTGATTTACAAAAATATTGTGGAATCTTTAGAGATGCCTGTCAAGGCCAATAGCACACCCTGGACACTTCATACAACCGGCCAGAAATGACATTTCAAAAAAGAATAGACGTAACAAACAAAATGGCGGCGAAATCCTATACGTTCGACAACCAAACTGTAAGCAATCTGTAACAACCTGGGTGACGAGGGGTTGAGGTTGCAATCTAGAGAGCGACAGGGAGTATCCATAGTGTTTGGGAAGTAGTGCAGAAAACTGAAAGGGGAGCCAGAGGCGGTCATTTGGAATAGATTTGACTTAATACACTGGTAGCCTATGTCTTACGGTTTTCGAGATATTAGCAGTAACTATTTAGTAATCTGTCATATTAGCTTTTTAATTTTCAGATTTTGTACATAGAAAATTGAGCCGGATCACGCGTCAACTCCAATAGCGGCAATATGTAACTATGTTAATATTAGGTACTTACGTGAAATATCCTCCTTATCTATACGTAAGGCTCTAAAACGATTAGTGCTCTTTATCAGTTGACTGTGTGTTAATATATCGTCACAAACAACAATAAATTGCAGAACGAATTTGTGTCTCGTTCGATGATCATTTAATTTAGTGAAAAGCGACACGAAAAAGTGATTTTTGATTAAGTATCTTGTGTTAAAAAGAGTAGATTTGGAAACTTTTGTGCAAGTATTTGTGTAATCGTGGTGTACCATCATTATCATCCTCCTTGGTGTGTTGCGTATAGACGTTCAGCGCCGGCCCTGGGGTAGAGCGAGAGGAGCGGTCGTTCTAGTATACTAGGACTCTAGGAGGTAACGACAAATTTAGTAACGATAATGAGAGGATAATTGAGAGGATAAATGCCAACCCTCTGATTTTAAATATGTCGGTCTGCCTGCACTAAATGAACTTATAGCGCCTGAAAAACTAGTTTTCGTGACCAAAAAAAAAACGATAAGGGAAATGGCTGAGTAAGATAGAAAACGAAAGAACTGGTTGTACTCATGACAACTATGCAAAAACGGACCAAATATTCGGTTGCGTTATGGAGCAATGCCCGTTAGTTGTTGAAATAGCGAGTTTTCTGTGCCAGGATCCCACCCCCTTGCCGGAACCCAAAGTTGCAAATGACGAAAAAAAATCCTATAAAAAAACATTAAAAACAATGGTGTCGCCTCCCATTTAAATCGTTTGCGCGTGGTCCCATTTCGCTATCTCCAAGCGAGATAGGAATTCCAGGCAGCTTTAGGACTCCGGCTGGGGGGTGGGATCCTGGCACAGAAAATTCGCTATTTTTACTACTAACGGGCGTTGCTCCATAACGTAACCGAATTTTTGGTCATTTTTTTGCTTAATTGTTATGAGTATATAACCAGTGCTTTCATTTTATATCTTACTCAGCCATTTCCCTTATCGTTTTTTTTTGGTCACGATAACTGGTTTTTAGGCGTTATACCTTAGGCGTTGGACCGACATATTTAACATCTGAGGGTTTATCCTCTTGATTGATAAACTTAGGATAAATCCCTTAACCTAAGTTTATCAATTTCCGTTACCGTTATCAAATTTGCCATGACCTCCTAGTCCAGGTGGCAAGGGGTGCAAAAAAGCCAAATGCAAAAAACAAATTTCCACCGGCCTTTTGAGAGGCGCAGGGGCAGTGTTGGCAGATCTGATCAGATTAAAAATCCTTGACGCTGAAAAATCTGTGGATTTCTGTAGATTCCTTCTAGATACATCCATAGATCTACAGACTTTTTTTGAAAGATAAATCTGGCTATAAGAAGTGCCTAGACTGGCCGTGCACCTATTCCCTAAACCGCATTTCTTGAAAACTGAAGTACAATGTGAAGTGCAAGCGTTGACCAAAAGGCGCTGAAAGACCATCTTGCTCTACCCACCCTGATCCAAGGGCTAGGGCCGGCGCTGTAGACGTCTGGCTTAAGGCAGAGGGTTTAAACCTTTCCCAGACACAGATAAGGAAACGCAGGTCTGTCCTGACAACACCCTCGGCCTCCCTGGCTGAACCTGCAGGTACGACCAAAGAGATATATATACACTAAGTTTTCGCGTGGTTCGCCAGCAGGGTTGCGCCGCTTTTTAAGGTTGGAGCCTTGCGAGTAACACTAAGTCATGCCGAGCTTCATGTCATGTCTTGAGACGGGCTGCAGACCCACCGGGCGGAATGCAATACAGTGTAAAACAGAGTTAACATATAGTATTGATAAATACGAACAGCTGATAAAGTTTTTCAGTTGTAGTTATCTACTGCTGCCGTTGAGTTCCTTACTATAGCCTGTCAACTTTGTGCGCGGTACGCCTGCGGTACGGGCGGGTAGGCGGGGGCGCGGTAGCACGACGCGACACGATCTCCGCGGGGGCGCTTGAGACTAGCGGGGAAGGGCACGAGCCTCCCCCGCGGAGATCTTCCCGCACACCCCGCCTCAGCTGCTCAGGCGTATTGCGCACGAAGTTGACGGGCTATAATGTTATAAACGCGAAAGTTTTTATGGATGTTTGTTACCCTTCCACACCACAACAGATTGACGGATCTGGATGAAATTTGGTAGGTAGACAGATTAGGAACTAAATTAACATAAAGGCTATTTTTTTCCACGCTCGAGAGCCGCTTGCTGCCACTGGAAGACAGTCATAGAAACTAAGTTCACGCGAACGAAGCCGCTGGCAAAAGCTATAGCTTAAAAAACGTGCAGACATTATCGCTATACTTTTCCCCACTGACACTAAAATAGACAAGATTGTTTAATTGAGTGAAAAGTAAATGGATTCCAAATATCGTAGGTCACCCTAATCCTACCATTGCCTCCTTTTGAAGCACTCCCTCTAAAGCGAAAAAAAGAAAATTATTACAAGTACCTATTACAAATAAGTATGTCATCATCATATCAGCCGAAAGATGTCCACTGCTGGACAAAGGCCAAGGATTTCTACGACGACCAGACGTGCGCTGCCCGCATCCAGCATCTGGTGAAGGTCGCGGGAAATCAGTATGTACTTAATATTCATTAACGCTAAAAGATTCTCGATAACTAATTTATGTTTAATTTACAGTTTTAGAGAACGTGACATAATAAAGAGAAACGCTAAACACGATAAAAAAACCGACGTTAATCTCTACAACTAAGTACAATTGACTGCCTCCGAGGCGTAATGATTAATTCCATTAGGTTCACATTAGGAGGTCGCGGGTTCGATTCCTAGCGGAGTCTAACTTTGTAAGACTCGGTTTGGTTGGTGGAAGAACGTTTTCTAAGCCAGGCGGGCTATCACTATCTTACTGTCTTGCCGCCAAACATTGATGTTAACAACATTAATATGCTACGGGTTGAAGATAAGATAACCAGTTCGCTAGTGTTACCAATTGTAGATTACATTTAGCATTTGTTTTTGTTTACTTTCTAAAAAGTACGTAACCTATTTAAAAAAAAATTGTACAGGATGAACCTGGAGGCATAAATTTATAATTAAAAAATAATCATTAAAATCAGTTCACAAAGTATTTAAAAAATCATGCAGTCAAATAGGAGTTTGAAGGATAAAAAGGATTTTTGAAGTTAATTGAAAAGGGAGCGGCAAGATTAAGGTGGCTTACTCTATAACTACATAATATCCTTATTTAATTTTATAAGTACAGCATAACTATTACGTGTCTAACTAATTGAGAACCTCGGTGGCGTAACGGATAGGGCCGCAACCTCCTGTCCGGGAGGTCGTGGTTCGAGTCCTGCCACGTACCTATGTGTTTTCGGATATCGATTTCATATGTACGTTTATCCGACGCTCTTACGGTGAAGGAAAACATCGTGATGAAACCTGTACGTACACGCCTGCGAAGAAAATCTAAGTTTGTGTGTTAAGTCGACCAACCCGCGCTGGGCCCGCGTGTTCGACTAAGGCCCGATCGCCCTAATTCAGGGTAGGCTCGATCCCCTCGGTGGGGACGTAAATGAGCTGATTTGATGATTGATGAACTATTACGTGACATAACATTGAAGTCCAGGAATAGTTTGTGCGACAATCACGAAACGGTCAAGTCTTACCTTTTTCCAAGATGTAGAGTTTTAGGTAAAGTTAGATGTAGGTAAAGTTGTTTGTTATTAATTGTTAAAAATGTGGGACAATCAAGAGCATTTCGAACTATATATACTTTAGACTTGAGATAGGCCCCGTGGGCACAGATTACTAAATAGTTACTTCGTAACCGTGGGCAACTATGCGAAGCACAAATGGGAGCTCCGCTAGGGACTTGGCTCTACAAGAGATCTCATAACTTTTTAACAGTGAAAGCATAGGCGCTTGTGAGTCTTGGTATCCAACTTTACATGATTTTAGATAATAACACGTATAGGAACACTCGTCCGTCTGTCTGTCACAGCCAATTTGCTCCGAATCTACTAGACCAAATCAGGTGAAATTTGGTGCAAATTTACCCAAACACATATGTGCAAAGAATTTTTTTTAATAAGTGTCAATTTCGGGGGACAAATTAGGAAAATTAAAAAAAAAAGTTTTGCAAACCTTACTGTGTCGCTTACAGTAGCGCAACGAATGTACTTACGGAGAGCAACGGAAGGATACTTGCGGGGCAGCGGGCGGCGGAGCACAACCTGCCAAACTCCGCGAGTTTTGCAGGCTGACTACAGGCTAGTATGCTAGTTCCTACGCCCGGTGGCGGCATCGTGCGACATCAAAGGCGTTGCGCTACTGTAAGTCATATCGTAATACTGTGAACTGGGAAACGGGGCAGCATTTTTAACCCCCGACGCAAAAAAGAGGGGTGTTATAAGTTTGACCGCTATGTGTGTGTGTGTGTCTGTGTGTGTGTCTGTGTGTGTGTCTGTGTGTCTGTCTGTGTGTCTGTCTGTGGCACCGTAGCTCTCAAACGGGTTAACCGATTTGGATGCGGTTTTTTTTATTTACAAGCAGGTTTTTTGGCGATGGTTCTTAGATACGTTTTATCAAAATCGGTTCAGCCGTTTCAAGGTGATCAGCTCTTTTGTTAGCTGCGCTAGGGTTCTTAGGCTCTTAATGTGTATTTACTTTACTTTCAAACATACATGTGACCAAAAACTTGAAACACTCATGTATGCTTAATAACTATGCAGGATTATGGAACTCTTGGTCTGATGCTGCAGCCAGGATATCCAGAACACTAGCACACTCTTAAAAAAATAATAGCAGATATGTCGTGTTTGGATTCGTTTTGATCAGTATTTGATTCTGCATACAATGCAATGGTGGCAACACGGTGAGCTGATGCTGCGGCCAGGATATCCAGCACACTAGTACACTCTTAAAAAAATAATAGCAGATATGTCGTGTTTGGACTCGTTTTGATCAGTATTTGATTCTGCATACAATGCAATGGTGGCAACACGGTGAGCTGATGCTGCGGCCAGGATATCCAGAACACTAGCACACTCTTAAAAAAAGAATAGCAGATATGTCGTGTTTGGACTCGTTTTGATCAGTATTTGATTCTGCATACAATGCAATGGTGGCAACACGGTGAGCTGATGCTGCGGCCAGGATATCCAGCACACTAGTACACTCTTAAAAAAATAATAGCAGATATGTCGTGTTTGGACTCGTTTTGATCAGTATTTGATTCTGCATACAATGCAATGGTGGCAACACGGTGAGCTGATGCTGCGGCCAGGATATCCAGCACACTAGTACACTCTTAAAAAAATAATAGCAGATATGTCGTGTTTGGATTCGTTTTGATTAGTATTTGATTCTGCATACAATGCAATGGTGGCAACACGGTGAGCTGATGTTGTTAAAATCCGTTAAATTTTTGACATACCTACGTACCTGAAACTATGACTAACTGTGAACTAAATATTATTGAGATAAACCTTCGCTTTGATTTCTTATATAAACCCCCGACGCAAAAAGAGGGGTGTTATAAGTTTGACGCCAATTTCTGTGTGTTTGTGTCTGTTTGTCTGTGGCATCGCAACTCTCGAACGGATGGACCGATTTTGATGCGTTTTTTTTTACGTGAAACAAGTTTCCTTGCGGTGGTTCTTAGCTATAATCGATAAAGATCTGTTCAGCCGTTTGAGGGTTATCAGCTCTTATCTAGGTGACTAAGGGATCTGGGCAACTTATACAGGTCTGATCGATTCAAAATTTGGTGCCCTGTTAATGTAAAAATATTGCAAAACCATGATAACCTTGAACTGTTGATGCAGCATCTTCTAGAATCTACAGAATACCCAACTCCTCAAAAACTTTCAGTAGAAGTATCGTGTTTGGGCTCAAAAAAAATATTCAAAACAATTTATTTCAAATAGGTGTTACACACACTTTTAAATAGAATTAGAATAGAAATTATTAGAATAGTCTCAATGAATAGGTGTTAGATATAATATGGTAACCTTGACCTGATGCTGCAGCATCTCCTGGAATCTGCTGAAGCAGCGGTTAAAAATGTAAAAAACTTCCATGGGTCCATGGATTTGAAGTTTAGAGTTATAACACATTTAATTGCAGCTTCAAACAAGGGAGGTGAGCAACTTCCACAGGCTTGATCGATTCAAAATAGGCTAGATTTTGTGTCGCAGTATCGTGTTTCGTCCCGGAAACTATTTGTATGAATGTGGGGGTAGAGTTTCGATTGTATGTAATAGTTATGTAAAGTTTAAAAAGCACGAAATAAAAATTAAATTAAAAATTTAAAAAACCCCCGACAAAAACCTCTAAAAACTAAACAATAATATGTATTGACCCTTTGAGTTTAATTTAAGTAGTAATATTTTGATCCAAGAGTCGTCGCGTAGGGGGACCGCTAAGTAAATAAAATAAAAACAGAATACAACTGATTTACTTTACTACAACTAATTAGTAATAACTTCACAACTTAGCGGTCCCCCTACGCGACGACTCTTGGATCAAAATACTACTACTTAAATTAAACTCAAAGGGTCAATACATATTATTGTTTAGTTTTTAGAGGTTTTTGTCGGGGGTTTTTTATACTATATAAGCATTTCGTCGTATTTTCGAACCATCATAACTTCGGTCCGGATGATGATTGAAAAGTGAAATTTTTAGGATGTGACATTCTTGGCAGACTTATTTCGATTTTCGAACGTTTCAGATTTATTGACGTCTGAAACACAAAGATGTTGGGTTGGCTGGAGGAGATCCCTGTTTGGGATAAGTCCGCCTTTGTGCATGCTACTGTTATTCTGTATCTATAATTGTATATTTTGTTGTAGAATAAAGAGTTCACAAACAAACAAACGATTTCAAGACGATCTGTGATCATCAAACCTCGGGTACCTCCTGAAGTCCTAGCTGACAAAAATTTGGTATGTAAGCTAGAAATTGCATATAAAAAACGGAAAAAATATAAATCAGAAACGTCCCCCTCTAACCCTCTTATAGGGCTCGCATTTCTCGAAACCCGAAGTTTTAATCCGTCTGAAAAGATTTAAACAAAGTTATGTCAGTGTCAAAGTGGTTTATCAGGGATTCGTTAACCAAGGGTCCGTTGTCTTAAATGCCACCTGCGGCAAACTAGCTATTGTGCCGCTAGCGGCAAACTTGCATTCTTTTAGAGATTGCTATTATTCCTTCAGTAGGTACTGTAGAATTCGTTGCGCTACTGTAAGCCGCTATATTTTAATACTGTGCCCTGTTCGTCTTGGCGAAGTCTTCTTCAGACGCGGTCGCTGAAAGAAAGCTAGCGCACTTAATAAAAAATGTTTTTTTAGCTCAATATTTTTTTAAATATCCTGCTCAGCGTAAATAAGAATTTTAATCCAATGACATGAACTGAAGGCATTGACGGCCCTGGCCTAGTGCAATGAGAAAACCCACATAAACTGAAGTTATTCGCACAGAGATAACAAGTTCATTTAAACTTGGTAAATTATGTACGAAAAGATTTTGGTTTTTTTTGCGTCATTGCATGTCAAAGCATATTTCATGACTAGCTTTTGGCCGCGGCTTCGCTCGCATGGACATCGTTTTTATGGCTGTCTTTGAGGGTGAGTGGTGCGCGAGAGTAGGCAGAACCCTCGGGAACTATATCTCGCTATTCTGATCAGCAGTTTATGTCACTTTCCCATCTCCTCAACTTTTTCTATACAAAAAAACCGGACAAGTCCGAGTCGGACTCGCCCACCGAGGGTTCTGTACAAATGTGTAGGTATATAATATAAATCATAACATAGCAAACTGTTAGGTACTACATACACCAAAATTATTACGTACCTGCCTATACATACAAAAAAGGGAAAACATTTTTTTTCATTATCGTCATAAATTGAAAACTATACGTCATAAAAATAATTAAAAATCTGTTTAAGCTTGGGCCAATGATGCCCTTTCATATTATACCTAACATGACATGGTTAACTCAATTTAAAATTTGGACCGCCGTTCCTTGCATAGTTGATCTTTATATCACGTCAATCCGTTGCTCCATTGAAACGCCGACGTGCGCGAGCCTTGAAACGAGTTTTCCCTAGATCCCTCAGGAACTGTTTCAGGTTATGTTAATTAGTGTTCTATCTCATTATAAACCCCCTCAACCAGTTCTGAGCAAAAAATCACAACAAACCGTTGTTCAATTTTTTCGGTTCCCACAGGAACTGCATCGGACTATGCTGTTTTGACGGGATAAAAAGTAGCCTATCTCCTTCCAAGTGACACAGTCTACCTGCATGCCAAATTTCATCAAGATTGCTTAAGGTGTTGAAGCGTGAAAAGGTAACAAATAAACAAACACATTTTCACATTTATAATATTACTTACTAGCTTGTGCCCGCGGCGTTATGACTGTCTTTGAGGGTGAGTGGTGCGCGAGCCGCAAGCGGCTCGCAAGGGTGGACATGATTTTTCTCTAGATCCATCGGGAACTGTGTCATGATATGCTTATTAGTAAATTATGTCATTTCCCACGCCCTCAACCATCTTTGTGCAAAAAATCACAACAATCAATTGTTCCGCTGTCGGTGAGTGAGGACGCTATATCACAAACCTGGTATTTAGGCGTATCTGGTAGGTGGTATCTGGTATACGAGAGGGGAATGTTGCGTTGTAATGTTAAAGAAATTAACCAAAAAAGAGTATTTTTCAGTTTCCCCAGGAACTGCATCGGACTATGCTGTTTTCACGGGATAAAAAGTAGCCTATGTCCTTCCCTGTGACACAGGCTACTTGCATGCCAAATTTCATCAGGATTGGTCAAGGTGTTGAAGCGTGAAAAGATAACAAACAAACACATTTTCACATTCATAATATTAGTAAGGATAGAAAGATAGGAAAACCAGTACAGGTAGCTGCGAATTGAACTTTTAAAAGAACTTACTATTATGACTAAAATAAAAGTGATATAACAAAAGGAAAATGAGTTTATAAAATATTATAAACTAGCTTTTGCCCGCGGCTCCGCCCCGCGTGGACATCGTTTTTATCACTGTCTTAGAGGGTGCGCGGTGCGTGAGCCGCAAGCGGCTCGCGAGCGTGGACATGAATTTTCTTCAGATCCCTCGGGTACTATGTCAGTATATGCTTATTAGTAAATCATGTCATTTCCCACCCCCTTAACCATCTCTGCGCAAAAAATCACACAATCCATTGATCCGTTGCGATGTTAAAGAAATTAACCAAAAAAGAGTATATTTTCAGTTCCCTCAGGAACTGCTTTGGGCTATGCTATTTTCACTGGATAAAAAGTAGCCTATGTCCTTTCTCGTGACACAGACTACCTGCATGCCAAATTTCATTAAGATTGGTCAAGGCGTTGAAGCGTGAAAAGGTAACAAAAAACAAACACATTTTCACATTTATAATATTATATTAGTAAGGATACTAAACAAAAATACATATATACAATATTATATACTTCACAATACACAATCATACGTAGGTACCAAGTTCTATAGTGATTCCTAAATCATATTTATTTTAGACTTCTCCAAGTAATAGAAAAATTACAACGGTTTTCAGTTGTTTAAATATTTTTTTTACGTTCTGTGTCACTGCATGGTGTAACTTGGCAAGTTTTCGCTTTCCATTTTTATTATTTTTAAAAAGTAAGCTTTGCTTACTTGGCGCCTTTGTCATTTAAACTTGCCAAGTTACACCATTATTCCTTTGTATTCGTCCAATAACCAACCTCGATGCCAAAGTTCAAGTTTCTAAGTTACCTGGAAGTGATCTTCATATTTTTCTGATAGGTGGTGATACGGAACCCTTGGTACGCGAGTACCACTCACACTTGGCCGTTTTTTAAATAACCTACCTCGGTGCCAAATTTCAAGTTTCTAAGTCACCTGGTAGTGGTCTATAATTTTAATGAGTCAGTGAGTGAGTGAGTCATAAAAATTGTGATTTTTGGACGTCAATATCTCAGAAATGGTAAAAGACAAATTTATGAAAATTGGGATTTTAGGAGATCGGGGGAGTATTACTAGACACACAAAATCTCAAGTGTGTAGGTCAAACAGATTTTAAGTTACAGGTAGGTCGGAAGTGGCCCGAAATGGTTCGTGTAATATAACCCACAGCCGGTGTCGCCTTTTTCTTTTCGAACTTGACGAAAACACTGCCGTGTGTCTCGAAAATTCGCAAGTGTGTAAGTCAAACAGATTTTAAGTTACAGGTAGGTCGGAAGTGGTCCGAAATGGTTCGTGTAATATAACCCACAGTCGGTGTCGCCTTTTTCTTTTCAAACTTGACGAAAACACTGCCGTGTGTCTCGAAAATTCGCAAGTGTGTAAGTCAAACAGATTTTAAGTTACAGGTAGATCGGAAGTGGCCCGAAATAGTTCGTCTAATATAACCCACAGCCGGTGTCGCCTATTTCTTTTCGAAGTTGGCGGACACACTGCCGTGTTTAATATTTTGTTATGTATAGCTACGTGTCATGTGAGCTGGAGGATAGTCTGATAATGTAAGTTATTAAGCAACTAGCTGTCCCGGCGAACTTCGTTCTACCTCACACTTCACTACCCTACACTACACTACACTACCCTACCCTACCCTACCCCTACACTACACTACCCTACCCTACCATACTCTACATAAGAATCTTCTCCTGACAATAACGAACTCGACAAAAAAAGAATTAGCGAAATCGGTCCAGCAGTTCTTGAGTTATAAAATTACAACGAAAAGTGGCATTGATTTTTATATCTTAAGTTATTATGCAATATGCGAAGCCAATACATAAGTACACCGGGCATAATATCTTCGCATGACAAGAAAAATGACCTTAAATCCATAGGTATCTGTAGCTGTGCACCTAAGCAGATCTTTTTTTTTTACCCTACTGCGACAGAATGAGGACTTTGTTTTTCCAGTGTATGATATGTACGTATGTGGATTTATTTCTTTGGTACGCTCTGAAGTCTAAGCGTGCGAGGTGTCGTTAGATTCGTCTTGATCCCGTGAGTGACATAAGATACATATTTAACCGACTGGTCAAAAAAAGCGTTAAGTCTTTATGCAGGGAGCCGGGTCGTTCCTGTCCCTCTAATATGGGTTGATGGAAACGATGGTTGACTGATGGCTTATACTCGTGACCGGGTGCTGTCCGTGTAAACTGACCTACTCTTGTCAAAGGCGTTATTGACATTCAATGATTTTAATGTATAACTTCTCGTGTCATGTTCTAATGACATATTTTTTTACATCAAGGATTGGATTTTGACGTCGATAACTAATGATTGTTTATTTCTTGATTTTTTACAAGTTGAAGTTAGGGGCGGGCTGGTTTCCGCAACCAGGCGACCACTGCGCCCAATTGGCGTGATTGGCCGGCATCAGTGCCAGCCCAGCTCCTCCAAGAAGCCAAGTAGCCCCCGTAGGTTATCGACGACTTCCTGGAGTGACCTCGGTTCACCGACGTGCACGACCCGATTTTTCACAAATGACATATTTTATGACTATCAGAAATAATTTGCACATATTTTGTATAAATATCTTGAATATTGAATCTCAGTCGGGTTTTCAATTTGTGTAGTTATTATTTTTACCCTACTGCGCCAGACGGAGGGTTATATTTTTCGAGTGTATGCATGTATTTTGTCTTTCTTTTTTTAATTTTCTTTTCTTTGTCTCTGTCTCTTTATTTTCTTTTTTTGTTGTTGTAAGAGATCAAACTTTTCCTTGCGCTAACTGTTTTTGTTTCGGAATGTAAACAAAATAAAATCTGAAATCTAGCCATAATTGTAAAAATTTAATTAAACTATTTTTTTTACACTTCCATTGCCGTTGTTAGCGAGGCACCTTACGTTTAGATTATAGTACATATTTCTTCTATACTTAACATCCAATATGTGACGTTGTTTTTTGTATGGTACACAACGGATTTGCTCAGCTGCATATGTAAGATATATTGTTATGTTAATAATTTAATGTAAATAATTATCTTATTATGATGTGAAAACTGAAACGGGTTCAGTTGGTTTGGTCGCTTGAATCTAGTAAGTATTTTGAATAATTTTATATTTATTTAATTGTTAAATTAATAATTAGTTATTAATAAAATAATTGTGATCAGTCAGTCATTATAATTTTGTCTCGGTTGTTAAAGAACAATGGCGTTTTTTAAACAATACATACGCTTTAAATATTTTTTTATTTCGTACTAGCTTTTGCCCGCGGCTTCGCTTGCGAAGGCGTCTTTTTTTACTCAGAAATAATGTAGCTTTCTACAGGTGAAAGAATTTTCAAAATTGATAGTGAACTACTGATAGTTCCTACAGACACACTCACAAACTTACAATTTTTACCTCTTTTTGATATTAATGTAGATAATTGAATATTAATGATTTATGACTTACTTTTCTTTTACAATATTTTGAAAGGTTTTTTTTTTCAAAATACAATAGTACATGTTGTTTTCTGAAGCGCTTATTTATTCGATATGTTTTTAATTCCTCAATTAAATAATTTGATGGTTGCTGTTAATTTTCTTAGTATTTAATTTTTTTTTCAGGATCGTGCATTAGAAATGTCTTTATTGCATTTAAAAACAAATCAGTTAACAAAAGACGAACAGTATAGAAAAGGCGCACTTATCCCTTTCGGGATCTCTTCCAGTCAACCTTGGTATTAATCATGAACTTATTTTATAATTTTTCAGACATGTTAAGGGGTGCATTAATCTGTATTGCAGTTTCGTTTGCTGCGCGTGCGACGACGGCTCAGGATGCCAACTGTGACTTTGTTGGAAATGTAAGCACTTACATACTTACTGCCTTATCTGTTTACTTGCCTTGTAGAATTTATTTCAAAAATCTTAAATGAACTGTACAATTAAAGTTTATTTATTGTCGTCGGTATATACAGGGTGACTGAATGAACGACCGACGCGTTTAAGGAGGTAAACTAGTAACCCATGTGTACATTTCCTCTCGGTAAAAAAAAGTTAAAATTATTTTGAAATACCTGTGATTTACACATTTTTTGAAATTTGAAATTTCTGTAATTTTGCTTATACTGTGCGGAGCGCATGTTATCTTCCTATCAGAGTCGTTGTCAGCTGTTGCATACGCGTCATAGCGAGCGCAGTAAACGGTAAAAAAGGAGATGAACCTTTTAAAAATAAAAAAAATTAGTAATAAATAGGTGGTGGTTTTTTATGATTAATGTAATGGGTATCGGCTTCTTATACACCTCCTTCAATTTGTCGGTTGTTCAACCAGTCACCCTGTATAAAGTGTAACAAAATTAGCTGAAACTATTTTAACTGGTGCTTCTACAACTTACTAAACTAACAACTTTCCCAAGTCCTACCGCCAAACATCAATGTTAACATCAATGTTATTGATGTGTTTCGGCTTAAAGATAAGATAGCCAGTTCCCCATTGCGTTGGGGAATCTTGGTAAACCCGCTTCCATCTACACTCTACAGCATCATCGTTACTTACCATTAGGTGAGATGATGCCAAGGGCTTACCAATAGTGAATAAAAATGAAAAAAGAAGTCTACTTATGGACTCAGGCAAAGTGTATATGTATATTAGTACTGACATCAGTATGGAAACTCCCTGCCGCTCTCTAGATTGCGACCTCACCCCCTCGTCACCCAGATTGATACCGATTGGTTACCGTTTGGTTCCGCCCCTTAACTTATTCCATCGCTGTTCCCCTACCCAAAGGTTGCCTGGAAGAAATTGCTACCTAGCATTAAGGCCGCCTATTGATAGGCTTTCTTCTATAATGTCAATTTCTTTTTTTTATGTTGTGATGAGAATCATCATCATCATATATACCACAAATCGTCCACTGCTGGACAAAGGCCTCCCCCAAGGATTTCCACAAAAATAATATAAACATATTTGCAATAAAGAATATTGTATAGGATTTCGCCGTAATTTGATTTGTTCCGTCATTAGATTTTTGAAATGTTATTTCTCGCTCGTTGTATGAAGTGTCCGGGGTGTGACTTAGGCTTCCCCGAGTTGAGGGGTTTGCCGTAATCGTCACGCTTGGTAGGCAGGTTGGCGATCACAGTGTGCAATGTGGTGCACAGTACGCGGAAAGGACGCAGCTGTCCATCATCCGGTTTAGTCCTAAAGGACGACGTGATCTCTGACGACACCGACGGGATACATAATGTACACAGGCCAGCATATCAAGCTAGACACTTTGGACTTTTTACTGTTCTTATGCCGTAAGGGTATGGATCAGAATCGCACTACGAGTGTCTAGCTTGATGTGCTGGCCTTTGTACAATTTCAAATTATTTACTTTTCTAGTTAACACTGACTTTTTCTACTTAAGGCGAAGCATTGATTGGAACAGTTGTCTTTGTTTTTTTCTTTACGTGTAAAGAGTAAAGAAAATAACCACACTTTTGCAATTTTTTCTTTTAGTCTCAGTTTTCTAAATGAAAGTATAAAAATAATAACAATCACTTTATAACAAATGATGATGTATTTAAAAAAAATATATACTTTAAAATATTAGTCATAACTACAGTTGAAAGTAACGGTGTAGACCTATCTGTAGGATTTTTTTCTATCGAGCCAAAACTGCTCAATCGTGTTTCTAATAGCTTCTGACTCAAAGGAACATCAACAATAAGGGTATTTTTTTTCAACCTTGGGTTTTCTATCGTTTAGGAGTAATTGACGTCAAAATAACGAAAATCTGTAATATTACCGCCTTAAATGCGGCTTCTTATATTCTGAAATTGATTTCGCCTGCAATCAACTGAAAATTATTCGTAATCTCATAATTTGTTTTAATTCGGTTTTAACCATAGCAATAGGTATACTATATTTACTTAGGTGTTTGTGAAAGTCACGAGCTTGAACTTGAAACGTATCTACCTAACTTGACTGTACATTCGTGTCAGATCTACGATGTGGCTGTGGTGCCCATCTGCTTCTTGATTCTAAACGCTTCGATTTCTATTAATTACACGTAATCGGCGACGTAAGGAATCGTCTACGCCCCGGTACGAGCCCCGGCGCCCGGAGCGCGGGTGGCGGCGGCGATTCCTTGCTCTAAGGAGACGCATTGGAAACTTTGATCGTAGGGATCTCGATTTTCCTCGGCAATTACAAAACATATATGAAAGTGATATTTAGTAACCTGATTCTTCATTTCAATGATTTCATTCTGTCCGTTTCAGAAACATGATTCGATAACTTTCATACTTAACAGAAAAAAAAATCATATTAAAGAACAGAGATTAGCGTTCTACAGGCAAACGAGACCGATTTAAACCTCTAAATTTTCTTAGTCGACTATCTAAACGAACACTTCAATATGGCAGTTAGATTTTTTTTAAATATTGTAGTTTTTAGGGTTCCGTACCCAAAGGGTAAAAACGGAACCCTATTACTAAGACTCCGCTGTCCGTCCGTCTGTCACCAGGCTGTATTTCATGACTTTTCATGACCCGTGATAGCTAGACAGTTGAAATTTTCACAGATGATGTATAACAACAAATACCTACTTAAAATTAGAAAAAGTGAAAGTCTCCATACAAAAAACGTGTTTTTTTTTAAAGTGAAGAAACTAGCGCCATCTAGTATGATAACGGAACCCTTTGTCCGCGGTTCTGAATCGCACTTTATCGGTTTTTAATTGAAGCGATAAAACATTGAAAAAGTGCAAAAGTTTGGTTATTTGCTTTACACGTAAAGAACAAAACAGAGACAACTGTTCCTATCAATGCCTCGAGAAGCAGTTGAGATATGACTTAAGTTCAATACGATAAAAGAAGAGGAAGAAAAAGAGAGACCGTAGATAGTAATTGTGTAAAAATAACTACTATGTATTAAGTGTTTCAGAGTTCTTTACATTAGATGAAAAAAGAAACCCTTATATGATCACTCATATATAACACTTTATTCTTTCACGATTATTCTTACTGATAACGTAATAATTTATCAGATCACTCATATGTCTGTCTGTCCGTCTGTCACCAGGCTGTATTTTATGAACCGTGATAGCTAGACAGCTAAAATTTTCACAGATGATGTATTTCTGTTGCCGCTATAACAACAAATACTAAAAATTTTAAAAAGTGAAAGTCTCCATACTAAAAACGTGTTTTTATTAAACGTAAAGAAATACATGCCATCTAGTATGATGGGTTGGAACACTTTGTGCGCAGTTCTGACTGGCACTTTACTCGTTTTTAATTGAAACGATAAAATATTGAAAAAGTGCAAAAGTGTGGTTATTTCCTATACTCTTTACACGTAAAGAACAAAACAGAGACAAGTGTGCCTCGAGAAGCAAGTGAGATACGACTTAACTTCAATACGATAAAAGATAATAGAAAACGCTAAAAACGTTAAAAAACGGTCTTCCATCGCAACAACTTAGTACATTTTTGAATTATAATTTTTGGTTTTTGTTAATTTTCTAATAAAGTAATATACCGATTTTGATAAAATTTATATGGGACCACATGGGAAGCACTAGCTTTGAAATAAAAAAGAATCATAAAAATCGGTTCACCCAGTCAAAAGTTCTAAAAACATACAGTTGAATTAAGAACCTCCTTCCTTTGGGAAGTCGCTTGAAAACACAGGAAGGAAAAGACTGTAGATAGTATTTGTGTAAAAATAACTACTATGTATAAAGCGATTTTAGGGTTCCGTACATTAGATGAAAAAAGGAACCCTTAAAAGATCACTCATATGTATGTCTGTCCGTTCGCCTGTCTGTCACACTCGATTTTCTCCGAATCTACTAGACGAAGTTTAGACTTGGTTTATTGAGTTTGATTGCCTCATTACATTACAAACATAATTTCGATTTATGGAGTTTTTAATAAGTAATTTTAGGGTTCCATACACACAAACGGCAACCAACAGGACCCTAATACTAAGTCTTCGCTGTCTGTTTGTCTGTCAGCGGGCTGTATTTCATGAACACACAACAATGACACAAGATCAGTATTTGAAGGTGACCATCAGGAGTGCTGCAAAATAGATTCATCATCATCATCATGTCAGCTCATATACGTCCCCACCGAGGAGCTCGAGCCTACCCTGAATTAGGACGATCGACCACGCAAGCCCAGTGAGGGTTGGTCGACTTCACATACAATCTTCGCGTTTCCAAAGTAAACTTACGATTCTATTATTTATCTTCTTTTACCAGCTTCACATCAGGAGGTCGCGGGTTCGATTCCCACCGGAGTCTATTGGTTGATGGAAGAGCATTTTCTACGACCACCTGGCTAGCTATCCAAGTCTTAGAACCTCAACTAAGTCTTACCTAAGTCTTGCTTCTAATCATCAATGTTCACAGCATTGATATGTTCTCCGTCTTGAAGATAAGATAGCTAGTACCCCATTGCGTCGGGGAATCTTGGTAAGTCAGGCCGCACACCAGACATACACTTTTAACACGATAATTGTGGCGAATTCGCGCGCCGCCCGTGTACGCAGTTATAACTGCTAAGTCGAGCGCCCTAATACCTATGTTTCCGTGTGTTGCCTGACAGTGGGAAGGAGTAGGTGAATAAATACGTGGGTATTTTCTAAGGAAGTGGAATATCTGTTACGAATAGGGTTGCCAGGTCCTAAAACTGAATAGCCGGACAGACTACCAAGTTAAGCCGGACTTTTGGATAAAAAGTCCGGACTCCTTTAAAGCCCGCTCTAGACATGAATAAATTTAGTGCATTAGTTAGTCAATCTGTATGTTTAGACGAGGTCATAATCAGACTACGAAGCGCCGTCCCCTTGAGTCACTTTATCACGACGGCGCGTTCGCCCGAATATCCACGTAACTGGAGGTTCACGAAATATAAAAAAGCCTAACAAAAACCGGACAGGCCGGACATCATCTAATTTGACCGGACATGCATCCAAAAAGCCTAACCCTGTCCGGCTTTATCCGGACGCCTGGCAACGCTAGTTACGAAGTAACTTGTATCTCATCTGTGACTATGTGGCGAGACGTTTGCCGCGCATTCTGCATTGCTGCGAATTCAAGAACGAACATGTTCGTTTTTTGTAGCGCAATAACTGCAGCCTTACCACATCCCGGACACTTCATACAAACGAGCGAGAAATGATATACATATAAATAACTGATGTATCTATAGGCATCAATGCAGGTAGGGTTGAATCACACCGGCGGCATTGGCATGGGCATTTTCTAAGCCCGCCTGGCTAGCTACCACCATCTTATCTAAGTCTTGCCGCCAAATATCAGTGTTAACAACATTGGTGTGTTTCGGCATGAAGATAAGATAGCCAGTTCCCCATTGCGTTGGGGAATCTTGGTAAGCCCGCTTCCATCTTCGGTAACATCGTCACTTACCACCAGGTGAGATGTGGTCAAGGGTTTACCAATTGTGAATAAAAAATAAAAAATAAAAAATTGGTAACGAAATGTTTGTTAGATATTTACTGCACGTAATAATCAACAGTGGCTTCCTACTTGTTAGGTAAATTACATGAATAATATTGTTCTTCAAACATAGTTAAATAGGTACGTATGCACCTAAATCCCCCGCTAGTAATATTTCATCGATCCCCGCACGATAAGTCCGTATATTCCCGCGCAAAATTAAAAAAAACCGTAAGCCTTGACGTGACCTGGAGAGCATTGTCCTCGAGGTACCGACCGTTAATAATAATAATCAAGGATAATGTGATAAACTTTAAAAATGCAGACGTAGTCAAATCACGTAACCTTTAACGTGAACCCGGAGAGCAATGACCTCGTGTTACCGACAGTATAAGTAACTATGTAGTAATCTGTGACAGTATATAGAATGGACCGAGTCTTACAAAGTTGACTCCGCAGGGTATCAAACACGAGACCTCCTGGTGGGAAGCGAATGGACTAACCATCACACCACGGAGGCGGTTTAAAATCAATGGATAGTCCATTCGCTTTACACCAGGAGGTCGCGGGTTGGATTCCCGGCGGGGTCAACTTTGTAAGACTCGGTTTGGTTGGTGGTGGGGCATTTTCATAGCCCGCCTGGCTAGCTAGCACCATCTTATCTAAGTCTTGCCGCCAAACATCAATATTAACAGCAATGACGTGTTCCGGCTCGAAGATAAGAAGCCAGATCCCCATTGGGGACTCATGGTAAGCCAGCTTCCATCTTCGGCATCAACGTCACATACCATCAGGTGAGATGATGCCAAGGACTTATCAACTGTGGATTAAAAAAATAAACGGTAAAAAATTAAAAAAATACGTAAAGGTAAGTTAGGTATACTTACAACAATAGTCGATATTTTTTTGGAATGCGATAATTAAATCTTATACGATGGTACGGAATTCCACGTGTGCAAGTCAGATTCACACTTGGCCGATTTTATTTCTACACTAGCAAATCATCGTATGCTTAAGCAACATTTAAGACGCTTCACAAAAAAGCAAGGTTAATGCGTTTTCTCCAAAGGATATCTGTAAAAGCTTTGTTTTATTGCCTTTATCACTATGTTAACTAAAACATTAGTAAAATGAACAGTTTACCAAATTTGGATTTAATAATTGCCAAACGAAATCACAGCGGTCGGGGCGCGGTAACGTAGCTCATCCTTTACGTTCGGTAACCAGTCTAGTAACCAATCTGCGTGACGAGGGGGTGAGGTCGAATCTAGAGATCCATACTGTACTTTAGTACTAATACATACTTTGGCCTTACTAAGGTCGCTTTCATCTTCGACATCATCATCACTTACCATCAGGTGAGATGATGCCAAGGGTTAACCATCAATGAATAAGAAACAACTCACCTTCATCTAACACCATTTTTAAAGTGAAACTTTTATTACATAGTCTCAAATTTTTTCGCCTGTGTGTCGCGTGACGGTCGGTATGACCGTTTCGTCCTCTGTACCGTAGCTCTAAGACGAGAGCTCAGTCATGATCGTTTCGTACTCTGTAAATGTCTATAATGTGAAAAAAAGTTCCACTTTTACCGTGGTTTCATAAAACCAAACACTACTTTTTTTTATTTAACCAACAGGTAGAAGTCGGCGGAACATCCTACATATACAATCCCAATTATCCGAGCAACTACACGCCTGGGTCGCAATGCAGATGGATAGTAAGCAGTCCCCAAGGATACAACTGCAGGCTCGACTGTTCCGTAATCAACCTTCCCCAGGTAATTTTGTTTTCATCTTTTTACCTTAGCAGCGACTACATTAGGCCAACAGGTAGAAGTCGGCGGAAAATCCTACATATACAATCCCAATTATCCGAGCAACTACACACCTGGGTCGCAATGCAGATGGATAGTAAGCTGTCCCCTAATAGGATACAACTGCAGGCTCGACTGTTCCGTAATCAACCTTCCCCAGGTAATTTTGTTTTCATCTTTTTACCTTAGCAGCGACTACATTAGGCCAACAGGTAGAAGTTGGGGGAAAATCCTACATATACAATCCCAATTATCCGAGCAACTACACACCTGGGTCGCAATCCAGATGGATAGTAAGCAGTCCCCAAGGATACAACTGCAGGCTCGACTGTTCCGTAATCAACCTTCCCCAGGTAATTTTGTTTTCATCTTTTTACCTTAGCAGCGACTACATTAGGCCAACAGGTAGAAGTCGCCGGAAAATCCTACATATACAATCCCAATTATCCGAGCAACTACACACCTGGGTCGCAATGCAGATGGATAGTAAGCAGTCCCCAAGGATACAACTGCAGGCTCGACTGTTCCGTAATCAACCTTCCCCAGGTAATTTTGTTTTCATCTTTTTACCTTAGCAGCGACTACATTAGACCAACAGGTAGAAGTCGGCGGAAAATCCTACATATACAATCCCAATTATCCGAGCAACTACACACCTGGGTCGCAATGCAGATGGATATTAAGCAGTCCTCAAGGATACAACTGCAGGCTCGATTTTTCCGTAACCAACCTTCGCCAGGTAATTTTGTTTTCATCTTTTTACCTTAGCAGCGACTACATTAGACCAACAGGTAGAAGTCGGCGGAAAATCCTACATATACAATCCCAATTATCCGAGCAACTACACACCTGGGTCGCAATGCAGATGGATAGTAAGCAGTCCCCAAGGATACAACTGCAGGCTCGACTGTTTCGTAATCAACCTTCCCCAGGTAATTTTGTTTTCATCTTTTTACCTTAGCAGCGACTGCATTAGACTACGTTAGAGACAGTTGAAATTTTCACAGATGATGTATCGCTGTTGCCGCTATAACAAAAATACAAAAAAAATAGGATAAGTGAAAGTCTCCAAACAAAAAACGTGTTTTTTTAAACGTGAAGAAACTAGCGCCTTCTAGTATAGTAGTACAGAACTGAAGAAACTAGCGCCAACTAGTATGATGGTACGGAACCCTATGCGTGCGGTTCTGACTCGCACATCATTTCATAAATTAATATAGCTAACTCCTTATATAACAAGTCTAACTTCAAGTACTAATACCATGTTGTTATCATGCTTCACCGTTAAACCACAGTCTAAGAATCCATACAGTCGAATTGAGAGCCTCCTTCTTTTTGGAAGTCGGTTGAAAACACCTCTAAAGTACCCATAAAAACACGTTTTCTGTATGGTGAACTGCCTTTAATTTTTCTAATTTTCACAGATTCTTATTATGGCGGAGTTACTAACAATAAAAAAAAAATAAGGGGGTTGCCATACAAGATGAGTTTTCACAAATTTTTTGATTTTGCTCAAACGTAAAAACTGTTATACACACAAGCGTCAAACTTGGTGTTATAGTACAAACCATAGACTTATAATTGCCTAGATGACGCAAGTGCATATACTTCGCGTTTAAAAAGGGAGTGAAATTCACTTCCTTTAGCGCCATTTCATTCAGTCCGCGCTCGAACGTTCTCTATAGTATGAAATAATATTATTATACTTAAATACACAACATTAACCAACAATAACGAAATCAAAGGTGGGTACGAATTAAATTAGGGGCTTAAATTTTTTTTGAGGTCGGTACACCAACACACAGTTACTTACGTATCAAATGTTTTAGATTCGATGGTTTGTTGGCAACACCGACGTCAAAAAAAAATTAAGCCAATATATATGAGATCGAAATTCGAAATCACATTGGTACGTGGCAGGATTCGAACCACGACCTCCCGGACAGGAGGCGGTGGACCTAGCCGTTACGCCACCGACGCTCTCAAAGTAATAAGACTAATTCAATAGGTAGGTAGGTACCAATAAGAACAAGTTATTTAATATTATAAATGAAAATGACTAACATTGCAGTAAAAAAAGACAAGTATAATTCTAGGTATATCATTCCTCTGTCGATGAACTCGAATAATCGATTGCGAAATCGATATTATAAAATTTGTGTCTTTGAATCGTTTACGCGCGGACGAGGAGTTCCCATCACTAAATCGCGCATGTGACGTCACAGTAGGTAGAAAAATAATGGCACGCTTGGTTTCTTTAAACAATGAGACTGGCGTTATCTAGGTAAGTATTAAGTGTGAGGTACAAACCCTACAGTAAAACAACAAATAATAAAAACCAGCCAAGTGTGAGTCTTACTCGCGCTAAGAATCCCGATCTGAATAAAAAAAAAAATTTTCTGTCGCTCTCCGTGCTGACTCTTTGCAACACGTTTATCTTAAATGTCAAAATTCACAATGTTACTTATACTTAATACTAGCTGTTTCCCGCAGCTTCACCCGCGTGGACAACGTTTCTATGACTTTTCGGGGGTGCGCAGTGCGCGAGCAAAAAGTAGCCTATGTGTTAAGCCAGGTCCTTAATACTAGCTGTTTCCCGCGGCTTCACCCGCGTGGACAACGTTTCTATGACTTTTCGGGGGTGCGCAGTGCGCGAGCAAAAAGTAGCCTATGTGTTAAGCCAGGTCCTAATCTGTTTACCTACCAAATTTCAGCCAGATCCGTTCAGTAGTTTTGGCGTGAAAGAGTTACAAACATACATCCATACATTCTTACAAACTTTCGCGTCCAATCCAATCTTAACGAAATTTGGCGTGCAGGTAGCCTACAGGCTACTGTTTATCCAATAAAAATAGCATAGGCCGATACAGTGCCTGAGGAAACTAAAAAATACTCTTTTTTTGGTTGATTACTTTTACATTGCAACAAAGCAACGGGTTGTTGTGATTTTTTTGCACAGAGATGTTTGAGGAGGTAAGAAATGACATAGACTACTAATTAGCATAGCCCGAGATAGTTCCCGAGGGATCTGGGGAAAAAATATTTCTAGCCTAACGCACGTCGGCGTCGCAACGAAGCAACATATTGACGTGATTCATAGTAATAAGTAGTTGACGGAGTGGGAAAGGGAAGTGACAAAGACTGCTAATTAGAATAGCCCGATATAGTTCCCGAGGAATCTAGGGAAAACTTATTTCCAGCCTTGCGCACGTCGGCGTCGCAACGGAGCGACGGATTGACGTGATTCAAAGAAATAGTTGACACAGTGTAAATGGGAATTGACAAACACTGCTAATTAGAATAGCACGATATAGTTCCCGAGGGATCTGGAGGAAATTTATTTCCAGCCTTGCGCACGTCGGCGTCGCAACGGAGCAACGGATTGACGTGATTCATAGAAATAGTTGACGGAGTGGGAATGGGTAGTGACAAAGACCGCTAATTAGCATAGCCCGATATAGTTCCAGAGGGATCTGGGGAAAACTTATTTCCAGCCTTGCGCACGTCGGCGTCCCAAAGGGGCGACGGATTAAAGTGATTCATAGAAATAGTTGACGGAGTGAAAATGGGAAGTGACAAAGACTGCTAATTAGAATAGCCCGATATAGTTCCCGAGGGATCTGGAGGAGCTTGCGGCTCACGCACCACTCACCCTCAAAGACAAGTTATAAAAACTATTCCTAAGTTATTGAAGCCGCGGGCAAAAGCTTTTAATAAATGCTTCCCTCTCCAGTCACAAGGATGCACCGTGGACCGGCTGCTGCTCTCTAAGAATGGGGATCCGATGCTCTCCGGCGCTGAAACGTACTGTGGCAAAGGGTCGCTTACAGCATTGTCAACTGGAACGAAGATGAGTGTTGGTAAGGTTCCGCAGGTTTGTTTTTAAGATGATAGTAGAACCACAGATTTGGACAGAAGGATCCGCCCGTCTCCATATTTTACTCAGAATTTCTTCATACTAGCAAAAAAAGCGCCATTTCAAACTTTCAGTACAAAACTAATTTAAGCTTTCGTTTAGTTATGTTTAAATTTACTACGATGAAAACTAATTAAAAACATCGATATGTGTCTACTCAATTTATTTGCAAAGTTTGGATTCAATTCGGCATGTAGTTTTTGTGTTAAAGCGGAACTACGTTTGTAAGGAAACTCGAGCCTCCTGGGGACTCTTAACTGCGACCCCTATAAGATCGATGCAAATACCAAAAATATATTTATCTACTCTCATATCGTAAAGTTCGCATTATCAATTTCAAAACGAGTTTATATTGGCATACTTTATAAACACAATACCACAGATTACTCAATAGTTACTTCGTAAACAATACCGTAATAAAAAAAAATACAATAGAACATTATTTTGTTCGAGAAATAATGTTATAATGTATTTTTTTTCCATTACGATACAAGTTAAACCAAAGAGATTATATCACCAACGAAGTTCCATATCAATTTTTTTTTATTGGAACGCACATGCGGTTCGCGCCATTTTTACAGCAATACAAAAAGTTTTCATTCCAATTTTTACTTGTCTGTGACAGCGCCCGCTTTAACTCATGCGCGGTGATGTGTTGGTTTTTCATTGAATTTTGTTGTAGATACTGAATTTCGTGGATAATTTTCATTCTTGTTTAAAAATGTCTAAGATCAGTGAAAGCATTGTTTTTATCTGTCTGTGACACCGTCCGCTTCAGTGCAAGCGCGGTGCTGCGCTGGGATGCAGCGCTATGACACGTTTTGTTGTAGGTACTTACTGAATTTCGTGGGATTTTTTCCTTACTCTTAACTTTGATCTTTGTATTTTAGTTGATTCAATCCCAATGTATGAGATTAGATAAAGTAGTGTATGAAACTGCACATAATTTGGTCTTAAAACACTCGTGTAATGCTCGTATTTTAAGAACCTTTATTATGCAACAGATTTATAAACTACTATTAAAAATTAGCCAAGTACGAGTCGGATTTGTGCACAGAGCGTTCCGTACCACCACACCTCGCCACACGAGTACAACAAGGGCCTACCATTTCAGTAAAAAAACAGCAAAGGGAGCGACAGAAAATATTTTTTTATTCAGTTCAATATCCTTAGCGCGAATGCGACTAATACTTGGTCGGTAATTATTATTTGTCGTTTTAATTTGGGGTTTGTACTGTAAGGATCTCTTTACAATCGAATCTCCTTGTGTGGGCGTTCGGGCCGCACGTTATTAAAAAAAATGTATATTTTAAATAGGTGTTTATCAGAGATTTATATATAGCATATCTCTGGTGTTTACACACACTTTTAAACAGTCAATAATAACTTATTATTATTTAAAGAGCTTTGTTTAAATTTTCATGGTTTCACCATTAAAGCAATCGGTAAGTATATGTACGTAAGTTTTTTGAACGCTTCAGTAAACAATAACTTAACCTAAAAATTAAAATATTTCTTTATAAAACAAATTATTTCTTGTTAATGTTACAAATAACCGAAAACATTGGTGTTTGTTTTATTTTAGTTTTGTTGTTCATCAGAACTGTTTTATACTTAAAGAAAGTAATTTGATTTTTAGGTTAGGTTATTATTTATATTGGTGGAAATTTCTAATGAAAGATGGATTAGATAATCGCACCAAGTTATGACGCTTGTGTGTATTTCAGTTTAAACGTGTGAACAAAAACAAAACAAAAAACCCTTAAAAACTAATTTGTTGTATAGGGACCCCCTTAATTTTTTCATTACTATTAATTTTTAGTTAGAAAGTAAGACTCAATTTGTGATGGTGACGATGATGCCGATGATGGAAGCGGGCTTACCGAGATTCCCCATGCAATGGAGAACTGGCTATCTTATCATCAAGCCGGAACACATCAATGTTGTTAACACTAATAACGCATTAATGATGTTTAGCGACAAGACTTAGATAAGATGGTGGTAGCTAGCCAGGAGAGCTTAGAAAATGCCCTACCATCTACCAAACTGAGTTTTACAAGTTAACCCCGCCGGAAATCGAACTCGCGACCTCCTGGTGTAAAGCGAATTGAGGTGGTTAAAAAATCACACACATATCTCGTCAGGTGGCCGTCGGGGTAGTAAAGTTCTTGAGTGGCGACTACGCGCCGGAAGACCTAGCGTAGGCAAGCGTCCCGCTCGATAGACCGACGGCCTGGTGAAGGTCGCGGGAAGCCTGTGGATGCGGATGGAATCACGAGCGAAGCGATACTTTATACCATAACTCCGAGAAAAAGAAACATTTAAGCGAAAATAGACATTTAATGAAGAAAACTTAACGTTAAAATATTTATTAAAATTGGAAAAATTATAAAATAAAAGAGTAATTTTCTTTGTGTTCGTACAACTTATAGTATTCAAAATAGCGCCAATTTACTAATGAAATGACAGCAAAGAACACAAAATAGTTTTTGACTAAACTCCTTTTCGAAAATATCGAACAATCAATTCTTGAGGAATTATTTGCACAAGGAGTTTGTATGTCAAATATTATTTGGATTAGGAGTTTGTATCGAGTATTTTTTGCGCAAGCAGTTTGTAATTTGTATAGCTGAGATGCGAGGTTGAATATATTGGTGTGTTCTAAATTCAAACACCATAATAGTGATTATAAGAGCTTTTTATTCACTGTTTTATATAAATAAACTTTATACCATTGTCCCCCTAAAAAACTTATTTTATTCACTGAAAACAGTGAATAAAAAGCTCTTGTTTTCAGTGAGTAAAATAAGCTTTTTACAGGGGCAATGGTATAATAGTTATTTGTTATACAAGAGTGCAAAGTTGCTTTTTAACAGCGTGCTCAATTTTCATGACCGAGCAAGCGAAGGAGTCTAATTTTGAATCACGAGTCCTGAGCGTTAGCGAGGGAATCAAAGAGCACGAGGTGAAAAATCTTTGCACTCGAGTGCAACACGTAACTTTTCATTCCACCTCAGCGAGGAAATGACTAAATGGAAAAAAAAAATATTTGCGCATTACAAACAGTTTCAGTCAATCCTGTTGGCGTCAAATAAACTTCCTCGTCACTATAATCACTCATTTTAGGTTTTTCACTTGTTTTAACCTAAGGTTTTAACAATATGACGTGAAAAGAAAATGGCGCGCGCAAAGCAAATAAAAAAAAGTACACCAAGAAGGTTCTGAGTCTGAGTTTTTAACAAATTAAAAAAGGTTGTATGATAAATTCGCCACCATGGAGGTAGAAGTAAATAGGTATAATAATGTTTTGAATTCACGATGTTTTAAATTCAATTTACTTTTCTCCTCTAGCGAAGAAAAACGGCTTTGGAACTCAAATATTTACTTTATTCTCTAGCGAATAAAAACGGTCTTTGCACTCAGATATCGAAGAGCAAAAATACAATTTCCGAGATGCGGGTATGAAAAGTTCATATATAAACCATTGCCCCTCTAAAAAGCTTATTTTACTCACTGAAAACAAGAGCTTTTTATTAAACACAACTATTTACGTATCAAAATGTTTTAAATTTAATGGTTTGCTGACACCGACCTCAAAAAAAATTTAAGCCCCTAATTTAATTCGTACCCACCTTTACCTTTTCCCAATTTTTTTATTTATTTATTTATAAAGTTTATTTATACCATTGCGTGTACCATCATCGGGTTTGCATATATCCTGAATGTGATAAAAATAATAACTACACTAAAAATAAATATGGTATTTAAAGAAAATTTTGATATTTTTCAGAGATTTTTGTTTAATTTTCTAATTATTACATAAGAATGTTAATTACTTTAATTTCTGCTTAATTTCATTTAGTAAACACATTTTTTTTAATTTCCGTTGCTTTTTTCTTGAAAAAACAGTAAATTCTAAATAAAATAACATTTCGAAATGGTCTACACATGTACCCCGCGTGAGCAACCGCGCGCTAAGTGGAGGCGCGTGTACCGTAGTGTAGTTAAATCAAGTAAATCATTTATTTCAGGGCTTATATCATCGAGAAACAGTCCAGGTGGATCTTTCATGTGTCAAGTGACAGCTCAACCGGCTCCAACTAATCCTGACACCTGCAGCTGTGGATATAAAAAACAGGTAGGTAAAATGAAAATCGTTAAAATCCAAAAATACTGCCTACCAATGTAAACAAACGTACCTATTTAATTCATTTACTATGTCATAGTCATAGCAGGCACATAGATGGCCATTGGGGCAGTAAAATTCTCGAGTGGCGACCACGCATCGGAAGATGTAACATAAGCAGGCCTCCTACTCGGTGGACCGATGATCTGGTGAAGGTCGCGGGTAGCCGTTGGATGCGGGCGGCCAGAGCAGGACCGCTCGTCGTGGAGATCCTTGGAGGCCTTTGTCCAGCAGTAGACGTCTTTCCAACAGTTTATGTTGCAATTGATGCGATAAACAAGTGATGTGTTATCTCATATACTAGCTTGATCCTAAAACGATAAGTTTACCTTCGTAACGCTAGTAGTGGCGAAAAACTATTCCCTCTTGACTCTCCTACAACCTTTCAGAACTGTCTTTCCAACAGTTTTTGTCACAATTGATGCGATAAACAAATGATGTGTTATCTCATATTCTAGCTTGACCCTAAAACGATAAGTTTACCTTCGTAAGGCTAGTAGTGGCGGAAAACTATTCCCTCTTGACTCTCCTACAACCTTTCCGAACCGTCTCTCCAACAGTTTTTGTCACAATTGATGCGATAAACAAGTGATGGTGTTATCTCATATTCTAGCTTGATCCTCAAACGATAAGTTTACCTTCGTAAGGCTAGTAGTGGCGGAAAACTATTCCCTCTTGACTCTCCTACAACCTTTCAGAACTGTCTTTCCAACAGTTTTAGTCGCAATTGATGCGATAAACAAGAGATGTGTTATCTCATATTCTAGCTTGATCCTCAAACGATAAGTGTACCCTCGTAAGGCTAGTAGTGGCGGAAAACTATTCCCTCTTGACTCTCCTACAACCTTTCCGAACCGTCTTTCCAACAGTTGTAGTCGCAATTGATGCGATAAACAAGTGATGTGTTATCTCATATACTAGCTTGATCCTAAAACGATAAGTTTACCTTCGTAAGGCTAGTAGTGGCGGAAAACTATTCCCTCTTGACTCTCCTACAACCTTTCCGAACCGTCTCTCCAACAGTTTTTGTCACAATTGATGCGATAAACAAGTGATGGTGTTATCTCATATTCTAGCTTGATCCTGAAACGATAAGTTTACTTTCGTAAGGCTAGTAGTGGCGGAAAACTATTCCCTCTTGACTCTCCTACAACCTTTCAGAACCGTCTTTCCAACAGTTGTAGTCGCAATTGATGCGATAAACAAGTGATGTATTATCTCATATACTAGCTTGATCCTCAAACGATAAGTTTACCTTCGTAAGGCTAGTAGTGGCGGAAAACTATTCCCTCTTGACTCTCCTACAACCTTTCAGAACCGTCTTTCCAACAGTTGTAGTCGCAATTGATGCGATAAACAAATGATGTGTTATCTCATATTCTAGCTTGATCCTCAAACGATAAGTTTACCTTCGTAAGGCTAGTAGTGGCGGAAAACTATTCCCTCTTGACTCTCCTACAACCTTTCAGAACCGTCTTTCCAACAGTTGTAGTCGCAATTGATGCGATAAACAAATGATGTGTTATCTCATATTCTAGCTTGATCCTCAAACGATAAGTTTACCTTCGTAAGGCTAGTAGTGGCGGAAAACTATTCCCTCTTGACTCTCCTACAACCTTTCAGAACCGTCTTTCCAACAGTTGTAGTCGCAATTGATGCGATAAACAAGTGATGTGTTATCTCATATACTAGCTTGATCCTAAAACGATAAGTTTACCTTCATTTTTTTTGTTTTTTTATTCACAATTGGTAAGCCCTTGGCATCATCTCACCTGATGGTAAGTGACGATGATGCCGAAGATGGAAGCGGGCTTACCAAGATTCCCCAACGCAATGGAGAACTGGCTATCTTATCTACAAGCTGGAACACATCAATGTTGTTGTCACTGATGTTTGGCGGCAAGACTTAAATAAGATGGTAGTCGCTAGCCAGGCGGGCTTAGAAAATGCCCTACCACCAACCAAACCGAGTCTTACAAGTTGACCCCACCGAGAATCGAATCCGAGACCTCGTAGTGTGAAGCGAATGGACTAACCATTATGCCACGGAGGCAGTTAAAAAAGTAAAGCTAGTAGTGCCGAAAAACTTTTCACTCTTGACTCTCCTACAACCTTTCAGAACCCTCTTTCCAACAGTTTTTGTTGCAATTGATGCGATAAACAAGTGATGTATTATCTCATATACTAGCGTGATCCTAAAACGATAAGTTTACTTTCGTAAGGCTAGTAGTGCCGAAAAACTATTCACTCTTGACTCTCCTACAACCTTTCAGAACCGTATCGTCGGTGGCACAGAGACTGGAGTCAATGAGTTCCCAATGATGGTGGGCTTGGCAGACGCAAGGATCGGCCAGATCAAATGCGGGGCCACCATCATCGGTACACGATATGTTTTGACAGCGGCCCATTGTCTCAGGACACTTGTTCTGGCCTCAACAGCGGTTGTAGTTGGCGAGCACAATGTTACCACGGGTGAGTTACTGTTTCAGTTTTTGGCATCTATGGTGGCATTCCACGATACCACGTGGAGGTGATAGTGAATACAGAATTCCTTTTTAGGGTTCCGTACCTCAAAAGTTAAAAACGGAACCATTATAGGATCACTCGCGTGTCTGTCTGTCTGTCTGCTTCAGCCATTTTTTTCGGAAACTACTAGACCGATTAAGCTTAAATTTGGTAATCATATGTAAGTCGGTGACTCAAAGATGGACGTGGAATGTAAATAAATGAATTTAAAACACGGGGCTACTTTTTGGGGGTAAATTAGAAAATGGTTTAAAAAGCGTTTTGCTTCTTCGTTCATTATGCGAACGGCCAAGGAGTGAAATTTCCTGCCGGCGTCAAGTTCCCCGATTCGTATAATTTAGGAATCTTCAAGACGAGAGTGAATAGGCTTGTGTGTTAAATCCTCGGCTGCATCGGCACGTACCATCAGGTGCAGCCAAACGCACTAAAATAAAAAAAAAATGAAATAAAGTTTTCAAAATACACTCGAGAGCGATGAATCCGGGTCACTTAAAGAATCCTAAAAATCTCGGAAACTAAGAAGGCTAGCTTCATGAAATAAATTGTGTTTAATAGACACTTTAATACCCCTTAAATGGAAGTAATAAAATTTACGAGTCACTACATTTTATTTACAAAAAATTACATAAATAAAAAAAACTGCTGATCTTGCCTTAAAACAAAAATAGGAAACATGACATTTTTGAACAACATTACGATTTACTTGAATTTTAATACTTCGTATTGCCTCCTCGTGCTTCCATCACTGTGTTTACGCGGTTTGGCATGCTGTACGCCAAGTTCCTTATACGATTTTGGGGAATACTCTCCCATTCCTCTGTGAGAGCAATTTTGAGCTCACGAAGCGTGATTAGGGGAGGTCTTCTTTGTTTTACGCATCTCCCTAGCTCGTCCCAAGCATGCTCGATCAGGTTGATATCCGGGCTGCGTGCTGGCCACTCAATACGAGTAATGTTCATCTCTTGAAGGTAGTCATTCACAATCCAACCCGTATGAGGCCGGGCATTGTCATGCATAAAAATAGCATCCTCACCCAAATTGACCATAAATGGACCAACGTGTTCATTGAGGATTTCTTCCACATATCTTTCGCTAGTTAAAGAGCCGTTTTCTATGAACACCAGTTCTGTGCGACTCTCAGAAGAAATTCCGGCCCACACATGTACAGACCCACCACCGTAGGCTACTTTTTCTTCGATGCATGCTTGCTTGAATCTTTCCCCTGGTCTTCTATACACTCTGTGTCTTCCATCGTGCTTGTAGAGCATAAATTTTGATTCGTCGGAGAACATAACTTTTGACCAATCTCCAATACTCCAGTTTAAATGGTTCTGGGCATATCTTAGTCTTGAAATACGATGCCCACGCTCCAGTTTAGGGCCGTTTGTTAACCGTAAGTTAGCTTCAGCAAGTCGTCGCCTTACTGTCCATGCGCTTGGGTTACTTCCTCCGAGGCGTCCAAATTGATTTGTAAGTTCAGTTCCTGTGAGAAAGCGATTACGAAGCATTGTGTTCACCAAGTATCGATCTTCTCGTGCTGTGGTACACCTGGTTCTGCCTGTTCCTGGTCTGCGTAGGTTAGAGCCAGTTTACTCGTAACGTTGGAGAACTCTTTGTACTGTTGAGAGCGACACACCGACAGTCGTGGCTGTATCGCGCTGACCCCGGCCGTTTTCCAGCATTGTGAGTATTCTGGTGCATTCTTCAGGTGTAAGCGACATGATTACTGCTTGAATAATAAATATTGAACACTATCAACATGGTTTATGTACCCACTTAAATGACAGATTAGAAACAAAAGCAAAAACAAATTTACTAATTTCGTAGTTCCATCTTCGAAAGTCTCCCATTTTCAAATTTGATTTTTTTATGACATAACTTTACAATAACTAAGAAGTTTTAATGACTTCATTTAAGGAGTATTAAATTATCTATTAAACACAATTTATTTCATTAAGCTAGCCTTCTTAGTTTCCGAGATTTTTAAGATTCTTTAAGTGACCCGGATTCATCGCTCTCGAGTGTATGTTGTGTGACTTAACAAGTGTTAGGACTTGTAGTGAAATTCTCATATATATTTTTTTGTATAATATTTAAGATAAATAGTTTTGAATTTATTTAAGAAAATAGGCAGATATGCCCCCTCCACTTATCTCTGAAACTACTGGGCTTAAAATTTTGAATAAATCACAGTATATGAGGTAGAATGCGTAAAAAGCGTCGGTGGCTCAACCGGTAACGACTCGGTCCATCTAACCAGAGGTACCCGGTTCAAATCTGGACGGCCAATGTACCAATGAGTTTTTCAAAAACTTACGTACATACTTACCGATTGCTTTAACGGTGAAGGAAAACATCGTGAGGAAACCTGCACACGCCTGCGAAGAAACTCGAAGGTTGTGTGTGAAGTCGACCAACCCGCACTGGGCCCGCGTGGTCGACTAAGGCCTAATCGCCCTGATTCAGGGCAGGCTCGAGCCTCTCGGTGGGGACGTATATGAGCTGTAATGATGAGGTTGAATGCAAAAATTACAGGAAAATCTATGAGACAATCTAAAGTCCTTCCGTTCCCACAGGAAAAATGAAAATTCTATAGTCCAAAATAAGTAGACACCTATTTACCTATAGAAAAGTATGTAGGTACTAAGAGGTCTTGTTCTGTTGGATTTAAAGTTTTGGTGCGGAACCCTGTTTGTGTTTTTCATTTCATTCATTCATTTATTTATTTATCTGTGTCATAGGTACAATGTTGAAATCTCGGTTACGTCATCCTTTTACCCTAATTATACTAAAGTTCAGTTCAGACAATATCAAGAGAAAAAACACATTAATCGAAATGTCTCATGGAAAAATCTAAATTGACCCCGAGTCGTTTTTGGCCGTTTTTCAAGCGACTTCCAAAAAGGAGGAGGTTCTCAATTCGTCTGTATGTTTTTTTTTAATGTTTGTTACCTCAGAACTTTTGACTGGGTGAACCGATTTTTATGATTCTTTTTTTATTTGAAAGCTAGTGCTTTCCGTGTGATCCCATATAACTTTTATCAAAATCGGTGTAGTACTTTAGTAGAAAATTAACAAAAACCAATAATAATAATACAAAAATGTACTAATTTGTTGCGATGGAAGTCGGTTTTTTAAAGTGTTTAGCGTTTTCAATTATTTATCCACAATTCTTACCAATTGGCTTACCGTTGACGTCATTTTACTTGATGGTAAGTGACGATAATGCTGAAGAAGGGTTACCAAGATTTCCCAACGCAATGGGGAACTGATTATCTTATCTTCAAGCCGGAATACGTCAATAGATGCTTGGCGGCAAGACTTCGATAAGATGATGGTCGCTAGCCAGGCGGGCTTAGAAAATGACCTTCCACCAACCAAACCGAGCAATACAAAGATAGAATCCTCCGGGCATCGAACCCGCGACCTCCTGATGTGAAGCCAATAAACTTAACTGTGTCAAAAGAACTCTTTGTAAAAAAGGTTATACGACATCCGAATATTTAAATGACAAAAATGTATGGGTAGTCAGTGTTTCCTCTATCAATGCTACTAATCATGTTTAATATTAATAAAATGATGACCAATCTAAGAATTGACGTGGAAGCGACAAATCTGGTATTCTTTAATTAATTTTCTTTCTTTATTTAACTTTAAATTATTATTTTTATCTTAGCATTGACGTGAGTGGTGCATGCTGTCTTAAATTTTTGTGCGGATGGTGGCGCATCGGGGGAGCCGGGTCGTTCCTTTCCCTCTAATGTGGTTAATGGGAGCGATGGCTGACACTCGCGTTATAGTCGTGACCGGGTGCTGTCCTTGTGACTGGCATTTTCTTGTCAAAGGGATTCATCATCATCATCTTATCAGCCGAAGGACGTCCACTGCTGGACATAGGGTTTAATGACATTAAATGATTTTAATATGTAACTTCTCGTATCATATTATTTTCATGTCTAATGACACAATTTATTTTATATCAAGAATTGGATTTTGACGTTTTTATTTTTCACAAATGACATTATGTATTTACTATTTTACGACTATCAGAAAGAGTGTAATTTGAACCTATTTTGAATAAATATCTTGAATCTACCTACATGGGGATGATGTTCTCAGATGGTCGTCTTCTTATTAGTAGGTAAACTAACGATATTGATCATAATAATAGTTAAAGACAGCAAGACAGATAATCCAAAGTAAAGATCCGTTTTATAATCTTTTGTAACATCGCATGGAATATATCTATCTTATATAAACTCAATAAATTATTTAGGATGGAATCTTATTATACAAAATATTTATTTTTATTCAGGTGACTCTCCAGCTACACAAGGAATAAGGGCTGCTTCTTTTATCATACATCCACAGTTCAATCCGTAAGTTTCGACAGGGAAATTTTATGAAGTTTGTTATTCAATAACAAATTTAATACATACCAGTGGGCTGGTTTCTTTCCTGTTCATCAAAGAGACGTCCACTGGTGAACACAGGCTCGCTCCAAGGATTTGCACAACGACTGGTTTCCGCAGGAGCGCTGCCCACGTCCAGCGGCTTACCGCGATCTTCATCGGGTCGTCGGTCCACCGCCTACCGCTACGTTTTCTGGTGTGCCACTTGATAAGTTTACTACTCCAACTGCCCAGCTAGTTTAGATTTGTGTTGATTTATAAGAACTGGAATCCTATTTTTGATACTTTCACAGGGAAACTTACGACTATGACGTTGGTATAGTAGTGACGGCATCACCGATCCAGTTCAGTGGTCTCGTGGGTCCGGCCTGTCTGCCCTTCAAGTTCGCCAATACCGACCTCACAGGGAAATATGGCACATACCTGGGTATGTAACCTTTCAATGTAATCTTATTCTTGTTTTCCAGCTTATTTCACCCCTTTTTGTCCTATTATCTTTGAACGTTTGAAGTGGCTGTTTCTTTTACGAGCTGTTTTTAATTTTGAGCGACGCAGAAGTGGAGATGGTATTATCTACTAATATATATACTGTGGTATTATGATGGCAAAAATATTTGTGTGTGTGTGTGTGTTTGTGTGTGTGCACGTGAGTGTGTGTGCATCCGTCCTAGAGTCTAGAGCCTTTTTAGGGTTTTAGTGTTGCCGCCATAGTAAAATAATCTATTTTTATTTTTTTCTTAATAAAAACAATTTTATGAAACTTTGACATTTCTATAACTTTATAGCCTACTAATTAACTAAAAAACGGATTAAGGTACTTCTCATAAAAATCCAGGTTATTTGTTATTTTTTCTTCAAAATTTCCCCAATGATTTCACTGAAACTTTGTGAGTTACTTACTAGAAGTATGAGGCCTACTAGGTACATTTGTGTATTTCATTATTCCATAAAAAACGTAATAAACCTACTCCCATACAAACAAACCTAATTTATTTGTAAATTTTTCATAAAGTTAATACACCTCTTTTGTGTTGCTACATGTGGAAAGTTAAATGTTGCATTTTGCTTTGAATGTTGCATCTTGAATGTTCGATGTTGCATTGAATGTTGAATTTTTCATGTTGCATGTTTTATTGATTATTGCATGTTGCATGGAATGTTTCTTTTTTTATGTTGCATGTTCTATTGAATGTTGCATTGAATGTTGAATTTTTCATGTTGCAGTTCTATTGAATGTTGAATATTGCATGTTGCAGTGAATGTTGAATTTTGAATTTTGCATTGAATGTTGAATTTTGTATGTTTCATTGAATGTTGAATTTTTCATGTTGCATGTTCTATTGAACGTGGAATATTGCATGTTGCATTGAATGTTGAATTTTGCATGTTCTATTGAACGTGGAATATTGCATGTTGCATGTTCTAATGAATTTTTCATGTTGCATGTTCTATTGAATGTTGAATTGAATGTTCAATGTTGCATGTTGCATTGAATGATGCAGGCTTGGCATTTAGTGCATCCAAAACTAAAATAATGCTCAGCTTAAAACAGACTCTTAATAAAAATAAAACTAGTTGCCCACAACCACCTTTGCCTACATAGTAAAGATAACTCACCATGCAAATGCCCCTCCATTGAGGTAGTAGACAAACAAACTTACCTTGGTCTAATAATCGATAGTTACCTAAAGTGAACTGATCACATCTCCTATGTTTGTGATAAACTGAGAGCAATTTTAGCTAAATTCAAAATCATCTCTAGAAAAATACCTTTTAGATAGATAGATAAAACTTTATTTCACTAAAATTTGAAATTCTTATACTCAGCACCGGGTGAGTCTATCATATCGTACGGCCTTAGTAGCTATGGACGCACTTTCAAAATCCACTCAGACCAAATCTATCAACTGCAGTTACGTATACTTAAAACAATCATCCCTTCAAAAATCAAAGAGTCTTTTAAAAGCGACTATACTGAAATATTTTCCTTTTGTAACATTATTCCGGTTCATAATAAAGTCAAGTATAACCTATTCAGTGAAAACTTCTTTAACCAATCTCTACAAACTGTGACCCAACACGGAGAGCAAACTCGAGCGGTAAGAAACGAGACTCTAAGATTACCGAAAATAATAAATTTGTACGGAAAAAGAGAAATTTAAAATAAATTACTTTCTTTTTTATGATTAGGGTTAAACATTGGCTTTTTTTGTAAATAGAGAAATAAAATACCTATATTGTTGTTGTTGTAAAATTAACCAGCTACCAGCAGGTCTCAAGTAAAAAATTAATAAAAACAATATACAAAAATAAATTAAAATTATTCTTTCTTGCTAATACTAATATAAAATTCTAATAATCATAAAATTCTGTACACAATGAATAAATATAATAAAATACAAAAATAAACGTGTGGCACTCGGGGAGTGCCGCGGTAAAGCTATTGCATAGCATTTTTTATCAACCTATGCAATTATAATAATTTATTTAATTTTCATTTATGCAGTATTTACCAGTACCATATAGTCCTTGGGGCGCGGGATGTATAAGTAATAAATTAACACTAGTAATAAATTAATTTTAAGTTACACCAGTAAAATTGACTAAGTTCTTTTAGTACCGCAAATCGCTAATAGATGGCAATGTAAGTTTTTAGAACGCGGTAATGTTACGTTACGCTCGACCGAGCTACATGGTAGGCAGAGTGGGGGGTGTTAGGTTTTATTTTCGTTACGGAATTTCTTGATTAGGTCGCCGCGCTCAAAGCCCGCGATAGAAGCTATGCAATAGCTTAAAATATAAAATAATAAAAATGTAATACACCAAAAGTCACATCCTGTTTGTTTTGAAACCTGTATCAGCGACATACACAAGACACACAGTCACACAATATAAAGTTCTTTTCACAGATAGGGGTACACATTGACGTCATCATTGTTCTTGTGTTGTGAACATCTATAAGGCAGTTCTTTTTATATAAGTACTTTTTATATTATAAGTTTTAAGTACCTACACTACGTAATTATACTTTTGGCGTCACCTACCTTCATAACATTCAATATTCTTCGAACATATTTAGGTTTTTCCTTGCACTATTATCAGTGTTCCACCAAGAACCTACTATCGTAAGAACCTACAAGCATACAATATTCTTCGACTTCTGTGCAATACAAAAACCCGATACCATTGTACTGTGTTTATATCTTTTGTTTGATGGAACACCTCTTGTAAGCTCCTGTAAGCCTAGTACTTTTAATCCATTGACAAACTTGTTAGACTGTTCGTCCGTCCGTGAATTGCAAGAACTATAAATAAAATTAAAGTACAACTACAACATATCTCACAGATGGAACACCTCTTGTAAGCTCCTGGAAGCCTAGTACTTTTAATCCATTGACAAACTTGTTCGACTGTTCGTCCGTCCGTGAATTGCAAGAACTATAAATAAAATTAAAGTACAACTTCAACATATCTCACAGATGGAACACCTCTTGTAAGCTCTTGGAAGCCTAGTACTTTTAATCCATTGACACACTGATGTTAGGTATAAGAAACGCCTGTTTTTAGTATGACTGTTTTCCTCACAGAGAATCGACCGCATTGGAACACCTCTTGTAAGCTCCTGGAAGCCTAGTACTTTAAAGCCATTGACACACTTGTTTGACGGTTCGTCCGTCCGTCCGTCCAAGTCCAAGTCCAAGTACAAGTAGTACTTGTTTTTTTTTTTTTTTTTTTTTACAATTGGTAAACCCTTGACAACATCTCACCTGGTGGTAAGTGACGATGTTGCCGAAGATGGAAGCGGGCTTACCAAGATTCCCCAACGCAATGGGGAAACTGGCTATCTTATCTTCATGCCGGAACACACCAATGATATCAACATTGATATTTGGCGGCAAGACTTAGATAAGATGGTGGTAGCTAGCCAGGCGGGCTTAGAAAATTCCCTACCACCAACCAAACCGAGTCTTACAATTGACCCCGCTGGGAATCGAACCCGCGACCTCCTGTGTAAAGCCAGTGAACTTTGCCTCTGAGCTACGGAGGCGGTTAAAGTTGTACAAGTACTACTCTCGCTTGCACGCTCGGCTCAGGCGTAACTTGACAATGACGTCACACTGGCGTAACGTGACAATGACGTCATACTTTGTCGTGTATGCAGCCCGTGTCATCAATTTTTAAAACGTTATCACGTCAAAAAATGAAAAAAAAAAAGATTTTTAGCGAAGAAAAAAGTCAATACGAATAAGTCGAATACATGCATTCGAGAACACGACACAGCTTACCCAGGTACCTAACTTTATTGTCTCCAGGCTGGGGCACCACAGGCTTCGGTGCGCCGACATCAGATGTCCTGATGAAGGTGGACGTCCAGATAATCAGTCAGGCTCAGTGCAGACAACAGGTGTCCACGCTAACCAATCGGCAGCTATGCACGTATACTCCTGGGAAGGACGCTTGTCAGGTTAGTTCAATTCTTCTTCATCTTGGATCTTCTAACTCCTCGAGGATCACAGGTCCTGAACTACAGCTTTCCACTGCTTTTGATCTACGGCCAGCTATTCCCGAGAGAATCTACTTCTAGTTCCACTGAAGTAGATTTTGGCCGATATCTTTTCCTTTTACTGAACAAAGAGTAACAAGTTTGTTAAGTCCATTAGCTTAACTTCAGGAGGTCGCGGGTTCGATTCGGGAATCTAACTTTGTAAGACTCGGTTTGATTGATGAAAAGGCATTTTCTAAGCTCGCCTGGCTAGCTACCACCATCTTATCTAAGTTTTGCCGCCAAACATCAATGTTAACAGCATATTTAGTCTTGAAGATAAGATGGCCAGTTCTCCATTGCGTTGGGGAATCTTGGTAAGCCCGCTTCCATATTTGGCATCATTGTCACTTACCATCAGGTAGATGATGCCAAGGGCTTACCAATTGTGGATAAAATAAAGTCGTCATGTCGCTAAACGTCAATGTTTACAGGATATCTACAATTAGAGGATAAGACAGCTAGCTATCTATCTATTGCTTTGGGGATTCATGGTAAGCCCGGTTTAATTTTCGATCACTTACCTTGAAGTGAGATGATTTTAATGGCAGATCGTTGAAATCTAGCAGGTCGCGATTTATCCAAAATTCCCAAGCAGATAGCGAATTTTTTATATTTTTTTAACAATAAATGAACTGAAACGCCACTCAAGAATTTTACTACCCCAAAGGCCATCTGTTTTTCGAGCAATTTGTGCCCCGCCCACTGCCATTTAAATTTAGCGATTCTGTGAGCTATGTCGTTCGCTTTGGTTCTCTTACGGATCTCCTCATTTCTGATTCGATCGCGTAGGGAAATTCCGGGCATAGCTCGCTCCATTGTCCTTTGGGCAAATTCTATTCCCCTATTTCCTTACTTGTAAATATAATGATCACGAACGCAGATCAGTGCGCCCTTCTTATTTGGTCCGTAGTAAGCGACGACGATTTCTCAGTTCCGCATGTCATCACAGGCAACACACACTGGTCAAAGATTTGAGTCTTGAGACACTGCACCGCGCTCCGGAAGACGCAGCGTAGGCAGGCCTCCCACACGGTGGGCCGACGACATGGTGAAGGTCGTAGGATGCCGCTAGGTGCAGGCAGGCCACGACTGGTCGTCGTGGAAATCCTTGGGAGAGGCTTTTGTCCAGCACTGGACGTGTTTCGTCTAATATGATGAAGAACTGAAAGGACTTTGCAGACTGTGATATTGAAAATGATCTTGTTGGCTAAGATGATAAAAATGATCTTGTATTTATCTAACATTCCCCCAGGATGACTCAGGCGGACCTCTCCTATACACGGATCCAGCTACTGGCCTACTATTCAACGTGGGGATCATCAGTTATGGAAAATTCTGTGGATCCAGCGACCCCGGAATCAACACGAAGGTATCTGAAGTAATCAACTGGATATTAGCAGTCGCGCCCGATAAATATTGTAAAAAATAAGTGAATCAATAGACTGCTTTTGCTTTTTACTTAGAAGTAAGTTGAAGTCTCAGACTTCTAAGTTACCTAAATTCAAGCAACAATAATAAGTTTAAACAAAATTAAAATAAAAACAATAAAACGAAGCAAGTTGAGTTGTTCATTGTTTCATAAAACACACAATAAAGTATCTTCCCTACAAAAACATTTTTTCATTTATTAACCGACTTCAAAAAATAAGGAGGTTCTATGTTAGTCTCTATGTATGTTCATGTATCGGCTGTTTTGAAAATTTTAGCGTTACTAGGTATTTTCATCCAGTCTTATACACCTCTTTTTATTTTGTATGCACAGCGTGGCTGTTCAATTTATTAGTGGTTGTTTTAAAATATGAAAGTGAGATATGAATAGCAGATTTAAAAAGAGTATTATGGTAGCGTATTTGGGTTGTCAGTTTTAGTTCCGTACAAAAAAAACGGAACCCTTATAGGATCACTCGTGCGTCTGTCTGTCTGTCCGTCCGCCTGTCACAGCCAATTTGCTTCAAATCTACTGGACCATCATTACAGCTCATATACGTCCCCACCGAGGGGCTCGAGCCTACCCTGAATCAGGGCGATTAGGCCTTAGTCTACCACGCGGGCCCAGTGCGGGTTGGTCGACTTCACACACAACCTTAGAGTTTCTTCGCAGGCGTGTGCAGGTTTCCTCACGATGTTTTCCTTCACCGTTAAAGCATTCGGTAAGTATGTACGTAAGTTTTTGAAAAACTCATTGGTACATTGGCCGTCCAGATTTGAACCCGGTACCTCTGGTTAGATGGACCGAGCCGTTACCGGTTGAGCCACCGACGCTTTTTGGACCAAATCAGGTGAAATTTGGTAGCATAGCGTAATCCTATGACCCAAACACAGATGTGGAAAGTGAATATTTTTTTTAAAATAAGGGTCATTTTCGGGGGACAAATAAGGAAATTTAAAAAAAAGTTTTGCAAACCTTACTGTGTCATAATTATATCAAATAAAAGGGCTCGTTATGAGGATCTCAAATATATCTTTGTTATTATTGTAAAATAGGGAAACCTATAAAAAATCTATCACTTGAAAATAAAGTGGTAAACTCAATATAATACGTTCACTTACGGAAAATAGTTCACTAAAACACCGCTAGATAGCGCTAGTAGTAGTTAACTCGCGCCTTACTGTGAGGATTTCAAATGTGATATTTTATATTTGACTTTGACATTGTACGGAACCCTCTCCGCGAAAGTTCAACTGCCGGTTTTTTAAAATTTCAACTTGTTAAAGTATTAAAAGGAAATTTCCAAAAAACATTTTAAAGAAGCGTCGGTGGCTCAACCGGTAACGACTCGGTCCATCTAACCAGAGGTACCGGGTTCAAATCTGGACGGCCAATGTACCAATGAGTTTTTCAAAAAACTTACGTACATATCATTACCGATTGCTTTAACGGTGAAGGAAAACATCGTGAGGAAACCTTCACAGGCCTGCGAAGAAACTCGAAGGTTGTGTGTGATGTCGACCAACCCGCATTGGGCACACGTGGTCGACTAAGGCCTAATCGCCCTGATTCAGGGTAGGCTCGAACCCCTCGGTGGGGACGTATATGAGCTGATATAATAATAAAAAAAATATATAAATTGAATCCACTGAAATCATCCTTGTAGTCCTGTCCATGAACGGACTAATTTCAGCCGACCTTGAACGTTACCTAAGGCGGCTGGATCTCCGAGGCAGACCAATAATTGCAGCAATACAGAAAGCAGTCCTCCTCGACAATGCCCGGATAGTTCGATTCTCTCCCCGTCGCACTGAACTCCAGCCGACTGTGCTTCTGCTGGAGGTGCTCCTGCCACTTCGCCTAAATAGTAGCTTAAATTTTATATATTCAAATATAAATTAAATTAACCGTAAAATTTGCCACGAAGTGGTGCAAAACTGTAATGGGGCCGTGTCTGTACATACAATATTTTTGGAAAATAATAGCTGTAGTGGACATTACTAACGATATAGAGGCCTAAACAACATATTTTGGAATTTTTGTCTGTATGTTCGGCCATCATGCAAAAACTACCAGGCCAATTTTGATGAAATTTTGTATAGTGGTTCCTTATAGCCCGGGTTAACATATAGGATACTTTTTATCCCGCAAAATAGAAGAGTTCCTATGGGAAAATTCAAAACCTCCACGCGGACGAAGTCGTGGGCACAGCTAGTTCCATATATGAGAGCGGCCATCATTGAAACCTGGTTGATCCATCAGTTACTTGGATCTTGTTGATTTGAGATTGGTGTCATTATGAAAGCCTTTAGGTAATTCTTCATCTCTATCTGACCAGGTGATGCTCCATCTTCCATAAATTTTCGGTATGGGTTAAGAGGTGGTTGAAGATCTTAGTATACAGAATTGCATAAAAAGAAATCTGTTATCAGTATCATCTTAGCCTGAAGACGTCCACCAAACCTCAGCACGAGTTCGAGCCACATTCATCCAGCGGCATCTACTGCGTCTTCTGGGCCGCGGTTCCTACCAAAAAACCTTTTTTTTCCATCCGTTATCAGCTCTTCGAGTTAAGAGGCTCCTGAAGGCGCCCCATTAGTTAGCAAAAATCATAACTCGCTGAGTACTCAATTTATCGAAAATCAGCCGAAGACGATTGAAGTAGGTAGGGGAGACCGGTAATGGTTGACTAACTTTCGACTTAAACTCATATACCTTTAATTTTAAAACAACAGTTGTTACAGATATAAGAACTATCCAGTTAGCTAAAATACTAACTTATAACCTATTATTATAATACTTAGCTAGTGCATTTTCTAAACCCGTGACTCTTGGTCAACCTACCCCATATCCGGGGTAAGTTGGCCATAAGCACAGGGTAGGTTGACCTAGACGGTGATTAGTGTAAATAACTATTCAAATACTCAATTATTTTTCATCATCAAAAATACACAATAAATCCGGTATCGGTACCGCAAGGCTTTTTTTTAAAAACCTAACCACTCCGTGAGTGCCGACAGGAGTGAAAACTTTTAACAGTTTTAAAAGTTTTGACCCTCCGAGTGTTCCTGGCGAACGACTAGGTTGACAAAGTTTTGACCCTGCGAGTGTTCCTGGTACGATGTCGGTTACATTACAGTTTCGCGAGTTCAATGGTTATTTCCCATCTCAAAAATGCGCCTAAAGATGTTTTCACTCAGTAGTTTTAAAAGTCCTAAGTATCCAACAATACCCCACACAATAGGGTACGTCAACCAACCCTGATGCGAGGAATGGTTTTAAAAAACCCTCCGTAGTGTTAAAAGACCTATTCAACAATACCCCACACGATAGTTAACGTTAACCACAAAAGAGGTACCCTAAAGAAATGTTCTTAAAAATTTCATTGTAACACTTTGTCGGTGTGATTAATATGTATACGTATGTCAAATTACACCTTTGTTGTTTGTCTCTGGGCTAAGCCGCGGACAGAAGGACAGACAGACAAATAGACAGACAAGGCAAAACTATAAGGGTTCCTTGTTGACTACGGAACGTTCTTTATCACACTAATATTATAAAGGCGAAAGTTTGTGAGTGTGTGAGTGTGTATGTTTGTTATTTCTTCACGCAAAAACTACTAAACGGATCTGGCTAAAATTTGATAGGTAGACAGATTAGGACATGGATTAACACATAGGCTACTTTTTTTCACGCAAACATTGTCCACGCGGGTGAAGCCACGGGTAACAGCTGGTCATAGATAACGGGTTGAGTTAACCCGCCGGCACTCGCGCCTCATTTTGTGATATGAATAGTCGCACAGGGTCTAAAGGTCTCAAAAGTGAAATTTGTTTTTATTTAAATAAAGAATATTAAGGATTTTAAGTAAATTTAATAGAATGAGGGTAATAAAACAATATTCAGGTCACAGACATTTATGTATTTAGGTAACAATTTTGATCTATATCACAATGGAAAAGAGATATGTGCTAAATGCGTCTCATTTTGGGACATGGACAGTCGTATGAGGTTCTAAAAGACCCAACAGTTAAATGTGTTGTTTTTCTATAAATAAAGAAATTTATAGGTTTTTTATTTATTTAATAGAGAGTAATAAAATAATATTGAGATCACAAACATTTATGTCTTTACGTAACAAATTTAATATTTACCACAAAAGAAAAGAGATATGTGCTAAAACGCGTGAGGGTCGAAACAACCTAATAAGTACTTCGTTTATGCGTCCGTGCTGTCTAAGCGCCGCGCGCGAACTTGGTGAGGCGGATGTGCGGGTAGCCTATATTAGTGAGCATGAGCTTGCGTAGTAACTAATATTTCAAAAGTTATTGGAAGAAGAAATAAGGCGCTGGGTCCTTTCGACCCATGCGCGACTACCCGCGTGTTAAAAAGACGTGTTTTCAGGGCAAAAAACAGAAAACTTAAACAGGTTATGGGACCCCAGGAGGCTCAGGTTTTCATACAAACCTAGTTCCGCTTTAATACTAAAACTAATACACGTCGGATTGAATCCAAACTTTGCGAATATATTGAGTAGACACATATCGATGTTTGTAATTCGTTTTCGATAAATTTTCGATGTACTAATATAAAACGGAAAAAGAAGAGCAGGTTCAAACATTCAGTACAAAACTAATTTAAGCCTACGTTTAGTTATGTTTGAATTTGCTACGATGAAAACAACCAAACAAACGTTTTGTCCATCTGGTCCTACTGGCAGTTCTACTAGTAGAACTATTTGGATTAAAAAAGTCCAGTCTGTTATACTTTGCATATTGGTAACATCGGTTGTCTACTCAATATATTTGCAAAGTTTGGATTCAATCCGGCATGTAGTTTTTGAATTAAAGCGAAACTACGTTTGTATGCAAACTCGAGCCTTCTGGGGACCCTTAATATGGAATTCCTGTTCTTCAAAAAAGTATTATGATACCAACACAGTATATCTATCTGTATAACGTATATCGTTATCCGATTATCGATATAAAATTATTTCCAAATCGATTGTTTTGCTAACAAATGAATCAAAGACTGCGCTAGGCCCTGACAATGCTACTTCAACTTCGAACCGCCTTTATGGCGTAGTGGTTAGTCAACTCGCTTCACAGCAGAAGTTCACGGATGGTACGTGGTTCTTATTGTGGTTGACATACAAGAACCCACGGTCACGTAGATTCACGTAAGTACAGCTACTTCACACCGGATGGCGCTGGCTGTCATCAATTTTCCAACATGGCGCGCGGATATGGCGCGAAACTATTGATTTTCTTTTCCGGCGTCTCTCCTCGCGCCTGTTTTTGCTCTTTCACACATCACACTCCATCAGTCAAATTCAGGTTAAACCGAATATTTTATTCACAGCCTGCTATTTATTTACCCTTTTCCGCAGAAAGAACGTTTCATCTTGTATTGACGAAATGCAGTTCAAATTGGAGTTGAAAAAATGAAATATTTTTTTACTGTTTATTGTTAAGAAAAATGAATGTTTATACAAGTTGTATGTGTTTTCGCGGTAAAAAAAATGTGATTAAATTTCAGTGATTATTAAAAATGGAAGTGGATATAGCGAAAGGGATTGAAGTTAATAATAGGTAGTGAATAATGCCGAAACGTATTCCATTTCACGTAGTTTACGCAACAAGTAAGTGTAGTGTTTAATTTTGTAAAATTAGGTATACAGGGTCTCATCATACTGAACAACTTTCCACAAGGAACCCATAGTCAATAAGCAAAAAAAATTCGACGCTCCATACAAAAATGCACAAAGTTGGTCAATCCAGCTGATCGTTTTGTATGAAGAGTTCTTTTTTTTGCGATTTAGCAAACTTGTAGAACAAAAGTTGTTCAGTGTGACGAGTAGAAGCCCCAGTTAACGGAACCTACACCAATTTTGTTACACTATACAGGATAGTTTATCGTATCGTATTAATGTTTACGATTAAGTTAACCTATTCATCTCCATTATCATCGTGATCGCGGGAAGCCGATGGATGCGGGCAGCGCAGGACCGGTCGTCGTGGAAATCCTTGGCCTTTGTCCAGCAGTGGACGTTTTTCGGCTGATATGATGATAATGATGATCATCGTGAGGGTAGAAGTTTAGAAAGATTCTAAGCTACAAATGGTTAGTTAAATGATAGCCATAACATGCCATAGTATCATTATAATACTTAAGCTGTAGGTATACGTAACTGTATTAATGAAGTCTTTACTCAAATCTATATAAAAGTTACAAATTGATTTACCTAGTTGTTTGAATTCTAAAAAAACCGGCCAAGTGCGAGCCGTATACTCGCATACAAAAGGTTCCGTGCCATCGTATAAGAAAAAAAAAACTGGCCAAGTGCGAGTCAGAACCGCACACAAAGGGTGCACAAGATGGCGCTAGTAAAAATGGTTCCGTACCATCATACTAGATGGCGCCAGTTTCTTCACGTTTAGAAAAACAGGTTTTTTGTACGGAGACTTTTGTCTATTTTTTTAGTATTTGTTGTCATAGTGGCAACAGAAATACATCATCTGTAAAAAAATCCAACTGTCTAGTTATTATGGTTCCTGTCTAGTTATCCTGGTGACAGACAGACAGACGGATGGACAGCGGAGTCTTAGTCACAGGGTCCCGTTTACACCATTTGGGTACGGAACCCTAAAAAAACACGTTCCTTAATTTTTAATATTTATATGTGGCAATAGAAAAAAATCAACTGTCTGCCTAATAAGATTAGTAAAATGTATCAGAAGGACGGACAGCGGAGGCTTAGCAATAGGGTCCCGTTGTCACCCATTCGGTACGGAACCCTAAAAATAGTACCTTCTTTATCATTGGCGCTCAACGTAGGGAAATAATAATGGAATGGAGAGTTCAAACATGTACCTATTTACATACGTAGGTATTGATAGTTATCTACTATAATAATATGTAGGTCACCTCCTAAAAAATCTACGTATAAAATTAATAATTTATTTATTTAATTTGTATTAAATTATACCCTTGGCGCCCAACGTGGGACTATAAATAAAGAATTTTTGAGGTCAATGGACTATGAACTAATAAGCTATTTATCCGTACAAAAAATAAATTATAAAAACACTACTCAATAAATAGAATTTATTCTAGAATAGCATAAACACTTGCTAATTTGAAGTAATAAACAACTTTTAATTTTTTATTTAAATCAGCCAATTAGTTCGTTAATGACGATGGCACTTGTGACGTCACTACGTCATTAATGCGAATAATTGCAGAACAAACTTTAGTTTTTGATAGTTGATAAAAAGTTACTGAAATGACTAGCAGTGAAATACCAATAGTATTATGAATTTATGACTGAAGGCTAAAGAATGTGTACGAGCACCCAGATAGGTCAAATGACAATATTCAATTCAAATTATTATGAAACTGTGTAAAGCTATCACTATGGAAAAAATACATAATATACTTAAAGTAATAAAAAATCAATTTAATTGGATAAAATTTTAAAAATATTACCACTTTTGATGTAAAAAAATATACTATAGACCCTGTTTTTGGCATAAATTGCAAAATTTCACAATTACAAATAGTAATGTTGAATGAAACCAACACAAAAAACTCGTTGACTTTAAAATCTTTCATTTTAATTGAACACTTTTTTTAAACTTATTTGAAAGTATAGAAAAGTAATAAAAACATGTAAAAATCGAGAATTGGGCGTTTGGTTTCAACGTAACAGCCGCGCTGAAGCCCGCATTGGTTTTAACTTAAAACAAATAGACTTACGTTCGATATTATTTTAACTCGTATCAACCTGCTCGGATTGAGGCATCTTAAAGCCTTAAGGTTTATTTTTCACTAATTCAATAAGTATTTTTAAGTATTTTAGCTGACATTGCGAACTCATACATCGCCCGCCGTCATTTACTTCTGTTTATTTATTTTTATTACAAACAGTTGAATTCAAAAACAACGTACAATAACTGCAATAATTGGAAACACGTTAAAAAACCGACTTCCACCGCAACAACTTAGTCAAAATTTGACACTTTAAAAAACCGACTTCCATCGCAACAACTTAGTAATTTTTTTTTGGTTTTTGTTAATTTTCCAAAAAAAGTATATTACCAACTTTGATAAAATTTATATAGGAACAACTTGGCAGTATATATGTCGAATAAAAAAGAATCATGAAAATCAGTCCACAATATGCGATGATATCGTGTAACAAACAAATAAAAAGAAAACATATGGTCGAATGGGGAACCTTCTTTTTTGGAAGTCGGTTAAAAAAATGCAGATTCTGATATGCGTTGGTTGGTTTTACAACAGAACTGCGTTGTCATGTCTTTTCATTTACTAATCGATATGAACTCAAGAGGCACTTTTATTAGTTAGATATTTGAAGAAACTCTTCCTAGTTCTGTAATATGGTCGAGGGGAGCGATGGCTGACTCTCGCGATATACTCGTGAAATTATAACTTTTTTGTTCAGGTGTAATTTTGTGCAATTGTTTTGTTTAAATCTATTTTGTTTTATGTTTTTGTGCAATTTTTGTAAATTAATAGTGGTTGTTTTCGTAATGAGTGACCCGATAAACCATAAAAACGATACCCATGTTGATTCTCAGAATTTGTCACCCGTTTTCCACCTTTTAGGGGTTGAATTCTGAAAGAGCCTGAAACACTTGCTTACTCATTTATTGACAGGAGTACTTACGAATAAAATAGTTTAACTAAGTAATCTTGTTTCCCCTTACAAACTTTCAACCCCTTTTTCACCCCCTTAAGGGTTGAATTTTCAAAAACCCTAGGACACGTGATTGTTTATTTCTAATCGCTAACGTAAGAACAAATTTTCAGGCTTCTAGCTCTAAAAATAACGAACTTCCATACAAAATTTTAACCCCTTTTACACCCCCTTAGCAGACGCCTACGTCATTACAACTTTCTGTATGCCAAATTTCAGCGAAATCCGTTCAGTAGTTTTGGATGTGCGTTGATAGATGAGTCAGTCAGGTTTGCCTTTTATATATTTAGATGACTTACGAGACGTAACAAAACATAGGACTATTTTATTCGCAGATGAAATTTCAGTAATTGTGACATCCAATAGTAATTTGACATCTCATAATGGGTTGACATTGAGTAATCACGTGTCTGACATTAATAACCAAAAATATCAATATTATTATGAAATAGTAATCTGGGGCAACGGCACAAACGTTAAAAGTGTTTACATAGCCCAAAAAAAATATATTCGTTTAATATACGGAGTAGCACAAGACGTATCATGTAGACCGCTATTTAGGACCTTGAAAATCTTGCCGCTGCCTTGTCTCTACGTATATATGCAATGGCTAAATTCGTTAAAAAATATCAGAAAGCATTCTACAAGCAAGCGAGTGAAGTAACTGCAAGAGTGAAAAGAAACCCCAACAGGCTAGTTAGGACCGAAATTCCCAAGACCACTTATTATCAAAAGAATTGCTATCGGATGGGTCACGTTATACAGGGTGATTTGTAATGTCACGTATTCCCGTTAAGGGGTGATAGATAAGGTCAAAAGCAATCAATTTTGTCCTATAATGTGCTATCCGAAAGTTAACCGTTTTCAAGTTATTTCAAATTTACTTTTTTTATTTTAAATTCCGGTTTCAGATGGTTAAAACTTGAATAAAAAAAAACTACGTGCCTGATTTTGAGTTTCTTGCTATCGTCGTATAGCGGACATTCCAATAGTTCATAATAAGTGATAAAATCTTGAAAAGCTTCAAACGTTTTCAAATTACGCTTTTTAAATTTATCAGTTTCCTATTTTTTTCTATTTTTATCGATAAAAAAGGCAATTTTCTGTAAAAAATCTCCTAGTAATTAAATGTGCAAAGTACGTTAATAACATCTCTAACTAACTAGCTTTCATTTGAGGTAAAAAGTTACAAATAACTCCAAGTACAAAGACAGAAATAAAAAAAAATGATGAGTAGGTAAAGAAATTAATGTTCGAAAAATAATTACGTACTATAAATAAAAGGCTTTTATTTTAATTAAACTCTTTTATTAGTTCACAAATTCTGCTGCCAAGGTCCTGGCGGATCTTCTGCGTCTGCCATGATAATAAACCAACAAAAACTCGAAGTTAACTCAAAAATGCTAGTAAATGATAATTAGTGCGTAATACGTGTGCGCGTACGAAGTAGTTGATACCAACTAAACCTAATTTTTGCTTGGCGTGTGGGGACGGCGGCGGCGTAACTACAATTAATAATAACAGCTCTCTCTCTCTCTCACTCACTCCTTCACTAAGTCAGCTCTTCTCTCTCGCTCCCTATTCGAGCCGATTGCCATAAATAAAAAGAAATTCCATGAAATGCGAGTCCTTTGAGGACAGTAACGACTTACCTACTTAAAACAGGTAATAAAAATTCCTTTTAAAAATCCGGCCTCTGTGGGTCTCAACGTTTTTTCTCTACATGTACTTGAGATACTACTAAGTTTAATACCTCTAATGAAAGCTAGTTAGTTAAAGATGTTATTAACGTACTTTGCACATTTAATTACTAGGAGATTTTTTACAGAAAATTGCCTTTTTTATCGAAAAAAATAGAAAAAAATAGGAAACTGATAAACGACATGGCTTGATGAAGTATGGGCGACTGCCCCAGCAATGTATAAATACTGTACCTACTAAAAAGTGAAGCTGAATAGCTAAATATCAGTAGTCCGCATGAAAAAACTTTCAGGAACTTTTCGTTATTTCATAATTCTGAAAAAGAAATAGTAGAAATCCTACTATAATACGTGCACAAATTGCTATATATAAGACTTTGCTATTAACTTTTAGCTAGGCGTTTCAATTAACTGGGTAAAAAAAAAGATATTGTCAAAGAGAATATAACTTTGACCGTACTAAGCTCTAGACAAAGATGACCTATTATTACTACATACACTTTTTTTAGGTCCTATGAATGAATTTTGGTATAGAAAATAGGAAGGGTATGGATAGTGCCATCTATGATTTTTTCAAGGAACAAACAAAATAAACAAAAAAACTTTTATTTTGTTAATTATTTCCTGAAAGTTCTATAAGATTAATAAGTACAAAGTAATTAATCAATGAATATTTGAAAACTATGTGTTAGTGAGAAGTTTCTATACATGCTTGGGGCAGTAGCCAAGCCAACTCCTAAAAAGCGTAATTTGAAAACGTTTGAAGCTTTTCAAGATTTTATCACTTATTATGAACTATTGGAATGTCCGCTATACGACGATAGCAAGAAACTCAAAATCAGGCACGTAGTTTTTTTTTATTCAAATTTTAACCATCTGAAACCGGAATTTAAAATAAAAAAAGTAAATTTGAAATAACTCGAAAACGGTTAACTTTCGGATAGCACATTATAGGACAAAATTGATTGCTTTTGACCTTATCTATCACCCCTTAACGGGAATACGTGACATTACAAATCGCCCTGTATATAACAAAATACTGCAATCGTTTAAAGATCTGCTTTTTAATAGATTTAAGAAACCCTACCTACATGAATAGCTTCTTCAAAACATTTTTTTTTTGGGTCACAGATTATGATGTATTTATGAAGGATTGAATTTGAAGTTTTTTTTTTGGTTTTGTCTATAAAGGATGACTTTTAATTAATGATTAAACGAACTTACCTGTAAGTGAAGTTCTATCATAATTATACGAAGGGTTTCGTCCTCGATATTAGTAACTAGAATTTATTTTACACTATGTAGTAACGCAGTAAGTGTTACCACTCATCACTTGTTTAGAGGAAAAAAGTAGCCAAGTATGGCAACACTTTTTTTTTTTTTTTTTATAATACCTCCCGCTCTTCTCGTGCCAATCCCAACTTCGCAGTTCCTTCATTTAGTTCAAAGCTTCTAACAGAACATTATGATATTTCCGAATGGGTTTGGGCGGGCGGGAGTACGTTACTAATATCGAGGACGAAACCCTTCGTATAATTATGATAGAACTTCACTTACAGGTAAGTTCGTTTAATCATTAATTATACTCGAGTTTCGTCCTCGATATTAGTAACTAGAATTTATTTTACACTATGTAGATGTTGAGAGTTGTATGAGGAAATATCAAAATTGATATAAGCACCTTTTTACAAAATAGTTAAATGTTTATTATGTAAACAAAATAATCAGATTTGCGCAAATCTCTTTTTTATTTTTGTACGCCATTTATTTTTTGGCTGGACATATTTGAGGTTGTTCTTCAAAGAATGGTTAATAAAGAGTTGGTTGATTAGTACCTGCTATAGAGGTTTTTATGAGTTCTGAGAATTTAATTACTATTTGATCTGACAGAATCATTATATTATTGAGATTGATCTTAGAAAGTGTTTGAGCTCTATGAGCTGTCACAAGCGCAGGCAAGATTGTGCATTTCATGGAAAGTTGGTTTAATGGCAATAAATCTTTTGGTAAAAACGGATTCCAAATAATTTAGAACCTTTGCCACATCCCATGTGATATTATAGCGTGACATCGGAATTCTAAGTCTAAACACACCTTTACAAAATCTTTTGTAGCGATCGTCATCAGATATTAGCCCTAATATAAGTGCGAGGGCTGACCGATAACTGTTTATGGTACCTTATTGGCTATCAGAATAAAGCAATCGGTAAGAAACTCAACAATTATTGGAACTGATGTGTTATATAAATCAATTTAATTTTTTATGCAAAATGTATACGAGCGTCTAAAGCACACATCATATTGTTTCAATGTACTCTCTGATAAGGACGCTAACATGATATTTACCGCGGAAGGGGGGACGCAACGCTGCAGCAGCGCCCTGCTGATAAGGCTCCTGCAACCAGAGTAACGCTGGACTTGATGTTTCGGTTGCTGGAATTGGATATTATAATATGGTTAAAAATTAAACTTATTATTTTTGATACTACAAATTTCATTAATACAGGGTACCACGGTTGTGTAGGCCAATCTGGAACAACCATAATACCTTCAGCCTTTTCGAAAATGATTTTTCTTAGGGCCTTAAGAATTATAGCCATTGGAGGGAAGGCGTAAAAGAACCTGACCATTCAATGGTAAATGCATCGTATGCGTCAGGGTCCCTGTTCCAAGACACATTATACGTCACATTTTTTGTTAATACGGCTCGCAAATAAATCGATATTGGGTTTTCCAAATGTTTTAGTTAACTTTTGATACCCATCTAATGAAATTTCCCATTCTATATCTGGGTGAGAGCGTCTAGACTCTATATCCGCGGTAACGTTATCAGAGGATTTTATGTAAGATGGGGGTACTGAATACCACCCGTCTGTATGTTAGATACCGCCGTGGTGTTGTCTACCCTTAAAAGTATTTGACAGTCATGGCAATTCTTGGCAAATATTTTAAGAGCAAAAAAGGCTGCCAGCAGCTCGAGCTGGTTAATGTGTAATGAACCTTCTGTTTTATACCACCTGCCACTAGCTGTCTGATCACCGCAGGCCGCTCCCCACCCCGTAGTTGAAGCGTCAGAAAATATTTCAATTGAAAAATAATCTTTTATTTGATGCCTCCGTTTGCGTAAAGCATTGAGCCACCAATTAAAATCGGCAAGCAGAGTGCCAGGAATGTTCATGAATCTATTGTAATCATCATGGCCAAGTAGATTTAGATATTTAACTCGTTTTATTTGTTTTGTATAAAGCCAACCGTATTCGACGGCTGGGCAAGCGGATACTAATAACCCTATTAGCTGTGCCAATTTCCAGATTTTACAACGTTTTAGTTGTTTAAAATGTTATATTTCGCGTACGATCCGATTTCTTTTTTCGGTTGGCAGGCTTACTGTCCATTTGTAAGAATCTAATTACGAAACCGAGATACTTGCATGAATGGGATGGACCACGATATGTATCTTTCAAAACTAAGGTCGCCCCAAAACAATCTTTTGAGACTAATTTTGAGGCCGTTCTCGGGTCTTCTAACTTGAAATGTTGTGTAGGTATAAACTAAGCTCTTTTAAGCTGATAATAAATCTCATGCTCCCATTGGGTTTGGGTACCAAGGAAACTTTAGATACGTATTGATCTGAACATGGTTCACATTCTGAGACTGCGCATATTGATAAAAGATTGTTGATCGCGTCAGATAAGTTACATTTTTCGTCAGTGTCAGTTGATACAGTAGTGGGATAACCAGATTGGTAAACTGGTGACTTAAAGGTCAATTGGTATCATTTTACCCAAGACAAAACAGTTTCGTCTTGTGTGATGATCAATGACCACTGTTCGTAGAAATTTTCAAGGCGGCCAGCATAACGTACCGGGTCTAGCGGCGGCGAGTCAACTTGTGCCGATCTGATGACTTGTGCGAAGAGGTTGCGCGCCGACTGGCTGGTGCTGCAGGCTGTGTCTTCTGTGTCAGACCTTCGGCTGTCTGCCAGCTGAGGGTACCGCCTTCCAGTTAAAAGTCTTCGGTTTTTGCTTCTGCTTCTGTACATCCTTTATGTCAGTGCCAGATTCACAAACAGCTTGGTAGTCGATAATTGTTCACGGGAATCCTTTTCTAGTGAGTACAGCGCGAAATTTCTAAGAGCCGACGATTTACTGTGCTGTATGTCGCAAAGTATACGTCCAATCTCTTGCTTTTCTAAACCTGTTGTGACTATATTATGGTCAAATCTACTGGCCACCTCCTTGTTAATTTCGTCACCGAATTCGTAAGCTACTGATGGATCAGCGCCCAATATGTCTAGTAATTCAGATTGACCGGTACCATCTACATTTGACTCGCCCGTTTCCTCAGTACAGGGAATCAAGGGCACTAGGTAATTACAGTTGGTGGTAATACATTTGGCGGACCAGCGATCTGCTCGGCGGCTCTGGCGTTGCTGGGGGGCAACTGCAGGTGGCGGCGGTGGCGCATCGGACAGTACGTCTTCGTATGCGGATGCGGCTGCTTCACGGTCTGGGAGTACGAGAGTATATCTATATATATAAATATATATATAGTAACCGCAAGGCAAGATTGATCATGTGGCGAAACAGTCCCACAGACTGATCTGAGTACATGATATCTTTCTTAAATGCGGCGGAATGGTCCTATAGACCACCCTGGGTGCATTTAGGAAAGGAGGTACAAATAGGATGGCATTTTTATTTTAATGTGGCGAAATGATCCCATATGCCACCTGAATGCATAATTTTTGTATTTTTAAATATATATGACGATAACTACCATGTGGCGAAACAGTCCCGCAGACTGATCTGAATACATGGGTTTCTTTATAATGCGGCGAAATAGCCCTATAGGCTACCCTGAATGCATTATTATTTTTGTACAAAAACATGAAGGTAGTTTAGTACATGCTATTTTTGTTAAATGCGGCGGAATGGTCCTGTAGACCACCCTGCGTGCTTTTATGAAAGGACGTGAAAATAGGACGGCATTTTTATTGTAATGCGGCGGAATGGTCCATATACCACCCTGAGTGCATTATTTTTGTGTATTTATGCCGATAACTACCATGTGGCGAAACAGTCCCGCAGACTGATCTGAATACATGGGTTTCTTTATAATGTGGCGAAATAGCCCTATAGGCTACCCTGAATGCATTATTTTTGTACAAAAATATGAAGGTAGTTTAGTACATGAAATTTTTGTTAAATGCGGCGGAATGGTCCTGTAGACCACCCTGGGTGCTTTTATGAAAGGACGTGAAAATAGGACGGCATTTTTATTGTAATGCGGCGGAATGGTCCATATACCACCCTGAGTGCATTATTTTTGTGTATTTATGCCGATAACTACCATGTGGCGAAACAGTCCCGCAGACTGATCTGAATACATGGGTTTCTTTATAATGCGGCGAAATAGCCCTATAGGCTACCCTGAATGCATTATTATTTTTGTACAAGAATATGAAGGTAGTTTAGTACATGATATTTTTGTTAAATGCGGCGGAATGATCCTGTAGACCACCCTGGGTGCTTTTATAAAAGGACGTATAAATAGGACGGCATTTTTATTGTAATGCAGCGGAATGGTCCATATATCACCCTGAGTGCATTATTTTTGTGTATTTATGCCGATAACTACATGTGGCGAAACAGTCCCGCAGACTGATCTGAATACATGGGTTTCTTTATAATGCGTGAAATGGCCCTAGAGGCTACCCTGAATCCATTATTATTTTTGTAAAAAAATATGAGGGTAGTTTTAAATACTAACCTTATGGTAATCCGGAATTATCTGCTCGCTCTGCGAAGATGACGACGAGGAACCCGATGTGGGACCCGAGGATGATGACGAGGAGGATGATTCCGAACCACGTCGTATAAGACGTGCTGCGATCAAATATATTTCGAGTTATCAGGCGTTTCGAAAGAAATTTAACGCTTTCCTCGTTTTTCCGTTTCGGCATGTTGAAACAGACACGTTGCACCGTCGAAAACACGAACTTTTGATCCAAGTGGAGTGGTTGAGCACTAAAATGCGAAATGAAGGAACTGCGAAGTTGGGATTGGCACGAGAAGAGCGGGAGGTATTATAAAAAAAAAAAAAAAAAGTGTTGCCATACTTGGCTACTTTTTTCCTCTAAACAAGTGATGAGTGGTAACACTTACTGCGTTACTACATAGTGTAAAATAAATTCTAGTTACTAATATCGAGGACGAAACTCGAGTATAATTAGTTCTTGATAGCAATGGATATGAAAGTACTCGTGATTACAAACAACTTTCCCAAAGAAACTATATGTCAAATATGAAAAAAAAAATTTGGTCCTTCATACATTTTTGTCGATTTGATAACTTGTTAAGTACCGAGGACCTAAAATTTTTTTCTGATTCGACATATAGTTTCTTTGGGAAAGTTGTTTGTAATCACGAGTACATTCATATCCTTTGCTATCAAGAACTAATTTAAGGTCACCCTATATATTACTATAATAACATTTGCATGCTTTTGTTCTATGTAGCTAAAAAATTTAAATAACAAACATCATTTTAATTACTTTACCTTGTATAAAGCAAATAAATACTTACTTACTTCGACGATTTGGTTTTTCGGTGAAATGGCCACGATGAAATTGGCGTCGTTGAAATGGGTTTCGCTCAAATGTCTTTCGTTATTAAGTACCGAACTAGTGTAATGATTGTTACTTGTGTATGTGATACGTGACAATATTGACAGATCGATTGTTAATAGATTCGAATTATTAATTTTGATTTGAACCAAATCAACTTTTTGTATGAAAAGCCAAACCGTAAGTATACCCAAAATTTATAATTTTATAATTAATTTAATTAACAATAAAACTGTATATTAAATAATACTACAACAAAAGAGGTAAAAATAGAAAAAACTAAAACGCTAAACACGTTAAAAAACCGACTTCCATCACAACAACTTCGTACAATCTTGCATTATTATTTTTGGTGTTTTGTTAATTTTCTAATAAAGTACTACACTGATTTTAATAAAATTCATATGAGACCACACGGAAAGCACTAGCTTTCAAATAAAAAAAGAATCATCAAAATCAGTTCACCCAGTCAAAAGTTCTGAGGTAACACAAATAAAAAAAATACAGTCGAATTGAGAACCGAAATTTAATGCGAGTTCGTCTGCTCGATCTATCTAACCGTTTAGCTTTTTAAATGAAAAGTGAATGTAATGCATAGATTTGTCCATAAGGATTGGAAATCACCGCGCACCCTCTGGTTCTAATTGAACCAGGTTCTGGTTCTAATTGAACCTCTTTGAATCGAGGTACGCGATTCGTTTGGGTCTATGAACACTTGCCGGAACGAGGTCTATTAATTGAGCTATTGCCCATTTAAATTGGTTAAGTTGGAGGGCAGCTAGGTGTGGACATTAAAATGTTCGCCCTCGATGTCTAAGCGGTGGAGCATTTAAAAAAAAATGCTAGTTAATTTAAATAATATTTTTTTTAGTGTTTCGTGCCAAGGAGGCAATTTTTGAACACATGCCCATTTAAATTGAGTAAAAAAAAATATTTCCCATACAAAAGTGATCCACTCTTATACGAAAAACTCACGACATTTTCAAGTAAAATAATTTCCTCATTGCATTTGTGAATTTTGATAAACTCGCTTTTATTTTCGAAATCATCATCCATCACTTACCATCAGATGAGATATTTTAATTGTAGATTTAAAGCGCTTGATAACTTCTCAGGCGAAGACAGCTCATATCCAGCATGCGAGCTGAACGCGCAAGGGCCTGCGGCGCGCGGCTGGCGAAGTCAGGGTGCTCCACCGCACGAGCTACTCCTGCGATTGACTGCCGTCGCCAGTGTCCATAAGCTGCAATTGCTGGCTCATCATCAGCTCATTCGTAAGTATCTCATGTCAGTCATGTGTCACCGTAAAGCAAAGCCAAAATCTGTTAACAGTATTAAGTTGTTTCTGATAAAATTCAGACTCGATAAGTATCTACTCTAGAAAATTACTTGTATTGGTTACTGGCTTTTGCTCGCGGCTTCGCCCGCGTGGACATAGTTTTATGAATATCTTTGAGGGTGAGTGGTGAGCGAGCCGCAAGCGGCTCGCGAGCGTGGACATTAGTTTTCTCCAGGTCCCTCAGGAACTATATCTGGCTATGCTTAGCATTATGTGTCACTTCCCACCCCCTCAACCAATTCCATACAAAAATCACTTCAATCCGTTGTATCGTTCGTCCATTCTTGAAGTATTCTATACGGTTCTCCACGGCAAAGAGTAAAAATATTACTTTAAAAACCGGTAAAGTGCGAGTCAGAACCGTGCACAAAGGGTTTCGTACCATCGTACTAGATGGCGCTAGTTTCTTGACGTTAAAAAAACACGTTTTTTGTATGGACACTTTTACTTTTTCTAATTTTTAGTATTTTTTGTTGCAACAGAAATACATCATCTGTGAAAATTTCAACTGTCTAGCTATCACGGTTCATAAAATACAGCCTGGTGACAGACGGAAGGACAGACAGATGGACGGACAGCGGAGTTTTAGAATAGGGTCCCATTTCTACCCTTTGGGTACGGAACCCTAAAAAGTATCCACGGTTCTATTTTATACTGCCGGCGTCTGTTTCCCGATTCGTATAGTTTAGGAATCTTCAAGACGAGACTAGTTAGGCACTATTTGAGCTTGCGTGTAACATACTCGGCTGCTTCGACACTTACCATCTGGTGAGTTGCAGGCATCATCATCATCATCATTCATCCGAAGGATGTCCATGCGACGACCAATTCTGCGCTGCCTGGAACCAGCGGCTTCCCGCGACCCTCACCAGGTCATCGGTCCACCAAGTAGGAGGGCCTACGTACGCTATGTATTCCGGTGCGCGGTCGCCAGGTGCAGCCAAAGGCCCTCAAATTTTAATAATAAAAAAATGAAGAAAAAACTGTTTTTTTTTTAATTTGGCAGACTGCAGAATACTTTAAGCGCATACTATAAACTCCACTTTCCATACAATAGTTTTGTTATAAAGCAACCATACTTATTTTCTCCCTTAAGTATGAAAAAATTTCGAAAAACATACAACTTTTAGGTACTTACAAGCTTTTAATATTGCATTGTCATGCGATATACAAAATTATTATATGCATGCAAAATTGGAAACCGGGAAATGGGTCAAATATAACTTACAAACTAAATAAAAGCTTGTAATGCAAGATTTCATTACAGACACCGGGACATATGAAAGCTTGTAAAAGGAAGCCTTATGGCAGACCTCCCCCTGACCGCGGGGAGGGGATGCAGGCTCGCACTCCTAAACACAAGGGACATTATGGGTTCTAAACGATACTTAAATACCTAATTTCCAGCGTCCTGCGTAGAAGTGCTGGTCTCAGGAGGATTGGTATCCGAGGGCGCGGCAACTCCATGTGGCGCCACCTATACCAGCGTTGGCCGCATCGCGCTGGCTAAGCCTGCTCCTCAAGCCAAGTCCAGAGAACTCAGGTGAGCAGCCGTGCCATGTTATGGTAGAAACAAAGATTGAAATAGCTTTTTAACTGACCTCAAAAAAGGACGAGGTTTCTCAATATGACCGTATATTTTTTTTATGTGTGTTCGCGGATAACTTTGTCGTTTATGAACCGATTTTGATAATTCTTGTTTTATTGGAAAGGAGATAACCCAAGGGTGGTACCATGATAAGAAACCAGGATCTGATGATGGCATCCCATTATGTTGTTTTCTTATTCTTCATATTGTTTTTTTTATTCACTATTGGCTATTGATAAGCCCTTGGCGTCATCTCACCTGATGGTAAGTGACGATGATGCCGAAGATGGAAGCGGGCTTACCAAGATTCCCCAACGCAATGGAGAACTGGCTATCTTATCTTCAAGCCAGAACACATCATTGTTGTTAACACTGATGTTTGGCGGCAAGACTTAGACAAGATGGTGGTAGCTAGCCAGGCGGGCTATGAAAATGCCCTACCACCAACCAAACCGAGTCTTACAAAGTTGACTCCGCCGAAGATCGAACCCGAGAACTCCTGGTGTAAAGCGAATGGACTAACCATTACGCCACGGAGGCGGTTACTAAAATTTGGCGGTTATTGTGATGCAATAAGAATATTTAATTGTATACAAACGCGTGACGTCATAGTTTTCAGTGCCATTTATGTACCTAAGGTTCTAATGTTATGTATGATTTTGCTTAATTAAAAGTTGAAGACGCCATAGAAAACAAAACGAGTATTATTTTAGTGAACAATAAATAATTATAATTTCCATATTTTCTTACCATTTCGAGTGAGGAACTTGTGGAACTCTCTTCCAGATATAGTGATACTCGTAAGTGCCCCCACAGTAAACAGTTTCAAAAATAGACTTGACAAACATTTTACAGATTAATGAACAACAAGTGCACGCATTAGCTTATAGAGCTCTTAATGTATAATATAATAATAGTTCTATAGGATAGTCCGACGCTTTCTCTCCCCGTCGCACTGAACTCCAGCCGACTGTGCTTCCGCTGAAGGTACTTCTGCCACTTCGTCTCGTCCCAAGTGAGCACAGTAGCTTGTAAATATTTAAATAATAATATTTTTAAGCGCTGGGCCCCTTTTTAAACGATATTTCACCAGAACTAAGCGCTCAGCGTTTGGTTTCTTAATTTATCATGAGATAATGATTGTATTTTACAACATATCCCCTGTTTTAAGTTTTCCTTTAAGCTGTCGAGGGTCTTCATTTCAGAACAGCCTAAAGAAGTTCTTTCACCTAAAATTTGTCATTTGTTCTTTGCAGATCTGCAGCCCTTTCTGAACCAACCATCGCTCGTTTCGTCAAACTAAAACTATCAGCTCCTCATCCACCAGCAGATGAAAATGATCAGGTCAGAAAAGTGGCTGTGCTTATTTTGCTGACCGATGTTAGAGTCATGAACACGACATGCATATTAAGATATTAGAGGAAGGCCCAATGATAAGGCATGCAATCACAATTGAATTATCAGTGCCTATATGTCCATCCGAGTCGCTGGATGAGTGCGTCAATGAGGAGACCTAAATTCATTAGTGGACGTCTTCCGGCTGATATCATGATTATGATAGTACAAAAGGTGGCCGTTGGGGTGGTAAAAATCTTGAGTGGCGACCGCTCAACGAACGTATTGGAAACAGGCCTCATACTCGATGGACCGATGACCTGATGAAGGTCGCGGGAAGCCGATGGATGCAGGTACCGCAGGATCGGTCGTTGTGGACATCCTATGGTTAGGCTTTTGTCTAGCAGTGGAGGTCTTTTAGCAGATATGATGATAATGATGATAATGAATGTGTCACCAAAACCACAAAGCATAGTTATTGACATAGAATATCTGTTTAACTTGGAATTTCATGATTTTAGCTCGTTTCTGTCTGCGGTTCTAACTTGTCAGAGTTTATATAGCAAAAATATGACACCATAATAATCTTCATTCCAGGTAGCACTTATGGCTGTGAATGTCCTCGGCGAAGAAGTAGAAGACGAAGAGAAATCAACCCCTGTCTCCACCAGCAGCAAAGATCTGATATTCTCACCGTATGACGATCTATCTTTTGTGATGTACGTGGACAATGAGATTGCTGACTTGGTGAGGAGTTTGGATGAGAAGAAGCGGTCTGCTGTTGCCGGTGAGTATTGTTTTTTATTAAAAGTCTAGCTATATTATAAATGCCGTGTCGTTTGACATTTAAGCCTATTCGCTAACGGTTATATATCATATCCTATGTTAAGAAAAAAATCCTAAGAGCTCTAGTCAGGAACATGAAATAAGAAATAAGACTCTCCCTGACCATACTGATGGTCTGAACCAGCTCAGGATGTAACAAAATTGGTGTAGGTCCCGTTAACTGGGGCTTCTACTTATCAAACTAAGCAACTTTTGTTCTACAAGTTTGCTGAAATCGCGAGAAAAATTGTGATCCATTCATATAAAACGATCAGCTGATTGACCAATTTTGTGCATTTTTGTACGGAGTGACGATTTTTTTTTGAGAATGGATTAATGTATTCCTTATGGAAAGTTGTTCAGTAAGATGAGCAGAAGACCCAGTTAACGGGTCCTACACCAATTTTTTTACACCCTGTATAGGTTTTTTGGAACGCGTATTGCTGTTTTAGATGTATTTTGTTATTACGTTAATAAATTTAAAAAAAAACCTATACGCTTTAATACACCCTCGGTACATTATTTTTATTATATACAGTTAAGTAGGAACGTGTGACAGCTGTATTTTTTTAAACTGAATACAATGCCTTTAAGTAGCATATGTATATAACCAAGTCGCCTTCGCAGCGTGTACTAATTAATAAAGTTGATTACGTACATTAAAAACCCTGGACCCACATTTTCTTATAAATGATTATTGATTAGAGAGCGTCCGGATAATCTTATAAACAACCGGCAAGTTAATTAAGGCGCTAAGATCACTAAATCCGAGCAGGTTGATACGTGTTTCAATAATATCGAACGTAAGTTTATTCAAATCAATGCGGGCTTCAACGCGGCTGTTACGTTGAAACCGAACGCCCAATTTTCGATTTTTACATGTTTTTATTACTTTTCATCACTTTCAAATAAATAAAAAAAAATGTGTTCAAATGAAATGAAAGGTCTTCAAGTCACCGATTTTTGTGTGTTATTTTTAATTTAATAATAACTATTTTCGAAAAACTTTGCAATTAATGCCAAAAAGAGAAGTATTTTTTTACATCAAAAGTGGTAATATTTTTAAAATTGTGTTCATTTAAATCGATTTTTTTAAACTTTAAGTACATTATAAAAGCTTTACACAGTCTTTCAATAATTTGAATTGAATATTGTCATTTGAATCATAAATTACAGAGGAGCGCTTCGAATACGCTCGCCGTCTCAAATCAGCTGGATTGGCGCTAACAGCCGCTGGCATTCGCGTCGGTCGATGGCGACTTAAGAAGCGTACTGCTGCTGCTAGAGACGACTTCGAGCTGGCCAGGAGAATGAGGGATAGGATCGCTGATGCTTTGGCTGGCGTTAAGGAAGATCCAGAGCTTAGTAGGCTGTTTGAAGAATATGGGGTGAGTTTCGAAGATATTTGCACGTTAACATTGATATGATGATGATGATCTATCCGACCGATTTCGGTCATGGTGATGATGGTTTTTGTAGCCAATCTTCGCAGCGAAACTCCTCGCGCACTGAGGGCATTTAAGTATGCCACCCTCGTAATTGTATGAAATGGTCGCAGGTGGTCGGGCCTTTAACTGGTCGCGTTTGGTAAAGCTGACATTGATATATCTGAAGCGATAATAAGAGTTTTTCGGTGGACACTAGGGAAACGCACGGAGAATTTACCAGAGATAATTTTGAGTACCGTGGATGATAAGATGATTTTCTGGTGCAGCAGGTACTCTTAAATCTTATGCGATGGCTACAACGGACTGCATATAAAAAGTGGCCAAGCGCGTAACTGGGGCTTCTACTCATCATACTAAACAACCGACGACAAAAAGAACGAAAAAAAAATGACACTACATATAAAAATGCACAAAATGGGTCGATCAGCAGATCGTTTTGTATGAAGAGTTCAAATATTTTTTTTGCGATTTCAACAAACTTGTAGAACAAAAGTTGTTCAGTATGATGAGTAAAAGCCCTAGTTAACGGGACCTACACTAATTTGGTTACAACCTGTATATTTCAACAAATTAAGTTAGTCTTCAATAACATGTTTTTAAAGATTTTATTTTACCATTTACACAAGCCAAATTACAGATTTCTAGTTCTAAGAGCCTCTCAGTTAAATCGCGGACAGACGGACGGACGGACAGACAGACATGGCGAAACTATAAGGGATTCTTGTTGACTATGGAACCCCATAAAAGGCTAATCTGGTAATGGATACCAAGGTTAAATTCGAATTCAGCGGATGAAACCATATCAATGGTATACAATTTAGCTGCGCTAATTTTCCAGCCCGAAGCCCGAAACGACTCGTCAATGCACCAAGAGTACGACTTCTCTCATCATCTCTCGCCATCAGCCGCGCCTGGGTGCCTCAGCCTCGACATCCCGTCACCAGTGCCACCGATAGACCAGGGCCAGTGCAATGGTGAAGACGAAGAAGAAGTTGATCATGGGAATGTGGTAAGATTTCTATTATCTTTGTTAAAGAACAAAACAGCGTAAATGGCTTGTCTTCAACGTACAGAGGCCAGCACACCAAGCTATATACACTCGTAGTGCGATTCTGATCCATACGCATTCGGAATAAGAACGGTACAAAGTCCAAAGTGTGTAGCTTGATGTGCTGGCCTGTGTACCAGGTTTGAACCATCAATACAAATTATTTAATCTAGATACCTTTTTTATCCACAATTGGTAAACCCTTGGAATCATCTCAACTGATGGTAAGTGACAATGATGTCGTACATGAAAGCAGGCTTACCAAGATTTCCTAATGCAATGGAATTCTTTAAGATGGAACACATCAGTGCTGTTTACATTGATGTTTGTCGGCAAGAATTATGTAAGATGGAGGTAGCTAACCAGGCGGGCTTAGATAATGCATTTCTACGACTGATCTGCGGCTTACAAAGTTAAACTCCACCGGGGATTGAATCCGTGACCTCTTGATATGCAGCTAATAGACGACGGAGACGGCTAAACCTGATATTAATACAGATTTACGAGAGTCTTTAGTTACGTATGGTAAGCAATAATTGAAAATAATTAAACAAATAGTATAGGAGCTGCTTATATTTTAAAAAATGTTGTTTCAGTCACCCGTCCAAACACTAGAAAGTTCACGTCCACAATCAGCTTCACCGCAACAGTATGAAGTAAACACAAAACGTAAGGATATAGAAGAACAAATAGAAGTACATAGGCAGTTAGAAGAAAGAAAAGCTGAAGAAATAAAAAAGATAGAAGAAAACAGAAAGCAAGAAGAGCTAAGAAGAACAGATGAATTAAGAAAATCAGAGGAACTGAGAAGAGCAGATGTTTTAAGAAAAGAAGATGAAATAAGAAGGATTGAAAAATATAAAAAAGCAGAAGAAGAAAGGAAGGAAGAAATCAGAAGAGTTGAAGAAGTGAAAATATTTGAGGAGCAGAAGAAAACAGAGGAAGATGACTTGAGAAGAGAGACTGATAGTCCACGTAGAAGTATAACACCAAATGCTGCAAATGGTAATTATGCAACGAATTAGCTTAACAATAATAATGATGTATTGCAAAAAATAATCATGATACTTATTTTCAGGCACTTTAGTGAGAAGAAGAAATAAAAGTGCAGGACCAAGATCCACTTTTGAAGCCTATGAGGAACGATTACTACCTGCATTACGACAGTAAGTAACTCCTTATTACCAAATAATGTAACCTCAACATTCTGTTAGTGTTAGACGATTTGTTAAGTCTCGCTGAGACAGTGTTTTCAATTAATGTAAAGCCTGATACGAGACACAACTACTTATTGAGAATTTCAATCGCCGAAATAACAGTTTTATGAAAGACTCGGCTCTGAAATCATTACCTCTGTACGGTCTGCGACCGCACATCGCGCCGTCAGCGGTTTACGCTAACTTCATTTATTAAGTGTAATATCAATTAGTATACGTTCGGTCGCCGTACCGCGCCCGCGTACCTACTCACTATCAAGAAAATAACAAAGAAAAATACAGTTGTATCATTTCACCAGCAATAAAGGTGTGCTGGGTAGCAACAGCCCAAACATCTTTTTGGTCCTTCGAGCAGTGAAGAACAATCAGCAACCTGTGGAGACCTTTTTGGTCAAATCAAATCAAAATATTTTTGGTCTCTCGAGCTTCCTGTGTGTTTTCGGTGTGATAGCGAACGGCTCGGCTGGCCTCCCACCAGCGGGTCTCACCAGTTCGAGTTGAGTCTTCGCCTATTTTGCATCAGGGACACATAGAGATACCGATTGACCTAGCAAGCAGCACCAGCAAACCTGTCATCTTTATCAAATCATCATTCAAGCCGTGAAAAAATCATAATTTCACAATGGAAGCTTTGATTGAAACTCAGAGCAAGATCATAGCATCAATCAACACCGAGTTAATCAACTTCAAAAAGGATGGTCCTTCTCGGAGAACTGACGTGAACATCAAGAGCAGACTGGAGGTACTAGCAGCCTATTGGCAAGAATTCGAAACAAACCATCAGACCCTGTTAAGGTATGAAGACCAAACTCATAAATATTTTGTGGAAAATCAGTACATGCAGACAAAACTATTTTATAATGGTGTATGTACGTACATTCAGCAACACTGCGTCAATCCACCTATTTCCACTGAACCACGGCCAGCAACACCAGTTCTGAAGCCACCGGTCTTGAAACTCGATCCAGCACCCCCATTTTTAAAAGCGGCGGAAGGAGCATCAGCAGTTACAAACTCCTCTACCGACAAAGGTTCTTCCAGCAAGTCGGAAGAGCTGCTCCGCAAGCAAACAAGCAATTTCAAGGCGTTCCATAGAACTGCCACCAGCATTGATGTGGAATCTATCAGCGAAAAATGGGAATTTGAAGACAATCTCAAAACCTTGCAAGCTAGATGGTCCGCAATAGACAGCCTCCACTGGGAAATTGACAGTGAGCTCAGCGGTGGAAACAAGGAATATGACCAAGAATTTAACAAGTATGAAAATTACTTCAAGCAAATCAAAAAAGCACTTAACTCAAAGATGTGGTCAGTTTCGCATAAAGAAAAATCCACTCCACAAATGGAGATACCAGTGTTCTCTGGAAGCTATCAAAACTGGACTTCATTCAAAGATTTATTTATCGAAACCATACATTCGAACCCATCACTATCAAATGCGCAGAAAATGCAATTTTTGAAAACAAAAATCAAAGGAGAAGCAGAGAAATTGGTACAGCACTTATCGATTAGTTCTGATAACTATCAGATATGCTGGGATATACTTAACCATAGGTATAATAACAAAAAAATGATATTTACGTCGCATATCAACATACTGCTAAACATACCTACAATGCAGTATCAATCATCAGTACAAATCAAGAGAATCCATGACACAGCAAACGAGTGTCTACATGCTATTCAAAATCTCGGCGCAGACACCTCTACATGGGACCCTATGGTTGTACACATTCTGGCACAAAAATTGGATACGGACACGCATAACGATTACCTTGAATCATTAAAAAATCCACGGGAGCTACCTGATTTGAAAGAATTTTTAGAATTTTTGGAATTAAAATTCACTTCGCTAGAGTCATCTCGGCGTAAACAAGAGCAAAAATCATCAACATCAACGAAATATCAAGAATCAGCAATTAATAAGAAGTTCCATTCATACAAGGCCTACAGCACGAATCATAGCAAACAGCAGAAGGTTTCCAAAAACTTTGTTAAACCTTCCAATTTTATGGCAACTAAGTGTCCTCATTGCCAAGGCGAACATGGATTATTTTTTTGCAAGTTATTCTTGGAACTTCAACCCGAAGCAAAGCGGAAAGCGGTTGCGAAATACAATTTATGTAAAAACTGTTTATACAATCATAATGGCAAGGAATGCATATCGGAAAAACGATGCCGCGAGTGTAGCGAGAAACATAATACGCTATTGCACGATGCCTACTCAAATCCGCAAACCAGCACTTTTACGTGTAAAAAAAGCGGTGCAAATACCAACCTTAAGGCTGCACCTAGCCACAGCAATCACGCGTCACAAGAATCGGTACCAGAGATTCTATTATCAATAGCACAACTCTATGTGACGTCATCAGATGGAACTCAGATGGTATTACGAGCCCTAATTGACCAAGGGTCACAGGCCTCCCTTATCACAGAAAACGCAGCTCAGAGACTTGGCCTACCCCGCAAGAGATGCAAGGGTGTCATATTCGGAGTAGGAACAAAGGAAAATAACTGCAAGGGACTCTTAAACATCACATGTACATCAAACAACAGCGATTACACATTCGAAGCAGACGTGTATATCATGAGAAATTTGATCAACAATCTACCTAACCACACTTTCAAGAAGCCGAAATGGCCTTATTTGGAAAGCATTGAACTAGCAGATCCTGAATTTAACATCAGTCGCCCGGTAGATCTATTGCTCGGAGCCGACGTTTACTCAAATATCATGCTAGATGGAATTATCAAAACTGAGAAAACTCAACCTATCGCACAGCAGACGCGTTTAGGCTGGATTCTCTGTGGCAGAGTTCAGACATTGCAATGTAATGTCGTCATCAATAATATCGAAAACATACATCGATTTTGGAATATTGAAGATATCACTGTAGAAAACCCAAACTGGTCAGAAGAAGATCTGCAATGCATCAAATATTATCAGGAAACTACCAAACGGAGCGAAGACGGAAGATACGTGGTAAACTTACCCATGACAGAAAATTTTGAGGAAAAACTTGGAAAATCAAAATCCACAGCTCTGGCGCAGTTCAGACAGCTGGAGAAAAAATTCTTGAGACAAGAAAAAATTGCACAAAAATACAAAGAATTTATCAACGAGTACAAGGAACTAAACCACATGGTTGAATGTACCAGTAACACGACACCCAGTTGCTACTTACCTCACCACTGCGTGCTACGGCCGGACTCCACTACTACGGCGCTACGCGTAGTCTTTAACGCGTCATCAAAGACATCAACGGGTTACACATTGAATGACTTAATGAAATGTGGGCCTAACTTACAGCAAGATTTAATGTCCTTGATACTCAAATGGAGACAATATAGATTTGCATTCATTGCGGACATAGAAAAAATGTTCCGTCAAATATGGGTAAATCCAGAACATCAAAAGTTAACAAAAATAATTTGGAGAGATTCTCCTGATCAACTCCTGCGTGAATATCAGCTTACTACGATCACATTTGGAGTAAAGTCAGCGCCCTTCCTGGCCATGATGACCTTGAAACAACTATCAATTGATGAAGGCCATAACTACCCTGATAGTCCAGCATCCCAGGTTCTACAAGAAGACATGTACATGGACGACCTTCAAGGTGGAACCCACTCCATGGAGCAAGCAAAAAAGCTCCAAAAAGATTTAATCAACCTGTTGAAATCTGGAGGATTCAATTTAAGAAAATGGCGTTCCAACTCTAAGACTTTAGAAAATATCAGTAAAGTACCCGTCCCTAAAAATCAAATAAAAAATGAAGCCTTTGAATACAAACAACCAGAATCAACAAAAACACTCGGCTTGAGATGGCTGCCTGAGAGCGATGAGTTCACCTTCAAACTGCCATTCGACACCACAACAGCAACTAAGTGGACAAAGAGGACATTATTGTCAGAAATCTCCAAAATATATGACCCTCTCGGATGGCTATCACCTGTAACAACAAAATTGAAGCTTCTATTCAAAAGGGTCTGGTTAGCAAATCTACAGTGGGATGATCAATTACCAGATGAAATCAGCAAAGAATGGCTCAAGATAAAGATTGACCTTCAATCGATCAATGAGATTAAAATACCAAGATGGTACCAATGCCATGAAAATGACAGCATCGAATTACACGGCTTCTGTGATGCCTCTACTAAGGCGTACGCGGGCGTCGTGTACAGCAAGACCTACGACAAAAATCAAACACCCTGTATCACACTTGTGGCGGCGAAAGCAAGGCTTGCCCCTGAAAATAAAAATCTCACTTTACCACGCCTGGAGCTGAGTGGAGCATACCTATTATCAGATCTGATGAGAAAAGTCTATCAAGCCCTATCAAAACATAACATAACCATGTACGGTTGGACTGACTCTACCGCAGTACTGGGTTGGATACATGGTGATGCAATCAAATGGAAACCATTCGTAGCCAACAGGGTCGCGCATATACAGGAAATAATGCCCCCTAGATGTTGGCGTTACGTAAAATCAGAAGAAAATCCATCAGACTGTGCCAGCCGAGGAATATTAGCACATCAACTACAGCAGCATCCTTTATGGTGGCACGGTCCCGATTTCCTCATATCTAAATATCAAGAACAAAAGAAGCAACCTGTATATAGCACAAACGAGGAATTAAAAAATACGAAGCAAACCAATGTAGCGATGCAACGATGTGACGACAATAGCAGTATCATACTACAAGTTATTTGCAAGCAAAGCAGTTTCACCCGCGCGGTACGTGTATTGGCGTGGATTTTGCGCATAACTACACGTGGAAGCAATTTAACATCATATTTAACTATCAAAGAAATGAGAAAATCAAAGAATATGATTATCAAAACTATACAAAGAGAAGAATTTTCGAAAGAAATACAAAATCTAAAAAATGGAGAAGAACTTAGCTCAAAAAGCAAAATTTTGAGTCTGACACAACCGGCCTATTAAGAATCAGAGGGAGAATACAACATGCAAATATTGACGAAAACATGAAGCACCCTCTTATCATACCACATAACAGTCACTTGACTTCTCTTATCATAGAGCACGCTCACAAAATGACGTTCCATGGAGGAGCGCGCATAACACTATCATACATAAGAAAACAATATTGGATAATTGGAGGCACTCGTGCGGTGAAAAGCCATATCCGTCGTTGTGTAACATGCCGGAAGTGGAACCCTATTATGCAAAATCAACTTATGGGAGACCTCCCTGAAGCAAGGGTAAATCAAACTCGCCCATTTTACCATACCGGCGTGGATTACACAGGTTACGTGGATATCAAGATGAACAAAGGACGTGGAGCAAAAACAACAAAAGGATACATCGCGGTATTCATATGTATGGTGACAAAAGCAGTCCACCTTGAGCTGGTCTCAGACCTGAGCACTTCAGCATTCCTAGCAGCCCTCAGAAGGATGTCATCCCGCCGCGGAAAGCCACATCACATGTACAGTGATTGTGGTACTAATTTTGTCGGCGCTAACAGAGTCCTACAGGAAGCTTGTTTCGACTTAAAACAAATACAAACAGATAATTTCTTCTCGGAACTGGAAGAAATGGAGATCAAATGGCACTTCAACTGCCCCTCATGGCCAAGCGCAGGCGGATTGTGGGAAGCCGCGGTCAAGAGCCTAAAGTATCATTTAAGACGTGTCGTTGGAGATCAGAAGCTTACCTTTGAGGAATACTCAACCCTGGTTTCTCAACTGGAATCGTCCCTCAACAGCAGACCATTGAATGTCTTAACGGAAGACCCTGATGACCTTGACTATCTCACGCCTTCACACTTCCTCGCCAGCGGTCCTATACTATCAATCGTTGAAACGGAAAGGGATGAACGAACGAGATGGCACATGACACAAAAAATATATCAAGATATCTGGAAGAGATGGAAGACTGAGTATCTAGCTCAGTTATCAGCAAGAAGCAAATGGCAAAGGTCACAGCCCAACATTAAGGTTGACGATGTCGTACTGATACACGACGCCAACGTACCACATGGAAGGTGGGCCCTGGGAAGAGTTATTGAGCTTCATCCTGGGAAAGACGGATTAGTCCGTGTAGTATCATTAAAAACAAAAAACGGCACTATCAAAAGGCCATTAGTAAAATTATCAGTGTTGCCAACAAAATCAGCAGAAAATATGACAAAATCACAAAATGACACCGCCGAGCCCCAGAAAACAAGGCCTATCAGATCATGCCGGCAGAAAAAAGGAATCTTAGCCTCGATGGTCATCTCATTCCTACTCTTCATGACCTTGGCTACGTCATCATTGGCAGCATTCAACACGACAAAAATCTCGAAAGCCATGTATTTCGACAGAATAGCAAACATGCAACTTATCAGAGACGAGTGGAAATTAATCATCTATTACGATATGAATCCATACTGGGCTGGACTCACAGCATTCGTGAAATATTCAAAATATTTGGAAAACATCTGTTCAAAAACGCAGAGAAAAACTCATTGCGACATGGTTCTATCACAGTTAAATCACGCCCACTCCGAGCTAGACTATAATAATCGCCTACTGCTCGGTCAGCAAAATCAAGCGCGTGCACGGAAGCGCCGCGGCCTAATCAATGGAGTTGGCAATATTGCTAACAGCCTCTTCGGGATCTTGGATGACAACTTTGCAAATCAGTATCAAAAGGACATTGATATTATCAGGAAAAATCAAAAACATTTAGCAAACTTATGGAAAAATCAGACCTCAGTGGCTGAAGCCCAGTATAATTTGCTGAAGAGAACCGAAGAAGCCATCAATAAACAGCATAAAATCGTTAATGAACATCTCAATAATTTGGATAAGGCAAACAACGGCTTGACTCTCGAAGTACTGGACATGGAACTTCTAAACGAGTTTGCCATTTCAAGTATTATCACTAATAGCATGCTTCTAAACTTGAAAACTATACAAGAAACTCTTTTGGACACAATAACAGATATTCATCATGGAAAATTCAATTTTCATCTTCTATACCCTCAGCAGTTACAAGACGAGCTCAACATCATATCCGGACAGCTCTCACGAGATTTATCTCTACCAATACAGAATATTCAAACAGGTTTATCTCAAATCTATCATCTCTTGGCCATAAAGGCAAAACTAACAAAAGAATACCTAATCTTTGAAATCAAAATTCCACTTATAAGCAGAGAGACTTTCGACCTGTACAGAATATTTTCTGTTCCAAGCAAACACGAAGAAGACATGGTCACCCTAACGCCTATTACAAGTCACGCAGCAATAAACTTACGCAAGGACACCTTCGTATCAATGACTGATAACGATGTGCAGCAGTGTCTCCAGCGGGACTCACAGACCTACTACTGTCATTCGCAGCGTCCCGTTTATCAGCTGAACGCAGATGAAAATCTATGCATGAAGGAAACAAAATCAAACAAATGTCTAATGACTATTCATACATGCAAAAATGAGTGGATAGAACTCAGTCAAACAAATACATACCTATATTTTTGTTGCGACGAGTGCCGACTCCGTATCATATGTGAAGATCAGGTTACCGTCGCGCGGCTTATCAGCGCCGGGTTAATAACACTGACCCCGGATTGTATTATCAAAGGAGAAGAATTCTCAGTGTTCTCTCATAAATATCAGAAAAGTGAAATGAAGACTCAAGCAAATGTGCACATACCGCAGATAGCTCCGATAAATCACATCTTAAACTTTACGATACCACTGACTGAGATAAACACCAGTATCATCGATAATCACCAATCATTTGAGAAAATAAGCCGCCAAATAGAACAAATGAAATCCGAGACGCCCCTGTCAGATGAAATATCTTATCACGACGTCCACCACTACACGGCCATCTATTTCATTTTGGCGGGAATTTTAGCAGCGGCAGCCTTATACGCTTTGCGGCGGGCGAGGAGCACGCGGCGGCAGGCCAGCGTGACGCTACTTGCGTCGCTCCCTACGACTCACGACGCCCCCACGACCACCGCCGCCAACGAGAAGGTCAGCGGCGGAGCAAAAAGCACCAGCGGTGATCAGATCAACGGACAATTAAATGAACTACATGTACTAAACGTGAATCATAAGTCTACGTCACCTATCCCTCACGAAAAAATGTTTGTGACTAGTGAATTTTAAACTTAGTTATCTATAAGCATAACAATGTTATTTAAGTTCCGTTATCTATAATCATATCAATGTTATTTAAGTTTTATTATCTATAAGCATATCAATGTTATTTAAGTTACTTTATCATCATCTAAATCTCCTCTTCTCTCGCCCGGCAGCATGTACGGTCTGCGACCGCACATCGCGCCGTCAGCGGTTTACGCTAACTTCATTTATTAAGTGTAATATCAATTAGTATACGTTCGGTCGCCGTACCGCGCCCGCGTACCTACTCACTATCAAGAAAATAACAAAGAAAAATACAGTTGTATCATTTCACCAGCAATAAAGGTGTGCTGGGTAGCAACAGCCCAAACAACCTCACATGCTAGGATGCCATATGTAGCGCGGTGCGCTGTTATTTATTCTTCTTTCATCCGATCTTCTTTTCATTCCATCTATTTATATTTCACGCCATCTGACAATTTCATTCAATAATCCAAATATTTTCACTATCCGTCATATTTTATATTAATTTAATTACCAAATAATTCTATCTTATAAAAGACCCATTACGGGTCTCATTTTATGAATAAACTTTAATTACCTGTTGCACTCATCGGCATTTTTAAAAGAACCCCCTACCTACCTGCCGTGCGACATTGGCGCCCAACGTGGGGCTACTACTACTACTGTGATGAAACACTTTTAAGGGTACCATACATCCGATGAAAAAATGAACCCTTACATGCGTTTGTCTAATATTCATCCTTGTGTCACACTCGATTTTCTCCGAGTACTGGACGAAAGAAAACAGAATTTGGTGTATGTATAAAGTTATTGGCCCAATTACGACCTTAGAGGGCAAAAAAACTAATTCAGATTTTAGGGGTTGATTTTTGGGGGCAAAGTAGAAAACAAAACAATTAAATGGTGTGACATATCAAATGAAAGGGCTGTTGTGAAGATTATAGTAGGTATATGTTATGTATATTTTATTTTAGTGTTTTTTTAGAAGATTTTAAATGAAATTTACGAAAATTGAGCATCCCCCCCTTATCTCTGATATTACTAGATCGAAAATTTTGAGAAAAATAAGGAATACATAGGGCATCTTTTATAGTATACAGGAAAACCTAAACGAAAATTCTAAGTCTTAACTCTTAACGGTCTTACGGAAAACAGAATGGTACGGAACCCTCTCTACACGAGTCCGACTCGCACTTGGCCGGCTTTATTGCTGTTCCACCTTTATATTCAACCTCGCTAAATATGAGGTGAGTTCGGAGTCAATTGCTCCCAAATCTCAAATTGTTTAGAAAATGGTCCTTCGAGCCGGATTAAAAACAAAACTGTTCTCGTAAACTCTTGAAAAAATGTTACACAGTATTTATTTATTTATTCATTGGGGAAAAAAACAGCTGTAATTACACAAAATAGATAATAACATAAATACTGAAACATAAGCCAATAAAATTTCCACTAATAGTTAAGGACAATTTCGTTCAAGTAAACAGTATCTTCTTATCTATCCTCTCTATCACCTCTAATATGGTTGGTGGGAGCGATGGCTGACTCTCGCGTTATACTCGTGACTGGGTGCTGCCCGTATGAACTGGCCTACTCTAGTCAAAGGCATTAATGACATTCAGTGAATTTTAAGTATAACTTTTCGTGTCATATTGTTTTCATGTTCTAATGACAATCTGGTTTATTTAAGGATTGAATTTTGACGTTATTATCTAATGATTGTTTATTTCTTGATTTTTCACAAATGACCTTATTATTATGTAAGAAAGAGTAATTTGCACCTATTTTTAACCCCCGACGCAAAAAAGAGGGGTGTTATAAGTTTGACCGCTATGTGTGTGTGTGTGTGTCTGTGTGTCTGTCTGTGTGTCTGTCTGTGGCACCGTAGCTCTCAAACGGGTGAACCGATTTGGATGCGGCTTTTTTATTTACAAGCAGGTTTTTTGGCGATGGTTCTTAGATACGTTTTATCAAAATCGGTTCAGCCGTTTCGAGGTCATCAGCTCTTTTGTTAGCTGCGGTAGGGTTCTTAGACTCTTAATGTGTATTTACTTTACTTTCAAACATACATGTGACCTAAAACTTGAAACACTCATGTATGCTTAATAACTATGCAGGATTATGGAACTCTTGGCCTGATGCTGCAGCCAGGATATCCAGAACACTAGCACACTCTTAAAAAAATAATAGCAGATATGTCGTGTTTGGACTCGTTTTGTTCAGTATTTGATTCTGCATACAATGCAATGGTGGCAACACGGTGAGCTGATGCTGCGGCCAGGATATCCAGAACACTAGCACATACTTGAAAAAATAATAGCAGATATGTCGTGTTTGGACTCGTTTTGATCAGTTTTTGATTCTTCATACAATGCAATGGTGGCAACACGGTGAGCTGATGCTGCGGCCAGGATATCCAGCACACTAGTACACAAAATAATAGCAGATATGTCGTGTTTGGACTCGTTTTGATCAGTATTTGATTCTGCATATTGTATGCAATGGTGGCAACACGGTGAGCTGATGTTGTTAAAATCCGTTAAATTTTTGACATACCTACGTAGCTGAAACTATGACTAACTGTAAACTAAATATTATTGAGATAAACCTTCGCTTTGATTTCTTATTCTTTGCAATTCTTCCAATGCTGATTTATCATGTGGACAATTAAATAGTTTTCTTTGATCCAATTCACAAATTGCAATACCTTGTAAACTTTTCACTCGACTCAAAGCCACATAAGCCTGGCCTTTTGCAAAAGTTTTTTGATGAATGTTTTATAGACAAATCTATATCCTTTTAGATATAACTGTACTTGTCATTAATTATTTTGAAAATAAGTTAAACATTTTGAAATAAAAATTAAATTAAAAATTTTAAAACCCCCACCCCCCCGCAAAAAAGTAAAGCGGACATTTAAAAAGTAAAAAATAATACCTTTCGTTGAGCCATCAAATTCATTTCAGAAATACCTATATATATTTTAATTATCGAAATCGATGGATGGCACGATAGGGTTTGCTCATTAAAATGGCGCTATAATGTCGCGTCGGGGTACCGCTAAGTTTAAAGCAATAACTAGTATTTTGTGAATGAGGCTGCTAACTTCCCAAATATAATAAAATACATAGCTAAAATAGAGAACTTTCAAACTCATAACGCTCCCAGACTCATAACACCCAATGTTACTAGATTTGTCACAAAAGTTGATCGTCGTCGCAAGTTGGTCGAAAATACTAGTAAATAATAGATAGTCAATCAAATGAAGGGTCTGATTCACTAAAGCGGTACCCCGACGCGACATTTTAGCGCCATTTTAATGAGCAAACCCTATCGTGCCATCCATCGATTTCGATAATTAAAATATATATAGGTATTTCTGAAATGAATTTGATGGCTCAACGAAAGGTATTATTTTTTACTTTTTAAATGTCCGCTTTACTTTTTTGCGGGGGGGGTTTTTTATGAATATATACCTTGAATCTTAAATCTATATACCTATTTATTCTGTTTCATAAAAGATGTTCAATGAATAAATTAATGATATTGTATTGATTAGGTTAGGTATACAAACAAAAAATAAAAAAGAGAAGATAAACAAAAAAATATACAATTTTAAAAAAAATATGTACCTACTCTACTACTAACAAAAAAGGAATAAAAATAAATTTAAAAAATATATATATTCTGGGACAAATCACACATGGTCATCTGGCCCCAAAGTAGGATTCCCTGTGTTATGGGAACCAGAGACTGATATACATACTTATATATATATATACGTTTAAGTACATACATATATAGATATTTAACACCCAGACACAGAGCAAACCAATCTGCTCATCACACAAATGTTTGCCCTGGGTGGGGATCGAACCCACAACTCTCGGATCAGAAGTCAAGAGCACTAACCACTGTGAGCCACCGAGTCAGTCAACAAAACAAATAAATAACAATACATTCTCCTACTTATCCCTAGCTCTCACACAAACGAGTTCCTCCGGGAAGGTCGCGAGGAGGAGTGCAGCGCGGGCAGCTCGACGGCGCCCGCGCGGCCCCCGGCGCCCCACAAGCTCAACGAGAGGGAAAGGAAGCAGGCTGCGCTGCCCATTATCATCTTTGGATACCCCTTCGTAAGTAGATAACTTTATCTTTGACTAGCTTTTGCCCGCGGCTTCGCCCGCGTGGAGATCGTTTTCATGACTGTCTTTGAGGGTAAGTAGTGCGCGAGCGCGGACATGAGTTTTCTCCAGATCCCTCAGGAACTTTATCGGGCTATTGTGATTAGCAATCTATGTCACTTCCCACCCCCTCAACCAATTCTATAGGTACAAAAAGTCAACAGTTCAATCCGTTGCTGCGTTGCGTAGCCGACGTGCGCGAGCGTGGAAATGAGTTTTACTCAGATCCCTTGGGAACTATTATTATTATTTATTCAGAATATAACTACGTCAGGATATGCTTATTTCCCACCCCCAACCATCTCTGTGCAAAAAATCACGACAATCCATTGTTCCATAGCGATGTTAAAGAAATTAACCAAAAAAAGAGTATTACCTCAGGGACTGCATTGAACTTTGCTATTTTCACGGGATAAAAAATAGCCCATGTCCTTTCCCTTGATCGAGGTGTTGAAACTTGAAAAGGTTACAAAGAAACACATTTTTACATTCATAATATTAGTAGGTATTAGTTATTTGGCACGCCAAGTAGGTGGCGACGTACAGACATTAACATTTTCTTTGTGGCATAATATGTTTACGTGATTTGTCTTGGCACTCTCATGGATATATACGGACTAGTATCTACGTACAGTCACAACCTATTTTCAATATATTTCACACTGTGTAAACGAAAGTATGGGGAAGCTCACTGTAACTGGGATCTTAGAATACAAAAGACTCATCGGCGCGGCGTCCTCAGTGACGAATGATAAGCGAAAGAAACATTTCTAAAGTACTGTTGCATGTTCTCTGTGTGTCGTTTTGACGAGTTTGATGTAATGTAATGTTTAACCTCCTCCGCGGCGTAATGGTTAGTCCATTCGATTCACACCAGGAGGTCGCGGGTTCGATTCCCGGTGAGGTCAACTTGTAAGACTCAGTTTGGTTGGTGGTAGGACATTTTTTTAAGTCTGCCTGGCTTACCACCATCTTATCTAACTCTTGCCGCCAAACATTAGTGTTAACAACATTGATGTGTTCCGGCTTGAAGATAAAATAGCCAGTTCTCCACTGCGTTGCGGAATCTTGGTAAGCCCGCTTCCATCTTCGGCATCATCGTCACTTACCATCAGGTGAGATGATGCCAAGGGGTTACCAATTGTGAATAAAAATAAAAATAAACTGTTTATCGGCAATATTAAAACTAGGCTAGTTATTTTATTAACTCTTAAATATTCTTTCTAGGTCGAGAAATTCTACTCAAAGAACTACCTAGACAAGGAAGAAGGTCTCACCCGCCTGCGCACAGAACTGACCACCCCCTCCAACGGCAGCTCCAAGACCTCCCCTAACAAGACTGCGCGAGCAGCCGCCATATTGCTGCAGAGAGCTCTGAGAGACAAAGTCTTCTCTGTGTACAGTCACGCCAATGAGGCGTGTAAGACACTTTTCCAGTTGTTTGTGCCTGACCGGTGAGTTACAAACACACATTAAACCCTCCCCCCCCCCAAACAACCCTCCCCCCCCCCCCCAAACAACCCCCCCCAAACAAGATACCACATACAATACAACTGCGACGGTCACCACGTATAAGACAGGCAGTTGCTACAAAACTTCGTTCGGAATCGCAACTACAGTATCGACCAAGTATCAGATCGGCGAGGATCGTTCGTTGTACTGTTTGTAATGTAGCTAGCTGCACAGTGTTGAAGTTCACGAACCTTCTACCAGATTAGGCATACAAGTTCCAAGTGGTTAAGTTAGGTTAAATTTTGTATGAGCTGCAAATAAACTGAAAAAAAGTGCAAGTATTAGTTGGTACACAGGTTGAAATTCAAATAAGTAACTTCTTGAGTTGCCACGCAAAAATAATTGATATATTAATTTCTTTAAGAGCCTCGTACTATTTTAGAATAATTTCCCGAGGAATATTACATGACATCCTCAGGGACCTTCAAAGAAAAAGACCCAATTCTGGAACAATAAATTGAAGCTTTCCCATTTCACGCAGGGTATGCGCTGCTGAAGTGGGCCGATGTCTCGAGAAGTTATTGCCTGAGTTGCTTCGTGCGTGCGGCGATCCCGCTCCGAGAGTACACTCCACTGCTCAGCATACTGTTCTCACCATCGCTGACTGTCCTCAAGTTAAGTAAGTTATTGCCTGAGTTGCTTCGTGCGTGCGGCGATCCCGCTCCGAGAGTACACTCCACTGCTCAGCATACTGTTCTCACCATCGCTGACTGTCCTCAAGTTAAGTAAGTTATTGCCTGAGTTGCTTCGTGCGTGCGGTGATCCCGCTCCGAGAGTACACTCCACTGCTCAGCATACTGTTCTCACCATCGCTGACTGTCCTCAAGTTAAGTAAGTTATTGCCTGAGTTGCTTCGTGCGTGCGGTGATCCCGCTCCGAGAGTACACTCCACTGCTCAGCATACTGTTCTCACCATCGCTGACTGTCCTCAAGTCAAGTAAGTTATTGCCTGAGTTGCTTCGTGCATGTGGCGATCCCGCTCCGAAAGAACACTCCACTGCTCAGCATAATGGTCTCACTATCGCTGACTGTCCTCAAGTTAAGTAAGTTATTGCCTGAGTTGCTTCGTGCGTGCGGTGATCCCGCTCCGAGAGTAAACTCCACTGCTCAGCATAATGGTCTCACTATCGCTGACTGTCCACAAGTCAAGTAAGTTATTGCCTGAGTTGCTTCGTGCGTGTGGCGATCCCGCTCCGAAAGAACACTCCACTGCTCAGCATAATGGTCTCACTATCGCTGACTGTCCACAAGTCAAGTAAGTTATTGCCTGAGTTGCTTCGTGCGTGTCGCGATCCCGCTCCGAAAGAACACTCCACTGCTCAGCATAATGGTCTCACTATCGCTGACTGTCCTCAAGTTAAGTAAGTTATTGCCTGAGTTGCTTCGTGCGTGCGGTGATCCCGCTCCGAGAGTAAACTCCACTGCTCAGCATAATGGTCTCACTATCGCTGACTGTCCACAAGTCAAGTAAGTTATTGCCTGAGTTGCTTCGTGCGTGTGGCGATCCCGCTCCGAAAGAACACTCCACTGCTCAGCATAATGGTCTCACTATCGCTGACTGTCCACAAGTCAAGTAAGTTATTGCCTGAGTTGCTTCGTGCGTGTCGCGATCCCGCTCCGAAAGAACACTCCACTGCTCAGCATAATGGTTTCACTATCGCTGACTGTCCACAAGTCAAGTAAGTTATTGCCTGAGTTGCTTCGTGCGTGTGGCGATCCCGCTCCGAAAGAACACTCCACTGCTCAGCATAACGGTCTCACTATCGCTGACTGTCCACAAGTCAAGTAAGTTATTGCCTGAGTTGCTTCGTGCGTGTGGCGATCCCGCTCCGAAAGAACACTCCACTGCTCAGCATAATGGTCTCACTATCGCTGACTGTCTACAAGTTAAGTAAGTTATTGCCTGAGTTGCTTCGTGCGTGCGGCGATCCCGCTCCGAAAGTACACTCCACTGCTCAGCATACTGATCTCACCATCGCTGACTGTCCACAAGTCAAGTAAGTTATTGCCTGAGTTGCTTCGTGCGTGCGGCGATCCCGCTCCGAGAGTACACTCCACTGCTCAGCATACTGTTCTCACCATCGCTGACTGTCCACAAGTCAAGTAAGTTATTGCCTGAGTTGCTTCGTGCGTGCGGCGATCCCGCTCCGAAAGTACACTCCACTGCTCAGCATACTGTTCTCACCATCGCTGACTGTCCACAAGTCAAGTAAGTTATTGCCTGAGTTGCTTCGTGCGTGCGGCGATCCCGCTCCGAGAGTACACTCCACTGCTCAGCATAATGTTCTCACCATGGCTGACTGTCCGCAAGTCAAGTAAGTTATTGTCTGAGTTGCTTCGTGCGTGTGGCGATCCCGCTCCGAAAGTACACTCCACTACTCAGCATACTGTTCTCACCATCGCTGACTGTCCACAAGTCAAGTAAGTTATTGCCTGAGTTGCTTCGTGCGTGTGGCGATCCCGCTCCGAAAGAACACTCCACTGCTCAGCATAATGGTCTCACTATCGCTGACTGTCCACAAGTCAAGTAAGTTATTGCCTGAGTTGCTTCGTGCGTGTCGCGATCCCGCTCCGAAAGAACACTCCACTGCTCAGCATAATGGTTTCACTATCGCTGACTGTCCGCAAGTCAAGTAAGTTATTGCTTGAGTTGCTTTGTGCGTGCGGCGATCCCGCTCCGAGAGTACACTCCACTGCTCAGCATAATGTTCTCACCATGGCTGACTGTCCGCAAGTCAAGTAAGTTATTGCTTGAGTTGCTTTGTGCGTGCGGCGATCCCGCTCCGAGAGTACACTCCACTGCTCAGCATAATGTTCTCACCATGGCTGACTGTCCGCAAGTCAAGTAAGTTATTGCTTGAGTTGCTTTGTGCGTGCGGCGATCCCGCTCCGAGAGTACACTCCACTGCTCAGCATAATGTTCTCACCATGGCTGACTGTCCGCAAGTCAAGTAAGTTATTGCTTGAGTTGCTTTGTGCGTGCGGCGATCCCGCTCCGAGAGTACACTCCACTGCTCAGCATAATGTTCTCACCATGGCTGACTGTCCGCAAGTCAAGTAAGTTATTGCTTGAGTTGCTTTGTGCGTGCGGCGATCCCGCTCCGAGAGTACACTCCACTGCTCAGCATAATGTTCTCACCATGGCTGACTGTCCGCAAGTCAAGTAAGTTATTGCTTGAGTTGCTTTGTGCGTGCGGCGATCCCGCTCCGAGAGTACACTCCACTGCTCAGCATAATGTTCTCACCATGGCTGACTGTCCGCAAGTCAAGTAAGTTATTGCTTGAGTTGCTTTGTGCGTGCGGCGATCCCGCTCCGAGAGTACACTCCTCTGCTCAGCATAATGTTCTCACCATGGCTGACTGTCCGCAAGTCAAGTAAGTTATTGCCTGAGTTGCTTCGTGCGTGCGGCGATCCCGCTCCGAGAGTACACTCCACTGCTCAGCATACTATCCACACCATCACTGACTATCCACAAATCAAGTAAGGCCGTCTTGGCCTTTATGTAGCTTATGCCTCAGGTAGACAAATTTTATCAAAATAGGTCTAGTACTTTTTATAGAAAATTTAAAACAAAAAATATCAAAACTGTATACCTACTTAGCTGTTGCGGTTGAAGTTAGGTTTTTTTAACGTGTCAGTTACTCGTATGTGTGTCTGCTTCTTCATGTAATGAAAATGTTAAACTCATATGCTCAAAAGAGTTTTCTGTTCCAGGAGTCTCCACACAATCCCGCAACAGCTAGTCAGACCAGTCCCAGCGTCCATGCACCCTCGGATGGCACTCTCCAGGCTGCAGATGTTGGAGCAACTCCTACTGAGCCACGGTATCTCTACTGATAAGAACAGGTCGGTTGTGACATTACAGCTTGCAGGATAAAACAAAGTTGTGTTAAGGTAGGGTTTCTTCTCGCTTCTTTCTGTTCAACCGACTTCCAAGGTTCTCAATTCGACTGTATGTTTTTTTTAATGTGTGTTACCTCAAAACTTTTGACTGGGGTAACCAATTTTCATGATTATTTTATATTTGAAAGCTAGTGCTTTACGTGTGGTCCCACATAAATTTTATTAATATCGGTGTAGTAGTTTATTAGAAAATTTTAAAAAAACAATAATAATAATGAGAAAATGTACTAAGTTGTTGCGATGGAAGTCGGTTTTTTTTACGTGTTTAGCGTTTTTTTATTTTTAACTTCTCAAATATTAAGCAAGGCGATTATTTGCTTATATTTTACTAGCTTTTGCCCGCGCCTTCACCCGCGTGGCCATAGTTTTTATGACTGCCTTTGAGGGTGTGTGGTGTGCGAGCGCAAGCGGCTCGCGAGCGTGGACATGAGTTTTCTTCAGATCTCTATCGCAGATCGGGCTGTTCTTATTAGCCGTCTTTGTCACTTCCAACCCCCGCAACCAATTCTATGCCAAAAATCACTTCATCCGATGCTCCATTGCGACGCCGACGTGCGCGAGCGTGGCAATGAGTTTTCCCCGGATCCCTCCGGAACTATGTCAGGATTTGCTAATTAGTCAATTATGTTATGTCCCCACCCCCTCAACCATCTCTATGCGAAAAATCACAACAATCCATTGTTTCGTTGCGATGTTAAAGAAATTAACCAAAAAAGAGTTTTTTTTTAGTTCCCTCAGGAATTGCATCGAACTATGCTATTTTCACGGGGTAAAAAGTAGCCCATGTCCTTCCGCATGACATTGTTTACCTGCTTACCAAATTTCATTATGATTGGTCAAAATGCTGAAGCGTGAAAAGGTAACAAACAAACACACAAATAAACAAACACATTTTACATTTATAATGTTAGTAAGGATATGTTTACAACTTACATTGATAGTAAATTTTAAAATTAAAAATGTAAGTCAAAATAAAGGTGGTACTAGCGCTTGGTATTGCTCCACTTAGTGTTGTCAGAAAAACGGTGTCAGAAAACTCTGCTCAAAGCTACTTGAACCATAGACTTCGAATACACCAGCCAATCAGCCTGCATTGGCTGATGTGACATTATCCAAAAGATGTCTAATGAAGGACATAGGCCTCCCCCAAGTTGGGAAGTTTTGCGGTAAATCGCTTTGCTTGGCAGGCAGGGTGGCGTCCCGCAAGTTGGGAGGTTTTGCGGTTATCGCTTTGCTTGGCAGGCAGGGTGGCGTCCCGCAAGTTGGGAGGTTTTGCGGTTATCGCTTTGCTTGGCAGGCAGGGTGGCGTCCCGCAAGTTCGGAGGTTTTGCGGTTATCGCTTTGCTTGGCAGGCAGGGTGGCGTCCCGCAAGTTGGGAGGTTTTGCGGTTATCGCTTTGCTTGGCAGGCAGGGTGGCGTCCCGCAAGTTGGGAGGTTTTGCGGTTATCTCTTTGCTTGGCAGGCAGGGTGGCGTCCCGCAAGTTGGGAGGTTTTGCGGTTATCGCTTTGCTTGGCAGGTAGGGTGGCGTCCCGCAAGTTGGGAGGTTTTGCGGTTATCGCTTTGCTTGGCAGGCAGCGTGGCGTCCCGCAAGTTGGGAGGTTTTGCGGTTATCGCTTTGCTTGGCAGTCAGGGTGGCGTCCCGCAAGTTGGGAGGTTTGCGGTTATCGCTTTGCTTGGCAGGCAGGGTGGCGTCCCGCTAGTTGGGAGGTTTTGCGGTTATCGCTTTGCTTGGCAGGCGGGGTGGCGATCGCAGTGTGCGTGTGGTGGTTGGCACAGTACCTACGCGGAAAGGATACTGCCGCTCATCCTCCAGTTTGTTACCTACTACTCTAGGCCCTATTCTAGGCCCGCATCACAAAACAATATGGAATAAACGAGTACTAGCGTCACGTATATCTAATTTTAAGTAAATACTGAACCCAATATATATATATATATAAATTTAAGCAACTTTCTCTGAGTATAGGCAATTCATAGTCCTAACTTTTATTTATTTATTTTTAAGTATATATCTGTTTTGGTGTACAAAAAATTATTAAAATTCAATAATAGTACTATGCATTGTATTGTAGGTAAAATGGACAAAAATATATAATAGGGGACACCCGGACTTGAACCGGGGACCTATTGATCTGCAGTCAATTGCTCTACCACTGAGCTATATCCCCGATGATGATTATTAACGAAATTAAAGAAGGGTTTATCAATGTTAGTAAATGTTCCGTTTTCAAGCTACCATAGCAACGATTGTTGACTAAGTTTACGATCCAGTTGTTTATATTAAAGCAAGGCTTTAAAGTTACCAATCGTGACGAGATCGGGACCATATGCCTACTTAAGATAAGACAAGATAACATTTATTCGACAAAAATACACACAGAAAACATAAAAATAACAAAAAAGGTACAAATAACACAAAGAAAAAGTAGAAAAATATGAGTAGGATACAGTTGTGAACATGCTATGTGCACTTTGCCGAACCGGCCCCGACTCAGCATAATGCTGCAAGCAAGGAGACCTACCTACTGCGCTGTTATTCTGCCGGTGCCGAGAGGAATCGTCGCGTGCGCCATCGCAGAGAAAATCATAAAACAAAACGTACTTACTACACTTAGCGTACGCTTTGTCTGTCCGTCTGTCACAGAGATATGCTGCATTAAATAGCTACTCTTTCGTCAGAAGATTAAATACGAAGACTACGACTAATATTATATATATGGACTTTTAAGGGAGCATTTACACTGAGCCAACTTGACTCTAAAGTTCAGAAATTACCATAGACTATGACAAAGAGAAAATGACAAATATTATGTCGACCGTATGGTTCAGTCATTCCCTGCGAAAAGGTGTATGGCTAAGAAAACTGGACAGTTCAGGTGGTATTCGGCTCGTCTAAGGCTCCATCTTCTTCTTATCGTGTAGCACAATTAACCGTGCTATCCAAGGGATAGACGGCGGTTGCCTGATGTTGTACTTAGCAATCTTAGCATTACCCGCGGTCACGTGTAGGGCATTTAGATAATACACCTACGGACGTGTGCAACGCGACCTTTATACACACCTGGAATCAGATGTGCAGGTTTCCTCACGATGTTTTCCTTCACCGTTAAAGCAATCGGTAAGTATATGAACCTTTTTTTCGAAAAACTCATTGGTAGTACATTGGCCGTCCGGATTTAAACCCGGGACCAAGGCTTCATTAACACGGTCTAATATTGGTATTTGGTGAACCTTTCAGTTAAGTCGTAGTCATCCGTGTGTAGGTGAGATTTTTGCATCCTATGGAATGATCTGCCGAAGAAATAATCATCTAATGGCGACCTTGTAACTTGCGACTTGTCCTTAAGGCCTTAAGATAGGTCAAATGACAATATTCAATTCAAATTATTAAAAGACTGTGTAAAGCTATCACTATAGAAAAAAATATATAATCTACTTAAGTAGATTGAAGATTCCTTCCTTTCCTTTTTTTTGTAGATTACATTAAGGTAAAAAAAAACGATTTAATTGAATACAATTTTAAAAATATTACCACTTTTGATGTAAAAAATTAACTGCAGACAATGTTTTTGGCATTAATTGCAAAATTTCTCGGAAACAAATAGTTAATGTTGAATGAAACCAACACACAAAAATCGGTGACTTTAAGATCTTTCATTTTAATTGATCATTTTAATTGGTAATTTATTTGTTAGTATATAAAAAGTGATAATAGCTTTATATGTTTTAGTATAAGTTTAAAATGATTATTCATTATTCTTTTTTTTTCTGTTGTTGTTCCTCGCGTACTACCTGGCTCCTTGCTTTTTCTCCGAGCAATAAGTTGTCTGGTAGAAATCGCTTTCAGCGATAAGACCGCCTAAATTGTACGTCTCTTAGTTTTAATTAAAATTTTGCATATGTATTTTGTATTTTGATGTACAATAAAGAGTTATTTGAATTTGAATTTGATCACATTTTTTTAAAACTTATTTGAAAGTATAGAAAAGTAATAAAAACATGTAAAAATCGAGAATTGATGGGCGTTCGGTTTCAACGTAACAGCCGCGTTAAAGCCCGCATTGTTTTGAACTTAAAATAAAGTCGATATTATTTTAACACGTATCAACCTACTCGGATTTAGGCATCTTAGAACCTTAATAAAATAAAGGAAGGCAACCTGCGGAAGCCTTCCCTAGACTTAGTCAAAATTGATCCTTCCAAAGGTATTATTTTAATTTTGTATTTTCATTTTTAAATTTGCGTTAACGAAAATTTACTTTGGCCTTTCATCGTCTATGGTTAGAATCCTTTCATAATGTTGTGAACCGTGGCAACTCGCTTCTTTCACTGTTCTTAGTCTCCAATAGATCAATCATTCTATGTCTTGCAACGATTTTTCAGACCCCTCAGATAAAACCACTATTCTCGAACAAGATCAGAAATCCCGGAATCTGCTTTTCCAACTGAAAAATATAAGCAACATGTCCGATCGCTACAACACATAGGACAAAGTCCTTGCTTAGTCAACTCAATGATCCCAATTATGTTTTAATATGGCTCTTACAGAAATAGAGTATGACAGCTAGTGCCACACAACCAAACGTGCTGCCAAGGTTCACTCGTGGTATCACTTTTCAATGATTGCGATTTGTTTCCGAATCCGGAGTTCTCAGGTTCCATCATTCGCAGCACTGTCTCTCAGTTAATGAACATTTGACTAATCCCTACTTAATATAATATTATAAATGCGAAAGTAACTCTGTCTGTCTGTCTGTTACGCTTTCACGCAAAAACTACTGAACGGATTTGGCTGAAATTTGGTAGGTAGACAGATTAGGACCTGGATTAAGACATAGGCTACATTTTAATACGTTCGCGAGCCGCTTACGGCTCGCGCATTGCGCACCCTCGAAAAGTCATAGAAACGTGGTCCATGCGGGGGAAACCGCGGGAAACAGCTAGTACAATATAACTATTGCGTAGCCCTAAGTCATTGTCAAATTACTTCGCGCTCGGGGTGAGGCCTCCAACCCCTCGGCAAATGACAGTAACAGACAAGACGTATTTGGTTTCCACAAACCGTTTTTCAGTCTATGTCTCAAACTAAGAAACATATTCGGTATCCTGCGTTAGTGCATGTACTTACAACTCACTGGGCGCTGTGACATAACACCTGTACCTTAAACAGGATTTTGTCTTATATGCTACACACACCGCGTCGTCCAACTGCTCAGTTCCACTTCTGACCCGAACCCCTATTCAGGTCTAGCCCCGCAATGCGTCTACAAGCCCAGGCTCAACGCATTAGGTTACTCGCTTTCGAAAGAGTCGCCGATGTCGTTCGAGCAATCTAGAACATTGTTTTCACAATGCTCATCATACCTTATTTTATTTAAAATACGGGGGGTTATAGTAAACTGTTTCTCCTCTAGCATAACTGTCAAAATGGAGCTGGAAAACAGTCTTGGATCGCATACTCTCTACAAAATAACCAAAGTATATATATTAGACACAAAGTCAAATGCTCGTTCGAGATTGACAAAAGATTCCCATCGTATTGACACGGATACGCTCTCCAATAAACTGTACATCAGGTCTTAATAAATAACCATGGAGCCGGAAAACAGTCCAGGATTGCACATCCTCCACAATACTAATGAGATTCAACAAAGTCACACGTTCGTTCGAGATTATTCTCTATAGAATATAGTTGACAATAGACAGTTTTCATATCGTTACGAATACGCTCTCCATTGATCTGTACTTCATCTCCTAATAACCAAAGACCGCCATTCAAACATGATCATTATTTTCAGAAGATCTAGCTAAATTGCCTACAGACTTCAGATATGACATATCCTTAGGGAATTAAAATTGAATTTTATTCTTGGCTATTTTTTTAATAAATAGCCGAGTGCAGTTACAACCTTACAAAGATTTATGTTAGAATGAATCGCGCACCGGAAAACCTCCGGCAGGCCTCCCACTCGGTGGACCGACGACCTGGTGAAGATCGCGGGAAGCCGATGGATGCGTGCAGCGCAGGACTTGTCGTCGTAGAAATCCTTGGGGGAGGCCTTTTTCCAGCAGTGGACGATTTTCGGCTGATATGATGATGATGATGAATCGCGTAAGCCTCTGGTCTCTATCGTCACTGTATGTACGCACGTCTGTAGCATAAAGCTATACTATAGCAAGTTATCATCATATCAGTCTAAAGATGTCCACTGCGCTCATTAGATCTTATTAGGAGTATCAGGCTGGCCAGAAGCTCCGTATTTTGCGCGTTGCCCGTAATTAGCAAAATTAAATACTGGGTAAACAAACCTCAAGTATTTTTACAATTTTAGTAAATTTTTACACATTTGCTTTACAAAATTAAGATCTTACAACAAATATAAATTTAAAAATGAAAGAATTTTTCGTAAAATGAAGCCGTCTTAATTGTCTCCCGTAAAAAATCTAAAACCCGTATATCAGATTTTTGTATAGGGTTTCGATAATGTTTTCTTTGTACTGTATTAATATCTTTATGTTTGTTCTTTAAAGCTATAAATAACAAAAAAAAAACAAGAAGTGACAGATGGCAACCCTAATCGTCTTCTTTTTCTTATCCAGTGGTCTGACAGTCCGCCGGCTAGCCGAGTGCGGCGCGGCCGGCGCGCAGCACGCCGCCGGGTCCGTGCGCGCCGCCGCCGAGCGGTTACTGCTCGCCGCTTATGCGCGGTCACCGCGCGTGGTGAGAGCACAACTGCCACCCGATGACGCGGTCACGAGAAGGAACCTCATGTATCGCCATCTGTTCCAGCAGTTTGATAGGATTGACATGCAGGTGTGTAGAAATTCCATAACCTAAAGATTTTCTCGCTTACTACTCGCCGATTTTACGCAGTCACCGCGCGTTGTGAGAGCACAACTGCCGCCCGATGACGCGGTCACGAGAAGGAACCTCATGTATCACCATCTGTTCCAGCAGTTCGATAAGATTGACATGCAGGTGTGTGAAAATTCCATAAAGTTTTTCTCGGTTACTTCTCGTCGCTTTTACGCAGTCACCGCGCGTTGTGAGAGCATAACTGCCGCCCTATGACGCGGTCACGAGAAGGAACCTCATGTATGGTCATCTATTCCAGCAGTTCGATAGTATTAACATGCAGGTGTGTGGAAATTCCATAACCTAAAGATTTTTTCGCTTACTACTCGCCGATTTTACGCAGTCACCGCGCGTTGTGAGAGCACAACTGCCGCCCGATGACGCGGTCACGAGAAGGAACCTCATGTATCGCCATCTGTTCCAGCAGTTCGATAGGATTGACATGCAGGTGTGTGGAAATTCCATAACCTTAAGATTTTCTCGCTTACTACTCGCCGATTTTACGCAGTCACCGCGCGTTGTGAGAGCACAACTGCCGCCCGATGACGCGGTCACGAGAAGGAACCTCATGTATCACCATCTGTTCCAGCAGTTCGATAGGATTGACATGCAGGTGTGTGGAAATTCCATAACCTAAAGATTTTTTCGCTTACTACTCGCCGATTTTACGCAGTCACCGCGCGTTGTGAGAGCACAACTGCCGCCCGATGACGCGGTCACGAGAAGGAACCTCATGTATCGCCATCTGTTCCAGCAGTTCGATAGGATTGACATGCAGGTGTGTGGAAATTCCATAACCTTAAGATTTTCTCGCTTACTACTCGCCGATTTTACGCAGTCACCGCGCGTTGTGAGAGCACAACTGCCGCCCGATGACGCGGTCACGAGAAGGAACCTCATGTATCACCATCTGTTCCAGCAGTTCGATAGGATTGACATGCAGGTGTGTGGAAATTCCATAACCTAAAGATTTTTTCGCTTACTACTCGCCGATTTTACGCAGTCACCGCGCGTTGTGAGAGCACAACTGCCGCCCGATGACGCGGTCACGAGAAGGAACCTCATGTATCGCCATCTGTTCCAGCAGTTCGATAGGATTGACATGCAGGTGTGTGGAAATTCCATAAACTAAAGTTTTTCTCGGTTACTACTCGCCGAGTCGCCGATTTTACGCATCAGTCACCGCGCGTTGTGAGGGAACAACTACCGCTAGATGACGCGATCTTTGTCCAGCAGTGATGATAATATGATGTTAATTGTTTACTTAATATGGGTAACAGCACCATCTAGGAATGGGAGAAATAAGCTACTACTTTCAGTTTTTTTTTTCAAAATTTTAGGTTTAGTAGTTTTGGAGATCAGGGGGGAATGGGTAATTTTCGCCTATGTTTTTTCATTAATAACTTCAAAACTATTAATCATAAAATATTTAAAAATATATATATTTCTCACCGACTTACATAATATGTGTACCAAATTCGAGTATGTGACATAAAAGGTCGTATCTTTTGATTTCATTTAACCGCCTCCGTGGCGTAATGGTTAGTCCATTAAAGTCCATTTGCTTCACACCAAGAGGTCGCGGGTTCGATTCCCGGCGGGATCAACTTTGTTAGACTCGGTTTGGTTTGTGGTAGGGCATTTTCATAGCCCGCCTGGCTAGCTACCACCATCTTATCTAAGTCTTGCCGCCAAACATCAGTGTTAACAGCACTGATGTGTTCCGGCTTGAAGATAAGATAGCCTTCATTGCGTTACTACCACCAACCAAACCGAGTCTTATAAAGTTGACCCCGCAGGGAATCGAACCCGTGACCTCCTGGTGTGAAGCGAATTGATTAACCATTACGCCACGGAGGCGGTTACCATTACGCCATTACTTTTTTACCACGCTTTTATTAGCTTCACCTGTATGTTTGTATGTAAATTTGTATGTAACCGACTCCTTTGGACTCGATTTTGACCCACTTTAAACGGACAGATTTAATTCAAACTTTGTAGACTTGTTAAGAATCAGCGACAATATAATAATTTCATAAGTTAAAACTAATAAATAAAAAATAAATAGAGTTTAAAAAAAACAAAAAAACACTCTTTTAAAGTACATCATACTAAAAAGTAGAAAATAATAATTAACAAAAAATACTAATACTAATATTATTGTGTCGATAGACGAAAAATATGGCACAGAGCGCCCCACGCTTTTTCACAATAATACTAGTATTTTTTGTTAATTATTATTTTCTACTTTTTAGTCTGATGTACTTTAAAAGCGTGTTTTTTAGTTTTTTTAAACTCTATTTATTTTTATTCACAATTGGTAAGCCCTTGGCATCATCTCCTACTCTGCTTCAAACTATAAGTTATTCTTTTATCGGCATCAGATTAAAAACCGTTCGTATTAACTATATTCGTTCTCTTCTACAGAAAATACTGAACCAAGCGCCAACAGAAGAACAACTCCTCAACGGCGACCAATCAGCAGCTGACGCGTCACTAGAGACAGCCAGCATCAGCCAATCAACGCGAAGCGGCGTTAGCGCAATGACTACTTCATACGGGATGACTGCATCGTTTGGCATGACTTCTTCTATCGGAGCTACCTCCTCCTATAGCCTTAAATCCATGGCTTCTAGCACTAGTGGTGTTACATTAGCCCCAAGTCTAACAGGCAGCTATAGCAATACGACTTCGAGAACGAAAAGCAGTCTAAAGAAATCGCCAACGAAGAAGTATGCGCCGAGCAGGATGGTGAAGGACATGTCGAACTACCCGGGTTACAACAAACTGAGGCTGGACAGTGCTGTTAGTCCGAAACACTCTCCGAGATCTGGTCCTAGTGGCGCTGAAAAGGTAAGGCTCAAATTTACGATATTTATGACTTTATTGGCACAATGCTCGATGGCCTCAGTAGAGCCTCTCAACAAGTGGGTCATAAAATGAACATGGACAAGACGAAAATTATGTTAAACGTCCGTGTCATACCTACTCCTCTGAAGGTTGGAGGTTCTACACTCGAAGTTATTACCGAATATGTATACCTGGAACAAACAGTCCAGTTAGGTAGGTCCAACTTCGAGAAAGAGATCGATCGTCGAATCTAATTCGGCTGATTAGCAGCGTTTGGGAAGCTTCGCAATATCTTTACGTCCCAGATACGTTGTGTATTGCCAGTGATGACATACGGAACTAAGACATGGTCGCTTACTATGGGCCTCGGAGTTTCTCTGCGTGATCGAATCAGAAACGAGGAGATGCGTAGGAGAACCAAAATAACCGACATAGCTCTCAGAATTGCTAAACTTAATTGGCAGTGGGCGGGGCACATTGCTCGTAGAACAGATGGCCGTTGGGGTAGTAAAGTTCTCGAGTGGCGACCACGCACCGTAAAACGTAGTGCGGCAGGCCTCCCACTCGGTGGACCGATGACCTGGTTAAGGTCGCGGGAAGCCGCTGGATGCGGGCAGCGCAGAACCGGTAATCGTGGAGATCCTTGGGGGAGGCCTATGTCCAGCAGTGGACGTCCTTCGGCTGATATGATGATGATGATGAAGACTTTATTGATACTTAGAGGTTTTTGCAACTGATTTAGCAGGTTGTTCCAGCGTTTACTAGCCTGGTAGCAAGAATCCCCCTAAAATGCTCTTGTTCCTCTTTCATAAAAGGTCGTTTCTAGAATAAAACACTGTCTATTCCTTGCTTCTACTTCCCTCGAGACATCCCTCGTAGAACAGATGGTTGCTGGTGTAGCATAGGCTGGCTTCCTGCTAGGTAGACCAACGACCTGATGAAGGTCGCGGGAAGCCACTGGATGCAGGCAGCGCGCAGGACCGTGTCGTTGTGGAAATCCTTGAGAGGATGCCTTTGAGATATGATGATGATGTCGGTAGGTGCTCAGAATGTTATTCATGAATATGCTGTTACTACATCTAGCACGCTCCTGCACAAGCCTGCAACCAGGCAACGTGTTAATTTGTTCGTTATCATCCCGTAACGTTTCCACTACTGGGGCATGGTGTCTCTTCCAAAACTCGGGAAGGAGAGGCCATACTCCTCACACAAAGGCCAAGTCAGAACTGGTGGAGGTTGTAGGGCTGTCAGACCCCCCCTATCAGAAGTTTTTCAAGCCGCCTAAAATGGATCTGACACGGTTTAACGACTGCCATTCTAGAGATATCAATGTGCCTTGCGAAGCACGGAAACGTCGAAAAAAATGCCACTATCAGCACAAAACAAAAACGCCTTTTCTGCTTTTTGCTGTCAGTCAAATCCATTCAGGAAATGACCGTTCTTCAGGTCAGTTAGCGTGATCAACCCAACCACGCAAACCGTAGTGAGTTACGACCGCTCCGAACTGTACGTGCTGTCAGACATTTTTACTTACTTGGAAAGTAATAATATATTGGAAAATAATGCTTTGGCGCCAGTTGATACCACAAGATAGTAATCGGTTAGGCATATAAGTAGCAGTCATATTTGGTAATAGTAGGCTAGAGTAGGCCATTAGATTTGAAAAATGTTTTCAATATTTTAAAGATTTCAAGATGTTTATTCAAAATAGGTGCAAATTGTTCTCTTTCTGATAGTCATAAAATAGTAATTACATAATAATACGAGAACATGTCATTTGTGAAAAATAAATAATCATTAGTTAATAACGCCAAAATACAATCATTGATTGAAAATAAATTATGTCATTAGAACATGAAAACAAAATGTCACGAGAACTTATACATTAAAATCATTACACATTACATTAATGCCTTTGACAAGAGGAAGCCAGTTCACACGGACAGGTCACGCGTATAAAGCGAGATTCAGCCATCGCTCCCCTGAACCATATTACAGGGAAAGGAACGACCCGGCTCCCGATGCGCCACCATCCACACGAAAATTTAAGCGAGCATGCACCACTCGTGTCAATGCTAAAATTAAAAAAACAAAAATACTTAAGTATATATTTAAAAAAAATAGTTGACAGTAGGGAGATAGACTACATAAGACTTATCATTCTAAACTGGTAGGTTTAAGTCGAAATGCGATATTCCTCCAGATGAAAAGATATTAATCTAACTAAAAGATACCCCTTCAAAAATACTGATAAACCTTGTTTTCTCAGGTACATTTCCAAGAAAACCAGACCGATGAAGTGATCTACCGTCGAACTACGAATCGCAACACGGAGAACCGCCACTCCATGATACATTACGACCACGAACCATCAAAACCCCAACTCAAAGAACGCCCGGTCACAGTTTACGAACCTCTGCACTTGGACTACAGAGATGTCCCATGTTTAGGCTCGCCTAAAACCTCCAGGAATGATCTAAGAAGTATGGATTCTTTGCCCATGGATTCCCCTTTATCAAGGAGTGATATACGATGCGATTCGGACAGGAGTCTGGATTCGCCTAAAGTAAAAGCGGAGTTTTATAGGGACATAAATCTGGAGTCTCCGAAATTGGTGGCAGGTGTCAGGAATCTGCATTTGGAAGATAATAATCAGATGGAGGAGAGCGGGTATTATAGTCCTGGTAAGTTGTAGCTCATAGGTCATGATCTCACATTATTTGAAAAGCATAGGTAGTACAACGTTTGTTCTGTATTCTGAGATTGATGATGATGACCTATCCGACCGATTTCGGTCATGGCGACCACCTCGACTCCTAGTCAGTTTGCCGCGCGTGCGCTCGAAGAATATGGTTTATGTAGCCATCTTTTGCAGCGAAACTTCTCGTGCACTGAGGGCATTTAAGTATGCCACCCTCGTAATTGTATGAAATGGTCGCAGGTGGTCGGGCCTTTAACTGGTCGCGTTTGGTATCAAGGTCAGCTTTACGCTGATCCTCGAACTCGCGCACTTGCCTATTCACAATCTTATTCTGAGATTATGGGTATAGTTAAAACACATACTTAGCACTCTAGGGTATTTGAAAGACTAATAATATCAGGAGCATCTTAAAATTCACTGATTCAAGATAAGTTATCATTTACAGTAATATTTTTTGAATACTTTAAAAAAATTTAGGTACAAGCCTTTTATTTGAAAATAATTTTAATTATTTCGTATTCTTCTCAGCAAACCCTTTCATTTAATACCCATATCATGGGGATACATAAAAAATAACTGGTCCACCATCTTTGGGAGTCCGCCATATTGGATTAAAAATGACGTCACTTAGCTAATCATGCATTGTCATCCAAACTAAACGTGTATGCAGAATTTCAGTTGAATCGGAAACGAGGAACTGGGTCAAACTTAACTTGCAAGATTTGATTACAGACACCGAGACAGGTAAAACTACCGAGGCAGCTAAAAATCTAACACTATCATTACTAACTGCCTCCGTAGTGTAGTGGTTATATCACTTGATTCACATCAGGAAGTCGCGGTTTCGATTCCCGGTGGAGTCCAAAATTTTAATACTCGGTTTGGTCATTTTCTTAGACCGCCTGGCTTAGCTACCACCATCATCTAAGTCTTGTCGCCAAACATCAGTGTTAACGGCATTATTGTTTCCTACACTTCATCTTTAATACTCGTAAGTTAGCCAGTTCCCAATTGCGTTGGGGGATCTTAGAAAGCCCACTTCCATCTTCAGCATCATCGTTACTTACCATCAGGTGAGATGATGAAAAGGCATACCAATAATTGTAGATTTGAAAAGACATCCACAATGTTCACAATGATTCTTGCCAAGATAAAATAAAGCACTCTATGATTAAACGTAAAAATCTTACATTTATTATAGACAAGTTAACACACAATGCTTTAGGTTGACTGTTCGAATCTTACAGAAACAGTCTGATTACGAAATTAATAACTGTATTCCTCCTATTAGGCCGAAGACTGCAGATGTCGAATGCGGAACACCAGCTATTTGAAAGCTATGAAGCACAAGCTAACGATGCCAGCTGTGATTCTACTCCTGAGCCAGTTTGCAGGTACTAGGCCACCTTCGACGTACGAGTAATTTAACGCCTTAACGTTAAAGTAAGCAAAAAAAAAAAACAAATAAAAGCCCACGTAGCCTGTGTCATCGACCTCGTATGTCAGTAATTTAGTGGTAACGATTCACTCCAATTAACCAGATATCTCGGGTTCAGAATCGAAGACGGCTAATGAGTTTTCGAAACTTACGTACATTTATGTACCCATAAGTGAAGGAAAAGATCGTGAGGAAACAGCACATCTGATTTCAGATGTGTATGAATGTGGTGTTGCACGCTTAATACATACAACACTAAGCATCATTATCATATCAGCCGAAAGACGTCCACTGGACAAAAAATCCTTGAAGATTTCTGTAACCACCGGTCCTGCGCTGCCCACATCCAGCGGCTTCCGGCGACCTTCACCAGCTCGTCAGTCCCTGTAAGGGATCCCACCCAATAAATATAGTAATAATCTTCACTATCCACAGTACAACGACATCTTGCACGTATAAGGTCCTAATAATAGTACAAATATAATTACTCAAACCAGTAGAGTAAAGATTTTGTGATAGGTCATCAGAGATACATGTCTGACCAAAGAAATGTTATAAATCTTCACTATCACAGCTCAAGGTTTGGTGAGGGGGGGGGGGAGTCAAAGTAGTAGTGTAGGATGTAATGAGTCCACTTAACGACTTGCACACCCACCTCGCGTAGGCATCCCACCACAGAAATTGGAATAATAGCCATCCCACCAAATAAAAATAGTTATCTTCCCTATCCACAGTACAACGACATCCTGCACGTGGTGTGGTCGTCGTGTAAGGTCAGAAGCAATAGAGTCGCATTACTGGCGGCGATGCGTCGTCTTAGCTCGGTGCCCTCATTGCAGAGTAGCTTTGGAAGCTAGGCTGTTACATGTGCATCTACTAGGTAAGCTTCATGATTACTCGTGATCGTGGGTGATGCTAAGTGTCGAATTGGCATATCTTTGATGCGATTTTTAATTTTACAGAGGAGTGCTCCATGAGTGAAGGTTTCTGGAAGTCTTGTGGTAAATGTGGAGCGGCATTACGCGTGGAAGATAAATCCTATCATAACTGCATTCGTAAGTAGAACTTATTGAAGAATCATTTGATAAATAATTTTTAATGGTTTTCTATTTTATGTTAGGTCTGAGTAAAGTAAGGTAAAAATCCCATTTTTTTTACGGTGCCGACAGAATATCAACGCTATTGACTGCCACAGTTTAAGCTGAGTCGGAAGGTCGGAGCCTTTTTTATGCTACGGCACAATAACGACTTAATTTATCTATTTAGGGATTGTGCACAAATCACGTGAGGTTCGATAGGGGGGAGGAGAGGTCACGAAAAAATCACGACAGATCACGTTGAGGGGGGTATGAGGAGACCTCACGTATATATTACTACAGTGAACGAACAAAGAAAAAATCTACCACATGAGTAGATAGTTTTTCTCGGTTTCATTAAAATAAATCTTCACTTGTTAAATACTTCAAAATAGCGAGTATATTATACAAAAATTTGGCGCGCGCGCTACAAACAATACCATTAATCTTAAAATTAGGTTGCATTAATAAAATACACGTGAGGTTGTGAGGGGGAGTGGGGGGTAGCCAAGAACCTCACCAAACATCACCAGGGAGTGATAGGTCTGACCAAAGATGTTTTAAATCTTCACTATCACAGCTCAATGTTTGGAGGGGGACTTGCACACCCACCTCGCGTAGGCATCAAAAAGTAGCCTAAAAAGTTCGCGTGATTTGTGCACATGCCCTTATCACTATCGTCTGGAGTATTTTTGCAAGTTACCTACCTACTCTTAAACATCTACTTTATATAGTGTTACGTATTTGTTCTTAATTTAGTTTACCGTTCTGTATTTGTGTTGTAGTAAAGAATAGATGTTTCATTTATCGATCTAAAAAGTTGTCAGTATGTTACTGGATATATTAAACTAAAATAGATAGGAAGTGGGCAGTGGGCAGGGCACATAGCTCGTAAAATAGATGGCCGTTGGGGCGATACAGTTTTCGAGTGGCGACCGGTCACCGGGAGACGTAACATAGGCAGGCCTCCCACTCGGTGGACCGACGACCTGGTGAAGGCCGCGGGAAGCCGATGGATGCGGGCTGCGCAGGACCGGTTGTTGTAGAAATCCTTGGGGGAGGTCTTTGTCAAGCAGTGGACGTCTTTCGGCTGATATGATGATGATGATGAGATAGAAAGTAACTTAAACTTTCGCAAAAAGGTTTAAACTTATTAAAAAAAGAAACACGGAGTCATCAATAAAGAAAAAACCCTTAAAAAAGTGCCCAATAAATCCCTTAATTGATGTAATATTTTCCTGATTCCAGCAATAGGCTTGGACGAGTGGAAATGTCCGTATTGCCTGACCAATATCTTGGCAAGAGACCTGCCTTGGCAGCGCCACCTCATGCAGTGCCCTCGGAACCCACGACTCAACCCCTCCACGTAGAAACAAATGGGATTTGAAAAGATGGTAACCACTATAATAGGTACTCATAATACAGTCTGTCCAGGATTAAGTTGAAATCGTTGGACTAAGCATGGGGGGCAAATTAATACGGAGCCTGGTCCAAGAGCTGTCCCGTATACATATGGTAGTGTAAAAGTGAAGGCCCTTTATAGCTACAGGCTGAAGATGGTCTTCACAAGTAAATTATTACGTTTGATTTTTATTCACAATTGATAAGCCCTTGGGATCATTTCACCTGATGGTAAGTGACCATGATGCCGAAGATGGAAGCGGGCTTACCAAGATTCCCCAACGCAATGGATCGGTTCAAAATTGATTTTTTTCCCAATAAATAAAAGTTTGTGTCTAAATGTTTTAGGTTGTTCAATATTATGGACCTATAGTCCTCTAGTATTTAGCAAGTTTTGATAGAAGATATCTCAAGTCTCCCGGGCCAATTTTAAAGGGACTACCACCAGTCTGCAGTTGCTCAAGTGCTTTTACTTCTGATATACCACACACCTGATATACAAAACCGCCTCCGTAGCGTAATGGTTAGTCGATTCGCTTCACACCAGGAGGTCGCGGGTTCGATACCCGGCGGGGCCAATTTTGTAAGAATCGGTTTGTTTGGTGGTAGGACATTTTAATTACCCGCCTGGCTAGCTACCACCATCTTATCTAAGTCTTGCCGCCAAACATCAGTGTTAACAGTATTGATGTGTTCCGGCTTGAAGATAAGATAGCCAGACCCCATTGCGTTGGGGAATCTTGGTAAGCCCGCTTCCATCTTCGGCATCATCGTCACTTACCATCAGATGCGATTCCGCCAAGGGCTTATCAATTGTAGATTTAAAAAAAAACATCTGTGGCGGTTCTAGGACCACTTTTAATAGCGCGTTCACACCTAAGTTTAATAGCGCGTTCACACAAACAAAATTCGGCATAGCTTGGATCGTCCCGTTGGTCGCGTATATTAGGATCACGCCTTATGAATTATGTGATGTGAAAAGGATTTAAGTACCTACGTATGAAAAGACCCAATATATGTTCCATCATAAAGTAGAAATATGCACGGTAGTAAGGGTCCAGACTGTAACTGGAATGCAGTCCGTGTGTCTGAACTCCTAAGCGCCATTTAGCGCGCGCGACGCTAGACGATAAAGCAGTCGTCTCTTTACGGATAGTGTGACCCACAACGTCCATACTATCCGTATACAGGTCAAAAAAGGCTTATTTGCCTACGTAAAAATAAAGGATTGTGTTTAGTATGTGGATAGAATAAATATGAAAGATTTTATGAAGTGCCCAAGGCCAAGGTAGGTGTACCAAAATTAAGAATTAAGATTTGTATTGTACCAGAAATTACTGATTTAGGTATAATAAGAATGAATTGTTAAGCAGGTTGTGACACCAGATGCAAGGAACGGAATGCTCATATACTTCACTTCATACTATGTTATTTAAGGACTACAAGTAATAAACTTGTAATGTTCCCAATATTACTGAATCACATGGAAAACATTTAAATAATAGTATGTTACTAGTTCATGCTGATTAACTATAAAATTTCTTTTAAAAGTAATGCTTAAATTATTCCCAATACAAGATTTGATAACCTTGAATCTTAGAGCATTAAACGGTGTTTAATACTCTAAAATCTTGAAAAAGTTGGCCGATGTAGGGACAATTGACAATATGTGTCGCTGGGGTTTCTATGACGGAGAAGAGTGCTCATGTGGAGTCAGCTCACAAACTATGACGCTTTTATTGGCTTGACCCGAGGTACAAAAAAATGTTTTAACTAGTGGCAGGAAAGTCGCATTTGATATAACTACTGGCATGAGATTCGCATTCGATTTAACTACTGGCAGGAGAGTCGCATTCGATTTAACTATTGGCAGGAGAGTCGCATTCGGTATAACTACTGGCAGTAGAGTCGCATTGGAATAAGACAATAAAAGTCCTGTGGGGGGCCACTGATAGTGGCATACGCGTGGCTACCTATTGGGCCAGTAAGATATAAAGTAACTAAGTGACCATATATAAACCATCGACTCGAAAAGAAGAAGTCTTGAAATATTCATGAAGACAGACTTTTTAAAATTGCCACTGAAACCAGTTAACAACTAGTCAAATGTACTCGTATTATAGTTTAATTTTGCACACTATAATTTTCTAATCTTACTTTTAGATTATTAAAATACACATTTGAAATCAAAATTTTAATTCAGTCTTCACCGTCCACTATCATTGGGATCCGTCTGCTGATTGTTTTAATTAGGTACTTACATGTTTTATCATATATAAGTAGTATGTTAATTAATGCTTCAATTTTCACTCGTTTTCCTAGTTTGTTACTAAGTACCGTTGTTTGATGCAATTCTTTGTTTTTAGTGAGATCTTCGGCTTGTGTAAAACTCTAGTCAAGTGGATGTGAAATTAATCTAGCTCTATAGCTAGCTTGTCAACTTCGTGCGCGGTACGCCTGCGGTACGGGCGGGTAGGCGGGGGCGTGATTGCACCACACGACACGATCTCCGCGGCAGAGCTTAAAGCTAACAGTAAAGGGCACGAGGCTCGTGCCATTCCCCGCTAGCCTCAAGCTCCCTCGCGGAGATCTTCCTACACACCCCGCCTCAGCTGCTCAGGCGTATCTCGCACGAAGTTGACGGGCTATAGAATATAGATTATTCTTTTTTTATTACTAAAACTAGTCAACATCTAATCTAGTCAAATGTATTATAGTTAATTTTGCACACTATGATTTTCTATTATTACTTTTAGAATACTGAAATAATCATTTGAAATCAAAATTTTGATTCCGTCTTTACCGTCCACTTACATTGGGATCCGTCTAACTAAACTCTGCTCATTGTTTTTAATTATATTTACGTATTGTTTTTTTATGATACAATAGTACGTTTATTAACATTTTTTACTCGTTTTCCTAGTTTGTTATTAAGTACAACATCGTTTAGTTTAGTACTAATATATATACTGTGGTTTAGTGGTATAGGGATGACGACAGCATCAGAAATAAATTATGAACTCTTGATCACTAAATTAACTTAAACGTCTGAAAACCTTACTCATTTTGTTTTCTTCTCAAGTCTTCGATTTTTAATTCATCAAAATCACAAAATGAGTACATAAATGACGCTGCAAAAATATGACGTCACGCCCAGGTATTTCATACATTTTTAGAACACATTGTCGTTTTTGACAGATGATAAAAAAAAGTGCACAACGCCGCTAAAGAAGTTTTCACTTCAAAATTAAATCAGATGACTAGCATTCGTCATCCCTATTCGTTGTTTTAAGTGAGATCTTCGGCTTGTTTAAAACTCTAGTCAAGTGGATGTGAAATTAATCTAGCTAGAATATAGATTATTCTTTCTTTTACATAATTGAATTAATATTATGTTCACAGATATTTCGATTACGTAAATTGAATATTCTTAGCTGTAGTCAGAGCAAGGTTTTAGAAAGAATGCTTATGTTCTTTGATAGACAGATAAGTGGTTTAATAGCTGTAGTCAACAGGACAAGAGCCACCGCGAACAAATAGTTTTATTATTCATTAGTTTATTTCGACTTAAGATATATTAATATATAGAGCCACTAGTATATCTATGTTTTTCTAATACAAGTTTAGTTGTACTTTTTATCTACACTTATGTCACACCTCGGACACTTCATACAACGGTCGTAAAATGACATTTCTTAAAACAAATCATCATCATCATCATCATCACTAAAACATTAAAACAAATAACGGAGCAAAAATAATCACGGCGAAATCCCATACGTTCGAGAACCAAATTATAACCAATCTGTATCAATCTGGGTGACGAGGGGGTGAGGTCGGAATCTAGTGAGCGGTAGGGAGTGTCCATACTGTATGTTAGTACTTATATATACAGGGTGACTTAGTCCTTGATATCAAAAGGTATGCATGTACCTACTCCTGATTACAAACAACTTTCCCAAAGAAACTATACATATGTATTTTTGGGAAAAAAATCTTTAAAAATCAAATTTTATCTATTTCGAAAAACTCGCAAGGTCTACTGCTCACAGAGCCACTAGTTTTTTTTTAATAATTGTATTTTTAATATATTAATACTTTTTTTACTCGGTGTTTTATACTGGCAGGTACATTTGGTTTAGACAGCGGTGGCGGCACACAAACATGTACATTTAACAATAGATATTACATGACTGAAGATAAAATAGTGCATAAGTACATGTAATAAGGCATTAAAACACTCGTGTGATAAACTCACACTCGTGTTCTAATAATCCCTTTTATATGACAGCATAAACTAATATTATCAAGGCAATTAGGTGATAGCATTAGGTATGTATTGTACCACATAATAAATAGTGATCTTAATAGTGTATAATATACAGTGAAACAAAGTAACCGCCATAGCTCTCTGAATTGCTAAACTCCTGTCTTTCGTTGAGGAATCTTGGTAAGCCCGCTTCCATCTTCGGCATCATCGTCACTATTAATTGTAAATTTAAAAAAGTTAGGTATGCGCGGCCCAAGCCACAGTCATAGTAAAAAGAAAGAATAGTAGGTTATCTTCATAAAATGGTACATCGCGCGTTTGTATGTGTGCGCGTCAGTAGGCACGCACGCACACTACAATCATAAAAACAACTTTTTTCCTTTTACTAAAGAAGGCGTTCTTATTATTGTAATGTGCGTGAATGCCTACTGACGCTCACACATACAAACCGCGCGATGTACCATAGTATGAAGATAACTTACTATTCTTTCTTTTTACTATGCCACAGTGGTTACTTGTTTCTGTCACCCTCCCACAACGCCCACATTCCTCAGGTGACGTAATTAGGTAATCGGTAGACATAAGTAAGCCACATCACCCACTGTGATATCGGGTTGGTCACAAATGGGTTTAACCAATGATATTTAAATCTATGGAAAACACAGGAATAGATAGGATAGATCCTCTGATTATGGGCGTAGGTACCTATAGCTTAGTAATAAGGATAAGCCTCTTCGTGGCGTAATGGTTACTCCATTAGCTTCTCATCAGGGTTCGCGGGTTCGATTCCAAGCGGAGTCTAACTTGTAATACTTGGTTTGGTTGGTGGAAGGGCATGTTCTAAGCTCACCTGGCTAGTTACCACCATGTTATCTAAGTCTTGCCGCTAAACATCAATGTTAACAGCATTGATGCGATGTGTTCCGGCTTGAAGTTAAGATACTCAGTTCTCAATTGCATTAGGGAATCTTGGTAAGCCCGCTTCCATCTTCGGCATCATCGTCACGTACCATCAAGTGAGATGATACCAAGGGTTTGCCTATCGTGGATTAAAAAAAACTTTACGTTAATGCACAATTTTTAATCTACAATTGGTAAGCCCTTGGCATCATCTCACCTGATAGTAAGTGACGATGATGCCGACGATGGAGGCTGGCTTACCAAGATTCCCCAATTCAATTGGGAACTGAGTATCTTATCTTCAAGCCGGAACACATCAATGCTGTTAACATTGATATGAGACGGTGGGGGCGAGCCAGTTAGTCTTAGTAAATGCCCAACCACCAATAAAACCGAGTCTAACAAGTTAGACCCCGCTGGAAATCGAACCCGCGACCTCCTGATGTGAAGCGAGTGATAAATATACGACTTTTCACTTGGACCGATGATCTTAACATAACAGCTATGGACCGGCCTACGTTTTAGCGGTTTTGATGCCTACAGAATGAGCGCATTCGCTCATTTAGTCTCAGTTGATCAGTATTCCCCAAATGGGTTAAAGTCGAAATGAGTGAAATTTATTATCTCGTTCGTGCTACATTCCGAGAACGTTTCTCTATCTCTTTCATTGTATAAACAATGAGAGAAACAAAGTATATTTAACAAATATAAAGAACGAGACTTGGTAGACTAATAGTGGTCTGAGTGTGTGTTTGCGTGTAGTTGTACTACACTCATTTTTTACGAGATTAATGTATGGATAGGGCCTGTGTATAATATTTGATCGAATCCGATGATAAATTTAGGGTTCCGTACCCAAAGGGTAAAAACGGGACCCTATTTCTAAAACTTTATGTCTGTCTGTCTGTCCATCTGTCACCAGGCTGTATTTCATGAACCGTGATATATTCAATCAGACAGTTAAAATTTTCACAGATGATATTTCTGTTGCCGCTATAACAACAAATACTAAAAATTAGAAAGTGAAAAAATAAGGGGGTCTCCATACGTGTTTTTTTAAACATGGAGAAACTAGCGCCATCTAGTATGATGGTACCGAACCCTTTGTACTAGCGCCATCTAGTATGATAGTACGAAACCTTTTGTGCGCGGTTCCGACTCGCACTTGGCCGGTTTTTTATTATGACTATATTCGAGTGTGCACTGTGCATTTGTTTGTCCTTGAATTCAAATTCGGGGACAGACAGGAATTTTCATTTCTGTTTGTACCCTCGTGGGAACAGTCGTAGGGACGGACAGGAACTACCCATATTTGTTCTTTGTTATATGGATGGCTGTGTCATGTGCTTTATGGGCACATAGACGTTTCCACTTGGGTTTTCTGCTAGAACTCAGAACGGAGCTACCTTCAAAGTTAATCCTCTTCTCATGAGCTTCTACACTGTATTTCCTCATCACAAATACTCACAAATCATAAGTAACGTTCAAACTCTTTTAAACAGAAATCGTTAATCGTAAAATTAAATTAAGTAAAATATACAGGGAGTAAGGTAAAATAAACTCATTATTGAGGGCCCCCCTGGCTTTGATACACAAAACTGAACAACTTTTGTTATTTAGCTAAAATCGCAAAAAAATGACATATTCATATCAGGCAGCTGGTATGCCAACTTTGCATAGAACGTCCATTTTTGTAATGTTGTAAAACAAAAGTTGTTCAGTTTAAGAGTAAAAGTAACTCTTTAAAAGTGCCCTATTTTACCTTACACCATATACAGGTTGTGAAAAAAAATTGGTGTAAGACCCGTTAACTGGGGGTTCTACTCATTATATACTAAAAAACTTTCCCCAAATAACCAATATTATTTAGTCAATTCGCAAAAAAAAAATCGAAGCTCCATACAAAAATGCACAAAATTGGTCAGTCAGCTGATCGTTTTGTATGAAGAGGTCAATTTTTTTTTACGATTTCAGGAAAATTATAGAACAAAAGATATTCAGTTTGCTGAGTACAAACCTCAGACAACGGAACCTACACCAATTTTGTTACACCCAGTATAGGTAGCGTAATATAGATAATTGATTTTAGACAATTTGTACTAATCCATTTGACTGAGAGTTTTTTACCTACTTTACATATACTTTGTAAAAAAACTTATTTTTAAGTTGCATTAAGATTACCTTCCCTTTCCAAACACTATTTTTCGCACAAAGGATAAAAAATATATATACGTACATAAATCGATTTAAATTAAATAGGGTATGGCCAACAATTTAAAAGTAAAAAAACTGTAGAAGTATTTTAATCAGACTGATTATAAAAAAATAAATATGAAACGATGCGAAAGTAAGAAATAAATAATAAAAGTACTTGTTATATAATTTTGATATTTCTTGTCGTTTATAACTATAAGTTTGTTTTGTTATTAGAACAAAAATGAGTCGTTTTTCTTATGAATTATAAAATTTAGTTGAAAATACTTCATAATACTCATTTATTAGTTGGTAAACGATTTTCATTATTGAGCTTGAAATTCTGGTTTTTTGATGACAAGTTAACAGAGATGTCTGAAAGAAATCGCTGTCTGTATAGGATTATTCTGTACACTGAATATTTGTATAGATTATGTGGTCTTAACTAGTGTTGCAAAATAACAGGTTTTTACTATCGAAAAAACAACCACAGAAAAACATTTTTTTTTCTGGCACATGTTTTTTTTTCAAGAGTACAGAATTTAAAATTACTAAGATAGTTTCCGTTAAAGATTACGAAAGGGGATTTCCCAAATCAACCACACACAGCACATAGGGGTGTCCACTTAGAAAATACATCGAGGTTGTTTTAACAAGGTATGTTTTTCCAAAAGATTGTTTTCCTGAAAAAACATTAAAGTAAGGAAAAAACAGTCGTTTTTTTTCACGTTACATCACTGGTATTAACACAGTGCGACTTGCGTCATGGCGTGAATCACGTAGGGTTAGTTGACCAATGACCATGGTCATTCATTACCTAGATGGGTTCGTCTGTTAGTGGCATCACTCTCGACCATTTCCGGGCTTCGCAAGGCACGTTTGGCCGTTGATACCGTTTGATATCACTGGATGGCAGTCGCTAAGCCGTTTCAGAGGCCTTAAAAGTGGCTTGAAAACTTTGGACAGTAGGATCTGAAACTTTACGGACCTTCACGAATCCGAACTGGCCCCTGTGTGTGGAGTATGGTTTTACCTTCACGAGATGTGGAAGACATCTATGTATGTCCCAGCAGTGGGGATGTTACGGATTATTAAAGTAACGTGTTTGTAAACTGAATATTGCTACCAATAGTCTTTGTTAACTTGTGGTCGACTTTTAAACTGGATTGTAAAATATAGGTACGTAGCACTGTTTTGTTAATGTAGCACTTTGATTGTAACTGTTATTTGTAACAGGTTTGTTAAAGGCAATTGGTTTGGATGAAAGAAATAAAGGTTTAAAAATTAAACGTTTTTCATTTTGTTTAACATACATCTCTAGATGGCACTCGTTAAGGATTGTGAAGCTGCGAATTTTCATACAAACGGCGTTAACGATTTTCACCTCTTAAATGTTAACCGATTTGGACTAATTTTTGATAAGTTGGCAGTCATAACAAAAGCTAGGCTTATACTTTTCGTTTTTTTAATGATTGATTAGAAACAAAGCGTGTCAAAGCCAGCCATCATTAAAAAAACGAAAAGTATAAGCCTAGCTTTTGTTATGACTGCCAACTTATCAAAAATTAGTCCAAATCGGTTAACATTTAAGAGGTGAAAATTGTTAACGCCGTTTGTAAGAAAAGTCTAATTTTCGCTGTGGGTTGACAGTCCTCTTAAGGGTCTCCAGGAGACTCGAGTTTCCATACAAACGTAGTTCCGCTTTAATACAAAAACTACATGCCGGATTTATTCCAAATTTTGCGAATATATTGGGTAGACACATATCGATGTTTGTAATTCGTTTTCGATGTACTTATATAAAAAGGGAAAAATAAGAGAAGTTTCAAACTCTCAGTACAAAACTAATTTAAGCCTTCGTTTAGTTATTTTTCAATTAACTACGATGAAAACTAGTTACAAACATCGATATGTGTCATCCTAATATATTCGCAAAGTTTGGATTAAACTAGGCATGTGGTTTTTGTATTAAAGCGGAACTACGTTTGTATAAAAACTCGAGCCTCCTGGGGACCCTTAAGCCGTGTCATTTAGGCGGTTTTAAAATGTCTGACGATAGGGTTCGCCATTCGTCACTAGCCCTAGAATCTCCACTAATAGGGACTTGATGCCCGTGTCTGGGAAAACTTTTGCGAGTTATGAAAAGACCCGCGTCCAATTGTAGCACACCCCGGACACTGCACACAATGGTCGTGAAATGACATTTCTAAAAACAAATGACGAAGCAAACAAAATCACGGCGAAATCCTATACGTTCGAGAACCAAACTATAACCAATCTGTATCAATCTGGGTGACGAGGGGGTGAGGACGGAATCTAGAGAGCGGCAGGGAGTGTCCATACTGTATGTTAGTACTTAATAAAAATACTTTGTAGGTTATTAGCTTTTACCCGCAGCTTCGCCCGCGTGGATACCGTTTTTATAACTGTCCCTTTGGCTGTGTGGTGCTCCTTATCCCTCCGGAACATGACAGGCTATGCTAAGTAGTGTATGTCACTTCCAGACCGCTCAACAATCTCTGTACACAAAAATACGTCAATTCTTTGCTCCTGCGCTAGCATGGAATCGAGCTTTCTCGGGATCCCTCGGGAACTATGTCCGGGCTATGTTAACTAGTAGACTATGTCACTTCCCACCCCTCAACTATATCTGTGCTAAAAATCACGCCAAGCCGTTGCTCCGTTGCGACGTGAAAGAAATCAACTGAAAAAAGAGTTCCTCGGGAACTGCGTCGTCCTATGTTACTTTAACGGGATAAAAGTTGCCTATGTCACTTATCATATCGTCAACTATCTGTGCAAAAAATCAGGTTGATCTGTTGCGACGTTAAGGAAGTACAATTGCCTATATCACTTACCACCTCGTCAACTATCTCTGTGCAAAAAATCACGTTGATCCGTTGCTCCGCTGCGACGTTAAAGAAGTACAATTGCCTATGTCACTTACCACCTCGTCAACTATCTCTGTGCAAAAAGTCACGTTGATCCGTTGCTCCGCTGCGACGTTAAGGAAGTACAAACACACTTCCATAATTACAATATTAATAAGAAATAACGATGCTGATTCACGAAAATTTTTGGCAGACTCTTGTGTGATAAAACTGATAAATAAACCTTATCATTGTCACCGATAATCGTATACTTAATTTAATTGACAAATTCTTGTATCCTTACTATACATTTTGTTTGTTTGTTACCTCTTCACGCTTCAACACCTCAACCAATCTTGACGAATTTTTACATGCACGTAGCCTATGTCATGGGAAACGGCTCTAACGATTTAGGTGAAACTATTACTCAGGTAATGTTTTACATTCAAAGTCTATCTAGATAGGTGTCATCCCCGAGAAAAGCTGTTTTTAAACAAAAAAAATCATTATTTTAGTTTCATGCCTGAGGTCGCCCAGGTACGTACTTTATTTTATCGTACCTACGATTGGAGGAAGGTTGCTGGGCAAAGACTAGGCTAAATACACAACGTGACGTAAGCCAGCAAAATATCAGAGAGCGAGAAATATCTCGCTCTACCAAAAGGCTGTAATGCCATAAAGAGAAACGGCAAAGACATGGTTGCGCCGAAGCTAACAGTAAGGTGTTCTTCGTATGATATAACCTTAGGTACTACAAGGGCAATGGAGCGTGCTGTGCTCGGAGTTTCTCTGCGTGATCGAATCAGAAACGAGGAGATCCGCAGGAGAACCAAGGTAACCGATATAGCTCACAGAATCACTAAACTGAAGTGGCAGTGGGCAGGGCACATAGCTCGTACAACAGATGGCCGATGGGGCAGTAAAGTTCTCGAGTGGTGACCGCGCACCGGAAAACGTAGCGAAGGCAGGCCTCCCAAGCGGTGGACCGACGACCTGGTGAAGATCGCGGGAAGCAGATGAATGCGGACAGCGCGGGACCGGTCGTCGTGGAAATCCTTGGGGGAGGCCTTTATGCAGCAGTGGACGATTTTCGGCTGATATGATGACTACATGGCATATCGGCAAAGTATGGTAAAACAGTGTGTTATTCGATATTGCAAAGTACGAAATTTTAGAAAATTATCAGCTGACATAAATAGTTATGTGAGAAGTCCAAAAACTTAAACTAACTATACATATTATAAAAAAATCGAAATGTGTGCTGGGACACATAGTTGAAGTGAAACTTCAACGGACGAGTGGAAAAACGAATGGCAACGGACAAGTGGAAAAACGAATCGCAACGGACAAGTGGCAAAACGAATCTCAAATAAAAATTAACTCAAAGTTTTACGGGCAGGTTAGCAATATTTTTTCAAAAAGAAATATCCCTCCGCCACGCGGCCGTTACGCTTTTTCGTGACAGGAAAAATCTTGATACCCCCCCCGTCTATATAGAAGTCTCACTTCAAAAAGTCCCTGTCTGTCTGAACGCAACAAACTAAAAAACTACCAAACGGATTATTTTCTATTTATATATGGACTATTTTCACCAATGGATGGAGAGATTCATAAGGAAGGTTTAGGTGTATATACCTCACCGCTCATCCTCTAATACAGCGTTTCCTAACCTTTTCCTGCCACGGACCACTAACAATTCAAACACAATTTTCAAGGACCATTTATTTGAATACTGCAAATACAAAAAAAAATACCTTTTTTTATAAATATCCCTACTACTTTAATGTGAAGGTTGGTGTTGCATTCGGGTTGATGTTACTAAAAAGTTGTAATCTCAAATCGGATTCAAATGTAAGTAAGCGTAGCGGTTACGAGACTTTTGGTGGCATTTATTTTTATTGTTAAATGATCCCCGGGGTCCGCGGACCACAGGTTGGGAAACACTGCTCTAGTAAATGATAAATATAGCGGGCAATAATGTTATATTTATTAAATCTTATATCAAATATAACAATAGACTTAATAATAAACATAAATATACACACATCACTATGTATTACTAATCGGTTCGTCCGTCTGTTCGCTTTGGCCGCCATTTTCACTGGTTTCCGGCTTCTCGGTACTCTCCGATACATCTGTTTCACCAGCGTTAACAACTTCTGAGGCTTTCTTGAATTTGTTTACATCTGCAAGGGTATGGAAATATTTATTTTAGTCATTCTTGCCAAATTTCATTTCAAAACATGTCACAGAACGGACTTTTTCATCGCACTGTGTGTGATCTATCATTTATCATCAGATTAATTTCTTGTAAATAGAAAAAAGATGCTGTTTCATAAGCTTTGGTGAATAGGCATTATTTGAGTTTGCGTGTACCATCCTCGACTACATCGTCACTTACCATCAAGTGAGATGTATTCAAACGCACTCAAATTAATAATAAAAAAATAAAATAAAATATTAAGTCATTTATTCGCAAGGAAAAACCCATATCACAATTTAAAAACACAAAATACACAAAGAAATACAATAAGACACCTGTCAGACAGTCATTTCCTGTAGTCGCCCATAATCTAGCAATTTTAGTAATGTCTAGATAGAATGCTGCGAAACATACATGTGTGTGTGTGCGATACAGTGAGTATTACATTTTTCAGTGTATTTTTATATCACTTTGAAAAGAGAGTAACATTCACACTCAAAAATATTTGAACGAAACATACTCTTTGTCATCCGGCTGTCGGATAATAAATTGATTTGGAACACAATCTAGTCAGAAAACTAAATTTTGAAAAGTAAGCATCGTTCTCTAAGGGTAACTATTCAGAAATCGAAACCTGAAATGCTGAAATAGTATTCATAGTTATACCTACCGGCTAGTTATACCTACACATATTCCGCATTAATGCGGATAGTGTGCGAAAAAGCAAGGCGACTCCGAACGCAAATCGAACAAGACCAGTATGACAGTCCAAACAAATAATTTTCTAAATTAAATGCTTTTATTTGCTTCCAAACAAAAGTAATACCTCTAATGAACGGAACGGCAACGCTACGCGCGCTTCGTAGAGCGCTCATGTGCGACAAAATAAGTAAAAACATGTCTTCCCTCTCGCACGTTTCGCTGCATTTAACTTTTAATAGTAAAAAGTCGAAACAGGGTAGGTTGATGTGTCGTCGTGTGTACGTACATGTTTGGAGTGGTTTTGATTGGCTTCACATTGAATTTACGCGAGGTTCTATATTAACTTTTTTTTAAATCTGAGGCGTCGGGCTGACGCGTCCGCATATGAAAAAGTGTACAGAGGCATCCTGCTTTAGCCCAAGGCTGCCTCTAATGCGCACGCACCTTAAATATCGCCAGAAGGCTCGACTTTCCATACAAACGTAGTTCCGTTAACATATAAAATTGATATACGGGATCGCATCTGAACTTTGCAAATATATTGATAAGATAAAATTGGATGTCTGTGATTACTGATTAGTTTTCGATGTACTCAAATAAAACGGAACAAAATAAAACAGAGAGTTGAAACTTTTACTACCTACAAAACTATTTTAAGCCTTTATTTAGTTTTATAAAATTTATAAATAAAATGATTTTATTGAAACTTTGTAAGTAACTAGAACTTATTAGGCCTTATACACTAGGTGGTTAATTATCCAGAAAAAATCGTAAAAAGGCATATCCCAAACAAAAACTTTTTTTTATCAAGTCTGATACATCTCTCTAAGCTACTTGGAAGCATATATGTACTTTAATGTTCATTTCTGTATACCAGGTGTTAAAAGCTACCGGCGAAAGTATGTGCAACGTGGTTGTACAACATATTGTTCTAAAAAAAACTACGTTTGTATGGAAAGTCAAGCCTCTTACGACCCTTAACTCCTAAGGGACTGACTGTATAAATATACATACCATGTTTGCTATAGTCGGCTCCCAGCAGTCTCAAATAATGCACCGTGTCAGGGGTGGCCGTGTACGCCCTGAGGGAGTGCACCCCGCGCCACCCGACCAAAGTTAGGGATAGGTTCGATTCCCCGTCGCGGTATTCCAAGATACAGCTGCCGGTAGCTGAAAAAAAAGGGTTTTTATTTATTAATTTTTGTTTATTTTATTTATAACCAGCTGTCACCCGAGACTTCGTTCGCGTTAAAGAGGATATATGTTAATCCAGGTGTCCTAATCTGTCTACCTACCAAATTTCATCCAAATCCGTCCAGCCGTTTAGGCGTGAAGAGGTAACAAACATACACACACAAACTTTCGCATTTATAAAATTAGTACTGATAGTTACGTATCATGGTACACCAAAATATAATCTTATACAGGGGTGATTGGAAATTCGACGTGATCCTTTTAAGGGGATAAGTTACATCTAATTTAGAATAATAAAAAAGGTTCCGTACCATCATACTAGATGGCGCTAGTTGCTTCACGTTTAAATACATCATCTGTCAAAATTTCAGCTGTCTAGCTATCACGGTTCATGAAATACAACCTGGTGAAAGACGGACGGACAGCGGAGTCTTAGTAATAGGGTTCCGTTTTTACCTTTTGGGTACGGAACCCTAAAAAGTCATGGTCGCAAATCAACGGTTTTCGAGTTAAGACCCATTTAATTCTATTAATTTTGTATGAAAAGCGCATAGATTTTTTATCCGTGATTATGTTAAAAAAATGATATTATAGTAAGCGTGCTAAATACATAAAAAAATCCTTATTGTATTAGCTTTCCAGAAAGGTATAAAAGTGACAAAGCATCAATTTAATAATACCAAAAAATAATGATTTCTGTTAAAACAGCAGTTGAGCTGACGCCCTTGCCTCTAACAAAAAATAGCAATTTAAAACTTAATATTTCGAAAACAGATCCCCGAATCAAAAAATGGTTTTCACACACCCGTAATATTTTAGACGATCTATACAACGACACTACATACCATATGTATGATAGACTAGAAGAAAAAATCACTACCACTTGTAAGTTTAGGGGAGGTACCCCAATTATTGAAGTGAAAACTTCTTTAGGTGCGTTAAGCATTTTTTGAGATGGGAAAAAACCATTGAACTCGCGACACTGTTATCGTTACCGCAACTGAAAGCCTGTTACCGCTACCGTTACCGAAATCATCGTATTTTTTAAGAATATGTTAACGTCTCTGGGTACAGGTCCTTTAAGTTTTCACTTCTGTCGGCACTCCCGGAGCATTGAATTACTACTACTACGTATAGAACAGCTAGTCAAAACAAATATCTTGCTCTGCTCGAGGGTCGCGAGGAGTGCGCGGGGGCTGGACTATCGTGTGAAGTTTATGAAGAATAAATACACAGATGCGAAATTCACTATAATGGAGTTATCTGCTTAATCAGCACTAACGCTTGAGCAACCCGACTGCTAACCAAGACCTTTTTCGGGTATATATGCGTGTGCGCGTGTGTGTGTGTTTGCGTGCGTGTGTGTGTGTTGTCCGTTTCATTGTTACCGCATGTAGTCAAAACGGCTTGTTGGATTTTGGAATGCGAGGTGTCGTCTCGTTAGATTTGTACAGATTAATTAGGATTTTTTTTACACTACAGAAAAAACAAAAAGAGCGTTGTGATTTTATGCAGTCAGGTTTAAGGTATTTTGTTAATTTGTTAAAGTAAGGGGTATTATTACTCCTGATTTGAAGCTATTTTTAAAAGCTTTAATTTAACTTGCAATGTATGTATGTGCATGCATGTATGTATATATGTAATGAGTTACGCGGATAAAAAAATGCGCTTTCGCTAAATAAATCGAGGGGTGCATGGAATACAGTTGTAATCGGAAAAAACATACATTACACATCTAGTTATTAAGCTCTTTTTCATGTTAACAACATTCATACATACATAGCACATCTAGTTATTAAGCTCTTTTTTAGGTTACACTTTTTTGGTCCGACCCGGGGATTGAACCCATGACCTCCACGTTACTGTCATAGTAAAGTGCGACCCAGCTCGACTGCGCACGGAAGCAGTCATACAGTTCACCAACCATTAGTACCTTACCTACGCGTCCTATCTGTATGGTTCACTTTTCATAATCTATGATTTTCAAACAAAATGTCGGCATGTGGTTGAAAATAATGTAGAAAAAAAAACTAGTTTTGTTTGTAATTTGTTTACTTACCGATTATTATCGACTTATTAGTCATGCCACTATCTTTTTTCTTTGCAGTGCATCGATTTTTACAAATTTTTAATACGCAAGCCGGCATTTTTGGTTAGTACTTAGGTATCGGCACGCGGGCGATCGCTTGAGGGTTAGGCTAGAGACTAAACGCGTTGTTGACAATTATCAACAACACACGGCGCAAAAAACTGGTTCGCGGCGTCGGTTCCATACGTAGTAGTAGTAATTCGATGTCCCGGAGTGGATTGGTTTTTATTTTCAAGATTTTATTTTACCACTTTAAAGGCGTGATTAATTTGTATAATCGCGGGCAGACGAACAGAAGGGCATGGTGAAACTATAAGGGTCCCAAAAACTAGAAGAAATAAACATAAGAATAGGTAAAGTTAAACAAGAAATTAAATGTAAGTTGATTGACCCATAACATCCTCAGTCTCTTCCCGAACTGGGTACAGGTAAGGCGATACTTCATATAGGCGGGTAAATCCGAGTTGGTAGTGGTTGTAGCGATAATGCAAAAAAAAGGTTCAGCCAGATACTATAAAAATCCGCAACTGGAACCTACAATAGTTTATCTCATTATTCGAAGGACCCTAAACAGTATAATTTTGAAAAAAAAACCTAAAAACTTTTAGATACAAACTTTTAATATAGCATTGCATGCAAAATTTCAGCTCAACGGGAAGTGGGTCAAAATTAACTTGCAAGATTTCACCCGAACAAACATACATACATTGCAAGTTAAATAAAAGCTTTTGATAAAGTAGACGCTCGATAATCCGGATTGCGGCATTTTGAACTCATCTGTCCCACTCAATAATCGGACAGTCTTGCTTATTAACTGTCCCACTCGATAATCGGACAGTCATGCTTATTAACTGTCCCACTCGATAATCGGACAGTCTTGCTTATTAACTGTCCCACTCGATAATCGGACTATCTTGCTTATTAACTGTCCCACTCGATAATCGGACAGTCTTGCTTATTAACTATCCCACTCGATAATCGGACAGTCTTGCTTATTAACTGCCAGGTAATAGAGCGTTATGCTATTATTATCAACTAGCTGGTACGTGGTGCGCGAGCAGCAAGCGGCTAGCGGGGATATATAAACCTTTACAATACAATACAATATTCTTTATTGCATCACAAAAAAAGAAATGAACAATATAGAAGAAAGCCTATACAATAGGCGGCCTTATTGCTAGTTAGCAATTTCTTCCCGGCAACCTTTGGGTAGGGAATTTAAAACAGAATTATTTTTTTTTCTCGTGTATCGCTCTTTTTATTAGTGAAAACCGTTTCAAAATCCGTTGCGTGGTTTAGAAGGAGTTAGCAGATAAACAGACAGACAGACGCCGAGGGCGATTCAACGACTTTGCCGCCTCCGTCGCGTAATGGTTGTCCATTCGCTGGAGGTCGCGGTTTCGATTCCCGGTGGGGTTAACTTGTAAGACTCGCTTTGGTTGGTGGAAAGGCATTTTCTGAGCCCGCCTGGCTAGCTACCACCATCTTATGTAAGTCTTGCCGCCAAACATAAATGATTGATGTGTTCCAGCTTGATAAGATAACCAGTTCCCCATTGTGTTGGGGAATCTTGGTAAGTCCGCTTCCATCTTCGGTATCTTACCTTCATCTTATCTTAGGTTGTAAATAAAAAAAAACCTACCTTTTATGCTATGAAGAGATATAAATACGAATTATTTGCCAATTCAAATTACGTAGCAATAAATACAGTCGTGGTCAACTAATTTAGACGCCATCACTAAAAAAAGCAAGATCTTCCCTCAATTATGAGAAATTTATTTATTCAAGAGGCTTTGAAGCTATTATTATTATTTACAAGGAAATGGGCTAATATTTTAAATATTTAGTGGTCATGAAGCGAAATACAATGCTCGATCACCTCAGAAGAGGCTCTTAAAAAGTACGTTTTAGAATGAACATGGACAAGACGAAAATTATGTCAAAAGACCGTGTCGCAACCTGCTCCCCTGAAGTACTTGTACTATTATTATCATCTATGCCTGAAGGTTGGAGGCTCTACACTCGAAGTTGTTGCCAAATATGTGTACCTGGGACAAACAGTCCAGTTAGGTAGGTAGGTGATTTTACCCATGTTAGGGCCTTAACTCAGTAGGTTCCTGTGGTAGGCAGCAGAGCGGGATTATTGATTAAAAACAAATAAATAGCACTTACCCAGGTCTTTGACCTGATTTTGTGTGTGTTCAGAGAACAGCTTCACGTCGGGCGGGTTGCTAGGATTGTCACTTTGCAGCACAAGTATTAAATCGTCTTTGAGAATCCTCACGCGTCGGGCCGGCCCTATGAAGTGGCTTACACTCTGCAGCCCTTCTTGGGATAGTCTGAAAGGAAAGAGGTACATATTATATTCATATTTGTTTTCTGAAAATTCAAGATTTACAGTACGCCAACATAGATATTTATTTTAAGTTGCAGACCTAATGAAAACATGCCTCAATTACTAACAATGAAACAGCCTTAATGCTTAAATGACGGTGTAGGAACGGTGCGTTCCTATTTGACGAGATCAATAGGAGATATCTCCGTCAGGCGAGATGGTATGTCTGGGGTCCAGCCGTGGACCAACAGTTGATAGTTGGTACTTACTTGGCATTTACTCATCATATCAGCCGAAGGAAGTCCACTGCTGGACATAGGCCTCCCCCAAGGATCTCCACGACGACCGGTTCTGCGCTGCCCGCATCCAGCGGCTTCCCGCGACCTTTACTCAGTGCTGAAGAAATGTTAATAGCGCGTTCTAGGTGTCGTATTACTTTTGACTTCTTGTCGCTTGTATTAAGGTTCAGTGGCGGGTTATTTCAGTTACCGCCACAACCGTATTGAATACTTAGCATAGATTAATACGTTATACCATAAAATTTGAGAATTTCCTTAATTGCTGTTGTTCGGAATCAAGCTTCAATTTCTCGATCGCGCTTGGCAACGAATAAAAAAATAATAAATAAATAATAATTTAATAGCGATAGCTATTTAACCGGCATTTTTGAATACCAACCGGTCGGCGGCGGCGCCGCCGTGGCGAGCCGCTGTGGGCACGCAATTTGCCAGTCGGTCAACGGGCCTTTATTCGCGACAGACGTGTCGCGGGCTCGGCAAGTAGTTGGTTAGCGAGCCATCGTGCGAGACGGATGTCGTCGCGGTCCACAGATAATAAGCGGGTCACCAGATGCAAGCAGACTAGCCTGCGACCCCGGACACGTATAGTTAGTACTTCGGGGTGTCCGTAAGCCCAACCTATCGAATACGGACGATAGCTATTTAGTGTGGGCATTGTGATAAAGCGGACGATAGAATTTGTGTAAATACCGACATCAAACCGCGTGAATTGTGTCAGCTATAAGTGCCGCGAGTTCGTTCTGTGATGTACTTACCACACAGACCCGGCCTTGTACCTATAAAACTGACCGCATTGAGTTAAGCGGATACTGAATAACTGTATGTACCTGGGTGGGTAATCTGACAATCGAATTATTGTGTTTCGAGTGTACCTATATGCTGACAGTCCGAGGTGTCCCGAGTTAGGAGGATTGCGGCACCCTTTGAAAAGAAAGACAGGTCCTTATGGCAAGTATACATATACATACATACACTACACACACACTTGACATCTATCTATTTATTGCCACCTATCTACGAATGACCTGCGTCGAGTTCGAGATTGCCTGATAGGTGAGTAGCTAGATTTAAGCTGGTTTTTGATTGTGGATTTATTTATTTAATTGTAGATTGTTTGTACATAATGTGCTAGGAGCAGTCTGCAGGGACTGCATTAGATATAAATTCAGTGCTCAAGGATGCGAATAACGCCGGTAGGTGGTACCGTGTCCCCTGTGTTACGGAGATTTCGTGCCCCCAGTGGTCCTGAGAGTTTCCAGTGGCTTCCCGCGATCCCCATCAAGTTGTCGGTTCACCGAGTGTAAGGCCTGCCTACGCTACGTCTTCCGGTGTGCGGTCGCAATTCAAGAACTTTATTGCCCCATCGGTTCTACGAGCTGTGTATTTTGGGATTGTGCGACAAGGCTATATCTACGCACCCTCAAAGACAGTTTTAAAAACGATTCCCATGCTAGCGTAGGCGCAGGCAAAAGCTAGTACATTATACATTTACATAATATTAGACGAAGCGATAGATATGAATTTTCAAAACTATTACACACCTAAAACGGTGGCGCAACGGCAAGGGCCGCTACCTCCTATCCGGGAGGTCGTGGTTCGAGTCCAGCCACGTACCAATGTATTTTCGAATTTCGGTCTCATATTTACGTTTATCCGACGCTCTTACGGTGAAGGAAAACATCGTGAGGAAACCTGCACACGCCTGCGAAGAAACTCGAAGTTTGTATGTGAAGTTGACTAGCCTGCACTGGGCCCGCGTGGTTGACTAAGGCCCGATCGCCCTAATTCAGGGTAGGCTCGAGCCCCTCGGTGGGGACGTATACATGAGCTGAAGTGATTACTCACCTAAAAGGGCATGTCATGTTCTTGTTATCGCATCTCACAAACGTTTTCACGCCAGTGTTGATAATCTTTATACTGTCTTCATTTCTCTTCACAACTTCCTTCACAATCGGAGAAACTAAATAGATATTCTTCTTCTTCCCGACATAGCATCTAGTTAACAGACACGTTGAATCAAAATCTGGTTTTAGATCGTAATACTCTTTTATTGAGGGCCAAACTTCTTCGTTTTCTGAGAAGAATACGAAAGGGTCTTCTCTGTAGCCGTGCATCCTTCTTTTCTTTTTTGGCGGCTCTTTCTTTTCTTCTTTTTCTTCTGTTTTAGCGTCTTCTTGTTTGGAGTCTCTCTCTTGTGGGTTTTCTTTCTGTTTTTCCCAAGGTAGAGGTGCGGTTTTCTCGAAGACAGCAACGAAGAAGCCGCCTGTATCTTGGTGGTGCGGTAGGATTCTGATACTGGAAGAGAATAAGGACAAAATATGAAGTTTGACTTTTTTAGGTGCCCGATATTTTCTACAGGGCAGTGTTCGGGAAGCTTCACAATATCTTCACGTCCCAAATACCCGCAGGTTTTGTCACAGTGTGTGTTGCCAGTGATGACATATGGACATGGGCGCATGAGACATGGGCTTCATATGAAGGCTCAAGGTCACCCAAAGGGCGATGAAGCAAGCTATGCTCTGCGTTTCCTTAATACGCGATCGAATCAGAAATGAGAAAATCCGTAGGAGAACCAAGGTAATCGATGTAGTCCTTTGAATCGCTTAACTAAGTAGCAGTGGGCGGGGCACATAGCTCGTATAGCAGATGAATGGTGAAGCAGTAAACTTCTCGAGTTGCAACACGCACCGGAAGACATAGCGTAGGCAGGCCTCCTACTCGGTGGATCGACGACCCTGTGAAAGTCGCGGGAAGCCGCTTGATGCAGGCAGCGGGTCGTTGTGGAGATCCTTGGGGAGGCATTTGGACGTCTTTAGGCTGTTATAATGATGATGACGATTGTATTCAGGGCTTTTGCTCGTGATTCCAAGCAACTTTCCCACAGGAATCTATGGTCAAATGGGTTAAAAATTTGAGTGTGTTTGGTTGCACCTCACCTAATGGTAAGTGCCGATGCAGCCTAGGATATAACACGCAACCTCAAATAGTGCCTATTCACTCTATTCCTAAATTATACGAAAGTAAAACAAAATGTATTCTTAATACAGCATTACAATTTAGACTATTAGAAATTAAATTATGGTAAATGTTTGCCTATTGTTTAGATATTTTGGGAGCACGGTAGCTGTAGAAGGGTCAAAAAATCGCAATTTTTAAAAGCAAAAAATATATATTTATAAGTTTAAAGCTCTAGTTATCGCAGCAGTTTCTTCATTACTTATGTCATATTTAGAAATATCACGCATAAAATTTTATCATTTTTAGGAAAATTCAAAAAAATCAACTAGATACGTAGCTTCGGGGACTGGAACATGAAAGACAGTATCACACTACTCAAAAATAAAATACCTTATGTAGTGTCACCATAAGGTAAATAATAAAAAAACCGACTGCATAAAACCTGAAGATAATAGTTAGTCGCATGGACGCTGATAGTCGCATCATGGCATGTTGGACAAGGGCACACGTGACTGTTTGTCCTTGAGTCCTATTAATAATGAAATGTGTTATTTTTAATTTAATTTTAATTTTAAATATTTCTGTTTCTAACATAATTTGTAAGGACATTGTTACTAACAAAATTGTCTCTTCGTCTGAAATAAAGATATTGAATTGAATTGAATAAAAACTTAACCCCTATTTTTTGCCCAGTTGGGTAAAAATGCATCCTATGTCATTCACGGGATCAAGAAAAATCTAACGACACCTCGAACTCCAAAATCCATCAAGCCATTTAGGCTACAGGGCGTGCCAAAGAAAGAAAGAAATAAACATACATACATATTGGTATATATCTACACTGATTCCACATAAAACAAATAGTACTGCATTTATAATTTGTCAGCGACCGGTTTCGAACACCATATTCAGGCAGTTAACAACACCAATATGTGTGATATAATGTTCCACCAAGAACCTACAAGCAAAAGTGTCAACTAAACATACATATACTCGAAAAACATAACCCTATTTCTGTCATAGTCGGGTAAAAACTGGCATTGAACTTTAAATATTTAAAACACACAAGAAATATGGACTACTAAATCAAAGTATACAGGGTGTAAAAAAATTGGTATAGGACCCATCAACTAGGGGTTCTACTCATCACACTGAACAACTTTCCCCAAGGACCCCATAGACAATTCTCAAAAAAAAATTGGACCCTCCATACTAAAATGCACTAAATTGGTCGATCAGCTGATCGATTTGTATGAGGAGTAAAATATTTTTTTGCGATTTCAGCAAAGTCGTAGAACAAAAGTTGTTTAAGTTTGATGAGTAGAAGCCCCAGTTAACGGGACCTACACCAATTTTGTTACATTCTGTATATATTAGTACTAACATACAGTATGGTATATATTACTCCCTGCCGCTCTCTAGATTGCGACCTCACCCCCTCGTCACCCAGATTGATACAGATTGGTTACAGTTTGGTTGTCGAACATAATAGGATTTGGCCGCCATTTTGACTGTTCCGTCATTCGTTTATTGAAGTGTCATTTCTGGTCCGTTGTATGAAGTGTCCAGGATGTGACTAAATTCAACCAAAATGTCTCACCATCTTTCTAGGTTGTATTTGGGCAAGTCCTCGGAAGCTGGCGGGAACATCTGCGGTCTGACCACCGTTTGCCATTTCTCCGGGACATCTTCGAACTTTTCGTAGAATACCATGTCTTTCGATGCTGGACGCCAGTAGGTCATACCTGTCGGCAAAAGAAGTTTTAAAAATTCTCTTTCTGTTCCTATTTCTCTTTTTTTTAGGGTTCCGCGTCCAAGGATAACGGAAACCTGTATATTCAATTTATTTTTGAGCTGAGAATTGCTGTCCCTGACGTATTTTCTTGGATTTTTTTTAAATTTATTCTTTGTTTCTTATTTCCATATAGTCGGGGCAAAGTATATATATTAGTACTAACATACAGTTTGGACACTGCCTGCCGCTCTCTAGATTGCGACCTCACCCCCTTGTCTCCCAGATTGATTACAGTTTGGTTGTCGAACGTATAGGATTTCGCCGCTATCTTGTTTGTTCCGTCATTCGTATTTTGAAATGTAATTTTTGGCCCGTTGTATGAAATGTCCAGGGTGTGCCCTCGCGTAGCGTGTAACCCGAATGATCGCCATTTGTATTCAACTAATGGGGGGATGTCGTAGATTCTTCAAGAACTTTAATGACTATGCATGCATGCTATACAATAAAACAATTTATACATACATAAATACAATACCATAGGATTTTTAAAGTTCCGTAAAAAAAACGGAAACTAGGAAATTACAAAATTTATTGCAAACCTTACTGTGTCATCAAATGAACGGGCTCGTTATAAGGATCTCAAATACATTTTTATTATTATTGTAAAATAAATAGTTTGATTTTATTCAAGAAAGAAAACGAAAATTGGCCATTCCACCCCCCTCCTGATCTCCGAAACTAACTACTGAGTCTAAAATTTTGAAAAAAAATTCAAAATATAGTTCATTGCTTGTAATTCACAGGAAAACTTATAAGTATTCTATCAATTGAAAATAAAGTGGCAAACTCAATATAAAAAGTTCACTTACGGAAAATAGTTCACTAAAACACCACTTGATAGCGCTAGTAGTAGTTAACTCGCGTCTGACTGTGAGGATTTCAAAAGTGATATTTTGTATTTGACTGGCATTATACGGAACCCTCTCGACGCGAGTTCAACTCGCACAATAACCTAAACAATTGATAAAAAATAAAAACCCGGTTTGAAATGAATCCTATATCACTTTAGGGATCAACACAAATCTAACGACACATCGCACTACGAAATCCATTTACCCGTTTAGGTTACTGGCTTATTCAAAAAACGGACTTAAATGCACAGATAATTATATCAGCTCATATATGTCACCACCGAGGGTTCTAGCACCTACCCTGAATTAGGGCGATCGGGCCTTAGTCGACCACGCGGGCCCAGTGCGCGTTGGTCGACTTCACACACAACCTGCCAGTTTCTCCGCAGGCGTGTGCAGGTTTCCTCACGATGTTTTCCTTTATGAATCTAAAAATCTCGATTATGTGTTCCTTCAAGCAGTTTTGAACTCGACACTCATACACATCCCTTGAATATTGCAATCGGCAATCATCGCATTTCCGAATACAAACGAATGCTAATTCCATGTCCATCAATTATAAGATTGATCGTATAACAGAATTTGAATTCAGAACTAAGTACTTTATTGTTGTTTTGTTTAGATTCCCACACGAACTATATAGAGCTCTAAAATTATCATTATGTATAATATACTAACGAAATTAATAAAAATATAAACGAAATAAAATACTTATTTAACCGATTTCCAATAAAGATAAGGTTAAATGTTCGACAATAGGGTATTGTTTTTTTGGTCTCCTTTTTTTCGGAGTGCCGACCTTAATTAGTAATTACACTGGAATGTGTTTCAGACCTAACTTCATTTAGTATTTTGTTCATAGTTCTTCTTGAAATTCCAGTGGCATTTGCACCTCTCTTAAACCTTCTCAAAATAATTACTTTCATTATCATCCTAATTTTTTTTAAATCTGTTGGCTTTGGTTAAAAAATATTTATAAACATTAAAGATAATTTCGCGTGAATGGCATTGTAAAAGTTTCCCTTTTTATATAGATATTATCTGAAAACTTTAAATTCGTACAATTTTAAATAGATTTAAAATTTGGGGTTTTAACAACTCTATACATTAACTAATTATTGTTTATTTCTTGATTCTTTACAAATGACATTGTTATTATTATTTTATGACTATCAGAAAGTGTGTAAAGTTATATATGTATATATAGATTAAGATATTTACTTTTTTGAAATGAAAATTTCTCTAGGCGCGTTGAGAATTTTTGAGATGGGAAAAAACCACCGTCACCAATACCTTGAAGTGAAAACTATTTTGAGATGGGAAAAACCATTGAACGCGCGACACCGTCACCGACACCGTCAACGACACCGTCACCAACACCTTGAAGTAAATACTTTATGAGATGGGAAAAAACCATTGAACGTGCGAGACCGTCACCGACACCGTTACCGACACCTTGAAGTGAAAACTTTTTGAGATGGGTAAAACCATTGAACGCGCGACACCGTCACCGACACCTGGAAGTGAAAACTTTTTGAGATGGGAAAAACCATTGAACGCGCGGCACCGTCAACGACACCGTTACCGACACCTTGAAGTAAAAACTGTTTTGATTTAATTCAATTCAATATATTTATTCAAAATAGGTGCAAATTACACACTTTCTGATAGTCATAAAATAATAGTAACAATGTCATTTGTAAAGAATCAAGAAATAAACAATAATTAGTTAATAACGTCAAAATTAAATCCTTGATATAAACCAGATTATGTCATTACAACATGAAAACAATATGACACGAAAAGTTATAACTTATAAATCATTGAATGTATTTAACAAGAGTAGGCCAGTTCACACGGACAACACCCGGTCACGAGTATAACGCGAGAGTCAGCCATCGCTCCCATCAACCATATTAGAGGGAAAGGAACGACCTGGCTCCCGATGCGCCACCATCCGCACGAACATTTAAGCGAGCATGCACCACTCATGTCAATGCTAAGATAAAAATATTTATTAAAAAGAAGTACTACACTTGTCATGTCTCATCGTTTCCACATCAATTCTTTGAGATTTTTGAGATGGGAAAAATGGCGTTTCAAATTATGTATATTAGTAATAATTCTTCAATGCATGAAAATGAAAAACAAACAAAAAACAGTTTGTTATATTCTCGTATAACATTTTTTTTGGAAAATCCGAAATATTTAAACTTATGCGTTTTTCATACGAAATCTGAAAATTTAAATGCGAATATCTCGAAAACTGTGAGATAAGTCTCAAGTGTATTAAGTCACACCCCGGACACTCCATACAAACGAGCGAGAAATGATATACAATATATAACTGACGTATCTATAGGATCCCGAAGGTTTGTTGGGGGTTTTAAATGGGTGGCGGGGGCTACGTCCCCGTTAGGGGTCCGGGCCCCGCGTGCTTTCCCCGCCCTGATACTCCTACATCCCCCTCGGATCCCGAAGGTTTGTTGGAGGTTTTAAATGGGTGGCAGGGGCTACGCCCCCGTTAGGGGTCCGGGCCCCGCGTACTTTCCCCGCCCTGATACTCCCACATCCCCTTCGGATCCCGAAGGTTTGTTGGGGGCTTTAAATGGGTGGACGCCCCCGTTAGGGGTCCGGGCCCCGCGTGCTTTCCCCGCCCTGATACTCCCACATCCCCCTCGGATCCCGAAGGTTTTTTTTTTATTAAGCGGCAGCGATTTTCGGCGTCATAGAAGTAGATGACCTTTTTTTAATAAGCGGTAGCGATTTGTCGGTCAAAGACTACCTAACAAAATAGATTACCCCCTAGTTTTCGATTTGTCACCCCCAAGTTTGCCCGCTCTCAAGTCGGCCCCGCGTGCTTTTTCCCGCTTCGCGGACCCCATATTATGAATCTTTGGAATCAAATTATACAATCAGTAATAAGTCATCTTTGGTCCAACATAAACTCACAAAACAAAGACCAAAGAGTACCTAAAAATACAATTTTTAAAAATTCATAACTCAAAAACCGCTGGTTTTCTAACCTTGAAATTTGGTATGGATGTTCAGCTAAAGCCTATCTCTTACCAAAAAATCGCGGACTGCCAAATCGATGTACCCTATTGTACAGTTGAGCCCAAAGATGACCCAATTTTTACCTCGCAACAACAGTTCAAAATCATTCATTCAGTCATTCCTTCGTCCCATCTCTACACCAAAGCAACAAAACTATGATGTCGATTTTTAATCTGTGACAAAATCCTTTATCAATTTTGCAATTTTATGTAAAAAGTGTTTAAAGATGTACAAAATGATAGCAGTTTTCAGTGTTAATTCATACGTCCACGTCGCAGTTACCATTTACAATGTTTTTTAGTCTCATAATGTGTATGGTGTATTCGGAAAGTGGTGTTTTTTTGTTCGGGCGGTGTTTGTTTACAACTTATGAAAAGTATGAAAAAAAAAGAGTAGTATTCACACTGTTGCATTCAGTAAATAACTAACAAACATTTCGTGACCAGTATCGCCGGTGTGATTCAACCCTACCTGCATTCTTGCCTATAGATACGTCAGTTATATATTGTATATCATTTCTCGCTCGTTTGTATGGAGTGTCCGGGGTGTGACTTAATACACTTGAGACTTATCTCACAGTTTTCGAGATATTCGCATTTAAATTTTCAGATTTCGTATGAAAACGCATGTTTAAATATTTCGTGATTTTCCAAAAAAAAGTTATACGAGAATATAACAAACTGTCTTTTGTTTCTTTTTCATTTTCATGCATTGAAGAATTATTACTAATATACATAATTTGAAACGCCATTTTTCCCATCTCAAAAATATTGTGAATCTTTGGGATCAAATTGACTTAGACCTTGACCTTGAAATGACCTTGACTGATTGACCTTGACCTTGACGGATTACCCCCTGGTTTTCGATTTGTTACCCCCAAGTTTGTCTGCCCCCAAGTCGGCCCCGCGTGCTTTCCCCGCCCTGATACTCCCACATCCCCTCGGATCCCGAAGGTTTGTTGGGGGTTTTAACCCCATATTATGAACCTTTGGAATCAAATTATACAATCAGTAATAATGTCATCTTTGGTCCTACATAAACTCACAAAACAAAGACCAAAGAGTACCTAAAAATACAATTTTCAAAAATGCATAACTCAAAAACCGCTGGTTTCCTAACCTTATAATTTGGTAAAGCCTATCTCTTACCAAAAAATCGCGGACTGCCAAATCGATGTACCCTATTGTACAGTTGAGCCCAAAGATGACCCAATTTTTACCTCGCAACAACAGTTCAAAATCATTCATTCAGTCATTCACTTCGTCCCATCTCTACACCAAAGCAACAAAACTATCATGTCGATTTTTAATCTGTGACAAAATCCTTTATCAATTTCGCAATTTTTTGGAAAATGTGTTAAGATGTATAAAATAATAGCAGTTTTCAGTGTTAATTCATACGTCCACGTCGCAGTTACCATTTACAATGTTTTATAGTCTCATAATGTGTATGGTGAATTCGGAAAGTGGTGTTTTTTATTCGAGCGGTGTTTGTTTACAACATAAGACAAGTATGAAAAAAAAAGAGTTCCGTTGGGCCTTTACGTTCGGTAACTGGTTGGTTTTTATTCCTGTGAACGAAATCACAGCGGCGCGCAAAGTTAATATAGTGAATAAAAGTGCTTGCGTAGCTCGTCCTTTACGTTTGGTAACCAATCTACAGCCAATCTGAGTGACGGGGGGGTGAGGTCGAATCTAGAGAGCGGCAGGGAGTGTCCATACTGTACGTTAGTACTAATATATATACTGTGATTAAGTCAAATCTATTCCAAATGAGCGCCTCTGGCTCCCCTTTCAGTTTTCTGCACTACTTCCCAAACACCCTGTATATACTTTGGTTCCGTCGTGGGTAATTAATCACGTAATACAGTGGCTAAGGGCTATTCCTACCATTTTTAGAGTTCCGTAGTCAACACGGAAACCTATAGTTTCGCTTGATTTAGATTTGTAAACAGTTCATTGGTTTTTTCATACTATTACAAACTGCAAAAATAATTTAGTTTTTTTAAATATACATTTATTTTTTTAAAATACTACGGAACCCTAGTCTGCGAGAGTCTGACTCGCACTTGGCCAATTTTTTAAATTGATTTCTCTGTATACCAGACGGAGAAGGCTACGCGAGCAAGTATGCACAGCGTGGCTGTACAATTTATTAAAGTGAAACTTTTATTACATCGTCAAAAATTTTTTCGTCTGTGTGTTGCATGTCGCGTGACGGTCGCTTTCGTCTGACGGTATGATCGTTTCGTCCTCTGTACCGTAGCGAGAGCAGCCATGATCGTTTCGTCCTCTGTAAAGTTTCACTTCTACCGTGGTTTCATAAAACCACACACTTACTTTTCTTTATTTACAATTGAAGAACTAAATCACCTTATAAACTACCAGACTTGGAAGTTCCCCTGTAAGTCGCTCTAAAATCGATCGCATAATTTGAACTAAACAAACATACATTCATACAAACAGATTTTAATAAAATATCACTGATATGTTTTGTAATTGCTGAGAAAAATCGAGATCCTGCGAGCAAAGTTTCCAATGCGCCTCCTAAGTGGACCAAAGACCTGCACGCATGCAACAAGCCGCTGGATGCATAGGACCAGTCGATGTGCAAAACCTGGTGGAGCCCTTGACCAACCTTTGTTTTGTGACACAAAATCCTGGCAGATGTTTCTTTTTTTTTTATTTACTATTGGTAAACCCTTGACAACATCTCACCTGGTGGTAAGTGACGATATTGCCTATGTAGCACAGCTTCGTTTTTAACCGAATTGAAAGAACAAGCAAAATAAACCACATTTTTTCCATAGCACAGAACCGTTAATTAATAACTAATAACTTAATAATTTAATTACCCGTAACTAAAACAAGTACAGTACTTCTTTTAATTTATATTTTTATCTTAGCATTGACATGAGTAGTGCATGCTCGCTTAAATGTTCGTGCGGATGGTGGCGCATCGGGAGCCGGGTCGTTCCTTTCCCTCTAATATGGTTGAGAGGAGCGATGGCTGACTCTCGCGTTATACTCGTGACCGGGTGCTGTGCGTGTGAGCTGGCCTACACTTGTCAAAGGCATTCATGACATTCAATGATTTAATGTATAACATCTCGTGTCATATTGCTTTCATATTCTAATGACATAATTTGTTTTTTTATATCAAGGATTGGACTTTAACGTTATTAACTAATGTTGTTTATTTATTGATTTTTTACAAATGAAATTATGTAATCACTATTTTATGACTATCAGAAACAGTGTAATTTGCACCTATTTTGAATAAATATCTTGAATTACAAAGACATGCACTATCTTTCTTTGCACTTACCCGAGTGACACTTCAAGCCTGGCAATGAATTTCTGACATCCACCAAATTGAGACTTGCATCGGTCTCAGCCAAAAGCCTGTGCACTACAGCTTCGTTTTCAACCGGATTGAAGGAGCAAGTTGAGTAGACCAGACGACCTCCAATTTCAAGGAGTTCGCAGCCACGTTTAAGTACTCGGTATTGGATTCTGGAATGAAAGAATAGTGGTAATATAATCTAATATTAAGCTTAACATTCCGTGTGTCAGCTACTGCCTACCTAATATCTACCCATGCAAGTTGTTACCTGTCTAACATCTTACCCATGCAAGTTGTTATCTGCCTAAAATATTAACCATGCAAGTTGTTGTTTACATAACATCTTACCCATGCAAGTTGTTGTTTACCTAACATCTTACCCATGCAAGTTGTTTCCTGTCTAACATTTTACCCATACAAGTTGTTGTTTACCTAACATCTTACCCATGCAAGTTTTTTTTACCTAATATCTTACCCATGCATTTTTTTTACCTTTCATCGTACCCATGCAAGTTGTTGCCTGTCTAGCGTTTTACCCATGCAAGTTGTTGTTTACCTAACATCTTACCCATGCAAGTTGTTGCCTGCCTATCATTTTACTTTTTACCCATGCAAGTTGTTGTTTACATAATATCTTACAGATACAAGTTTTTGTCTGCCTAACATTTCACCCATGTAAGTTGTAGTTTACCTAACATCGTACCCATGCAAGTTGTTGCCTGCTTACTTAACATCTTAAACATCTAAGTTGTTGCCTACCTATCATCTTACCCATGCAAGTTGTTGCCATTCCCCACGGACCATTTGAGCCAGATGTCGGGGTTCTTTCTAAGGGTTGCATCACCCGAGCATGGTACATCGCACAGGATACGGTCGAATTTGAGCTGTTTGTTTGAACCGGGGCTCTGAAATAAGATGGTTCATTTTTTATACTCGTACTTGTGAACTTGAAGTCTGACAATATTTTAAGCCCCTACAGCTCCCATGGCAACTGAGTTTTGCAACCAGGAATTTACAATCTTTGTTCGCAACTAGCTGCAAAAGAAGTGTTTCTCTTCTGACGAAACTGAACAACTTTACTCAAGGAACCTATAAGTTGCTGATAGGTGTGAGGGGCCTATCCTGAAACACTGGATGGGCCTCCTACGCAGTCCGTATGTCTCCATCAGAAACTAACTTTCTGATCCGTTTCACTCAAATTAGTATTTGCTTTTGCTGTTACTAATATAGATTAAGTTGTGTTCTACTAAAAATATGGAAAAATATGGATTGTACAGCCACGCTGTGCATACTTTCCTGCGAAGCCCTCATCGTCTGTCGTAGTCGGGCATAAACAAATGTACAATAAACAGTAAACTTGCTTAATAGCAAAGAATAAAGCTAGGTATGTCATGAAAATTTTACAATGGGTTTGTATGCGAGATACCTTACTCAGATTTTTCCTGGACTAATGAAATATCCAGTGCTGTAGGTCTTTTTAAGTCCTAGTTATTTACAAAGTTCCATCAAAATCATTAGTTATTTTTGAGAAAAAGTAACAAACAACCTGGATTTGTATGGGAGGTTTTCTTGAAACAACCAACTACCGCGTACTATAGGCCATATACAGTTATAGTAAGTAACATACTGAGTTGCATCAAAATCTTTGGAACCATTTTTGATTATAAAAATAATAAGTGATTTTTACTATAGTGGCAACCCTAAAAAAATAAGAAAGGGGAAATTTGAAAAAAAAAAGCCTGGAGTAAAAATAATATTGCTGTAACCCAAATTTCACCCAAATCCCTCTAGCAGTTTGGAAACTAGAGCATCGTTTTTTTTTTTGAAATAACAATCGATACACATTAAAATATTACCTTCGATTTTTTTTTGCCATAACAATACCTTCTTTACGCCTTCGTAGCTCGAAATTAAATATTCGTACAAAGTTGATCGGGTGATAAATTACTGACTTATTGTCCCCCAGGACGTGCCACAGCAGATTACAGCGGACTAACCCATAAATTAAATAAAAATTTACTATTCGGCTGATACAGTACTTTACCAAAGAATACAATCTATTTGATACTAAGCAAGGAAGCGAAACTCACTTCCACTGCTAATCGCCAACAGCGGAGTCGTGATTGGTTATGAGTATGAATGACGAGATGTCGCTTGAAAACCCACAGTAAATCAGCGGGCTAACTCGTTAATTGAATGGCTAAATTAATAATTTGGCTGTAACATCACGTTACCTGAGAGTCTTCGACCACGAGGGAAGGCATGACAGCGGAGTCGTGATTGGTTATGAGTATACATGGCGAGATGTCGCTTGAAAGCACACAGTAAATCAGCGGGCTAACTCGTTAATTGAATGGCTAAATTAATAATTTGGCTGTAACATCACGTTACCTGAGAGTCTTCGACCACGAGGGAAGGCATGACAGCGGAGTCGTGATTGGTTATGAGTATACATGGCGAGATGTCGCTTGAAAGCACACAGTAAATCAGCGGGCTATCTCGTTAATTGAATGGCTAAATTAATCATTTGGCTGTAACATCACGTTACCTGAGAGTCTTCGACCACGAGGGAAGGCATGACAGCGGAGTCGTGACTGGTTATGAGCATACATGGCGAGATGCTGCTTGAAAGCCCACAGTAAATCAGCGGGCTATCTCGTTAATTGAATGGCTAAATTAATCATTTCGTTGTAACATAACGTTACCTGAGAGTCTTCGACCACGAGGGAAGGCATGACAGCGGTCGGGAGCGGTGACAGGGAGTCGTGATTGGTTATGAGTATACATGGTGAAATATCGCTTGAAAGCAGACAATAAATCAGCGGGCTAGCCCGATAATTAAAACGACTAAATTAATCATTTGGCTGTAACATAACGTTACCTGAGAGTCTTCGACCACGAGGGAAGGCATGACAGCGGAGTCGTGGTTGGTGATGAGTATGCATGGAGAGTTGAGTCGCTTGGCTTGATGCACTAACATGTAGCAGCGACTGTTGTCCACGTCATTCGCCATGACAAAACCTGTCAAAGGATATTGTCAGATTTGGTATCAAGTTGCGTCCTAACAAAACATGTGTGAACATTAATGTACTTTTTTAAATATTTTTAATATACATTTAGGTAGGTCCAACTGCGAGAAAGAGATCAATCGTCGAAACCCACTCTACTGGCCGGCGTTCGGGAAGCTTCGCAATATCTTCACATCCCAGTACCGTAGTGTCTTAAGATCAAGGTCACCCAAAGGGCAATGGAGGTAGATGTTTTGTAAGAGTTGTAGCACTGAGGGCGGAGGGCACCAATCACAGCCCAGCATTTGTATGACGTCACAGCAACGCCAAACAATTCATTTATATTTCTTAGGAAAGTGACTCTATGGCAAAGGCTTTTTGCAAAGTTTTCGTCTGTTTCCGCAAAAAATATTCGATATTTTTACAAAAAATGAAAACGAATATTTCTTAAAAAGTTAGCTCTTACACTTTTTGTAACATTTAAAACTACATCAGGGCGGGTAGAATAAAAGGAAAAGATGTCAAACCTGTGGGCATTTGATCTTCGTCTGCATGTAAGAATTCAATCAGCTGAGCGGTTTTAGAACCAGGGGCGGCACACATGTCCAAAACCTGTAACAAGAGTTCATTCGTTGTTCATTTTTATTAGGGTTGCAGCATCGACGCGCCCTCTTGTCCCACGCCGATGATTGCAGGTGTGACAGGTATAAGCCTAGGAGATACTAGGAGGGAGAGGCAGCGTTTGTACTTGTCCCGCGCCGATGATTGCAGGTGTGATAGGTACAAGCCTAGGAGATACCAGGAGGGAGAGGCAGCGTTTGTACTTGCCCCGCGCCGACGATTGGAGGTGTGATAGGTACAAGCCTAGGAGATACTAGGAGGGAGAGGCAGCGTTTGTACTTGTCCCGCGCCGATCATTGCAGGTACAAGCCTAGGAGATACTAGGAGGGAGAGGCAGCGTTTGTACTTGTCCCGCGACGATGATTGCAGGTGTGATAGGTACCTAATTTATTTAACAAACTTCCTGACTCTATAAAAGAATTAAACAATAGACAATTTAAATTAAAATTATACTTATATTTAAAGAACAGATGCTATTATAGTATTAACGAATATTTACTTGACAATGATATAAAAATAGACTAAGTAATTAAATAAATGTTCATGTGTTAGATTAAAGAATGACATTGCACACCTTTTTAAGGTAGGCCATAGAGGACTTCTTTATTATCTTTAAGACCATTTTATGTTTTACCTTTGGTTACGCAATAAATGTATTTTGTATTTTGTATTTGTATTTTGTACAAGCCTAGGAGATACCAGGAGGGAGAGGCAGCGTTTGTACTTGCCCCGCGCCGACGATTGCAGGTGTGATAGGTACAAGCCTAGGAGATACTAGGAGGGAGAGGCAGCGTTTGTACTTGTCCCGCGCCGATCATTGCAGGTACAAGCCTAGGAGATACTAGGAGGGAGAGGCAGCGTTTGTACTTGTCCCGCGACGATGATTGCAGGTGTGATAGGTACAAGCCTAGGAGATACTAGGAGGGAGAGGCAGCGTTTGTACTTGCCCCGCGCCGACGATTGCAGGTGTGATAGGTACAAGCCTAGGAGATACTAGGAGGGAGAGGCAGCGTTTGTACTTGTCCCGCGCCGATCATTGCAGGTACAAGCCTAGGAGATACTAGGAGGGAGAGGCAGCGTTTGTACTTGTCCCGCGACGATGATTGCAGGTGTGATAGGTACAAGCGTAGAAGAGACTAGGAGGGAGTCAACTTTCAGGTTTATACACTTTGTATATTTTTTTTCTAAACCTAAAATTCCCTTCCTAAAAAAATCATTTTCATGATCCTATAAAAAAATCGTGTAGGGCGGCGACGACTGCGACATCATCTTCAAATTTCTGGCCAATGAGATGTTCCTTTAACCGCGGAAATAGGTAGAAATCATTAGGAGCAAGGTCCGGTGAATATGGACGATGTTCCATCAATTCGAGGCCAGCTTCTTGAATAACAGCCCTCTAAACTATGGACTTGTGCGCGGGGCCGTTATCTTGGTGAAACAAAACAACTTTAGCGAGTTTGCCACGCCGCCGTTCCTTGCATATTTCCTCACGCAACTATGACAAATGTCCTGCGTACAATGTCCCCGTAATAGTGGCTCCATGATTAAGGTATTCGATCAGCACCTATTGACTGTCTTACCGGCGAATGGAATCGCCTTAAATTTCTTCGGAGTTCGAGATGACGGTCTCTTTCAAGTCATGGGCAGTTTTTTCGTTTCCGGGTCATAATGGTGTAATTAATGTGTAATTTGTTTCGTCCATAGTTATGAATCGAGCCAAAAATCGGTCAGGATCTTGTTTTTTTTTTTCATTTACAATTGGTAAGCCCTTGGCATCATCTCACCTGATGGTAAGTGACGATGATGCCCAAGATGGAAGCGGGCTTACTAAGATTCCCCGACGCAATGAGATCTGGCTATCTTATCTTCGAGCCGAAACACATCAATGCTGTTAACACTGATGTTTGGCAGCAAGACTTAGATAACATGGTGGTAGCTAGCCAGGCGGGCTATGAAATACCCTACCACCAACCAAACCAAATCTTACAAAGTTGACCCCGCCGGGAATCGAACCCGTGACCTCCTGGTGTGAAGCGAATGGATTAAACATTACGCCACAAACAAATCCAAACAGCTCTGTGAAATTCTCAGTCTCGTTTGTTTCTGCGCGTCAGAAAGAATTCTGGGCACCCAGCGCGCTGACACTTTTTTTTAATACCCAAATCGTCGTGTATAAAATTATGGTCACTTTCTATCGAAATCTTTACTTTTTATGCTATAAAACGAACAGTAACACGACTTTTCACCAAGACAATGTTTTCAACTTTTTTAATCATTTTTAAGTTACTGCCGGCTGATGTAGAGCGTCCCGTGCGTGGGTCGTCGTTAGTGAAAGTTCTTCCTCGCTTGAACTCAGCACGCCAAAAACACCCGATAAAAAAACCGCTAAAATGGTCTACATTTTAGCGGTTTTTTTATCGGGTGTTTTTTAAATTTTTAATAAGAACACGTTCCGACACGACGGAAACAAATGACCTCTATGTTTAAAAAGCAAAAGAGAATTGATTGCTTTTTTATCATCATCATATCAAATGTCTGGGCTATGCCTGCCAGTATATTTTTTCCAAGGAGAATGTATCGCATTATCACTATTTATTGAACACCCCTCGTATTGTTGTCTTTTAAACCACTTATGGTTTGCAAAGATCATTTTTCCGATAAACGATTCGTTTCCTAAATCTCAAGTATATTTAAGTGAAAAAAATTAAGCTTGGTATATCAGACTTGATGAAAAATTAAAAATAATTTGGGTTTGTATGGGAGGTACCTTACTCAGATTTTTTCTGGAATAATGAATTACCCAGTGCAGTAGGACTTATTATGTCTTAGTTACTTACAAAGTTTCAATAAAATCCTTAAAGCAAATTTTGAGAAAAAGTAAAAAACAACCAGGATTTGTATGGGAGGTATCTTATTCCGATTTGTCTTGGAACAACGAACTACTGCGTAATGTAGGCCAAATATAGTTATAGTAACATACAGAGTTTCAAAATCGTCAGAGCCGTTTTTGAGTAAAAAAATTATGTGTTTTTTTCACTACGCAACTTGCAACCCTAAAAAACCAAGAGAGGGAAAATTTTAAAAAAAACGCCTAGAGATATAAAAATGGTATTGCCGTAACCCAAATTTTGTCCAAATCCGTCTAGTAGTTTGGGAACTAGAGCACCGGACGGACGTACAGACACAAACACACAAAAACACACACATTTATTTTTTTGTTTTTTATAGACTAAAGTGTAAGACAATCAATCCCCATCAAAATCTCAACTTCGATTTTTTAGCCATCACAATACCTTCTTCACTGCTTCGTCGCTCGAAAGTAAAAATTAAGAAGTTGTAAGGGAAAAATAATGGCGGCATTTGTTTTTTTTTTTCATAAAAAACTTGAGTGAATTAAGCTCCAATTCACCTGATGGTAAGAATAATAGGAGGATAATACACAACCTCAAATATTGCCTATTCACTCTCGTCTTGAAGATTCCTAAATTATCCGAATTGAAGAATACAGACGCCGGCAGGGAATTACACTGCTTGGCCGTTCGCATGATGAACGAACGATTGGTATATTACACAAACTAGTCGGTTTACCTTGTGGTGAGGCTTGACATCCAATACAACAGGCGGTATCATAGACACAGTCTCCTGTCTCGAAACGCCTCCCGCAGCGGTTTCCGCTACCAAGAAGTTGTGTAGCTTGTAGAGAGGTTCGCTGCGACGGATGTCAGTGCGAGAGAGACGGAGCTGCCAGGCTAGCCCACCAGGGTACCTGGTAAACAGTTAAAATGTATAATTTTAAACAAAAAAAAAACAACTTCAAACGCACTAGTCGCCACTACGATTTTTGAAGGTTCCTCTCGATTTCTCTGGGATGACATTATCAGATCCTGGTTTCCTTATCATGGTACCACCCTTGGGGTATTTCCTTTCTAACAAAAAAAGAATCATCAAAATTGGTTCATAAACGACGAAGTCATCCGCGAACACACATAAAAAAAATAAAACAAATATACGGTCGAATTGAGAAACCTCCTTTTTTTGAAGTCGTTTAAAAAAGTGGCCAAGTACGTGTCAGACCACGTGCAAAGTAGAGTTTCGTAGGCTTTTGAAAAACAAATATATATTTTCAAAATTAAAGTTTTATTTGCAGTTGGTATAGTACATTTTGCATTAAAAACTTATGATTTTTTTACAAATCCAACTGCATATCTTAAGTTGGTTGATTATTACTCTACTGTTTTTCTCTTTTCTTTCTCTTATCTTGACATCTTCTCTTTTTAGGTTAGGATTAAGATACTTTTTTTAATTACTAAGTTAATTTCTACTTTGCTACATACAGGTGGAGACTCTAGTACGGGAGGTTGTGGTTCAAATCCTGCCACATACCAATGTGTTTTCAAATGTTTTTTTTTTTTTTTATATGTACATTTATCTGACGCTCTTACGGTGAAGGAAAACATTGTGAGGAAACCTGCACACGCCTGCAAAGAAACTTGAAGCTTGTGTGTGAAGTCAACCAACCCACACTGGGCTCGCATGGTCGACTACGGGCCGTTCGCACTAATTGAGGGTAGGCTCGAGCACCTCGGTGGGGACGTATATGAGCTGATATGACGAGGTAGAGACTTGTAACTATCATAGCTTTGCACATTTATAACTATAAATAGTCAATTATTTTGCTGTAAGACTTCCCAATTTTAATTAAAAAAAAAGTTTTAAGACTATTACCAAGGAAGATTAATAGGCTTGATCTCCTCCCCCTCTTTCCCATCAACCTCCATCTTCACATTCAGCAGCTGCGAGAAGTATTCACTCTTCACAATATTCATCAGAGCGTCAGCTTCACATTTGGAACCGGTAATACGGAAAGCAGTAGGTAAATTCTCCTTTAGGGCTGCCATGAATGCTCGCCACTGATCTTCAGGGCAAACTTTTTGCTCCTGTTGGCAATAGAGGTTTATAAAATATGGTATTGGAGTTTTTTTGGATCCACATTTGGTAAGCCCTTGACATTATCTCACCTGATGGTAAGTGAAGATGAAGCAGGCTAACCAAGATTTCGCAATTCAATGGGGAACTGGCTATCTTATCTACAAGCCAGAACACATCAATGCTGTTAACATTGATGCTTGACGGCAATACTTACATAAGATGGTGGTAGCTAGCCAGGCAGGCTAAGAAAATGCCCTTCCGACAAACAAACTAAGTCATATAAAGTTGGACTCTGCCAGGAATCAAACCAGCGACCTTTTGATGTGAAGCTAATGGTCGATACCATTACACCACGGAGGAGTTCATTTGAGTTCATAATCATATCAGCCAAAACACTTCTACTGCTGGACAAAGGCATCCCCCCAGGATTTCCACAACTACCAGTCCTGTGCTGCCCACATCCAGCGGCTTCCCGCGACTTTTACAAGGTCATCGCTCCACTGAGTAGAAGGCCTACCTACGCTAAGTCTTCCGGTGCTAGCAATCTTTGTTAGTTTGATTCTCCTGGGATCTCCTTATTTCTGATTTGATCACTTAGTGAAATAATGTCTTTTGGGTGACCTTAAGTAATTTGGATCACTTCTTATAAACAAAATTTTGTTTTTTAAGTCGTTTGTGTTACTGGCATGTGACATCATTGTCTTTGACAGACTAATTTAGTGATTTTTAGTACATAAAAAATTGAAAATGAATTAAAATATCTAAATAGTGAGTTTTTATAATATAATAATCAATTTATTTAAGACCAACTTTAGGATCAATTTGTGTTAGTAATCTTACAAACTAATCTTATACACTAAATGTTAGTAAAAATTGTATCATAAACATAAATCGTAAGATCAAAAACTTCTTTGAGGTTTGATTGCCGGCACATGAACATTGCAACAATGATTCATGTAGCAGCAATCAAACCTGTCCGCTATCATAGCCAGGATGTTGTTGGCACTACCGCGCACTCTGCGCACTAAGGACGCGCACCTTTTGCGCATTGTGGCATAGAAGCAGTCTACGCGCACCTCCGCGAACATTCCCGAGGCACTGCAGTAGCGCGGCAGCCCCATCAACACCCTGAAGGCGTTATTGAACTGGACACGGAGGGCGGTGTAAGCTCGCTGAGTATAGTTCGCCCACAGGCTGCTGGTATAGAGGGATGTACAATACGCTCTAAATAGTGTGACTTTAACATCCCTCGAGCTGCGAGCAAACCTGCGGGCTATCATATTCGCTCTCACTGACAACGCCCTCCGCTCCCTCTCAATATCATCATCGTCCTTGAGGTCGGCGGAAACAATATGCCCCAGATATTTAAACTTGTAAACTCGCTGTAGGGCAGCTCCATTAAGAAAGACTGGGGGCATACACATTGGAGATTTACCGCCGACCCCAAACACCATGACCTTGCTCTTCTTCACATTATACAATAGGCCGTGCTGAGCAGCATACTGCTCACACACGGCCACTAGTCTCCTGAGGCCACAGATCGACGCACTGAGCAGCACCATGTCGTCCGCGTAGCTGATGTTGTTGACGCAAACTCCGTCAATATGACAACCGACACGCATGCTGCTCAGCTCGCCGATCAGCCCGTCGACGTACAGGCTGAAGAGTGTGGGCGAGCTCAGGCCACCCTGCCTCACCCCGTTTTTGTGCTTTTGTAAGATAAATGCTATTTAGAAAACAATATTTTTTTAATTTATTTTTTTAGGGCGGTAATATAACAGTATTTTGTTATTTTTGACGTCAATTATTTCTAAACAATAGAAAATCCAAGGTTGAAAAAAATAACCTTATTGTTGATAATTCTAAAATTCAAAAGCTATTAGAAACAAGATTGAGCAGTTTTGGCTTGATAGAAAAAAATCCCAAAGATAGCTAAAGATAGGACCAATCAATACCTCGCATTAATACTGTCAAATGCCCAATTATGAGTGCACATTTATTTACTACAGACCTGGGTAATTTAATCTAGGCTTGCCAGGCATTAAGGTTTTCAGCCTCGTATGTATAGGCATGGTGTTCAGTGCGAAGAAAATACCAGAGTATGGGTGGTTCGGTATTTATGAAAGTCCGAAATCATATCACACATACGTAATTTACCATTTAAGCTTGAAATAAGCAATAATAAATATAAGATTTAAAGTTTAGTAAGTGTTTCATTGTGTTCACCCTCACCTTCATCAGGTAATTTTCATTTAAAAATCATAGACCCTTTGATAGCAAATGTTTGGTTTTTTTTATCCGGCAACCCTGGTTATGACTTGACACTTTGATTATTTCATAAAACTAATTTGTAATTCCTACTTCTGGGTTGTCTGGAAGAAATTGCTTTGAGTTATAAGACTGCCCAAGTTTTTACGGCTATAGCATGTTTTTATAATGTGTTTATTTTTAATTGTAAAGTGTGTGCAGTGTAATAAAGAGTTTTTATCTTATCCTATGTATAGGTTACCTTATACCTAAATTATTTAATAATATTTATTTGTGCTATTATTTTTACCCTTTATGCTACAGCCAGTTGACAGCTGATGCATGCCTCAGTTTAAAAAGGTAATATCCTATTCAGATTGCGTGCCGATAATAGTTCAAAGTTCGAACTATAGTAAACTCACATCCAAGCTCGCGAGACAAACACAAGAATTTGTTGCTGCCGTTTTATAAATCATTTTTTTAATCATATTATTGCGTTGGAAAATCCAGGTAAGCCCACTTTCATCTTCGGTATCATTGTCACTTACCATCAGGTGAGATGATGCCAAGGGTCTACCATAGTATATATAAAAAAAATTGTGCATTAATACAAAGAGTCGAAAAAAAGGGTATAATATTAAATACCTCTGTCTGTTGATATTTATATTTTGAACAAGAACACATGAATACAAGTAAATAATAATAATAATAATAGTAATTTTATAAAAGTAAATTAGTATCTGCCCAGCAGTGGACATCTTTCGGCTGATATGATACAAGTAAAAAAATTATAGTACAAATAAAAAATATTAAATAATTCTTTACTTTTTTACCAGACAAGGTTCTATCCCATTCCGATTGTGCAAGTGTAGGATAAGATAAATACTCTTTATTGCAAATACTATACAATTAAAACATAAACACAATATAAAAACAAAAACTTATGAAGGTACTATAGCCGTACAATCAGGTCGCCTTATTTCCCAAAGCAATCTCTTCCAAGGAACCCGGGAACAGGAATAAAAATTCAACTTATTTTCATCGAAATATTATCTGAATTTTTATAAGACAAAAGAACGAAAAGAAATACTTACCCAAATTTTTTTAGGATACCCAATTCAGAGCTTTGGTGCTAATCCAAATTATTAATTTCTTTTAATTTTCTATGTTAATTAAAAGTAAACTAGCAGTGGGCATTAAAGTTCTCGAATGGCGACCGCGCACCGGAAGAGGTAGCAAAAGCGTTGAAAACTAACCTTATAGTATTGATCAAAAGCTCCATTTTCCCTTACAATCTCTTCGTAGTTCTTTCTAGTATCACCTGCAGGTTTTTCTTGAGGATTTTTCTCCTGCAAAATAGAGAATTATGATGAAACAGAAACACAGGAAACTGCTACCTATGTTCACAGTTTTAAAGTTTATGTCTTACCTGTTCTCTGCGCTCACGCTTTCGCTGAGCGAATTTATTGACATTCCGGTTTCTTTTGCCCATTATTCTTAAAAAATTGTGGTTCTTTTGTAAATATTTGCTTTGTAAATTATGAAAACAATTCGACTCGATGGTCTATCTGTAGTCTCAACAACTCAAGTCTGTACGTGTATAAAAGTGAGGTTAAGTCGCATTCATGGGCATGTCATTTATAAATAATGAAGATGCGTTCACATAAAGTTAAGAGGAGAGCAACAAAAATGGTAACATCTCTGAAAAAGAAGTCATACGAAGAACGCCTCCAAGACCTCAACTCGACTACACTAGAACAGAGACGTAAAAGAGGAGAGTTTCTATAAGGAGAAACACACAAGATACTCAATGACCATTATAATGTGAGATATACAGGGTGTTTTTTTAATACCGAGCAAGCCTTAAGGGGGTGTTAAGTAGACACGAGAAAAAAAATAAGATTTTTTTTTCAAATAAAAATCTTTACTAGTTTTCCCACAATCATTAGTTAAGTTTGTCTAAAAAAGTCCACATCGCAAAGCTACCGTCGTACAGCTGGCTGGGGTCAGTAAACTTGCGCGTGACGTTCGGATCTTGCAACAAGACGGCAACGTCGCATGATTTCTACCTACGTACCTCGTCACGATCGTGAATAACTTTGGATTTCAGTAAATAAGTGTTTTTTAATAAAATAAAAAACAAAATCATTCTGCGTCATTTCGATAGATTGAGTCAGTTTTCCCTTCGTAATGTACGGGCTTAGGACCGTCGAAATACCTAATTAAGCTGACTGGCAACAACACAATAAAAAAACGAAGCGCGAGTCAGAGTTTCACATGAAGGGTTCCTTACCTTTCTACTCAGATTTTTTTATTTGTGAATAACTTCAAAACGTTTTATTTTATTTTTGTCTTCACGTGTACTTGCCAAATTTCATGATTCTAGGTCACCAGGAAATTTATACCCTTGTGAACGTCAAAACGGCTATTTTTAAATAACGTTAACTTAGAAGTTTGATTTTTTCACAGCTTCAAGGGATTACAGATTTGATTCATTTCAATTTGACACCTCCACACGTTCCTGACAAAAAGACATACAAATAGACATACAGACGGACAACAAAGTGATTTAAAAAAAGGACCCTTTTTTTCTTTTAAAGTTCGGAACCCTAAAAATTAGGAAGGTAATTTTTTTGTTACGTATAAATTAGGTGTTTTACTTAAAAAACTGAATCAACTTATTTACAATTTACAAATGATTAAACGAATTTAAGATTTACAATGATTTTTAAAAAAATGTTCACTTACGTCAGTCGCATTAAATGTTCAAAGTGTTTGCTCTAGGTTTGCTCGTTTTGAAAGTATTCAAGAATTCTTTCTTCGAGATGTAATGAAATTCCGGGCTGGCCTTGACCTCTGGCATGTCGAGGTGTCTCGAATTGTCCGTGATCTCGTAGATTCTGTACAGTGAGAGAGATTCTGGCTCTTGTTGGTACACGGCGGTTTGGTTATCGGCGCATCCACTCTCTTCGAGTCATTGGCACGTTACCATTACACTCGTGGTACAAACAAACCAAGTCCAAGAAATCCGCATTCGAAAATAAACTGCGACGTGGCATTTTCGCGTAGCGCACGCCCGGCGCGCATTACGAAAGCACAAACACAACCTGCACCAAACGCGAGCGGGACGTTACTGTCGATTGTCGGTCGGTGGGGCCGAGCGGGTGGCCGGGCGGGCCGCGGGAGCGCCCGCGCGGGAATTTCCCTTTGCGGCGGCATGGCAACGTCGCGTGCGTCACGTGGAACGGGCGGTGCATTCAACTTTTCAAGTCGTGCATTATTTTTGAAAATGAAAGATTTTTTTATAAAAATTTAAGGTACACTTTTTTTTGTGAAATGTGTTTAGAATCATGTCAGGATTCACCCCCTTAAGGCTTGCTCGGTATTAAAAAAACACCCTGTATAAAGGACCTGTTCATGATGAACCAGATTAAAGTTTTAAGAGGGCTCTCTTTGAAACTAACAAAACCTCCATGTGCTAGCAACCCCAGAACACACTTTTTACTTACTCTGAGCTTTTTGCCATTTCGAGTGATGAAGCTATGGAACTCTCTCCCAGAAACAGTCATAAGTGCTCCAACTGTCAACAGTTTTAAAACATGATAATCATTTTGAAACATAAGTGCAGTGATATACACGCATCAGCTCTTAGAGCTGCTAGTGTATTAACCAAATAATTAATAAAACAGTAATCATTTGTTTTTGTCGTACTGCCGCCACAGGCTCTTTCTTCATATTTAATATAGGTACCAGTTCTGTAACTTCTGCAGATTGCAGATCAGATGTAGTAACTCTGCAGCTAGATAGGTACTACAAAATGTTACATTTTCTTTATTTTATTTAGTAAATTAATTTATTTGCATTTTAGTTCTGTTTTTTTGCTCGTTCAATTTGAGATTAGGCTATCGAAGTAGGCTATCCTAGAATCGATCTGAAAGGATGCAATAAAAAATCCTTGCCAATGAATTTTAATTCTCTCTGGAATGTGCACATAGTAATCTGGTACTAGTGCTCTAGGTACTAGTGACCGACCGAAGCTCCGACTCGGCCAAAAAAATCTTGTTTCGGCAATAGTTTCGGTTTCAGCCAAAAATCAACCGAATCTCAGTGTTCGTGAATTGACGCGCTTCGTTCGGTTAAAACCGTGTAAAATATTAAGGTTATGTTAACTAGTAGCAATAATCGTGTCTTTATTGGTGGCATTAGTTAACATAACTCTTCGCCCTTTTAAAAGCCTAGTTTTAGTTTTTATCGAAAACTAGCTTTTGCCCGCGACTTCGCCCACGTTGACATCGTTTTTATGACTGTCTTTAAGGGTGAATGGTGCACGAGCCTCAAGCGGTCGCAAGAGTAGACATGAGTTTTCTCCGGATCCCACCAGGAACTATATGCTATTCTGATAAGCAGTCTATGTCAATGCCAACCCGTCAACCAATTCTATACAAAAAAATCAGTTCAATCCGTTGCGACGCCAACGTGCACGAGCGTAGAAATTAGTTTTCCCCAGATCCCTCGGTAACTATGTGAGGATATGCTTATTAGTAAATTATGCCGTTTCCCACGTCCTCAACTATCTCTGTGAAAAAAATCACAACAATCCATTGTTCCATTGCGATGCTAAAGAAATTAACCAAAACAGATATTTTTTTCAGTTCCGTCAGGGATTTTCACGGGATAAAAAGCCTATGACGTTTCCAGTGACACAGACTACCCGCATGCCAAATTTCATCAAGATTGGTAGAAGTGTTGAAGCGTGAAAAGGTTACAAACAAACAAACACATTTTCACATTTATTATATTACTATCGCAAAGATGATTTTTGAGAGTTTACTTTACTTAATTACTTGTTTTATGTAATTGCGTTCATGTGAGTTAATAAAAAAAATTGTACTGCCACGCTGAGTATGCTCACGAAGCCTTCACCTTCTGTCGTAGTCGGCCATACATAAATCAACAATAAACATTACACTAACTTAGTAGTTAAGGATAAAGCTAGGTATATCAGATTGAATTATTGATTGAAAACAATTTATTGCACAACAGACTTAATCAAACAATTTGGGTTTGTTTTGGAGGTATCTTACTCAGATTTTTCCTGGAAAAATGAAGTATGTAGCCAGTGAGCAGGCCTTATTAAATTCTTATTATTCACAAAGTTTTATTTAAATCGTTAAAGCCATTTTTGAGAAAAAGTAAAAACGACCTTGATTTGTATGGTACCTTATTTTGCAATAATGTTTATTGTAGGTCATATAAAGTTATAGTAACATACCGAGTTTAATTAAAGATAAGGCTTTATTAAGAGCGGACTTGTGCTTGATATAAAGAAAGAAGCTATCCAGGTGTGAAGTAACGTCTCATCTTAGAGAGAATACGCAGCTACATTGCAGCAACTTTTGCCTTGGACTCAATGTATCGACCGAAATTGAGATTAGGTATTGATTCCACGCCAAGAAAGACAAGCGCCAATAGTTCGCCGCGACCGATTTAGCCAGTACGAAGCAAGTTTTGATCCGATACGGTTATGGGATCATGATGCGTAGGAATAAAACTTCGAATACATTAAATGAAGTACTTGTTACACAATACACAAGAAAGTTTTAGTTTCGGTGGTTTTAACACAAGACACAGAGAAATATACAAGAAAATAAACGTACTAAAATAATTGTCGACGTAATGCTCCTGTCAAACATCCTCTCTCTAAACAATAGTGTTGCTATGTCTGGCGATCCTAATCGCCACGCGGCTAGCATGGTCGAAACGTGCCCTGCGCAGTGTCTCTTTGTAGAACTTCGCAGCTTTGTTGAATGACTTCTTGTCTTATGTGTCCGTAGCTTTAAGTCTCCGAGCATCGGCCCACGCCTGGTAAGCTGAATGCTATTCTGCTATTTTAATATTATAATATTCCATCGCCAGACATATTACCTTTGAGATTTCAGTCTCACAGCTCGACGAATAGCTAGAAGAAAAACACGCCTGCCGCCAAGGATAAGATGCAAGAAAGTGGCGCATCTCATCCCAATCTGCTGACTTGTACGAGTACCACCATACCCGTTTGGTGCCCTTAGGGCTGAGAACGGGAGGTGAATGACAGTACAGATTTTACCAGACAATGGTCAGACGTACCTAAAGGTGAGGATACTGACATATTATAACGGTCTAGTTCTGTTGTCAGCAGGAGGTCCAAACAATTTTCCGTTTGGGCGTCAACGTCACACGCGTCGCCTGGTCTACCAGCTAGGAAAGATTTAGCGACAAAACGAGTTTGAGTGCCTCTCTCCCAGCTTGGTCAGTCTTTTCGAACGGGAACAGCCACTCCTTATGGTGGGCATTGAAGTCCCCCAGAAGGACCAGTTGGGTAGACGGATACCTTATTTGAGCCTCACCGCCGGCCTCACGCTTACCGTGAATGTGTCGTATAGCTGCTGTGTAGAGCCATAGCATTATCTTTGGGGTGAAACCCCATTTCTTACCTACCATTCAAAGGCACTGCCACAGGGAAATAGTCGGTTTGTCTATTACCGAGATGGCTACTCTAGTTTAATTTACCTCAGTTGACAGGTGGAGGTCTATATTTTTGAAAAGCTTCGGTAAGTAGTAGGTTGTTACCTAGGTTTCGTTTGTTGGTGAACAATACTAGTTCTGTTTTATTTGGATCCACGGATAGTTTGTACTCGGTGCACCAGCGTTCTACGATTCGCAGTGCAGCTCGGGTTGCGTCGCAGACAACATTAGTAAAGTTACCTGACACAAGAATAACCAAGTCGTCCGCATAGTCGATCGTATAGAATCAGGTCATTTACCACCAGGTTCTACAGTAGCGGTGACAAGACTTTTCCCTGCAGCTCGATATTGCTAACAACAGCACACAAGGCCGCGTCTGTAGACTTACCCTGGCTGTACGCATGCTGGTTGTGGTGCAGCGGTACGTCTCTCAGCGCATTTTCCTTCAGTTCCAAATCACAGAGTCTCTCCAATATCCACTAGGAAGGAGGTGAGATTATGGGCCTTAAGGATTTTGGATCCGTATAGCCAGATTTACCTGGTTTTGGTATGACTATCACTTTTAACCTCTCTCCAACAATGTGGCACAACTTGTGGGCTAGGCACGCCCTAAGGACCCTGGTTACGGGTACTACCATTGCGTCACCCCCCATTGTAATAGGATCCCACTGGCACATTTTGGCTATGGAACTTTAAAAATGTTAAAACAATTATCGTCTGAATACGTAGCTGGAAGAAACAAAACAAGACATCCCGACAAATAATTACGTATCTGGCAAAATACGTAGTTTTACTTTAGATCGCTAACTATGAACATATTAAAAAATAAATGTAGATATGAGCAATGAGCAATGGCCAGATGTGGAGTGGAGGAGGATCTTGCAAACTTGTAGAACTACGTAAGTGAGAGATACAGACTATCACTTCGGCCTTCAAACACAGATACTGAGTTATAAGTTTTCCAAAATGTGTAAAAATACACTGTCACATTTTGGCTATGGAACTTTAAAAATGTCAAAAATGTCAATGTCAATTATCGTCTGAATAAATGCGTAGCTGGAAGAAACAAAACAAGACATCCCGACAAATAATTACGTATCTGGCAAAATACGTAGTTTTACTTTAGATCGCTAACTATGAACATATCAAAAAATAAATGTAGATATGAGCAATGGCCAGATGTGGAGTGGAGGAGGATGTTGCAAACTTGTAGAACTACGTAAGTGACAGATACAGACTATCACTTCGGCCTTCAAACACAGATACTGAGTTATACGTTTTCCAAAATGTGTAAAAATATTAATATTTTTTATTTATTTATTACTGGTATTATAGATTAGGATGTGCAGATTACGAAAATGCAATAGTCGCATATTATTTTTTTAAACTGCAAGTGCAACAAAAAGTATTTAAAAACGTTTACTAAATGTACATTATATTGTGTAAGCTATGTTTATATTAGTGTTAGTATTTTTAAGACCTTACCCCACCTTATAATTAGTACATGCATGATTGAACTTCTTTTAACTCAAAAGTATATCCAAAAATTATTTCTCGTTTACACTTCACTAAATAGTGGTTTATAAAAATAATCTAAATATTTACACAACGATCCCCTAGTTCATAATCATGCTAATCACCGGAAAAGTTGATGAAATAACGGCGATAGAGCACAAGTTGCAATTTCATACTGTATCGAATTTCGGAGGTCAGTAGGGGCGGCAAAAATTTAATAGCCTCCTGGCGGCAAATTTGTAAAATACGAAAGTAGACGAGGTCCTCCTGATTGGTTTTAAGTACTAAGTATATATAAAATTTATAATTGTCCTTAAAATATTTTAAACATGTATTAGGTACTGTTTTAAACCCACTTATCCCTATCCCTGTATAATAATAATAATATTATACTGTTCTTAGTTACAGTATATTAAAGTAGGCATAGAATACTATGTCAGTACTAATATTGTATGTATACACTGTGCTCTATGACTTTTTATTCACTTTCTTATATCATCTTTGGTCTCCTTACATACTCAACCCCTAACCGCATGGCGACCCATATTTGCACAGTTAAGTTTTCGTGGAATAGTTTAAATACTTTTTGGATTTTTGTGCTGGCAACCCTCAAAAATGGAAACCAAAAACATGTTTTGACGTTTCATCATAGTGGTAACCCCTTAAGTAGGTAAGTTCAGCACTAGTAGAAAAAACGTTATATCAGTTTGAAGTCAATCTTCGGCGGAAGGTAAGTTTCTCTGTGTTTCCTTGCAGTTTTCTCAGAAACCTATGAATATTTCTGCTTGCTGATTTTTATACGAATTAAGTTGTTTATTGAGATCGTAAAAAGTAAAAAAATAGGTTAAAATTAAGGGCAGACATGTCCTCTACCTCTACTTATTTCTAAATTGTTTTACTATAGCAAATCCGAAGTACTTAATTACATTGAAATTATATATTTCATTTGAAGATCCTAATATAATTTACCTCAAGGCAGTTTTCACCCCCGCCATTGCATAATGTCTTATATTTGGCAACCGTAATTCTCACTTCTTGCTGCATGCTGTACCATATATGAACAACATATATTTTAATCTCTAAAATAAAAACTTCTTATCGAATATTTTTTTAAGTATTTTTTAGGGTTTCCCTGGGTCTAATCTACAACATATATTTTTCTAAAAGAGATATAAAATTCCATGCAGTAAGGGGTTAAAAAACGATTAAATTCTCTTTGACATGCTCATAGCAGCTTTGCTTATCGTAGTTATTTCTATTCTCTTTGATTGCTTAGGTATTTTTCTGTGATTTTCACCGGGAAGCCGGGAAATTTACATTTTTCATTTGGCTTTTGCATACACGAGAGTGTAATTACGGGAGATACTGCGTTTGCTTTGCTGTTTGATTGATCCTTCTATTAGAGCCGTGTGCAGTGGTGCATAGATATCATCGAAGAAGTAAGTCTTTGTAATTTTTAACTTGCAGACCGCCATATTTCAAAACTTTTTACCGAGTTTACCTTCATTAAAAATCATTCTAGCAGGATCATTGTAGAAAAAGTGACTTTATTTGCAAAACAAATAGTATTCGGGTCAATTTATCTCAAAGATTTATTTACTTAGGTACCACGATACTATGTATGAGCGATCTAATTTATTGAATGTAAGTAGTTTTAACAATAACAGTTTCACGTATGTATCTGCCATGCGATTGTCGACTTTACCGTTTTTATAATAAGTCCTCTAACTATTTTACTGTAATTGTGCGAAACAATACTCAATTTATATTATTTTTTATCTCTTGTCTGAGCTCTGTAGACTGTAGATAACAAGAAACAATCGCCTCTATATTTACATAATTTAAATAATTTATCTTTTCTTCTGATGGGTTGTTAGGTACTTTACTATTTTTACTTTGGACCAGGTGGGTCCACTCATCTTAGGCTTGTAAGTACCAATTATCTAAAAATGATGTGACCAATGGCATTGTTAAATTTTTTATATGGCCAAAAAAACATTTGAATAAATTCTCCGATTTTGTACTGTAAAAAGTAAACTAAAATACCTCTGCATACATAGAGAACCAAAAAGAGTCCAAATGCGGAAACTGGAGGAAAAACCAAAATACCTGGATATGTATTAAATTAATTTATTTGTCAACCGCCTACGTGGTGTAACGGTTAGTCCATTCCCTTCATACCAGGAGGTTGCAGGTTCGATTCCCGCATAATCAACTTTGTTAGACTTGGTTTGGTTGGTGGTAGGGCAAACGCCAGCCCGGCTGGCTAGCTACCACAATCTTATCTAAGTCTTGCCACTGGACATCAGTGTTAACAGCATTGATGTGTTCCAGCTTGAAGATAAGATAGCCAGATCCCCATTGCATTGGAGAATCTTGGTAAACCCGCTTCCATCTTCAGCATCATTGTTACATACCATCAGGTGAGATGATGCCAAGGGTTTACCAATTGTGAATAAAAAAAATTAATACTGAGGCTCTTTCTTTCATATGTGATGTTAACAGATTAAGTACAAACCTCAAGAAAACCATGACAAAATGATCAGTGAATTCAAATAACCTATGTACTTTAAATTTTTATTACATTGTTGCATTTGTCGTTGGCGTAACGGCTAGCGCCGCCGCCTCCTATCCGGGAGGTTGTGGTTCGAGTCCTGCCACGTACCAATGTGATTTCGAATTAAGATTTCATATGTATTTTTATCCAACGCTCTTATGGTGAAGGAAAACATTGTGAAGAAACTGGCAGGTTGTGTGTGAAGTCAACCAACCAGCACTGGACCCGCATGGTCGACTAATAATTCAGGGAAGGCTCGTGCCCCTTGGTGGGGACGTATATGACCTGATGTGATGATTTCCAATTTATTAAATTATTGTCAACAAATGCTAATTCTTTTAGTTTAGACAGTTAATTACAGCCAAAGCCATAATAAAGTTCTGCCTTGTCTTAATCTAAGTAGGTAACATTATTAGGATGTGTAAATTTGTCCTTCAGTGTTTTTTAATACTATGTAGTTTCGAGTTATACCACCACATCTCTTCCCAAGGGTATGTTAAAGTCTACTAGGGAACAAACTGGAGGACGGGCATCCTTTCCACATACTGTGCCAACACATTGCACACTGTGATTGCCAATTTGCCTGCCAAACATTGTGATTATGACAAAACCCTCAACTTTGGGGTGGCCAATGTCCAGCAGTGGAAGTCTTTTGGATGATATCGGCTTACTTTGTCTGATGTGATGATAATCAATGATAATCATCATCACATCAGAGAAAGTAAGCTGATAAGCTAGTTTTTATTTATATAACAAAATATATGTATCGACTGTAACTGTGAATCTTTTGAATGTGAATCTATTAGCACTTTCCGGCCAGCCTTAAACAATCCTGTGTTCAAAATACAAACAAGTTTGAACCTTAATCTGCACTTAATATTTTTTAATAAACTGTTATTTTACTTGTAATTACTTGTACTACATGAAAAAAAGGCTTGCTGATGACTCGGACACCTTGTCCGAATCATCACCTTTTAATTTTTATAATTGTTTCACTGAGGATTGGACACCATCAAAATATTAAAGCTATTACGAGTATGTACAGTCAGGATGAAGAGTATTTAACTAAGATGAATCCAACAATAGAAATTCGGCTAGCCATTTGGATGGTACGAACTACCAAAATAAATAACATTACAACAAAGTTTTGCACCAATTATTGCTTGTATTTAGTTTTTATTTAATTATCTGTGATTTAAAAAAAATGTTAAGACATCCATTCTACCAATGTGATTATTTTTATATAAATCATATTTTAAGATGTTAGTACTCTTCTTCCTGACTGTACGTTATAGCTTTAGTATTTAGATGGTGTCTAAATCGTCAGTGAAACAAGTATTAAAATTAAAAGGTGTCGATTCGGACAAGGTGTCCGAATAAATTGTGTCCGAGTTGTCATCAAGCTGAAAAAATCTTTTATTTTATTATAAACTTAAAAAAACCTGTTTTTTAATTATGTTTTTGATGTTTGTATGTTAATTAAATGACTGATAGGTGTACTGTGCAGGACGTATAAGTGTACTGTGGCAATAGAGTCCATTTAAAAAGCATATTCCCTTCAAGGTCGGGTCAGAAAAGGTTATAAGTTGAGAATTAGTGGGTACCAATTAGTGATAGTATTTCATAGTACTTATATAATAAAATTATCAAAAATAATTTCCCTTTTATCAAGGAACAATCATGGCACCAAACAACGTCTTCCAATTTGCCATTGACCGCGGAGGCACATTCACTGATGTGTTTGCTCGCTGCCCGGATGGACGGGTGCGTGTTATGAAACTGCTGTCAGTCGATCCCCAGAACTATGATGATGCTCCTAGAGAGGCCATTAGGAGGATATTACAGGAGGTAAGTGTTGAGTGTTGACTGCGCACTGAAAGACGTAGCTTAGGTAGTCCTCCCACTTGGTGGACCAACAACCTAGTGAAGATCACAGGAAATTTGATGAATAAATAATAAATAAATAAATATTCTGGGACAAATCACACATGGTCATCTGGCCCCAAAGTAGGATTCCCTGTGTTATGGGTTACCAGAGACTGATATACATACTTATATACGTTTAAATACATACATATATAGATATAATTAACACCCAGACACAGAGCAAACAAATCTGCTCATCACACAAATGCTTGCCCTGGGTGGGGATCGAACCCACGACTCTCGGATCAGTAGTCAAGGGCACTAACCACTGAGCCACAGAGTCAGCCACAAATGAAGGCAGCACAACACTGGTTGTTGCTGAAATATTTGGGAGAGGTTGTCCAATGACTTTCTCCGAGCGTGTAAAACAGGGTTCGACAGGATAATTAATGACTGATAATAACAAAAGATTGCGTTCGTGAAAGTGAACTGTATTCGAAAGTGTATTTTCGAACTTGCGTCTATCCGAACGCACAAAGTGTCAACGTGCCGCGCCGTAAGGATACCCCTTAAAAAAAAATTAGTTCGGATTACGGGATTATGCAAAGTTGAGTGAATTTGAGTGTCATTAGTTTTTTAAGTTAAATATTGCTTATGAGTTGAATTTGAAAAATGCCTCGTGAGAAATATCCAATATGGTCATACTTAATTTGCATGAAGAAAAAAATACCGGGCTATGGGCTCGGTGCAAAGAATTTAGCAAAGAGATGCAAGGAATAATAAATAGAAATTAAAAACTTTTTTTTTTGTTAGAATAGCCCAAGTTATAATGCATTTGTCATAAAACAATATAACAAATGAATTTATTACACTGGTGATAATTATCGGATAATTATCAAGAAACGTAATTATCTTGATTTTTTCGAACCCTGGTGGAAAAAAGTAACCTGTATGTTAATCCAGGTCCTAATCTGTCTACCTACCAAATTTCATCCAGATACGTTCAGTATTTCTTGCGTGAAATAGTAACAAACATCCATACATACAAACTTTCGCGTTCATAATATAAGTAAGAATTATCTTAAACGATACAGGAAAACATTATGTGATCCACATTACTTAAACTTGCTGCATAAATTGGTTACATATACTGTAAAAAATCGGCCAAGTGCGTGTCGGATTCGCGCACTGAGGGTTTCGAGATAACCCTACTAACTTCAACGAGTAAAACAATTGGATTGAAAGACAAACTTAACTTTTTAGTTAAAAAACATTCTCCCTGGGAATGTAAGTTTGTAATAGCAAAAATAAACGTGTTATCTATCTATCTATCTATCTATCTAAAAAAATATTTTTTGTAGTAACTATAAATTTAATGTTTTTTGAATTTTTCTCCTTTACTTGTTCTGTGAGACCTTGCTTCTTGCCAAATTTCATGATTGTATTGTAATTCAAAGGGGAGTACCTTAGAGTATTCAACATGTATACTCAAAGGGGAGTACCCTATAGGCAGGGTTGCCATCTCACCCAATCAATATTTCAGGATATAATGGGGAATAAATCGGGACGTGCAAAATAAAATTAGGACTTCTCAAAAATATTTTTAATCATATTAATAAACATAAGGTAGAAATTTCCACTGGAAATTTAGGCAATACACGCTTACAATACATTTAATTTTTGTTCATTTTTGGATTTAACGCATTTTAAAAGATTTTTATTTTTAATTACGTAAGTAATCGTAAAATTCAGAACATGTTTAACTAAAATTAACCTTTATTTGCAATTCGGATTTACCATGTTCCGGTGTTAATCTGTTCCCTTCGTCCCACTAAACTGTGTAAACACACATACGCTTTGCTTTTTATTCTTCCGTTTTTCTTCTTCACTGTCACACTGTGACTCATTAGCAATACAGCCAGACATTTAGATAAACACTTATTAAATGCAAGAAACCTAAAGAAATCGGCCCAGTAGTTTTCGAAGAAAATGGTAACAGACATACGTACACACAAGCAACCACTAACCCCAAACCACACCTTGGACACTTCATACAACGGGCCAGAAACGAAATTTCAAAAAGGAAACACGGAACAAACAAAATGGCGGCGAAATCGTGTACGTTCGACAACCAAACTGTAACCAATCTATCAATCTGGGTGACGAGGGGGTGAGGTCGCAATCTAGAGAGCGGCAGGGAGTGTCCATACTGTATGTTAGTACTAATATATATATAGGCTCGAGCCCCTCGGTGGGAATAGCAGAACTGACGGAATGAATAAAATGAAAATATGAAGATGTTAAAAATCGGGACAATTAGCGTCCCGACAGTGTACTGTAGTCGGGACCCGGCACGCCGGGGCCTAAAATCGGGACAGTTGGCAAGCCAGTTGGTTTTGATTTATTTGTATCAAAATGTCACAATGGTCGTATCTTTTTATTTATTTGACTTATTAGTTTGATTTTTTTATAGCACAAGGGACCACAGAGCTAAGAATTCGATATTAATTTCAACTTAATACCCCCCCCCCCCCCCCCACACTTTCCTGAGAAATGGGTCTTGCCAGACAGACAGTCATTTTGATGTACACCAACCCGCACTGGGCCCGCGTGGTCGACTAAGGCCCGATCGTCCAATTCTGGGTAGGCTCGTGCCCCTCGGTGGGGACGTATATGAGCTGATATGCTGATGATGTACAGAACCCAAAAATCTAAATAATTCATGTTTTTTTTACAGGAAACAAGAAACGCCTTGGACAAAGATGGCAAAGTCAACTCGGCCCTTATAAAGTCCATCAGGATGGGTACTACAGTGGCCACCAACGCGTTGCTGGAGAGGAAGGGCGCTAAAATGGCGCTGGTCATCAACAAAGGGTTTAAGGATCTGTTGTTGATCGGTAATCAGGCGAGGCCAAACATATTTGAGTTGGTAAGTCACTTATAGTTACAAACTTCTTTCTTTTTAAGTGGCAGTGGGTGGGGCACATAGCTCGTAGAACAGATGGCTAGGCCAAAGTTCTCGAGTGGCGACCACGCCTGGTAGACGTAGCGAAGGCAGGCCTGGGAATAAGCAACGCCGACGGAAAACGTCCCGATGGGCTCACACTAGTCCCACTGATCCACTGGAGTAGGGGCTGCAGCCTGGTGTGGGACGAAACATAAAACATTATCTACAGATAGTTTTGAATACACTGCCGATCCATATACGGGTGACAGTGCGTATGCCAAAAGGTTAAAACCAGGGATGTGTCCCCGATGGTCTAGGTTTGCATATTTTGTCGATGTGATGTTCGTGGAGGACGATCACATCGATGGCGTTATCCTTTGCCAGTCTGGCTAAGTAGTCACATTTGGATCGCGAAGATCCTTCAATATTTAACTGGATAATATTGACTGAAGGTCATTGGACTCCTTGTCTGATGGTCCTTAAAAGAACCATTTTAAGGCATTTCTATGACAACAAAAAATTCGCAGGATGCGCTGGGAGTCACTGAGGGAGCAGATCCAGCGGGTCGATAAAGGTCAGAAACGTTTGGCCGTCTTCTCGAGTTCGAGATGAGCTCTTAAAGCCGTTGCCCGGTGTGGACCACTAGGAGGTAGTTTCTGACAAAACCCCACCCTATGACAGAATCTGAATATATTTCCGTGCGAAGTCAAGTTCAGGGCACTCATGGAAATTAACCAAACCTCAATAGAACCCCAGAATTCACTTCTTACCATTTGGAGTAATGAAATTGTGGAATTCTCTTCCAGATACAGTGTTAAGTGCCCCAACAGTAAACAGTTTCAAAAATAGACTTGACAAACATTTAAAAAATTTATGAACACAAGTGCACGCATTAGCTCATAGAGCTCCTAGTGTATAAAATAATAATAATAATGATAAATTACGCCGCCGACGGCGCCGGTGACGTAATGGCAAGTGCCGCTACCTCCTGTCCGGGAGGTCGTGGTACGAATCCTGCCACGTACCAATGTGTTTTCGAATTTCGATTTCATATGTACGTTTATCCGACGCTCTTACACTTACACACGCCTGCGAAGAAACTCTAAGGTTGTGTGTGAAGTCGACCAACCAGAATTGGGCCCGCGTGTTCGACTAAGGCCCGATCGCCCTAATTCAGGGTGGGCTCGAGCCCCTCGGTGGGGACGTATATGAGCTGATATGATGATGATGAATGATAAATTAGTAGTTATTTATTATTAACTATTATTACAGGATATAAAACGTCCAGGAGTACTATACACGGAAGTTGTTGAAGTAGATTGCCGTGTCATACCAGCATTAGAAAACCGATGCCAGATAGACCCGAAATGCAAAGCAAACTGGAAAGTGGTCACCGGTACAACTGAAGAAAAAATGTACATAGTAAAAGACCTCGACGAGGAAGCAGTGCGGCAAGATTTACAGGAGCTAAGAAAGAAAGGGATAGAGAGTATAGCTGTTGTGTTGGCGCATAGTTACACGTATCACGATCATGAGTTGAGGATAGGGAAGATTGCGGAAGATTTGGGTAAGTAGCATAAAGTTGATAGCTTAGGTTTTGTGTAATAGAATGCCATAACGTAATAAGTATCGAACATTAGAACGGACATTCACAACAAAATGTGTGGGCATAGAGGGATAAGATGAAAAATGACTTTTTAGTTAGTACAGAATAGATTGCTTAATAAAATGCCATAACGTAATAGGTATCGAACATTAGAATTCACAATAAAATGTATAGACATAGAGGGATAAGATGAAAAATGTCTTTTTAGTTGGAAAGAAATAGAATGCCATAACGTAACAAGTATCGAACATTAGAACGGACGACATTCACAACAAAATGTATGAAATTAGAGGGATAAGATGAAAATGTCTTTTTAGTCAGAACAGAATAGATTACTTAATAAAATGCCATAACGTAATAGGTATCGAACATTAGAATGGGCATTCACAATAAAATGTATAGACATAGAGGAATAAGATGAAAAATGACTTTTTAGTTGGAAAGAAATAGAATGCCATAACGTAACAAGTATCGAACATTAGAACGGACGACATTCACAACAAAATGTATGAAATTAGAGGGATAAGATGAAAATGTCTTTTTAGTCAGAATAGAATAGATTGCAATATAGAAGATCAAAATGTAGCAAGTATCGAACATTAGAACGGTCATTCACAATAAAACATATATACGTATAGCGCTTAGATTTAAGAATGTTCTTTTAATAAAAAAAATCATGCTACAGCTCATATACGTTCCCACCGAGGGGCTCGAGCCTACCCTGAATAATCGGCCTTACGATCGGGCCTTAATTAAAAATTTGCAAGTGCGTTTTTTAGTTGGAACGAAATAGATCATAATTGAATAAGTGACTCACATTAGAACGGATATTCACAACAAAATGTATGGACACAGAGGGCTTAGAATAAAATAGCGTTTTAGTCAGAACAGACTTAAAGAGCATCGGTGGCCAAGAGCGTCGGTGACGTAATGGCTAGGGCCGCCGCCTCCTGTCCAGGAACTCTTGGTTTGAATCCTGCCACGTACAAATGTGATTTCGAATATGTACGTTTATCCGACGCTTTTAGGGTGAAGGAAAACATCGTGAGGAAACTCGCAGGTTGTGTGTGAAGTCGAACAGCCCGCACTGGGCCCGCGTGGTCGACTAAGGCCCGATCGCCCTAATCAGGGTAGGCTCGAATCCCTCGGTGGAGACGAATATGATTAGTCAGAACAAACTAGAGATCATAATATAATAAGTATCGAACATTAGAACGGACATTCACAACAAAATGTATAGAAATAGAGGGATTAGATTAAAAATGTCTTTTCAGAATAGATTACATTAGACAAGATCAAAATGTGCAAATATGGAACATTAGACCGGACATTCACAAGAAAACATGTAGACACAGAGGGCTTACATTTGAAATGGCTTTTTAGTTGGAACGAAATATATCATAAAGTAATAAGTATCGAACATTTTTTTTTATTTTTTTTTTATTCACAATTGGTAAACCCTTGACAACATCTCACCTGGTGGTAAGTGACGATGTTGCCGAAGATGGAAGCGGGCTTACCAAGATTCCCCAATGCAATGGGGAAACTGGCTATCTTATCTTCATGCCGGAACACACCAATGATATCAACATTGATATTTGGCGGCAAGACTTAGATAAGATGGTGGTAGCTAGCCAGGCGGGCTTAGAAAATGCCCTACCACCAACCAAACCGAGTCTTACAATTGACCCCGCCGGGAATCGAACCCGCGACCTCCTGTGTAAAGCCAGTGAACTTTGCCTCTGAGCTACGGAGGGGCTAAATTAGAATGGACATTCACAACAAAATGTATAGACGTAGAGGGCTTAGTTTAAAACAGTATTTTTAGTCAGAACAGAATAGATTGCTTATCGATTGCTTTTGCTTGCATAGTCCAGTCCATTTTTTTTTCCTAAACTAAATAAAATTTTATTTTATGTTTTTTTAGTATTTGTTGTTATAGCGGCAACAGAAATACATCATCTGTGAAAATTTCAACTGTCTAGTTATTACGGTTCATGAAATACAGCCTGGTGACAGACGGACGGACGGACAACGAAGTTTTAGTAATAGGGTCCCGTTTTTACCGTTTGGGTACGGAATTCTTAAAAAGATCCTACGTAACTCGTAAGTTCTCCACTAAGACTTATCAGTGATTTATAAATAAATAAATAATTCTTTATTCAGGCAACCACGGACCCACAAACATAAAATGCAGTTCACAATAAAATAAAATAAATTAAATTCAATAAATTCAAATCAAGTCATCATCAACAAATAATATCAAAATAAAACTTAAAGTCAGTCACAGGATTACAATTAAAATAAACAAAATATTGTCAATATTTCCTCATCGGCATTGGAACCACGGCATGTCTAGCACAGCAATGCCTTATGTATGGACAGTCCAACCTTGATGCTAACATCGCCAGGACCGCGTTAGAACTAGCCCAGACTCTGCGCACCATGGACGCGGCACGCTTGCGCATGGTCGCGTGGAAGCAATCGGTGTACGCTTCCGCGAACATACCCAAGGCGCTACAGAACCGGGACATTGTTGTACTGGACGCGGAGAGCGCTGTAGCTGGATTTTGTGTAGTCAGCCCACAGGCTGCACGAGTAGAGCGATGTATAGATTTACCGTCAATAGATGTCGCTATTAAAATAAGTTACGAAATTAACTTACAATATTCAGTCATATGCTTAAAGAACAAATGATTGATTCTTCTTTTCTCCCCTGTCTGGTCCTTCTTGAATATTCTTATAGAACAGATCATTGATTCTCCTTTTCTTTCCTATCTAGGCTTCACGCAAGTCTCTCTCTCGCACGCGGTGACTTCCATGATCCGTCTGGCGCCGCGCGGATACACGGCCTGTGCTGATGCATACCTGACGCCACACATCAAGCAATATGTCAGCAGTTTTGCCGCTGGATTCTCAAACGGATTGAAAGGAGCTAATGTCTTGTTCATGCAGTCGGATGGTGGACTGACTCCTATGGAATTGTGAGTCATCTTGTTGTTATTTATAAAGTATCGCTATCTTTTCTTAAAGCTTCAGTCACATGTAGATAATTTTCACCTCATGCTTGGAAAGGTATTGTTTGTCATTCCATTTTAGCGCGCAAATTTCATTTTTTACGCTAGCGTAGAAAGAGTTTTTAAAATTAAAACCTTTCTATTCAAAGAAAAAACACGCACAATGGTACGTTCAGAAACTCGATTCGTCATTACTGTCTTTATAGGTTATATTTTATTATTTTCTATATATCTATACATATAATAAAACTGTAACGGGGCCGTGTCTATACATGAAATATTTTTGGAAAATAATAACTGTGGTGGACATTACTAACGATATAGAGGCCAAACTAACAGCTTTTGGAATTTTGTCTGTCAGTCTGTATGTTCGCGCATCACGCAAAAACTACAATGCCGATTTTGATGAAATTTTGTATAGTGGTTCCATAATCCATATAGCCCGAGTTAACATATAGGATACTTTTTATCCCGGAAAATTCAAGAGTTCCCGTGGGAAAATTCAAAACCTCTACGTGGACGAAGTCGCGGGCACAGCTGGTCTTAAATAACTTTAAATTAACTATAATACTCCGTTTTGGTTTTATTAAACACTAATTTACCTACTGTACTATTATAGCTGTTTTTCTTGCAACTAAAATTTTCACTCGCTGTAGTGAGGTGAATAATTGCGTGTTTCGTCGCCAGGAAAGATATTTTGCGTCTCGTACCTTTGTAACCCTCGCTACGCTCAGGATTCTATCTTTGAATCACTCGCTTCGCTTGTGGTTTTCAATCTTTGAATCCTTCGCTTGCTCAGGTTTCAATAAGCGTAACGGTAACTCGCATAGAGCGTCGGTGGCGCAACGGCAAAGGCCGCTACCTCCTATCCGGGAAGTCGTGGTTCGAGTCCTGCCACGTACCAATGTGTTTTCGAATTTCGATCTTATATGTACGTTAATCCGACGCTCTTACGGTGAAGGAAAACATGGTGAGCCAAGCTGCACACATCTGCGAAGAAACTCGAAGGTTGTGTGTGAAGTTGACCAACCCGCACTGGGTCCGCGTGGTAGACTATGGCCCGATCGCCCTAATTCAGGGTAGGCTCGAGCCCCTCGGTGGGGACGTATATCTAAGCTGATGTGATGAATGGTAACTCGCACCAAATACCAACTTTGCAGCCTTGCATAACAAATAACTATTTATTTGTTATTTTTCAGGTTCAACGGTTTTCGAGCTATTTTGTCGGGCCCTGCTGGCGGTGTAGTCGGTTATGCTCTTACATCCTACCAGAAAGAAGTCGGTCTTCCTGTCATTGGTAACTTTATTGCTACCTACTAAATACTATCGAATCAGAAACGAGGAGATCTGTAAGAGAACCAAAGTAACCGACATAGCTCTCAGAATTGCTAAACTTAAGTGACAGAGGGCGGAACACATGCCGTTGGGGTAGTAAAGTTCTCGAGTGGCGACCGCACACCGGAAAACGTAGCATAGGTAGGCCTCCCACTCGGTGTACCGATGACCTGGTAAAGGTCGCGGGAAGCCGCTGGATGCGGGCAGCGCAGAACCGGTCGTCATGGAAATCCTTGGGGGAGGCCTATGTCCAGCAGTGGACGTCCTTCGGCTGATATGATGATGATGATGATGACTAAATACTAAATAGTCAGCTTTGATATGTGATGACGGTGACCCACCAAAAAACGTCTACTGCTAGACATAGGCTTGTAATGGATGGCGGGCGCAGTGTGCAGTGTGGTGGCTAAGTACGCGGAACGGAAGGACCTCTATTTTATGCAAAGACTATTTACTACGTAACAGAAGGTTCACTTCGCAAAATCATTTAAATGAATGGCGACTCTTGCTACGACACAATAAAGTGCAAATTCAGGTTGCACAGCGCTAATTTTAACCGCCTCCGTGGCGTGATGGTTAGTCCATTCGCTTCACACCAGGAGGTCGCGGGTTCGATTCCCGGTGGGGTCAACTTGTAAGACTCGGTTTGGTTGGTGGTAGGGCGGCATTTTCTAAACCCAACTGGCTAGCTAACATCATATTATCTAAGTCATGCCGCCAAAGATCAGTGTTAACGACATTGATGTGTTCCGGCTTGAAGATAAGATAGCCAGTTCCCTATTGCGTTAGGGAATCTTGGTAAGCCCGTTTCCATCTTCGGCATCATCGTCACTTACCATCAGGTAATGACCAATAGCTTCACATCAGGAGGTCGCGGGCTCGATTCCTGGCGGAGCCTAACTTTGTATGACTTGATTTGGTTGGTGGAAGGGTATTTTCTAAGCCCGCCTGGCTAGCTACCACCATCTTATCTAAGTCATGCCGCCAAACATCAGTGTTAACATTGATGTGTTCCGGCTTGAAGATAAGATAGCCAGTTCCCCATTGCGTTAGGGAATCTTGGTAAGCCCGCTTCCATCTTCGGCATCATCTTCCCTTACCATCAGGTGAGATGATGTCGAGGGATTACCCATTGTGAATGAACAACCAGGTGTTGTTTTACGCAGGTTTCGACATGGGTGGAACTTCGACTGACGTGTCAAGATACGCTGGTACCTTAGAACATGTCACTGAAGCCACTACAGCTGGAGTCACCATACAAGCGCCTCAGTTAGGTAAGTAACACAAGTAGTGGTAAACATAGCCAGTAGAACAGATGATGAGGCAGTAAAATTCTCGAGTGGCGACCGCGCACCGGAAAGTGATCCTCGATCTGATGAAGGTCGCGGAAGCCGCTGGAAGTGGGCAGCGCAGGATCGGTCGTTGTGGAAATCCTTGGGGGAGGCCTTTGTCCAGTAGCGGGACATCTTTCGACTGATATGACTGTTGGTGTACATAAGCATATTTATTTCTAGGTTACTAGGCAGGCAGGCCTCCCACGCGGTGGACCGACGACCTGGTGAAGTTCGCGGGAAGCCGATGGATGCGGGCAGCGCAGGACGGGTCATCGTGGAAATCCTTGGGGGAGGCCTTTGTCAAGCAGTGGACGATTTTCGGCTGATATGATGATGATGATAGATTTTATTCAGTCACCGTTTAACCTGGTTTCGCTGCACTTTACCCAACTTAGAGACGTCGCAACATGATGATTAAGTAACATTTTCTTTTTAACTTAGTGCAACGAAAGAGTAAGAAGTTTTTTTAACGGAAAAACCTTCATAAAACTCTTCTATTGTCCGCAATCTACTAAAAGTGAGTTTTCAAGATTTTATATCGGTGGCGTGACATCTGTCGTTTTGAGGTTGAATTTAAATTAATTGTGAATTTAATTCAGCCGCTACAAAGTTTTAAACCGTTTGTGTATAATTTAAAACGCAAAACACGTTAAAAAACCGACTTCCATCGCAACAACTTCGAACAATTTTGCATTGTTATTTTTGGTCTTTGTTAATTTTCTAATAAAGTACTACACAGATTTTGATAAAAATTATATGGGACCACACGGGAAGCACTAGCTTTCGAATAAAAAAAGAATCATCAAAATCGGTTCACCCAGTCAAAAGTTCTGAGGTAACACACACATGAAAAAAAAACATGTTCGCTTAAATTTATCAATTTTCGCTATGTTTTAGCCCACAAAAATAAGTGTTACTTCACTACAGTTAGACATAGCACGTTTTTTTCTCTCTTATTCCGCAATAAAATCCTGACATATTGTCGGACTCATTTTTTTGCAAAAATGTCTTTATCTAAGTTAAAACGAAAAAACATTGAAAAAGTGCAAAAGTGGGGTTATTTTGTTTACTTTTTACACGTAAAGAAAAAGACAGAGGCAACTGTTCTAAGGCGTATTGGGCCTTTTTACTGCACCATTAACCGCACCATTGATAAATGCGGTACCGACAAAGAAGCCGCTCTGAGTTCAATCGCGACGCTGCTGACGTTACACCCGCGCGGGATCATTACGATTATCTATGTAAGTATGTTCTACTTCGTCGTCCAGCAGTGAAAGTCATTAAAATTAATAATAAATTCTAAATATAAAGATACTTATTTAATTATTTTCTTTGTAAAATTGTTTTATCCTTCAACACGTTTCCATAACTCTGTTTGGGTGTACAGCGGCTAATTCCCCGAATCTAAATATATATAACTCAAAGGTGACTGACTGACTGACTGACATAGTGATCTATCAACGCATAGTTCAAACCACTGGACGGATCGGGCTGAAATTTGGCATGCAGGTAGATGTTATGACGTAGGCATCCGCTAAGAAAGGATTTTTGGAAATTCCCACGGGAACCGCAAAAATCGGGATCTGCGCGGGCGAAGCTGCGGGCATCCACTATAAACTATAATATTCATAACTTATATGAGCGTATTTACAATACCTTTCCCATACAAACTTAAAATTACTAGTTGATACTTTTGATTGTAGGTTCTTGGTGGAACATTATTTCACACATTTTGGTATATATTTACACTAATTCCACATAAATAGAATAAATCTACACGTCTTCATTTGTCAGCGACCGGTTTATATACTAAAATGAGTTAAAATTACTACTTCTTGAAAATGTATGGGTCGATTCTAATAGAACTTTATACACATAAACAAGTCAAGAAAGAGATTAAATTTTTCAAAAAATAGTGGTGTCACTAAATTATGGTGATTCAAGATTTTCATAGTAGTTTTAAAGTTTGCTAACTTTTTTTAAATAACGTATTTTGAAAATGTCATCAATCCACAAACTAGAGTTTCTTGACTTGCTTATGTGTACAAAGTTTCATAAGAATCGGTCCATCCATTTTCAAGTGGAAGTAATTTAAAATGTTTATGGGAAACGATTTTGTGAATAACCGATTTTGTGGGTAACCCAGTTACCGCTAAAATTACTATTTTTTTTATATAATTGCATGTGATTTGTTATAGTTTTCCACTTGGAAACAATTTAAAAAAATATATTTACCGATTTAACCGGAATCTGGCTTAAAGCAAAGGTATAGGTCCAATGGCTGCGTTGACTTTTCAGATATAAACACAGTGGCGGCTGGCGGCGGTTCCATGCTGACCTTCAGGTCGGGCCTGTTCGCAGCCGGGCCGGAGTCCGCCGGCGCGCAGCCCGGGCCCGCCTGCTACAGGAAGGGAGGGCCTCTTACTGTCACTGATGCTAACCTTTTACTCGGTAAATATATTTTTATACACAATTTTTTTATGCCCTTGGCATCATCTCACCTGATGGTATATATATATATATATTTAATTCACAATTGGTAAGTCTTTCGCATCATCTCCCCTGATGGTATTTTTTTTATTCACAATTGGTAAGCCCTGGGCATCATTTCACCTGATGGTAAGTGACGCTGATGCCGAAAATGGAAGCGGGCTTACCAAGATTCCTTCGGACATATTAATACACTTGCAGTCAAAAAAAATCGTAATACCTTTACTCAATACATTTTCATACAAAAGGAGGCTCCAAATAAACAAGATTACTTATTATATTATAATGCAGAAAACTAAAAAAAATAGTCGTTATATTTCTGGCTACAAATTTGACAAAGACCACAACATTCTGCAGATCTTCGGGAACTCGCACTTGACTGGTTTTTAGGGTTCCGTACCTCAAAAAGGAAAAAAAACGAAACCCTTATAGGATCACTTGTGTGTCTGTCTGTCCGCCCGTCTGTCACAGCTGAATTGCTTAAAAACTACTGGACCGATTGAGTTAATTTGGTACATTGTGTGACCGGAAGACGGACATGCAACGTAAATAAATAATTTTAAACATGGAGCCACCTTTGGGGGGGTAAATTATAAAATGTTTAAAAAAAAATTGCAAACTATATCGTGTGACATATTAAATGAAAGGGATTGTTATGAGAATCTCAAATATTTTTTTTTATAATTTTAAGATAAATAGTTTTGAAGTTATTTAAGAAAATAGTCGAAAGTTGACCATTCCCCCCTCCCCATCCCTCCCCTTATCTCCGAAACTCTTGGGCCTAAAATTTTGAGAAAATCACAGTACCTGAGGTTAAATACATAGATTACAGAAAAATCTATGAGAAAATCTAGTCCTTCCGTTCTTACAGGAAAAATGAAATTTTCAACGTCCGATTGTTTAGAAACTAGCGACACCTAGTGGGATCTAGTAGCATCTTCTGCATAGTTTATTTACGTAGTAATACGACAAAAGCAATTAGTTACCTTTTAACTATATCTATAATCATCATCATCATCATCATCATATCTATAAATGCCGCTGTAGATGAAAATTAGTTTTTGCTACGGAATACTTAGTACGCGAGTTTGACTCGCACTTAGCCGATTTTTTTCTTATAATATCTAACTTACTTTCACAGGTCGCCTCCTACCAGAGTATTTCCCAAAGATATTCGGTCCCAATGAAAACGAACCGCTAGACAAAGAAGCAACTCTAGCTGCTTTCAAGAAAATAATGGACGAAATCAACAGCTTTATGAAGCAAGACGGTGGTGAAGAGGTAAGTTTTGCGCCCTCGACGCGCTCTCCAACCGGGTCTAAGCCAGCACAAATAAAAATTAGGTTTGGAGGGGGGTCAGGGTCTTCCTTTTTATTTATAAAAATGAATGTGTATATCCCTTGGTCATCGCATCACGCGTGTTTGGCTGGACCGATTTCGCTAATTCTTTTTTTGTTGAGTTCTTTATTGTCAGAAGGTTCTTATGTAGGGTAGTGTAGTGTAGGGTAGGGTAGGGTAGAGTAGGGTAGGGTAAGATGTGTAGTGTAGTTTAGGGTAGGGTAGAGTAGGGTAGTGTAGTGTAGGAAAGGGTAGGGTGTATAGTGTAGTGTAAGGTGGTACGAAGTTCGCCGGGGCAGCTAGTAAAATATAAAAACTGTTACCACCAGACCGATATATTAAAAAAATAATAACATAAATGGTGAATCAATGAAAAAAAGCGATGATGAAAGAGCAATGACAGACACATGAAGACCGTAGAAAAGTCAATGAATTTTGAAAAAACATCATCATAATCATATCAGCTCATATACGTCATAACATAAAGAAATTAAAAAGAAAATGAATTAATGGGCTACATAATGATCCAGGCTTCGGGAAAATCTGATTTGTATAAAACAGATCGAAAATAAATGACTTTATAACAGTTTTATAGTTCAGTAGAGTGCGCTTTTTGTCACGCCCTTCTCGAAGAAATAGTGTTGATGTCTCTTTTACGAGCTTAGCATTTTTTTAAATCCACAATTGGTAAGCCATTGGCATCATCTCACCTGATGGTAAGTGACGATAATGCCGAAAAAGGAAGCGGGCTTACCAAGGTTCCTCCACGCAATGGAGAACTGGCAATCTTATCTTCAACCAGAACACATCAATGCTGTTAACATTGATGTTTGGTGGCAAGACTATGATAAGATGGTGGTCGAAAATGGAAGCGGGCTTACCAATTTTCCCCAATGCAATGGAGAACTGGCTATCTTATCTACAAGCCGGAACACTTCAAAGCTGTTAACATTGATGTTTGCTGGCAAGACTGATGAGATGGTGGTCGCTAGCCAGGCGGGCTTGAAAAATGTCTACTACCAACCAAACCGAGTTTTACTAAGTTAGACTCCGCTGGGAATCGAACCCGCGACCTTCTGATGTGAAGCTAATGGACTACACATTGCGCCACGGAGGTGGTTAAAATTAAAATTTATAATTAAACTAATATTATAATTAGATTGAGACGACTTCGTTATCGTCACGCAGAGCGCGCAAGGAACGTCACTATACTCTGCAGCTTAGCACGTCTGGAATAGGGTATCGGACTGTTAGTCATTTGAGTTACATTTTATGATCTGTCAAAAACGAAATTTTGTTCTAACAATGTTTGAAATACCCACAAGTGACGTCATAGATTTTTAGCGTCATTGACTAACTTATTTTGTGAATTTGATCAATTAAAAATTGAAGACGTGATGGAAAAACAAAACAAGTAAGGTTTTTTGAAACTTCAAGAGGAGAGCAATTTAGGAAATCGTATTTCAGAATTTATTTTAGATGCAGTCCGATCCTCTATTATTAATGATTTGAATTTTGAATAATATGGATGACGACAGCATCAGAAATAAAATATGAACTCTTGATCACTAAATTGCCCTCCTACTTAAACTTCGGAAAACCTTACTCGTTTTGTTTTCCATCAAGTCTTTGATTTTTAAATCAACTAAATCTCAAAATGAGTACATAAATGACGCTGCAAAACTATGACGTCACGCTTAGGTATTTCCAACATTTTTAGAACAAAATTTCGTTTATGACAGATGATAAAAAGTAACTCAGATGACTAGCATTTCAGCCGCTGGATGTGGGCAGCGCAGGATCGGTCGTGGAAATCCTTGGGGGAGGCCTTTGTCCAGCAGTGGACATCTTTGGCTTAAATAATGATTATGACGTTCTATTATTCGGGAAACCAAAAAGACGTTAAGAAAACCATGTATGACATTATATCTACCCGAAAAGAAAAGTCCTGGATTTATAATATCGTCAGAGACATGAAAAAAAGCTTAGTTTTTGAAACGTCAAACCAGGAGAGACTACTAGCGTAAAGCTGTTAAGAGGACTGACCCCAAATAATACAAGTAAAATAATTTTCAATAAAAAAAAACCGACTTCAAACCGGAAACTAAGGTTCCCCTCGATTTATCTGGGATGCCATCATCAGATACTGAGTTCCTTATCATGGTTACCACCCTTGCGATATCTCCTTTCCAACAATAATTGACTGAGTTATCCGCGAACACACATAAAAAAAAACATACGGTCGAATTGAGAAACCCCTCCTTTTTGTGAAGTCTTTTTTTTTTATTAAAAATTTGAGAGCGTTTGGCTGCACCTCACCTGATGGTAAGTGCCGATGCAGCCGAGGATGTGACACGCAAGCTCAAATAGTGCCTATTCTTCTAAAAGTTGGTTAAAAAAAGAAGCTATGACTCTCTCCTGACTTCGAATTTCTACTTTGAAAAGTTATTATACAATAATTTAATCGAGTTTAGTCATGTGTGGTTCGAAGTTTACCTCGAATTTTGAAGTTATTTGTAATTTGAACTGTATTATTGTTCTAGATGACAGTGGAAGAAGTGGCCATGGGCTTTATAAACGTTGCGAATGAAGCTATGTGCAGACCTATCAGGTATGTTAAATGCGGTAGAAGATTATTACTTTTTTAGATATACAGGGTGGTAAGAACGACCCCCACCTGGAGGGAAACTGCCCTAAATCAAGGTTCGAAATTATCAAGATAATTATTTTCTTTGATAAAATTATCGGCGTTAATTCTTATTTTTGGCTCTTTAATATTTTATTTCAAAATGTAGTGTAAGTTTAATCACGGTTATTAATCAACAATTTCTTTTTTGCCTTTTTTCTGAGTTCAAGTTTGATGCGTTTAGGTTTAGGCGCTAGCCTAGCTCTTTGTCAAAGAAAAATTATATTATTGTTTCGTTTTTGCAATTAATTTTATATTAATCAAGATTATTATCAATAATTATCAATGATAATTATCACTTCGAACCTTGCCCTAAATATTGAAGAGAGCAAATTTTGCTCAAAGCAAACATTCCTTTTTTATGGGGCCATCAGTTAAAAAATTATTACTCGCTGAGTACATACGAGTACTTTATCGAAAATTTTCCACGATGAATTTTAAGAATAGGTGCAGTAGTTTATTTAGAAATGTTGACCCTGTAGTTACAACTAGCATAAATGTAGTTTATTTAGAAATGCTATCGCTTTAGTTACAACTAGCATAAATGTAGTTTATTTAGAAATGTTGTCCCTGTAGTTACAACTAGCATAAATGTAGTTTATTTAGAAATGATACCACTGTATTTACAAAAAGCACAAAAGTAGTTTATTTGGAAATGATATCGCTGTAGTTACAGATAGCATAAATGTAGTTTATTTAGAAATGATTCCGCTGTATTTACAAAAAGCACAAAAGTAGTTTATTTGGAAATGATATCGCTGTAGTTACAGATAGCATAAATGTAGTTTATTTAGAAATGATACTGCTGTATTTACAAAAAGCACAAAAGTAGTTTATTTGCAAATGATATCGCTGTAGTTACAGATAGCATAAATGTAGTTTATTTAGAAATGATACCACTGTATTTACAAAAAGCACAAAAGTAGTTTATTTGGAAATGATATCGCTGTAGTTACAGATAGCATAAATGTAGTTTATTTAGAAATGATACCGCTGTATTTACAAAAAGCACAAAAGTAATTTATTTGGAAATGATATCGCTGTAGTTACAGATAGCATAAATGTAGTTTATTTAGAAATGTTGTCCCTGTAGTTACAACTAGCATAATTGTAGTTTATTTAGAAATGTTGTCCCTGTAGTTACAACTAGCATAAATGTAGTTTATTTAGAAATGATACCACTGTATTTACAAAAATCACAAAAGTAGTTTATTTGGAAATGATATCGCTGTAGTTACAGATAGCATAAATGTAGTTTATTTAGAAATGATACCGCTGTATTTACAAAAAGCACAAAAGTAATTTATTTGGAAATGATATCGCTGTAGTTACAGATAGCATGAATGTAGTTTATTTAGAAATGATACCACTGTATTTACAAAAAGCACAAAAGTAATTTATTTGGAAATGATATCGCTGTAGTTACAGATAGCATAAATGTAGTTTATTTAGAAATGATACCGCTGTATTTACAAAAAGCACAAAAGTAGTTTATTTGCAAATGATATCGCTGTAGTTACAAATAGCATAAATGCCAAAAGCTATCTGTAACTACAGCAAAATATATTTCACTGAGTTATTAGTTTCTAAATAAATCAGTACTTATTCTTCAAATTAATCGTTGAAAATTTTCGATAAATTATGCACTCGGCGAGTTTTTTTTAATTTTTTTATTTAAATTGGTAAGCCCTTGGCATCTTATCACCTGATGATAAGTGACGATGATACCGAAGATGGAAGCGGGCTTACCAACATTCCCCAACGCAATGGAGAACTGGCTATCTTATCTTCAATTTGTTAAGAGTAATTATTTTTTAACTTATGGCGGGCGCGCTAGTAAGCTGAGGGAATCGCCTAAAAAAATAAGTTAATCTGCTTTTAAAGATTTTTGAAAAGTCGCTTAGCGCAGCCGGGAATCGAACCAGCTGAATGTGAGGAAAAAACACCTGTACTTCTATGAAACCAATCGAAAGGGTCTGTCACAAACAGCAATATTTTCTAATAAACTTTGTGTCACAAATTGAAGGACAACTATGAAATTTAACATTTATTTATTTTTGCAAATTTTGCCAGTTCGATTCCCGGCTGAGTCAAGCGACTTTTAAAAATCTTTGAACGCAATTTGACTTCATTTTTTTAAATAAAGGAATGTTTAGTTTGAGTAAAATTTGCTAATATCAATTTTATTAATTTTTACATTTTGTAGATTTGATTCACGGATAAGGCAAGCAACTTTTCAAAATTCTTACTTTTTTTTATAAATTAAGCATTGTTTTCTTTGAGCGAAATTTGTTCCTTTTTTTACAATAAATATAAGTGCGTTTGGCTCCATCTCACCTTATAGTAAGTGCCGATACAGCTGAGCATATAATACGCAAGCTCAAATAGTGCCTATTCACTCTCGTGAGATTTCTAAATTATACAAATCGGGGAATACAGACACCGGTAGGGAATTCCCACGGAATTCCACTCCTTGGCTACATATTTCTATGGATCTTTAATATATAAGGAACTTTTATTTCAGCCAGGTGGGGTTCGTTCATTCCACCCTGTATCGTATAGTATAATTATTTAATACTAGCTTTTGCCAGCGGGTTCGTTCCAGTGAACATAGTTTCTATGACCGACTTCGAGGGTGCGCAGTGCGCGAGCCGCAAGCGTCTCACGAGCGTAAAAAAAGTAGCCTATATGCTAATCCAGGCCCTATTCAGTCTACTTACAAAATTTCAGCCAGATACGGTCAGTAGTTTTTGGGTGAAAGAGTAACGAACATCCATACATACAAACTCACATTTATAATATTAGTAGGATAGATCTTGTAGTATTTGTTAGTAATCCTTGACCGTGTTTTTTTGGTAGGCCCTGAAAGAGGGGTCTTTGTAGAGCTAATTCGAGCAATGTACTGCCGATCTAGTACCTACACACGTTTGATCGGCCGCTGGCATGGCTGACGAGTTCAGTGTGGCTGTTGCCGTGCACAAAGGGTCAGCTTTGAGCCCGTACCTCTTTCTTCTGGTAATGATCGCCTCGACATCAGACGTACATACGTAAAAGAGCTCTACACAATTAGAAATAAAGAACATTTTTGTTATTCCAGGGCTCTGACAACAGCGCGTGGCCACGACGCGTCGCAACACGCATTGGCGTGCTTCGGCGGAGCGGGCGGGCAGCACGCGTGTGCCGTGGCCTCGCAACTCGGCATCACCACTGTCTTGCTTCACAAATATGCTGGTAACTATATAATGTAGTTGTATCTATAATATACTTACTTTTGTCACCACTGTCTTGCTTCACAATTATGCTGGTAACTATATTATGTAGTTGTATCTATAATATACTTACTTTTATCAACACTGAATTGCTTCACAAATATGCTGGTAACTATATTATGTAGTTGTATCTATAATATACTTACTTTTATCACCACTGTCTTGCTTTACAAATATGCTGGTAACTATATAATGTAGTTGTATCTATAATATACTTACTTTTATCACCACTGTCTTGCTTCACAAATATGCTGGTAACTATATAATGTAGTTGTATCTATAATATACTTACTTTTGTCACCACTGTCTTGCTTCACAATTATGCTGGTAACTATATTATGTAGTTGTATCTATAATATACTTACTTTTATCAACACTGAATTGCTTCACAAATATGCTGGTAACTATATTATGTAGTTGTATCTATAATATACTTACTTTTATCACCACTGTCTTGCTTTACAAATATGCTGGTAACTATATAATGTAGTTGTATCTATAATATACTTACTTTTGTCACCACTGTCTTGCTTCACAATTATGCTGGTAACTATATTATGTAGTTGTATCTATAATATACTTACTTTTATCAACACTGAATTGCTTCACAAATATGCTGGTAACTATATTATGTAGTTGTATCTATAATATACTTACTTTTATCACCACTGTCTTGCTTTACAAATATGCTGGTAACTATATTATGTAGTTATATCTATAATATACTTACTTTTATCACCACTGTCTTGCTTCACAAATATGCTGGTAACTATATTATGTAGTTGTATCTATAATATACTTACTTTTATCACCACTGTCTTGCTTCACAAATATGCTGGTAACTATATTATGTAGTTGTATCTATAATATACTTACTTTTATCACCACTGTCTTGCTTCACAAATATGCTGGTAACTATATTATGTAGTTGTATCTATAATATACTTACTTTTGCCGGCGGTTTCGCTCGCGTGAACATAGTTTCTATGACTGTCTCTGAAGGTGCGCAAGCGCAAGCGGCTAGCGAGCGTGGAAAAAAAGTTGCCTATATGTTAATCCAGGTCCTAATTTACCTACCAAATTTCATCCAGATACGTTCAGTAGTTTTTGCGTGAAAGAGTTGCATATATACAAACTTTCGCAGTTATATATATCCTCCTCAGCCGATTTCGGCCATGGCGACTGCTTACTACTCCTAGGCCAGGTTGTGACGTTCGTGCGCCCTAATGTGGCTAACATAGCCGATCTTAGCGGCAAATTCCCGCGCACAGTGGGGGCACGTGAGAACCCCGTTTACAAAGCTGTAGTTTATAGCCGATGGTGGTCGGGCTTTTATTTCGTCGCGTTTGTTGTCTAAGTCTATCCTGCGACGGTCTTCGAAAGAGTCGGCTTTTTTTCTTTACCAAGTGTCGCCATTCGGGGCGCTGTGCCGCCAGTGCAGTTGTAATATTAGTAGAAAGTGTACTCTGCTGGTTATGACATATGGAACTGAAACATGGTTGTTTACTGTGGGCCCCATAAGAAAGCTCAGGGTTACCCAAAGGGCGATGGATGCTATGGGAGTTTCCCCACGTGATCGAACAAGAAACGAAGAGATCCGTAGCAGAGGTAAGGTAACCGACATAGCTCACAGATTCGCTAATGGGTGGGGCACATGTCTCGACATCTCGTAGAACAGATGACCTTTGGGGGTGTAAAGTTCTCAAGCGGCGACCGCGCACTGGAAGATGTAGCGTAGACTGCCCTCTTACACGGTGGATTGACGAAGCTAGATACGGGCAACGCAGGACCCGGCGTTGTGGAAAGTTTTTTTCCAGCAGTGGCCGTCTTATGATGATGATAATAGATGATGGGCCTTGTAAGTATTGGTCTCCAACCTGTCTATATTAACAAATCAAAATTATTTGTGTATTGTCAGCTGGCATCCTTAAAGGAGGAGGTTCTCAACTTAACTGTATGTTTTTTGTATGTTTGTTACACGATATCTTCGCATATTATAGACCGATTTTCATGATTCTTTTTTTATTCGTCTGTGTATGCTGCCAAGTTGGTCCCATATAAATTTTATCAAAATTGGTATCACACTTTTTTTTTTAATTAACAAAAACCAAAAATAACAATGCATTGCTTTGGAAGTCGGTTTTTTAACGTGTTCAGCGTTTTCAATTATAATTATTTTTTGGAGTCTTTGATGTATGTTAATAGTGTTGTAAAACTTTTGATTAAATATTGACTCGTAGCGACATCTAGTATTAACTTAAAATCTAAAGCGTCGGGGGAGAGGAGGGGGGGGGGGGACCAGTCCGTGTTGGTGGAGGTAGCGAGCCCTACAGTCAGATGCTTTTTTAGCCACCTATAAGACATCAGATACGGCTTACCTACTGCCATCTAGTGATAGTAACCGTCACCAATAGCTTAACGTGCCTTGCGCTGCACGGAAATGGTCGGCAAAAATGCCACTAAGAGTCAAACCCAACCATGTATTCAATTGTGGAAAGCGTTCATCTTGCTGATCGTTTAGACAGCTGAGCAAACAGTAAGTCTCTTTGATTCATATGCTATCTGACAGAGATAAAGTTATCACTGTTGTTAATACTTGAAACGCTATCTCTGTCTGGTTGTAAAGGAATGAAAGAGAATAGCATCTTGCCCGGCGTCCTTACCGGTTCCCGGACCGCCAGGCCTGCGGCATTGCTAAAGAAGAGCAACAGAGCTTTTTACTGTAAATAAAATGACACTAAGAGATTCCACGATGGCATTAGAGTACAATACAATGACACCTCATGTCTGTAAAGCCCTTTTTCTTCTCAGAGGCAGGCGTTTTAAGGCTTTTCGATTAGCACACTAGCGCCGCCAATAGATTTACTCATTCTTAAGGCGGTAATATTACAGATTTTCGTTATTTTTGACGTCAATTACTCCTAAACGATAGAAAACCCAAGGTTGAAAAAAAAATACCCTTATTGTTGATGGTGTTCCGTAAAGTCAAAAGCTATTAGAAACACGATTGAGCCGTTTTGTCTCGATAGAAAAAAACCCAAAGATAGGTCTACATCATTACTTTCAACTCTATTTATGACTAAAATTATGAAGTATAAAAAAAAATATACAACAATGTTTGTTATGATAATGCAAAGTGACTAATGTTATTATTTTTATACTTTCATTGTAGTTTTTGATTGAAACGAAAAACCATTAAAAAAAGTGAAAAATTGTGGTTACTTTCTTTACTCTTTACACGTAAAGAAAAAGACAGAGACAACTATTCCAATCAATACCTCGCCTTAAAGACTTCAATCGAAATCATTGAGTATTTTGCGCACATACAGGGGTACAAAGTGTTTTTTTAATTGTTGTTTACCTATTAGCGACACGTTATGTTTGTCGATATTGTCAATAGTGGTCAGTTTTAGCAGTTTTGCAAAAAACTATGTTGTTGCTAATGTTTACAGTTCACCATCATCATCATCATCATCATCATATCAGCCGAAAAACGTCCACTTCTGGACAAAGGTCTCCCCCAAGGATTTCCACGAAGACTGGTCCTGCGCTGCCGCATCCAGCGGCTTCCTGCGATCTTCACCAGGTCGTCGGTCCACCGTGTGGGAGGCCTGCCTACGCTACGTTTTATTTACAGTTATAAAATAATAATCAAACAATAGTTGTTGCGCAAAATACTCTATCATTTCGATTAAAGTCCATAAGAATTAATAAATTATTTATTTATATTGGCGGCGTTACTGTGCTTATCGAATCGCCCAGGAGGCTCGAGTTTCCATACAAACGTAGTTTCGGCTTAATAAAAAGACTGCATGCCGGATTTAATCTAAACTTTGCAAATATATTAAGTAGACACATATCCATGTTTGTAATTAGTTCTCGATGTACTGATATGAAACGGAAAAAAATAAGAGCAGTTTCAAGCTTCCAGTACAAAACTAATTTAAGCTTTCGTTTAGTTATGTTTAAATTTACTACGATGAAAATTAATTACAAACATCGATATGTGTCTACTCAATATATTTGCAAAGTTTGGATTCAATCCGGCATGTAGTTTTTGTATAAAAGCGGAACTACGTTTGTATGGAAACTCGAGCCTCCTGGGGACCCTTAAGGCCATTTTGAGACACGATAGCGCCATAGGTTCTCCTCCAGCAGTCCCTAAACACAGTTGTATCGGGCTTGTATCAGGGAGGTCTACACTGGCTCACAATAGCTGCTTGAGCCACAGATGAGATATTAGTTAGTTGTAACTTGAGCTGTTATGTGTTTGAAGCTTTCTGTACTTACATATTTTTTTCTTCTTTTATATGTATGTACACTATTAGATTTTTTAGAATAGAATTTATTGCAAAAAACAAACAGTAATATATACATGTACGTAACTTAATTTTAGTACTTAATGAAGTATCTAACTTAATGTTAGTATATTTGTAGGTACATAACTTAGTTTCAATATGTAAGTAATTTAGTTTAAGTAAGTGTGTATTTTAGTTTAGTCAGTAAGTATATAACTTTAGTTTTAGTATATAAGTTTTTAACTTAGATTAATTATACAAGTACATAACTTAGTTCCAGCGGTCCCTAAACACAGTTGTGTTGGGCTTGTATAAGAGAGGTCTACACTGGCTCACAATAGCTGTTTGAGCCACAGATGAGATGTTTGTTACTTCGAAACTTGAGCTGTTATGTGTTTTAAGCTTTCTGTTCTTACATATTTTTTTCTTTTTTTGTATGTACACTGTTGTCGTTATTTATTAAGTTATTTTTTTTAAATATTGGCAACACTGCTCATATATTGTCGGTTGTTTATAATATCACGCGATGTTGATTACCCTCTGGGTTAGAAGTGGTGAGAGAGGTTTGCCGCTCACGGGCTGGGCAGTTGGTATTCAGACTTCGATGTGATCAGTCGACGGAAGTTTCAATATTAGTGCTTGGATATTGTGAATAAATACAGATTTATATACAGTTTTTATTCTTAAAACTATGGACTTTGAAACAAAAAAAACATTGTTTATTTATATATTTTTTACATAATAAACACGTAACCTCTCTTTAATTTTCCTTATGCAGTTTCCATTTGCAGGTATACTATCAGCCTACGGTATGGCGCTGGCAGATGTAGTGCACGAGGCGCAAGTTCCCTGCGCAGTGACCTACTGTCCCGATCAGTTCCACTACTTAGACACCAAGCTCGACCAGTTGGCAGCCGAGTGCCGGGACGAGTTGGGAAAACAGGTCAGTTTAGTTTACAGTTAGCGGTTTTTCAGACGCGGAAACTCCATAGCAGCGGTTCTCAAACTTTTTTAGCGATAGAGCCCTTTTGCAACACAAAATATTTGACGGAGCCCTAAAGAAGCAAAACCTTGATTTTTTTTCCAGCTTGTTACTGCGCCCGGTTGCGCCAATTATAATAACTTCAAAATTTTAAAAAATTGCACCCTCGACCTTAAAACTTGAATAACTCGAAAACCATTCTTAATTCTATATTATTTCGATTTAGTTTTTGAAACTTTTACTTTTGTAGACTTATTTATTATGCTACTTACGTGTCACCTAATTTTTTGCCTATTAAGTGACATTACTTTTTCTGCGTAGGCGACTTTTTGTAGTACTTTGGCGGAGGCCTCGCGGAGCCCTGGGGCTCCGCGGAGCACACTTTGAGTACGGCTGCTCTACAGCAGCGATTCCCAAAGTGGGTTCCGTAGAAAAGTCACCAGGGTTCCGCGGCATAATAGTGAACTTTAAACCAATTATTGATTAAACAGTAAAACAAGTTCATTCTTCACATTGAAAGTTAAATTTAAAAAAAATGTTTCACTTTTTAAATCTCTCTTCGCCTAGCCTTATCCCATTTCATTTGGGGTCGGCGCTCCTAGTTATCTTTCGTCAGACACGTCTGTCCTGGGTCATCGAGTTATCTGCTCGGGTCTTCTTCAGGTCGTTGTTGATGACTGTCCTCGCCTTCAAGGTGTTATTATGTTTCACTTTTAAAATATTTCCAATAAAAGTTTTAGTTTTTATTTTAATTAAGGTGTCTTTCATTTGTAATCATTTCATATAGGGTTCCATAAAATTAAAGGTATTTGGTGGGTGTTCCGCTAATTTAAAAGTTTAGGAACCCCAGCTCTATAGTATCTTCCCGGAAACAACTCAGAATGCCATAGTTGATTCACAAAAGGTAGCCACGAGATCCCGAGTTCAATCAATCTCAAAATGTCGCATTTGCCAAAAATATTCTATCCGTCGTTGCTCTATTCCATTCTGTCACTCAGGAAAGTCAGGCTCTAGAGCGAGAAAATCTCAATTGCGTCGTCATCTATGCGCATACGTCTTTCTGCCCTCGGGGCGTTTTCTTCCCCGCGGTATATACCTACGAATAATGGTATATCGTGTGGGCCTAGCAGTATGTAAAGGAACGGGTGGTCAGCTATAAAATGTCGTGGACCAGACCTTTTCTGAATTATCTCTGAAATTCAAAGAAAACATGGTGTTAATATGATATATCTACTGAAAAAAAGTTGACTAGGGCTTTTTGTCCATGTTAGATTTGGACAACTTTCTCTAAGAAACGTATGGAAAATAAAAAAAATCAAATATTTTTGACGTCTTACAAATTTGACTGATCAGCTAGCTAAGTCCATTTTCGCGATTTGGCCATGAGGTCCTTTGAGAAAGTTGTTCAGAAATATGAAGAATCTTAGACCTATAAAGTGGAGCCCAATACATATGGCAGTATACATTTAATTAATTTATTTATTATTCATCACACCTATGCGAAATACGACGATTGGTTCCTCAATAAGTGCGAACAAAATTCTAATTTGCTTCCTATAGGGAGGTAAGTTTCTCTCTTCTGATTAATCCGCGTTCGTGAAGGTTGAGTGTAAAAAAAACAAAATAGCACAAACTGACATCAATTCTCTATGGTGATAAACTCACTTTTGTGATTGGTTAGCAAGGAGTTTGTATTAAAATACTAAGGGTGAGTTGCACCATGTAACTATAACGATAACCAGACCTGCATCCGTCAAATCGCCGGTTATATGTAGGTTGCGTCATTTAACAACGGTTAAAATGACGTCATAACTTAACGCTAACGTTAACCGCTCGATTTTGACCGGTTATTGTTATTGTTATGGTCAAATAATGGCCATTTGATGGCTGGTTACGGTTAGGGATGACGACAGCATCAGAAATAAATTAAGAACTCTTGATCACTAAATTGCCCTCCTACTTAAACTTCGGAAAACCTTGCTCGTTTTGTTTTTCATCAAGTTTTCGATTTTTAATTCACGAAAATCACAAAATGAGTACATAAATGGCGTTGCAAAACTATGACGTCACGCCTAGGTATTTCAAACATTTTTAGAACAAAATGTCGTTTTTGACAGATGATAAAAAGTAAATCAGATGACTAGATTTCGACATCCCTGTTACATGGTGCAACTCACCAGTATGTGAAGTTAACCAAAGAGGTCGAACGCATAATGTATGAAGAAGTTACTAGTCGGTTAGGTTTTGGCGGCAATGTGCGCTGAAAAAAAGAAGGGTCATGAGCATTCCTCTTTCTTTTCATTTCTTTTTCTCATAGGTTGTGATGAAAAATTGGGGCCAAAATATTTTATTCCTGGGCGACGTATATTGAATTCCTTGCTCAGCTCATAATTATAATATAGAATCCTTCGCTTAGCTCAGCGTTCAAACTAACGCCTTCGGAACAAAATGTTACTTTGTCCCCTTGTTACAAGAATAAATATTTGAGTTTTCAATCTTACTTTTGGTAACTGCCGCAGCTTCAGTCCCTTCTTCATTCACCTCGATGACGGCTTTCTGTATCGCATCCGATACGTGGACTGGCCGCTGGCTCTTCACAAGCTTGTCGAATCCAGTGTTGAACATTGATTTTATACCAAGCTGTAAAGTTAAGACATGTTTGATTGCTCTTCAACATGGAAGTTAGTTTCGGTAGTAGTGGGGATGAAGGAGAGTTGTCAAGGTTAGAGAAGTGTCAAGCTTAAGGAGATTTTATATTAACATATTTTAATAAACTATTTATAAGAGTATGATCTTTGACCTCATAAATCTCAAGAGACAAACAACCAAGCTGATTATGGCGTATTATAAACAGCTGCGAGTCTTTATAACATATTGTGAATAAACTGCGTATCAGACTATGTACTTTGACCTCATAAGTCCCCGCTGGGAAAATCTCTTTGAGAAAAACAACCAAGCTGAATGAATATGGCGTATTAACAACAAACAACTGCGAGTTTTTAAACATATTGTGATTAAACTACGTATGATCTTTGACCTCATAAGCCCCTGCTGAGAAAATCTGAGACAAACAAACCAAGCTGATTGAATATGGCGTAATAACAATAGCTGCGAGTCTTTAAACGTATTGTGAATAAACTACATATGATCTTCGACCTCATAAGTCCCCGCTGGGATAATCGCTGTGAGTATTTCGTATTAAACGCCAGAATCTCGCATTTTGATTCGTCTTGTAGGAGGGGACGAGCAACTTTAAAGAACGTACCTTGTCAACTTTAGGGGACTAGCAACTTCAGGGAACTTCGATTGTATTTTAGAATTTCATTACTTTAATATTTTTTGATGTAATTTAATCACATGTATTTATGATGAAGTATTCAAATTTAATTTAAATCTACGACAAATGTTGATTAATATGTTTAAAACTAACTCCCTCCCAAAACCTAAAAGCTTTTAGGTACAAGCTTCTATTTGAAAAGAGGATTTATGTTCAAAAAGCCAAATACTCAAATGAATATGAACTGGTGAGCATAGTAAAGTCTAGTTATTTGGATTGAAAAATATAAGAATTTTCTGGGACCTTGATTACACCTCCAAAGTTCATCATCAGATCAACTTCAAAATACCACAAGGGTCTAGTGCCAATGGGAACACGGCTTCATTCCAAATTTCAGCTCAATCAGACCCCTGGAAGTCGCTCTAAAATCGATCGCAAGATTTGAACTAAACAAACATACATACATACAAACATTTCAAGATACATAGTGTTTATTTTTGTGTTAAGAGGATTATGACGCTGCGACTTTTCATACAAACGGCGTTAACAATTTTCACTCCTTAAATGTTAACCGATTTAGACCAATTTTTGATAGGTTGTCAGTCAGAACAAAAGCTAGGCTTATATGTTTCGTTTATTAAATTCCTGATTATAAATAAACAAAGAATGGCCGAAATTAGTTTTCTATGAAAACACGTGAACGACAATAAGATTAAACTTATTAACTTTTTCGAAAAAACGAAAACGTATAAGCCTAGCTTTGGTTTTGACTGACAACCTATCAAAAATTAGTCCAAATTTGTTAACATTTTAGAGGTGAAAATCGTAAACGCCGTTTGTCTGAAAAGTCGCAGCTTCACAATCCTCTGAAAAGGTAAATAATTACTGACTATTCAAATTCTATTTGCTAAAAATTTTCCATTGTGTTTGTTAAAAAAAGCGCAAGGCGTATTGGAATCGAACCCGAAAGTGGGTTACCTCAAGTCCTAGTGACAGGCAATAGCAAATTGACAATATAACAAAGAAACTTAGAATAACAAGTAGGTTTGCAGAAATAGACCAGACGATAGTGTTAAGCGAATAAAGGCATTATTGTGTCGTGACATAGAAATCACTTAAAAAAACCACCCAAGTGCAAGTAAGATGGCGCTAGTACGTTAGTACTAATATATATACTTTGGCGCTAGTACAAAGAGTTCCGTACCATCATACTAGATTGCGCTAGTTTCTTCACGTTTAAAAAAATACGTTTTTTTGTATTATTTTTTCACTTTCCCTAATTTTTAGTATTTGTCCTAATAGCGGCAACAGAAATATATCATGTGTGAAAATTTCAACTGCCTAGCTATCACGGTTCATGAAATACAGCCTGGTGACTGACAGACGGACAGACAGACGGACGGACAGCGAAGTCTTATTAATAGGGTCTCGTTTTTACCCTTTGGGTACGGAACCTTAAAAACGTGTCAGAGTGATTTAACCTGTTCCTGGCTTACCTTTTTCAGTACGTCAGTGAGTTTTATCTCGGTCTCAATTTTAAATGTAGGAATTTGTACTCTGACTTTTCTTGAAGAAACGCCATTAATCCTGTCCATCAATTCGTAACCGCTTGCTATCTTCTTTAAAATCTTATTCACGGCATCTGGTTCATCGCTGTGTGGTAGAATTATTGCCATATTTGATTCATCACCGATGTATGGGAGTACCAAAAACTGAAATATATTTTTTTTAGTGTAGAGAAGAGTATTTATTTTTCTAGTATCGGTTATTTTTGGTGGTATCGGTTATTTTGGTAGTATCGGTTATTTTTGGTGGTATTGGTTATGTTTGGTGGTATTGGTTATTTTTGGTGGTATCGGTTATTTTGGTAGTATCGGTAATTTTTGGTAGTATCGGTTATTTTGGTAGAAATTGATCACGAAATCTATTTTTACACGACTGCCCACATAAAAGGTGTGTATTGTTTTCCGGTCTAATGCATGTATGTATGTATGTTGCTTTATTCCACAATATATTGTTAACGGATTGATGGATTTTAGAGTGCGAGGTATGTTAATGTTTTAAATGCAGTCGTGTTTTTTTAAAATTGTTATTGATGCGAGATTTTGATTCACGTAGTACGCGGCTTTACCTGTGCTTCAAGTTGATCACATTTTCCATAGTTGAAGTTCTGGCTTTGCCTCATCATTGGTACCATTATAGTAGTGTGTTCGTCCACATAAAACTGCTGTTCACTAGTTTGGCCCTTGTCGAAAGGATGGGCCCAGTTTCCCTGCATTTAAAGCAATTTTTCTAATTAAAAAAATGTACTGAACTGTATGTTGTGAGGATTAACAAATATTTTTCGAAAACTGTAAAAACTTTAAGGTACCTACAAGATTTTATTTGAAAATAATTTTAATTCTTTCGCGTTCTTCACAGCAAACCCTTTTATTAGCTACCCATATCATGTGGGTGCATAAAAAATAATTGACCTGCCATATTGGATTTAGAATGACGTCACTAAGCTAACTTACGGAACTGAGACATTGTCGCTTACTATGGGCCTCATAAGAAGGCTCAAGGTCACCCAAAGGGCAATGGAGCGTGCTATGCTCGGAGTTTCTCTGCGTGATCGAACCAGAAACGATCCAAAGTAACCGACATAGCTCACAGAATCGCTAAACTGAAGTGGCAGTGGGCAGGGCACATAGCTCGTAGAACAGATGGCCGTTGGGGTAGTAAAGTTCTCGAGTGGCGACCGCGCACTGGAAAACGTAGCGTAGGCAGGTCTTGTACACGGTGCACCGACGACCTGGTGAACATCACGGGAAGCCGATGGATGCGAACAGCGCAGTACCGGTGGTCGTGGAAATCCTTGGGGGAGGCCTTTGTCCAGCTGTGGACGTTTTTCGGCTGATATGATGATGATGATGAAGCTAACCCTGCAAACGTGTATGCAAAATTTCAGCTCTATCGGAAACCGGGAAGTGCTTCTAATTCAGCTTCCAAGATTTGACCCTGATTAATTAACACAGCAAGTTATATATTATAACAGCTCATATACGTCCCCACCGAGGGGCTCGATCCTACCCTGAATCAGGGCGATTAGGCCTTAGTCGACCACGCGGGCCCAGTGCGGGTTGGTCGACTTCACACACAACCTTCGAGTTTCTTTGCAGGCGTATGCAGGTTTCCTCACGATGTTTTTCGTTCACCGGCAACACGGCAAGTTATATAAAAGCTTGTAAAAGTGCAGCTAACAGATAAATACGTAAGTAAACATGTAAATAGCCAGAAGATTTGAGTTCTGTACCTTAAAATATATTGCGTTGAATAGGATCATCTCTTGACTGTCATGAATTTCGTTGGGTTTTACAATGTTTTTAATTTTTTTGTGAGTATTCTGTTCGACCTGAAAGGTTAACATTGTATTAACATTCCCATCTATTGAGTCAACACAGCTTACTTCGACATTGGAATCCGTTATTTGACTGCTAGTCATTTGAGTTACTTTTCATCTACTGTCAAAAACAACATTTTTTTTGAAATTGTTCGTGTTACAAACTTGTGACGTCATTGTCTCTGAGGAGCTAATTTAGTGATTTGATAATTATATAATTGAAATTAGAATAAAATGTTAAATGAATAAGTTTTTATGCTTTTGTAGGAGAAATGCTATTAAGTTAATAATATTTTTTAATTTATTTTAAACACTGTCAAATACCCTATTGTTAAGCTTACTTCAACATTGGAATTCTTAAGCTTACTTCAAAAGCTTACTTCAACATTTATATTGTTAAGCTTACTTCAACATTGGAATTCTTAAGCTTACTTCAACATTGGAATTGTTAAGCTTACTTCAACATTATAATTCTTAAGCTTACTTCAACATTAGAATTCTTAAGCTTACATCAACATTAGAATTGTTAAGCTTACTACAACATTGGAATTGTTACGCTTACTTCAACATTGGAATTCTTAAGTTTACTTCAACATTGGAATTGTTAAGCTTACTTCAACATGGTATTGTGAAGCTTACTTCAACATTAGAATTGTTAAGCTAACTTCAACATTAGAATTGTTAAGCTTACTTCAACATTTGAATTGTTAAGCATACTTCAACATTGGAATTGTTAAGCTGACTTCAACATAAGAGTCGTTAAGCATACTTCAACATTTGAATAGTTAAGTTTACTTCAACATTATAATTCTTAAGCTTTCTTCAAAAGCTTACTTCAACATTAAAATTGTAAAGCTTACTTCAACATTGGAATTCTTAAGCTTACTTCAACATTGGAATTGTAAGGCTTACTTAAACATTGGATTTGTTAAGCTTACTTCAACATTGGAATTGTTAAGCTTACTTCAAAATTGGAATTGTTTAGCTTACTTCAACATTAGAATTTTTACTGCAAATCACTATCGTTAATGTTACGTTTAAAAACTCAAGTCTTTTATTTATTTTAAACACGAACAAAACGAGACGTCTTTATCTATCCCAGCTTGCGCCTGATCAAACTTCCCCAAATCAGCTATCTGAGGTGATGAAACTTCCCCAAAGCAGCTGTCTAAGGTATTTAAACTTCTTCAAATCAGCTGTCTGAGGTGATATATCTTCCCCAAATCAGGTGTCTGAGGTCTGTCTAAGGCACAGAGTTTCTATAACATATCTATAGAGGTGCAATGTCTTTTCACGATTCGACGAAGAAGTGGAGTCGAGTAACAGATTCAAAGACGTAGCTGAGAAAATAAAACTGTGATAAACACGTTTAAAAAACCGACTTCCATCGCAAAAACTTAGTACAATTCCGAAATATTGTTTTTTGGTTTTTGTTAAGTTTCTAAAAAAGTACTAAACTGATGTTGATAAAACTTATATGGGACCAACCTGACAGCATACTCTATCAAATAAGAAAAAGAAACATGAAAATTGGTTCACAATCTGCGAATAAATCGCGTAACAAACATCCAAAAAATACGTACAGGCGAACTGAGGACCTTCTTTTTTGGAAGACGGTTGAAAATTAAAGTATATCTGTTTCATTCTCACTACAGTAACCTATGAGAGGAGTATGCCGCACGGAATACTCAAACGTAGGGTCGTTTATGTGACATAGAATTTCCCTCTGGAGATATTACCTATCTCTCTCTCTCTTATCGTGTGGCACAATTAACTAGAAACTATTTTGTCTAAGTTGTCGAGACACCAAAATCGTCTTGAGTTTACTTAATTACCTACAATCTTTCAACTGTTGGGTAACTATTATATTAATCTGTGCTGTTGGTTTAATGGATACTGTAACACCTTGGACATTATAGTTCAAACTTAAACCTATTACCCAATCGTTAACATGCTTAGCTACAGCATCCACATCTTTGAAATCCATAATCTCAAAGCCGGTATTAAACACTTTTATAGCATCTTCCTGCATATGTGGTTGTAGATCAACGCCTACATTCATGTATATCTTGTTGGCCACGTCCAGAGTAACTCCCTCGATTTTCTTAAGTCTCTCTGTTAGCTGGGCAAATGTTATGCGGATCTGAAATTTTAAATTTTTTTTCAAACTTTTTACTATCGGTACTATTTTTTATTTTCTATTGTATAATAAAGTATATTGTTTGTTCAGTTCTACATGAATTCGTAAAAAAATGGTTGAACCAAGCTAAGAAGAGATCGTGTCGTGTGGTCGTGTTCATTACATAAATTATTTGACTATAAGCAAGATTCAAGATTCAAGGTATTTATTCAAAATAGGTGCAAATTACACTCTTTCTGATTGTAATTCCTCTTTCTGATAGCAATGTATTTACATGGATGGGTTTTGACTGTTAGTGGCATTTATCTGGAATAACGGTGCTTTACAATGCCCTCCAAGCCTTTAGTATTACTAGGCAGTCGGTGAGTCGTGTCAGAGGCCTTATAGGCGGCTTAAAAGCTTCTGGTATGGGGCCCGTGGGGTCGAACACTTAGGTTAACTAATTTATAGCATGATATTTACCTGAACTAGAAAGCTTCTGGTATGGGGTTCATCAGGTCGATCAATTCGGTTAAATAATTTATAGAAAGTTATTGTTCTGGACTTTTAGTGGCATTTATCTCTACAGTGTTCGTGCTTTGCAAGGCATGTTAGCGGTGTGTGCCGGTTGCTGTCACTAGATGGCAGTCGTCAAGCCATATCAGAAGCCTTATAGGCGGCTTGTAAACTTCTGATAATAGGGTTCATGACTTGCCCTACAACCTTCACCAATCCGGAATAATCAGGAGAATGGACTAACTTTCCCGAGATATGGGAAGACCCCATGCTCCAGCAGCAGCAGGTTGTAAAGGTATCGTAAACACAGTGAGATCCAATTCCACGTACAGTATCAGCATCAGGATATCCAAGTTCGGCCAACAGTTCCGTATGAGTTTGCCCAGTGGCGCCTAATGCCAGCAAAGCCAGTAAGATCTCAGCCGAAAGCGGTGATGATACGACACTTCTTGTTTGGTCCAGTTCCTGAATAAACAAATTAAATGTATGGAAAATTGACAATGTTCAAATTTCATCAAAAATAAAAATATGGTTATGTGCGTGTCGGGCCATGCATATTGTAGAGTTTCACAGTCATAACCTCATAAATTGAAAACTGTTTGTCAGTAGGATACCTGAAATAATTACTATCGTTAAGAAAAAGTATATCCCTAGCGCTTTTTAGGTACGTCTTTACGTCTTTGGTCTTTACCACTATTTCAAATGTCTGCTCTTTACTTTCGAGCGACGAAGAAGTGAAGGTACCCACCGTGATAGCAAAAAAATTCGAAGTTCATATATTGATGGGGATCGATTGTCTTACAGTTCTTACACTAATTGAGTCTAAAACACAAAAAGAGTGTGTTTGTGTGTCTGTACGTCCGTCCGGTGCTCTAGTTGCCAAACTACTAGATGTATTTGGGTGAAATTTGGGTTAGGGCAATATTATTTTTGTATCCAGGCATTTTTTTAAAACCTATGGCTCTTAACGATTTTTTTTAAAACTCGGTACGTTACTATAACTGTTTAAGGCCTACAGTACGCGGTATTTCTTTGTTCCAAGAAAAATCTAAATAAGGTAGTTCTTCCCATACAATTCCAGGTTGTTTGTTACTTTTTCTCAAAAATGGCTCTAATCTTTTTAATAAAACTTTGTGAACAACTTTCACTAAACGAAGCCTAATTCACTGGTTACTTAATTATTCCAGGAAAAATCTGAATAAGGTACCTTCCATACAAACCCCTATTATTTGTAAATATTTCATTAAGTCTGATATACCTAGCTTTATTCTTTGCTACTAAGTAAGTATAATGTTAATTGTTGAATTGTGTATACCTGACTGACAAATTGAACATTTCGCGAGAAAGTATGCGCAGTGTGGTTGTACACTTTGTTTATTTTCTAGCCAATGAACGTTTCCCTACATGACATGAATGACTTATTGTTATAGCGCTCGTTTCTTAACCCGGCGCCAATTACGTGTAAATAATAACGCGGACGATGACGCTGGGTCAATATGACCTGAATGTTTTTTTTTCTTAATTATCTGGTTATCTACTGAATTATAACAAATTTAATACAAAGTAAGAACTATTGCATGACCATGATGTAGTCAATGGTGTCGATTCCTAGTTACACGACTTAACTTAATTGACAGGATTAAACTAAATTTACACATTCTGTCTTTTACTTTCTGTATCGAAAAGGCAAGGATAGAATGCTTAAATTTAGTTTCGTCCTATCAAATAAGTTAAATCGTGTTACACCGAATCGACACCATTGTAGTACCCCAAGATGTTTAAGTTAATTTAGATATCAAACTATAATTTGGTTTTAATGCAACAACCTCAAAAGGGCAACTAAAATAATTTCTCTTTTGGAACTAAAAATGTATGGAGGGATTTTACCATTCTTCACTGGCGCTTGCTCACTACACTATGGTACAAATCATATGAATTGAGGTCTTATCTCCAGCTACTGAGAAAACCAATAACGATTATAATATGTTTTTTTTCGAAATTTCCCCAATGGAAAATCGCTCGGGTCAATATGACCCAGCGTCATTGGCGCCGGGTTAAAATGTCCTCAAATAAAAAGAATATAATAATATTAGAGGTTTCAAGATAATTGAAAACGCTAAACACGTTCAAAAACCGACTTCCATCGCAACAACTTAGACCTTAGTTTTTTGCATTATTATTTGTTATTTTTCTAATAAAGTACTACACCGATTTTGATAAAATTTATATTGGACCACACGGGACACTAGCTTTTAAATAAAAAAAAGAATCATAAAAATCGGTTCACCCTGTCAAAATTTCTGAGGTAACACACACAAAAAGAAATAAAACAGTCAAATTGAGAACCTCCTCCTTTATGGAAGTCGGTTGAAAATGTTTTTTGTCAGGTAAACAGCAAGTCAGGTTTTAGCAAGATTAGGGCCGCTTAATTCCTTAACAAAATTTTCTCTGGCGTTTCTAATCGGTTTAACCTGGAAACTTGAAATCACCCATGTAAGTAAGTGGGTCTCAGTCATCATCATCATATCAGCTCTCTCCACCATCCGTCTCCACCGAGGGGCTCGAGCCTACCCTGAATTAGGACGATCGGGCCTTAGTCGACCACGCGGGTGCTGTGCGAGTTTTTTTTTACAGGCGTTTGCAGGTTTCCTCACGATGTTTTCCTTCACCGTAAGAGCGTCGGATAAACGTACATATGTAATCGAAATTTGAAAACACATTGGTACGTGGCAGGATTTGAACCACGACCTCCCAGACAGGAGTTAGCGGCCCTTGCCATTGCGCCACTGTCGCTGGGTCTCAGTAGGGACTCTCAATGAAAATAACTTGGGGTATCGTGTAATAAATAGTTTTCAGTTATGAATGACTGTGGAACCATTCACTATGCGTGGTCGACACGCAATTAATCGGTTTTTTCAATTTTTATTTTCGGGCTTTATTATGTAGTGTTTCAAATTGCAAATGAACGTCAACAGCGTTTCTAAAGGCTGTTCATTTTATTTTAACCTTTTTAGGGTTCCGTACCCAAAGGGTAAAAACGGGACCCTATTACTGAGACTTCGCTGTCCGTCTGTCTGTCTGTCTCTCCGTCCGTCCGTACGGACAAATACTAAAAATTAGAAAAAGTGATAAAATAAGGGGGGTCTCCATGCAACGAACGTGATTTTTTTGCTCATTTTTGCTTGACATTGATAACGGCAAAAGGTATAGATAGACACTTGAAATATTCACAGAATATTTAGTTATATATTCACTTTTAAAATAAATATTTAAATTAAAATAAAACAAAAAGTTAAGGGACCAGTTTTTTTTATTCATTATGGTAAGCCCTTGACATCATCTTACCTGATGATATGTGATGATGATGCCGAAGATGGAAGCGGGCTTACCAACATACCCCCACGCAATGGGGAACTAGCAATCTTATCTTCAACTAGAACACATCAATGCTGTTAACATTGATGTTTGGCGGCAAGACTTACTTTCGCCAACTAAACCGAGTCTTACAAAGTTATAGACTTCGGCGGGAATCGAACCCGCGACCTCCTGATGTGAAGCTAATGAATAAAACCATTACGCCACGGAGGCGGTTAAAAAGTTACCTGAGCTCATCTCCGATGTTGTTCCAAAGTACTGCTGTAAGGATTCTTCAAGAAGGAAAGAAGAGTTGCTTTCTTTTAATAACTAGAATTTTATACAGAATAAAAAAATATGTAGGTACTTACATCAAGTAATCTTATCGAAAACTTTAGTATTGCTGAGGACAGCACCTTTTCATCCATGACTATCACTTTTAAAATCGATTTCCACAAAAATAATATTGTCCCTGTAAACGCGGAAAACAAGGATAATGGCTCGTAAATTACTGTTTCTGCAACGAGACTTTGTTTTCTGCGTCTTTACTGCAAGGAGGAAATTTTCAACTGTATTTTCTAAGAATTTCGATGAAGACATGTTCTATTTTGAGTGTCTATGCGCATTGCGCGTGTTACGATCTCACTTTTAGTACATTAGATTATTACGTATATTCAAGGTCATCCGATGTTTTTGTGAGTTTAACCAAAGAATCAAGACTATTTACTATGGTTTAACACAGATTTAATAATAGTTAAAGTTCGTTAGCTAACTTAGCTGCACGTTTTATAAATGCCGCTCGCCGCTGCCGGCTCGCGTCAAACGGTTGCGTCAAGGGGGCCGCCCTGCATTCAATCGCTGCGCCGCCGACGTTACACCTGCATGGGGTCGCGCGAATCTTGTTCAGTCTTTAACTATTAAAGTACGCGACGATTCTGAAGATACTTCGTCCAGCAATGAAAGTGATTAAAATTAATGATCAATTCTAAATAAAATTAATTTATCTTTCAACACATTTCCAGAACTCCGTTAGGGTGTACTGCATCTAATAACCTGAATGTACTAGACGCTAAGTATTAGTAGTTAATTATCGCAGCAAATGATCTCGAGAACCACGAAGGAAAAAATGTTTGTAGTGCCCTCCAATTTTTTCTTTATGTCGAGTGCCCTTTTAACCCTGAATTCTGACCCAGTTTCGAAACCATAACTTAGAATGTCCAGGGTCATTTGTTATTTTTTGTCAAAAATGGTCCTAACGATTTTAATGAAACTTTGTGAGTTACTCAAACTTAAAAAGGCCTACTACACTGGGTAGTTAATTATTCCATAAAAAATCGTAATAAAGTACCTCACACACAAACCTAATCTTTTTCTTTGCTGCAAGTTAAGCGTGTTTCAATGCTGGTTTATGTATGCCAGAGGACGAACGAAGGAAATGCAAGAAAGTATGCACAGCGTGGCTGTACAATGTACTATGTTTGTCTGCCTCCCCCCCTTCCCCCCTAATAAACCCCGGGGCGTTTAAGAATCGGCTCCAAATTACAAAAAAATAAAATAAAAAAAAGACGAGCACAGTATTTCCTACGATTCTATTGAAAATATAAGACGACCCTCTTACCTAGATTCCACCCCCTAAGTTCATCATAAGATCAACTTCAAAATACCAAAAGGATCTATTGTCACCGGGAATACGGTTTCATACCTAAATTTCAGCTCAATTTGAGCTCTGGAAGTCGCTGTAAAATCGATTGCAAGTTTTGACCTAACTTACCACCAGGTGAGATGTTGTCAAGGGTTTACCAATTGTGAATAAAAAAAACAAAAAAAAAAACAACAACAACATTGCAAGTTAAATAAAAGCTTTTAAAATAGGTATCATCGTTGTCGTGTGGAGAGGTGTGGTAGTATGGAACCCTCGCTGCGCGTATTTGAGTAGTTTTTTATATACAGTATGTTACAAAATTGGTGTAGGTTCCTTTAACTGGGAGTTCTACTCGTCATACTGAACAACTTTCTCCAAGGAACCCAAAGTCAATTCTCAAAAAAAATTGGACCCTCCATACTAAAATGAATAAAATCGGTCGATCAGCTGATCGATTTGTATGAAGAGTAAAAAAAATAATCAAAAGTTTTCATTAAAGACCAACAAAGGATCACAATAGTGTTAGTAACTTATGATGATGAGTAGAAGCCCCAGTTAACGGGACCTACACCAATTTTTGTTACATCCCTGTATACCTCTAGTTTACCTCTTATAATGAGATAAGATAGCCAGTTCTCCATTGCATTGGGGAATCTTGGTAAGCGCGCTTCCATCTTCGGCATCATCGTCATTTACCATCAGTTGAGATGATGCCAAGGGCTCACCAATTGTGACTAAAAAAATAATAAAAAATTCACCTTAGAATAAGTCAAGGTTATGACTATAATGAATGTGTTATGTGTGTCTGTCTGGCTCTGGCCTAAAGTGTATTCTGTACACAGACATGTAGATCTGTCATTCTGTATCTGGTGTTATAATTATTCTTCTATATTTACCGCTTGAAAGTGACATCAGCTTCTCTTCTAGATAAGTAATATATAAATATTTATTCTCATATAAATTGATGAAATAAAACTATAATATTGACATGACAGTTCAGGTATTTCTCCAGCAGAGAACTGATGTCGGTTAATTACATTTAATTATTTAAATTCAGTTTCATCATCATCATTATCGTATCAGCCGAAAAAGTTCACTGTGTAACGCGGCAACGCGTTGCTGATATTCGTTCTTCTTTCATTCGACCTATTCGTGGCACAAAACAATCCATGTGTCACAATTTGAATAAACTGCGACACATGGAAATCAAAATTCTTTGCCATTCCAACTTATTAAAAACAAATTAAAATAAAATAACTTCATCATCATCATCATATCAGCCGAAAAACGTCCACTGCTGGACAAAGGCCTCCCCCAAGGATTTCCACGACGACCGGTCCTGCGCTGCCCACATCCATCGGCTTCCCGCGATCTTCACCAAGTCGTCGGTCCACCGCGTGGGAAGCCTGCCTACGCTACGTTTTCCGGTGCGCGGTCGCCACTCGAGAACTTTACTGCCCCATCGGCCATCTGTTCTACGAGCTAAGTGCCCAGCCCACTGCCACTTCAGTTTAGCAATTCTGTGAGCTATGTCGGTTACTTTAGTTCTCCTGCGGATCTCCTCGTTTCTGATTCGATCACGCAGAGAAACTCCGAGCATAGCACGCTCCATTGCTCTTTGGGTGACCTTGAGCCTTCTTATGAGGCCCATAGTAAGCGAACATGTCTCAGTTTTATAAGTCATCACTGGTAACACACACTGGTCAAAGACCTTAGTCTTGAGACACTGCGATATTTGGGACGTGAAGATATTGCGAAGCTTCCCGAACGCTGCCCAGCCGAGTTGGATTCGTCGATTGATCTCTTTCTTGAAGCTGGACTGTTTGTCCCAGGTAACAGGTCAACAACTTCCAGTGTAGAGTCTCCAACCTTTAGATGGGTGGGTGCGACACGGACATTTATCATTATTTTCGTCTTGTCCATGTTCATTTTAAGACCCACTTGTTGAGAGGCTTACTGAGGCCGTCGAGCATTGTGCTTAGGTCTTCCGTAGTCTCAGCCATGACCACGATATGGTCAGCGAATCGGAGGTGGGTTATGTACTCTCCGTTGATATTGATGCCGAGTCCACCCCAGTCCAGAAGCTTAAAAACATCTTCCAGGGCGGCGGTGAACAGTTTCGGAGATATAACGTCTCCCTGTCTCACCCCTCGCTGCAATTGGATAGGTTTCGAGTTCTGATCCTGAAGGCGAACCGACATGGTGGCGTTTTAATACAGACACTTCAACACCTCGATGTATCGATGGTCAATTTGGCACTAAATACAATAAAATAACTTGTATACATAGAAACTGCTGCTTTCTTTAAAGTCCCATCTTGGGTCTTTTATCTCTGAAAAATAAATATTAATTGTGAGCACGTACGGTTATTACCCACACCCTATCCATACCTACCTACTCTACTTCGTACCCGTCGTGCCACAACTGGTGGACAAAGGCCACCCCAACGAATTTCACGACGACCAATCCTACACTGCCCGCATCCAGCGGATTCCCGCGAAATTCACTAGGTCGTTGGTCCAACGTGTTGGAGGCCTGCCTACGCTACATATTCCAGTGCACGGTCGCCACTAGATAACTTTATTACCCCAACGGTTGACTGTAAATCCATTTTACAAGGTAACAAATAAGGATTAACAAAAATTTATTATACCTTTCCCAGTTTTATGTTTTTTGGACCCAATAGTTTACGATAAGTACCAAGATAACAGTATTATAGGTAATTATATGGATTAGATCACTCGTCAAAAATACCAGCCGCAAAGGAGCCCATGACACACATCGCGTCGCGTTGCCGCTTTGGATGGCAATGGACAACCTTTGCAGCAGTTAGGCCTCGGAGCGAGCGTCACACACAACCCCTCTCACGAAGCCGACGGCCCCTCTTTTATGAACGCCAAAGCCTCTGATCCCCAGCAGCCTGTAGTTTCACACGCCAACGGCACAAAGCAAGTTTTCCTCAAGGACCGAGTACCTACTTTTCGTGCTTTTTGATGGCCGCGAACTCTACACTACCCTACACTACCCTACCCTACCCTACATACACTACACTACACTACCCTACCCTATACTACCCTACCCTACACTACCCTACCCTACCCTACACTACCCAACCCTATCCTATCTCTCAAGTTGGATCGAACTGCACATGGTGTGCGAATTTTATTATAATCGGTTAAGTGGTTTAGGAGTCCATTGAGGACAAACATTGTGACACGAGATTTATATATATTAAGAAGATAGCTGTCCCGGCGAACTTCGTACCGCCTTACATTACATTACACTGCCCTGCCCTACCCTACACTACCCTACACTACACTACACTACCCTACACTACCCTACACTACCCTACACTACCCTACCCTACCCTACATACACTACACTACCCTACCCTACCCTATCCTATCTCTCAAGTTGGATCGAACTGCACATGGTGTGCGAATTTTATTATAATCGGTTAAGTGGTTTAGGAGTCCATTGAGGACAAACATTGTGACACGAGATTTATATATATTAAGAAGATTAGTACGCTGAGGTAAGAGGCAGCAAAAGTGTTGACGCACGTAGCAATGTGATTATAGTATTAAACATGCTGTAATATAGGAACAAATAACAAAAATCGGCCAAGTGTGACTCGTATTCGCCTTAAGTATCCCGAACTGAATGAAAGAAAAAACATTTTTTTTCTGTATGTCTAGTTGATGAATACACACTATAATTTTTGTACTCGTTATTGTTTTGGGTTCCTTATCTAAAGGTGTGGTGTTAGTGGTACGGAATCCTCGGTGCGCGTGTCCAACACTGAAAAAAATGGTGCTCAAACAATTGAACATTTGTCTTAGTTGTTGAAATAATGTTCGCACTATCCAAATAATGATTTGCGTCAATCAATGATACTTGATTATTGGAAGTAAGATAACTTGTTTGAATCTTTCTTGTTTATTTTATTCAAGTGTGTGACAAGACAACACTAAATAATTCATGGTTAGACTAGACATTACACTCAGTTGTAGTGAATATTTATCATGTTTCAATCAAACAAACTAATTAATATCATTAAACAAAACGTATTAATCAAATGAACTTTTTGAATACAAATTAATTTAAACATGATACTTACATAGTCAATTTGACCATGAATGGAAGTTAATAGAAACACAATACATAGACAATTTAAACATGATCAGAAGTCAATAGGAACATGACACATAGTAAATTTGAACATGAATGGAAAATAATGGAAACATGATGCATAGTCAATTTGAATATGAATGGAAGTTAATAGAAACATAATACATAGACAATTTAAACATGATTAGTAGTCAATAGGAACACGATATACATAGATAACTGAAATAATTCTTCAATATGATCCAACTATGATCTCGTTAGATTCAAACAAGAACGCGCACCCCCCCTCGCGCGTCTCCCCAATTCCGTCACTCTTCCTGCTAGTTTTGCCATATGCAGCACTATCCTTACATATTAGCGGAATTAACTCGATTGTACCACATCTTCGGTGAGACACATTTATTTGGACATAAAACTGAAACCTTATCTAAAATTTATGTTCAACGATCGCAAAAACACGACGACAAAAGAAAGGTCTTGACGAGCACATTCTAAAAATATATACATTATTGTAAATGAACAACAAAAATATGTGGTGGTTTGGAGACCTTGGTTTGCGAGCACAACTTCTTAGAAGTAATATTTATTCCCTATTCTTTATTCATAGTATATTTCTTATCCGTTTTTTCTGGTTGATACTCTTTCGATCACAACTTAGTGTGTATATACAAGTTGAACTATCCATAGGTCATTCATTCATTACCCAAAGAATAAAGACTATTTACTACGTAATCATTACTAAAAAATATTATACGTATTTACTTTAATTTTTACCTTCTAGTGGCGACGAAGGAGTAAATAGAAGGTTTGTGATCGTACGAAAAACCGATTTTGACAACAAATCACTCTATATCACTTGTAGCTGCGTCTGCGTCGCAAAAAAACGACGCAATCGCAGTTCAAACGCACTGTATGCTACAACTGGTTATTCAACGTTCGCCCGGCTCGCTGTTGTCAAGGTTTTTAGTGTTTGAATTTAAAAAAAAAACGGCCAAGAGCGATTCGGACTCGCTTGGAGAGGGTTCCGTACATAGACAATATAGATCTGTGACTCTGTGTTACTATAGCATTCCGTTTTCTGTAAGAACCTTAGGTCGTAGGATATTTCCTGTAAACTATAAGAGATGCCCTAGTGTATTGTATGTTTATTTAGTTTTTAAAATTTTCGTACTGCCTATCTTAAAGAGCGTTTCATTTTAATGTCTCTCTTCCATTCATAGTCGTCCTCATCGATGAGCTGACTCTCTTTGCCTTTACTGTCCTGCCCATTCTACCAATTAACCCAGTGGAACTCGTCACCTAAATCTATCTTTATCATTATCCTCTAAATATGTTCAAGGTGTTCAAGTTTTGGTGCGTTAATTATTTCGTTATGGTTTTAAGGTACCGCAGTCAAACTAGGAACCTTCTAGTTTTGCCATATCCGTCTCTCCATCGGTATGCCACAGCCGATTCACTCAAGGACTATAACAACTTTAGAACTGTAATTTAGTATGGTTACACAAATCGGTGACGCCAAGAAACAGGAATAAAATACGTAAAAAAAGTGTAAGAGGCCTTCTTCCTTACAGGTAAAGTGGATGTGATTTTTTTTATTCACGTACCCCAACGATACCCCGTTGAATAAGTCTTACAAAACTATCGAAGGTTGCGAAAAACATACTTCGACTCGACATGATTCGTTTACGACCAACCCGCATTGGCCCCGCGTGGTTGACTATGGCCATATCGCCCTAGTTCAGAGGTAGGCTGGAAGCCCTCGGTGGGGACTCTTAGAGCTGATAAGTTCTAAATTTATTTATTGATTCATTTACACTTAAATATTAAGTTTTTGATTCACATGTTCCCAACCCCTACCAGCTAGACGCTATTACAGGTAATCTGAAAGGTATCGGAAATAGTAGGCCATATAACTAATTTCAAGTAGGATATCTTACTTTAAGAGTAATAGTCGATCAAGTTAAGATAACCAGTTGGACTTGTAAGAAGTTCATAGATTTTTCAATACAAAATGATCGAATATCGCCTGCAAAAATCACTTTGTTTTTTTAAATACACATTTTTTTTAATACTACGGAACACTACTTTGCTCGTGGTGCGTCACGCACTTGGCAACTTTTTATCACGCATTTGTAACCGACTCCTTTGCACTCGATTTTGACCCACTTTAAACGGACAGATTTAATTCAAACTTTGTATACTTACATTTATCATGAATCAGTGACAATACAATAATTTCATAAGTTTATCTCATTCATCATCATCATCATCATCATCATCATCATCATATCAGCCGAAAATGTCCACTGCTGGACAAAGGCCTTCCCCAAGGATTTCTACGACGACCGGTCCTGCACTGCCCGCATCCATCGGCTTACCACGATCTTCACCAGGTCGTCGGTCCACCGCGTGGGAGGCCTGCCTACGCTACGTTTCCTGGTGCGTGGTTACCACTCGAGAACTTTACTCCCACATCGGCCATCTGGTCTACGAGCTATGTGCCTAATAATATCTCATTATCCTGAACTAAAATTGAAAAATAAATATAGTTTAAAAAAACAAAAAAAAACACGCTTTTAAAGCACATCAAACTAAAAAGTGAAAAATAATCTTAATATAAGCTGAAAACAATAATGAACGAAAAATACTAGTATTATTGTGAAAAAAGCGTGGGGCGCTTCGTGCCATATTTTTCGTATATCGAGCAACCCACGACTTTTTCACAATAATACAAGTATTTTTCGTTCATTATTGTTTTCAGCTTATATTAAGAATTATTTTTTAACTTTTTAGTTTAATGTGCTTTAAAAGCGTGTTTTTTAGTTTTTTTGAACTATATTTTTATTAGTTACATCCAGCGCTGATATAATCGTCTACTACGTGCAACGTTTGCCCTCTAGACGACCTTGTATCGTATCACCGCCATCCAAACGATCCATATAACCTCGTTTGACGTGTGACGGACGGCGGTGACGTCATTCGTGTCTGCGCATTTTGTACTTACAAGTGTTTCCCCGGCTGCTGATTCGAATGATTCATCCTTTTGGCTTTGGCGCCCACGACGCAATCACAGTATATTACAATATAGCGGCTTACAGTAGCGCAACGAATGTACTTACGCAGTGCAACGGAAGGATACTTGCGGGGCAGCGGGCTAGTGTGGGCTAGTACCTACGCCGGTGGCGCATCGTGCGCCATCAAAGGCGTTGCGCTACTGTAAGCTATATCGTAGTACTGTGACGCAGTAGTGCTATTTATTTATGCCTGTCCACTTATTTAGTAAGGCCCTTGGAATAAGTCAAGGTTGAATGTTTATGACTGTCAAAGCTGTAGTGTTACCTCGCTTTTCTGATGAGCATCTGTGGCGTATAGCAAGGGCCGCTACCTCCTGTCCGGGAGGGCGTGGTTCGATCCTGCCACGTACCAATGTGTTTTCGAATTTCTATTTCATATGTACGTTTATCCGAAGCTCTTACACGGTGAAAGAAAATATCCTGCGAGGAAACTCGAAGGTTGTGTGTGATGTCGACCAACCCGCACTGGGCCTGCGTGGTCGACTAAGGCCCGATCGCCCTAATTCAGGGTAGGCTCGAGCCCCTAGGTGGGGACGTATATGAGCTGATATGATGATGATATACGCATAAGCAAGTCACAAAATTCCAGTTTGTAGATAGATTACACTTCAAATAATTGAAAACACTATAAACACGTTAAAAAACCGTCTTCCATTTGTACAATTTTGCATTATTATTTGTGGTTTTAAACGCGCGCACTTGTGGCCTCGCCGAGCACTTTTGCGATACTTACCGACGAGTAGAAAAGGTACATAGACGCACATCAACACACGTAGCCACCAAAAAATTCAAATTTAAAAATTCGCCGGGGTCACGGTGACCGCAGGCAGGAAGTTAAGGGTTAAATATATAATATAATAAAATTAAGTCGTGTTAGTTACACCATTTATAACTCAAGAACGGCTGGACCAATTTTTATGATTTTTGTGTTTTTGCATTTGTCTTCGTCCGGAATAGGATAATAATAATAATAAATATCCTTTATTGCTAACCAAAAAGCATTACAGAAACTTAATTTAATATGTACAGTGCAAAGGCGGCCTTATCGCTAATAATAATAAGTATTAAAATATGATATTCATCAATAAAAAATATCAGTCAAAAAATAATTGGTTTTAGGGTAGGGTAGTGCAGTGTATGTGTAGTTAGGGTAGGGTAGGGTAGTGTAGTGTAGGTGTAGTTAGGGTAATAGTGCAGTGTAGGTGTAGTTAGGGTAGGTAGTGTAGGGTAGGGTAGTGTAGTGTAGGGTAGAGTCTTATAGGGTAGGGTAGTGTACTGTAGGGTAGTGTAGAGTAGTGTAGGGTAGGGTAGTGTAGTGTAAGGTGGAACGAAGTTCGCCGGGACAGCTAGTTTATAAATATATACTTTAGGTATATATGTGTATGTCTGTATATAGGCGCAGGACTGTGAGCCAATACAGCCGGCTGTATTGGTATGCGTAAACTCATTATCGTCCTCCCTACGCATTCCGAGGGAAAAAAAAACAGTCGCATCGGGAACCTCCTCCAATGTCGTTTGAAATCTTTTGAGATAAGTACATCATGATTTTATAAAATTAAACAATAGTTTTGACATTAACTGTAACTCATTTAATCGTACACTCAGTTTACAATGTAATAAATGAATATTATTATTATTATTATAGCAACTCATATACGTCCCCACCGAGGGGCTCGAGCCTACCCTGATTCAGGGCGATTAGGCCTTAGTCGACCACGCGGGCCCAGTGCGGGTTGGTCGACTTCACACACAACCTTCGAGTTTCTTCGCAGGCGCGTGCAGGTTCCTCAAGATGTTTTTCCTTCACCGTTAAAGCAATCGGTAAGTATGTACGTAAGTTTTTGAAAAACTCATTGGTACATTGGCCGTACAGATTTGAACCCGGTACCTCTGGTTAGATGGACCGAGTCGTTACCGGTTGAGCCACCGAATAATTATTATTAGAAATACCTCTGTACTGCCTTGTGGACCTGCATTGGACTTACAATTAGTGCTCAAAGTGAAGTTTTTTGGTACACGGTTCAGATAGTTTGTATACATGATCTTTACACTTTAAGATCTTCGCTACCAAGCTATTTGATTTTTTATCACTATTTTAACCGCCTCCGTAGCCCAGCGGCAAAGTTCACTGGCTGTACACAGGAGGTCGCGGGTTCGATTCCCGGCGGGGTCAATTGTAAGACTCGGTTTGGTTGGTGGAAGGGCATTTTCTAAGCCCGCCTGGCTAGCTAGTCTTGCCGCCAAATATCAATGTTGATATCATTGGTGTGTTCCGGTATGAAGATAAGATAGCCAGTTCCCCATTGTGTTGGGGAATCTCGGTAATACCGCTTCCATCTTCGGCAACATCGTCACTTACCACCAGGTGAGATGATGCCAAGGGTTTACCAATTGTAAATAAATAAAATAAATTGATGTATCAAAGCAGTGCATATTTAATTATTTCCCACAGATCTAAATAATTAATTAAATAAACTTTTTAACTAACGTCGCCACTTCGTCTTGAAGTCCTCCATGGTGCTAAGTGAGGCTGTTTCATCCCCTCGGTAGGCGCCGACAAAGATCGGTATGTCTCCCGGCCCGAAGACTATGTATGCGAACGGGTGCACCGCGTGGAAACTTCGTGGCATGCACATGTATTCTGGTACTCTATCTGTAAAATTATACGAGTAATAATTTATTTTTGGTAAGTTTTATCTTTGATCGCTAACTTAAGAGCCTGCCGCAGTTCATAAATCCCATACAAACGTAGTATTTGATTCATTTGTTAAAAAAACAACCGATTTTGAAATAATTTCAAAATCGGTTATTTGTGAATGTGTGAAAATGCGCGCGAGTGTCGGTAGCGCATTAATTTTTTGAAAAACGAAACAGGAATACATAAACACACAAAAAAAACACAAGTTTATCAAAAAATTTATTTGTATTAAATGGATTCCTGTTTCGTTTTTCAAAAAAGTATTGCGGTACACACGCAGATATATGTCATCCGATTATCGATATAAAATTATTTCAAAATCGGTTATTTGGTTAACAAATGAATCAAATACTACGTTTGTATGGGATTTATGAACTCCAGCGGGCTCTTAAGTGGCAGTAGGCGAGGCACTAGCTCGTAGAACAGATAGCCGTTGGGACAGTAAAGTTCTCAAGAGGCGAATGCGCACCGGAAGCTTAGACCGGCCTCGGTGAATCAACGATCTGTTGAAGCTCGCGGGAAGCCGCTGGATGCGGGCAACACAGGACCGGTCGTCGTAGAAAGCCTTTGTCCAGCAGTGGACGTCTTTCGGCTGATGTTTTGTTGTAAATACGTCCGAAAACCGACCGACGAAGAACTAAAGTCAATTAAATCACGTCACACTAATCGCTATATTGTAATACGTATATGGTCTAACAAAATTAGCTGAAACTAGATTTGACTATGGGTTTCATGGGGAAAGTTGTTCAGTTTCATGGGTAGAAGCACCAGTTAAAATAGTTTCAGCTTATTTTGTTACACCTTGTATATAGGTACTTTGGTAATACTGTGCTAATATTATAAACTAGAAAAAAAATATGTTTGGCTGAGCAGATTTGGATTAAGTTTGGTAGGTAGATCTGGATTGATAGAGACCTACGTAGGTGCAACCAGGATAATATTAATATAAAAACCGGCCAAGTGCGAGTCGGACTCGCGCAAAATAGGATTCCGTACCATGATACTACATGGCGCTAGTTTCTTCGTTTCAGAAAAAAACACGTTTTTTGTATGGTGACCCCCTCTTATTTTTTCACTTTATTTCAATTTTTAGTATTTGTTGTTATAGCAGCAACAGAAATACATCATCTGTGAAATTTTCAACGATATCCACGCGGGCGACGCCGCGAGCAAAAGCTAGTTGTGTTATAAAATACGTTAAAAAGGAACGCTAAGTTCCATTTTTAAGATTTCTTTTGCTATTTTTTGGTATAACTTTATCGATTACCAATTAAATAGATTCGATCACTAAACACTTAATTTGAAATTACCTATTTAATATAGTTTATGAACAAAATGGTAGATCTGTCGCCAAAGTAAAATCATCAAACAACTTAAAAACAATACTCAAAAGGACAAGATTTTACACCAAAATAAAACTGGTAGATCTGTCGCCAAAGTAAAATCATCAAACAACTTAAAAACAATACTCAAAAGGACAAGATTTATCGCCAAAATAAAATAATACCAAACCTCTAACGAAAATATAAACAAACATTCGCATTATGAGCAAAGTTGCTTCTGGCGCTTCGCCGCCGGCCGCTGCGGCAGCGGCACGCTCGCTTTGCTCGTTCGGCTCGCGCGTATTATCAAAGTATATACAGGGTGTAAATTTGCATACTTGCAATATTTATTTACAATTATACAAATCACTTCAGCTTATGCAGAGAGTCTGATATTTGAAAGATAAAAAGTTATTACATGAAATTGTTTTGAAGTTCATGTATGAATAAACCATTTTTGTGTAGGTTCCCAGTGGAACACACCATACGTGACTGTGACGTCAACTCACAAATGGACAGTTCATTCATCCCTCATTCAACTGTTCGAAATGACCACCGTTCTGCGCAAGGCACAGTCGAGCACGCCGACGCGAATTACGCTTTAATTTACGTAAAACAAAAGTATTCTGTTTTACAGTTTCGAACGCTGCTAACACTTTCTCACGTAACTCAACCACACTTTCAATTTCCTCCTTTTACTCTAGACGTTTCACGTCGCCCCACAAGTAATAATCCAGCGGGGTAAGGTCCGGGGGTCGTGCTGGCCAGGCCACGGGGCCTCCACGTCCTACCCACTGATTGCCGTTGCACTGCGAGCGAGCGAGCGCAAACACAACTGTCTAAAGGAAGCGCGGCGGCTACTAACTAAACTGAACTGACAAACGCGGTCCCTTTGTGCTTTGAGTAAGACCGACTCTTTTAAGTACGCCGCAACCGATGTCTGTCTTGCGCATAGTGATGAGCGAAGTCGATTTAATTGAATGGTGTGAACTTAGCATTGTCGATTAAAAAAAACATTAAAAACAATTTTAAAAAAGTGACGATTTTATTAATTATTTGTATTCAGTATCAGCTATATATACAAACAAAGTACAAAGCAAAGTGTACAAAGTGCAAAGTGTGTAGCTTGATGTGCTGGCCTGTGTACTTACGCAGAGCAACGGAAGGGTACTTGCGGGGCAGCGGGCGGCGGGGCACAGCCTGGCAAACTCCGCGAGTTTGTAATACTGTGTCGCTACCTAATTACTTTTAATAACCTAACCTAACCACAACTAACTTAACCAATCTGACCTAACCTAACCATAAACCCCATGTTGACCTTCATCTTGACCCAAATTTTAATTGATGACAGATCTATCAATTTGAGAACTTAAATATGATAAATATTATTCCCTTTTCTTTTCCGCGTCGCGTACCCTCTTTCTTATTATACAATACACTATTTTTTTTAAGAAAGAAAGCTTTGTACCTCATTGTGACTAAGGAACTCCTAATACATCTACGATTTCTTTGTTAATTGTATGTAAGTGCAGGATCCTGCGTCATGTAAAATACTTACACGTGGTCGCAGCAACGACCTCAGTGCCTTCCTCGTTCACCTCGATGAAGGCTTTTTGTATAGCCTCGGAAACCTTTAGCGTCTCACTGTCGCAAAGAATCTTAGTAAAACCACCTTTGAACATCGCTGTTATACCCAGCTGAAAAACATAAAAAAATAAGTGTGTGGTTTTATGAAACCACGGTAAAAGTGAAACTTTACAGAGGACGAAACGATCATGGCTACTCTCGCTACGGTACAGATGACGAAACGATCATACCGTACAGACTAAAGCGACCGTCACGCGACATGCAACACACAGACGAAAAAATTTGAGACGATGTAATAAAAGTTTCACTTTAAAAACAAAAAAAGTGTGTGGTTTTATGAAACCACGGTAAAAGTGAAACTTTACAGAGGACGAAACGATCATGGCTGGGGGAGGACGTAGCAAGCCTTCTCGAAGAGCGCCAACAAGAAACCCAACTGCGCTCGGGCCCTTCCCGCGAGTAACGGCGAGCGTCACTGCGAACCGTGAAACTAATTGCTACAAATCGAGAGTCACCTGGAATCCTACCAATAATGTCGCCCAAACGGTCCTTTTCAGGGCCAATACTGACAATCATCTCGATCAACATCGAGGGCATATCTTTACAGAAAGAACACCTGCTAGCTGATCTATGCAGAGAGAATAAATGTGACGTCCTCTGCATCCAAGAGACCCACAGAGGACCTGACAACAACCGACCAACAATTCAGGGAATGAAACTCATTAGCGAACTACCACATCGCCAATATGGCAGCGCAATATTCTGTAAACCCGACCTCGACATCCGCACAGTGCACACTAGTTGTGAGAATAACATTGAAATCCTCACCATGGAGGCTTCAAACTGCACCATAACATCCATCTACAAACCTCCCGCCGAAAAATTCCTCTTCAAGGAACCACTTAACTTTGAATCCCAACCAGTAAAGTTCATAACGGGCGATTTCAATAGTCACAGTGAGGCTTGGGGCTACCAAACCAGCGACGACAATGGCATTCTGGTGGAGAATTGGGCCGATAATAGTGGAGTCACCCTCGTACATGACCCTAAATTACCAGCCTCCTTTAATAGCGGTCGTTGGAAGAAAGGATACAATCCCGACCTTATGTTCGCTAGCGATTGCATATTCCAACAGTGCAGGAAAACCGTTTGCAAACCTATTCCAAAAACCCAACATAGACCTATTATGTGCCAGGTAACAATGGCTATTACACCAAGAGAGGTGCCTTTTAGAAGGAGATATAACTTCTCAAAGGCAAATTGGGTGGAGTTTGCAGAGTGTCTGGACCAACTGTTGATAGATACCCCACCCGAACCAGAAAACTATGATGAGTTTGTGCAGAAAGTAAGACTAGCTTCCAGAAAGCACATACCAAGAGGCTGCCGGACAAGTTATATTCCGGGGATGACCGCTGACCTCAAGGAAAACATGGTTGCATATGAGAAAGCCTACATGGAGGACCCTTTTTCACAAGACACCATCGACATGGGTAACGTGCTCATGTCCAATATAGCCGAAACTAACAGGCAGAAATGGTGCAACTTGATAAAAACAGTAGACATGACCCATAACAGCAAAAAGGCATGGACTTTTATTAAAAAACTCAACAATGATCCAAAAATTGTTGACCGGCACACAAATGTAACCGCTGACCAACTAGCATCACAACTTCTGGATAATGGGAAGGCCGCCAAGGGTCACCGACACAAACTTAAAAAACTGGAGCGGTACGATCGCGAAACGGAACAAGAACACCTCAACGATCCATTTACTGAAGCTGAGCTCAACTCGGCATTTAAAAAGCTCAAGGAGGGAAAAGCGGCAGGAATAGACGACCTGAGGGTGGAGCAAATGAATAGATTCGGCCCAATTGCGAAAAGCTGGCTCCTGGACTTGTTCAATTGCTGCATTGACAGAAACATCGTCCCAAAGCTCTGGCTTAGATCTCACGTCACAGCTATACTGAAACCAGGTAAAGACCCGTCAGACCCAAAAGGTTATCGCCCAATCTCGCTACTCTGCCACACCCTTAAAGTATACGAGCGCCTTATACTCGACCGCATCACCAACACCTTGGAGAAACATCTCATTGACGAGCAAGCTGGATTCAGACCGGGCAAACGCTGTGCATCACAAATTGTTAACCTCACCCAACATATTGAGAATGGTTTCGAACGAGGCATGGTCACGGGCGCTGTATTTGTCGACCTTACTGCAGCCTATGATACAGTAAGCCATAGAAAACTGATCCTGAAACTCTACGAGACTACCAAGGATTACAAGCTCACACAGGTGATTCAGCGGCTGCTGTCGAATCGCAGGTTCTATGTTTCCTTCCAGGGACACAACAGCAGATGGCGACGTCAAAAGAATGGCCTCCCCCAGGGAAGTGTCCTGGCCCCCACCTTATTCAATGTCTACACCAACGACCAACCACTAGCAAAAAACCTAAAACACTTCCTTTTCGCGGACGATCTTGCACTTACCGCTCAAGAGAAGACCTTTGAAGAGGTGGAGAAGCATCTGAACGAAACTCTTGTGCTGCTGTCGAAGTACTACGTCGAAAACCAATTAAAACCTAACCCGACAAAAACACAAATCTCAGCATTTCATCTGAAGAGTCGAGAAGCTTCGAGATCGCTAAACATTGTATGGGAGGGCCAGCGATTGGAACATACACAGACACCAAAATATCTTGGCGTCACACTTAATCGTACACTCTCTTTCAAGCAACACTGCGTTAACACCAAGCAGAAAGTGTTTTCAAGAAACAACATCCTTCGACGTCTGACAGGTAGCACTTGGGGAGCCAACCCGCACACTCTTCGAACCACGGCCCTTGCACTTAGCATATCGGTGGCCGAATACGCCTGCCCAGCCTGGAAAAACTCGCCCCACGCCCACCAAGTGGATGTAGCAGTCAATGAGGCGTGCCGTCTGGTGACTGGCTGTTTGAAACCCACTCCTGTGCATAAACTCTACCAACTTGCAGGAATTGCACCACCAGCCATACGCCGTGAAGTTGCTGCAGCCGTCGAGAGAACCAAGCAGAGCACAGACAGTAGACACCCTCTTTACTCGCACACCCCCGAGCCTCGTCGTCTTAAGTCTCGGTAGAGCTTTTTCACCAATAGTCCACTACAAGGCACCCCTCAAGAAGCTCGCCTCAATCTGTGGAAAGACCAACTGTCCGGAGAGGACGTGATCATCACTCCTGCAGAGCATCTACCTGCTGGAGCCTCCGAAAGCTGGCCCATATGGAAGGGTCTGAACCGTTTGAGAGCAGGGGTTGGAAGGAGCAAAGAAAACTTAAAACGATGGGGTATACTGCCACCCCACATCAGTACGGGCTGCATTTGTGGGCAGGTGCAGTCTACTCAACACCTCAAACAATGCCCGCAGTGCCCATTCACTTGCACTGACGAGGACCTGGCGTCGGCCTCCCCTCAAGCCATGGCGGTCGTGAAACATTGGCTCAAGCAGCTGTGACTCTCACACGAATAAGAAGAAGAAGATGGCTGCTCTCGCTACGGTACAGACGACGAAACTATCATACCGTCAGACAAAAGCGACCGTCACGCGACATGCAACACACAGACGAAAAAATTTGAGATGATGTATTAAAAGTTTCACTTTAAAAACAAAAAAAGTGTGTGGTTTTATGAAACCACGGTAAAAGTGAAACTTTACAGAGGACGAAACGATCATGACTGCTCTCGCTACGGTACAGACGACGAAACTATCATACCGTCAGACGAAAGCGACCGTCACGCGACATGCAACACACAGACGAAAAAAATTGAGACGATGTAATAAAAGTTTCACTTTAAAACCAGCTTTAATAGATTCTAACGGATCGTAAGTAATCGTAGGCACCATAAAATTTTGCACCTATTCGAAAAACGACGATTGGGTCCTTAATAAGTGCAAACAAAATTCTACTTTGTTCCCTAGGGAGTTTTGGTTGCTCTCTTCTGATGGGTCCGCGGTCGTGCTTCTGTTTTCTCATAAGTCGTGATGAAAAACTGTGTGTGTCACTCGGGGCCAAAATATTTTACTCTCGGGCGACGTATATTGAATTTCCCGCTAAGCTCAGGATTCGAACTAGTGTCCTCAGAACAAAACCCTTTCCCTGAAGGGGGTGTAGCTGAAATGAAATGAGTGAGCGCTGTGATCTCTTTGATGACAGCATATGCTGAGCTGCTATATTTACAGTGATACGTACAAACTATGTATTCTAAAAAAAATAAAAGTTAAAAAAAAAACTAAAAAAGTATGAAATAATATTATTATACTTAAACTAGTGGATGCCCGCAGCTTCGCCCGCGCAAATCCCGATTTTTTCGGTTCCCGTGGGAATTTTCCAAAATCCTTTCTTAGCGGATGCCTACGTCATAACATCTAACTGCATGCCAAATTTCAGGCCGATCCGTCCAGTGGTTTGGGCTGTGCGTTGATAGATCACTATGTCAGTCAGTCAGTCAGTCAGTCACCTTTGAGTTATATATATTTAGATACAAAACTTTAACCAACAATAACTAAATCAAAGGTGGGTACGAATTAAATTAGGGGCTTACATTTTTTTTTTAGGTCGGTACCAACTTACAGTTACTTACGTATCAAATGTTTTATATTCGATGGTTTGCTGACACCGACCTCAAAATACAGTCGAATTGAGAACCTCCTCCTTTTTTGAAGTCGGTTGAAAACTAAGCTATATTTCACTTGTGGGCATTAATAAAAATTTATTCTATTCTATTCTAATAAAATATCTCTGTTTGCTTGTTACACAAACAACTATAGTTTCCAGCTTAGATTACATATAAAAGATCTAGATTCACGGTCACGAGGTTTAAAGTGTCCTAACGTAGAGTCAACCTTTTTATTCACAAAGGTGTACTTCCGCGGTTCTCCCTCTCTGTTTATGTTTATGTTTATTTATAATATGTTTATCGTTGTACTTTTTCAAACAACTCTCCTGTCATTTTTTGAAGCTAGTTTTGTATAAAACCGGGCACGGGCGTAGCCAGGTTTTAGTATCGGGGAGGGTTCAAGAAAAAAAAACCGGCCGACTCGCGCACGAAGGGTTCCGTACCATTATCTATAAAAATCACGTTTGTTGTATGGAAGCCCCCCTTAAATATTAATTTTATTTTAATTTATTTTTTTATTTTTAAAGTGAATCCAAACCACCGTATATTTTAATGTACGTGAAAGTTAGTAGGTACCTAATTAATGAGATATGCCGCACGCCTGTTCTTATTTTAAATCTATGAATGTTATATCTGAACTTTTCGAAGGGGGGGGGGGGGTGAACCCCCAAAACCCTCCCCCTGGCTACGCCCGTGAAACCGAGCTATCTAGTGCTTTAATAAGTGATCTACGGTTTTCAGAAATGAATACCACTTACTTTTTCCAACACATCTTTAAGGTCAACCGTAGTCTCAATCTTAAATTTTGGAAGAGCTACACATATTTTCCTTTCCTTCATATTTGTGATGTCTGACAGAATATCATGACCTTCGGCTAGCTTCTTCAAAACGCTCTCTAGTCCGTCGAATTCTCTGGGAAGGATTACAGCCATCTTGCTATTTGACTCTTTGTATGAAAATATCGCCATCTAGGAAAAATAATAGAAATAGACATTTTTATTGGTAAATTTAATTTACACGTCATCCAATATAACAATGCATTCAGGGTGCTGCTGGGGCTGCCCCGATACTGCAGCGCATCAGGGATGTTCGCGCCCCCCTCACTAACACATTAATGTGATTCACCAAGCGGCCGCTCCCATCAGGAGCTCTCCGCACTGTCCCCTTAGTGTAAAATTTTTCGCACCCACACTCTTCCCTAAGGGTATGGATCGCTCAGATGGGCTTTTAAGGTGGCCTATGCTGCCAAAGCCTTAGGGGGAATTTAGTGGGTAGTGTGGTCTTGGGCCTGTGCATATTTATTTATATATACCTTATAAGTAATTAATGACAATAAACCTTACAAGGGCATTTAACGCCTTGCTCCATCCATGGCTGAAGTATTCGCATGTGAACATCATAGGCACGGCTATGACCTTCGTGGAGTCCACTCGGAAGGGCGCGGTCCGCGTGGATTTAAGGTCAAATGAGTGAAGCCAACTGCCCTGTGGGATGTAATGAGGAAACGTCAATATACAGGCTTCTGATTGTTCAAAATGTTTAAAGCGAGCTAAGTTTCTTTGAAAGAGCGTCGGTGGCGTAATCGCAAGGGCTGCTACTTCCTGTCCGGGAGGTCGTGGTTCGAGTCCTGCCACGTACCAATGTGTTTTCGAATTTCGATTTCATATGTTAACGTTTATCCGATGCTCTTACGGTGAAGGAGAACATCGTGAGGAAACCTGCACACGCCTGCGAAGAAACTCAAAGGTTGAGTGTGAAGTCGACCAACCCGCACTGGGCCCGCGTGGTCGACTAAGGCCCGTTCGATCTAATTCAGGGTAGGCTCGAGCCCCTCGATAAGGGTGGATATGGTGACTAAGTTTCTTTAGCCTGGATATGGCAGTCTAGAAGTACATTGTTAAAAGACTAAAGGATAGTTTAAAAAAAATGAAATAATTAAAAATAAAAACCAAACTGCGTAAAAACTTAACCCCTATTATTTGCCAGTCGCGTAAAAATGTATCCTATGTCACTCCCGGGATTAAGACGAATCTAAGGACACCTCATACTCCAAATCCATCAAGCCGTTTAGGCTACAGGTTGTGCCGAAGAAATAAATAACCACTTTTTGGCTAGTCGGGTAAAAATGTATCATATTATGTCACCCGATCAAGATAAATCTAACAACACCTCGAACTCCTAAATACATCAAGCCGTTTAGCTTGTAGCCTAAGAAATCATACACTCGAAAAACATAACTCTCCTTGTTGCGTAGTCGGGTAACGTAGGATATACCGGTTCATCATATCAGCTCATATTATACGTCCCCACCGACGAGGGTCTCGAGCCTACCCTGAATTAGGGCGATCGGACCTTAGTCGACCACGCGGGCCCATAGTGCGCGTTGGTCGACTTCACACACAACCTGCGAGTTTCTCCGCAGGCGTGTGCAGGTTTCCTCACGGTGTTTTCCTTCACCGTAAGAGCGTCTGATAAACGTACATATGAAATCTAAATTCGAAATCACATTGGTACGTGGCAGGATTTGAACCACGACCTCCCGGGCAGGAGGCGGCGGCCCTAGCCGTTACGCCACCGACATTCAATACCGGTTACATCTAACTAATTTTAGAACTCCCAAAATTATTTTACCTTAAAATAAATGGCATTGAGGAGGACCAATCCTATGTCCTTCTCGCTCCCATCGCTGGAGTAAATGTCTTTGATTTTACCGTTAGTCTTCTTTTCTACCTGAAAATCAAAATGGTTTAAAAGTACCTTCATCATATCAGCCGAAAGACGTCCACTGTTGGACAAAGGCCTCTCCCAAGGACTTTCACAACGACCACTCATGCTTTGTCCGCATCCAGCGGCTTCCCGCGAACTTCACAAGGTCGTCGGTCCACCGCGTGGGAGGCCTACGTACGCTACGTTTTCCGGGGCAGTAAAGTTCTTGGTCGCCATTTTAGTGCCCCAACGGCCATCTAATCTACGAGCTATGTGGACTGCCCACTGCCAATTCAGTTTAGCGATTCTGTGAGCTATGTCTGTTACTTTCTTTCTCCTGCGGATCTCCTCATTTCTGATTCGATCGCGTAGCGAAATTCCGAGCAGAGCGACCATGTCTCAGTTCCGTATGTCATCACTGGCAATACACACTGGTCAAAGAACTTAGTGTTAATCGAGACATAGGATTTATTTGATGACAAAACTTGTCTGAAATCTGACCATTTTTTTAAATAAATAATTTCCATTCAAAATAGATGATCCCTAACCTAGTCAAATCATATGCTAATTTTATGTCTATCAAACACCCACTAGCTTCTTAGCTTCTAGCTTCTTGGTACCCAAAATACGTGAACTGGTTGAGATAGATCAGTTGAGATAGATCAGTTGGTTGATGGTGACTGTACTTACAATCCGTGGATGACAGAACTTTGGGATTTTCCCTACTCTCAAAACAATATGTTTTTCTGTCAGATAACGACTGTAACACACACATTATATTAGTCATGGGAATTCCCGAACTAAAAATATGTAAACATAAAACTTTTTAGATAAGAGTGGTCAGCATAGGTACATCGCATTTATTAAGGAAAACCAGACTTCAATAACAAGAGATAAATAGCTTACGTGGACATTTGATAGTTGTTTGAAAAACGGTCTTAAAAATATGCAATTTAAAAGTAAAAAGCACCCTAGGTCAGTCGGGCCAATGGAGAAAGAAAAGATAAGAGAGACAGAGGACCTACTTGGAATCTGAAGATTGTCTGAAAATTTCATCGAAATCGGTCCAGCCGTTTTGGAGTCTATAAGGAACATTTTTTTTCCTTCACATAGCACAGAGATAGACTGGATTCAAGTGCTAATAACTACAGCCTCCCTGATATAATAAAAGGATTTGAATGTAAATCACATGTTAAACGCTCATAAGAATTAGAAATGATTTGAACGATTAAAAATTATTCAAAATGATTACAAATCAAATCATTTTTAATCCTTTTTAATGATTTTGTTTAATCAGGGCTGTGATTAAAATAACTAAAAAAGAGATTATAAGGTTTTCTTATTTGTTTACTTAGCTTAAGTAATAAAAATATGTATCGTTTATTTAAGTAAATAAACTTTAAACAAAAAAAAATGTTCTGAGGACAGGTTATAGCGGTGAATACTTATAACCTGTTTTGTCCGTTAAATTTGGAACCATATTAAAATAAATAAACTCATGTGAGTCCAACTATGTAACTTAATTAATTAATTAATTAACTTTAATTATCTTAACGTTAGTTAAAAAACACTATAATATTAAGAAATTATAAAGTCACAATTTTATGTCTATCAAACACCCACTAGCTTCTTAAATTAGATAACTTTTGAAGGAGTCGACTTAGCAAAAAATCATCTCAGAGCTTTTTTGTAGATCGTTAAATTCCCTACAAAAATAAGTATTTGTCGTCACTAGAGGATTATTTGTTTAAATGCATTAAAAATCCAAACAAAATAAAAATAACATTCCTGTGTTATTTAAATGGGAAATCAAAAATTATGAATCGTCACCTGTTAATATTAAAATTAAGAGCTCATACGTTACCAGAATTTTTTATTCGTCATTTCGGACGATATTTTCATGGTATCTAAGGGAAAAAAAATTAAAATTTTTTTTTGGCGCACCCTACTAAATGTGAAATCAAGTTGAATAATGTTCGTTGACGCCGAACGAAGGGACTGACGTGGGTTTTATGATTTTATATCGTAACTGCAGTGAAATACATGATAATAATACATGTGTTCGCGTGGTGACTATTCATTATCTCGACTGAAGGTTATTGGAGTTTGTTATGAGGTATCAGTTTTTACTGTATTGATGAAAAATTAAAGAAAGTGGTAGCCCTAGTTTTGATAAGCATTGCTATTTAAACGGAGACGGAGGGTCGAAATGATTCATATTGTTGCAACCATTCCGAGCAAATGGAGTCCCAAAAAAAAACATGTATCAATTGTGGCCGAGTGTACGATTTCAGCCCTTTTTGGAAGTGGTGCAGAGACTGTGGACTGAATAAGTTTGTAGAGGAGCAGAAACAAAAAAAAAAAAATAAGTGTTAATCTTCCGTTCACACATCATGAATTTCTTGTCTAACATTTTTTTTGGTGTTTGTCTAAACGTACTATCCTCATAGATAGCAGTGAGAAGCCAGTGCTGTCGTTAGCTGGTAAAGATATTGAGTAAGTTAGTATTCTCAAGAACCTGGAAGCTATTATCGATCCGACTCTGCAATGATCTGAGAACAACCGGACTATACGCTGTTATCGCCGATTCCGGGTACATCAATGTACAAGAGCTCTTTTCTTGTCCTTGGAGTTGCTTTCTGGAACTTTGTGCCACCTGCTGTTTCAACTGCTGCTTCCCTGGATGAATTCAAGACGATGCTACAACCACTTACTTGCTATTGAGCAAGCTAAGTCGCGAGTGCATAGTTTCTGGTGTGTGATGTGCTGGTAGGGCTGTCAAGTGTTATATGATACAATACTTTTTGTAAATCGTTTTGTTTCTGTTTTTTTAAATGCCATGAGTTTTATATTATTTTTGTCTTTATTTAAAAAAAAAAGGTTGAGCTAAAGCTTTTGTATTTTGTAATGATAAAGCCTACTCGAGGGTAAGCAGGCTAAAATCTTAAAATATTAAAAATTTTAAATACAGAACATAATTATAAAAAGCGTCTGATTATGGAATCTATGTAAATGGAGAGGCATCAAGATTTAATTAATAAAAGGAAAGATACAGAAACCATAGATAAGATCTACCATGATTTAATTAAATTAAAATAATCTTTAAAAAGTACCGTTGTTACACTTTCTTGGTTAATTAGTTGGAAATTTAAATTTGCGTTTGTATTCATGTAATTTCAAAATTTGTAATTGTAAGTGTCTTTTAAACTTTATGATTATATTTATGAAGTTCAAAATTGACAACCCTGGTTATCTGGGTAGGTGATTTGAATGACTGACTGTATAATTTGTAATATTACCAACTGTACATAAGACCAGTGTTAGCACACGGTTTTGGCTGTCAGTTGACCAATAATAAGATTTATGAACGCATTGTTCATGTGACTTTATAATTTCTTAATATTATAGTGTTTTTAACTAACGTTAAGATAATTAAAGTTAATGAATTAATTAATTAAGTTACATAGTTGGACTCACATGAGTTTATTTATTTTAATATGGTTCCAAATTTAACGGACAAAACAGGTTATAAGTATTCACCGCTATAACCTGTCCTCAGAACATTTTTTTTTGTTTAAAGTTTATTTACTTAAATAAACGATACATATTTTTATTACTTAAGCTAAGTAAACAAATAAGAAAACCTTATAATCTCTTTTTTAGTTATTTTAATCACAGCCCTGATTAAACAAAATCATTAAAAAGGATTAAAAATGATTTGATTTGTAATCATTTTGAATAATTTTTAATCGTTCAAATCATTTCTAATTCTTATGAGCGTTTAACATGTGATTTACATTCAAATCCTTTTATTATATCAGGGAGGCTGTAGTTATTAGCACTTGAATCCAGTCTATCTCTGTGCTATGTAAAGGAAAAAAAAATGTTCCTTATAGACTCCAAAACGGCTGGACCGATTTCGATGAAATTTTCAGACAATCTTCAGATTCCAAGTAGGTCCTCTCTCTCTCTTATCTTTTCTTTCTCCATTGGCCCGACTGACCTAGGGTGCTTTTTATATTAATAATATGTATGTTGCAGTCGTTATCTAACAGGACAAAGTATTATTTTGAGAGTAGGGAAATTCCGACGGAAGTACGGTACTGCTATTGGTTTCTGGCAATTGCATGACACCACCTCGTGGTCAAATAATATAAGTAAAATAGTCTTTTTCTTTCTAATTTAGAGGTAAGGGTTAATTTTAAGGGTCTTAGGAAATGAAAATGTAAAAAAAAATACATAAAAGTTATGCAAATTTAAAATATGCGACATTAATACCGTAGATAAGTTTATATAGTTCAGGATCGTGTATAAAGATATGCATAGAGCTACTGTTTCGTAATTAATGTTTTACTTAAGAAGAAATAGGTCATAGATATAATTATAGAGTAATTTAGGTTTCTTCTTTGTTTGCTAGTGAAAACTGCCAATGTTTTTATGTTATTATTTATTATCTCGAGTTGTAAAAGGATGTCTTTGTTTCTGAAACTTTATATGTGTAATTAGACATTATCTTCATTAAGTTTTTATAGAGTGTATAGACTTCCTTTGTGACATTTGATGTGTATTTTCGTTCATTCTCTAAAAAGCTACAAAATTTGCGAACTAGTCACAGATTTGTAAGCTCTCAGATACCATAAAATTCACTATTTATCAACCATTATGATTCAGCATAGAACGATAGCCATCCAACACAATAAATGGTCATTCTTTAGCGCCTACATGTTTTAGAATATCAAAATCCACTGAATATATGTTATGAACCTGATGTGATGTCTTGTTTACGAAAATGCCATTACTCAGCCATAATAAATCATTTCGGATAACATCTGTGTTTCATTTAACGCTCCCTGTACAATTATAAACAGTGCGCATGGTTAAATTTTTTATAAGAATTTTCTAGTTGTTTTCTTCTAATCTTTTGATGCGCACTCACAGAAAATCTCGTCGAGTTTAGTTAAGTCCTTACTTTTGGATCCGAATAAATTCTGAGAGACACTGCAGTATTTGGGACGTAAAGATATTGCGAAGCTTCCCGAACGCTGCCCAGTCGATTTGGATTCGTCAATTGATCTCTTTCTTGAAGTTATCATTAAACTTTCTTTATAAAATAATTATTCCTGCTGCTTTCTTGAAAGACCCTTCTCGGGTAAGATAAAATTATGTTTTTGTTGTTTGTGATATAAATTTAACATGTTCAAATCCTTCTGTAATTCTTATATATTTCTTTCTAGGTCTTTAGTTCAAAAATAAACTTATCTGTGTGCACGTACGGTTTATTACCCACGCCCTGCCTTACGAGTACCTACCCTCCGTACCTGTCGTGCTACAGTGTTACAACATATCAGCCGAAAGACGACCACTGCTGGACAAAGGTCTCCCCCGAGGATTTCCACGACGACCGGTCCTGCGCTGCCCGCATCCAGCGGCTTCTCGCGACCTTCATCAGGTCGTCGGTCCACCTTGTGAGAGGCGTGTCTACACTTTGTCTGCCGGTGTGCGGTCGCCACTCGATAACTTTACTGTCCATCTGTTCCACGAGCAATGTGCTCGCCCACTGCCACTTAAGTTTAGCAATTCTGTGAACTATGTTGGTTACTTTGGTTCTCCTACGGATCTCCTCATTTCTGATTCAATCGCGTAGGGAAAGTGTTAAGTACATGAAGAGAGAGAGAGAGAGATTACCCAGTGATTGATTTCACTTGCAGTCCTCTCGTTATCCTCAAAGTCAACTTCTCCAAACTCCGTGTCAAATAGTTCTGCATCTTTCTTCATCGCAGGAAGTAGTTCCCGCCCCTTTTGAAGGTATATCTTGTTGGCTACATTCAGAGTCTTCAAGGATTTTAATGATGAGGTTAGGAGTTCAAATGATGTGCGCACCTGAAATTTTTTGGTAGATATAATTCGTGGAAAACTGTTGGAACTGCGATGTAACTATAGATATCATCTGTGCAGCGACTTACTAAGGTATACTGTTTTAGCAAAAGCTTGTTTTGACGCGTTCATCGTTTTTGGTTGGGAAAATGTTATACGAGGGTTTTTGATGTGTAACATCTTTGCTCTCGCTTTCCTGCAATTTGTGGGAGTGATTTCGTGAAATGGGACGGAAAAGTGTCCCATGTGACGGAAATGTGTAACAGGGAGTCGCGTTTTTTCTGGCTTTAAAAGCGCGGAAAAGGCAAAGGTATCTATGACCATACAGCCTAGTCTGCCGTATCTTTGCCGTCCTTTTATAAAGTATTTTGTCACATGTTACACATCATATGCGAGTACTGTAGGTCTCGCTCGAATTTTTTTTTTCACTGTAAATATGTACCTAAACAAAATAACGGCCTCAGTGGCGTAATGGTTAAGTCCATTAGCTTCACATCAAAAGGTCGCTGGTTCGATTCCCGGCGGAGTCTCAGTTTGTATACCTTAGGTATGGTTGGTGGAAGGGCATTTTCTAAGCTGGCTTGGCTAGCTACCATCTAAGACTTGCCGCCAACAGTGCAGCGGCGCGGCATCGGCAGCCCCATCAGCATCCTGAAAGCGTTATCAAACTGCACACGCTTTGTGTACCTAACTCACAGACTGCTCGAGTAAAAATAAATTAAATTATCTTTCGGAAACAATTATTTATTCCATCTCACTGACTGCTGCGTATTCGAATATTGATATGTGAGGATATTGATACAATTATTTATTGCATCTCACTGACTGCTGCGTATTCGTATATTGATATGTGAGGATATTGATACAATTATTTATTGCATCTCACTGACTGCTGCGTATTCGTATATTGATATGTGAGGATATTGATACAATTATTTATTGCATCTCACTGACTGCTGCGCATTCGAATATTGATATGTGAGGATATTGATACAATTATTTATTGCATCTCACTGACTGCTGCGTATTCGTATATTGATATGTGAGGATATTGATACAATTATTTATTGCATCTCACTGACTGCTGCGCATTCGTATATTGATATGTGAGGATATTGATACAATTATTTATTGCATCTCACTGACTGCTGCGCATTCGTATATTGATATGTGAGGATATTGATACAATTATTTATTGCATCTCACTGACTGCTGCGCATTCGTATATTGATGTGGGAGGAAATTGATACAATTATTTATTGCATCTCACTGACCGCTGCGCATTCGTATATTGATATGTGAGGAAATTGATACAATTATTTATTGCATCTCACTGACTGCTGCGCATTCGTATATTGATATGTGAGGATATTGATACAATTATTTATTGCATCTCACTGACTGCTGCGCATTCGTATATTGATATGTGAGGATATTGATACAATTATTTATTGCATCTCACTGACTGCTGCGCATTCGTATATTGATGTGGGAGGAAATTGATACAATTATTTATTGCATCTCACTGACCGCTGCGCATTCGTATATTGATATGTGAGGAAATTGATACAATTATTTATTGCATCTCACTGACTGCTGCGCATTCGTATATTGATATGTGAGGATATTGATAGAATTATTTATTGCATCTCACTGACTGCTGCGCATTAGTATATTGATATGTGAGGAAATTGATATGAGGGTACTTACAGCATTATCATCAGGGAACTCTAGGCCTTCTAGCAATTCCTTATGAGTGGCTCCGGTAGCGCCCAGGGCAGCCAGCGCCAAAGTGAACTCTGCCGATAGGGGCGAAGCCACCACGCTTTTAGTCTGGTCCATCTCCTGCGTGAAGGTTTATAATTATTTATGTTTTAATTCAAAATTTGAAATCGTTATATTGGTAAGGTTTATCTTTCGCACACAAATTCAAAAATTTTAAAATATGCATAGATACACAAACCATAGTCTGTGCATAGATATGATTTACATAATTTTATATTTTACACTAAAAATACTACGTTAAATAAACTGTACGGCAGCCCGCACTAAACTTACTCGACAATTATTTAATTTTTATTTTTTTTCACACTTTTTTTTTTTATTCACAATTGGTAAGCATTTGGCATTATCTCACCTGATGGTAAATGACGATGATGCCGAAGATGGAAGCGGGCTTACCAAGATTCCCCAACACAATGGAGAACTGGCGATCTTATCTTCAAGCCGGAACACTTCAATAAAGTTAACACTGATGTTTGGCGGCAAGACTTAGATGATGATGGTGGTAGCTAGCCAGTCGGGCTTAGAAAATGCCCTACCACCAACCAAACCTAGCCTTTAAGTTGAACCCACCGGGAATCGAACCCGCGACCTCCTAGTGTGAAGCGGATGGACTAACCATAACGCCTATAATATAAATACAAAAATTTAGTATATATATATTTTAAATTCGATAAATTCATGATGCGTGACCAAATGTATAGACTTATCCGTAATACATGACATGACAATTCAGTAGCACCCATTTGTGGGTATATCGCAAGATTCAATGTCATTTGTAGGAGAACCATACAAACACGATTTTTCTCAGACCAGTGGGTAGATATTACTATGTAATAGACAAACATAAGCAACTACGACGTGTTTTTAATGGCATTGTTTTTTTATCTACTTAAGTTTGTTTATAGTATTTAATTTGTCTGTAAGTTTTCCTAAAACAAATAAAAATAATAATAATAAAGATTCATCAAAATTGTTAAGGCCGTTTTTAAGAAATAAAATAATATATTTTTATGTATGACAGTTAAGTTGCTCCTCGGTTCGACGTTACGAAGAAACTTGATAATCCCTCGATAAAATAATTTAAAACTCCAAGGACTCAAAAGTTCCAAATTTCTTCCCAATGGGACTAATGATTTTCATCACCAGAGCACAGATTTGAACAGAAGGATCCGCCCGTCTCCATATTTTACTCAGATTTTCTTGATACAAGCAAAAAGTAGCGCCATCTAACATAACTCGTACGAACTAGCGTGGGCGAGAGTTTACGTCAGTGCCGCGTTAAAAGAACCTTGGTAGAATTGTCGCTTTAAAAATTCGTTTATTTAATTTGTTTACAAGAAAAAATACAATGTAAGGTTACTTAACGATGATACAACATCCCATGTTTCTTTTTAGCCTTTCTTTCATGATTTTTACAGCCTCTAACAACACAATAAGGCATTTTTATATGGAATATCTTTCCACCGTACTGTACAATTTCCCGCAGACGACTGAGTCGTGAGTGTGCGAAACTTTCGATTTTCGCACCAATTCGCTGGGAGCATTAGTCGCGCGCGTTGGCCGGGTCCTAATACGCCAGTAATATATAAGTCACTGCACCAGAGCTAAGCGTGACGGACAGACGCACGAACGCACGGACGGATGGTCGGAATTGAGATATTCGGTTTGTAGGTATGTATGTAACAATGATATAGAACACATTTTCATGAAAATTGGAAAAACTTTTTCAAAAGGAAAAGGTGACTGGCTGGTATATCAAAGCACAGCTGAAACAACTGAACGGATTTCGCTGAAATTTGAAATACAGATAGCAATTATTAGGACGTAGGCATCCGCTAAGAAAGGATTTTGGGAAATTCCCACGTTAATCTAACCAAAAAACATTTTACAGTTTATAATGTAAAATTACAAAACTTAAACAGGTATCAAAATAATGAAACGATAATTCTAGCAGTGGGCAGGGTACATAGCTCGTAGAACAGATGGTCGTGGGGAAAGTAAAGTTCTCGAGTGGCAACCGCGCACCGGAAAACGTAGCGTAGGCAGACCTCCCACGCGGTGGACCGACGACCTGGTGACAATCGCGGGAAGCCGATGGATGCGGGCAGCGCAGGACCAGTCGTAGTGGAAATCCTTGGGGGAGGCCTTTGTCCAGCAGTGGACGTTTTTCGGCTGATATGATGATGATGAATTCTAGCAAGCCCGGGAAAGAGTTCAATTTATTTTTTGACCAGACTTCAAATAAGAAAGATTAAAAAAAACAAATTTTTATACCTGTAGAAATTTAGCCGAAAATTTCAATATGGCTGGAGCAACAACGGTAGTATCCATTTTTCCTTTTAAATAAAACGTGTGGCACAAATTGTAAATACGTAGGTAGGTATGGTTTGTTGTGGACTGATCGCGTTCGACGACACAGGTTATTGACCCGAACAGCTGCACCAAACTGAGATAAGTTGAGTTCGTTGGCCTTTATAACTGCAGAAAGGATGAATCATACTTGTTTTTATCACTATCATGGTTTGCCATGCAAGCGGACAGCGCGTTCATAACAAAACACATTTAATTTAATCATAACCAAACTAACCATATTTTATCCAAAGTATATATATTAGTACTAACATACAGTATGGACACTCCCTGCCGCTCTAATCAAAATCCGAAAACACATTAGTACAAGGCAGACATTAGTACAAACCTTGACCTCCCGGAAAGGAGGTAGCGGCGCTAGCCGTTATGCCACCGATGCGAAATAGTATGTGTAATTAAAAAGTTCCTTAAGAGGATTGTGAAACTGCGACTTTTTATACTAACGGCGTTAATGATTTTCACCTCTTAATAGTTAGCCGATTTGGACCAATTTTTGATAAGTTGTCAGTCAGAACAAAAGTCTTAAGTCGTAGTTTCACAATCCTCTTTCCTCCTCTCTTAGGGCTGGGAGGCCCGAAGTCAAAGTATATATATTAGTACTAACATACAGTATGGTCACTCCCTGCCGCAGATTGGTTACAGTTTGGTTGTCGAACGTATAGGATTTCGCCGCCATTTTGTTTGTTCCGTCATTCTTTTTTGGAAATGTCATTTCTGGCCCGTTGTATGAAGTGTCCAGGGTGTGCCATATCTTAAAATTAATTGTACAGCCACGCTGTGCATACTTTCTCGCGAAGTCTTACCTATCTGTCGTAGTCGAACTATAAACATTATAGTTACCTAGTAGCAAAAAATACAGTAAGGTAGGTATATCAGACTTGATGAAATATTTCCAAATAATTTCGATTTGTATGGGAGGTACTTTACTCCGATTTAAGTACTCCCGCGACCTTCACCAGGTCATCGGTCCACCGAGTGGGAGGCCTGCCCACACTTCGTTTTCCGGTGCGTGGTCGCCACTCGAGAACTTAACTGCGTCAACGGCCATCTGTTCTACGAGCAGTGTGCCCCGCCTCCTAGCGCTGGATGCGGGCAAGCGCAGAACCGGTCGTCGTGGAAATCCTTGGGGGAGGCCTATGTCCAGCAGTGGACGTCCTTCGGCTGATGTGATGAATTAAGTACATTAGGCCTTATTATTCACAAAGTTTCAATAAACTCGTTATAGACATTTTTGAGAAAAGTAACAAACCTGGATTTGTATGGGGAGTACCTTATTTCGGTTTTTCTTGGAATAACAAACTACTGCATGCTGTAGGCCATGTAAAGTTATGGCAACGTGCTGAGTTTCATCAAAATCGTTTGTGTCATTTTTGAGTAAAAGCATAAGTGATTTTTTACTATGGTGGCAACCCTAAAAATCCAGATAGAGAATTTTTTTTAAAAAAACGGCAGGAGATACAAAAATAATATTGCCCTAACCCAAATTTCACCCAAATCCGTCCAGTAGTTTGGGCGGACGTACAGACAAACACACACACACACACAATTTTAATTTTTTTCGTTTTTTAGACAATCGATCCCCATTAAAATTTAAATTTCGTTTTTTTTGCCGTCATAAATACCTTATTCACTCCTTCGTCGCTCGAACGTAAAAAAAACATTAGATTCGATGCGCGCATTTTATTAATAATTTTGCTGTTTACATATTTTACTAGTATAACATTTAAAACTATACATAGGTTCGCGTCCACAACAAACACATTTCTCCGAACCAACCATATCTTAAATAAAATAAAAAACAATAGGTTCGCTACGCGCATATTATTAAATTTATTTTTCTAGCATTATTTTCCTGTTACAACATACTATTTTTGTTTTACTAAGAATCGATGCAGTTTTATATTTATTTTCCTGTTTAGTTTGTAGAACCGAGTTCCGTCTTAAGTCGTTGTTTTGGAAGGTTGCCAATTGGTTTGTTTACGTTCGGTTTTTAGGGTTCCGTGTGGTGTGATGATAATACAGCTCTACAAAAAAAAAATATTTTTTTTGTTGCCCTGGATATCTTAGCAAATTTTGATGTTTTCAAGTGCCCAGATTACGAATTTACTCATGAAAGTATTGAATGTGCTCTTGTTTTTATGACTATCGCATATCTAATATTAAGATCAATTATCGGCTTGTTAGTAATAAAATTTATTTTCCCAGTCATGATTAGAGTTCTGAGCAAAAAACGAAAGCAAATCTTACAAAATCATTGATAGTTTTAATGAATTGTGAGCATAAATATATCCAAAACCGATCTTATATCTAGGGCAACAAAACCACTGTAGACCAGAATAATAGGGATGACGAATGCTAGTCATCTGAGCAATGACTTATATAATTATATATTGTGCATCTGAGTTACTTTTTATCATCTGTCAAAAACGAAATTTTGTTCTAAAAATGTTTGAAATTTTGTGATTTTGGTGAGTTAAAAATCGAAGACTTGATGGAAAACAAAACGAGTAAGGTCTTCCGAAGTTTAACTAGGAGGGCAATTTAGTGATCAAGAGTTCTTAATTTATTTCTGATGCTGTCGTCATCCCTATTACTAATCCTAAAGTCATACTAGAAATAATAAAAACAAGCCAAGTGTGACTCTTACTTACGGTAAGAACTCAGAGCTGAATTAAAAGAGCAATTTTGTCGCTCGCGTTTTTGGTTTGATTTGAATAGGTATCATTGTTAGGTTTGGAGGTTGATAGGTTTAGATTGGGAGGTTTGTTAAAAGTATACATATTAGTACTAACATACAGTATGGATACTTCCTGCCGCTCTCTAGATTCCGACCTCATCCCCTCGTCTACCAGGTTGATACAGATTGTTTTAGGTTTGGTTCTCGAACTTACAGATTTACGCCATGATTTCATTTTGTTTCGTCATTTGTTTTTAAAAATGTAATTTCTCGCCCGTCGTATGAAGTGTCCGGGGTGTGGTTTGGTAGTACGCAATCCTCCTGGGTGCGCGAGTCTCGCACTTGGCTATTTTTTCAGAATTTAAGACGTGACCTTTTGACTTTGGGCATCAAAGTAGAAGATAGACAAAAAAAGGTAAACCATATGCTATAATTTATTAAGACAGACCATATTTAAAAAAAACACAGTATGTAAACAAACCATTATCATCATCATAATATCAGTCGAAAAACGTCCACTGCTGGACAAAGGCCTCCCCCAAGAATGGTCCTGCGCTGCCCGCATCCATCGGCTTCCCACGATCTTCACCAGGTCATCGGTCCACCGCGTGGGAGGCCTGCCTAACCATTCGCGCGCGTTCGCCATTCGAGAACTTTACTGCCCCAACGGCCATCTGTTCTACGAGCTATGTGCCCATGCCACTTTAGTTTAGCCATTCTGTGAGCTATGTCGGTTACTTTGGTTCTTCTGCGGATCTCCTCGTTTCTGATTCGATAACGCAGAGAAAACCCGAGCATACATAGCACGCTTCATTGCGCTTTAGGTGACCTTGAGCCTTCTTATGAGGCCCATAGCAAAGTATATATTATTAGTACTAACATACAGTATGGACACTCCCTGCCTCTCTCTAGATTGCGACCTCACCTCCTCGTCACCCAGATTGATACAGATTGGTTACTGTTTGGTTGTCGAACGTATAAGATTTCGCCGCCATTTTGTTTGTTCCTTTTTTGAAATTTCATTTCTGGTCCGTTGTATAAGTATACAGGGTGTGCCCATAGTAAACGACCATGTCTCAGTTCCGTAAGTCAACACACACTGGTCAAAGAGCTTAGTACTTGAGACACTGCGGTATTTGGGACGTGAAGACATTACGAACAAACCATACTACATCTAGTTTAATAGGTTGCTAGGTTTTCGTACGCAAGGGTGCCAACGAGACCCTGTTATTACAGTCGTCCAACGGAGACGGCTCGACGTGCGGGGGCGAGACGGGTAGGTCGAGCGGCTCGACCGAGCCCTACTATTAGTCACCGTTCGGGACAATCTGTTAGACGCCTCAGTGGCGTAATGGTTAGAACCATGAGGTCACGGGTTCGATTCCCGGCGGGTTCTTTAGACTCGGTTTGATTGGTGGTAGGGTATTTTCATACCGCCTGGCTAGATACTACCATCTTATCTTAGTGTTGCCGCCAAACATCAGTGTTGACAGCATTAATGTGTACCGGCTTGAAAATAAGATAGCCAGATTTGGGAATCTTGGTAAGCCCGTTTCCATCTTTGGCATCATCGTCACTTACCATCAGGTGAGATGATGCCAAGGGCTCACCAATTATGAGTAAAAAAAGGGTCAGCATAGAGCCAGAGGTGACCGGTGACTAGTGACGTAGGCTTTGACGCAAACGACAAAGGCGTTGGGACCGCTGTATGGATTCTTACACTGGCCTGTGCTGTCCGTCTGTCTGTCAGCGGGCTTTATCTCATAAACTGTAAACAGGTAGACAGTTGAAATTTTCACAGTGCGTATTTCTTTTGCCGCTACAACATCGAATAATAAAACTGAAAAAAAAAAAAAAAAAAATACAAGTTAAGTGATTTTTGAAACATTTTCGATTTCATATGTACGTTTATCCGACGCTCTTACGGTGAAGAAAAACATCGTGAGGAAACCTGCACACGCCTGCGAAGAAACTCGAAGGTTGTGTGTGAAGTCAACCAAACCGCACTGGGCCCTTCGTGGTCGACTAAGGCCCGATCGCCCTAATTCAGGGTAGACTCGAGCCCCTCGGTCGGGATGTATATGAGCTGATATGTACATTTATAGTAATTTACCAAGTTTCATCAAAATCATAAGACCCGTTTTTGAGTTAAAAAATAATTATATTATAACAGCTCATATACGTCCCCACCGAGGGGCTCGAGCCTACCCTGAATCAGGGCGATTAGGCCTTAGTCGACCACGCGGGCCCAGTGCGGGTTGGTCGACTTCACACAACCTTCGAGTTTCTTCGCAGGCGTGTGCAGGTTTCCTCACGATGTTTTCCTTCACCGTTAAAGCAATCGGTAAGTATATGTAATAAAAAAAATAAAAAGTAAATAAAAAATAATAAATGATATTTATACTGTGGTCGCGACCATGCATTTCTGGTCACAAATTGTTAAAACGTATGACATTGTGACTGTCATTGACGTATGAATGGACAGAGCAATCTTTAAGAGTTCCTCCTCTTTCTGCCATCTAGACATACATAGACCTTTTAATAATTAAAACATTTTTTTGGGCTACTGCGTAATTTGTAAAATTGCATATAGTGTAGTCCAAACCGATTCAGTACCTTGAAGTTATGTGGGATATACCATAGTACTATTAGTACCAAATACTTGAATGGAGCAAAATAGCTTCCCATTTCAAAAATTACAGTAACCTACCAATGCTCTGCAGGAATAGTGTGGGGTACATCAACCCATAGAAAGGATAAACCTCGTACAGCCGCACTTTACAGATACGTCTGAATACAGTCACACCTCGGTCACTGGCGATCAAATGTATGAAACAAACGCGTTCCTACGCACACAGTCTAAGCTCGTGTAGGTGAACGCGTACCATGCTTGTGTGAGTGAGATAAGACGTACTAGCCGATACCTGGCAGCTAACGAGCGGGGGCACTTTCAACAGGAGGCAGGGAGTGACCATACTGTACGTAGTACTCTTTATTATACTGTGATACAGTACTACTTTTTCAGCCCTTACCGTCCCACTGCTGAACAAAGACTTTCCTATTTTTTCTCCATCTCTCTCTACCTTTTAATGATTTATTTTTGACCTAATCTTCAATAAGGGTTTCCCGGAGCTGTACAATTAATTTTAAGATATGGCACACCCTGGACACTTCATACAACGGGCCAGAAATGACATTTAAAAAAAGGAATGACGAAACAAACAAAATGGCGGCGATTATCCTATACGTTCGACAACCAAACTGTAACCAATCTGTATCAATCTGGGTGACGAGGGGGTGAGGTCGCAATCTAGAGAGCGGCAGACAGCGTCCATACTGTATGAGCCATCGTTTGGAGCCTACTGACGCAATAATTTTATTTATAGTCTCACTAGTATGGACATTGGAATGAGTCAAGGTTACGACTGTTTACATCAGCGGTCGGGCACCTTTTAGCAGACAAAGGTCACACAGTCGCAAAATAATGCTAAAACAGTTCGCAGTTATCATTATTTATATGTTATTTTGGAGATACGGTTCAATCTTTAACTTATTTTTAAGAAAATAAAGTCTCCTTGGATTAAGTCTATTGGATATAGGTTAGATATAGGTAAACTTAATTTATTGATATCTAATTAATATTTTATATCATATAAATAATACATTTCCTCACAGTCGAAATGAAAAGTAGAGTGTTTGACTCGGGTGAAATGACCCATTATATCTCGAGTGATTTGGGTCACTTTCTTCCCTTGATTAACAGTCTACTATTGATCACATCAAACACTTTACTGAGGTCGCAGAAGATACCAGCTGTTATCTGTAATTATTGGTGATTAAAGGACTCTATAACCTATATACCTATACTACAGAGGAGATCAACCACCACAGCCGCGCACCAAGTCATAATAGACTTATATGCATCAAGTCATAATAGATTTATATGCATCAAGTCATAATAGATTTATTATGCATCAAGTCATAACATACTTATTATGCACCAAGTCATATTAGACTTATTATGACTTGATGCGCGGCTGTGGTGGTTGATCTTCCTTGTATATAGGTACAAAGGCAGAAACTCCGAGAGTGCCGACAGAAGTGAATTTTTTTTTATAGTTTTATGAGTTTTGACGCTACGAGTTTCCTGGTATGTAACCGACAGGTAACATTGCAGTGTCGCGAGTTCAATGTTTTTTTTCCCATCTCATAAATGCCCAACGCGCCTAAAGACGTTTTCACTTTAAAAATAGAACAAAGATCTGTGATTTATAAATTTAATATTGTCTTTTTATAAATTTAGAAGATTCGATCTATATTTTTCCTTGAACCTACTCTTAGTTTGTAATTCGCGTATGGTGGGAAGAAAATATTGTTCCAACACTTTGAAGCTAGATATTTAAGACTCCCGCGTAATGCGGCAGTTTTGTGATGTGGGTGGACGAGAACAACAGACCTGGATGTCCTCACTTTATAGTGGGGTTTAGTATCATGAGACTATTTTAGTTTTACAATCAGGTAGTCGGGTGGTTTAGTTTTGATAACATTAAAGTGTAAACCAGCGTACAGGAGTTTTTGGCGGGGCGGGCAGAGGTCTTTAAAAATGTTAAAATCACTAAGAGGTCCGTGGATCTGCGGGTTTTCATACTAACGGCGGTAGCGATTTTCACCTCTTCAATGTTAACCGATTTTGACGAATTTTTTAAGAGTTGTCAGTCAGAACAAAAGCTAGTTTTATAGGTTTTTAAAGTTAATAAATCAATTTTATCTACTCTCATATCGCAAAGTTCGAATTATAAACTTCAAAATGAATTTATATTGGCATACTTTATAAACATAATACCGAAAACACTTTATAACATTATTTCTCTAACAAAATAATGTTATTATACTTAATGTACTTTTTTTTCCATTACGATTCAAGTTGATCCAAAAAGTTAATATCACCAACGAAGTTCCATATATATATATATCATATATATCACAATTGGTAAACCCTTGACAACATCTCACCTGGTGGTAAGTGGTTATTGGAACGCACATGCGGTTCGCGCCATGTTTACAGCATTACAAAAAGTTTTCATTCCAATTTTTACTTGTCTGTGACAGCGCCCGCTTTAACGCATGCTCGGTGATGTGCTAGGTTTTGGCGCCATTCATTGAATTTTGTTGTAGTTACTGAATTTCGTGGATAATTTTCATTACTGCTTAGAAACAAAAGATCCCACTGGATTGAAGTGTCGCTGCGACTGCAGCCGCCAATCACATAGATAGCTTATGAAGGCGATTAAATAAAACAACAACATTTTTAAAAAGTACATCTACACAAGTACTTTTCTGTGTATTTGGTGTAAAATAAATTTTGTTTATCTTATCTTATTTTTAACACGGCTATATTAGCTTCACCTGTATGTATGTATATATGTTTGTAACCGACTCCTTTGCACTCGATTTTGACCCACTTTAAACGGATAGTTTTAATTCAAACTTTGTACATTTATCAAGAATCAGTGACAGTTTCGTAAGTTTATCAATTATTAATTCCTGAACTGAAAATTGAAAAATAAATAAGTTAAAAAAAACTAAAAAACACGCTTTAAAAGCACATCAAACTAAAAAGTGAAAAATAATTATTAATATAAGCTGAAAACAATAATGAGCGAAAAATACTAAGTATTATTGTGAAAAAAGCGTGGGGTACTTTGTGCCATATTTTTCGTATATCGAGCAATCCACGCTTTTTTCACAATAATATAGTATTGTAGTAATAGTATTTTTCGTTCAGTATTGTTTTCAGCTTATATTAAGAATTTTATTTTTATATATTTTTTTATTACTTTTTAGTTTGATGTGCTTTTAAAGCGTGTTTTTTAGATTTAAAACTATATTTATTCTTTATGACTAGCTTTTGCCAGCAGCTTCGCTCGCTTGAACATAGTTTCTATGGCTGTCTCCGAGGGTGCGCAGTGCGCGAGTCGCAAGCATCTTGCGAGCGTGAAAAAAGTAGCCTTTATGTTAATCCAAGTCCTAATTTGTCTACGAGTACCTACCAAATTTCATCCAGATACGTTAAGTAGATTCTGCGTGAAACAGTAACAAACATCATACATACACACTTTCGCGTTTATAATATTTAGTAGGATATGTAAAAATGTTAACAGTGATCAACAATATTGACATAGATTAAAATACATTTTATCATTTTTATTTAGATTTTGCATTCTAAAACTACCTATGTTATCCGGATGAGATGATGATGATATTTTTTTTTATTTTACCAACCACCACCACCTTTTATTAAATTCCTCCATGGTGCTAAGTGGGGCTGTTTCATCTCCTCGGTAGGCGCCGACAAAGATCGGTATGTCACCCGGCCCGAAGACTATGTATGCGAACGGGTGCACCGCGTTGAATGATGGTGGCATTGATAGACTTACAGCCTTTACTGAAACAATAAAATATAGCTTTCAGGTAACTGGAAAAGTTATTTATTTAGGAATTTAACTCGCAAAATTTCAATACAACTTTTCAATGGTTAATTTTAGTAATCAATTGTTCTTTGAAATTTGCTCGGGCTAGCATGGCAAGTTTATCTTACTCCGTAGATTAGATTTTTTTAATTGCGAGGCATTGATTGGAACAGCTGTCTCTGTCTTTTTCTTTACGTGTAAAGAGTATAGAAAATAACCAGACTTATGCTTTTATTCAATGATAATTCGTTTCAATTAAAGACGATAATTAATTTTTCAAAAAGTCCAACTGGTATATAGAAGTGTGACATCATCATCATCATATCAGCCAAAAATCGTCCACTGCTGGACTAAGGCCTCCCCCAAGGATTTCCACGACGACCGGTCCTGCGCTGCCCGCAATGAAGTGTGTGTTTAGCCTAATCGACTAATAATATTTAGAGGTTTAAATCGGTCTGATTTGCCTGTAGAACGCAAATCTCTGTTTTAAAGAGGTTTCTATGTAAAATTTTATTCTCTTACAAAAGTTAACGAAACGTATTTCTGCAACTGACAAAATGAAGTCTAATGAAGAATCAGGTTACAAAATATCACTTTCATATGTTTTGTAATTGCTGAGAAAAATAGAGATCCCTGCGACCAAAGTTTCTAATGCGTCGCCCTAAGTTGCGCCGGCTTGGCAATTTGGTATGTCGCGCGCTACGTACAAGGGTGTGGAGTGCGTCGGAGATAATTAAAAGTTCGTCAAATATAGTACGATAACTGTATAATAAAGATCTCAGTACATGTGAGAAAACGTCCGAGCTATACCGTGGTTTGATGCTGACTCCGTAACGAACGTAGCTACACAATAATCGCAGCTAGCTAACGGTTTTCATCGGACGCTTTCTAAACGGGACATACACACAAAAGAATATTATACAAACAGAAAAATAGTGACAACATAACAATTAAAATTTACGCGAAATTAGAAAGCCGACGAAATACAAAAGCAAGGGTTACATTCGTTACGGCCAAAGAAGTTATATTAGACAATGCCTGTTGTTATTTGAGAAACATATATATTGCACAATACCAATTATTACTAAAGGATCTAAATAACGGTTGTCGACAGAATACCTAATGGTTATTTAGAAATGACAAATATCGTAAAACTATACTGTTAAAAATATTTCTATTGACACAACAGTTAGGTTCGCAACAAAAGAAAACATTCATTTACAATTTACAGTTAGGTGCATACTAGAGAAAAACATTACAAGATTCGATATTCTATGACAGGCGTATGTGAGACAAAGTCACCACAGTATCCCCTCTCCAGTGATTTAGACCATGAAAAAAAAAACAAAAACAAACAAAGATACAGATTATTTAATACAAACAATGATCTAAATCACGAAAAAAAAAAAAATTAACGCCATGATATAAATCACGCAAAACCAGCTTGGTAAAAATCTGGAAAGCGGACACACCTGTTTGTGCGTCGAGGAATATTTGACTGCCTAACACCTGTTGAATCTGGCGTGGCGCTCGGCGTGTGCGCCTCAGAAGTACCGCTTCCATTGTTCCCATTATTACCCTGTTGGGGATGCCTATTGTACCGTATTAAGGTGTCTACAGAGTCGCTTAAGCTATTTTTAGGGTGATGTGCCGTTTCCCTTAACACGTAAGCGGGCTTTAGCCTATCGACTGAAACCGCGATCTCGCGACCGCGTATGTCTAAGACAAACGTTTTTTCTTTTCGACTAACCACCCTAAAAGGTCCGTTATATGGTTGTTGAAGACCTGCTCTGATTGTGTCATCTCGAACAAAGACATGACTAGTCGTAGCTAAGTCTTTATAGATAAAGGTACTTTTCTCGCCGTGGCTCGCTCCAGCTATGGGTTTAAGCTGTCTGAAGTTATTACATAGCTCTTTAACGAATTCACTTTGCGACGGTCTAGGTATTGTATCGGTTCCTAGGAACTGTCCTGGAAGACGTAAGCTCTGTCCATAAACCAATTCTGCGGACGTAGCCTGGAGGTCATCCTTCCATGCGGTTCTAACGCCTAGTAAAACAGTCGGTAATATTCGCGTCCAACTGGTACTGTTAGATCCGTGACACATTATAGCGCTTTTTAGCTGTCGGTGAAAACGCTCTACCATACCGTTTGCAGCTGGGTGATAGGCAGTAGTCTTAAAGTGTTGCGTACCTATTAGGGCATTTAGATCTCTAAATAGGTGTGACTCGAATTGCCGTCCTTTGTCTGTCGTTATGTTAAGCGGAACACCAAAACGAGCTATCCAATTAAAATAAAATGCGTGTGCGACTGTCTCCGCCTCTTGATTCATTATCGGAATGGCTTCAGGCCATCTTGAAAACCGATCTACGCAAGTTAGGCAATATCTGTATCCCTCGCTAACGGGCATAATAATTATGTACAGATGTATGTGTTCAAATCGAGATGATGGCAGCGCGAATGTGCCAGGTGCAGTTACGACATGTCTATTTATTTTTGACCTTTGACAGTCTATGCACGCTTTTACCCATTGTTTGCAGTCTGAGTTCATAGAAGGCCAGACAAAACGTTTGGAAACAAGCTTGCTTGTGGCTCGCGCACCCGGATGTGAATTCCGGTGTAAAGTATCAAACGCGATTTTTCTGAACGGTTCTGTTAGGTAGGGTCTCGCAGTTCGCGTAGAGACATCGCAATAAACTGGCTGGTCGCTATCGGGCAGGTAGATAAGTTGTAACTGCAACGAAGAGCTATTGTTTTCAATTAACGACTTTAATTGTGAGTCATTCTTTTGTGAAGTCGCGAGTGATTCCCAGTCTGTGCCCTTCTGTATCGACTCAATTCGTGACAATGTATCAGCTGGAATATTATGTTCCCCGCTGATATGTTTAATGTCAGTCGAAAATTGGCCTATGAAATCTAAATAACGGAATTGTCTAGGCGAGCATTGTTGGTCTTTCTTACTAAACGCGTAGGTAATTGGTTTATGATCAGTAAATATGACAAAAGGACGCGCTTCTAAGTAATGCCGAAAGTATTTTATTGCAGCGTAGATAGCAAGTAGCTCGCGATCGTATGTCGAATACTTTTGTTCGGTGGGCGTTAATTTCTTTGAAAAGAACCCAATCGGCTCCCAGCCGTTATCTGTCCTTTGTTGCAAGGCGGCGCCCATTGTATTATCCGAGGCGTCGCAAAATAGGGCTACTTCAGAATTAACACCTGGGTGGGCTAATAATGTCGCTTGTGCTAAACTATTTTTACATAAACAAAAATCATTTTTTGTTTCTTCAGTCCACGTGACTGGCGTTTTGCCTTTTTTATCGCCCAGAAGCTTATTAAGGCTAGCTTGGCTGGCGGCGGCATTAGGTATGAACCTCCTATAAAAGTTTAGCATACCTAAAAACCGTCTGAGGCCCTTAGCGGTTTCGGGTAATGGGTACATACGCAAAGCTTCGACCCTCTCAGGTAGCGGGCGGGTACCGTCGGCCGATACTGAATAGCTGAGAAAGTCGATTTCGGTTTGGCCGAATACACATTTTGACGGGTTAATTACTACACCGTATTGTCTTAATCTATTGAATACTATCTCTAGGTGTTTTAAATGTTCGGTTTCATCATTTGATGCGATTAATATATCGTCAATAAAACAGTAACAAAACTCTAACTCACTGAGCACTTCATCCATAAACCGTTGGAAGGTTTGCGCTGCGTTGCGCAAACCAAACGTCATAAATTTAAATTCGAATAACCCGAACGGTGTTATTATCGCCGTCTTCGGAATGTCTTCTTCGGCTGTAGGTATTTGATTGAAGGCGCGGATTAAGTCAATTTTTGAAAACACTTTTTTACCGTTTAGACACTGTGAAAAGTCGTGTATATGACGCACTGGATATTTGTCAGGAACCGTTCTATTATTTAACCCGCGATAATCTCCACAGGCACGATGCTTCACAGTTTGTTGTTTCCCGGTTTCCGGACCGGTGAAAGGTGAAAGGTTTTCCGGCTTTTCTCCATTTGTGTGTTTCTGTACCATAACTAGTAGTGCGGCCCAGGGGCTTTTTGAAGGCTGGGCAATTCCTAGCTTTACCATAGTTTCGAATTCTTTTTTAGCCGCTATGAGTCGATCTGGAGCTAAGCGGCGTGGTTTTTGTGCCACTGGCGGTCCCGGTGTGGTCAGTATGTGGTGCCTCGTATTGTGTTTGACCTCTTTCACGACTCCATCTGGGCGCGTGATATCTATAAACTTAGCCAGGAGGTCGTGATACGGTGAAGTACCGGTCACGGTTTTTACCGTAAACTGCTCACACCGTGTTGTCTGTCCGTTGGTCTTGAGACCAGTGGTCGCGTCTACAAGGCTTTTATTTCTTGCATCGACCATCAGGTTATAATGTGCTAAAAAATCCATACCGATGATTGGTTTCTCAACATCAGCCACCACAAAAATCCATGGGAAGTCTCGCCTTAAACCTAGGTTAAGTGTTAGAGCGACTGTACAATATGTAGGAATTGGGGTTCCGTTGGCCGCGACTAGCTCATAGGCAGACATGTTGCGAGCCGTATGAACTAGCGCTTTCGGGTACACGCAAAGATCTGCGCCCGTATCTATCAGAAACCTCACCTTGCTGTCCACGCCTGTAAGAAAAATGCGGCGTGATGCTGTGTGGGAGTTGATCTCATCCGCCGTTAATGGCTCCCGCTGGCATTTCCCGGCGGCGGTTTGTACGCGAACGGCTGTACACAGGTGTTGGCCTTTGATCCAAATTTGTAGTGGTACCAACATAAACAATTTTCCGGTCGGGTCCTTGACGACGAGCGTCGCCTCGAGTGACCGCGCGAGTGGGATTGTGTACGTGGCCTCGCGTCCCTTACCGCGTTAGAAGCTTGCAGCTGACCTGACATATTTCGTAACAATCCTTTTATTTCAGCTATTTCGCCTTCCAACTGCTGGATGCGATCGTGGGCGGAGTCTGCATGGGTAACGGCTGCTACTGTCGGCGATGGCTTCACGCATCGGAGCCTTGTATTCTCCGCAACGAGATCGGCCATCTCCGCAAGCGTCTCTAGCGGCGTGTCTCGTTTCGCCACCACTGCCGCTTGCATTTCGTTTGGTAGGCCCTTCGTCCATATGACACGTAGCACGTCGTCTGACATAGCACTGCCCGCCAAGGATTTTAAATGTCTCAGGAACTGAGATGGGGTGCGGTCACCTATCTCTTCTCCTTCTAAAAGCCGCTGTGTTTTCACCGTCTGCGACTCTCCAAACCTTTTCACGATTTTTCCTTTAAGTTGTTCGTATTGGTCTAACGTCAGCACTGATAAGTCGGCGATTAGATCGCTCACCTCTCTGAGCGCAGGGGAATCCATTTTGCTTATGATGAACAGGCATTTTTCGGTGGGGTCCGTCACCTGAGACATGCGTAAGAAGCTCTCAGCACACTTCATCCAGGTCTCAGGGTCCGCCGTATTAAATTGAGCCATCCGCGGCCACATAACATGCTTCGCGGGGCCATTGACGCCTTCTACAGGGTGATTTTCGTTAGGCATTTTTACGGCACTAAAAAGTTCACTTAAAAAGTCACAAAATGTCACAAAGGTTCGTTAACACACGACGCGTATAAAACTAAAACTTCACACACACCTTAGGCGCACGATAACCGAATGGATCACGTCGGGGTCACCACTGTCGCGCGCTACGTACAAGGGTGTGGAGTGCGTCGGAGATAATTAAAAGTTCGTCAAATATAGTACGATAACTGTATAATAAAGATCTCAGTACATGTGAGAAAACGTCCGAGCTATACCGTGGTTTGATGCTGATTCCGTAACGAACGTAGCTACACAATAATCGCAGCTAGCTAACGGTTTTCATCGGACGCTTTCTAAACGGGACATACACACAAAAGAATATTATACAAACAGAAAAATAGTGACAACATAACAATTAAAATTTACGCGAAATTAGAAAGCCGACGAAATACAAAAGCAAGGGTTACATTCGTTACGGCCAAAGAAGTTATATTAGACAATGCCTGTTGTTATTTGAGAAACATATATATTGCACAGTACCAATTATTACTAAAGGATCTAAATAACGGTTGTCGACAGAATACCTAATGGTTATTTAGAAATGACAAATATCGTAAAACTATACTGTTAAAAATATTTCTATTGACACAACAGTTAGGTTCGCAACAAAACAAAACATTCATTTACAATTTACAGTTAGGTGCAAACTAGAGAAAAACATTACAAGATTCGATATTCTATGACAGGCGTATGTGAGACAAAGTCACCACAGGTACTTGCCTAGCATTAAAATCTCCGGAATTCCGGAAGCAAAACGACGTAGATACGACGAGTATATGTAGTATATGGGACGGATCGGCTCGTTACCAGCTAGATGCCTTGGATTCTATCCACCGACGCGCTAGGAGACTCATTGGCGACGAGGAACTTGTAACAAACAGGCTCCAAAGCCTCGAGCATCGTCGCAAAGTCGCCTGTCTATCGGTACTACAGGATTCATTTCGGAGAGTGCCCTGGAGCTTCACGACCTCATTCCCCCCTCTCCTTTTCATCATCGGACAATTAGGCGCGAAGAGCGGTTCCACTCCTTTGTCGTCAATATTCCACTATTTCGTACGAAGCGTTTTGCTTCTTAGTTCATCATGCTAACGGCCAAGCAGTGGAATTCCCTTCCGGCGTCTGTCTTCCCCGATTCGTATAATTTAGGAATCTTCAAGACGAGAGTAAATAGGCACTATTTGAGCTTGCGTGTTACATCCTCGGCTGCATCGGCACTTACCATCAGGTGAGGTGCAGCCAAACGCACTCAATTTTTTTTTAAAAAAAAGTGAAGATTTAATTTTAATGAAACCGAGAAAAACTATCTACTCATGTGATAGATTATTTCTTCATTCGTGCACTTCAGAAAATACACGTGAGGTCTCCTCATGCCCATAACGTGCTCTGTCGTGGTTTTTTCGTGACCTCCTCCCCTCTATCGAACCTCACGTGATTTGTGCACAAGCCCTTTACAATTTTAGAAGTAAGCTTCCGCGGCGGCTACTACCTAGTCTTTTTTTTAATTCACAATTGGTAAACCCTTGACAACATCTCACCTGGTGGTAAGTAACGATGTTGCCGAAGATGGAAGCGGGCTTACTAAGATTCCCCAACGCAATGGAGAACTGACTATCTTATCTTCATGCCGGAACACACAAATGATATCAACATTGATATTTGGCGGCAAGACTTAGATAAGATGGTGGTAGCTAGCCAGGCGGGCTTAGAAAATGCCCTACCACCAACCAAACCGAGTCTTACAATTGACCCCGCCGGGAATCGAACCCGCGACCTCCTGTGTGAAGCCAGTGAACTTTGCCTCTAAGTTACAGAGGCGGTTAAATGTCTTAAATGCATGTCTGTCGCTAATTATTGATTTGGCGTCTGTAAAACAATAGCTGCCTTGATGTGATGACCTCGCGAGATTGTTATTGTGATGTAACTTGATTTCCTGTGTTGATTTCTTGTATGGTAAATTGAGGAATTTCATCAGTAATCTTTTTTACGTACATTAACTCGAAACGTAACTCAGCGATTACCTAATTGTGTATACGAGACTGGTGTATTTTTTACGAAAAGTGTTTAAATGTCAGTGTTGAAAGCAAATAGTTTAAAAACCAGACATTTGATATTTCTAAACTAATGAAGCGCCGCTATATCCAGAAATACTGTATGTCTATCCCTCTCTTATCCAGCCCAGAATATTTTTGAGGTTTCGTACCCAAAGGATGCCAATGGAGCCCTATTACTAAGCCTCCGCCGTCCGTCCGTCTCTCTGCCTGTCTGTCTGTCAGCGGGCTGTATTAAATACACCGTAATGGGAAGATAGTTTAAATTTGAACAGAGTATGCATTTCTATTGCCGCTTTAACAACAAAATAATAACAATAACAAAATTCAAGGGGGCCCCTTAAAAGAAACGTGACTTTATTTCTTGTACGATGGTACGGAACCCTTCCTGTGCGGGTCCGACTAGCACTTGGCCTGTTTATGGATTCAGCTTTGTCTTATTGGTCTATAAACATAAAATATCTATTTGATACATAATTTACCGTTAAACTGATTTAAAAAAAAAACATCAGTCTCTAGCATTAAATTATAGTTATTTTAGCGTTTCATAGGAAAAAATTATTTCTTTGGCATAAGGGAGAATGTACAAGGAACAGTTAAGATCTTGGTGTTTTTTTTAATGTATTCGTTTTTTTTTATTAAAAATTTGAGTGCGTTTGACTGCAACTCACCTGATGGTAAGTGATGATGCAGTCGAGGATGGTACACGCAAACTCAAATAATGCCTATTCACTCTTGCCTTGAAGATCCCCAAATTATAGGAATCGGGAAACACTAACGCAGGCAAGGAGTTCCACTCCTGCGCTGTACGCATAATAAATGAAGAAGCGTAACGATTCGTGCGAAAAGGAGGAACATCAACAACAAAGGGGTGCAACCCCTCCCTGCGTCTCATTGACCGACGGTGGAATGGAGCAGGGGGAATGAGGACGTGAAGTTCTTGCGCGCACTCTCCGAAATGAATTCGATAGAATACCGATAGACAGGCGACTTTGCGGCGATGCTCAAGGCTTTGGAGCTTGTCATTGACTAGCTCGACGTCACCAATGAGTCTCCGTGCGCGTCGGTCGATGGCGTCCAAGGTATCCAGCTGATAGCGGGCTGATCCATCCCATAAGTGTGAACAGTACTCCATACATGAGCGGACCTGTGCTTGATACAAGGTAAGCAGCTGTCCATGTGGGAAGTACCGTCTCACCTTAGAGAGAATGCCCAGCTTCATTGCAGCAACTTTTGCCATTAATTCAAGCCGGAGATAATGCACCTCTGGCGTATCCTTTTAGACTAAATATGTAACGCGGTAACGCTGTCATATAATCTTCTTTCATTCGATCTTTTTTCATTCCATCTATTTCTTCTTTTACGCATGCGCTGTCAATATCATTCAAAAAATCCGAATCCTCTTCAATCTTCAATATTTACACTATTAATTGGATAAAAATAACGAAACTTTTATATGTAAAAATAATGTAAAATAACAGAAACGGATACTCTCTTAAAAGACCCATCTCGGTTAAGACATAATTTATATGTATAATTCGTTGATGTGTTGATAGTTTAATGTGTATAATACTTTTCTAATTCTTGAGCATTTACTTTTTAGGTCTTAAATTTCAATCTACATTTCTACACTCATCATTAAACGTTAATCTGTAAGCACGCATCTTCTTTCAAACCAACGCCCACTACCGTACCTACCAAGTCGTGCTACAAATATGCCGTGTCTTACATTAAATATTAATTTAATTTAATTACCTATCTTCTCAACAACGCCATCTCTTTTTGAATTCCTCCATGGTGCTAAGTGGGGCTGTTTCATCCCCTCGGTAGGTGCCGACAAAGATCGGCGTGTCTCCCGGCCCGAAGACTATGTATGCGAACGGGTGCACCGCGTAGAAAGATGGTGGCACGCAACACAACATGCACAGAGCTGCAACATTATAACTTTTCGTTTTTAGCAAATTTTGATCTAAATCTATTAACTGACGAAAAATTGAAAGCAATTAAAATTTAAACTAAATAAATTGATTTAATAAATAAATAAAATTATCATTTAATTGAATTTGTTTTTGTACGCCTTTGAAGTCTGTTGTCTGTAAAGGATTTTTTGAACGTAATGTTCACCTTTTCAAGACGTCGGACAAAATCAAAAATTTTTAAGAACCGATTCATCATATCAGCTCATATACGTTTCCCACCGAGGGCCTCTAGCCTACCCTGAATAAGGGCGATCGGGCCTTAGTCACATCACGCGGGCCCAGTGCGGTTTGGTTGACTTCACACACAACCTTCGAGTTTCTTCGCAGTCGTGTGCAGGTTTCCTCACGATGTTTTCCTTCACCGATTACAATACAAAAAAATAAGAAAATAAAATGTTTATTTTTTTAAATATTATGAGTTAGTTCGGTTTGCCCTTCAAGCGTATTTTTTATTTTTTTTAACTGTCAATTTTTATTTTGTTTTTGTTTCAAGTAGGTACTAGTATGAATTTTGGAGCTGTAAAAATCCGTGACAAATAAGTATAAATTCGGGCTTTTGATGTCATATAAATAAAATGTGAGATTTGTATGATTGCTTCAAGTGTTTATTTCCGTGAAAACTGTTTTTGAAGTAAAACTTCTTTACGCACGCTTGACTTGGGGAGTAAGCTGGTGGATGCGTGACGAGAGCGTCACGGAAGTGTGGTCGGGCGAGGCGAACGCAAGTTGAGTGGGATGAGAGTGGGATATATAAATTAGTGAAGATAGAAAAAGAGATACTATTTATTTTTGTTTACCAATAATATCGGTTGCCAAGGCAACAATATCGGTTGTCAAAACAATCAAAACAAACATATGGGATAAAACAGATTTGATCATTTTGATTTGAGAGGATAATAATAAAACTCTACATAAACTGTCTTAGATACCTCCATATGACAAAGAAGATTTGATTATTTTCTGAAGACTAAGTATTTACTTCCATACATATAGAAAGAGCTAAGATAAGAGCCAAGCTCAAGTTCGGTCATGTATGGAGTACTGCTCACACTTATGGGACGGATCGGCTCGTTACCAGCTAGATTCCTTGGATTCTATCGACCGACGCGCTAGGAGACTCATTGGCGACGAGGAACTTGTTTTAAACAGGCTCCAAAGCCTCGAGCATCGCCGCAAAGTCGCCTGTCTATCGGTGTTCTACAGAATTCATTCGGAGAGTGTGCCCTGGAGCTTCACGACCTCATTCCCCCCTCTCTATTTCATTATCGGAGGACCAGACGCGGAGAGCGGTTCCACCCCTTTGTCGTCATGTTTCACCTTTTCGCACGAAGCGTTTTGCTTCTTCGTTCATCATGAGAATGCCCAAGGAGTGGAATTCCCTTCCAGCGTCTGTATTCCCCGATTCGTATAATTTAGGAATCTTCAAGACGAGAGTGAATAGGCACTATTTGAGCTTGCGTGTTACAACCTCGGCTGCATCGGCACTTACCATCAGGTGAGATGCAGCCAAAAACACTCAAATTTTAATAAAAAAAAGCTGAAGAAGTTTTACTTCAGTCCTGTGGTCTAAAGCACACTCGTATTTTTTTAAGTCCCTACAGCGTTAAAAGATGTGAAGTACTTACACTTGCTCGCAGCAGCGGCCTCAGTGCCTTCCTCGTTCACCTCGATGAAGGCTTTTTGAATGGCCTTAGTAACCTTTAGCGGCCGACTGTCTGTCAGAATCTTAGTAAAACCACCTTCGAACATCGCTTTCATACCCAGCTGAAAGTTAAAAAAAATCTGCTTTAGTAGATGCCCGTTCATGTAGTTATCTTGGTCCAATAAATGTGCAAAAATTAAATTTCAATTTCAATAGATTCAAACTGATTCTAATTACTAGTGCCTAATTTATTTTTCAGAATCTATGCCACTTACTTTTTTCAAAAGGTCAGTAAGGTCAACGGTAGTCTCGATCTTAAATTTTGGAAGAGCTATGCGTATTTTTCTCTGTCCCATATTTCTGATGTCTGATAGAAAATCGTGACCTTCGGCTAGCTTCTTGAAAACGTGTTCTAATCCATTGAATTCTCTCGGAAGGATAAAAGCCATCTTACTATTTGACTCTTCGTATGAAAGCATCAGCATCTAGAAAATAAAATAAATTTCTTACCTTTTTATGAGATTGGCCATTCGTGCGCTTGAACGTTTTAAATTTTAAGTATCGCTTTCAACTGACTTCCAAAAAGGAGGAGGTTCTCAATTCTACTGTATGTTTTGTTGTATGTTTGTCACGCGATATATTCGCAGACTGTGAACCGATTTTCGTGATACTTTTTTCATTCAGTAGGGTATGCTTCCGAGTTGGTCCCATATAAATTTTATTGAAATCGCTGAAGTACTTGATTAGTAAATTAACAAAAACTAAAAATAATAATGCAAAATTGTACTAAGTTGTTACGATGGAAGTCGATTTCTTAATTTGTTTAGCGTTTTCAGTTATTTAGCCTCGTTAAGTGAATCTAGATTCGGTAGATCAAGACAAGAAAGTGTTCAAAAGAAGAATTCAACTCGGATGAGCAGCGTTCGGGAAATTACGAAACATCTCCTGGTCCAATTTTCCTAAGTGTATAAAGACAAGTCTATAACCAGTGTGTTCTGCCAGTGTTAACCTTGGTACTGTGACATGGTCTAACTATTGATATCATCCACAAGCTTAAAATTCGCTCGGTGGGCTATGCTTTTGGCTTTCTTTACGTGATCGAATCCGAAACGAGGAGATGTGTTGAAGAACTTAGGTCCCCGGTATACCTCGTAGATCGTATAACTGATGAGGTATAAAGGTTGTCAAGGGGCGACTAAGAGCCGTAAGACATAGTGTTTAGACGGCTTTAACGCTTTAAGTAATTTCTTCCAGGAAATCTTTGGTGAATGGAGGAGACGGGAAGAGAAAGTGAGCGATTAAAGTGGGTTCTGTGTAAAATAACTGGTATACTCGTATTTTTGTATGAATTTGCATGGCCTCAAAATGGCGCCAACTGTATATGTAGCCGAGGCATATGTAAACATTATTGCATGGCCTCAAAACGGCGCCAACTGTATATGATAGCCGAGGCATATGTAAACAATATTGCATGGCCTCAAAATGGCGCCAACTGTATATGATAGCCGAGGCATATGTAAACAATATTGCATGACCTCAAAACGGCGCCAAAAGTATATGATAGCCGAGGCATATGTAAACATTATTGCATGGCCTCAAAACGGCGCCAACTGTATATGATAGCCGAGGCATATGTAAACAATATTGCATGGCCTCAAAACGGTGCCAACAGTATATGATAGCCGAGGCATATGTAAACAGGGTATTTGGTTAAACTATATTTTTTTGGGGAGGGTTTTTCCTCACTAAACTGAACTTAACAAAAGTTGTTCTACAACTATGCTTATCGCTTAAGTAATTTTGACTTCCCTTCCCATACACAATTGGCGAATCAGCTGATCAATTTTTATGAGAAGTCGTAACTTGCTTTTTGCGAATTCGTCAAAATTATAGAATAAGTAAGTAGAAGCAAAAATTTTGAACAAAAAAAACCGACTTCAAACAGGAAACTAAGGTTCCCCTTGATTTCTCCGGGATGCCATCATCAGATCTTGGTTTCCTTATCATGGTACCACCCTTGGGATATCTCCTTTCCAACAAAAAGAGAATCATCAAAAACGGTTCATAAACGACGAAATTATCCGCGAACACATATAAAAAAAATATTTACGTTGAATTGAGAAACCTCCTCCTTTTTTGAAGTCGGTTAAAAAAAGGTTGAGTTTACCGGACATTCTTAAATGCATCAGAATAATTGCAACCATATAAAATTAAAATATAATAACGAATGGCGACGAAAATTTATGTTCCAATGTCTCGTTTGGTGTCCCAAATACTTCTGATATGCTTTTTTTGAAAGGAGTTGTATATTTTTGCGCATGTTTAGAAACACAAATAACCTTACTTGGGAATTTAACGCCTCGCTCCGTCCAAAGCTGAAGCGTTCCTCATCGTGGTATTTCATCATAGGCACGGTTATGACCTTCTCGGAGTCCACTCGGAAGGGCTCGTTCCGCGTGTTCTTGGGGTCAAACTGGTGGAGCCAACTGCCCTGTGGGATGTAATGAAAACAGTCACTATGCAGGCTTTTAATTTTGCAAAATTTTAAGGGGTTTTTTGCCCAGAGATGGCAGCTTTGAAATATGCTGTTAAAAGCTTTACACCTTTTATGTATGTAACTGTTAAGTATACTCTAAATTCTAAATGTATTTTAATAATATACTTTTATAATTTACACTTCTTTAGAGTATACTCTAAATTCTAAGTGTATTAACTGTATTTTAATAATTTACTTTTATAATTTACACTTTTTTTAGAGTATACTCTAAATTCTAAGTGTATTAACTGTAATTTAATAAGTTAACTTTATAATTTACACTTTTTTAGAGTATTCTCTAAATTGTAAGTGAATTTACTGTATTTTAATAATTTACTTGTAAAATTTAAACTTTTTTAGAGTATACTCTAAATTCTAAGTGTATTAACAGTATTTTAATAATTTACTTTCATATAATTTACATTTTTTTTATAATATAGGTACTCTAAATTCTAATTGTATTAACTGTATTTTAATAATTTACTATAAAAATACAGTTAATACACTTAGAATTTAGAGTATACTTAAGAGCCCGAGTTCATAAATCCCATACAAACGTAGTATTTGATTCATTTATTAACCAAAGAACCGATTTTTAAATAATTTTATATCGATAATCGGATGACAAATATCTGTGTCTGCACCGCATTACTTTAATGAAAAACGAAACAGGAATCCATTATTAATCAATAAACTTGTTTTTAAGGTAAAAGACCGAAAACAAGTTTATTGGTATTAAATGGATACCTGTTTCGTTTTTTAAAAAAATTATGCGGTACCTACAGACACAGATATACGTCATCCGATTATTATTTCAAAATCGGTTATTTGGTTAACAAATGAATCAAATACTACGTTTGTATGGGATTTATGAACTCCAGCGGGCTCTTAACAGTTATATAAAGGGTGTAAAGGGATAGGTGTTCCCCATTGCGTTGGGGAATCTTGGTATGCCCGCTTCCACCTTCGGCAACGTCATCACTTACCACCAGGTGAGATGTTGTCAAGGGTTTACTAATTGTTAATAAAAAAAAAAAAAGGTTCCCAAAACTGACAGGGTTCAATCAGCTCATCATTTAAAGCCATATTTCACTGGAATGCCTTTCTATAATTTTTCGTTTATTTTTCTCGTCTGGCCAGCGATCAATTATTTTTTTGCGTTCACTGCTTTGACCAACATAACAGCTATGAACCGGCCTACGTGAACAGCGGTTCTGATGCCTACAGAATGAGCGTCTTTGCTAATTTCGTCTCAGTTGATCAGTATTCCCCAAATCGGTTGAAGGTAGAAGTGAGTGAAATTTGTTATCACATTTGTGCTACATTCCGAGTACGTCTCTCTATCTCTGTCATTGTTTATATTTAAACGAGGTTCGGTAGACTATAGCGGTATGAGTGTGTGTTTGCGTGTACTGGTATTTGACTATTTTTTATGAGATTAATGTACTGATAGGGCCGGTCCATTACATTTGGTCGAAGGTTTACTGACTGTGCGTGTGCGTCGCATTGGCGGGACTTCGCGCTACATTGCGTAGGAGCAAAATAAAGAAACACGGTTTCTGAATTCCCATTGCATTCCGGAACTTTTTGTTTATTCTTATTGTCTTTATGATTAACTGTTCACCTTTGGCGTAACGGTTAGGGCCGCTACCCCCTGTCCGGGAGGTCGTGGTTCGAATCCTACCACGTATCAATGTGTTTTCGAATTTCAATTTCATATGTAGTTTATTCGACGCTCTTACGTTGAAGCAAAACATCGTGAGGGAACCCGAAGAAAGTGTGTGTGTGAAGTCGACCAATCCGCACTGGGCCCGCGTGGTCGACTAAGGCCCGATCGCACTAATTCAGGGTGGGCTCGAGCCCCTCGGTGGGGACGTATATGGGCTGATATGATGATGCACCCTATCGGTTTTCAGGAACGTGTCCTTTACAACCGTTGTAGCGGAATATAGAGCTCCTTAATTATTTTTACCTTAAAATAGATGGCATTGAGGAGGACCAATCCTATGTCCTTCTCGCTCCCATCGCTGGAGTAAATGTCTTTGATTTTACCGTTAGTCTTCTTTTCTACCTGAAAATAATTATAAAGTTGATGCATGAGCTAAACGTACCATTCACCTGTGTCTTCCGTGGTCCAGCTGGTAGGACAAAACAATGGGTTCACGGAGAAACAGCGCTATTTTAAGCCTACGCAAGACCATTGGCGGATTTATATTGGAAAGTGCGAAAATATCACGAATTCAACAAAGGATCATCATCATATATCATGCTGGACATAGGCCTCTCCCAAGGATCTCCACGACGACCGGTTCTGCGCTGCCCGCATCCAGCGGCTTCCCGCGAACTTCACCAGGTCATCGGTCCACCGAGTAGGCCTGCCTACACTACGTTTTCCGGTGCGTGGTCGCCACTCGAGAACTAAAGATAGGATAAGAAAATACTATTAATGTACACACTAGTTAAAAAAAATTGAACAAATTATAAAAACCTTTAAAACTTAACTCAAATAATATTTAAAAAAACGAACACAATATAAAAAAAGAAACTTATATAGTAACTATAGCGGTACAGTTTGGGCGGTCTTTTTGCTCGAATTTAAATTCAGTATAAAAAGTTTAATTACAGCCGTTCGTTCTCGTCTAAAAATCACACTATTTCACTCTATTTATCCACAATTAGTAAGCAAGTGGCTGAACTTTTCCTTACATACCCGCTCATTAACAACCTCACCACTGTCCCCCACCCCTAACCCCCCTCGCACTACCCTTCTTCACCGCTTACACTCAACACTGCTCCCTCTTACAGTTTTTTTCCCCTTCATCCCCACTCCTTGCTTTAGAGATATACAGTACGAATAGTGTTATCGTCTTAAAGAATTTCTTCCATGTTAATGTAGCCCCATGTCTTTCAAGTAAGAATCACCAATCTAACATGCCCTCTCGTATATCTACCAGATACGCTTAACTACCAGGTTTATGATATAGCGTCCCCACTCACCGACAGCTAGGTCATATAGTGAGGGCCGCTATTCCTGCTTACGCTGTGAGGCGAGGACAAGGACCAGTTGCGGTAGGTCTTGCTGCCAAGACGCTTGTCCTGGTACTCTGCAAGGCGAGTGCCTCGTGGCAGAATACCACTACCGACATTCCCTGTTGTATATCTACCAGATACGTTAAACTACCAGGTTTATGATATAGCGTCCCCACTCACCGACAGCTAGGTCATATAGAGAGGGCCGCTATTCCTGCCAACGCCTTGAGGCGAGGACAAGGACCAGTTGCGGTAGGTCTTGCCGCCAAGACGCTTGTTCTGGTACTCTGCAAGGCGAGTGCCTCGTGGAAGAGAACCACTACCGACATTCCAATCGTTTATCCACCAGATACGCAAAATTACCAGGTTTATGATATAGCGTCCCCACTCACCGACAGCTAGGTCATATAGTGAGGGCCGCTACTCCTGCTAACGCCGTGAGGCGAGGTCAAGGACCAGTTGCGGTAGGTCTTGCCGCCAAGACGCTTGTCCTGGTACTCTGCCAGGCGAATGCCTCGTGGAAAAGAACCACTACCTAAAATCCTAATCAATCTGCTTTGGCATGTGATGATGATGAATGACCATGCTGGCCATTGGCCTCCGAGTTGGGGGGTTCTGCCGTAAGCGCCACGCTTAGCAAGCGAAATGGCGATCGCAAAAATTTTACTTTAATTGAAACCCCTAAAAACAGTGGTAATAAAAACGATGTTCATGCAGGCGAAGTGAAGCCCCGGGCAAAAATTGGTTTTCAATTCAATTCAATACATTTATTCAAAATAGGTGCAAAATACACTCTTTCTGATAGTCATAAAATAATAATAACAATGTAATTTGTGACGAATCAAGAAATAAACAATCATTAGTTAATAACGTCAAAATTAAATCCTTGATATAAACCAGATTATGTCATTAGAACATGAAAACAATATGACACGAAAAGTTATACATAAAAATCATTGAACGCATTTAACAAGAGTAGGCTAGTTCACACGGACAGCACTCGGAGTATAACGCGAGAGTCAGCTATCGCTCTTACATCAACCATATTAGAGGCAAAGGAACGACCCGGCTGCCGATGCGTCACCATCCGCACGAATATTTAAACGATCAATTTAATCCTTACTAATATAATAAATGTGAAAATGTGTTTGTTTGTATGTTTGTTTGTTACCTTTTCACGCTTCAACACCTTGACCAATCTTGATGAAATTTGGCATGCAGGTGGCCTGACATAGGCTACTTTTTATCCCGTGAAAATAGCATAGTCCGATGCAGTTCCTGATCTTTTTTTTGTTCATTTCTGTAACATCGCAACGGAACAATGGATTGTTGTGATTTTTTGCATAAAGATTATTGAGGGAGTGGGAAATGACATATACTGCTAATCAGAATAGCCCGATGTGGGATAGGGATCTGGAGAAAAGTAATATCCACGTTCGCTCTCAAAGACAGTCATAAAAACGATTTACATGCGGGCGAAGCCGCGGACAAAAGCTAGTTTTGTAATAATTTTCTATTCGGGGTACTGTATATGTTTGGGATAATAGGTATTAAGTACCCTAGGTACAGTACAAACTTGTACTATGTCTGGACAGTGAAACTGGGGTACTGTATAAGTTCGGGATAATAGGTATTAAGTACCCTAGATATAGTACAAACATGTACTATGCCTGGACAGAGAAAAGATGGGAAAGTGACATAAGAGATAGACTTACCCAGTTATTGATTTCACTTGCAGTCTTCGCGTTATCCTCAAAGTCAACTTCTCCAAACTCTGTGTCAAATAGTTCTGCATCTTTCTTCATCGTAGGAAGTAGTTCCAGACCCTCTTGAAGGTATATCTTGTTGGCTATATTCAGAGACCTCGAGGATTTTAATGACGAGGATAGGGATTCAAATGATGTGCGCACCTGGAATTAATATTTTTTGTAGGTGCAAATTGTGGATAACTATCGTATCTGTGACGTACTAAGGTATTTGTGGATGTGAAAACTTCTTTGTGAACGCGTTGGTAGAGGAAAATATTATAGGTTCGCGTTGCATGCTAATGTGTTAACCGTAGATATACAGGGTGACTTTTAATTAGTCCTTGATAGCAAAGATATGAATGTACTCGTAATTGCAAACAAATTTCCCAAAGAACCTACGAGTATATGTAAAATATGAAAAAAAATATATTTGGTTCTTTATACATTTTTGCCGATTTGATGAGTTATTATGTATCGAGGACCGAATTTTTTTTTTCTGATTTTACATATAGTTTCTTTGGGCGAGTTGTTTGTAATCACGAGTACAACGTGCATATCTATTGTTATCAAGAACTAATTAAAAGTCATACTGTATATCTGTATAGCTACTAAATGATGAAAACCACTATATGTCGTAATTTATCTAAGTCTTGCCGCCAAACAAAATTGATGTGTTCCGGTTTGAAAATAAGGTAGCCAGATCTCCTTTCCATTGGGGAATCTTGGTAAGCCCGCTTCCATCTTCGGCATCATCGTCACTTAACATCTGTTGGAATGATGCCAAGGGCTAATACCAATAGTGAATTAAAAAAAATATCTAAGTTTTTACTTCCGTCGACTGTCCTAAATGACTGATTTGAGTTTTTTTACCTTAAATATAAAAAAATATTAAAGAATAGGTAAATAAACAAAATAAACTATTCAAGGGAAATGGAGTGAGCTATGCTCGGAATTTCACTACGCGATCGAATCAGATATAAGGAGAACCAAAGTAACTGACGTAGCTCACAGAATCGCTAAACTGGAGTGGCAGTGGGCAGGGCACATAGCTCGTAGAACAGACGGCCATTGAGGCGGTAAAGTTCTCGTGTGGTGACCGCGCACCGGAAAGACGTAGCGTATGCACGCCTCCCACGCGGTGGACCCACGACCTGGTGAGGATCGCGGGAGGTCGCTGGATGCGGGCAGCGCAGGGCCGGTCGTAGTGGAAATCCTTGGCCTTTGTACAGCAGTGGACGTCTTTCGGCTGATATGATGATGATTATTAAACTATTTAAACATTTTTAAAAACATAACTAGCTAATTCTTGCACACTCGTTTCCAATAGGTTAATTATGTTTCGAAAACTATTGTTTATTGCATTTATCGGTATGTGAGGATATGAAAGTACTTACAGTATTATCATCAGGGAACCCGAGTCCTTCCAGCATCTCAGTATGAGTGGCTCCGGTAGCGCCCAGGGCAGCCAGCGCCAAAGTGAACTCTGCCGATAGGGGCGAAGCCACCACGCTTTTAGTCTGGTCCATCTCCTGCGTGAAGGTTTATTATTATTTATGTTCAAATACGAAAATTGGTATCAAGGGTTTAACCTTCGCACACAAATTCACACATTAAAATATGCGTAGTGTTTAAATACATATTTACACATAAAACATTACATTCAATTATTTTTACCGAAAATAATCACTTATTTGTATATCAGTTTCATCATATCAGCTCATATACGTCCCCACCGAGGGGCTCGAGCCTACCCTGAGTTGGGGCGATCGGGCCTTAGTCGACCACGTGGGCCAATGTATGTTGGTCGACTCCACACACAACCTTTCTTCGTAGGCCACGATGTTTTCCTTCACGTACATTTATCTAAATATAAATCTAAATTCGAAATCACATTGGTACGTGGCGGGATTCAAACCACGACCTCCCGGACAGGAGGCGGCGGCTTTAATGTACAACTACAAATTAGGTTTTGCGGAATTTCATTTTTATAAATAGAAAACCCGGAAAAGTATGAGTTACAAATCAAATCAGTCACAATAAATTTTCCAAAAAAAAAGATAAAAAAAAATATGTTTTACCTGTAGAAATTTTGCTGAAAATTTCAATATGGTTGGAGCAACGACGGTAGTATCCATTTTGTTTTCGAAATAAAACTTGTGAAAATTATAAATACGTAAGTAATTTTTTTTGTGAAGTGATCGCGAATGGCGGCACGTGTTTTTAACACGAAAGTCTGCACCAAACTGAGCTAGGGCTAGCTAGCTTGCTAAGTCGAGGTCGAGTTCGGTTGCATTTATACAGAAAGGATGAATCATTCTCGTGTTTATTTATCATGGATTTCCCTCCCAGCGGACATGGCGTTCAGTAGCACACACAATTCTCCAAAATAACCATATATTAAAAAAAATACACATATTGGTAAATATATACACTAATTCCACATAAATTAAATAAAAATGCGTTTATAATTTGTCAGCGATCAGTTTCGAACACCATCTTCAGGCAGACTCGAAACCGGTTGCTGACAAAATAAAAACGCAGTTTTATTTACTTTATGTGGAATTAGTGTAGATAAATACCAATATGTGTGATATAAAGTTCCACCAAGAACCTACAATCAAAAGTATCAACTATAAAAAAAAAGGTTCAGTACGCGCATTTTATTAAATTAGTTTTCCTTGCCCTATTTTCCTGTTAACATATTTCAGTACAGTAAACCTTTAAAACCATACCACACGCTAGACACTTCATACAACGGGTCAGAAAAACATTTCAAAAATGGATGACGGAACAAACAAAATAGCGGCGAAATCCTATACGGTCAACAACCAAACTGTAACCAAAATCACGAGGGGGTGAGGTCGCAATCTAGAGAGCGGTAGGGAGTATCCGTACTGTATGTTAGTACTAATATGTATACTTTGACCATACATAGCTACAATCTTAATTTACTACGAAACGACATCGGTAGGTGCAATTTTTCCCGTTTTCTTTTCATTTTCCCGTTCGGCAACATCGCGTTCATAACAAACACATTTCTCCAAACGAGCCATATCTTAAAAATTAAAACTATAAGTTCGGTGGGCGTATTTTATTAAATTCATTTTCCTGTTATTAACATATTTTAGTACTATAACATTAAGTCCTTTTTATATTTAGTATGAAATTACGTAACGATGCAATTTTATTGTTATTTTCCTGTTCGGTAGTATCCGCATTCCGCCTAAAACTATGTGTTGGTTGGTAGGTATCTAACTGTTTTGTTTACATTCTGTTTTAGAGTTCCGTGCCAGTCAGTATCAGACCCTTATTATTCAGCCTATGCTGTCTGTCTGTCGGACCTTGAAAGGATTGTATCTTTGGAATCATGATAGGTAACCGACCGAAATTTTCACACAATACAGGATGCTTCCAAAATATATGCCACCTCTGCAAGGGGTGTTTCTACTCGTGAAACTGAACAACTTTCCCCAAGGAACCCATAGTCGAATCGCAAAAAAGTTTTTGCTCCTCCATACTAAGTCGATCAGCTGATCGGCGAACTTAGTATGGGAAGTCATTAAGCTCCCCTTGCAGCGGTGGCATATATTTTGGAAGAATCTTATATATTTTATTATGGGGGATTTACAAAAACTTTATATTATTAAAGTGAAACTTTTATTACGTCGTCTCTCATTTTTTCGTCTGTGTGTTGCATGTCGCGTGACGGTCGCTTTCGTCTGACGGTATGATCGTTTCGTCCTCTGTACCGTAGCGAGAGCAGCCATGATCGTTTCGTCCTCTGTAAAGTTGCACTTTTACCGTGGTTTCATAAAACCTCACACTTACTTTTTTTAATTTAAAGAATTTATAAATAATAATTTATAATAATTTGTCGCGCTTGTGACTCAGGTTTTAGGGTTTCGTACCATAAAAGGTAAAATGGGAACCATTATAGAATCACTCGCGTGTCTGTTTGTCCGTCCGTCCGTCCGTGCGTCATAGCCAATTTGCTCCGAAACTACTGGAACGATTGAGTTGAAATTTGGTACACATGTAAGTCGGTGACCCAAAGACATACGCGTAACGTAAATAAATCAATTTTAAACATAGGGTCCACTTTTGGGGGGTAAATTAAACAATTTAATAAAAAAAGTTTTGCAAACTATATTGTGTGACGTAATAACAATAAGAAAATCTAATTCCGTTCTTTTAAGGTTTCCTGTAATCTATGCATTTAACCTCATATACTGTGATTTTCCCTAGATTTTTGGCCTAGTAGTTTCGAAAATAAGGAGGAGGGGATGGCCAATTTTCGCCCATTTCCTTCCTCATATCAGCTCATATATACGTCCCCACCGAGGGGCTCAAGCCTACCCTGAACTAGGGCGATCGGGCAGTAGTCGACCACGCGGGCCTAGTGCGGGTTGGTCGACTTCAAACACAACCTTCGAGTTTCTTCGCGGGTGTGTGCAGGTTTCCTCACGATGTTTTACTTCACCGTTAAAGCAATCAGTAAGTGTTATAAATAAATAATTCATTTCATTTCATTTCCAACAGTGGAAGAATTTTTAAAATCGGTCCAGTAGTTTTGGAGCCTGTTCAATGCAAACAAACAAATCCATCCTCTTTATAATATTATTATTACTACCCTACGGCTGCATTGCTTGGGGCCACACTGGTCATTGCGCGGCGGCGGTGTTTATTTTCATAAATTCGTAATATCTTCTGAACGGAATGTCCGATTTAAGTAATTCAAAAGGTTATCTATAGGCATCGAAACGTTTTTGATTAAGAAATGATTTATTTCAATAAGGGTTAATACTAAGGTATGGTTCTCATTGTCTGATTTTGGTCAGTTTTTTTATTAACTTTGAAAATGTAAAAAGTGGTTATAGTGAAATAACTACAATAGCTGGACATATAGTATCGCGAAGTTCTTTGTAGGTATTGATATGATCTCTAATATTGTAGAACATTTTGTTGTTCTATCATCAACAGTTTCCGTAGCGTATGCGATGAAAGAAATTTTTAAGCAATTTTTTTACACCTTGGTTCACGTTACTGAAGTTTTTTCAAGGATCCCTTATTTTTTATTGTTGCTGACCAGTATTATTCGACCAAATCTAAGAAAAATCAGTTTGTATGAATCTTTATCTCTAGCTAGTTGAATATTTTTTTACAAATGCAGTGTGAGTGAATGGGAATGGAGTTCTGTTTAGTAGGTCAGTTAGTTTGTGGGATATTTTGTCATTTGTGTACTTTATTTATTTAGAATGATGCTTGATTGTAATAATTTGATTACATGGTGTGAAAATATGTTATAAGTTGTATAGAAATATCTAGTGATGTGATATTATACAATGTGATCACTGAATTATAGATTGAGATTGACTTAATATTGGTTGCTAAATGAGATTGTTTCTCGGACAAAAGCATAACTCCTGTATTTTATTCTGTAAGTTACCTACCAAGTAGCCACTGTTCATGCAGTAAATATCTAACAAACATTTCGTAACCAGTATCGCCTGTGTGATTCAACCCTACCTGTATTCTTGCCTATAGATACGTCAGGTGTATATATGTATATCATTTCTCGCTCGTTTGTATGGAGTGTCCGGGTGTGATCTTACTATGATGTGTACCATCTTTCCTTTCGCTTTGCGTTTTGCTTTCAGTCGCGAAGGCTAAGGAACTTGACCATGCCGCTTAATGCGAAGTCGGAGGCCGAGCTCCGCGTAGGGCAAAGCCCGGAGCGTGCCCTGCGAGGCCGGAGGCCAGAAGGCCCGAAGGTTTTTTTTTACTTACAAATGTTACATATCATATGCGACTACTATAAGGCTCGCTCTTATTTTTATTATCTGTAGCCGCGCATTTACCGCATTTCAGTCTCTGCTTCCTGGGCTATGTGCACGGTGTACTTTTAATACATATATTTTCTACCTACGCTACGAGTAAACTGTAATTTAGGTAGAAAATACACGATTGACCATTCTGTTTGTATAGTATGACTTATTCTTTGGCACATTTACCACTTTTACTTACATGTTTTTGTTTCTATTGCAGGTAAGCACCTTGAAATTAGTCTTGCTTGACTTCGGGTGAAAAAAAGAGGTATGGATAATATGACTGTACTTTTTAAAACAGACTGGACAAGTAACGCATATGCAAAGACTATTAAAGGAGAACGGCAAAGTGGGTCCCCACCAAGTTAGACTTCCACAGATGGTAGACTTATTATGCCAGTTTTTTGGACACAAATACTAAAATTACTGCTATTTCCGGGATTTTTTATTCCTAGTTGTTGGGAGTAATTTAATAATTACTGCTTAACTTTGATAAAAAACGATTAAACATGACCAAATTTTTAATAAGTTTATAGTTAGAGACTAACAAAGGGACACTTTATATATTCTATGCTAAGTTCTATTGTCACTGCACTTGTCTTCTAATATAATGTGTTTATTAGGCGAGGCACTAGAGAAGCGGAGAAACCCTTTTGCTAGATCAATTTTTTTTAGTAATTACTACCAAATATCGGTCTTGCAAAAAAAATATTGGACATACTTAAGGATATTGTCTGAGGAACGTGCTTATATGTTACACGATAGTGTGTACTTTAGTCGATCATAAAAAATCCCAAAAACAGGTTTAAAACGTCTAAAACAAGTCTAAAACGAATTGTTTATTAATAAAATTTCTAAATTTGCACATAGTTATTACATGGAGATATTTATTTTTAAGTGCTACAGAGAATCTGCTAAATTTTAGTTTTTAAATTGAAGTCTTAAGAGAATAACAACGTAAAACATTGAAAAAGTGCAAAAGTGTGGTTATTGTCTTGACTCTTTACACGTATAGGAAAAAACAGAGACAACTGTTTTACAAATGGCTCGCCTTTCTTATCTATTAACCGTTACTTGATATTTCTAATCCCGAGTTATAGAATGTAACTGTGATAACTTTTTTTCTATTGTCTATCCAATACCTACTAAATGCAATCATTTAATCCCGTGGGTATGGGTAAGCTTATGTAGGATCCCCAAGATGTATGCCATTCTTAACTTAAACTTCGCCATTCTTTATTGCGATGTATTTTACCCGACTGCGCCAGAAGAAGGGTTATGTTTTTCGAGTGTATGTAATTATGTATATTTATTTCTTTCTTTGGCACGCTGTGTAGCCTAAACGGCTTAATGAATTTTGGAGTGCGAGGTTTCGTTATGATCCCGTGAGTAACATAGGCTACATTTTTACCTGACAGAATAAACAAGAGGGGTTACGATTTTATGCAGTTGGGTTTTATATTTTTTTATTAATTCGTGTAGCTGTTCGTTTTAAAATCTCAATCTAAATGTAGGCATCTCAGCTACACAGGGTTTAACATAAAGGTGCAGTCAGGGTGTAAAAAAGGGGTTAAGATTTTATGCAGTCGGGTTTTTCATATTTATTAATTCGTTTAGCTATTCGTTTTAAAATCTCAATCTAAATGTAGGTATCTCAGCTACACAGGGTTTAACATAAAGGTGCAGTCAGGGTGTAAAAAAGGGGTTAAGATTTTATGCAGTCGGGTTTTTCATATTTATTGATTCGTTTAGCTATTCGTTTTAAAATCTCAATCTAAATGTAGGTATCTCAGCTACACAGGGTGTAACATAAAGGTGCAGTCAGGGTGTAAAAAAAGGGGTTAAGATTTTATGCAGTCGGGTTTTTAATTTTTTATTAATTCGTGTAGCTATTCGTTTTAAAATCTCAATCTAAATGTAAGGTATCTCAGCTACACAGGGTGTAACATAAAGGTGCATTTAGGGTGTAAAAAAAGGGGTTAAGATTTTATGCAGTCGGGTTTTTAAATTTTTATTAATTCGTGTAGCTGTTCGTTTGAAAATCTCCATCTAAATGTAGGCATCTCAGCTACACAGGGTTTAACATAAAGGTGCAGTCAGGGTGTAAAAAAGGGGTTTAAATTTTATGCAGTCGTGTTTTTAATTTTTTATTAATTCGTGTAGCTGTTCGTTTTAAAATCTCAATCTAAATGTAAGGTATCTCAGCTACACAGGGTGTAACACAAAGGTGCAGTCAGGGTGTAAAAAAAGGGGTTAAGATTTTATGCAGTCGGGTTTTTAATTTTTTATTAATTCGTTTAGCTATTCGTTTTAAAATCTCAATCTAAATGTAGGTATCTCAGCTACACAGGGTGTAACACAAAGGTGCAGTCAGGGTGTAAAAAAGGGGTTAAGATTGTATGCAGTCGGGTTTTTAATTTTTTATTAATTCGTTTAGCTATTCGTTTTAAAATCTCAATCTAAATGTAGGTATCTCAGCTACACAGGGTGTAACATAAAGGTGCAGTCAGGGTGTAAAAAAGGGGTTAAGATTTTATGCAGTCGGGTTTTTAATTTTTTATTAATTCGTGTAGCTGTTCGTTTTAAAATCTCCATCTAAATGTAGGTATCTCAGCTACACAGGGTGTAACATAAAGGTGCAGTCAGGGTGTAAAAAAAGGGGTTAAGATTTTATGCAGTCGGGTTTTTAATTTTTTATTAATTCGTTTAACTATTCGTTTTAAAATCTCAATCTAAATGTAGGCATCTCAGCTAAACAGGGTGTAACATAAAGGTGCAGTCAGGGTGTAAAAAAGGGTTTAAGATTTTATGCAGTCGGGTTTTTAATTTTTTATTAATTCGTTTAACTATGCGTTTTAAAATCTCAATCTAAATGTAGGCATCTCAGCTACACAGGGTGTATCATAAAGGTGCAGTCAGGTTTTAAAAAAGGGGTCCCAGCATATTTCCTCTTCTCTTCTCAAGAAAGGTGATTAAAAAAAAATCTGGCAATATTTGAACCGTGGCTGCTACTCACCATACTGATCAACTTTCCCTAAGAAATCCATAGTTAATTCATAAAAAAATTTTGGACTTCCTATCCAAAGTTGACTAATTAGCTGATCATTTTGTATGGGAAGTCCAATTTTTTTTGCTATTTGGTTATAGGTTTCTTGGGGAAAGTTGTTCAGTATGACGAGTAGCAGCCGCAGTTAAAATATTGCCAGACATTTTTTTATTACCCGGTATATTGTTCGAAGTTACCCTTTATGAAAGCTAATGCAGGAGTGGATGTTGAAATAAAACAAAATATTGTCGTTGAAATAAAACAAAATATTGTATTTTTTAATATTTATCATTTTGAATTAAATAAATTAATAAAAAACTAAGAATAAATTTCCAAGAAAAAATCCTTAATTTTGATATATTATTTTTTATTATATTCATCAAATATACAAGATACAGGAGAGGATGGTGAAATAAAAAAAAATTATTGTCGACCTGCTTTTTTTTAATAGTTATCATTTTTAAATTAATTAAATAAATAAAAAACTAAGCATAGATTTCCAAGATTTTTTTTTTATTATAGTCATCAAATATACAGTATAGATATACATATATCATTTTCGATTTACTAAATAAAAAACTGAACATAAATTTTTAACATGAATCCCTTAATTTCGATGTTTTTTTAAAACATTTCCATGAGATATCCAGGATTTATAAATAAAAAACGTTTAACATTTACGTACACATTCACGTACATAAGGTGTAACAAAGTTAGCTGAAACTATTTTAACTGGTGCTTCTACCCATGGAACTGAACAACTTTTCCCATGAAACCCATAGTCAAATCGCAAAAAAAAATTTCGCTCTCCCGTACTAACTCGATCAGCTTATCAGCCAACTTAGTATGGGAAGTTCAAATTTTTTTTTTGCGATTTGACTATGGGTTTCATGGGAAAAGTTGTTCAGTTCCATGGGTAGAAGCACCAGTTAAAATAGTTTCAGCTAATTTTGTTAGACCTTATATACAGAATTATCATAAGAATGGTGGTGACAACAGAAAATAAAAATAATTACAAAAATCCACTTTCCAAAAAAATCTAGCCCCATACAAAGAACTACAAACAAAGAATATATAAAGTAATAAAAATTGTACCGATTTTTCGTAAACTTGAAAGTTATTTACGATAACAATAAAACTGGTTATTAAAGTGCACTGTTTCGGTTATCTGTTTCTTCATCATAATATCAGCTTATATACGTCCCAACTGGGGGGCTAGAGCCTACCATAGGGCCTTAGTCGGACACGCGGGCCCAGTGCGGGTTGGTCGACTTCACACACAACATTCGAGTTTCTTCGCGTGCGTGTGCAGGTATCACGATGTTTTTATTCACCGTAACATTTTACATCTGTACCGTTTATATTACATCTGTTTCTTACTCGCACTCTGTGAAATCTATTTTTTATTCTTGAATTTGTCCGTTTTGACATCTGGTGCACTCTTCTTCCCTTATCGTGTGGTATAATTACTGTGCTATCCAAGGGATAGACGGCGATTGCCTGGTGTTGCACTTAGCATCACCCGCGGTCACGTGTAGGGCATTTTAAATGTACTCCTACGGACGTGTGCAACGCAACCTTTCATACACACGTAGAATCAGATGTGCAGGGGTTTCCTCACGATGTTTTTCTTCACCGTTAAAACAATCGGTAAGTAGCTATATGGACGTAAGCTTCGAAAGACTTATTGGTATTTTCCCGACTCGTTACCGTTGAGCCACTGACGTGTAATAGCATAGCAATGGACAGCTAGAATTTCTCGTATCTTAATCTTCTTTTTATTAGTTAAAAACAAGCCGGAAGTAGCACACGTCTCACCCCATAGATTTCAAAGATTTTAACAAATTTTGCATCTCACACCATCTATCGTTAAATTCCTCCATGGTGCTAAGTGGGGCTGTTTCATCCCCTCGGTAGGCGCCGACAATGATCGGTATGTCATCCGACCCGAAGACTATGTATGCGAACGGGTGAACCGCGGTGAAAAATGGTCGCCTTCTTAACTTTGACAACTTAATCTTTGCTGCAACAATATACATTTTTATGTTAACTTGACAATATCTTTGTTTTGCACAAGAACAAAGGTTGGCAATGAAAGACCGGCCAAGTGCGAGTCGGAATCACGCACTAAGGGTTCCGTACCGTAAGGGTCACCACACGAGTACAACAATTATACGATTAAGATATCAACGAAAGAGACGGAAAATTTATGTTTTTTTATTTAGTTCGGGATCCTTACCGCGAGTACGACTCGCCTTTGGTCGGTATCTATTTTTTTTTTTTTTTTAGGTTGTGCACTATAATCACACCAAGTTTGAAACTAGTACCTTTGTGTTACCGGTTACGAAGGATGAAAAACAAACCGGAAAACTCTTTACTTTTTTATTTCTACTATTTGTTAGCAAATCGGCCGTAATGACAAATACTCTCTAAAAAATTCAGCCGGATAACCACTACGGTTCAAAATATACATACATTTTTTTTAAATGTTGGACGGACGGACAGACAGACAGCGCAGGCTTAGTAATAGGGTCTCGTTTCCCTTTGGGTACGTAACCCTATAAATACTAAATCTTTGGTTGCTTTTAGTACAAATAAATAAGATCGTCATATCACCAGACGTCCGCTGCTGGACAAAGGCCTACTTGGTGGTTTCCACGCGAACGTCCTGCGCTGCCCGCATCTAGCGGCTTCCCGCGACTTTTACCAGGTCGTCGTTCTACCGCGTGGGAGGCCTGCCTACGCTACGTCATAATTAATTAAAATTAAAAAGATCATCAGTTGGGAAATACTTACGTATGTTAGCAGCAGCGGCCTCACAGCCTTCCTCGTTCACGTCGATATAGGCTTTTTGAATGGCCTTGGAAACCCTCAGTGGCCAATGGTATCTCGAAATCTCCTTAAAGCCATCTTTGAACATCGCTGTCATACCAATCTGAAATAAAATCCCACTTCAGCATTGAGCGAATGACCAGCGGCGTTGCCCGCGCAGATCCCGCTTTTTTGCTGTTCCCGTGGTAATTTTTAAAAACCTTTGTTAGCGGATGCCTATGTCATAATTTATATCTGTATGTTAAATTTCAGCCCGATCCGACCAGTGGTTTGTGCTGTGCGTTGATAATCAGAGAGGACTTTTATAAGAATAATATACAGAGTGTTACAAAATTGGTATACGACCCGTTAACTGGGGGTTCTACTCATCATACTGAACAACTTTCCCCAAGGAACCCATAGTCGATTCTCAAAAAAATAATTGCACCCTCCATACAAAAATACACAAAATTGGCCGATCAGCTGATCGATTTGTATCTTCTTATTTCTCCTGACCATTGTCCCAATTTATTTGGGGTCGGCCCTCCTAGTACTTCTGCGCCACACCGCACGGTCGTGGGTTGTCTTCTCATTTGTGTTAGTACTCTTAAGGTCATTTTTTATTGTCTGCAACTAGGTCATTGGTGGTCTCCCGCGGTCTCTTTTACTCTCTTCCATGTTTATTACTTCTTTAGTCATATGGTCATCATCCCTTCTCATTACGTGTCCGTACCAGCGCAGACGGTTCTCCCTGAGTTTTTCCTGTACCTACGCGACCTTTAAAGAGCCTCGAACATATTCATTCCGGATTTTATCCATTCTAGAAACACCGCCGGTCCACCGTAGCATCCTCATTTCGGTAACGTGAATCCTCTGTTCATCCACCTTTCTCATCGGCCAGCACTCTGACCCATACAGTAGGGCTGGTCTTACTGCTCTTTTATATACAGTTTGATCGGCATTCTAAGGTCACACAGGACACCAGACAGGGATTTCCATTTCAACCAAGCTGTTGGATTCTACTCTGTAATCTCTCAACCCTTTCTTCTCCGAGGACTCTTGCCACGCTATCAAGTCTGTCTGTACCTCTACCAGCGATTCAGCTATAAGAACCACATCATTAGCATATAACAGTGACCACGGTGCTGTTTTTTTATGTCTGCAGTGATATAATCTATTACTAGGTTGAATAAAAGGGGGCTTAGTGACGAGCCTTGATGGACACCCACCTTGACCTCGAATGGTTTACTTGTTCCAGCTGGACTGACCACTCTTGCTGGTACATTATGATATAGGTCTTTCAGGAGTGCAGCAATATGTTCTGGAACTTTTTGTGCTCTAAGTGCCTGCCATATGAGCTCTCTTGGGATCCGGTCAAAAGCCTTTTCGTGGTCGATGAAGATGAGATGAAGATCTTGTTTGCGAGTTTTATATTTCTCCATTAAAATTTTACCGAGTGAATCGCGTCCATAGTTCCTACGCCGCTGGTGAATCCGCACTGATTCGGAGTTATATTTGTTATGTTTGTTAACCTTTTTACGAGGACACATTCCCAGATCTTAAGGGTGTGAAAGGTTAGTTTAATTCCTCTATAATTTCCGCAATCCGCCACGTCTCCTTTATTTTTATATAAAACGGTATCAGATTGCTGGATCTCCACATATCAGGTACTTTTTTAGTTATAAGGATTTCGTTGATTGAACAGCTTTGTCAACCATGCTATTCCCATGTCACTCAAGTTTTTCCACAATTCGGCTGGGATTTCATCCGGTCCGGTAGCTTTTTATTTTTCATTTTCCGGATAGCTGTTTTAACTTCTCGGGGTGAAATTGCGTGTATCGTAATTGCGTGATCGATTTTTATGAAGAGTTAAATATTTTTATTGCAATTTAGAATAAAAGTTGTTCAGTATGATGAGTAGAAGCCCCGGTTAACGGAACTTACCCCAATTTTGTTACACCCTATATACGTATATACGTTATTTGCATGCATATACGTTATAGGCGTTATTATATGTATATACGTTGATTGCTTAGAGTATAGTACAAAAATATATTATTAATTTATTTATTTTCCTTAATTAGATCTTCGAGCATGTAGTTTTTATTTAAATTTTTGTTAAATAATAATAATTTTTAATTTCAATTATGAACTGTTGTTCACTCAATGACATACCTACTGGGATATCAACAAACCTTACACATTTAGTTTTCTATCAATTGTTTAGTTTTAGAATGGATTATGTCACAAAATTAGTACCTACTGCAAAGACACTGAAAAACTATGGAGTGAGCCCTGCTATTTCAAATATTTTTAGAACAAAATTTCGTTTTTGGCTGATGATAAAAAGCTTCTCAAATGACTAGTAATTCAAATACCCTGTTTAATAGCTCAAAGAGAGGTAAGCGAGCTCAGTCTAGAAAGCCAAACAAGAACACGACGATAGACAACCCATGTTAGGATGCTCGTCCTTGGCTAAAAAGCCGTTAGAACCGTCTAGCCACTGCATTGTAGCAAAGCTACAAGATTACCCGCTTACGGTTAAACCCTGTTTGTAGAAAAAGACATTCCAATACACAGAAAGCTATCTCACAACGAAAAGCTCTCCCCCGGGTAATGACTTGACGTGTTCTATTTGGTATGCTCTGAATAGACTGCGGACTCAAGTTGGCCGATGTAGGGATATTATGTGCCGGAAAAGAGTGTCCATGTGGAGTCAGTCCACAAACTATGACACACTTATTGGCTTGCCCCGAGTACCTGGCACCTGCACACTGGAAGACCTCTGGGGGGTCACTAAAAGTGGCACACGCATGGCTACCTACTGGCCCAGTTAAATTTATGTGACCATACATAGAGCGTCGTAAGAGCGTCGGTGGCGTCTTGGTTAGGACCGCTACCTCCTGTCCGGGAGTTCGAATTTCGATTTCATATGTACGTTTATTTGACGCTCTTACGGTGAAGGAAAACATCGTGAGGAAACCTGCACACGCCTGCGAAGAAATTCGAAGGTTGTGTGTGAAGTCGACCAACCCGCACTGGGCCTGCGTGGTCGACTAAGGCCCGATCGCCCTTATTCATGGTAGGCTCGAGCTCCTTGGTGGGCTCATATAGCTGATATGATGATAACCATACATACAAACCATCGATTCGAAAAGAGGAAGAATTTAAACCAGAAATCAATTGCTCTTACTTTTTTCAATACTTCAGTGAGGTCGATAGTAGTCTCAATCTTGAATTTCGGAATATCTATGTGGATTTTCTTCTCTCGCAATTTTCTGAAGTCCGATAGAAGATCATGACCCTCGGCTAGCTTCTCAAAAACATATTGAAATCCATCGAATTGTCCCGGTAGGATGATAACCATTTTAGCTTTTGACCTTGTGTATGGAAGAATCAGAATCTAGAAAAATTTGACAAAACTAGTAATTTGTATTTTTCAATACAGTTGCTGCAAATGTTTTATTTTACCCAAAATCGATCGGTACAGCGCACCAAGCACATCAATGCCTCCATCAAGATGATCATGTCCTCATTTAATAATTACAGTTTTAAATTAAGATAAATTAAAGGTAGACAGGACATCATCATATCAGCTCATATGTACGTCCCCACCGAGGGGCTCGAGCCTACTCTGAATTAGGGCGATCGGGCCTTAGTCGACCACGCGGGTTAGTCAACTGTACACACAACCTTCGAGTTTCTTCGCAGACGTGTGCAGGTTTCCTCAAGATGTTTTCCTTCACCGTAAAATTAAAGATAGACAGGTAAGAGCTTTTATTGTTACCACTGCGATTACACGCTACATAAAAGAAAATTAACAAAAATAAAATAAAAACGACAATAACACAAAAATAGAAACAAAAATTTTATTTTATACTTTACCTAAATTAATAAAATTCTTACTTCACTCGCCTACAATAGTTACTTATGATACCAGATTCCATATTTATGTCATCCAGACTAAACGTTTATGCAAAATTTCAGCACAATCGGAAATCGGGAAGTGGTTCATCTTCCAAGATTGGACCCAAACTAACAACACAAGCTTGTAAAAAGAAAAATATGTTATTATAGTTACTGTGTGTTGTGTACTAAACTGCATTACCTCAAATCTGATTTCTCACAACTGTATTGAAAAAAAAAACCCGTTAAAGTGCGAGTCAGAACCGCGCACAAAGGGTTCCGTACCATCATACTAGATGGCGCTAGTTTCTTCACGTTAAAAAAAAAAAAAACGTTTTGTGTATGGTGACTTTCACTTTTTTCTAATTTTTAGTATTTGTTGTTATAGCGGCAACAGAAATACATCATTTGTAAAAATTCCAACTGTCTAGCTATCACGGTTCATGAAATAGAGCCTGGTGACAGACGGAGAGACAGACAGACGGACGGACAGCGGGGTCTTAGTAATAGGGTCCCGTTTTTACACTTTGGATACGGAACCCTAAAAACCGTGATACACGGGTGCCAAATTCGTGAAGATGGTAAGCCCTCGCCCTAACTTACAAAATGTCACTCGTTTACAATTTACTGTCTTGCCGGTCGAGTATTAACATTTAAATACACATTTGTACGCGAGTGAAGTAAGAACTTTACTATTATAGGGAAAATTATAAAAGAAAATTAATTTAGCATACCTAATAGTAGGTTAACCTTGTGGACCGACGACCTGGTGAGGGTTTTCCGCTGATATGATGGTAGTAAGTCGGTGGCGTAATGGCTAAGGCTGCTAGCTCATGTCCGACAGGTCGAGGTTCGAGTTCTGACCGTACCAATGTGTTTTCGAATTTGGATTGATATGTACGTTTATCCGACGCTTTTACGGTAAAAGAAAACATTGTAAGGGACACTTTGCACACGCAGGTTGTGTGTGAGGTCGACCAATCCGCACTGGGCCCGCGTGGTCGACTATGACCAGATCGCCCTAATTCAGGGTAGGCTCGAGCCACTCGGTGGGGACACATATGAGCTGATATGATGATGATGATGGTAGTAAACCTTACTTCAGATCGGAGCCCCCTGCTCCATCCATGCCTGAAACGTTCATCTTCGTGGTAGTACATCATCGGCACGGTGATGACCTTCGTGGAGTTCACCCGGAAAGGCTCGCTCCGCGTGTCCTTGGGTTTGAACCGGTAACGCCAACAACCCTGTATGATGAAAGTAGTCACGTATGCAGTCCTTCGATTTCACAAGATGATGGCATAATTGAGTGTGAACCCTACAGTGATCGCGCATATGATCATACCATAAGAGGTCGCGCTGATGACAGGCGTCATCCATTGAAATGAATTGTTTATTTCGCTTTAAACATGGTAATATAAGATGTTAGATTCTACAATATAAAGTTTCTCATGTTTAGCTTATGAGAAGCATGCAAAATTATATACATATTTTTAATAGCATTATTATCACACCAAAATATTTATAGATGTCAAGTCATATTCTACATTATTAATCGTATTTTTGTCAAACTTAAAATAATAATTAAATTATATGAAAGATCGGTTAATGAATGTGATAATAGATTCATGTCATTAATTAAATTATAGCCTAATATTTTATTCATAGTCGAGTTGGTACATTATACAAAAAAGGTAAAGTATTAAATTTGTGATATTTTATAATTTAAATATTCCTTTACAGAATAAAATGCTTTCTCGACAAGCCATTCAATTAATTGTGTCTTAAATTTATTTATGGGTAAATCTTTTATTGTTGAAGGTAATTTATTATAGATTTTTATAGCCATGGGGTAACATTTCCTCGTATACAGCTCTGTCTTAGCTTTGCTTACAATGATTTATAATAATATTATCAGTATTTAGTTTGTATTCATTTATTTAATATAACAAAAATTAAACTACTTACATAATAGAACAAAACAAATTATAAAAAAAAACCGTTTTTTTAACAAATTTGGAACTAGCCAAATGTTTCATCATGCTCATCGCGACATCATAGAGAAACTCAACGCAAAATTTAACTCCACCTGCAATTTCTACAATTTCTAACTTCTCCTGATTTACAGCTACGGACGTGTGCAACGCGACCTTCAAACACATCTGGAATCAGATGTACATACATTGTACAGGTTTCCTCACGATGCTTTCCTTCACCGTTATAAGTTTCGAAAAACTCATTGGTACGCTGGCCGTCCGGATTTGAACCCGAGACCTCTGGTTAGGAGGACCGAGTTGATTACCGGTTGAGCCACCGACGCTGTCACACCTGGTGCAAAACCACAGTTTATAGAGCCTAGGTACTAAATATGTATTGCTATGCGGTGCTGCTTCAGAATAGTACCAACCCATTTCTTCTCGAGGGTATCCTAAGAGTCGATTAAACTCTTAAGTGGGACGAGTACCTTTCGGATCTCGTAATTGACAACGGTTCGAGTGCCCGTAGGTAAGTAGCAAAGCCTTGTATTTTATAAACGATGTAACAAAATTGGTTTAGGTCCCGTTAACTGGGGCTTCCGCTCACCAAACTGAAAAACTTTTGTTCAACAAAAATGAAATCACAAAAAAAATGTTCACCTCTTCATACAAAGCAATCAGCTGATTGACCAATTTTGTGCATTTTTGTATGGAGCGTCGAATTTTTTTTTTGCCAATTAACTATGGATTCCTTGGGGATAATTTTCAGTAGGTATAATGAGTGGAAGCCCCAGTTAACGGATCCTAAACCATTTTTTTATACCCTGTACATACATATAAAATAAATGTCGTTAGAATGGACATTTTTATTAGCTATCCAGATTAGAAGTTTTTACAGGTTTTGTACAAAAATACTGAAACATCTTCCGATATCTGCAGCGCGGGCGAACCGACCGTACCAAAACGGCGGGCGGTAAATATAACGTATTGTATTTTATTTGTTTTCAATTCAAGACATGTAAAATAAATATACGACGATAGAAAGGAAATATTATCCTTCTTCTAGATCAGCAATATGTTTTTATAGGTTTCATACAAAAATACTGAGAAATCCTCGGAAATGCGCAGCGAGGCCGACCCCCGCTAACCCGGTGAAATTTTAATCTCCCCGCTTGAGCCACTGGTGGCGCGCTTGATGTCCCCGTTTGAAGGGCTAAGGGATCAAAAACAGGAAGATGAGCAGCAGCGAAGCTGCGTTCTTTCCTCGTACTGTGCCACCACGGTGCAAACTGCGGTCGCCATCCCGCATGCCAGGCGTGGCGATTACGGAAAAACCACAAATGTTTAGCCACACCCTGGACACTTTATACAACGGGCCAGAAATGACATTTCTCTTAAGGAATGACGGAACAAACAAAACGGCGGCGAAATCCTATTATTATTATTTATTATTATTTTTATTATTATTAGACATTTATTACAGACAACTTAGTCCATAGTTTTGTTAGTAACATAGATCTTAATTCTAGAGTTAGTAAAATACAAAAGCAAAACGTATAAAAACAAAGACTTTAATACAACAATCTGCTGGATCCATGCATCCGGACCCAGCGACCCAGCATTGGAGAGTCCCACCGGTCTACAAATACGCTCAGGATTCTGTTGGAGCTGGCACGAACGCGGCCCAGCAGTGACGCGCATCGCTTTCTTATTATAGCATGAAAGCTGTCGGTTTCCGCCTCAGCCAGCATGCCTGATGCACTGCAGAACCGCGGCAGCCCCAACAGCACCCTAAACGCACTATTATACTGGACACGCAAGTCGTTGTATACCCTTTGCGTAAACCGTACCCACAGGCTGCCAGTGTAAAAACATTGACAAAAAGCTTTAAAAAGCGTTACTTTGACTTGTTTAGTACACCGGGCGAATCTGTGGGCCAAAATATTGCATCGGACAGCCAACGACCTGCGTTCCCTTTCTATGTCCTTGTTGTCATTAAGATCCTCGGTGACCCAGTGGCCCAAATACTTAAAATGCTCTGTACGCTTCAGCGGAGTTCCATTAAGTGTAACTGGCGGTACAGTTACGTAAGTCTTGGTACCCGCCTTAAATACCATGAACTCGCTCTTCATTGCATTGTATTTGAGCCCCTGGGCCTCTGCATAGGATTCACAAATTTTTAGCAGTTTTCTCATTGCCCCAATCGATGGGCTCAGCAGAACCATGTCATCCGCGTAGCTCAAATTATTAACAGCTACTCCGTCAATATGACAACCGATATCGGCTCTGTTAAGCTCATCAATCAGGTGGTTCATATACAGGTTAAAGAGTCGGGGCGAGGTCAAGCCCCCCTGCCTCACCCCGCACTGTAGCCTGTACTCATCAGAAAGAGCGCCTGACCATCTTACACGGTTCTTTTGGTGACTGTACCAGTACTTAAACAGCACCGTGATTTCATTAGGCAAACTCGTCTCTAGTTGCAGCTTTTTCCATAGTATGTCATATGACACAGTGTCAAATGCCTTTGACAAATCCAGGAAACACGCATACACTGGTGTTTTCCTGGAGGCATAGTACTGAACAGTCTGCTTGAGACACAGGATAGCACTTTCCGTTGAAAGACCCTGCCTAAAGCCAAACTGCGCGTCGTTTAAATGCAGGTGTTCTTCCAGATGTTTGCCAAGCAGACTGTCCAGCACCTTGGCGATTATTGTAGCTAAGGAAATCGGTCTATAATTTGACAAATCAGAAGAATCGCCAGTCTTATTCTTAATAATAGGCACAACCACAGTATACATGAGATTTTTTGGCAAGTAAGAATGACCAAGACACAGCGCATAAAACATGGCAAGAACCCTGGGCAGATGGGGGCCCGCGTGCTGCAGGTGCTCGATGCTAAGCCCGTCGTGACCGGGTGACTTTCCCCTCACCATACGCTTGATTATGGAGGTTATTTCTCTAGCTGTGATCTTAACACTGCGCTCCGGAGCTGGGCTGGTCCCCCGGTCAGCCTCGGGCCCCGACTCCGCCGCCGGGCCCAATGGTGACTCCACTTTAAAATACTGACGAAATGTATTCGCTATGTCATTGGGCTCATGCACACCCGCTACACTCACGGGCAAACTCGGCTTAGGATTCAATTTCTTTGTATTTTTCCAGAATTTCGAAAATTCTTTCTTAGAATGTTGCTGAGCGATTATGTCCATTTTAATTTGTTGTTCGTTATTTTGACACCACTTGAGTCTCAACTTAAAAGTTCGCCGTGCCTCAGACATATTATCAAAATAATAGCCAGAAGATGGTTTCCCCCAAAGCACCCTATACGTTCGTCAACCAAACTGTAACCAATCTGTATCAATATGGGTGACGAGGTGGTGAGGTCGCAATCTAGAGAGCGGCAGGGAGTGTCAATACTGTATGTTAGTACTAATATATATACTTTGTTTTAGCACTGGCCGTCTTTGGCTGATGTGATGAAGGTATTATAGTTATCATTACATGCCAAAGCAGGCTTATTAGTAACTAGCTTTTTCCCGCGGCTTCGCCCGCATGGACATAGTTTTTATGACTGTCTTTAAGGGTGATTAGTAAATTATCTCGTTTCCTACTCCTCAACCATATCTGTGCAAAAAATCACAACAATCCATTGTTCCGTTGCGATGTAAAAGAAATTAACCAAAAAAAGAGTATTTTTTTACTTCCCTCAGGAACTGCATCGGATTATGCTATTTTCCCGGGATAAAAAGTAGCTTATGTCCTTCCCCGTGACAGGCTATCTGCATGCCAAATTATGTAAAGATTGGTTAAAGTGTAGAAGCGTGAAAAGGTAACAAACAAACACATTTTCAAATTTATAATATTAAGTAAGGACTGGCTTTTGCCCGCGGCTTCACCCGCATGGACATCGTTTTTACGACTGTCCTTGAAGAACTATCTATCTATCTATCTATCACTCAGGAACTATATCGGGCTATTCTGATTAGCAGTCTATGTCACTTCCAACCCCCTCAAAACCAATTCTATAGTAAAAATCAATCATTCATCAAAAATTCAAACCGTTGCTTCGTTGCGACGCTGACGCGTGCGCAAGCGTGGAAATGAGTTTTCCCCAGATCCCTGGGGAACTGTGTCAAGTACAAAAAATGTATATTTTTAACAAAAGTGGCGTAGGCTCCGTTTTATCATAGTAAAATGATATTATCTAATACTATCATAGTAATAGTTTTTAAAAGCGTCGATGGCTCAACCGGTAACGACTCGGTCCTCCTAACCAGAGCTCGGGTTCAAATCCGGACGGCCAATGTACCAATGAATTTTTCGAAACTTACCTACATATACTTTCCGATTGCTTTAACGGTGAAGTAAAACATCGCAAGGAAACCTGCACATCTGATTCCAGATGTGTATGAAGGTCGCGTTGCACACGTCCGTAGTTGTAGATCTAAATGCCCTACACGTGATGACGTGACCGCGGGCGATCCTAAGTGCAAAACCAGGCAACCGCCGCGTCGTCGTCTATCCCTTAGATAGCACGGTTAATTGTGCCACACGATAAAAATAATATTAATAGTCTTTCCTTTTACCAAAGTATATACAGGCTGACTTTTAATTAGTTCTTGATAATAAAAGATATGCATGTACTCGTGATTACAAACAACTATAAGTATGTCGAATCAGAAAAAAAAATGATTCTCGATCCATAATAAGTTATCAAATTGGCAAAAATGTATAAGGGACAAAATTCTGTTTTTCATATTGTTGTTTCTAATCACGAGTACATTGCATATCCTTTGCTATCAAGAACTAATTAAGAGTCACCCCATATACAGTATGGACACTCCCTGCCGCTCTCTAAATTGCGACCTCACCTCCTCGTAACCCAGATTGATACATATTGGTTACAGTTTGGTTGACAAAAGTATAGGATTTCGCCGACATTTTGTTTGTTCCGTCATTCCTTTTTTGAAATGTCATTTCTGGCCCGTTGTATGAAGTGTCCAGGATGTGCTTTTACTGCGGTTTTATGTTATGTATGAGGCATCTATTATCATAAAAACTCATTTACCTTGAAATGGATAGCGTTGAGAAGGACTAATCTTGTGTCCAGTTCATTTCCATCGCTAGAGTATAATTCTTTGATTTTACTGTTAGTCTTTTTCTCCACCTGAAAACCATAACAACTATATTACAGTGTAAACTCTGTATAACGTCACTCGATATAACGATTCCCTCTTTGAAATGTCAAAATTTTCTGGCTCCAGTTGGTTTACTTTAACGCTAATTTCTCTCTGTATTACGAAAACTCTCAATAACGTCACAAAATGCCCGGTCCCTTGAGTGTCGCTATATAGAGTTTACACTGTAATTCGTTCGCTTATTTAACTGCATCTTTGACAAATGCCGCGAGCCGGCAGCTACGACAATCCCACTCGTATATCTACCAGAAACGCTAAACTACCACGTTTATGATATAGCGTCCCCACTCACCGACAGCTAGGGCTGCTATTCCTGCCGATGCCGCGAGGCGAGGACAAGAACCAACCACGGTAGATCTTGCCGCTAAGCATGGCTAAGCCGCTTGTCCTAAGCGGCGACACTCCGACGGAGGGGCCGCGCTGAGTTCAATCGCGACGCCGACAGCGTTAGCGGTGGCGCAGCGGCCGGCGCGATTGAACTCAAGGCCGCCTCTTTCACAGAGTGTTTGTCGCGAGCCGTCAAAGCTGCAGCTAATTCAGCAAACGAACTTTAATAAAAAAAACTGGCTAAGTGTGAGTGACTCGCGCACCGGGAGTTCCGTACCACCACACCTTTGGGTACGGAACCCTATAGGAACATCAGCGAGTACAAACTGCAAGTTTGTGATCGCATAAAAACAATTTTATGGGACTAGCTTTTGCCCACGGCTTTGCCTGCGTGGACATCGTTTTTATGACTATATTTTAGCTTGAGTGGTACGCCAGCCGCTTTCTCCAGATCCCTCAGGAACGATATCGAGTTATTCTGATTAGCAGTCTATGTCACTTCCTACCCCACAATTATTTCTATGCAAAAAATCACGTCAATCCGTTGCTCCGTTGCGACGCCGACGTGCGCGAGCGTGGAAATGAGTTTTCCCTAGATCCCTCGGGAGCCGTGTCGGGTTATGCTAATTAGTACCTAGGTAGTCTACTGATATATCTTTTTCCACCCAAAAAATCATAACAATCCATTGCTCCAATCAACCAAAAGAGATTTTTTTCTTCAGTTTCCTCAAGAATTGTATCGGACTATGCTATTTTCACGGGATAAAAAGTAGGCTATGTGCTTCTCCATGATACAGGCTTTGTGCATGGCGTGCATACCAAATTTCGATAAGATTGGTTGAGTTGTTTAAGTGTAAAGAGGTTACAAACATACAAACTAACAAACACGTTTTCACATTTATAATATTAAGTAAAGAATATGATTTTAAAATAACGATTTTTTTAAATTTAATTGGTTAGGTCATTTACACCTCTACTAGACCGTAGACCTTAGTATTAGACAGACGGATGGACGAAAATGTGGTCCTATAAGGGTTTTGTATTTTCCTTTTGAGGTACGGAAGCCTAAAATGGGCAAGTGTGTGTCGGACCACGCATAGCTAGTGACCGGTTCCGCAGACATAATTTTGAATAATATGATCAAAGCAGTTATGGTGCTAAATCTTATCACTGTCCAAGTTAATAAAAAAAAATTGGTTGATTGAGACTCTTTGTCCCCTTCCTCATCATCATCATCATCATCATCATATCAGCCAAAAGACGTCCACTTCTAAACAAAGGCATAGGCCTCCCCCAAAGATTGTTAGGACGTCCAGTCCTGCGCTGCTCGTATCCAGCGGCTTCCCGCAACTCTCAAGGTCATCGGCCCACCGAGTGGAAGGCCTGCCTACGCTACATCTTTCCGTGGGCGGTCGCTACTCGAGAACACCCGTGTTACTAGTGAAAGGGGGTAGTCTTACCCAGTCATTGATATCGCTTTTAGTTTTCTTGCTATCCATGAAGTCAACCTCTCCAAACTCCGTGTCAAAGAACTCCGCGTATGTCTCCATCTTCGGCAGCAGTCTTTCTCCATTTTGAAGGTATATCTTGTTGGCTGATTTCAGGGTCTTTTTTAATGATTTTAATGATGCTGCAAGGAATGTAAACGATGAGCGGACCTGAAATCAAAATTATAATACAAATCGAGTCAAACTTTGTGTTCAGTACATGTTTCCTATCGCCGTTTTTAGTGTTCCGTACCCAAACGGTAAAAACAGGACCCTATTACTGAGACTTCGCTGTCCGTCTGTCCGTCTGTCACCAGGCTGTATTTCATGGAACGTGATAGTTAGACATTCCCTCTCGTATATCTACCAGATACGCTAGACTACCAGGTTTATGATATAGCGTCCACACTCACCGACAGCAAGGTCATATAATGAGGGCCGCTATTCCTGCCAACACCATAAGGTGAAGACAAGGACCAGTTACGGTAGGTCTTGCCGCCAAGACGCTTGTCCCGGTACTCTGCAAGGCGAGTGCCTCGTGATAGTTAGACAGTTGAAATTTTCAAAGATGATGTATTTCTGTTGCCGCTATCATCATATCAGCCAAAAATCTTCCACTGCTGGACAAAGGCCTCCCCCAAGGATTTCCACGACGACCGGTCCTGCGCTACCCGCATCCATCGGCTTCCCGCGATCTTCACCAGGTCGTCAGTCCACCGCGTGGGAGGCCTGCCTACGCTACGTTTTCCGGTGCGCGGTTGCCACTCGATAACTTTACTACCCTATCGGCCATCTGTTCTACGAGCTATGTGCCCTGCCCACTGCCACTTCAGTTTAGCGATTCTGTGAGCTATGTCGGTTACTTTAGTTCTCCTGCGGATCTCCTCGTTTCAGATTCGATCACGCAGAGAAACTCCGAGCATAGCACGCTCCATTGCCCTTTGGGTGATCTTGAGCCTTCTTTTAAGGCCCATAGTAAGCGACCATGTCTGAGTTCCGTAAGTCATCACTGGCAACACACGCTGGTCAAAGACGTTAGTCTTGAGACACTGCTGTATTTGGGACGTGAAGATATTGCGAAGCTTCTCGAACGCTGCCCAGCCGAGTTGGATTCGTCGATTGATCTCTTTCTTGAATTTGGACCTGCCTAGCTGGACTATATAACAATAAATACTAAAAAACAGAATAAAATGAATATTTAAGGGGCCACCTATACAACAAACGTGTTTTTTTTTTGCTTGTTTTTGCTCGATATTGATAACGGCGACCGGTAGACGCTTGAAGTATTAACAGAATATCTAGTTAAATATAAATAATTAAATTAAAATAAAGAAAATATTTAAAGTGGGCTCCCATACAACACAAGTAATTTTTTTGCTTGTTTTTCCTCGATATTGATAACAGCAATAGTAGATAAATATAAATATTATAAATATTCACAAAATATTCAGTTGTATTATTCACTTTAAAAATAATATGAAAATAAAATTAACATTTAAGGTAGGCTCCCATACAACAAACGTGACTTTTATAGATAATGGTGCGGAACCCTTCGTGCGCGAGTCCGACTCTTTTTTGGCCGGTTTTTTTAACAAATAATAAATTTTATGAATTTCTCTACGCGGTCGTATCAGAAATGAGGAGATTCGTAGGAGGAACCAAAGTAACCGACATAGCTTACCATATAATCGCTAAACTTAAGTGGCAGTGGGCAGGACACAGAACTCGTAGTCTGGTCCATTATTGAGAGTACTTACAGCATGATAATGAGGGAACCCCAGAACTTCCAGTATCTCTCGATTAGTATCTCCGGAATCACCTAGGGTCGCTAGTGCCAAAGTGAACTCCGCTAATAGAGGTGAAGCTGCCACACTTTTGGTCTGGTCAATTATTAGAGTACTTAAGGCATGGTTACGAAGGAACCCGAGGACTTCCATCCAACATCTCTCTATTAGTAGGTACCTTACAGCATGGTTATGAGGGAAACCCAGGACTTCCAGCATATCTCTATCAGTATCTCCGGAATCACCTAGGGTCGCTAGTGCCAAAGCGAACTCCATTAATAGAGTTGAAATCACCACACTTTCGGCCTGGTCCATTATTATGCTACTTCCAGCATGATAATAGGAGCCCGAGGACTTCTAACATCTCTCTATTAGCAGGTATCTCCGTAATGACCTAGGGTCGCTAGTACCCAAGTGAATTTTGCTAATAGAGGTGAAACTGCCACACTTTTGGTCTGGTCCATTATTAGAGTACTTACAGCATGATTATGAGGGAACCCGAGGACTGCAAGCATCTCTCTATTAGTATCTCCGGAATCACCTAGGGTCACTAGTGCCAAAGCAACTCCGCTAACAGAGGTGAAGCTGCCACACTTTTGATCTGATCCATTTTAGAGTACTTACATCATGATTATGAGGGAACCCGAGGGCTGCCAGCATCTCTCTATTAGTATCTCCGGAATCACCTAGGGTCGCTACTGCCCGAACTCCTCTAATAGAGGTAAAGCTGCCGCACTTTTGGCAAAGTATATATCTTTTGGTCTGGTCCATTATTAGAGTACTTACAGCATGATTATGAGGGAACCCGAGGGCTGCCAGCATCTCTCTATTAGTATCTCCGGAATCACCTAGGGTCGCTAGTGCCAAAGCGAACTCCGCTAATAAAGGTGAAGCTGCCACACTTTTGGTCTGGTCCATTTTAGAGTACTTACATCATGATTATGAGGGAACCCGAGGGCTGCCAGCATCTCTCTATTAGTATCTCCGGAATCACCTAGGGTCGCTACTGCCCGAACTCCTCTAATAGAGGTAAAGCTGCCGCACTTTTGGCAAAGTATATATCTTTTGGTCTGGTCCATTATTAGAGTACTTACAGCATGATTATGAGGGAACCCGAGGGCTGCCAGCATCTCTCTATTAGTATCTCCGGAATCACCTAGGGTCGCTAGTGCCAAAGCGAACTCCGCTAATAAAGGTGAAGCTGCCACACTTTTGGTCTGGTCCATCTCCTGCAGAGTATACAATTATGTTAATTGGAGTAGCCATTGGAGTAAACGCTTTCAAGTTGTGAATAAGAGTAAGCGACCAAGTGCGTGTCAGACAACGCATATTGTAGGGTTCTGCAGACATTAACGGAAAAGATTATAAACGTGATATTGAGCTTATTGTATTAATTATTTCTGGACTCGTGAAAGACATAGAATCTACGAACAACAATACGTTGTTCGTAGCATAGAATTCAGTCCAATTTAGTAATAAAAATAAATAAAAATCTTTGTATGAAATTTTATCTCGCTGCCACCAGCCCTAAATATAATTCTCAAGTTCGGGCCAAAATTAAAAAAAATTCTTCGAAAGAAAGGGACTCCCACTTTTTATAGTTCCAAATTCAACAATGAACCCTTAAAGTTTCGCTATAGACTAGGAGATAACGACAAATTTGGTAACGATAAGGGAAATGGATAACCTTAGATTGAGAGGATAAATGGCTGCCCTCTGATGCTAAATATGTCGGTCTGCCTGCGCAAAGTCCCTTTGTAGTTAAGAGAACCCTATTAGTTCGAGAGGATTGTCGATCCTCGAACTGTATCTATTGTTTTAGATTTTGCCTGGAATTCATATCTCGGAAACGCTTGAAGATAGCTAAATGGGACCACGTGCCAACGATTTAAATGGGGGGCGACACCATTTCTTTTTTGCTTTTTTTTGGGAATTAAAGTCCGCCATTTCTCACTTTGGCGCTCCGGCAGGGCTGTGGGGGCCTGGTCCAGAATTCCTACTACTAACGGGCGTTGCTCCATAACGCAACCGAATATTTGGTCAGTTTTTGCATTATTGTCATGAGTACAACTAGTACTTTCATTTTAAATCTTACACAGCTATTTCCCTTATTGTTTTTTTTTGGTCACGATAATTAGTTTTCCAGCCGCTTTAAGTACATAACGCAACCACTTTGCGCAGGCAGACCGTCATATTTAGCTTCAGAGGGTTGCCATTTATCCTCTCAACCTAAGATTATCCATTTCCGTTATCGTTTCCAGATTTGTCATGACCTCCTAGTACACTGAGTCTGTCTGTCCGTCTGTCCGCGGCTTAGCTCAGAGAGTATAAGTACTGGAAAGCTGTAATTTGGCATAAGTGTACATATTAATCACGCCGACAAATTGATACAATAAAATCTTTAAAAAAATTAGAGTACCTCCCCGACATGTAGTTCATATAGGTCATATCAGCCGAAGGACGTACACTGCTGGACATAGGCCTCCCCTAAGGATCTCCACGACGACCGGTTCTGCGCTGCCCGCATCCAGCGACTTCCCGCGACCTTAACCAGGTCATCGGTCCACCGAGTGGGAGGCCTGTCTATACTACGCTTTCCGGTGCGTGGTCGCCACTCGAGAACTTTACTGTCCCAACGGCCATCTGTTCTACGAGCAATGTGCCCCGCCCACTGCCACTTAAGTTTAGCTATTCTGAGAGCTATGTCGGTTACTTTGGTTCTCCTACGGATCTCCTCGTTTCTGATTCGATCACACAGAGAAACTCCGAGCATAGCACGCTCCATTGCCCTTTGGGTGACCTTGAGCCTTCTTATGAGGCCCATAGTAAGCGACCATGTTTCAGTTCCGTAAGTCATCACTGGCAACACACACTGGTCAAAGACCTTGGTCTTAAGACACTGCGGTATCTGGGACGTAGAGATATTGCACGCTTCCCGAACGCTGCCCAGCCGAGTTGGATTCGTCGATTGATCTCTTTCACGAAGTTGGACCTACCTAACTGGACTGTTTGTCCTAGGTATACATATTCGGTAACAACTTCGAGTGTAGAGCCTCCAACCTTCAGAGGAGTAGGTATGACACGGATATTTGACATAATTTTCGTCTTGTCCATGTTCATTCTAAGACCCACTTGCTGAGAGGCTCTACTGAGGCCATCGAGCATTGTGCCTAAGTCGTCCATAGTCTCAGCCATGACCACGATATCGTCAGCGAATTGAAGGTGGGTGATGTACTCGCTGTTGATATTGATGCCGAGTCCACCCCAGTCCAAAAGCTTAAAAACATCTTCCAGGGCGGCGGTGAACAGTTTCGGAGATATAACGTCTCCCTGTCTCACCCCTCGCTGCAGCTGGATAGGTTCCGAGTTTTGATCCTGGAGGCGAACCGACATGGTGGCGTTTTCATACAAACACTTCAGCACTTCGATATATCGATAGTCAATTTGGCACCGCTGGAGAGACTGTAACACAGCCCAAGTTTCGACCGAATCGAAGGCTTTCTCATAGTCCACGAACGCCAAGCATAGTGGCTGATTGTACTCTTCGGTCTTCTGTATGTTCGCAGCGTATGTATGTGGTCTATGGTGCTAAATTCTTTTCGGAAACCGGCTTGTTCAGGAGGCTGGAAGTCGTCAAACCTGCGTGCGAGACGATTCGTAATGACTTTCGAAAACAGTTTGTAGACGTGGCTAAGAAGTGAGATGGGTCTGTAGTTCTTCAGCAGGGTATTGTCGCCCTTTTTGAACAAAAGCCCGACCACACTTTTGTGCCACGCCTTAGGCGTTTGTCCCTCAAGTATAAAGGATTAAATAACTTCTGAAGAGCTTTAAGTACCGGTGTTCCACCTGCTTTCAGAAGTTCAGCCGTAATTCCATCATCACCCGGTGCCTTATTGTTTTTAAGCTGTCTAAGAGCCATTCTTATCTCGTACAGGCTGACGTCCGGGATATCTTCGGTATAGTGACGGGAAGTCTAGCTCTTGGGTCTTTGGCCAGGTCAGATCAGGTAAACACCATTTGCCCAGCGTCCCTGGTGCGTCCCAAGCGTTTGGTACGTCCCAAGTCATAGGTTGAAATTCGTGATATCACATTGTGATAAGTAGTGTTTATTGAGAGTGTGTTTACGAATTCATGAGAACGGGTATTGCACAATATTTCATTAGCGGTTTATCCATGCTAATATTATAAATGTGAAAATGTGTTTGTTTGTTTGTTGTTACCTTTTCACGCTTCAAGACCAGGACCAATCTTGATGAAATTTGGCATGCAGGTAGCCTGTGTTACGGAGAAGGACATAGGTTACTTTTTATCCCGTGAAAATATCATAGTCCGATGCATTTCCTGAAGGAACTGAAAAAATACCTACTCTTTTTTTGGTTAATTTCTTTAATATCGCAACATAATAATGATTGTTGTAATTTCTGCACTTTAGGGGGTAGGAAATGACATAATTTATTAATTATCATATACTGACATAGTTCCCGAGGGATTTTGAGAAAATTCCTGTCCACGCTCGCAAGCCGCTTGCGGCTCGCGCACCGCACACCCTCTAAGGCAGTCAAAAAAAAAGATGTCTACGTGGGTAAAGCCGTGAGCAAAAGCTAGTTTAAAATTAACACAAAAATGTATATTCTGCAATTAATGAAGTTCAGTTAATGGCGATTAGGGCCATTAATTGGCTAGGTGACTTTCTTAGCTATGAGTTTTTTTCTCGAAGGAAGGTGGTAAAATGAGAATCTATCGATCTCTGGGGCCTTAACTGTACCTATTTTAGTGTACTAGCAATTCTTTTTTTAGGGTTCCGTTCCTCAAAAAGTAAAAACGGAACCATTATAGGATCACTCGTGTTGCTATCCGTCCGTCTGTCACAGCCAATTTGCTCGGAAACTACTGGACCGAATGAGTTGAAATTTGGTACACTTATGTAAGTCATAGACCCAAAGACGGACGCGTGACGGAGATAAATGATTTTTGAACATGGGGGCCACTTTTGGGGGGTCAATTAAAAAGTTTCTTAAAAATATTTTTTTTAAATTAAATTGTGTTTTATATCAAATGAAAGGGCTTGCTGTGAGTCTCAATTTTTAAAAAAAAATTAATAAGGATAAACTTGAAATTACAGTACTTATATGAGGTTTAATGCATAGATTACACGAAAACCTATAAGAAAATCTAGTATTTCCATTCCCACAGGAAAAAATTAATTTCTAAAGTCCAGAATAAGTTAAATCGTAACAGGCTGCATCGGCACTTACCATCAGGTGAGATGCAGCCAAACGCACTCAAATTTTTAATAAAAAAAAAACCCCTATTTACCTAGAGCGCACAGTATGTATACTGAGAGGTCTTGTTGGTAGTTAAAGTTTTGATGCGGAACCCTGTTTGTGTGACGCCGAGTCGCATTTGGCTGGTTTTTTCTCTATGGTTTCTCCAAAAACCCTCTGCTATTACCACAGATAAGAAAAAAAAATTGCCGCGTGACTATTACAATATATTTGATTCAAACAAACAGTTCCGTAAGTGTAAGCAAGCATGTGTCTGAAATGGATTTGTGTGACAATTAAAATTACTATTTGAAATGCATAAATTATTTCGATTTTGCGGTCAATATTTTCATATCCATTTCATAGCCAGTTCCTCATCTCATCCCGTTGGGGAATCTTGTTGAGCCCGCTTCCATCTTAAGCAACGTCTTCACTTACCATCAGGTGAGATGTTGTCAAGGGTTTACCAATTGTGAATAAAAAAATAAATCTTAAAGGTTATTATGCATAATAATATTGAAATCCGAAGCTAAAATACATACAACGAATTCTGGGTTTCCTAAAACGCTCTATTAATAATTTTCTGTGAAGTCTATCTTTCAAATTCAATAATATATTACTACAGAACTCGAAAACTGTTTATCACAGGTTAACCAACAGAGCTCCTGCTAAGGCCTTCCTCCTCGCGGGAAGTCGCTGAATGCGGGCAGCATAGGACCGGTCGTTGTGGAAGTCCTAGGGGGAGGCCGGAGGCCTTTGTCCAGCAGTAGATGTAGTTCGGCTGATGTGATGATGATGACGATGATGATGTTGAAGGCCTATGTACATAGTCGGTTTAAGTTTTATTTATTTAAAAAATCTATGGGGTAAATAGAAAAAATATACGGGGGACTTTTTATTCCTTAAAATTGAAATCAACTTACTATCCTTACTATATCCTAACTAATATTATAAATGTGAAAATGTGTTTGTTTGTTTGTATGTTTGTTTGTTGCCTTTTCAAGCTTCAACGCCTTGACCAATCTTTATGAAATTTGGCATGCAGGTAGCCTGTGTTACGGGGAAAGACATAGGCTACTTTTTATCCCGGGAAAATAGAATAGTCCGATACAGTTCCTGAGGTAAGTAAAAAAAGTATATTTTTGGTAGATGGAAAATAGTTGAGGGGGGTGGGAAGTTACATATCAGTCTACGAGTAGCCCGATATAGTTCCTGAGGGATCTGAAACGCACCACTCACCCTCAAAGACATTCGTGAAAACCATGTCCACGCGGGCGAAGCCGCGGGCAAAAGCTAGTAATATTATAAATTTGAAAATGTGTTTGTTTGTCTGTTACCTTTTCACGCTTTAACACTTCAACCAATCTTGACGAAATTTGGCACGGATGTAGCTTGTGTCACGGGGAAGGACATAATATAGGCTTCATCTTTTTATCCCGTAAAAATAGCATAGTCCGATACAGTTCCTGAGGTAACTAAAAAAAGTATATTTTTGGTAGATGGAAAATAGTTGAGGGGGGTGGGAAGTTACATATCAGTCTACGAGTAGCCCGATATAGTTCCTGAGGGCTAAAGCTAGTTTTGAATATTTTTGAAAATTTATGTATGACGCTGACGTGATGGACGGACTGACACAAAGAGTACCTCGTAGGGACTACGGAACCCCAAAATATTTAATTTTCCTTTATTTGGTCAGGATATAAATAAAAATAGGTAAGTTTAATAAAACTGTGTACCTGGAGGACTTTCGCTGAAAATTTCAATATGTTTGGAGCAATGTTTTCGTCCATCTTTCCTTGCATAAAATACAAACACTTAAGGCAAAACATTGTTTTCAAACAAAACAGAAATTTCAAAACAACACGCGCGCGACACGTGTTTTTAACTCTATAGTTTGCGCTGAACTGTCGTCGTGCCGACTGATCAAATACATATAAAAAATACGAGTGTTTTCCCAATCAGCTGCGTATATTTAAGCAGAAATGATGAATCATACGTGCGCGCGCGCGTACTCGCATTATCTTTACTATGGATCCGGTTTTGCCATTCATTAGAAACGGTTTTTTTTTTGTGATTTTCCTGCTTCATTTTTTCCTTTTCTTAGTTACCTTCCTCTAAAGTTTGTGACCTAAGTGTTTCGATTTTAGTGCTATCATAGGAACTTTACTTACGTCATTTTTGAAGTGAAAACTTCTTTAGGCACGTTGGACCATTCAAATCGCGGCCGTTACCGACACCGACAGGAACACTCGGAGAGTCAAAACTTATAAAACTGTAAAAAGCTTTCACTTCTACTCAATTACTAATTTTAACATTACTCACTTTGTATTATCATAACAAATATTGTTATGTTTTTTTTTTAAATTTTAAGCTATTGTATAGCTTTTATCGCGGGCTTTGAGGGGACCGAATCAAGAAATTTCATAACGAAAAAAACCTTACACCCAAAAAAAATATATATATATTGAGTTCTAAAAAATTTACAGTGCCATCTATCTATGCGATGGTGGTCGCGATTGTGGTCGCGATGGCGGTCGCGACGGCGGTCGCGACGTTGGTCGCGATGGTGGTCGATGACGATGACGATGATGATTTAACTTTCTTAACTTTCTTAGTGTTAATTTAATACATAAACATCCCGCGCCCTAAGGACTATATGGTACTGGTAAATACTGCATAAATAAAAAAATAAAAATTAATTATAATTGCATAAGTTGATAAAAAATGTTAAGCAACAGCTTTACCGCGGCAGTCCCCGAGTGCCACACGTCTTTTTTTTACTTCAAAATATTAGTCATAACTAGAGTTGAAAGTAACGGAGTAGACCTATCTTTGGATATTTTTTTCTATCCAGCCAACACTGTTCAATCGTGTTTCTGATAGCTTTTGACTTTAAGGAACATCATCAACAATAAGGGTATTTTTTTCAACCTTGGGTTTTCTATCGTTTAGGAGTAATTGACGTCAAAAATAACGAAAATCTGAAATATAACCGCTTTAAGGCATTTTAATTAACCCGATTCTCATTTTTAGGATTCCAGCGCCAAAATGGCAAAAAACTAACCATTATAATTTTTGTCATGTCCCTACGTATGTCGCAGCCAATTTCTCTGCCACTATTATAAATCAGTAATAAAATCAAATGGACCAAAAATGGAAATTAGAGTTTTATTTCACAGTTTTTTTTACAAAAAAGGGGAGAAACATACATAAAAAGGCGCAGCGTATTTCTCGAAAGAAATCTCTTCCAACAGATCTTAGTCAGAGATTGAGAGAGTGACGTATAAACGGCAAATAGACGTATACAAAACAATGATTACTTACATTTTAGAAAATATTTTAATTATATGACACAAAAACAGAATACAATCATCACTAAGATAAATAATAGTTTACGCGAATAACATATCGTTCCCCTCAGGCAAGTTTAGTGCTTGCAGAGCGCGTGTGAACGGCGCCTTAGCCGATAGGTTGGTACGTACGGGAAGGCACGGACAGCATGCGCCGCCGCACGTAGCCTCAACTGACGCAATCCGGAGGGGGGGGGGGGAGGGGAGGGGGGGGGGGGGGATAATGCGTTATCCCTCTTGGCACTCTCACCAAATATTCAACGAGAACAAAATTTCTTCGCACCTCTAATTTCTTATATCCCACCCATTAGACAAGATAGAACCTTGTCCAAGATCCCACCATACCTAGCACGAATAATGTGGGATACATCAACTGTTTTACGGCCTCCGTGGCGTAGATATTACCTGCTCGGATTGAGTTATCTTAAAGGCTTAAGTTTAGCGATTCTAAGAGCTATGTCGGTTACTTAAATTCTCCTACGGATAACAATCCGTTAACGAGGAGATATTTTCTAAGCTTGCCTGGCTATCACCATCTTATTTAACTCTTACTGTCAAACGTCAACAGCGTTGATGTGATCCGGCTTGTAGATAAGATAGCCAGTTCCCTATGTGTTGGGGAATCTTGGTGAGCACGCTTCCTTCTACGGCTTTATCGTACTTGCCATGAGGTGATATAAAAATAATCCAAAAGATCTGTATTAATTTGTATTTTTCGACTTCTATAGTTATTTCTGTTGAAAATTTATAATTTCGACTCGAAACTATATGATACAATTTTTTTTTACTTCTCATGCTCGTGAAGTTGTTATTAAAATATCAAGAGAAAGCTGCATAAAATGGTTTTTCATCCTCTTGTGCATAAAGTTATTTATATTTTTAAGACTAAGGTATTTGACCTTACAGCCACGTACACAATACACCTTTATTTGTTAGATATGTTTTTAATTTAACACCGGCTCGGGTGGCTATATGAATATCTCGGGTATAATGACTTGTTTTATGCTCTTTTTGTTTAATCTACTATACTTATCAAGACCACGTTTAAATGTAATTAAAATTTCGTTGAAATATGCAAAGATCCAGGATTTAATAACAATTTAAAATGACGTTCCAAAAGTCGTCGCTAGATGTTGCTAGTAAATTGAGTTACGCAAGTTACTGTGGGAATTGACAGTCCTCTTTAAGTACCTACAATATGGTCTTTTGTGAAACTTTAATGGTCTTTAGTGAAATTTTTGTGGTCTTTGGTGAAACTGAAATGTTCGTCGGTGAAACTTAATAAAATAAAACAATATATTATCAAACAGTAATTTTAATTAAATTTATTTTACTAGATAAAATAGACAACAACTTAAGAAGATTGTGAAGCTGCGACTTTCATACAAATGGCGTTAACGATTTTCACCTCTTAAATGTTAACCGATTCGCACCAATTTTTGATAGGTTGTCAGTTAAAATAAAAGCAAGGCTTATACGTTTCGCTTTTTTAATTACTGATTATAAATAAACAAAAAATGGCCGAAATTAGTTTTGTATGAAAACACGTGAACGACAATAAAATTAAACTTATTAACTTTATCGAAAAACAAAAACGTATAAGCCTAGCTTATTTTCTGACTGACAGCCAATCAAAAATTGGTCAAATTCGGTTAACATTTAAGAGTTGAAAATCGTTAACGCCGTTTGTATGAAAAGTCGCAGCTTTACAATCCCTTTAAGTGCCAAAAATAACACATAATAAAGCAATATTATAAACTCTTTGACATAATATACATTTTATAACGTACGTAAGGAAACTTAGTTTAGTTAACTAGGTACCTAACTTATCTACAAGGTCTATTTTATTATCATTCATGTTAGCTGCTAAGTGAATCAGCTGTTTTATCCCGTTGGTAGGCGCCGACCAAGAGCGTGACATCCCCCGGACACAACAGCAAAGTACTGACTACAACAGACTAGTACTAACATGCAGTAGTCCCTGCCGCTCTCTAGATTCCGACTCACCCCCTCGTCTCCCAGGTTTATACAGATTGGTTACAGTTTGGTTGTCGAACGTATAGGATTTCGCCGCCATTTTGTTTGTTCCGTCATTCCTTTTTTGTAATGTCATTTCTGGCCCGTTGTATGAAGTGTCCAGGGTTTGACAACATTATGTATGCAAACGCGTGCGTTGCATAGAAAGATGGTGGCAGCTTTAGGTTCTTTCACGAACATTGCTAAAAATAAAATACAAAGAAACTTTTACTATCATCGTTAAGGCGAGGTATTGATTGGAACAGTTGTCTCTGTCTTTTTATTTACGTGTAAAGAGTAAAAAAAATAACAACACTTTTGCACTTTTTCAATGGTTTTTCGTTTCAATCAAAAACTACAATGAAAGTATAAAAAATAATAACATTACTCACTTTGTATTATCATAAAAATAATTATTGTATAGTTTTTTGAAATTTATACTTCAAAATATTAGTCATAACTAGAGTTGAAAGTAACGGTGTAGACCTTATCTTTGGGATATTTTTTTTTTGAAGCCAAAACTGCTCAATTGTGTTTCTAATAGTTTTTGATTTTAAGGAAAATCATCAACAATAAGGGTATTTTTTTTCAACCTTGGGTTTTCTATCGTTTAGGAGTAATTGACATCAAAAATACCGAAAATCTCTAATATTACCACCTTAACAAATTTGACTTGCTGACAATTCCCAATAGAATTAAGATAGGGGAAATTAATAATATTCATGGCTCGAACTATTTTATTTATTAGGATTTGTTTTTTCGGGAAAGCGATTTATTTAATGTATCGTTTATCAGCAATCGAGATTATTCAGTAACTGATCAGGAAGTATTTTTAAAGGAAATTCCAAAAGTTTTTTTTTGCCAATTCGAGCAAACTAATCCTCAGCTCGTAGGAGAACCAAAGTAACCGACATAGCTCTCAGAATTAATAAACTTAAGTGGCAGTGGGCAGGGCACATAGCTCGTATAATAGATTGCAGTAAAGTTCTCGAGTGGCGACCCCACACCGGAAGACGTAGCGTAGGCAGGCCTCCCACACGGTGGACCGATGACCTGGATAAGGTCGCGGGAAGGTGCTGGATGCGGGCAGCGCAGAACCAGTCGTCATGAAAATCCTTGGGGGAGGCCTATGTCCAGCAGTGGACGTCCTTCGGCTGATATGATGATGAATCCTACAGCTAATATTTAGCTGATTTTGTCAACTTTCCCTTACCTACTTTATAGTTCATTATTAATTTGTTGGTTTTTATAGTATAGTATTTATTCTATAACGGTTAAGGCCATTAGGTTCACATCAGGAGGTCGGGGGTTAATCCCATATTCTAATCGGAGTCGGACAGTTGGGTGCCCTTCCTTGTTAGTTTTTAATTTTGCTTTATTTTAATCTTGTTCTTTGTGTCAAATGTTTAAACTGTCAATGAATAAATGATTTATCTATCTATCTATCTAATTATAATAGGAAGTGAGAGCTTTCAAAAACTGAGAAAATTGCCAAATTAAAACGTCATTTTCAGACACCCAACAAAAAATAATACGCATATCTCTATAATATAAAAATGAATCGCAAAATGTGTTGGTAAGCGCATAACTCGAGAACGGCTGGACCGATTTCGCTAATTCTTTTTTTGTCGAGTTTGTTATTGTCAGGAGAAGGTTCTTATGTAGGGTAGGGTAGTGTAGTGTAGTGTAGGGTAGGGTAGTGTAGTGTATTGTAGGGAATGGTAGGGTAGGGCAGTGTAATGTAATGTTAGGCGGTACGTAGTTCGCCGGGACAGCTAGTTATTAATATAATGAAAACATAGAGGCATTAGTAAAGCGTCTTTTAAAATTATTTTTGAAAATTACATTATTATTAATCAAGTTTTGGAGGAGGAAATAGGGGACTACGAAATGTATTTTTGGTCAATTTTAGTGCCTATTATCGGTCTGCGCTGCAGTTTTCCCTTTTTTGCTGTATACGCTCTCTGTTTGGGGGGGGGGGGGGGGGGAACCAGTAACATTTTATTCAAATACCTGTTCTGTAGATCGCGTTTCCTCTCAAGAGACAGTTAAGAGAGAGAATGGATACAAACTTGAAATTACTGAATGGACTGACACTCCTTCGGGGTCCCCTAGGTGGCTCGAGTTTCCATACTAACGTATTTCCGCTTCTATAAAAAACTACATGCTGGATTGAATTAGTTTTCATCGCAGTAAATTTAAATACAACTAAACGAAGGCTTAAATTAGTTTGGTATTGAAAGTTTGAAACTGTTCTAGTTTTTTTCCGTTTTATATTAGTAAATCGAAAACTAATTACGAACATTGATATGTGTCTACTCAATATACCCGTATTTGCAAAGTTCAAGATTCAATCCGGCGTTTAGTTTTTGTATTAAGGCGGACTCGGTTTGCATGGAAACTCGGGCCTCCTAGAGACCCTTAAGACAAATTGCTTTTTTATCAATAATTGTCCGGTGACTTCAAGGATATGTCTTTGAATTGCTTTAAAAAAAAAGTTGCATGTGTGGCTGCTGAAAATATCTTCAACAAAGGTTTTAATATTTTGACATTGTACATTTGACAATTGATACTTTGACATTTTTTGTAATTCTGACATAATAATTTGTAAAATAGTGATCTAAAAAAGGATCTAGGTATTAAAAAAATTCATTAGTATTAACTTTTGTATAATTATCATGCTTACTAAGCAGAATTTTGTAGAGTGGGTGCCCTAAATCCTTTCTTAGCGGATGCCCACGTCCTAATTGCTATCTGTATTCCAAATTTCAGCGAAATCCGTTCAGTGGTTTCGGCTGAGCGTTGATTTATAAGTCAGTCACCTTTTCCTTTTATGTATACAGATTTTGTCATCTGTACTTGTACTTAGCAAAATTTAGACAAATAAAACCATTTCAGTTTCATACCTCTATGCTGCTAAGTGGGGATGTTTCATCTCCTCGGTACGCGCCGACAAAGACCGGGATGTCTCCCGGCCCGAAGACTACGTATGCGAACGGATGCTTTGCGATGAAAGGTGGTGGACTGTAGGTCTCGTAACATCTACTATATCTTTTGATTATTTCTGCAAAATAATATCAGATTAAATTTAAAAAAAACGGCCATTTGCGAGTTGAACTCGCGTGAAGAGGGTTCCGTACAATGTCAAAGTCAAATACAAAATATCACATTTGAAATCCTCACAGTAAGGCGCGAGTTAACTACTACTAGCGCTATCTAGTGGTGTTTTAGTAAACTATTTCCCGTAAGTGAACGTATAATATTGAGTTTACCACTTTATTTTCAATAAATAGAATTCTTGTAGGTTTTCCTGTAATCTACAAGCAATGAACTATATTTTGTTTTTTTTTCAAAATTTTAGGCAGTTTCGGAGATCAGAGGGGAGGGGAATGGTAAATTTTCGTCTCCTTTCATGAATAAAATCAAAACTATTTATTTAAAAATAATTACATAAATATATTTGAGATCCTCATATAGAGCCCTTTTATTTATTAACACAACAAGGTTTGCAAAACTTTTTTTAATTTCCTAATTTGTCCATTATTTGAAAAAAAAATGTTTATTTACTTTGCACATCTGTGTTTGGGTCATAGGATTAAATAAAAGAGCCGAGACGGGTCTTTTAAGAGAATCAGGTTTGAGATATTATTTTATCAATTTATTTAGAAAATCTTGATGGATGGGAATATTGAAAGATTTAAAAAAAAACCCGTGAAACACTTTACTACAAAATGTGACACATGGATAGTTATGTGCCAGCGCATGAGAAATAGATAAAATAGATCGAAAGATAACAGCGTTACCGTGTTACAATATTAACCAATACCACACCTCGGACACTGTATGTACAACGGTCGTGAAATGACATTTCTAAAAACAAATGACGGAGCAAACAAAATCACGGCGAAATCCCAAACGTTCGAAAACCAAAACTGTAACCAATCTGTATCAATATGGGTGACGAGGGGGTGAGGTCGCAATCTAGAGAGCTCGTATATACTTTGCCGCTACCGTGGCGTAATGGTTAGTCCATTTGCTTCACACCAGGAGGTCGCGCTATGTAAGACTCAGTTTTGTCGGTAGTAGGGTACATAGTTGGTACAACCATATTGTCTAAATCTTTCCGTCAAACATCATTGTTAATAGCATTGATGTTTTCCGGCTTGAAAATAAGATAGCTAGATCCCCATTGCGTTGGGTAATCTTGGTAAGATCGCTTCCATCTTCGGCATCATCGTCACTTACTATCAGGTGAGATGATGTCAAGTGCTTATGAATTATGGATAAAAAAAAATGAATCAAAACCGAATTGCTTGTTTATTTTAGTGAATATTAAGGACATAAGTATGAGCACACCCCGGACACTACATACAAGGGTCGTGAAATGACATTTCTGAAAACAAATGACGGAGGAAACAAAATTACTTACAGCGAAATCCTATACGTTCCAGAACCAAACTATAACCAAACGAGACGAGGGGGGAGGTCGCAATCTAGAGAGCAGCAGGGAGTGTCCACACTGTATGTTAGTATTAATATATATATATATATATAGCGTCGGTGGCTCAACCGGTAACGACTCGGTCCATCTAACCAGAGGTACCGGGTTCAAATCTCGACGGCCAATGTACCAATGAGTTTTTCAAAAACTTACGTACATACTTACCGATTGCTTTAACGGTGAAGGAAAACATCGTGAGGAAACCTGCACACGCCTGCGAAGAAACTCGAAGGTTGTGTGTGAAGTCGACCAACCCGCACTGGGCCCGCGTGGTCGACTAAGGCCTAATCGCCCTGATTCAGGGTAGGCTCGAGCCCCTCGGTGGGGACTTATATGAGCTGATATATATAGCTGTCCCGGCGAACTTCGTTCCACCTTCCACTACACTACACTACTAACGCCATCTGCCGGGTTGATTTGTAAATCTAAACCATCCATCGCGCCACAAAAAATTAAATCAATTCGGTCCAGCCGTTTAGGAGGAGTTCAGTGACATTATATACTTTGATATGAGAACTTATAGATGTGAAATACGTACTCCTAGTCAGTGCCTCAGTGCCTTCCTCATTCACCACGATGAAGGTTTTTTGAATGGCCTTGGAAACTTTCGCCTCCTTCGACGATCCGACGATCTTTGTAAGTCCACCTTCGAACATACCTTTCACTCCTAGCTGAAAATTAAAAACCCACTTTCTTAGTTTCCCGCCTGATATACAGATTACAACAAATATACCGCAAATGGGGAATATGCATGTTTATTCATCATCATCATCATATCAGCCAAAAGTCGTCCACTGCTGGACCAATGTTTTTTTTTTGCAATAATAAAAGCTCTTCATATAAGAAACGGTATACAAAAATGTTTTTGAATAACTATAAAAATAACCAAGATATAAGCCATTAAAGAGATACCAGAGGTACCGGGTTCAAATCTGGACGGCCAATGTACCAATGAGTTTTTCAAAACTTACGTACATATACTTACCGATTGCTTTATCGGTGAAGGAAACCTGCACACGCCTGCGAAGAAACTCGAAGGTTGTGTGTGAAGTCGAACAACCCGCACTGGGCCCGCGTGGTCGACTATGGCCTGATCGTCCTAATTCAGGGTAGGCTCGAGCCCCTCGGTGGGGACGTATTTGAGCTGATGTGATGAAGCCATTAAAGATTTATCTCTATCTCTTTCTAGCAAAACAGAATTTAGCATAAAGTTTACGTATATGGACCGTGTGTTTTATGTCGTCACATTTACATATCGGATCTCTCTGTCTAATTAGTAGTTGAAAATGCTTATATCTTCCGTATTTTTTGGCCGATTTAAATTTTCATTTCACTTTTTGAAATCGTTATTTTACGAAATTTTCATATTTTATTAAGAAATGCGATAAAAATATTTCATGCATTATATACCTTATTACCTAAGTCTTAAAATTACAGTTATTGATTTAAACGCGATTAAACTTGATTATAATTAGTATTGTATGCGGGCGCAGTGGTCGCCTGGTTGCGGAAATCAGCCCGCCCCTAACTTCAACTTCAACTAGTATTGTATGCGTGTAGTAGGTCCTTGATGGAACACAGATTTTTTTTTAATGATTTCTCTTGTAATATTCCATTTGCGATTTTATACTTAAAATTGTATTTTTTTATGATTTCTCTTGTAATATTCCATTTGGGATTTTATACTTAAAATTGTATTTTTTTATGATTTCTCTTGTAATATTCCATTTGGGATTTTATACTTAAAATTGTATTTTTGTAGGATTCCGTACCCAAAGGGTAAAAATGAGAACCTATTCCTGAGACTTCGCTGTCCGTCCGTCTGTCTGTCTGTCTGTTCGTCCGTCTATCACCAGGCTGTATTTCATGAACCGTGATAGCTAGAGAGTTGAAATTTTCACATAATACTAAAAAACAGAATAAAATAAATATTTAAGGGGGCTCCCATACAACAAACGTAAATTTTTTGCTCGATATTAATAACGGCAACTTATTGAAATATTCGCAGAATATTGAGTTGGATTATTCACTTTAAAAACGAATAATGAAATTAAAATAAAATTAATATTTCAGCTTCCATACAACAAACGTGATTTTTCTAGATAACGGTACGGAACCCTTCGAGCGTGAGTCCTACTTGCACTTGGCCGGTTTTTTAATTTGACATTCAGATACAAATGTTGTTTATTTATTTAGATACTAGTAAGACACGAAAACTAGCATTTTGGTAGATTTTTTAGAATCTTATCCCTCACTTAAAAAATAAAGTAGTCTACTGCCTAAAGATGATCAATTGATCACGAATCCGGTTGCAGTATAAACTAATTTGTGATTTATTTATATTAAGAGGAGTGTGACCCTGCGACTTTTCATACAAACGGCGTTAGCGATTTTCACCTCTTAAATGTTAACCGATTTGGACTAATTTTTAATAGTCAGAACAAAAGCTAGGCTCATACATTTTTGGTTTTTCGATAAAGGTAATACGTTTTTTTTTTGTCATTCACGTGTTTTCATACAAAACTAATTTCGGCCATTTTTTGTTTATTTATAATTAGTAATTTAAAAAACTGGCCAAGTGCGTATCGGGCCACGCGTAATGTAGGGTTCCGTAGTTGCCATTATTAAACCGGTGTATATGGAAACTTCAAAATTAGTGGACGCATACCTAATTATGAAATTTCCATATACACCGGTTTAGTTGTCAGGGGGTGCTGACACCGGCTCTAACAAAATTTAGCACTTTCAAGCCTATTTTTTCGAAAACGGAACCCTTAATTATAAAATGGTCTTTGAAGACTCACAACTATTTTTTAAGCTCTTACTAACGATACCCCCACGCGACTGGGTTTGACGAGAAAAAAAAATCATCCCCCTTTACTTGTAGGGGAAGTAAATACCCTTTAAAAGTTTTTTTTCCAAAAAAATTTTTACAGTTCTCTCCGCGTTATTATTATATATATCTTTACCAAATTTAAACTCTTAACTACTAATAGTCTAGGAGCTAGGCCGCGGACAGACAGACATGACGAAACTATAAGGGTTCCTTGTACTACGGAACCCTAAAAACGAAACGTATAAGCCTAGCTTTTATTCTGACTGACAACCTATCAATAATTGGTCCAAATCGGTTGACATTTAAGAAGTGAAAATTGTTAACGCCATTTCTATGAAAAGTCGCAGTTTCACATTCTTCTTAATTGTGGCTTAGTGCAAGAGAAATCATAAAAATATTGATAATAATTACTCATGCCTTACTAAATGTTCATAAATCAATACCGCTTACTTTTTTCAACACATCCTTGAGGTCAATAGTAGTCTCAATTTTAAATTTCGGAAGAACTACACGTATCACCTTGTCACTCATATTATTGATGTCTGATAGAAGATCATGACCTTCGGCTAGCCTCTTGAAAACGTGTTCCAATCCATTGGATTCGCTTGGAAGAATAATAGCCATCTTGCTATTTGAGTCTTTGTATGGAAGCATCAGCATCTAGAAAAAAATAATAGATTTTTAAGTCTTTATTAGGCTGGCCAAACGATTTTGTGCTTGAGTGTTTATCTCATCATCATCATATCAGTCGAAGGACGTCCACTGCTGAACAAAGGTTCTGCTCTGCCCGCATCAAGTGGCTTCCCGCGACCTTTACCAGGTCATCGGTCCACCGAGTGGGAGGCCTGCTTACGCTACGTTTTCCGATGCGCGGTCGCTTTTCGAGAACTTTATTTCCCCAACGGCAATCTGTTCTACGAGGTTTGTGCCTCGCCCACTGCCACTTAATGTCGGTTACATTGGTTCTCCTCGAAGTTTCGAGAAATTTTACGAATTTTCCAGAAAGTTCAAAATCTAAGTTTTTTTGATTATTTTTATTTTCTTGTTGTTTTTTTTGGTTATAGAAAGTTCGAATTTTCCAGGAAGTTTCCCCACACACAAATGCTATAGTTCTGTTATACACATAACTCTATTTCGGCTGCGGATATACTTTAATTCCCGTTTTTTAACCTATCGACATGCAACTTGAAAACCCATATTTAAGAACGATTCAGAAGAATCGATTATTCCGGAATTTAAATCGTTTTTACCTTAAGTTCCGTTTTTACGTTTTTTCGGAACCTTAAAAAGAAAAACGCAACAAACAGTGCTACGATAACCATTTTTTGGTTTGTCTTGGCATTGTGAACTCCATTATCCTTACATCAAGCTTATCTAAGATAGCACATTAAGTATAGATATAGATTTGACTATGGGTTTCATGGGGAAAGTTGTTCAGTTTCATGGGTAGAAGCACCAGTTAAAATATTTTCAGCTTATTTAGTTAGACCTTATATACCTACGACGACGCAACAATTAATGTGCGGAAATAAAAAAATAAAATACCACATATACCACACCCCGGACACTGCATACAACTGTCGTGAAATGACATTTCTAAAAACAAATGACGAAGCAAACAAAATTATGGCGAAATCCTATTCGTTTGAGAACCAAACTATTACCAATCTGTATCAATCTGGGTGTCGAGGGGGTGAGGTCGGAATCTAGAGAGCGGCAGGGAGTGTCCATACTGTATGTTAGTACTAATATAAATTATACTTTAGTAGTACCTAGGCAAAACTTTTTATTTGAAAATACAATAGGGTAATTGACAGTATCTAAAAATAGCATTTCTCCTACAAAAGCTAAAAAACTTACTTTCAATTTTATTTTTATCAAAATCACTAAATTAGTTCGTCAAAGGCAATGACGTCACAAGTTTGTAACACGAACAATTTCAGAACAAAATGTCGTTTTTGACAGTTGATAAAAAGTAACTCAATTGTCGGGCAGCGCAGAACCGGTCGTCGTGGAGATCCTTGGGGGAGGCCTATGTCCAGCAGTGGACTTTCTTCGGCTGATATGATGATTATGATGATGAACTCAATTGTCACTCGTCAAAGTGTTCATTTGTTTTTTTTTTCAATAAACAGTTTCCTTTTGCAAGCCAGTCCGAAATTTAAATAAAACCTTTGATTAGTTATCTCCTTGTTTGCCATGTTTCGGAGTAAAAGATCGTTACATTTTTAAATTACACGACATATATGAGTTTACACAGTAATTTATTTGGCCGCTAAAACACGACTGATATGGATTTTCATACAACTTTTGCCGGCCGCTGCTCGCATGTATTTAGGCCAGTACAGCAATTTCAATTTATCTCTAGTACCGGGACAAGCGTCTTGGCGGCAAGACCTCCCGTAACTGGTCCTTGTCTTCACCTTATGGTGTTGGCAGGAATAGCGGCCCTCACTGTTATGCTCAAGGGTAGGAAAGTGGGGACGCTATATCATAAACCTGGTAGTTTAGCGTATCTGGTAGATATACGAGAGGGAATGTTATCTCGAAGAAAGTTGTCAAAATGATGATGATCTATCCGACCGATTTCGGTCATGGCGACCACTTCGACTCCTAGTCGGTTTGCCGCGCGTGCGCTCGAAAATATAGCTCAATTAAAGACCAAAAGTATGGAAAATGTGGTTTCAGTTAAATATTCTGAGATTTTGATAAAATATAGATTTTAACGTCCTGAACAAAAGTCTCTTTGGGGGCTACCACTGTTGCCGAGTCCCTTTCAGAGTAACGACTGATTTTGTACCCTCAAGTAAATCGACTCTAGTACCAATTCACACCTTGTCACAGTGACAGTAATATCAGTAACATGACACCTCCAGCGTCTTTCTCAAGTGCAAAATAAATCGTTTCATAAATATTTTACGAAGTTCTTATTACAACGACACACAGATCATTGGAACATATTTTTGTGCATTTTAATGCACGCATATTTTTACAGTAGTACCAGACAAAACAAACTATTAATAACGGTTATAATGAAAGAAAAATAGTGTTACTCGTTAAATCTTATTTAATTAATAAGAGTCAATTGTTTAAATAAATAGTTGGTAATTGCATCTAATTAATGATTTGTTGTCTGATACAAAATCAGTCGTAACTCTGAAAGGGACTCGGCAACAGTGGTAGCCCCCATAGAGACTTTTGTTCAGGACGTTAAAATCTATATTATATCAAAATCTCAGAATATTTAACTGAAACCACATTTTCCATACTTTTGGTACGGGGTTCTTTCCAAGCATGTTTGAGAAAAATATCCTTACTTGGGCATTTAACGCCTCGCTCCATCCATGGCTAAATATTTCCTCACAGTGCATCATAGGCACAGTTATGCTCTTCGTGGAGTCCACTTGAAAGAGGTCGTTGTGCGTTTTTCTATAGTAAAATTTCTGGAGCCACGTGCCCTGTGGAATTATAATATTTATTTTTTATTCAAAATTTGACTGCGTTTGACTATTTTGACTAAAATTATACCCTTGGAAATGATGCCATACGCAGACGTCGGCGGCAACCGAGAGGAAAACTGCTAGCGCTACTTGTACATCATATCAGCCGAAGGACGTCCACTGCTGGACATAGGCCTCCCCCAAGGATTTCCATGATGACCGGTTCTGCGCTGCCCGCATCCAGCGGCTTCCCGCGACCTTCACCAGGTCATTGATCCACCGAGTGGGAGGCCTGCCTATACGCTACGTTTTCCGGTGCGCGGTCGCCACTCGAGAACTTTACTGCCCCAACGGTCATCTGTTCTGCGAGCTACAAAGCTTACAAAGGCGAAAGTTTTTGACAAATTATAATTACACAGTCACCTGGCTCTAAACTAGTGCTATGAAAATCAGAAACTAACATTATAGGTCGGAGAATAAGTTTCTTTGTGTTTCGTAAAATTAATTTGTAATCATATTTTCTGCTTGTATTATTTATATCTGCCTGGTTATTTTATTTATTTATTTACACTTATAATATATAATAGTACATCAAAAACAATTTCTTAAAGCTAATTTAAAGGGATATTATATATAGTGTACAGTAGGCGGTCTTATTGCTAAATCTCTTCCAGACAAGTTATAATAAAATTACAAAGACGAACATTTGAAATTTGATTAAAAATAAAAAATCACACCATTTTTCAATTGTTTTTTTTTTCTACAAAAATGAGTGAGAGTAACGAATAAATTGGCTAAATTTAGAAAAGCAACGTAATTGAGTATGAGTCCGTAGCACAAACTTGGTTCAAGCCTTTACAGGCCGAAAATTTTTACTTTCTGTTTGCATTTGCATACAAAAGACGAAGAATCTTTTCCCCTACCTAATATATATGTGGCAGGCAAATAGGGATGACGACAGCATCAGAAATAAATTATGAACTCTTGATCACTAAATTGCCCTCCTACTTAAACTTCGGAAAACCTTGCACGTTTTGTTTTCCATCAAGTCTTCGATTTTTAATTCATCAAAATCACAAAATGAGTACATATATGACGCTGCTCAACTGTGACGTCACGCCTAGGTATTTCTAACATTTTTTAAACAAAATGTCGTTTTTGACAGGTGATAAAAAGTAACTCAGATGACTAGTCATCCCTATTGTATGATTATTCATTTTGCATACGGTCAGGCAAATTGTATAATTCGTCCGTATGTAACGGTCAGGCAAAATGTAAAATTCTGTACGCAGATTTTAAAATACCGAGCCAGGCAAATTGTCATAATTCGTCCGTATATAAACGGTCAATGCCGAGTCAGGCAAATTGACAAAATGACGTAGCAGATTGTAAATGAGCGCGCGAAGCGAGCGATGTGAGGTTCGATCAGGTTTGATTGATTTAACTGTTAAAGAGCTCGCCAAGCGAGGCTCCCAGCCCTCGCTATTATATAATTTGCCTGATATTTGACTGATCGTATGTATAATGACAAATATTGAAACGACATATACTTTGTACGTTAACATACATACAGAGATATTAAACACGCAGACGCCGAGCAAACAAACCTATATGTTTCAATGGCGGCCTTGTTTTTTTTTTCATTTTATATTGACAATTGGTAAGCGTTTGGCATTATCTCACCTGATGCCGAAGATGGAAGCGGGCTTACAAAGATTCCCCAACGCAATGGGGAGCTAGCTATCTTCGAGCCAAAACACTTTCCTAAAAGGCTAATCAAAATATAGTTTTAGACATAATTACTACCTGTATCTAGGGTTGCCAACTATTTCTAAAAGAAGTAGAGTATTTCTGATTTCAGAAAGTCTTGTAATGAATACACATTAATGAAAAAGAGTATCATTTAATCAAATTTAAAAATGAATTTTTTAGTGTTTTTTTACAGTACATATATTTTTTTATTATTTTTAAAAGAATTATAAGACTCCAAACATCCTTATTCTAAGTGTATATAATCGTAGATCAGGGGTTCATTTTTTATCAATGTCAATGAAAATACCAAATTTACAAAACACCAATATTGCGCCAAAATTAAAAATTGATTCATTTAGTTTTTAACTGACTGACATGAAGTAACATGTGAATATGACATCTCCAACAACTTGTCATTGACATTACTTAGACGTGACTGATTGTGGCTGCGTTCAGAAACTTACAAGTTTTATGGCTTCGGGTACCAGTATATTAAGTTCAGTAAAAAGAAAGTATTTTTTTGTATTAAATATTAATTGGACATGCCTGGCATTAGTAAACTTTGTTCCAAAAAAGTCAGTTTATGTAAAAAAAGTATTTTAGCTTACTCTGTTAATGTTATATTATAAATTACACCTACATGAAATAGAGTACAATACTCTATTTTAGAGTACGGTTGGCAACCCTACCTGTAACGTCTAGTAAAACTCAGATGATACATGAAGATATGTGTCACAAGGTAGTGAAATTCGAAACTCCCAAAATATGTTTACCTTAAAATAGATGGCACTGAGGAGAACCAATTCTGTCTTCTTCTCGCTTTCATCGTTTGAGTAGATATCTTTGATTTTACCGTTAGTCTTCTTTTCAACCTGAAATCAAAATAATTAAAAACTTTCATAATGGTACACAGGTCAGCACATCAAGCTACACACTTTGGACTTTGTACAGTTCTTACGCCGAATGCGTATGGATCAGAATCGCACTACGAGTGTATAGCTTGATGTGTTGGCCTCTGTACAATATGTAAAACTTTCCAACGAACAAGGTTAAAATAATGACTTGTTTGTTAAGTTTTTTTAATCTTTCCTACTAATATTATAAACGCGAAAGTTTGTAAGAATGTATGGATGTATGTTTGTTACTCTTTCACGCAAAAAACTAATGAACGGATCTGACTGAAATTTGGTAGGTAAACAGATTAGGACCTGGATTAACACATAGACCACTTTTTTCCACGCTCGCGATTGCGGCTCGCGCACTGCGCACCCTCGAAAAGTCATAGAAACGTTGTCCACGCGGGTGAAGCCGCGGGAAACAGCTATTATTCATAATTGCTGTTTACGCCGAAATTACATTTTAAAACTCGCGGGCTATAGTATGTGTGTTCAGTCTTTTTATATCCTGTAATATCCCTTTCCTTTTCCACTCACACATCGCACATGGCGTATCGAGCGAGACAACATACATTAAGGCCCAGTGGTACCTAAAAAGGTTTTTAGAATTCATTTTTGAAGTAGTTAACAGTAAATTTAAATTCTAGAAAAACATACTGGTATTATTAAGAATAGTTACGAGGGACTATAGCGACTGGAAACACGATTTAATAAAGTTGACTCGAAAGAATAATTTCGCAAAGGTACCTCTTTTCGAACCATTTTATCGTCTATTTTCGGTTTTATTCTTAAAATAAATAATTTGATAATTTGATTTATTTACTGAAATAAAGTTCATAGGTGACTGAAGGGAAAACATCGAATGTATTTTTATTTAAGACTAGCTGTTTCCCGCGGCTTCACCCGCGTGGACCACGTTTCTATGACTTTTCGAGGGTGCGCAGTGCGCGAGCCGCAAGCGGCTCGCGAGCGTGGTAAACAGTAGCCTATGTCTTAATCCAGGTCCTAATCTGTCTACCTACCAAATTTCAGCCAAATCTGTTCAGTAGTTTTTGCGGGAAAGCGTAACAGACAGACAGAGTTACTTTCGCATTTATAATGTGATGAAAATAACGAATACATCGATAAAGTGCAAAAGTGTGGTTATTTTCTTCCCTCTTTACACGTAAAGAAAAAGACAAAGACAGATTTTTAAGTACCATTGCGCCTTTACGCCGTTGTGTTGGCGGCAAAAAACAATATGGACGCTCTCTCCAATATGGCATCGTGAACATCGTATTTGCACAGTAGAATAAAGAGTAGTATTTGATAGGCCGCCATACTACACCCACTTCCGCTAAATACAGTCCACTATTTTCAAAAACTGAACCAGCTTACATACCAGTTGGTAAGCCCTTATTACGTGTTCCAAACCTTGGGGTGTAATGTTTCCAATTAATCTATCTAATCTAATAACTTTAAACGAGCCATGCTTGTATACTGTCCGTATGTCTGACAAGACCGTTTATCTCGGGAACGCGTTGGGATCGAGTTGAAACTAAAACCATATACTCAGGTCTACATAAATTTGTAATTAAATAATAAAAATATAGTCTTTAATTACAGTTGATACGTAATCAATTATGCAAGGAACGGCGGTTCAAATGTTGAATTGAGTTAACCGTGTCATATGAAAGGGCTTCATTGGTACAAGCTTAATCAGATTTTTATTATTTTTGTGATGTATAGTTTTCGATTCATGACGGAGAATAATAAAAAAAAATCTTTTCCCTTTTTTAAAATGAAACTTTTATTAAATCGTCTCAAATTTTTTTTGTCTGTGTGTTGCATGTCGCGTGACGGTCGATTTCGTCTGACGGTATGATCCTGTATTATGTATAGTATGACAAGTAGAACCCCCAGTTGACGGGACCTACACCAATTTTGTTACACTCTGTATATCTAGATGGTAGTTACCTAATAATTTTGGTGTACACTGAGAAAAAAGACACTACCAGAAATTTAAAAAAAACTGTTTTGTATTAGAGGCAAAAACTAAATTTTAATGTTACTTTAAAAAAGTTTTAATTTATATATATAATTATATAAGTTATGTACCAATGAGTTTTTCAAAAACTTACGTACATACTTACCGATTGCTTTAACGGTGAAGGAAAACATCGTGAGAAAACCTGCACACGCCTGCGAAGAAACTCGAAGGTTGTGTGTGAAGTCGACCAACCCGCACTGGGCCCGCGTGGTCGACTAAGGCCTAATCGCCCTGATTCAGGGTAGGCTCGAGCCCCTCGGTGGGGACGTATATGAGCTGTAATGATGAAAAAAGTTTTGTTGTAATTGCAACTTTTATTATTTTTCATCAAAGGGTTAATATTTTCTAGTGCTTGTAGATGTAATTCCTAAAATGTTGTTTTAGTAAATCTCAGATATTACATACTTTTGTGGTTATTGCGGTAAGTACTTTAACAGTATGCATTGATAAGATTTATAATACGTAGGTATAACCCTTGGTGGGCGAGTCCGACTCGCACTTGGCCGATTTTTAACTTTTTAGAAGTACCTATTATACCTCTCGCACCCAAAAAATATTGATTGTTCTACTTATCAAACATCGTTTATGGTGCTAATTTAACATTCCCCTCTCGTATATCTACCAGATACGCTAAACTACCAGGTTTATGATATAGCGTCCTCACTCACCGACAGCTAGGTCATATAGTGAGGGCCGCTATTCCTGCCAACACCATAAGGTGAAGACAATTAAGGACCACTTGCGGTAGGTCTTGCCGCCAAGACGCTTGTCCCGGTACTCTGCAAGGCGAGTGCCCCGTGGAAGAGAACCACTACCTACTGTCCAGGTAGGTCCCGGAGCTGTAGGCACGCTCACCTCCCGCGGCTTTCGCTGCTGGCGGTTCGATCCCCGCTCGGGACGCCAGAGAAGCTGGCTCCCACATATCCGGTGTGGTACCGGAGCTGTAGGCACGCTCACTTCCCGGCGCTTATCGCACCTGTCCAGACTTACTCCTACGCGCCTAATTTAACAGTAGGTAACCGATTTTTTATACACTCACTCGCTCATTCCAGCGCAGCGACCCGAAGTGGATCTTGGCATCTTGACACAAAATGACGTCATTCTATACGATTCTATGTATTTGCTGCCAATTCATTCTATTCAGATTCTAATAATCAGCGTTCCCAAAACTCCCAGAAGAAATCATGCAATTTTTTTTTCGATATGTAGGTTCTTAAGGTTAATTTTTCGAGACACGAGCAGATACCATATGTATAGCAAATATTATACAGGACACATAGCTCGTAGAACAGTTGGCCGTTGGGGCAGTAAAGTTCTCGAGTGGCAACGTGGAAGACGTAGTGAAGGCAGGCCTTCCCCACACGGTGACCAACCACCTGGTGAAGGTCGCGGAGAGCCGCTGCATGCGGGCAGCGCAGGACGGGTCGTCGTGGAAATCCTTGGGGAGGCCTTCGTGCAGCCGTGGACGTCTTTCGGCTGATATGATGATGATGACCCTATGTATAATGTTGGGTAGGTACCATACAAGGGGAAGTGTAGCTCGTGAAACTGAACAACAGTTTCCAAAAAAACCTACATACTTCAAGTCTCAAGAAATTTTTGGAACTGCTATACAAAGTTTGCTATCAGCTGTACAATGTACTATCATCGTCATCATATCAGCCGAAAGGCATCCACTGCTGGACGAAGGCTTTCTCCATGGATTTCTACAACGACAGGCTCTGCGTTGCCTTCATCCATCAGCTTCCCGCGACCTTCACCAGGTCGTCGGTCCTACAATTTAGTATGAGAAATCCGAAAATTATTTTATAGATATATTATTATATCAGCTCATATACGTCCCCACCGAGGGGCTCGAGCCTACCCTGAATCAGGGCGATTAGGCCTTAGTCGACCACGCGGGCCCAGTGCGGGTTGGTCGACTTCACACACAACCTTCGAGTTTCTTCGCAGGCGTGTGCAGGTTTCCTCACGATGTTTTCCTTCACCGTTAAAGCAATCGGTAAGTATATGTACGTAAGTTTTTTGAAAAAACTCATTGGTACATTGGCCGTCCAGATTTGAACCCGGTACCTCTGGTTAGATGGACCGAGTCGTTACCGGTTGAGCCACCGACACTTTTTTAGCCACCGACTTTTTTTTTTATAGATATATACAAGGACCTTATGGAAAGTTGCCCAGTTTCATGAGCTGAACCCCCTTTTTTAAACATTTTTTTCAGAAGGTTTCGTAAAAGTACTATTTTTGGGGTACTATACCTACCCTATTTTTTTTGAGGAAATATGTTAGTTTTATGAGTAGATGAGACTGAAGTTTGGCCAATGATGTTTTTAATCCACAATTGGTGAGCCCTTGGCATCATGTCACCTGAAGGTGGGACTCTTTCAGTCTTGGTGGTTAGCAGCGCTAACCACCTAAAATCTACCGTATTTTTAACGTTTTATTTTAAAAGGCACATATAGAAGGAAATTATTAACTTGAAAAAGTCCAAAAAAGTTAATTTAATATGTATTTCTGGATATAATTAATTTTTTTTTTGTTTTTTTTTTTGAGGTTTAGATGTTAAATTATATAAACCAAATTATGTCATTATTACTGCCAATAAAAATCCGTGACGGAAGATGCCGAAAATGGACAACGCAATAGGGTACTGCCTATATTATCTTCAAACCGTAACACATCAATACTGTTGACATTGATGCAAGACTTAGATAAGATGGGCTTAGAAAATGACCTTCAAATCAAATCAAAATAATTTATTTTAAATAGGTGTTTACGAAGCGATTGTGCAACTCGAGCTGAAAGTTTTCGGGGTTTTGGAGCTGGATGGGCGCTGGTCGGAGTGTGGACTTCATCAGTCGACATCTTTCTAGCTTGGTCTTCATCAGTCGACATCTTTCAGCTCGAGTTGCACAATCGCTTCGAATGCCTAGGAGACTGCGAGAATGTGGACGATTATAACGACAGGTTCGTGGAAATTGTCCAAACGGTCGGGTCTAAGATTTTCAAAACTCGCCGTTCAAACAGAACCAAAAAAAATCTCTGACTTCACCAGCAACCTCATGGAAGAAAGACGTAGATTGGTTTTGCAGTCCTCTGAAGACGCTACTCAGTATCGGCAACTAAACAGGCAGATCTCTAAGTCTCTAACTCGCGATTTGCGCCACTTTAATACAAATTGTATTAAAGAGGCGATTGAGAACAACAAAGGCTCAAAAGTGTTCGCTAGAGATCTGTCTGTTGGTCAAAGCCAACTGACCAAGCTGAAGACCGAGGACGGCAGGATCATATCGTCTAAGACTGAGTTGCTGGAAGAAGTTGAGAAGTTCTACGGACAATTGTACACGACCACACGTCTGCCTGTCAGCGATCTGGCTAAAGACCCAAGAGCTAGACTTACCCGACACTATACCGAAGATATCCCGGACGTCAGCCTGTACGAGATTAGAATGGCTCTTAAACAGCTTAAAAACAATAAGGCACCGGGTGATGATGGAATTACGGCTGAACTTCTGAAAGCAGGTGGAACACCGGTACTTAAAGCTCTTCAGAAGTTATTTAATTCCGTTATACTTGAGGGACAAACGCCTAAGGCATGGCACAGAAGTGTGGTCGTGCTTTTCTTCAAAAAGGGCGACAATACCCTGCTGAAGAACTACAGACCCATCTCACTTCTGAGCCATGTCTACAAACTGTTTTCGAGGGTCATTACGAATCGTCTCGCACGCAGGTTTGACGACTTCCAGCTTCCCGAACAAGCCGGTTTCCGAAAAGGATTTAGTACCATAGACCACATACATACGCTGCGGCAGATTATACAGAAGACCGAAGAGTACAATCAGCCACTATGCTTGGCGTTCGTGGACTATGAGAAAGCCTTCGATTCGGTCGAAACCTGGGCTGTGTTACAGTCTCTCCAGAGGTGCCAAATTGACTATCGATACATCGAAGTGCTGAAGTGTTTGTATGAAAACGCCACCATGTCGGTTCGCCTCCAGGATCAAAACTCGGAACCTATCCAGCTGCAGCGAGGGGTGAGACAGGGAGACGTCATATCTCCGAAACTGTTCACCGCCGCCCTGGAAGATGTTTTTAAGCTTTTGGACTGGGGTGGACTCGGCATCAATATCAACGGCGAGTACATCACCCACCTTCGATTCGCTGACGATATCGTGGTCATGGCTGAGACTATGAACGACTTAGGCACAATGCTCGATGGCCTCAGTAGAGCCTCTCAACAAGTGGGTCTTAGAATGAACATGGACAAGACGAAAATTATGTCAAACGTCCGTGTCATACCTACTCCTCTGAAGGTTGGAGGCTCTACACTCGAAGTTGTTACCGAATATGTATACCTGGGACAAACAGTCCAGTTAGGTAGGTCCAACTTCGAGAAAGAGATCAATCGTCGAATCCAACTCGGTTGGGCAGCGTTCGGGAAGCTTCGCAATATCTTTACGTCCCAGATACCGCAGTGTCTTAAGACCAAGGTCTTCGACCAATGTGTGTTGCCAGTGATGACGTACGGAACTGAGACATGGTCGCTTACTATGGGCCTCATAAGAAGGCTCAAAGTCACCCAAAGGGCAATGGAGCGTGCTATGCTCGGAGTTTCTCTGCGTGATCGAATCAGAAACGAGGAGATCCGTAAGAGAACCAAAGTAACCGACATAGCTCTCAGAATTGCTAAACTTAAGTGGCAGTGGGCGGGGCACATTGCTCGTAGAACAGATGGCCGTTGGGGCAGTAAAGTTCTCGAGTGGCGACCACGCACCGGAAAGCGTAGTGTAGGCAGGCCTCCCACTCGGTGGACCGATGACCTGGTGAAGGTCGCGGGAAGCCGCTGGATGCGGGCAGCGCAGAACCGGTCGTCGTGGAGATCCTTGGGGGAGGCCTATGTCCAGCAGTGGACTTCCTTCGGCTGATATGATGATGATGAGGTGTTTACACACACTTTTAAATAGTCAAAAAAACTTATTGAATATTACAAATAATGTCATGATTCAGATTACAGTTTCAGGTGATGGTATTTTTTATAGAATCAACATATATACCTTTGTCATTATCATATTCTATTATTTTATAATATCCTCTAGAGCACAAGCATTTTATGACATGAGTCTTGAATTTATTCTCAGATAAACAAGTTACATTTTCTGGAATTTTATTGTAGAATCTTATACACTGCCCCACAAATGACTTTTAACCTTACTCAGTCTCGAAAAGGCTATATCTATTTTATTTACATTTCTTAAATTCAAATTATGCCTGTCACTGTTTTTAGGAAATAAATGCAAATTCTTACGCACGTACATGATGTTTTCATATATATAAATTACAGTTAAAATATTGATTTCTTTGAACTTATTCTTTACGACTCACGTGATCGCATCTGATAGATTGCGCGGATAGCTCTTTTCCACCAACAAACCGAGTAATACAAGGTTATACTCCGCCGGGAATCGAACCCGCGACCTCCGGATGTGAGCTACTGGACTAACCATTATGCCACGGAGGCAGATAAAATACCACCGTGCATACTCTTACCCAGTCATTGATTTTTCTGGTAGTGTTCTCGCTGTCCTCAAAGTCAACCTCTCCAAACTCTGTGTCAAATAACTCCGCATCTTTCTCCATGGCAGGAAGCAGTTGCAGACCCTTGTTATGGTATATCTTGTTGGCTATATTCAGGGTCGTCCAGGTCTTTAACGATGTGGATAGGAATCCAAATGTAGTGCGCACCTATAATCAACACATGTGGTTAAACTTATGCCAAACCTTATCTGAATTGCAACCCAGACCGCATTTGTTTTTTTTAAATCTACAATGGGATCATCTCACCTGATTGAAGCGGGCTTACGGAAATTCCCCAATGCAATCGGGACTAGCTATTTTATCTTCAGGCCGGAACAAATCAATGCTATTAACATTTATGTTTGGCGGCAAGACTTAGTTAAGATGGTGGTAACTAGCCAGATGGGCTTACATCAACCAAACTGAGTCTTACAAAGTTAGACTCGGCCGGAAGTGAACCTGCATCCTTCTGATGTACTAAACAAGTACAAGTGGGTACTAGGTACCTAAACTTTTCAACGCCTTCGTAGCGTGGGGTTAGTCCACCCGCTTTTCATTAGAAGGTCGCGGGTCCGATACCCGGCGGGGTCAAACCTTGTAGGACACGATTTTTTTGATAGTAGGGCAATTACTGAACCCGTCTGGCTTCCTACCACCATCTTTTTTAAATGTTGCCATCATACATCAATGCTAACAGTAGTAGAAGCATCGGCATGGAGATAAGATATCTAGTTCCCCTTTGTGTTGTGGAACTCTTGTTGAGCCTGCAACCATCTTCGGCGTCATCATCACTTCCATCAGGTTAGATTTAACTCTACAATTAACAATTTAAAGAAAATGTAAGTTTATTAAAAAAAAGTTATTTTTGCAGTTGCTCACTATTCAGGTGAAAAATTGAGTGTTTCGCTCTGTGGCAAAGTTATTTTGCGTCTCGTATCTTTGAAACTCTCGCTACGCTCAGGATTCTATCTTTGAAATCCTAGAATCCTTCACTTGCTCAGGTTTCAATATACATAACTCGCGCTAAATAATAACTTTGCAGCCTTGCATAACGAATAGTTCTTTCACCACACATGCTCAAAAAGGTATTGTGTCATTCCATTTTAGCGCGCAAAATTGCGTTTTATACGCTGTCGTGGAAAGAGTTTAACGTGAAAAAATTGTAGCCGAATAACTATTAAGCTGTTCTCCTTCCCCCAAAAAATTTTACTTGCTGTAGTGTTGTTACCTGCGTCACGCACGTTACTTGCTGTAGTGTTGTTACCTGCGTCACGCACGTTACTTGCTGTAGTGTTGTTACCTGCGTCACGCACGTTACTTGCTGTAGTGTTGTTACCTGCGTCACGCACGTTACTTGCCTAACGTTGTGTTTTTTGCTCGGTAGCAAAGTATGTATTTGGCACTGTGTTGGAACACTGATGTTTTAGCGGCACGTAGAAAATTAGGCGGGTTTCGAAAATGCCATACCACCAACCAAACCGTGTCTTACAAGTTGACCCCACCGGGAATCGAACCCGAGACCCCCGGTGTGAAACGAATGGACTAACTATTACGCCACGGAGGTGGTTAAGCCTTTATGACAAATATAACAAATCACTTACAGCATTATCATCAGGCAATCCAAGTTCTTCCAGCAACTCCTTATGAGTAGGTCCGGTAGCTCCCAGTACAGCCAGAGCCAAAATGAACTCTGCTGATAGGGGCGAAGCCACCACGCTTTTAGTCTGGTCCATCTCCTGTGTAAAGTACGTGTCACATGAGATTTGAAAATGTATTGTGTTGTGGAATGGCAAAAAATATTGGATAATGTGTAAAATAATACAGACAAGAGCTGACTTGTCGAATTTGAAGAAGTTAAACAATAGTATATTTTATATCGAAGGACTAAACGGAAGCCATAATATACCAGAGGTGGTTTGACTCCCGAGCGTGCGAGGGAGTCAATGAAACCGAGGGTATATTATGTTGGCGTTTAGTCTCGAGGTGCAAACTGTACTTTTCACTTTGATCGCGAGATAAATGTCAATTTAGTACAAAAACCTTTAATAAATATTACTTAATAAAATAAAAATCACTAAAGATGGCGCCAACTTTTTTCCGGAAAACCATGGAACTAAAACTCTCAACATTTTCGGAATGAAGATGGTCCACACTCCACAGATAGTAGTATATTTACTTACTGTTTGAGTTTGTCTATGTGACATGAAGAAAATTAAAAAACTAATTACTTTTCGCTCCTTCGAGACTAAAGTGGTCACTTTAGTCCCGCTTCGTAGGACTATATTGGCGTACTTTTAGAGCATGAGAAGTGAAAAATGATTAAAACATTTGAACTTAGTACTTACTTTCACTTAGATTTACATATGTACTCTCAAAAAAGTTTACTCATGTTCATATTTGTTAATATTTACTGTTTTTTGCTGGGTTTTGAAGTATAAAATTCATAGTTACCTGTAGAAACTTAGCCGAAAACTTTAATATCGTTAGAGCAACGGTTTTATCCATGTTTCCTTAAAATGCTTATCAGATATTATTAAACTACGAACAAATAAAACACAAAAATTCACAATTATCATTAATGCAAGACGAAGTAAATCTCAAATCACGGCACGTGTTTCCAACTCAAATATTTGCATCAAACTACCGATAGAGCTGCAACGACGCAACGGAGCTAAAACTGAATTGGATGAGATGAATCACCCCAATGTTCATCGTTCTAATGGGATTTCCTGGCAAACAAAGTTAATCTACGCTCGTAAGGAAAGCAGGAAAAACTTTACATAGAAAATGAAGTACAGTATTTATTTTATTTGATACTAGCTGTCCCGGCGAATTTCGTACCGCCTCACACTATACTACACTACCGCTACCCTACTACTACCACTATACTACTACTGCCGCTACCACTACACTACCACTACCTAAACCAATACACTACCACTACCACTACACTACTACTGCCACTGCCACTACCATTACACTACCAGTACTACTACCACTACCACAACACTATACTACACTACTTTTTGTAGATAGTGCAAGAATTTTTAAGTCATTTTTTACACCTTGGGTTACATTATTTGAGTTTTAGTAGGGATTCCTATTTTTTTGAAAATATGATATAGCCTATAGCAACCGCGTATAGTGTAGCTTACCAACGGTGAAAGAATTTTTCAAATCGGCCCAGCAGTTTCAGAGCCTATTCTAAACAAACAAAACCACAATCAAATCTTTCCTCTTTATAATATTATTATACGGTATAGTTGCGGCATTGTAGGAGTATTATAGTATAGCAACCGCGGATAGTGTAGCTTCCCAACGGTAAAATAATTTTTAAATTCGGGCCAGTAGTTTCGGAGCCTATTCAAAACAAACAATCAAATCTTTCCTCTTTATTATAATATAAGTATTGATATAGATTTAACAGTTTTTATTGTGTACAAATAAAGATTACTCAACAGGCAGAAAATAAAATTACACAATAGGTAGTACTTATTTCTCATTAGAAATTTCTTCCATCAAACCCGGGAAAGAGTAAGTTTCATTTGAAATGGCAGACATGTACACAAATAAAAAAGCTATTAAAATATATAAGTAATTGTACAATATTTACGAAGTAACTAGTATCTCATCTGTGACAATAGTGTAAAATTCATATAATTTATCTTGGAAATACTCTAATTTTTTTTGGCATAGTACCATTTTCACGTGAACAGAAACATTTATTTGTTTTCCTGCTTTTTGTGAAAATCTGTTTGTTTGTTTGTTTGTTACTTATTCACGCTTTAACACCTTGACTAATCTTGTTGAAATTTGGCATACAGGTAGCCTGTGTCACAGGGAAGGACATAGGCTACTTTTTATCCCTTGAAAATACACTTTTTTGGTTAATTTCTTTAACATCGCTACGGAACATTCCCCTCTCGTATATCTACCAGATACGCTAAAACTACCAGGTTTATGATATAGCGTCCCCACTTTCCTACCCTTGGGCATACAGTGAGTGCCGCTATTCCTGCCAACACCATAAGGTGAAGACAAGGACCAGTTACGGTAGGTCTTGCCGCCAAAACGCTTGTCCCAGTACTCTGCAAGGCGATTGCCTCGTGAAAGAGATCCACTACCTACTGTCCAGGTAGGTCCCGGAGCTGTAGGCACGCTCACCTCCCGCGGCTTTCGCTGCTGGCGGTTCGATCCCCGCTCGGGAAGCCAGAGAAGCTGGCTCCCACATATCCGGTGTGGTACCGGAGCTGTAGGCACGCTCACTTCCCGGCGCTAGTCGCACCTGTCCAGATTTACTCATAAGCGGCTGGATCGGCCGGAGCAGTATAACCTTAGCTCTACTTGTTGTCCAGGCAAGTGCCGGAGATGCTTCCCTGCCAGTAATTAAATCAGCAGTTCCGCTTAATGGACAACTCACGTGCCCCGCGTTGTTTTCGCCCAGAGCCCACGTGGCCGGCTACGACAACACTAGTGGGTAGACGCCTGGACGCAACGTGCCTGCCAGGCAACACATTGCCCAACCCCTGCAACTAACCACATACCACTAACGAGTCCTTGCCCCAGTCGGGGGACCGACAAGCCAGAGTGCCGAAGGCGATAGATCCAACGGCAGGCAAGCGGTGGGCTACCCCCGACCCCGTAGTACCCTGATCCAAACAGCCGGACCCCTAGTTCCGGCTGCGACCTCCACCTAGCCGAGTAGCTCTAGGCAGAGGGAACGGAACATCGCTACGGAACAAGGGATTGTTGTGATTTTTTGCACTGAGATGGTTGAGGGAGTGGGAAATGGCATTATTTACTAATTAGCATATCCTGACATAGTTCTCGAGGTATCTGGGGAAAACTCACTTCCACGCTCGCGCACGTCGGCGTCGCAACGAAGCAACGAATTGAAGTGATTTTTTTATATAGATATGGTTGAGGGGGTGAGAAATAACTGCTGATCAGAATGGCCCGATATCGTTCCATAAGAATCTGGATTAAACTCATGTCCACGCTTGCGAGCCGCTTGCGGTTCGCGCACCACTCACCCTCTAAGACAGCCATAAAAACGATGTCCACGCGGGCGAAGCCGCGGGCAAAAGCTAGTATAACAATAAATATTGCAACCCGCCTCATCACCCGCCGATGACGTCACAGACCACTCAAATGACCTCTGAAAATTAGGTGCTGCCGTGAAAATATTTTAAGAGATTTTGTATAATTCAAAAACTAGAAATAACTAACAAACATGCAATATGACGCTGGAAAGGTCGGAAAAGAGACTATTTAGCTATACAAAAGTTATTGATACATAGCAAACAACTTCGGCATAGTGAAGCGACGAGGTTATAATGTACTCAATATGTTTATTTGCATTCTACAATAGTGGTGTAGTTATTTACCTTGCCCGCATAAAGTTAAAGGATTTCTTAAAAATCTGAAAATTAAATCGTGCCACTGACCTCGGGCATAAATAAAGGTTTTATCACAATCAATGAAAAACATAAATACAAAAAAGTAGTCATAGCTATCGGTTAGTATGTATTTAGTCGCAGTTTAAAATAAGGTAAACTGAACATTGTCACACTTATACATTTAATTATTTTCAATTAAAATAAACAATATAAAATTGCCAAAATAAAGTATTATTCATATCTATCTAGTTTTTTCTTCATTGTGTTGTCGGGTCCATTAAAGCTACTTTCTAGTCTTCTCTTCTCAAATCTTGAAGGTGATCAAAATTCATTGAACTATGTATATCAGCACCAACGACTCGTGAATTCCTCTATGCTGCTAAGTGAAGCTGTTTCATCCCCTCGGTAGGCGCCGACGAAGAGCGGGACTTCCCCCGGCCCGAACAGTATGTATGCGAACGGGTGCGTTGCTTCGAAAGAAATAAGTTGCCCCTTTACTTTCACAAACATTGCTGAAAAAATAAAAAAATAAAAATCATCATGCTGGCAATTTCCACATAGAATTGAGATTGAGGGAATTTATTATATTCAAATAAAATAGCGTCGGTGGAGTAACGGTTACGGCCGCTACCTCCTGTCCAGGAGGTCGTGGTTCGAATCCTGCCATCGTACCAATGTGTTTTCGAATTTCGATTTCATATGTACGTTTATCCGACGCTCTTATACTGTGAAGGAAAACATCGTGAGGAGACCTGCACACGCCTGCGAAGAAACTCGAAGTTTGTGTGTGAAGTCGACCAACCCGCACTAGGCCCGCGTGGTCGACTAAGGCCCGATCGCCCTAATTCAGGGTAGGCTCGAGCCTGGGGACGTATATGAGCCGATATGATGAGAAGAAGATTATATTCTACACATTGGCTGCCGGTAACCATGCGGTCATATGAGCGGGGTAGTGGTATGCCGATGTGACCGATCGGTCCCACGGTCCCAATTAAATTATATTCTTTAGTTTGCAACCGGCGTATTTTCAAAATGATTTTTAACAGTCTTGAGCAAAGTAATCCAGCAGCTAGAATTTAGAAGATCTTAGCAGTTTTCGCTAGCCTACTTTGTAGTTTATTTAAAAATTTTGTAGTTAAAAAAAAAAGGTTGGGTTCTCCTAGTAGCATTTATTATACCATTTGCCAGATATGTCGGGAAACATGTAAATATTATGGACATGCTAAAACTATTTTTAAAGTGAAGCTGCACGGAGCAAAGCGAAGTTCACTACGTTTGAAAGTTGTTTTTCTTGTTTGATGAAATATTTCGTTAGGTTATTAAATTTTTGGACATTCCTGTGGACACTCTTGACTTTTCCGAGATAAAAAATATATAAGAAAGATGTCGTATATAAAAAAGATATCGTGTTAAGTTTCACTCAAACCTTTTTAGACCATTTTGCGTTATTCGTGAACAGACAGACAGACATATAGACATGCAACCGACAGACAACAATTCCTAAATTAAATATTTTGATCTCTGTGACGATAGACAATAATAACTTTATGATAATTTATGTTAGTGGCGGTTATTAGTCTAATCGCTTTACACCAGCGGATTCTGACTTTGTAAGACTCGGTTTGGTTGGTGATATGGCATTTTCCAAGCCCGCCTGGCTAGCTACTGCCATCTTCATATCAACTGTTTCGTTTGATGTTTGAAACATTGTGAATCGAGTTGCTTATTTCAGGGACGGGACGGAGGAGCCGTAAGATCAAAAGATGTGATATACTTACGCATGCTCGCAGCAGCGGCCTCAGTGCCTTCCTCGTTTACGTCGATGAATGCTTTTTGAACGGCTTTGGTAACTTTTAGTGGCAGATTTTTGCTCAGTATCTTGGTAATACCACCTTCGAACATAGCTGTCATGCCCAGCTGAAAAACAAAATATAAAAACTGGCCAAGAGCGAGTCGGACTCGCGCTCCGAGGGTTCCGTACCACCACACCTCTCTACACATCTATATTAATATTATAAAGAGGAAAGATTTGATTGTTTGTTTGTTTGCATTGAATAGGCTCCGAAAGTACTGGATCGATTTGAAAAATTCTTTCAGCGTTGGGAAGCCACACTATCGGCACAGCTAGTCTGTTATAATGATATCTATTCACATTACAAACAAAAAACATCAATGACAGCGACAGAAATATGTATTTTTTTCATTTATTTTGGATTCTTTAGCGCGAGTCCGACTCACACTTGGCCAGTTTTTTTTTCTTAATTGTTTTACTTCAGGATGAGTTCAGGATAGTATAATAACAATGATACCTATTCACATTCAAAAGAAAAGACATCAACGCGAGCGACAAAAATATGCTTTTATTGTCTTTCAGTATGAACTCCTTAGCGCGAGTACAACTCACACTTGGCCAATTTTTACTATTTATTTATTTAAACCAGAAACAATGTCAATTGTGTAGGACATAATATCAAAGTAGGTACATACAATTAATTATAATAAGTGCTAAAAATTAAACATAACTTAAATAATAATAATAATTAAAAGTAATAAAGTAAGCAATAATTTTACTATATAATCTTATCTCATTCCAAATATTCCAATAATTAACTGTCAATGCTTAAAATTTATTTGTCATAAAATCATTTAAACTATAGAAAAATCCTTCTACCAAGAAACGCCTTTTTTATTCATAATTGGTAAACCCTTGACAACATCTCACCTGGTGGTAAGTGACGATGTTGCCGAAGATGGAAGCGGGCTAATTGATAATTTACCTTAATTTGGTTATAAAAAAATTGTATATGTATAATGGATTTCATGTCAATAGGGAGATTATTAAACAGTTTCAGTGCTTGAAACCTAACACTATGCTGTACAACTCTCAGTGTAGGCACTAGTTTGTGCTGAAGATCCTTTCTACGTTTCTCAAGACGCGTCATCCTAAAGTGATCTCTGCATGATTCCCATGGTGGAATTCGCATAATACTCCTTATGGCCCTTTTTTGTAATACGAAAGCTTTATTCATATTATAGTTAAAGCTTTATTATTTGTTGTTTTATCTTTAGTGTTAATAATCACACCAAGTTTCACGCTTATATGTATGACCGTTTTCACGGCATACCTAATTCAAAAATACCTCTAAAATACAAATGTACTTTTATCCGACGCTCTTACGGTGAAGGAAATCGTGAGGAAACCTGCACACGCCCGCGAATAAATTCGAAGGTTGTATGTGAAGTCCACCAACATGCACTGGGCCCGCGTGGTCCACTAAAGCCCGATCACCCTAATTCAGGGTAGGCTCAAGCCCCTCGGTCGGGGCGTATATGAGCTGATATAATGATGATGAATACGTATGAAATTATTTTTCTATCGTGCGTGACTTAGTCAGAAATCAATTCCACTTACTCTTTTCAACACATCAGTAAGGTCAATAGTGGTCTCAATCTTGAACTTGGGAAAAGCTATAGGGATTTTCTTCTTCCGCATAATTCTGAGGTCCGATAGAAGATCATGGCCTTCAGCTAGTTTTTTAAAAACATCTTCCAAACCATCGAATTCACTCGGCAGGATTATAACCATATTGCTTTTTGACTCTCTGTATGGAAGCATCAGTATCTGAAATAAAAATAGGTATGAAGCTGTATGTATGACAATTTCGTCTTTCGGCCCGATTGTCGCCCTGTTGACTCAGTATTCTCTCTCTATCTCTCTCTCTCTCTGTGGCGTCACCCGGTGGGTCGACCAAGATGTCGCTGGAAAGATAAAGTCGCCAAAGACCTACAAGAGTTGGGAGTCAAACTTGGCACAAAATAGGATAGAGTGGCGCACTTTAATGTCGGAGGCCAAGATCCACTTCAGGTCGCTGAGCCGGCGAAATAAGTAAGTAAGTATGTATTTTTGCTTATATAGGAGACCTATATGTCCGTGTGAACGGGCCTACTCTTGTTAAATGCATTCAATGATTTTTATGTATTACTTTTCGTGTCATATTGTTTTCATGTTCTAATGAAATAATGTGGTTTATATCAAGGATTTAATTTTGACTTTATTAACTAATAATGTTTATTTCTTGATTTTTCAAAAATGACATTGTTATTATTATTTTATGACTATCAAAAAGATTTGCACCTATTTTGAATTAATATATTGAATTGAATTGAAAAAAGGGACTAGCTCCTACGGCAGACCTAAACGGAGATGGCGGGATGAGTTATACAGGTTTGGAGACAGGTTTCTAGCACAATCGAAACGGGCTTACCATATGAACTTTCATCATATCAGCCGAAAATCGTCCACTGCTGGACAAAGGCCTCCCCCAAGGATGTTCACGACGACCGGTCCTGCGCTGCCCGCATCCATCGGCCTCCCGCGATATTCACCAGGTCGTCGGTTCACCGCGTGAGAGTCCTGCCTACGCTACGTTTTCCATATGAACTTTATCGATTTCTCTCTCTCTCTCTTTCAGTCTCTCATCCAATCACACCTTTGATGTGGTGATAGAGATAGTACCTGGACGTATAATCATTAACTTATTATGTCTGTCTGTTTGTGTATCTAGGCTGCCTGTGCAAGTAAAAAAAATAAGCTGATGAACCTCGAAACTAGTAAAGTATTTTGTTTACTAAAGTAATATTTGCTGATTTTGTGTTTTTTTATGTTTAATGATTATGGGTCTGCTGTCTGCATACATAAATATTTTATTTATTTATGTAAACTAATTATCCGATTTAGCTGAGCTTTGGCACAGAGCTAAAGTAAAAGCGGAGAACAGCTCGGATACGTTTATCCCGGGAAAATGCATAGTTCCTGAGAGATCTGAAAAAAACTCTTTTGTTTAAGGTGAATTTGTAAATTTTAAATGTGAAAAGTGCACTCTCCCGAGCCGTTTGAGACACTTTGCATCCTCGATACACATTTAAAAACTATATCCACGCGGGTGAAGCCGCCGGCAAAAGCTAGTACAAAATGAAAACTTACATTAGCCTGTAACTCTTTGCTCCACCCATGCCTGAAGTGCTCCTCCTGGTGATATCTCATCATGGGCACGGTTATGACCTTCTTGGAGTCAACTCGGAAAGGCTCGTCTCGTGTGTCCTTGGGATCGAATTTGTGGAGCCAATTTCCCTGTAAAAAATCGATAAATATGTAATGTATTTGTCACCGGGATATTGTGAAAACCGCGATATTACAATCTCACTAGTTAGATTATGATATAACGGTAAATTGTGAATCGGATCACAATATCACGGCCTATTCTTGTACCTCCGAATAAAACAGATGATTTCTTCTGCTGCGAAGCATCCTGCTACCCAGGGAGGGAAGAGCCTTCGCGAGGCTCTTTGACTGTTAAGTCAATCAAACCTGACCGAACCTAACATCGCTCGCCTATGTCCTTGCCCGTGACACAGGCTACCTGCATACCAAATTTCATAAAGATTGGTCAAGGCGTTGAAGCGTGAAAAGGTAACAAACAAACAAACACATTTTCACATTTATAATACGAATATTAGTAAGGATAAATGTTTTGCCAGCATTATCATGCTCCCCCACCCTCTCCGGAAGGCCTCGACGTACTAGAGTACAAAGTGTAGAACGCGCGGAGTTTAAAGCGGCTACGCAATATCAGTTACATACTTAGTCATAATATGAAAAGTATAATCAACGCCCAACCTTAAAATAGATAGCGTTCAGAAGAACCAGTCCTGTTTCCTGCTCACTTCCATCGCTGGAGTATATCTCTTTGATTTTACCGTCAGTTTTCTTCTCCACCTGTAATAGGAAATAAGTTGGGGAAGAATTTCTTCAATATTTACGTAATACTTAACGCGACGCACTGGAAACTTTGGTCGCAGGGATCTCGATTTTTCTCAGCAATTACCCAACATATGAAAATGATATTTTGTTACCTGATTCTCCATTTCAATGACTTTATTTTTGCAGTGGCAGAAAAACGATGAATTAACGTTTATAAAAAAATATATCAAAGAAACCTCTTTTAAAACAGAAATTTGCATTCTATAGGCAACCCAGGCCGATTTGATACCTCTAAATTTTCTTAGTCGACTAGTCTTAACACACACTTCAATATGCCAGTTGAATTTTAAAAAAATATTATAGTTTTCAATTGAAACGAAAAAAACATTGAAAAAGTGATAAACTGTGGTTATTTTCTTTACTATTTACGAGTAAAGAAAAAGACAGAGACAACTGTTCCGATCAATGCATCGCCTTAAACAAGGTGAACCTGTACTAATACAAAGGTAACTTGTAAGTGCTCGTATGTATGTATGTAAGTTTGGATGTAAGATTTAATGAATGAGTTTGGATGACTCCAGGCTAAAAACAATTTTTGAAAAACTTTTAGGTGCAAGCTTTCCTTTGAAAAGAGTTTTAATTATTTCGTATTCTTCCCAGCAAACCCTTTCGTTAGATACCCATATCATGGTTCAACCCCATGATATGGGTATCAAACGAAAGTTATGGCAGATAACTGGTCTGCCATCTTTGGGAGTCCGCCATTTTGGATTTAGAATGACATCACTTAGCTAACGATGCATTATGCTCCAATCTTGCAGAATTTCAGCTCAATCGAAAGGGGTTCTTATTTAGCTTTCAAGATTAACCCCAAATTATCTTACTAAAACAAGTTAAAAATAGGTCTTTACCTTTGAAATTGCCGATTCGGTTTTTGAAGTTCAATGCCAATTTTTGTTGAAAATAAAAAAGTTATTGTTTTTTTATTATTGACCTTACGGTGACATTACTTATGGTCTTTTATTAGTTACTAGTGGCATGTATTTCATGTTCCAATCCACCTGAGCTATGTACTATTGAATGGAACAAAGGCGTTTTCTTAGTGGACAGATGGGGCAATTTTATAGACTAGTTAATTTTCTTGAATTTTCCTGAAAGTGACGAAATCTTATGCGGGGTATTCTCAAATATACATTAGTAATGAAGAAACTGCCGCGGTAACTCTAGAGTTTTAAAAAATAAAAATTTGTATTTTTTGCCTCAATAAAGGCGATTATTTTAGGTGAAAACACTCGAAAGCTACCGCGCTCTCAAAATATCTAAACAATAGGCATATGTTTACCATCATTTAATTTCTAATAGTCTAATGCTATTTTGAGAATAAATTTTGTTATAATAACTATAGTTCTTAAAATTAATTTTCATCTTTAAACTGTTTTTTATACAATCGGCAATGCCATAATCAGATCCTGGTTTCCTTATCATAGTACCACCCTTAGGATATCTCCTTTCCAACAAAAAAAGTATCATCAAATCTGGCCATAAACGACGAAGTTATCTGCGAACACTCATAAAAAAATATATATACGGTCGAATTGAGAAACCTCCTCCTTTTTTGAAGTCGTTTAAAAAATAGGTTTCTATTGAGATGCTGTTGTGCTGCTGTCTTTATTTACAGACCGAACTGAGCCTATATTTACCTATATCTTGAAAAGCCTCCGTGGTGTAATAGTTAGGCCATTCACTGAACACCGGAGGCAAAGTATATATATTAGTACTAACATACAGTATGGATACTTCCTGCCGCTCTCTAGATTGCGACCTCATCCCCTCGTCACCCAGATTGATACAGATTGGTTACAGTTTGGTTGTCGAACGTATAGGATTTCGCCGCCATTTTGTTTGTTCCGCTGTATGAAGTATCCAGGGTATGCCGGACGTCGCGAGTTCGATTCCCGACGGTGTCTAACTTGTAGGACTCGGTTTGGTTGGTGGTTTAGTCTTGCCGCCAAACATCAATGTTAACAGCGCTAATGTGTTTTTTTGCTTGAAGATAAACCATTTCCCCATTTCGTTGGGAAATCTTGGTAAGCTCGCTTTTATCTTCGGCATCATCAGGTGAGATGATGCCGTGGGATGATTAACAGCCCATAATGTTCCCACTATTGGGGCATGGATCTCTTCTCAAAATCCACGCACAAAGGTCAAGTCCGGATAAGTGGAAGTTGTAGAATTAGTGCCGGAAACCCCCCTCCCCGTTAGAAGTTTTCAAGCCGCTTACAACGCACTAACGGCTTAGCGTGTCTTCCAAAATACGGAAATGGTGTAGAAAACTTCTATACATAAACAGACTTCCATCGCAACAACTTAGTACAATTTTGCATTATTATTTTTGGCTTCCATCAAATAAAAAAAGAATCATGAAAATCGGTTCAAAGTCGGCGAAGATGTCGCGTCACAAACATACAAAAAAATGATTTTTACTGTATGTACAGTCGAATTGAGAACCTCCGCCTTTTTGGAAGTCGGTTAATAAAAAATATAAGTTTAAAAAACTGAAAACCGACTTCAAGTATGAAATATTTTTTTATGTAGGAATACACGAAATTATCCAACAGTAACGAAATCGAAGGTAGGTACGAATCAAATTAGGGGCCTAAAATTTTTTTGAGGTCGGTTCCAGCACACAGCTACTTACTCGTACATACCTATCAAATGTCTTAGATTCAATGGCTTTGCTGGCACCAATCTCAAAAAAAATTTTAGGCCCCTAATTTGTTTCGTCCCTACCTTTGATTTCGTTATTGTTGGTTAATTTCGTGTATTCCTTTTTTAAAAATATTATTTCATACTTTTGAGTAAATTTCTTTTTGAATTTAGATTGTAAGTTTTTTAAACTTTTATAAAAAAAATGTGATAATGCTATCTATGTAACAACGAATAAATCCAATAATAATAATAATACCTAATTGCAGGTATTTTATTTTGACGTTATTTATAATATAATATTTAAGACTTTTATTAATTGGACATGAATAAACATTTCATAATAAATCCAATCACCTACTCGCCAATAGTAATCATCATAATGCATGTGCTTCATTAACCGATACAGAGTCTTGTGGCTTTCATCATCATCATCTCAGCAGCATGAAAGTGAAGGAGTCAAACCTTCCATCTCTAGCTCACCTGAATAACCTGAAAGAATACAACTATCGGTCTATACGTATCTACGTATAATATTTAAAAATTATCCTCCAACTCCTCCTAAGGAGTTGTTTCTTCCATCGTCAGCTCATCAACATGAAATGATGACTAACAGACGCAAAAACTTGAATATCTATAGAAAATACATGAAACACGTAAATACGTGCCCATAAATTTTAAAGTTACCCCTTGATTTTCCTGGGATCCCATCACCAGATCCTGACTTGGTGACAAATACAACTATGTATCTACGTATAATAATATTACCTATGAATCTACGTATAATATTTAAAGAATTATCCTCCAACTTCTAACCGTGATGGAGTTGTACCTTCCATCATCAGCTCATCATCATAAGAAAATGGCTACCGCACGCAAAAATTTAAACATCTTTAGAAAATACATGAAACACGTAATACGTGCCTATACAATGTGAGGGATGCCCTTGATTTCCTTAGGATTCCATCATCAGATTCTGACTTGGTGACAATGGGATCACAAAAACATTGATGTGTTCCGGCATGAAGATAAGATAGCCAGTTCTCCATTGCGTTGGGGAATCTTGGCAAGCCCGCTTCCATCTTCGGCATCATCGTCACTTACCATCTGGTGAGATGATGCCAAGGGCTTACTAATAGAGAATAAAAAAAAAAAACCTCGGGAGTACCTATATTATTTCGAATAAATAAAAATTTTGAAATTCGGTCCACAATTGACAGAGTGATCGGTGAACATACATAAAAAAAAGCATTCGTACAGTGGAACATAGAACCTCTTCCTTTTCAATGTCGGTTAAAAATGACACTACTGTCAAACCCATTTAGGCAAAGTTCGTGCCTTAGTCAGTTTACCTGCACGTTCGTCGCGACCATGCGAATCGCATTGAGCTGCGGCCGCGTCTAATAAATGATTTAAAAAAATGAAGAATAAAACCCAATAAAACATAATTAAATTACTCCCTCCCACTTATGATTATGTGCACAGATTATGTGATACTTTATTGTTATTTCCAAGTAGGTATCAATTTGAAGAAAAAAACTGAATTGTAAGACTACGCTTAGTACAACGTAGCAACTGCGTAGCAACAGCTTAGCAACTGCGTAGCAACCGCGTAGCAACTGCGTAGCACGTAACTTGAGGACTGGCTGTTTGCATCGAAAAATGGTTCTTAATCCCCAGCCAGGAGGCTCGAGTTTCCATACAAACGTAGTTCCGCTTTAATACAAAAACGACATGCCGGATTGAAGCGAAACTTTGTAAATATATTGAGTAGACACATCGCTGTTCGTAATTATAATTAGTTTTCATCGTAGTTAATTGAAACATAACTAAACGAAGGCTTAAATTAGTTTTGTACTGATAGTTTGAAACTTATCTTATATTCTTTCCGGTTTATATTAATTAGTACATCGAAAACTAATTCATATCAGCCGAAGGACGTCCACTGCTGGACATAGGCCTCCCCCAAGGATTTCCACGACGACCGGTTCTGCGCTGCCCGCATCCAGCGGTTATCGGTCCACCGAGTGGGAGGCCTGCTTACACTACGTTTTCCGGTGCGTGGTTGCCACTCGAGAACTTTACTGCCCAACGGCCATCTGTTCTATTAGCAATGTGCCTCGCCCACTGCCTCCTAAGTTAAGCAATTCTGAGAGCTATGCCGGTTACTTTGGTTCTCCTACGGATCTTCTCGTTTCTGATTCGATCAGGCAGAGAAACTTCAAGCATAGCACGCTCCATTTCCCTTTAAAACTAATTACCAATTACTAATTACTAATATATTTAATTTTATTGTACCTATCCCACAATCATATGATGTCTAGCGCTAGAAAGCGATTTCTTGCTTTTGTCATCACATCACCATGCAGTTTGTTAAAAAAAACTTGAGGGATATTTTGAAGAGTTACTCTGTTATCTACTATATAAAAATAAGTCGGGTTTTCCTTCCTGACGCTATAACTCCAGAACGGCTGGACCGATTTGGCTAATTCTTTTTTTGTCGAGTTCGTTATTGTCAGGAGAAGGTTCTTATGTAGGGTAGGGTAGGGTAGGGTAAGGTAGGCTAGGGTAGGGTAGGGTAGGCTAGGGTAGTGTAGTGTAGTGTAGGGTAGGGTAGGGTAGTAAGGTAGTGTAGTGTAGGGTAGTGTAGTGTAGTGTAGGGTAGTGTATGTAGGGTAGAGTAGGGTAGGGTAGTGTAGGATAGGGTAGTGTGGTGTAGGGTAGTGTAGAGTAGTGTAGTGTAGTGTAGGGTAGGCTAGTGTAGTGTATGTAGGGTAGGGTAGGGTAGTGTAGGGTAGGGTAGGGTAGGGTAGGGTAGTGTAGGGTAGGGTAGGGTAGGGTAGTGTAGTGTAGGGTAGAGTAGTGTAGTTTAGGGTAGGAAAGTATAGGGCAGGGTAGTGTAGGGTAGGGTAGTGTAGTGTAGGGTAGAGTAGTGTAGTTTAGGGTAGGAAAGTATAGGGTAGGGTAGTGTAGGTTAGGGTTGGGTAGTGTAGTGTAGGGTAGTGTAGTGTAGTGTATTTAGGGTAGGGTAGGGTAGGGTAGTGTAGTGTAGGGTAGTGTAGTGTAGGGTAGGGTAGTTTAGTGTAGTGTAGTGTATGTAGGGTAGGGTAATGTAGGGTAGGGTAGGGTAGTGTAGTGTAGGGTAGAGTAGTGTAGGGTAGGGTAGTGTAGTGTAGGGTAGGGCAGTGTAATGTAATGTAAGGCGGTACGTAGTTCGCCGGGACAGCTTGTATTGTATATAGGGTCCTTTTGAAATACCTAAAAATAATTTAAGGCTGGGTTCAGCTCATGAAACTGAACAACTTGAACTTGAACTAATAATGAATTTTTGAACCTTCCTTGCAAAGTTCGCTATCAGCTGATTAACTTAATATGACGACTCCCGAAATGATCTTTGCAAATGGAGTTTACTTCATACAAATTGTCATCGTAATTCATTCCACACAAAAAGGTGAATGCCCGTAAGGTCGTCGACCCGTTAAGCAGTAGGCATAATAAACTGGGAATATTGTAGAACTCGAAGGACGGAAACGTAGGTAGACCTACGATATTGGGCGCACTGGCGGGTGAACAGTGCGCTATATCTATAGTTCGTTCGCTCATATAACCGCATCTTTGATGAACGCCCGCCAGCCAAACACTCCGACAAAGGGGCCGCGCTGAGTACTGTCGCGATGCTGACAACGTCGGCGGCGGCGTGGTGAGCGGTGTGATTGAACGCAAGGCGGCCTCTTTGACAGGGTGCTTGTCTCGAGCCGTCAAAGCTGCAGTTAATTCAACAAACGAACTTTCCCTACCTAAAAACTTTTGTCTTGGTAATTTTTCTGTTTTTATGGATAGTGATTTTTTTTAAGGATAGATAGATTTTTTAAATATATTTATAATATTTTCTATGTTTTTTTGACTTGGGACTGAGTAACCCCTGAAAATTCCAGTCGTGATTTTTAAAACCCTTCATCGCAGCTTACGATGAACATCTTTTGTGAGAAAGGCACTCTAGTATAGCCAATGGATAAGTACCTTAATCTATATCTATACTAATATTATAAAGAGGAAAGATTTGATTGTTTGTTTGTTTGCATTGAATAGGCTCCGAAACTACTGGACTAATTTTAAAAATTCTTTCACCGTTGAGAAGCTACACTATCCGCGATTGCTATAGGCTTTATTATATTTTCTAAATTATTTGTGATCCTTACTAAAACTCCAATAATGTAAAAAAATAACCTAAAATTCCTGCATTATCTACAAAAAGTAGTGTAGTGTAGTAAAAGTGTAGTGTAGTGTAGTAAAAGTGTAGTGTAGTGTAGTATAAGGCGGTACGAAGTTCGCCGGGACAAAAAAATAGGGTGAATAAAAAGATAGGGTTACCCAGTCATTGATTGTGCTTGTGGTCTTCCTGCTAGCAGCAAAATCAACATGTCCAAATTCCGTGTTTAGGAGCTCCGCATATTTCTTTATCATCGGCAGTACTTCCAGTCCCTCTTGAAGGTATAGCTTGTTGGCTAAAGTCAGCGTCTTCAATGATTTCAGTGATGTCGATAGGAATACGAATGATGTTCGTATCTGAAATTTAAATTTAATTAAATGCCTACTAAGTACGCTTTTCCCGATCTAGCCTTTTGATGAGACTTTTTTATCCCAATTGAGAAGCCCTTGGCATCATCTCACCTGATGGTAAGTGACGATGATTCGAAAGATGGAAGCGGTCTTACCAAGATTACCCAACGCATGGGGATCTGGCTATTTTATCTTCAAGTCGGAACACGTCAATGCTGTTAACACGGATCTTTGGCGGCAAGACTCAGATAAGATGGTGGAAGCTAGCCAGCCAGGCAGGCTATATGAAAATGCCCTACCACCACCAAACCGAGTCTTAGAAAGTTGACCCTGCCGGGAATCGAACCCGCGACCTCCTAGTGTGAAGCGAATGGACTAATGGCTAGTCCAGGCGGTTGATTTATTGGGCATTAGGGATAATTTAAGTTCCCTTCCGGCGTCTGTATTCCCCGATTCGTATAATTTAGGAATCTTCAAGACGAGAGTAAATAGGCACTATTTGAACTTGCGTGTTACATCCTCGGCTGCATTGGCACTTACCATCAGGTGAGGTGCAGCCAAAAGCACTCAAATTTTTCGTTTAAAAAACAAAAAAGTTGTACAGAGTTCAGCACGTCAAGTTATATTATAGCTATTAGCTGTACCATCCTCGACATCGTCCACTTTCCCTCATGTGAGATGCAGTCAAATGCACTCTTTTTTAATTATAATTATCTTACATGTTGGTATTTATTTTTTACATTAGCCCACACTATTCAAATATTTAAAAAGGATTATAAAATCCTTTAAATACCTACTTACGTTTAAAAGATAAGTATTGGAATCTTGACAGATCGCGTCATGTAAAAACTGCTAAATCAATTTAAAAATAATAATCGTTAAGTCCATAATTATGAGGTCACGAGTTCGATTCCCGGCGGAGTATAACTTTGTAAGACTCGGTTTGGTTTGTGGAAGGGTAGCTACCACCATCTTATCTAAGTCCTGCCCGCAAACATCAATGTTAACAGCATTGATGTGTTCCGGCTTAAAAATCAGATAGCCAGTTCCCCATTGCGTTGGGGAATCTTGGTAAGCCCACTTACATCTTCGGCATCCTTGTAACTCTCCATCAGGTGAGATGACGCCAAGGGCTTACCAATTATAGATTAAAAAAACTGTTTTACCATGACTTACTACGATACTTGTGGATTTGAAAATGCTGTTTTCACCATGACTTATTAGGTAACTTGTGGATTAAAAGATGCTGTTTTCACCATCACTTACTAGGTGACTTGTGGATTAAGAAATGCTGTTTTCACGATGACCTACTTGTATTAGTTACTGGTTTGCGTTAAATAATGACACGACGAATGTTTTAATAGTAACAAGTTTATTGGTAGTGCGGTACAACATGTGACACAGCAATGCATCGGACAAGAATCAAGATGGATGACAAGGGCGCATGGCCATAGACACCAAATAGGGATACCATATACAACATCTCCCTTATTTTTAAAAAGAAAAAACATGTTTAAATTTGTTTAACTATTAGTTATAGCTCTAGATATTAAGCTCTTTTTTACATTTTATTTTAAATTTACATTTTATAGAACATAATAATTAACTTATTTTATAAAGAACACTATCATTAACTTATTAGGAAGTGACCCTATTAATTAACTTATTGGGAAGTGACCCTATTTTATTTTTAGTTAATTTTACATTTTATAGAACATAACAATAAACTTATTGTATAAAGAACACTACATGAACTTATTATTAGGAAGTGACCCTATTAGTGAACTTATTGGGAAGTGACCCTATTTTATTTTATTTTTAGTGAGTACCTCTAAATGACAATGTTGTGAAATTGAATTAATTTTAACACTCTTCAATGTACCTTCTTACTGGTTTAGGCTGCCTACTACTACGCCTTGGCTCTGTACTTACATCATTTACCGGTTCAACAGACTCATTTGTAGATTCAGCAGACTGATTAGTATGTTCAGTGAACTTACTTGGTGTAGGGATAATATGTTGTCTGTTTCTCCTATATTCTCTTCCTTCTGGAGTTTTTACTATGTAGGACCTGGGCTCACTACATTTTTCTTTAATAAAAGCAGGGGTCCACATACTTTCTGGTGTTTGTTTAAAAACAACACTTTCTCCTACCTGTATGTTAGGCAAAACCTTAGTACCTTTATTGTAGTATTGCTTCATTTTTTCTACATTACGTTCCTTATTCTTAATGTGTTCTTGAAAAGAAACTGTTTTGGGTTTTAGTTTATTTAAAACAATAGGCAATTGTGTGCGTAACTGGCGTGACATCAGTAACTGAGCCGGGGATGCGAGATTACCTCTGGGTGTGGTACGATAGTGTAACAGTGCAAGGTAGAAATCAGTACCGGACTCATTACATTTTGCAAGGATTCTTTTAGCTATTTTTACGCCAGACTCAGCTAATCCATTGGATCGTGGTAGGTATGGACTTGAGGTAGAATGTTGAATACCCCACTCGTAAATGAAATTCTTAAATTCTATTGAACTAAATGGCGGACCATTGTCGCTTCTCAATTCAACAGGAATGCCATGACGGCTAAACAGAGACTTTAAAATGGGTATTAATATTTTAGCACTAGTGTTTGGCACTTTTATGAGTTCAATATAGTTGGAGTAATAATCCTCGACCACTAAATATTTGTGATCTTTAAAATCGAAAAAATCTATTCCGACCTTCTCCCACGGAAAGCTTGGTAGCTCCTGCTTAAGAAAAGGCTCTCTGCTATTGGCATTTCTGTGTGCTAAACACGTAGGGCAATTTTCAACTGCGTTTTTTATATCAGTAGACATGAAAGGCCAGAATACTATACCTCGTGCAAAGCTTTTTGAACGATCAACTCCCAGGTGACCTTTGTGAATAATTTTCAGTATATCATGACGTATCTGCCTAGGAATTATGATACTAGAATTTTTAAACAACAGCTCGTCTTCACAGTGAATTTCCTGCCTGTAATTCCAATATTCTTGCACATTTTTATGCACTTGTTTTTTGCATGAAGGCCATCCATTTTTGCAATAACTTTTTAGGATTTGCATTGACTTGTCTGCATTTACGGTTTCTTGCAGCCACTTGCGGCGTTCTGTAGAGAGAGGTAAGTTATTTAGAAGTAAAGGTCATTGGGCAGCATAGTATGAAACCTATACCCACGGCCTACAGAAAAAAAATTAGGTAGGATGTTTAGATAAACGTCTCTAGTTCACGAATATATATGTCGCATTAACGTAGTTAATGGGATTCAAGCCAAAAGCTTAAAAAAGAAAAATATAATATTGAGGTTAAAACTTTCGTGTTAGCAACGTGACAGAACGTCCTTAAACGTTCTTGAGGTAAAAAAAATAGATGGAGCCTATTGCTAGTGAAAATCAGAGTTGTACAAATCGATAGAGCCTCTTGCTAGTGAAAAGCAAAGTTGAAAAAATGGATGAAGCCTCTTGCTAGTGAAGAGCAGAGTTGAAAAAATCGAAGGAGCCTCTTGCTAGTGAGGAGCAGAGTTAAAAAAATAGATGGAGCCTCTTGCTAGTGAGGAGCAGAGTTGATAAAATAGATGGAGCCTCTTGCTAGTAAGGACCAGAGTTGAAAAAATCGATGGAGTCTATTGCTACTGAAAAGCAGAGTTGTACAAATCGATGGAGCCTCTTGCTAGTGAAAAGCAAAGTTAAAAAAATCGATGGAGCCTCTTGCTAGTAAAGACCAGAGTTGAAAAAATCGATGGAGCCTCTAAACTCTGCTCTTCACTAGCAAGAGGCGCCATCGCTTTTTTTCACTCTGCTGTCCATCAACAAGAAGCTTCATCGATTTTTTCAACTCTGCTTTTTACTAGCAAGAGGCTCCATCTTTTTTTTCAACTCTGCTCTTCACTAGCAAGAGGCTCCATTTATTTTGTCAACTCCGTACTCTACTAGCAAGAGGCTCCATCGATTTTTTTAACTCTGCTTTTCATTAACAAGAGGTTCCATCGATTTTTTCAACTCTGGTCTTTACTAGCAAGAGGCTCCATCACTTATTTTTACTCTGCTCTTCATTTACAAGAGGCTGCATCGATTTTTTCAACTCTGGTCTTTACTAGCAAGAGGCTCCATCGATTTGTACAACTCTGCTTTTCACTAGCAATAGGCTCCATCTATTTTTTTATTTCTGGTCTTCACTAGCAAGAGGCTTCATCCATTTTTTCAACTCTGCTTTTCACTAGCAAGAGGCTTCATCGATTTTTTTAACTCTGGTCTTCACTAGCAAGAGGCTCCATCGATTTGTACAACTCTGCTTTTCACTAGCAATAGGCTCCATCGATTTTTTTATTTCTGGTCTTCACTAGCAAGAGGCTCCATCGATTTTTTTAAATTTGCTTTTCACTAGCAAGAGGCTCCATCGATTTGTGCTTCACTAAAATTGTTTTATTTACGCATTTATATATTTTTTTTACATTTTATTCCCATGGTTTAAAAAAAAAATATATATTTTTAATGAAATGTGGGTTAATACTTAACAATTTAAAACTAATTTGGTTTTTGTAGGATAACTTTAGTTAACCGGGTCAGATTTTGCCCAATGACCTTTACATGTATTACGACATCATCGTCAAGTTCGTCTGCACTTGATTCTGGCAAGGCAGCACGAGACAAGGTATCTGCTATAAACATTTGTGTACCTTTTTTGTAGGTTACATCTAGACTATAAGCTTGAATTTTCAGCATCATTCTTTGGAGACGTGTTGGAACTTCAACAAGGGATTTTTTAAATAAGGTTATCAAAGGTCGATGATCTGTTTCGACTTTGACATTTTGGCCATAGACAAATTGATGAAAACGGATACACCCAAATACTATGCCATAGAGTTCTTTCTCTATTTGAGCCATTTTTTGTTGTGACGCGGTCAGTGTTTTTGACGCATAATAAATGGGGTGGCCTTCCTGCAATAAAACGGCTCCAACAGCTGTACTGCTGGCATCGACAGATAGACATACCGGTTTCTTCACATCGAAGTGAGCGAGAACTGGTGCAGCACAAATTATGTTTTTTAGGTGACAAAACAGCTGTTCGTACGTCTCATTCCATTGAAATATAACATCCTTTTTCAAGAGGTCTCGGAGAGGACTTACCTCTGTCGCGAGATTGTTGATGAAGGGACTCAAATAATTGAGTAGCCCTAGGAACCTTTGTAGATCCTTGACGGATGTAGGGGAGGGCATATCTTGGATTGCTCTGACCTTTTCTGGGTCAGGAACTACACCATCACCAGTGAAAATGTGTCCTAAGTATTTTATTTTCTGTGTAGCAAATATACACTTAGACCTATTAAATTTGACATTTACTTGCTTACCCCGTTGTAACACCAACTTTAGGCGTTCATTGTGCTCAGGCAATGTTGCTCCACCAACTAGAATGTCATCACTGTAGACTGCTACTCCTGGGATGTCTGAGAATGTTTCAGTCATTACCCTATGAAAGTATTCAGGAGCACAACTTATACCATAAGGCATCCTTTTAAAACGATACCGACCAAATGGAGTGTTGAAAGTAGTCAGATAAGAGCTTTCTTCTGTTAGACGGCACATCCAGAATCCACTACTGGCATCTAGAGTAGAGAAATACTTACAGCCTGTCATTTTAGCACGTACCATGTCAACTGTAGGGATCGGATAATGAGTTCTCTGTAGAGCTTGATTGAGATTTCTTGGGTCTAGGCATATTCTTAATTTTCCATTCTTCTTTTTGACTAAAAGTAAAGAACTTACCCAAGCAGTTGGCTCGGTGACCTTGACAATGACTTCCATCCTCTCCATTGTCTCCAACTCCCTTTTCAGATCATCGTGAAGAGCAAATGGAACTTTTCGAGGTGGGTCGACTTTTGGTTGAATGTTTTTGTCCACTACCAAATTGCATTCACCTGGTAGACAGCCTAAGCCAGTAAAATTATCTGCATACTGTAAGATTATTTTATCAAGCTCTGACACATCATTGACATTAAAGACTCTTTTTACTAAACCTAGCTCAACACATGACTGGTGGCCAATAACAGTTGGTGACTTACATGTATTCACAATAATGAACTTTAAACTTTGTGTCATTTTTTTGTTATCTAGATCATATTCAATTGGCAAATCTATTTCACCCAAAACTGTTATTTTCTCACCACTATATGAGCATATTTTACTTGTACAGTTTGAAAGTACACCACAATTTAAAGATTTGTAAACAGACATTGACATGACATTAGCATCGCTTCCAGTATCTAATAAACAATCAATTTTTATACCATTAATAAAAATGGGCATTTTCCACATAGAATTATTACTGTCCTTTAAATTTACATGACCAATGAACAAAAAATCTTCTGCTTGTTGGTTTTCAACTTGAATGTTCCTTACACTTTTATTTTTATTTCTACACACTGATTCAAAATGATTTAATAGCCCACAGGCACGACACTTCACACCATTAGCCGGACACTTATAAAGATGGACTTGACCACATCGTCCGCAGACTGGATCTCTTGACTTTGATCTCGACTTATTTTTATGTAGTGACTGTGACCGGGACTTGGACCTGTGCCTTGTGTATGCTGAGGATGGCTGACTAGCTGACTTTGACATATACATGACTGGCACCGACTCTGAAGATGACGAAAGCGTAGAGGCTTGTGATTGCGACTGAAGTATTGTTTGTGCAGTTTGTACAGCTTTATCTAGTGTTAATTTTGATTCCAACAAAAGCTTTTCTTTGACGTTTTTGTATTTTTCGTTCATGTTACAGATAAAAATATCTTTTATAAGACGATCTTGTAAATCACCGAATTGACATGTTTGACTAAGATTTCTCAATTTTGTGACGAATTCTTCTATGCTTTCGCTTTCTGATTGCTTGCATGAGAAGAACTTATGTGACTCATATGTGACGTTGGTTTGTGGAATAAAATGATCGTCGAACAGTTTATGCAGTTCTTGGTATTTAACAGTGTCTTCGTCTACGCCGAATGAGTTGAATATTTCTAACCCTTTGTCACCAATTAAATGTAATAGTAAAGCCACTTTGCGAGAGTCTGCTTCATCCTCCATTGAACTTGCTCGCAAGTACATTTTGAATGTTTGTCGGAATTTCTTCCAGTTATTAGAAAGGTTAACTGTAAAATTCATTTGAGCACATGCCACGGCCATGTTGATTTTCTTCGGCGTGTGACTTCTGGCATCTTTCTCGGTGTCGCCTTCTTTTGTAGACATGATTAAGCGCGATTTTTACTTCTGACACCATGTATTAGTTACTGGTTTGCGTTAAATAATGACACGACGAATGTTTTAATAGTAACAAGTTTATTGGTAGTGCGGTACAACATGTGACACAGCAATGCATCGGACAAGAATCAAGATGGATGACAAGGGCGCATGGCCATAGACACCAAATAGGGATACCATATACAACACTACTATGTGACTTCTGGATTAAAAAATGATGTTTTCACCATGACTTAATAGGTGATTTGTGGATTTAAAAATGCTGTTTTCACCATGACTTATTAGGTAACTTGTGGATTAAAAGATGCTGTTTTCACCATCACTTACTAGGTGACTTGTGGATTAAGAAATGCTGTTTTCACGATGACCTACTATGTGACTTCTGGATTAAAAAATGATGTTTTCACCATGACTTAATAGGTGATTTGTGGATTTAAAAATGCTGTTTTCACCATGACTTATTAGGTAACTTGTGGATTAAAAGATGCTGTTTTCACCATCACTTACTAGGTGACTTGTGGATTAAGAAATGCTGTTTTCACGATGACCTACTATGTGACTTCTGGATTAAAAAATGATGTTTTCACCATGACTTAATAGGTGATTTGTGGATTTAAAAATGTTGTTTTCACCATGACTTACTAGGTGACTTGTGAATAAAAAACGCTGTTTTCATAGAAATCATAGACAACTAAAAGTATTTTTTTTATTTATCTCAAACGGCTCTTACGAAAATAGTTTTAGTTAGTAGGTAGTCGACAGTGCGTAAGGGAGCAACGATGTTTTTAATTAGATAGTGTCGGAGCACTTACAGCATGATCATCAGGGAGCCCAAGTCCTTCAAGTAACTGGTTGTGAGTAGGTCCATTAGCACCCAGGGCAGCCAGTGCCAACGTGAACTCTGCTGATAATGGCGACGCCACCACGCTTTTGGTCGGCTCCATCTCCTGTGTTAAGATAATTTTATCTGTTGATACGTATCGTCATAAACCTATCGTTTGTATAATATAAATACTCGTAATTCACTGACCTAATGCATTACATCAGTGTATCTACATTAAAAGTGAACTTAATTTTTTCTCATAATGGTATCTTCTTAAATACATTTTGCCATTTATTTGTTTATTTGAAAACCAATAACTATTGAAAATGAACTTTGTCATTTTTTTTCTCATATAGGTAATTTATTTTTTAATTTAAAATCCAATTACATTATAGTTAACGAAAATTATTAATGTTTTTAAGATATGGGCCTTTTCGTGACTAAATCAGATAAAAAATATTACATACACATTTTCAAAGAAGATTATATTTAAAAAAAAAATCTACATTAAATACCTTAAATCATTTCATTACCTCGAATACTTTCAGAATAACCTCTATGTCACACTTCCGCCACACCGCGGACACTGCATACAACGGTCGTAAGATGACATTTCTAAAAACAAATGACGGAGCAATACAAAATCACAGCGAAATCCCATACGTTCGGGAACCAAACTATAACCAATCTGTATAAATCTGGGTGCCGAGGGGGTGAGGTTGGAATCTACAGAGCGGCAGTGTCTATACTGTATGTTATTGTGGCGGCAACTGCACCTTAACACAAGCGAAGAGAGAATAAAACAAATGATGATGATGATGGTCCTAGCCGTTTTCGGCTACAGTGACCGCAGACTTTTCCGGCTCAGCTGCAAGCGTCCCGCTGCTCCACCTTCTCGTGCGCCCGCATGTGGCTGTTGTAGCCAATCTTCGCTCGGAACGTGCGGTCACACTTGGGGCACGTCAGGACACCGTTGCAGTAATTGTAGTGGATAGCTGCAGGTGGTCGGGCTTTTATTTCATCCCTTTTGGTGTTATATTGTGTTTTGCGAGAGTCTTCAAAGGAGGCTACGTTGTGTGTTACCAGCTGCCTCCGTTTAGGGCGATCTTCGGCAAGCGCTTCCCAGTCCAGGTGATTCAGTTTGCACCTTTTCATATGCCTCTTCAACACGTCTTTGTACCGCAAGAGTTGTCCGCCTTGCTTACGTTGGTCCGACCACATCAGACACACAGAAGTCTTACGCCGTGCCAACATCTATGGCATAGAGGCATATATTATGCGAAGACAATTGCGCTGGTGTGGACATCTGTCACGCATGCCGGACACGAGGGTTGCAAAGTGCATCTTTTATAGTGAACTTCGAGAGGGCAAACGTAATAAAACAAATACTACATCTAGAACGCGCTATTAGAATTTCTTCAGCGCTTAGTATACATATATACAAGATACCAATCATCAACGATTGGTCCACGACCGGATCCCAGGCATACCACCTCGCCTGGCGGAGATATCACCCTTTGCTCTCTTCGAGTAGGAATGCACCGTTCCTAAATTAGTACTAATATAATGTATACTTTGCTTCCGCTGAAAACAAACCCTACCGAAGCGATTGAAAAAAACATTTTAAATGTTAAATTTAACACTATGAAAGTAATTCACATTTACAATCACACCAGACAAAGAACCTCCGCTGCTGGACATGGGCACACCCTGGACACTTCATACCTTCATACAACGGGCCAGAAATGACATTGCAAAAAAGGAATGACGAAACAAACAAAATGGCGATGAAACCAAACTGTAACCAATCTGTATCAATCTGGGTGACGAGGGGCTGAGGTCGTAATCTAGAGAGCGGCAGGGAGTGTCCATACTGTATGTTAGGACTAATATATACTTTGACATGGGCCTCCCCTGGGTTGGGTGTTTTGCCGTAATCGCCATACTAGGCAGGCAGGTCGGCGATCGAAGTTTACTTCACTTAGTCGCCTCTAAGAACACCCATGGGATGGAATTGGGATCGTCCAATAGGGATGACGACAGCATCAGAAATAAATTATGAACTCTTGATCACTACATTGCCCTCCTACTCAAACTTCGGATGACCTTACTAGTTTTGTTTTCCATCAAGTCTTCGATTTTTAATTCACCAAAATCACAAAATAAGTACATAAATGACGCTAAAAAACTATATGACGTCACGATTAGGTATTCCAAACATTTTTAGAACAAAATGTCGTTTTTGACAGATGATAAAAAGTAAATCAGATGACTAGGATTCGTCATCCCTATTCTAAGCCGGAAACCATACGGCTAATACTTTTACAATCATCATATCAGCCGAAAGTCTTTCACTGCTGGACAAAAGCAAGAATTTCCACGACGACCGGTCCTGCGCTGCCCGCATCCAGCGGCTTCCCGTGACCTTCACCACATCGACGGTCTTTGCGCGGTCGCTACTCGAGCTATGTGCCCTGCCCACATTTACAATATGAGAAGTTTTATGTAGGCACTTACTTGAAGAAATTTCGCCGCAAACTTTAAAATTGCTGTAGCGACGTTTGTTTCCATTTTTCTTTTGTCTGTACTAATTAAATACCCGCGTGGTCGACTAAGGCCCGATCGCCCTAATTCAGGGTAGGCTCGAGCCCCTCGGAGGGGACGTATATGAGCTGATAAGACGTACTAATTAAATACACTCGAATTAAAATAAACGATAGGCGCGGCACGTGTTTTCAACCCGACAATTTGCATCCAACTGCTGATACACCGTTAACGGTTGGGTATTTATACAAAACTCCTGGAGTTTTCCTATAAGCAGATATCGGTTGGGAAGATGCCAATTTTTTAATTATTCTGTTAGCTCTTTCCTGTTGGATGTTTAAGGGTTTCGTACCAGGTAACGCCTACGCTATCCGTCTGTCCGTCTTTTAAAAGGCTGTATCTTTTGAATTGTAGAAGTAGGAATTTTACCAGCTGAAATTTTCACTGAATAGTAGTTTTACTTTTACTTTTGCTCGCGGCTTCTCCTGCGTGGTCATCGTTATTTTTTAAATCCGCAATTGTTAGCCCTTGAGCATTATCTCACCTGATGGTAAGTGACGTTGATGCCGTAGATGGAAGCGGGATTACCAAGATTCCCCAACGCAATGGAGATCTGGCTATGTTATCTTCAAGCCGGAACATATCAATTATATTAACACTGATATTTGGCGGCATGACTTAGATAAGATGGTGGTAGGTAGCCAGGCGGGCTATGAAAATGCTTACCACCACCCAAACCGAGTCTTACAGTTGACCTCGCCAGGAATCGAACCCGCGACTTCCTATGTGAAGCGAATGGACTTAACCATTACGCCATGGAGGCGGTGAAAAGGTTTTAATGACTGAGGGTGAGTGGTGCGCGAGTGTATGAACTGTATGAGTTATCTCCAGATCCCTTGGGAACTATAACGAGTTATTCTGATAGGCAGTCTATGTTACTTCCTAACCCCTGAACTATTTCTATGCAAAAAAATCCGTCAATCCGTTGCTCTGTTGCGATGCCGAGGTGCGCGGGAGTGGATATGAGTTTTCCAAACTACAGCAATATACGAATGTACAGCAACAAGGAAACAATGTATTCGTGTAGCGTTACCACAGTATTACAATATAGGAGCTTACAGTAGCGAAACGAATGTACTTACGAATAACAACGGAAGAGTACTTACGGGGCCGCGGGCGGCGGGACACAGCCTGGCCATCTACAGGGTAACTATAGTATCTCATCTGTGCTACAGGCTAGTATGGGCTAGTACCTACGCCAGTGACGCATCGTGCGACATCAAAGGCGTTGCGCTACTGTAAGCCATATCGTAATACTGTGTCGTTACTGCTTTAGAGGTATAAATAGTAGAGACCACCACACCACACGCAAGCCGTTAGAGAAATCATATTTTCTTTTCCAGGGCTTCAACAAGACTCAGATCTTCTTGGAACAATACCTGAACATGCGTTATGCTGGGACCGACACAGCCCTGATGATATCGCCCGAAACTGGCGGTGGCGACTCCAAGACTGCGTGCCGGCATGGCGACTTCTACACGGCTTTTATCAACAGGTAAAGGTTTGAACTCATAATTTCATTGTTACTTCCATGGCTATCATCATCATAATCATTGTCAATTCTCAAAAAAAAATTTGGACCCTCCATACAAAAATGCACAAAAGGAGATTGCCACGGTTTCATACAAGGCTCGTCTCAATTTGCGTCATGACGAAACCTATAACATTGGGTAGGGGACAAATTATTTATTTGTTAAGTGAAAAACTTAATCTCATTTAAACCGGGGTAGCAGAGTTTTGTCAGTTTTAATGTACGTTTTTGAGGTTACTTTAGGCAAAGGGTTTGGAGGCTCTACACTCAAAGTTGTTGCCGAATATATGTACCTGGGACAAACAGTCCAGTTAGGTAGGTCCAACTTCAAGAAAGAGATCAATCTTCTAATCTAACACGGCTGGGCAGCGTTCGGGAAGCTTCGTAATATCTTCACGTCCCTAATACCACAGTGTGATAAGACCCATGCCCAAGGTCTTCCACCAGTGTGTGTTGCCAGTGATAACATAGAACTGAGACATGATCATGGCCTCATAAGAAGGCTTAAGGTCACCCAAAGAGCAATGGAGCGTCTCTGTGTTACTGCGAATGGCGAAGGTCATTTGCCCCGCCGAACGACGCCCGCGCGCCGCCCGCAAAAATCAAGTAGAGGTACGTGCAATAATTATTTTATTTGACTTTAAAAATAGTCAAATGTGTATTTAATGTTAATGTTTTTTTTAATATGCATTAAATGGGCTTTCAGACAGTATTTTTATAAACCAAGTTTAATACAAAAATATAAAACTATACGGGTTTGTTTGCATTGTGTCACTACTAAAAGTTTATTATTTTAAGGATTGCGTCATATTCTGCTACGGAACCCTAAAAAACTGGTATGGAAAATGAATTGGGCATCATGTAGTTACCTGATAACGACACCAAACTTGACTGAAAGCTGCAAACTAATACGCCAGATTTTTTTTTCTGAGCGCCGGGAGCTTTGTACTTTGACCGCCCCCTCCCCCCACCTGTCGCGGAGTTAAAACTGGTTACCGGGCGTTTTGGTCTCAGGTGGACGTGCATAATACCCGTACCAAATGGCATTGCTTTACTCAAAATTTTATACCTCTCCATTCAAGCATACCCAATAGAAAACGGACTGCATTACAGCCATTCGTATTGCTTGATTCATTCTAACAAAAATCTTTGTAAGGTCGTACCTTAATGTTGTCATTTAATGATTATTTCGCATTTTTCTGCTGCTGTACCAAAGATGACCTATTATTACTAGCGGCTGTACTCGGTGCCGATGATGAATGACGCGCAAAAAGTCTAGGCTCCGTTCAGACGGACGACTACGACGGAACTGAATTTATCGATAGTTCCCATACCTGTTTACATGGGAACGGCCAAACCGCTAATGCATCTCATCGTTGTCCGTTTCTTTTGCGCCGCTATGCGTAAATTTTTTTTGACGTTATCTATGCTCAGCTAGACTATGGTAATTTCGAACATAAACCCCGATGGAAATGGGTATATTATATTGGGCATTTACTTTATCTGCCCAAAAAACCCAGGCATAAACTCATCTAGGCATGCCTCTTCGATAAGCAATAGCGATTTCTGTAAAGTCGTGGAACTAAAATTGTTCAGTATGATGAGTAGAAGCCCCAATTATAGGGACCTACACCAATTTTGTTACACCCTGTATATGAAGAATCGAGTTGTCTCGTTTCAGATACAAGAGAGAATTCGGCTTCACACTCGTCGACAGAGATGTTCTGATCGACGACGTTAGAGTGAGAGCTGTGGGAAAGAGCGAGACAGTACAAGATGTAGCGCCGCCTAGCGGGAAAGGAACGCAACCTGTTGAGGAGAAGGTATTCGCAAACGAAAAAAAAAGTTAAAAAGACTCCAACTAATATCATAAATGTGAAAGTTTGTATGTATGGAAGTATGTATGGATGTTTGTTACTCTTGCACGCTTCAACCACTGGACGGATCGGGATGAAACTTTGCACACATATAGGTTAGGTCCTGGAATATTACATAGGCTACTTTTTACCCCAGGGAAAACGTCTTATTCCCACGGGAAAACTGAAAACAACGCGGGCGTAGCCGCGGGCAGACGGCTGGCATGGAAATAATATAAAAGTTAAAAATCGAAAACCCACATTACGTAAGAGTATGAAAACAAGAGTTTCCCGCCTGAAATCGTAGCCTAGTAGTATTTTTTTCTCCGTCTGGGGTAATAGAGTTGCAATCCATAATAATAGGTACTTATGATAAAAAGAAAAGAAAAAGCGTCGGTGGCTCAACCGGTAACCAATGTACCAATGAGTTTTTCAAAAACTTACGTAGGTACATATAATTACCGATTGCTTTAACGGTGAAGGAAAACATCGTGAGGAAACCTGCACACGCCTGCGAAGAAACTCGAAGGTTGTGTGTGAAGTCGACCAACCCGCACTGGGCCCGCGTGGTCGACTAAGGCCTAATCGCCCTGATTCAGGGTAGGCTCGAGCCCCTCGGTGGGGACGTATATGAGCTGTAATGATGATAATGATGATGATAAAAAGAAAATATTACGATAGGTCTTTCGACTACGGCCATGAAGGGAAAAAATAAAGGCTATGATTTCAGGCGGGAAACTCTCGTCTTTTTAATACTTTTCCGCAGTCGGGTTTTAGTTTTTTTTATTTCCATGCTAGCAGTCTGTCCGCGGCTACGCCTGCGTTGTTTTCGATTTCCCCGTGGGAATAAGACGTTTTCCCGGGGTAAAAATGTCCTATTCGAGGACCTGAATTATATATGTGCAAAGTTTCATCCCGATCCGTCCAGTGGACGAAGCGTGAAGGAGTAACAAACATCCATACATACAAACTTTCACATTTATAATATTAGTAGGATTAATTTCAACTTGAAACCTACACGCGTTTCTGAGAAAAAGGACCGACAGACGGAAAAAAAAGTGGTCCTTTAAGCACAATATGTTGTGCTTTATGGGTTCCTTTTTCCTGTCGAGTACTAGTTAAAACTGCTCATAAAAACGGAAAAACTTTACTGTAACAGTGAAACAGCAAGTCATTTTTTTAAGATATTTGTAAGTCTTATTCCCACGGGAAAATCGAAAACAACGCGGGCGTAGCCGCGGGCGGCCGGCTAGTATCAAAGAGTCTCCAGGAGGTTCGAGTTTCCATACAAACGTAGTTCCGCTTTAATACAAAAACTACATGCCGGATTGAATCCAAACTTTGTAAATATGTTAAGTAGATACATATCGATGTTTGAAATTAGTTTTTATCGTAGTAAATTTTAACGTAACTAAATGAAGGCTTAGATTAGTTTTGAACTGAAAGTCTGAAATTGCTCTTATTTTTTTCCGTTTTATATTAGTAGATTGAAAACTAATTACAAACATCGATAAGTGTCCCCTGAATATATTTGCAAAGTTTGGATTCAATATGGCATGTAGTTTTTTTTATCAAAGCTGAACTACGTGTGTATGAAAACTCGAGCCTCCTGGCGGCACTTAAGGTCTATGGTCCCTTAAAAGCTGTCTTTTTTGTCACACATTTTGATATTCGCAAGTAAATCAAAACCTATAGGATACTTCCTGTTGACCAAGAATCCTGAAATGGCAAGAAGCAAGGTCTCATAGCACAGATAAAAGAAAAAAATCAGAAAATTGTAAATTTGTAGTTATATTGCAGAAACATTTTTTTGCGTTTACAAACTTTTATTTACTGGTGGATAATTGACCATGACGTATATCGATGAATGGAAAAACATTTTTGCAACTACAAAGTTATGTTTGTCCTTCAACACGATTGTGGTACTTGTTGATGTACCTAAATGTGGTTTTTAGTTTTTAGTACGGAACTCTCAGTGATCGAGTCTGACTCGCACTTGGCCTGTTTTTTATAGCTCTGGTTCTATTTACAGATTGTCAAAGTATACTTCGACGGTGGCTATCAGGACACAAAGGTGTACCTTCTAGATAAATTGAAGCCAGAGCAGGTTATCCCAGGACCTGCCATCATTATGGATAGCTTATCTACAGCGCTGATTGAACCAAGTAAGTGTGATATTTTTATTTTATTAATTTTATAGTTTATTGTACACATGATACATAAAATACACATTTTATACAGTAAGGTCACACAAAGTGTACAGCTTATTTCTAAAGCAAATTTCTTCCAGCAGACCCGAGAAAGATCAAAGTTTTTGTTAAAACGCAAATATTTAATCATCATATCAGACGAAGGCCTCTCCTAAGGATTTCCACAATGACCGTTCCTGTTCTGCCCGCATTAACGTTGTCAATTATATTATATGCGACGAGTATCTACCTGGTAGCTTGGCGGTAGCGCATTAAACTGGCAACGTTATAAGCGACTTAGAGTGGTCGGTGGCGGCCTTCTTGCGAGAGCCTGCTCGAGCGGGCAGCTTAGTGTAGGTATATTTTGCGGTAGGTAGGTATAAGCGAGTGACGGAGCACTGAGCGAGTGAGGTATGTATAAGCGAGTGACGGAGCACTGGTTGAGGTATTTATATCTTAAGCAGGTTATTGTTACCATTAACACACTCAAAAGATACCTTCAATCTTCTTGTGGTTACATCCTTCGCGGCATCATACGCGGTCTATTTCTTAGCCTGCGTTATTGAGCTTATTTTTGGTTAGTTAAGGCTACCTTTGAGAGCTTCTGGCAGCATTACTCATGTTCGCATAGGCATGTGCCATCAACCTATGTCCTACGGGCATAAGCCACCCTGGATAAGTTTTATCTCCTTTTCTTACAGAGATGTAACCAGATTAACCTTTCTCTTTTCTTCAGACTGCCACGGTGGCTATATCAGAAGGAGACAGGTTGATAATGAATGGCTCTGCGAAGATGTGTAATTCAGGCGTTGCCAAGTAGTTCAGGAAATTCAGGAATTGGACTTTTACTATTTATAGGGACCCACTAACGTGCAGTTATTGCTACTAGTTTAAAAAAATTCTCATCATTATATCAACCGAAGGACGTCCACTGCTGGACATAGACCTCACCCAAGGATTTCCACGACGACCGGTTCTGCGCTGCCCGCATCCAGCGGCTTCCCTCGACCTTCACCAGATTATCGGTCCACCGAGTGGGAGGCCTGCCTACACTACATTTTCTCATACTTTCGGGAATTTTTTTTTAGGGTTCTGTACCCAAAGGATAAAAACGGGACCCTATTACCATTACTAAGAATTCTCTGTCCGTCTGTCTGTCGGTCCGTCTGTCACCAGGCTGTATTTCATGAACCGTGATAGCTAGACAGTTGAAATTTTCACAGATGATGTATTTCTGTTGCCGCTATAACAACAAATACTAAAAATTAGAAAAAGTGCAAAAATAAGTGTTTTTAATAACATGTTTTTTTAAACGTAAAGAAACTAGCGCCATCTAGTATGATGGTACGGAACTGCAAAAAACTTGTTCTTTTAAACGTGAAGAAACTAGCGCCATCTAGTATGATGGTACGGAACTGCAAAAAACGTGTTTTTTTAAACTAGAAGAAACTAGCGCCATCTAGTATAATGATACGGAACCCTTTGTGCGCGGTTCTGACTTGCACTTTACCGTTTTTTTTTCTATTTACCAACATTTCATATGGTTGTTCTTAGATTGTCACGCCGAAATAACCAAGTACGGTGACATTAAGATCGTGATAGGCTCCGGGCAGCCCAAGAAGGTGACGACTCAGCTTGATTCCATACAGTTGAGCATATTCTCGCATCGCTTTATGTCCATCGCTGAGCAGATGGGGAGGTAAGTACTCACAATGTCCCCACAGGTGGGGCATGTGTATACAGAGTGTAACAAAATTGGTGTAGGTCCCGTTAACTGGGGCTTCTACTGGTCATACTGAACAACTTTCTCCAAACCCATGGTCAATTCTTGAAAAGAAATTTGGACCCTCCATACTAAAATGCACAAAATCAGTCGATCAGCTGATCAATTTGTATGAAGAGTGAAATTTTTTTTTACGTTTTCAGAAAAGTCGTGGAACAATAGTTGTTCAGTATGATGAGTAGAAGCCCCAGTTAATGGGACCTACACCAATTTTGTTACACCCTATATATCTTCTATATAAACCATTCTCTTCTCTTATCGTCTGTCTGTCAGTCGGTCCGCCTGTCACCAGGCTGTATTTCATGAACCGTGATAGCTATACAGTTGAAATTTTAACCAAATTGTTTTATATTGTTTTAATTAACCATGCTATTCAAGGGATAGACGGCGGTTGCCTGGTGTTGCACTTAGCATCACCCGCGGTCACGTGTAGGACATTAATACGGACGTGTGCACAACGCGACCTTCATACACATCTGGAATCAGAGGTGCAAGTTTCCTCGCGATGTTTTCCTTCACCGTTAAAGCAATCGGTAAGTATATGTACGTAAGTTTCGAAAAACTCATTGGTACATTAGCCGTCCGGATTTAAACGCGGGACCTCTGGTTAGGAGGACCGAGTCGTTACCGGTTGAGCCACCGACGCTTCTAGTTTGATGTTTAAGAAGTAGAATAGAAGTTAGGCCTAATACATAATTACAAGGTGAATTTCAAATTGTTTACCAAATTTGAAATTAGCCTTCTACTCATAAAGCCACAGACAACATACGACCACGAGAAGTGAAATACCCTTGCGCAATGCGCTAGTGTCTGTCGAACATTTTTACTTTTCTATTTTTTATTACTTTTTATTTAGCACTATTGATAAGCCCTTGGCATCATCTCACCCCATGGTAAGTGACGATGATGCCGAAGATGGAAGCGGGCTTACCAAATTTCCCCAACGCAATCGGGAGCTGGCTATCTTATCTTAAAGTAACACAATAGTGTTGTTGTTAGCAGTTATAGTATAGTGCGTTTTTAATATAAAAAAAAAAAATTAATGTATTTGAAAAACTAAGAATTTCCTACGAAAATTAAAAAGTGGTCGTATTTTTTTCACTTTTGCTATCTCTAACTTCAATGAATTACATTTTCGGAAAAAGTGTATACTTATGCAAACTGCATGTTTTGTATTGTTTTTATAGTTCTTACCCAACAGTCCAAAAAGGAGGGTAATTATTTTTCTGGCGTATGCAATTATGCATGTATGTATGTGTCTTTGGCTGAGTCTGTAGCCTCACCGGATTGATAGATTTTGGAGTGCGTGGTGTCGTTATATCCGTCTTAATACCCTGAGTGGCGTAGGATACATTTTTACTCGACTACCTAAAAAGAGAGGTTAGTGTAAGGAACCTACACAATCGGAGCAAAAAAATAGACCTCATACAAACAGGTCAGTTAATCGACCAACTTTATATGAAATGTCCAAAATAAAATTGTCACATGGTCACTTGATTAACCAACTTTATATGAAAATAAAATTGTCATATGGTCAATTGATCGACCAACTTACGGAAAGTCCAAAATAAAATTGTTACATGCCCATTTCACAGTATAACAATATAGCGGCTTACAGTAGTGCAACGAATGTACTTACGCAGAGCAACGGAAGGGTACATGCGGGGCAGCGGGCGGCGGGGCACAGCCTGCCAAACTCCGCAAATTTGCCAGGCTAGCTACATGCTAGTATTACTAGTACCAATGCTGTGGCGACATCGTGCGCCATCAAAGGCTATGCGCTATTATAAGCCATATCGTAATACTGTGACCATTTGCTACATGCTAGTACTGCTAGTACCAGTGCTGTGGCAACATCGTGCGCCATTAAAGGCTATGCGCTACTATAAGCCATATCGTAATACTGTGACCATTTGCCAACGATTTCAATATCACTCCATATAACGAAAAATGTATTTTTTCCAGAGTACTCCAACGCACATCGATATCGGTGAACATCAAAGAGCGCTTGGACTTCTCTTGTGCCCTGTTCGGTGCAGACGGAGGCCTAGTGTCGAACGCCCCCCACATCCCCGTCCATTTGGGGGCCATGCAGGAGACTGTGCAATACCAGGTGAGAGAAAGGAGTTTGAAAAAATCTGCATATCTGAGCAGTTGTAAAGTGAGCGAAAACTGTTTATTCTCAAACATGTTTGGAAATTTGTGCACTATTTTGACAACCTTCTTCGAGATAAATCGAAATTGCTGTATTGGCCATTTACAAGCGAGCAGCGGCCGGCAAAAGTTGTATGAAAATCCATATCTGTCGTGTTAAATAAATAAATTACTATGTATGGAACTATACTTTAATCCGAAACTTGGCAACCAAACTTGGTAACATGGTAACTTATTTAAATTTCTAACTGACTTGTAAATAGAACGCTGTTTATTGAAAAAAAAAAACCAATGAACAATTGTTCATTAAAAGTTATGCGCCAAAGTTGGCGCGTGAACAATTATTGTTGTTCGTTCATTGATTTTGAAAAGTAATTATTTGTTTTAATTTCCGCGCATCATTTGAGAAAAGTACTATACAAGCCTTGGCCACAACTAGGCATTGATGGACTTACATATGTGTGCCTTGGCATCGCCTCGGCCCACATTTACACGTTCGTCCATCAATGCCTGTTTTGCTGGCCGCTGCAGTAATTACTATTATATTTTAATTGATTTTGTATATATGTTTAAATTTTGTATTACTTACCAGTACTTGATACTTAAATGTACGTGTCAACGTTTGTTACGGTTCATATTTAAAATATTTTTATCTATAATGTGGAACTTAAGAGCGTATTTACAAAATGGTTTCTAATACAATGTTAAAATTACTTCTTCTTGAAAATGGATTCTATGAATCCGATTCTAATGAAACTTTATACAAATAAGCAAGTCACGAAATTCTATTTTTTGGATAGATTACATTTTGGAAATACTTTATTTTAAAAAAAATACGCGAATTCGATGATTACTATGAAAACCTTAAATCACTCATTATTTAGTGACAAAACATTTTTTTTAATCTTCTGAACCACGTAACGGTTTTAGATACGGTTTTCACCAATAGAAAGAGCGATAAACTAGGACGGTTTGTACTCGTATATCCCCGCGAGTCGAGCGTCTTGAGCACCGCGCACCAGCTAGTCTCTAATAGAATTATATACAGGGATTATCAAAATTGGTGTAGGAGCCGTAAACTGGGGCTTCTACTCATCATACTTAATAACTTACTTTTCCGATGTTGGGGAATTCCATTATGTGTGAGATATTAACAAAATATAATGTACTAGCTATTTCCCACGGCTTCGACCGCGTGGATAACGTTTCTATAACCTTTCGAGGGTGCGCAATGCGCGAGCCGCAAGCGGCTCGCGAGCGTGGAGAAAAGTAGCCTTTGTGTTAATCCAGGTCCTAATCTGTATATCTACCAAATTTCAGCCAGATCTTTTCAGTAGTTTTTGCAGTAATTTAAGAGTAACAGACATACATCCATACATTCTTACAAACTTTCGCGTTTATAATATTAGTAGGAAGTAGGACTAAGCAATTCCAGATCAGGAAATGTCCTCCCACCAACTAAACTGGATTCTATAATCATTAATGTTCCACCCCATCGGGAATCGAACATGCGTCCTATTGTGAGACAGTGTAATGAACTAGGAATTATGTCACAGAGGCAGCTGAAGACTATTTTATTACTAAACGTATTAAGTTTCTTATGAAGATATTCTTTTTTTATGTTTAAAGATGAAAGTGCGCGGCGGGCAGATGAAACCGGGTGACGTGTATCTAGCGAACCACCCCAAGGCCGGCGGGTCGCATCTGCCAGATTTGACAGTTATCACACCAGTGTTCCATGAGTATGTATGAATATTTTTATATCATTAAATTATAATTAATTTAAAAAATCCACAGATCTCGTGTCTGCCACGACCTTCGGGTAGGTACATTGAAAATGGACCTGCATAATAAACTGTTTTTATTATTTTTTTTATAATTTTTTACATTCTATTATATTTACAAAAAAAAGTGAGCAAGCGGCTCGCGCGCGTAGATTTGAGTTTTCTTCAGATCCCACAGGCATTATATTGGGCTATTCTGATGAGCCCACTCCCTCAACCAATTCTATACAAAAAAATCACTTAAATCCGTTGCTCCGTTGCGACGCCGACGTGCGTGAGCGTAGAAATGAGTTTTCCCCAGATCCATCGGGAACTACGATATGCTAATTAGTAAATTATGTCATTTCCCACCTCCTCAGCCATCTCTGTGCAAAAAATTACAACAATCCATTGTTCTGTTGTGATTTCAAAGAAATTAACCAATAAACGAGTATTCCTTCAGTTCCCTCAGGAACTGCATCGGACTATGCTATTTTCCCGGGATAAAAAGTAGCCTATGTCCATCCCAGTGACACAGGCTTCCTGCATGCCAAATTTCAGCATGTTAGTTGAGGTGTTGAAGTTTGAAACGGTAACAACCAAACAGACACGTTTTCACATTATAAATCTAACACTATAACTTTACAATTTGACACTTTTGTATGAAAATCAATCTTATATCTTTAATACACTGTTACTGATTTTTAGGGTGTTTTTTTATTACTAAGACTTCCGTCCATCTATCTGTCCGACTGTTACCAGGCTGTGAACCGTGATAGCTAGACAGTTGAATTTTTTACAGATGATGTATTTCTGTTGCCGCTATAACAACAAATACTAAAAAATTAGAAAAAGTGAAAAAATAAGGGGTGTCTCCATACAAAAAACGTGTTTTTTTTAAACATGAAGAAACGAGCGCCATCTAGTATGATGGTACGGAACCCTTTGTGTGTGTGTGTGTTTCTGACTCGCACTTGTCCAGTTTTTTAACAAATAATTACTTCGTCCAAAAACATTATCATGCTCCAAAACATTTATTCACCGTCACTACGGTGCTCACGCACGATCGGCGCGTAAATTACGCGTCACAACAACTTCTGAATAACCCATCGGTGATACACTCCTCCAATAATTTTTACATGTAGTCTAAAATCATATCTCTAAGGTTTTTTTTTACTTTTTTTATCCCATTTCGTTTTCGAGATATGTATTTTTTCTGAACGCAACCGGGCGAAAAGCAAACGCATTATCACATTTTTTCGAATTAAAAAAGTTTTTGTTTTTTTTAAAGCAGGGTCCCGAAGTCTTTCAAAAAATTATATACATACATATACAGTTTGTAATTGAACATTTTGTATGGAAAATCTATGAACTTTTATAAATCCACCTGCATTTTATGTTGATCGACCAATTTTATGCATTTTTGTATAGAGGGTACAATTTTTTCATTTGAGAATTGACTATGGGTTACTTTGGGAAAGTTGTTCAGTAAAATAGAAGCCCTAGTTAACGGGACCTACGCCAATTTTTTTACAGCCTGTATGCTACATTTTTTATAACATAATTGAGATCATTGAGAACAGAAGAGAAAAGATAATAGGACACCTAATTAGACACGATAATTTTATCAAGAAGATAATAGAAAAGATCGAAGGAAAGCGCGGAAGAGGAAGACCTAGAATTGCTTATATAGACCAAGTTAAAAAGAAAGTTAGGTGGAGACGTATAGAGGAATGAAGGAGATAGTGTGGGAGACAGATATCTGGAAAGAGCTACACCGACAAGAGCACAGCTCTTAAATTTTGATGTTGATACTATATTTAATGTTTAGCTGTTAGTCTTCCAAAAATAAATGGTCCAGATGTCTAGCCGGGGGGTCCCAGTACGCATTCTTGACTAAATTGTTTGTGATGACTTTCCGTTTCGCAAACACCCCTCTAAAGGTTGGAGACTGGAAGTAGTTGACGAATATGTATACCTGGGACAAACAGTCCAGCTAGGCAGGTCCAACTTCGAGAAAGAGATCAATCGAAGAATCCAACTCGGCTGTGCAGCGTTCGGGAACCTTCGCAATATCTTCACGTCCCAAATACCGCAGTGTCTCAAGACTGAGGTCTTTGACCAGTGTGTGTTGCCAGTGATGACATATGGAACTGAGACATGGTCGCTTACAATGGGCCTCATAAGAAGGCTCAAGGTCACCCAAAGGGCAATGGAGCGTGCTATGCTCGGAGTTTCTCTACGTGATCGAATCAGAACTAGGAGATCCGCAGGAGAACCAAAGTAACTGACATAGCTCACAGAATCGCTAAACTGAAGTGGCAGTGGGCAGGGCACATAGCTCGTAGAACAGATGGCCGCGTAGTAAAGTTCTCGAGTGGCGACCGCGCACCGGAAAAAGTAGCGTAGGAAGGCCTCCCACGCGGTGGACTGATGAGGATCGCGGGAAGCCGACGGATGCAGGCAGCGCAGGACCGGTCGTCGTAGAAATCCTTGAGGGAGGCCTTTGTTCAGCAGTGGACGTTTTTCGGCTGATATGATGATGAGTTTCTTCCAATGTTGGCTACATAACACAGAATGTCGGAGGTTTGCTGGATACTGCATCGTCACTCATTTTTCCCGGCTGCCCAAGAAGTAGGATAATGTTTTGGGGTGTTTTTTTATTTCTGAGAGACATAGGATACAAAACTATATATTAAAAAAATATGAAATCTAATGCGAGTCCGTCCAGCAACTTCGAGTTTTTTGCAGATGTATGCAGGTTTCCTCACGATGTTTTCCTTCACCGTAAGAAAGTAAGTGGTGTTTTTCTATAATGAAAGGTATTGATGCACAAATTTGTCATCAAGCACTGGAAATCACCTAACTTTCATACAATATTATTAAATCAAGTTTTACAAGTTAAAGCTTCTCAAGTTTTAATCAAATTATGTTTTAATTTTTCTATATCTTCGGTTCGTTTTGTTTTAAGAACTCTCGCTGGAAGGAGCTCTTTCACTTGAGATATTGCCCACTTAAATTGGTTTAGTTGGAGGGAAGCTAGGTGTGAAAATTCAACGCGCACATTCTTGCACAACGCGGAACATCGAGCGGCTCGCCCACCGTGCACTGTCGATGGCCATGCGAAAGCTAGTTCTTAATGAAGTTGGTTAAATTATTTCACTAAGTGACTTTTTTCCAGGTCCCAAAACAAGCCCATATTCTTCGTGGCGTCCCGCGGCCATCACGCCGATATAGGCGGCTTGACACCTGGCTCTATGCCACCGCACTCCACCAGTTTGGCGCAAGAGGGCGCTGCTTTTAAATCCTTCTTGCTACTAGATGGCGGCGTGTTCAGGGAGAAGGAACTCATCGAAGGTAAAATTAATTGATTCAGTGACAGCACACACCTTGGTTAACTTAACTGATAAGGACGCCGGGCTGAAAGTCTCTTTCATTCCTTTACTTTACAGTCTGACAGGGATAGCGTTTCAGACATTGACTATTTTCAATATATTGTCTATTGTGAGAACTCCATCTCTCTCAGATTGCAAAGGAATGAAAGAGGCTTGCTGTTTAGCTGACTTCCTTACCGGTTCCTGGACCGCCAGGTGTACGGCAGGCGGTAACGCTCAGGCGTTACTTTGCGGGATTCGAAATACAGATGAAATCATTTGAGTTACCTACTATTGGTCAAAACTATGTTTTGATCTAAAAGTTTGTGAAATAGCTATGCGCGACGTCATAGTTTTTCAAGCGTCATTTATTTTGTTTTTGTAGTGAAACTTCTTTAAAATCACAAACGGGGTACCAAGTCATAAAACTGGTCTGCAACGGAAGTAACGAAATAGACTTAAATCTGTTACCGCTAGAACCGGTTAGCTCTGAGTCGTACTCGCGCTAAGGAGTCTGAATTGAATGAAAAAAAGCCTTTTTCTGTGTAACACTCTATGGTCATACCTTCTGACAGAGTTAACGCTCGTCTAAGGCTAAGCTTAGGCTCTATAGCCATACCTTCAAAGGCTAAGCTAAGGCTCCATAGCCATATCGTCCAAGGCTAAGCTAAGGTCCATAGCCATACCGTCCAAGGCTATGCTAAGGCTCCATAGCCATACCGTCCAAGGCTTAGCTAAGGCTCCATAGCCATACCGTCCAAGGCTAAGCTAAGGCTCCATAGCCATACCTTCCAAGGCTAAGCTAAAACTCCTTAGCCATACCGTCCAAGGCTAAGCTAAGGCTCTATAGCCATACCGTCTAAGGCTAAGCTAAGGCTCCATAGCTATACCGTCCAAGGCTAAGCTAAGGCTCCATAGCCATACCGTCCAAGGCTAAGCTAAGGCTCCATAGCCATACCGTCCAAGGCTCAGCTAAGGCTCCATAGCCATACCGTCCAAGGCTAAGCTAAGGCTCCATAGCCATTCCTTCCAAGGCTAAGTTAAGGCTCCATAGCCATACCGTCCAAGGCTAAGCTAAGGCTCTATAGCCATACCGTCTAAGGCAAAGCTAAGGCTCCATTGCCATACCGTCCAAGGCTAAGCTAAGGCTCCATAGCCATACCGTCCAAGGCTAAGCTAAGGCTCCATAGCCATACCTTCCAAGGCTAACTTAAGGCTCCATAGCCATACCGTCCAAGGCTAAGCTAAGGCTCTATAGCCATACCGTCTAAGGCAAAGCTAAGGCTCCATTGCCATACCGTCCAAGGCTAAGCTAAGGCTCCATAGCCATACCGTCCAAGGCTAAGCTAAGGCTCCATAGCCATACCGTCCAAGGCTAAGTTAAGGCTCCATAGCCATACCGTCTAAGGCTAAGCTTAGTCTCCATTGCCATACCGTCCAAGGCTAAGCTAAAGCTCCATAGCCATACCGTCCAAGGCTAAGCTAAGGCTCCATAGCCATACCGTCCAAAACTAAGCTAAGGCTCCATAGCCATACCGTCTAAGGCTAAGTTCAGTCTCCATAGCCATACCGTCCAAGGCTAAGCTAAGGCTCCATATCCATACCGTCCAAGGCTAAGCTACGGCTGCATAGCCATACCGTCCAAGGCTAGGGTCCCATAGCCATACCACCTAATTACATATAACCAAGCAACAAACCACTAGGCCGCCCTCCTTGCAAGGCCAGAGGCTGAGCTCCGCGTAGAGTGAAGCCCGGAGCATACCTCCTGCAAGATCCTGATGATTTCAATTTTGAAAATATCGTCGGAACGAGCAATACCATACAACCATGTAACAAACAACGAGGCCGTAGCCCGAGCATCGCATAGGCCGAAGCCCGGAGCATACCCTGGAAACTTCATACAATGGAACAGAAATGACATTTCAAAAAAGGAATGACGGAAAAAACAAAATGGCGGCGAAATCCTATATGTTCGACAATCAAACTGTAACCAATCTATACAGTTACCAATTGATACCAATCTGTGTGACGAGGGGGTGAGGTCGCAATCTAGAGAGCGGCAGGGAGTGTCCATACTGTATGTTAGTACTAATATATATACTTTTCCCGTAGAGTCACTCCTGCAAGGTCACTGACGATTTCAATATTTAACACTAAAATCAATTTGCTGACGTAGACGTTTTACGCGACACAGCCCCATCCGATTTTTCTGTTTTTATTTGTGATTATAACAAATAAAAACCAATAAGAATTCATGAAAAACAAATCAAGTGAGGTTTTTTACGAGAATATAGGTGTGGCAGTGCAATTTATTTTTAATTCATTTAAAGTTTTCGTCACTTTTCAGGTTATTATAGTTCGTAACAATAATTTGTTGGTTTCAGAACTAAACAAGCCCGCCAAGGAGCCCGGCTGCTCGGGCACGCGGAACCTCAGCGACAACTTATCAGATTTGAAGGCGCAGGTGGCCGCCAATCAGAGGGTAGGTGTAATTTTTATTTGACAAGCTTGAGAGTAACAGTTGACAGCAATGACTATGTTGATCGTATACGATCCAGATTCTCTTTTTTTACAATGGGTAAGCTCTTGGCATCATCTCACCTAATGGTAAGTGACGATGATGCCGAAGATTCCCCAACGCAATGGGATCTGGCTATCTTATTTCCAAACCGGAACACATCAATGCTGTTAACACTGATGTTTGGCGGCAAGACTTAGATAAGATCGTGGTAGCTAGGGAGAGATCTGTGGCGGCAACTGCAGTAACCTGCCACTGAACCTTAACACAAGCGACGTGATACCGTTCCTACAGTGGTGACCCCGACGTGTTACCCTACATTGGTGACCCCGAGCTAAAACACTATCCATGCTTCTTCATTCAACCAGCAGCGCGATACTCTAACATCAAGCCTACAGCCGGTAAAGCAAGCTTCAGCAGGACAGCAGTCACATCGCACTGAAGTATCAAGTCTATCGCAATCCAATTCGTCCAGTTTCCTGGCCTGCTATACACCTTAAGCCGATGGATGCGGGCAGCGCAGGACCGGTCGTCGTGGAAATCCTTGGGGGTGGCCTTTGTCCAGCAGTGGACGATTTCCGGCTTATATGATGATGATGATGATACACCTTCGGCACACCCTGGACACTTCATACAACGGGCCAGAAATGAAATTTCAAGAAAGGAATGACGGAACAAACAAAATGGCGGCGAATACAATCGATACGGAATACGGTCGACAACCAAACTGTAACCAATCTCTATCAACCTGGGTGACGAGGGGGTGAGGTCGCAATCTAGAGAGCGGCAGGGAGTGTCTATAATGAATGTTAGTAGTAATATATATACTTTGCCTTCGGGTAGCAGCAAGTTGTCGCCGGGTATACGCTTATTCTGCACGCATATGCTTTCCTTGCCATGACGCCTGACGCCTGCCTCCATTCCAACTTACCGTGGACATCGGCCTGGAACATGCATATCGACCTGACTTACCGAGGAAGACGACGACACCCGCGACATAAGACTGCCAGCTCCAATTTGTATCCACTTCCGGACTCGGAGGGGGAGTGATGTGGCGGCAACTGCAGTATTTATTTATCGTATGGCATTCGTCGGTGGCGTAACGACTAGGGCCGCCGCCTGTCCGTGAGGTCGTGGTTCGAATCCTGCCACGTACCAATGTGATTTAGAATTTAGATTTCATATGTACGTTTATCCGGGTGAAGGAAAACATCGTGAGGAAACCTGCACACGCCTGCGAAGAAATTCGAAGGTTGTGTGTGAAGTCGACCAACCCGCACTGGATACAGAATTTTGTTTGGCGGGGGGGGGGGGGAGGGGGGGAGGGGGGGGGGGCAATTAGTACCTAGTAAAAAATCTAATCGAACTTAAAATGAGCTACAAAGGCGTGATTTTTTTTTAAGCATAATTGTACAAGCCAAATAAGGTAACACTATACTCGAGATAGAATTTTTTTTTTTTTTTTTATGTTGAGCCATTGAACTTGAGAATGGAACAGCAGTGTAGAACAGCCGCAAGCAAATCTCACTATGCCCATTACTTATCTTGACTTCTTGACGCAGAGAGGAGGAGTAGAAGAAGAGGCAAGGACTCATACACGAATTAACGACATACAGTAAATCTAACGTCACCAATGGCTTTGTTATTGTATGAAATGTGTAATATTATTATTTTTCATGTGCAACATCTTTTCTTTATCTATCCTGCTATCTGTGTAAGTGATTTCGTGAAAAGAGACGGAAGTGTGTAACAGTAAATGCGTTTTTTTTCAGTCACGAAGGTTTAGGAAACATGGCCATGCCGCCTTAATTTTTTTAGTTGCGAAGACTAAGGAAGCATGGCCATGCTGCATAATGCGAGGTTGAAGGCCGGTAGGTTTTTTACGTATGTCAGATGTTACAAAAGGTAACACATCATACGCGACTACTGTAAGGCTAGCTCGTTTTTTTTTTCTTTTTTAAGCTATTAGTGTAAGACAATCGATCCCCATCAAAATCTCAACTTCGACTTTTTTATTTAATAGGGATGACGATTGCTAGTCATCTGAGTTACTTTTTATCATCTGTCAAAAACTACATTTTGTCCTACAAATGTTTGAAATATCTAGGCGTGACGTCATAGTTTAGCAGCGTAATTTTTGTACTCATTTTGTGATTTTGGTGAAATAAAAATCGAAGACTTGATGGAAAACAAAACGAGTAAGGTTTTCCGAAGTTTAAGTAGGAGGGCAATTTAGTGATCAAGAGTTCATAATTTATTTCTGATGCTGTCGTCATCCCTATTCCAGGGTATACAACTGGTGGGCGAGCTGATCGACCACTACGGACTAGACGTGGTGCAAGCGTACATGGGGCACATACAGAAGAACGCAGAGATTGCAGTCCGGGACTTGTTGAAGGTATGTATGGACTTTTGTATTTACAATTGGTAATCCCTTGGCATCATCTCACCTGTTGGATTGGTAGTAACGATGATGCTGAAGATGGAAGCGAGCTTACCAAGATTCCCCAGCGCAAAGAGTAACTTTTTTATTAAAAAATTGAGTGCGTTTGGCTGCACCTGAGGAGCAGCCAAACGAGGTTTCATGCAGCCGAGGATGTAACACGCAAGCTCAAATAGTGCCTAGCTGCTATTGCTGTTAATAAGATATTTTTTTATTTACAATCGGTAAGCTCTTGGCATCATCTCACCTGATGGTTAGTGACGATGATGCCGAAAATGGAAGCGGGCTTACCAAGATTCCTCAACGCAATGGGGATCTGGCTGTGGCTATGGGTTGTTAACTCAAATTGATTTTAAGAGTCATTTGTGGAGTATGTATAAGATTAAAATTCCAGATAATTTGACTACCTATAACCCGCGTAGATAAAGAAACAATTTGTAAATGGCGGCGGCTACATCCAGTAGAGTCAGCAAAATAGATTGCAAAGTGTTAACACTATTTTATTTACTTTAAAAAACTAACAGTTTACTATAAAAACGTAACAGAAACTCAGCAATAACAAGAAACCAATAGCAAAACAACGGTAACAGAATTTAAACAATCGAAACAGAGCGAAACAAGACAGCGTGAATGCTAATCCTTGTTGTTTACAGTAACGCTCTGTGTGAGTATAGACAGGTATATGTGTGAGCGAGATACCATGCCCGCGGGCCGCCATTTACAAATTGTTTCTTTATCTGCGCGGGTTATAGTTTGAGGACATTATAAAATAATAAATATTATAAAAAATATATTAAATATTATAAATGACAAAATGTTAATGACAAATACAGGGTGTTTTTTTAATACCGAGCAAGCCTTAAGGGGGTGAATCCTGACATGATTCTAAACACATTTCACAAAAAAAAGTGTACCTTAACTTTTTATAAAAAAATCTTTCATTTTAAAAAATAATGCACGACTTGAAAAGTTGAATGCACCGTCCGTTCCACGTGACGCACGCGACGTTGCCATGCCGCCGCAAAGAAGTGAAACTCGCGCGCGGGCGCTACCGCGGCCCGCCCGGCCTCCCGCGCGGCCCGACCAACCGACAATCGACAGTAACGTCCCGCTCGCGCTTGGTGTCGGTTGTGTTTGTGCTTTCGTAATACGCCCGGCGCGCTACGCGAAAATGCCACGTCGCAGTTTATTTCTTGGACTTGGTTTGTTTGTACCACGAGTGTAATGGTAACGTGCCAATGACTCAAAGAGAGTGGATGCGCCGATATCCAAACCGCCGTGTACCAACAAGAGATAGAAGATAGATTTTTTTCTATCTCTTGTTGGTACACGGCGGTTTGGATATCGGCGCATCCACTCTCTTTGAGTCATTGGCACGTTACCATTACACTCCTTGTGATTTCTACATGTGGGGTGACGTTAAACGTTTAGTGTATTCTGGTGCGCGCACAGAAGTGTCTACAAGAGACGAGTTAGTTACTCGCATTGAAAATGCTTTTGTGCAAATAAAAAACAATCATACTGTGCTGGATCGGTTGACAAACAATTTAAGAAGACGTGCAGAAATCTGCATCGCTCAAAGTGGCGCACACTTTGAACATTTAATGCGACTGACGTAAGTGAACATTTTTTAAAAAATCATTGTAAATCTTAAATTCGTTTAATCATTTGTAAATTGTAAATAAGTTGATTCAGTTTTTTAAGTAAGCCAAAACACCAAATTTATACGTAACAAAAAAATTACCTACCTAATTTTTAGGGTTCCGTACTTTAAAAGAAAAAAAGGGTCCTTTTTTAAATCACTTTGTTGTCCGTCTGTCTGTCTGCCTTTTTTGTCAGGAACGCGTGGAGGTGTCAAATTAAAATGAATCAAATCTGTAATCCCTTGAAGCTGTGAAAAAATCAAACTTCTAAGTTAACGTTATTTAAAAATTGCCGTTTTGACGTTTGCAAGGGAATAAATTTCCTGGTGACCTAGAATTATGAAATTTGGCAAGTACACGTGAAGACAAAAATAAAAAAAAAACGTAAATTTTAAGTTATTCACAAAAAAAAATCTAAGTAGGAAGGTAAGGAACCCTTCATGTGAAACTCTGACTCGCGCTTCGTTTTTTTATTGTGTTGTTGCCAGTCAGCTTAATTAGGTATTTTGACGGTCCTAAGCCCGTAAATTACGAAGGGAAAACTGACTCAATTTATCGAAATGACGCAGAATGTATTTTGTTTTTTATTTTAGTAAAAAAACACTTATTTACTGAAATCCAAAGTTATTCACGATCGTGACGAGGTAAGTAGGTAGAAATCAGGCGAGGTTGCCGTCTTGTTGCAAGATCCGAACGTCACGCGCAAGTTTACTGACCCCAGCCGGCTGTACGACGGTAGCTTTGCGATGTGGACTTTTTTAGACAAACTTAACTAATGATTGTGGGAAAACTAGTAAAGATTTTTATTTGAAAAAAAATTCTTATTTTTTTTCTCGTGTCTACATAACACCCCCTTAAGGCTTGCTCGGTATTAAAAAAACACCCTGTATAAATGGTTATGTGGTTATCCTCCAACAAATACCTGAGACTGTAATCTGAATCATAACACACATTGTAATTAGCATAATAAGTTTTTTCACTATTTAGAAGTGTGTCATCATCATCATCACATCAGCTCATATACGTCCCCACCGAGGGGCTCGAGCCTACCCTGAATTAGGGCGATCGGGCCTTAGTCGACTACGCGGGCCCAGTGCGGGTTGGTCGACTTCACACACAACCTACAAGTTTCTTCGCAGGCTTCCTCACGATATAGCGTCGGTGGCGTAACGGCTAGGGCCGCCGCCTTCTGTCCGGGAGGTCGTGGTTCGAATCCTGCACGTACCAATGTGATTTCGAATTTAGATTTCATATGTACGTTTAACCGACGCTCTTACGGTGAAGGAAAAACATCGTGTGGAAACCTGCACACGCCTGCGAAAAGTGTGTGTAAACACCTATTTAAAGTATTTTTTTTTGTTTGAATGAGTCGCCAGGAGGCTATAGACTAGGCACGATATCAGAATTTTGTATTGCGGTCCATATCAAGAGGCTAATTTAGCCCAGGTCTGAAAATATATTTTTTTTACCAATGCGATCCTGCTAAACACGATCATCCTGTTTTTGAAATGGGCTTCATGAAAAAACTTTATGCTAGAGGCGTCTCAGCCCACAATCCCATGATCAGAAAATGGTAAAAAATAAATTTCAAAATTCCTTAGTTAAAATTGCGGGTTCGATTCCCGATGGGTTCAACTTGTAAGACTGGGTTTGGTTGGTGGTAGGGCATTTTCTAAGCCCGCCTGACTAGCTACCACCATCTTATCTAAGCCTTGCTGACACACATCAGTGTTAACAACATTCATCTGTTCCGGCTTGAAGATAAGATAGACAGATCTCCATTGCGTTGGGGAAACTTGTAAAACCCGCTTTCATCTTCGGCATCATCGTCACTTACCATTAGGTGAGATGATGCCAAGGGCTTACCAACTGTAAATAGAACAAAAATAATCTCCGTGCTATCTTTTTTTGTCAACTACGTCAAAGCTACATGCGTTATATTATATTTCTAATTTAATTTAACTAGTCTAAAAAAATTGTTTTCAAACGTGGACTAAAATCTTCTTCTGATTAATGTGTTCCTAGTCTACTAGAGTTTTCACACAAATGTAGTTTTTTCAAAAAACTTTTTTTAAATCCACAATCCGGTATTTGACTACTAGTCATTTATGTTAACTTTTATCAAATGTCAAAAACGATATTTTGTTTTGAAATTGTTCGTGTTACAAACTTGTGACGTCATTGTTTTTGACGAACTAATTAAGTGATTTTGATAAGTATAAAATTGAATTTGAATTAAAATATGAAATGAATAAGTTTTTATGCTTTTGTAGGAGAAATGCTATTTAGTGAATAATATTTTTTAATTTATTTTAGATACTGTCAAACACCCTATTGGTAAGCCCTTGACATCATCTGACCTGATGGTAAACACCCACTCGACTACCCGCCTGGATCGAATCCAATCTTTGCGAATGCATTGAGAAGTCGCATAATAACGATATCTGTTAATTGTTTTCGATTTTGTAAAATAAAACGCAAAAACGAAAAAGGAGCAAGTTGAAACTTAAAGAACAAAACCAACAAAAAGCATTAATTTAATTCTGTTTATTTGAACATTCCAAAAAAAATTCAACCCTCCAAAGCACAAAGTTGGTCGATAATGTGATTGATTTGTATGAAGAGTTAAACATTTTTTTTGCGATTTCAGCAGTCATAGAACTAAAATTGTTCTAAATTTGTTTGATTAGAAGCCACTAGGCGAGTTCATTATGTACTTGTCCTGAAAAAAAATGGGATCTAAACCGAGTCTTACAACTTGACCCCACCGGGAAACCTGTGGCCAAAGCGTTTGACTTCCTCCTTGTGGATCGTGGGTTCAATTCCCGGTCCTGTGGATTTTTTTTTTAATACCCAGGTACTTGAATTCATTATAGCACAAAATACGGGGAATTTTTTTGCTGGAAACTAGCCAATGGTAGACTCTACTCACGCACGACGCTGAAGAATTTTTTCTAAGTTAGTTTTCTTCTGTAGTGTAGAATCTCTTGTAAGAAATGTTTCCTCTGCAGGAAATAGCAGAGAAGGTGTACGCAGACACCGGGGCGACAGTGCTGAGAGCCACGGAGTACATGGACAATGGCACGCCCATAGTGCTGACGGTCACCCTCGACAAGGAGAACGGCAGTGCGGTCTGCGATTTTACGTGAGTTTTGAACATAGTGCTAATGCTTTTAACGCTTTTAATTTTAAAATTAAATGAAACAACCCAAGAATAGAAATTTAAAATTTTAATATTATCTAAAATACATAACAAACTTCTGAACACTCTTTATAGTCCTCGCGGTACGCCAAAAACAGCTGCAAATGGTGTTTAAAGCAGTAAAATTGGAATGATCAATCTTTAAGGCCATATGAATTAATTTGACCTGTAGTCCCAAATAAAAGGAGAGGAGTTAATTATGACGTAATCTTTTTTTGTATGGTAAAAAAAAATCTGAAATCTATCGTGTGTGATACCAAATGAACGGGCTTTTAGAGCCGATTCTAAAAATATATCACATCATCACATAATATTTTAGTCACTTGTTTTAAATAAAAATCTCGTCATTACGAATCGTCTCGCACGCAAGTTTGACGACTTCCGGCCTCCCGAACAAGCGGGTTTCCGAAAAGGCTTTAGTACCATAGACCACATACAAACGCTGCGGCAGATTATACAGAAGACCGAAGCGTACAATCAGCCTTTGATTCGGTCGAAACTTGGGCTGTGTTACAGTCATTCCAGCGGTGCCAAATTGACTATCGATATATCGAGGTACTGAAGTGTTTGTATGAAAACGCCACCATATCAGTTCGCCTCCAGAATCAAAACTCAGTACCTATCCGGTTGCAGCGTGTGGTGAGACACGGAGACGTTATATCTCCGAAACTGTTCACCTCCGCCCTGGAAGATGTTTTTATGCTTCTGGACTGGGGTGGACTCGGCATCAACATCAACGGCGAGTACATCACCAATCTTCGATTCGCTGACGGTATCGTGGTTATGGCTGAGACTATGGACGACTTAGGCACAATGCTCGATGGCCTTAGTAGAGCCTCTCAACAAGTAGGTCTTATAATGAACATGGCCAAGACGAAAATTATGTCAAACGTTTATGTCGTACCTACTCCTCTAAAGGTTGGAGGCTCTACACTCGAAGTTGTTACCGAATATATGTGTGTACCTGGGACAAACAGTCCAGTAGAATAGGTCCAACTACGAGAGAGAGATCAATCGTCAAATCCAACTCGGCTGGGCAATATCTTAACGTCCAAGATACCGCAGTGTCTTAAGACCAAAGTCTTCGACCAGTGTGTGTTGCCAGTGATGACATACGGAACTGAGACATGGTCGCTTACTATGGGTCTCATAAGAAGGCTCAAGGCCACCAAAGGGGAAATGGAGCGTGCTATGCTCGGAGTTTCTCTGCGTGATCGAATCAGAAACGAGGAGATTCGTAAGAGAACCAAAGTAACCGACATAGCTTTTAGAATTGCTAAACTTAAGTGGCAGTTTGCGGGGCACATAGCTCGTAGGATAGATGGCCGTTGGGGTAGTAAAGTTCTCGAGTGGCGGCCGCGCACCGGAAAACGTAGCGTAGGTAGGCCTCCCTCTTGGTGGACCGATGACCTGGTGAAGGTAGCGGGAAGCCGCTGGATGCGGGCAGCGCAGAACCGGTCGTCATGGAAATCCCTGGGAAAGGCCTATATCCAGCAGTGGACGTCCGTCGGCTGATATGATGATAATGATGTTACAATTATCTTAGGGGCATCGTGTATTCCAGGCTTAAAATAAAACCCGGCAAGCAATTGAACGAATTGTTTTAACCGGTAATATATATTTTTTTACAGCGGCACAGGCGTAGAAGTATGGGGCAACCTTAACGCTCCCCGCGCCATCACCCTTTCCGCCCTGATCTACTGCCTTCGCTGCATGGTGGGCCATGACGCGCCGCTGAACCAGGGCTGCCTGGCGCCTATAACGGTTATAGTGCCGCCAGCCAGTATACTGGATCCGTCCCCAGGAGCTGCAGTGGTGGGAGGGAATGTCTTAACTTCACAAAGAGTAGTGGATGTTGTCTTTAAGGCCTTCCAGGTGTGTATTGATTTCGGTTTTCTGAAGTGTCTTTTAGGTCGCCTCAGTGTTCTCAACAGCGTTTGTTAGTAAAATTTTCTAACTTTAACATCTTTAGGGCATTCCCCTACTACTAGCGCCGCCATCATTAAAAAAGTGAGTATATATTTTGACGAAAATTTTATAAGTACTGTAGTTTATTTAAAAAACTATCGACTGATTAAAATATATTTCAATGTAGGTGCTAAAAGTGAAGGAAAACATCGTGAGGAAACCTGCACATACCTCCGAAAAAACTCGAAGGTTGTGTGTGAAATCGACCAACCCGCACTGGGCCCGCGTGGTCGACTAAACCCGATCGCCCTAGTTCAGGGTAGGCTCGAACCCCTCGGTGAGGACGTATATGAGCTGATACGACGAAGTGTCTTTTTAGCTCGCCTAAGTGTTCTCAGTGCGTTTGTTAGTAATTTTTTTAACTTGAACACCTTTAGGGCATCCCCCTACTAATAGCGCCGCCGCCATCATTAAAAAAATATTACCCGCTGAGTACATACTTTGACGAAAATTTTATATATTTTAGTACTGTAGTTTATTTAAAAAACTATCGACTGTGTGAAATATAACTCAATGTAGGTGCTAAATTTAAAAAGGAATGCTATCTACAACTACAGCGAACTGTATTTAGTTTTCACCAGTTTTTACCACCTCTGTGGCGTACTTAATCGTCCATTGCCATCCAACGCGGCAACGCGATGTGTGTCATGGGCTCTTTTGCGGCTGGTATGACCCGGGGGGGCATTTTTGACGAGTGACCCAGTTCACAATGGGTTTTGAGAAAATTATATATGACATGTAATTATACTTAAGGATAAAGATTTAATATAAATACTTAATCGTTAAGGCCGTTAGTAATTAGTTTCTCATCAGTGCCATTAGCTTCACATCAGGAGGTAGCGGGTTCGATTCCTCGCGGAATCTAACTTTGTAAGGCTCGGTTTGGTTAGTGGAACTGCATTTTCTAAACCCGCCTGGCTAGCTACTACCATATTTTATCGTGTCGCCAAACAACAATGCTAACAATGATGTGTTCGGGCTTGAAGATAAGATAGCCAGGTCCCCATTGCGTTGGGAAATCTTGGTAAGCCCGCTTCCATCTTCGGTATCATTGTCACTTACCATCAGGTTAGATGATGCCGAGGGCTTACCAATTGTGAGTTTAAAAAAATAACAGAGACAACAGTTTCGACATAAACTGTAAAGTACCTGTTCTTCATTTTCATTGCTTAAAATTGGTGTCAAAGTATACAGGATGTTAATCTAAAAGTGCTTTTCCGGATCAGAATAGGGCTATCCCATGTGTACCAATGGGTGTTTTTCGAGGGGACTATGGGACGTAACTTTCGTCCTGTCCGCGTACTGTGCCAGCCAACACACTTTTTTATTTTATTCCTTTGTTTGTTCACAATTGGTAAAAACTTGGCATCATCTCACCTGATGGTAAGTGACGATGATGCCGAAGATGGAAGCGGACTTACCAAGATTACCCAACGCAATGGAGAACTGGCTATCTTATATTCAAGCCGGAACACATCAATGTTGTTAACACTAACGTTTGGTGGCAAGACTTAGATAAGATGGTGGTAGCAAGCCAGGCGGGCTTAGAAAATGCCCTTCCACCAACCAAACCGAGTCTTACAAAGTTGACCCCGCTTGGGATCGAACCCGCGACCTCCATGTGTGAAGCGAATGGACTAACCATTACGCCACGGAGGCGGCTAAACACTGCACACTGCGATCGCCAACTCAGCAGAGGCGTATTTACCCTATGGTCAGGGTGCCTGGAGCGGCAAGAGGTGACGGGCGGCCGGAGGTAGAAAAAGTCGTAGTAGAATTTTTTAGGGATCCTTTTGGTTCACCGGAAAATAATAAAACTAGTCAAGTGCGAGTCGGAAGAGCGGCAATAAGGGTGACGAACCACTACGAACATGCAAACAGCAGGTTGCAGTAAGTTGACGTTTATCGTGTCGGTACGGAACCTTAGCTCGCAACTCCGACTTGGGCGGTTTTTTGTCACTTAGAGAGGCGGTTTTTTTTGTGCCCGGGGCGCCGGATTCTTAAATACGCCTCTGCAACTCAGGAGAGGCCTTTGTCCAGCAGTGGATGCCCTTTACCTGATGTGATGGTGGTCGGTCATCATCAACATCATATGATAGAGCAGGCTGATTAGTAAGTCGCGCTCAACAAGTTTTACACTGTTTTCGTGAGCTGTGGCAAGGAGCAACCGAGCATAATTATATCTAGTCTCTGTCAAAGCAATGTTTCTTTAAGTTTGGTATCACCGAGGGGCTCGAGCCTACCCTTAATTAGGGCGATCGGACCTTAGTAGACCACGCGGGCCCAGTGCGGGTTGGTCAACTTCACACACAACCTTTGAGTTTCTTCGCAGATGTGTGCAGGTTTCCTCACGATGTTTTCCTTCACCGTAAGTTTGGTATACTGGGTGTAAAAAAATGTTGTAGGACCCGGTAACTGGGGCTTCTACTCATCATACTGAACAACTTTCCCTAAGGAACCCATAGTCAATCCGCAAAAAAAAGTTTCGAAGCTCCATACAAAAATGCACAAAATTGGTCGACTAGCTGATCGTTTTGTAGGAAGACTTCGATAATTTTTTTTGTGATTTCAGCAAACTTGTAAAACAAAAGCTGTTCAGTTTGGTGAGTAAAAGCCCCATTTAATGGGACCTACACCAATTTTGTTACACCCTGTATATATGTTGCAGCCATATTGTAAAAAGCGTCCGTGGCTCAACCGGTTACGACTTGGTCCTCCTTTCCAGAGGTCACGAAAAAAGTTTTCGAAACCTACGTACATATACTTACCGATTGCTTTAAAGGTGAAGAAAAACATCGTGAGGAAACCTGCACATCCGATTCCAGATGTGTTTCAAGGTCGCGTTACACACTTCCGCAGGTGTAAATCTAAGTGCCCTACACGTGACCGCCGGTGATGTCAAGTGCAACACCAGGCAACCGCCGTCGTCTATCCCTTGAATAGCACGTTTAATTGTGCCACACGATAAGAAGAAAGATCTGTAGAATTTGCTGTTTTACAAAACGGCGGCGTAAATAACTCCGAATAAAACCGAGTCGGACGGAGCTCCGCAGCGGGGCTCCTTTTCACGGTAAAACTTGACATGCTAACCCAAACGTCTGTCTGTCCGTCCGTCTGACTCGGTTTTACTCAGAGTTTTTTTTTTACTCAGTAGTTTAAAAAGCGTCGCGCCGTATTGTAAAACGGCTAATTATACAATATAGCTGCGACATATACATGAAGGGAAAAAATGTTTGCGATGATGAATTATCTTAGTCAGAGCGTCGGTGGTGTAATGGCTAGGGCCGCTTCCTCTTGTCCGAGAGGTCGTGGTTCGAATCCTGCCATGTACCAATGTGTTTTCGAATTTCGATTTCATATGTACGTTTATCCGACGCTCTTACGGTGAAGGAAAACATCGTGAGGAAACCTGCACAAGCCTGCGAAGAAACTCGAAGGTTGTGTGTGAAGTCGACCAACCCGCACTGGGCCCGCGTGGTCGACTAAGGCCCGATCGCCCTAATTCAGGGTAGGCTCGAGCCCCTCGGTGGGGACGTAATATAAGCTGATGATGATGATGATAATTACCTTTTTTTTAATCAGGTTTGCGCCGCCTCGCAAGGCTGTATGAACAATCTGACACTAGGAGAAAGCGATTGGGGGTACTACGAGACCGTGGCTGGCGGTAGCGGTGCGGTAAGTTGACGGACCCGACGGCCCAGTGGCAGAGCTCCTGCCTGCTGGGCTAAGGGTCGTGGGTCCGATCCCCAACCAAAGTAAATATTCGTGTGATGAACAGGTTTGTTTGCTGTGTCTGGGTGTTCAATATCTGTATGTGTGTATGTATTTAAAAATATGTAAGTATGAATATCAGTCCCATAGTACAGAGACCCCTAGTTTGGGGCAAGATGACCGTTTGTGATTTGCCCCTGAATATTATTATTATATTATTAAGTACTTCCTATAGTTATTTATTACACAAGGGTGGTAAATGTACATAGCAAACGAGTAACATTAATTTTATTTTAAACCCGAACCGCAGGTTATGACGAATAGCCAAAATTACCTTTAATGCCCATGTTGATACATTTTTCAATACAGTTGTGTGAAAACAGATAGAAATGAAAAGGACGTAACAGAATAACAAAATACATGGGTACACATACCTGTCGAGTTTTTGGTAGCCAAGTTCAAATTACCCGATTTGTGGCTTATTCAAAATGTCCGGTGGAGTTATCTCACTTAATTTTTCCTATACATTAATTAAATCACAATTTAGTACTAGTATTTCCAACTAAAAACCGGTTGTCTTTAAAGTCTGTTTACGGTCGATAATTTTGCGTGATAACGTGTCACAAGCCGAACGCTTAGGCCGATCGTGCCTCTCTATCTCTTGTTCCGCGCTCTCGCTTGCACGCTTAAATTGGCTCAGGCGGGACGTGACAGGGACGAGACACTTTTTCGTGAGTGCAGCCGGCGTTCGTAGATTTATAAGACGTTATCACCTCAAAACTCCATTCAGTTTTACGTAAATGACTTTTACTAACCAGCAAAAAAGGCGAGTCCATTAATGTCTATTTTTATAGTCCTTTTCTCAAATAATGCGCGGAAATTAAAAATAAGTAGTATATAGGCAGAACTTTTTATTTAAAAATACAGTTGTTGAATGCACACGCCAAAGTGTTCATTTTTTTTTATAAACAGCTTTCTATTTGCAAGCCAGTTTGAAAAAATAAAAACTTTGATAAGTTACCTCCTTGGTTGCCATATTAGATTGTGAGTAAAGCAACCCAGTAAAAGTTCTATTTTTAAATTACACGACAGATGAGTTTACATAGTAATTTATTTGGCCGCTAAAACACGACGGATATGGATTTTCATACAACTTTTGCCGCATTTATTGTCCAGTACAGCAATTTTGATTTATCTCGAAGAAGGTTGTCAAAATAATGCTCAGTAAACGTAATAAAAGTAAATAAACATATCCTATCTTATGTATGAATAAAATTATGCAGTGCCCTACGCGCATGATGTCAAGTGCAACACCTATACTGCTTGAAATTGCTGTACGGAATAGGGAATAAAGCGGGGATAAAGTCGCGGGTAAAAGCGATTTCCACGCGGGCAAAGATGGGGGAAAAAATCTAGTATATATAAGTATACTATAAGCCGAATAGTGGGGAAAAAATCTAGTATATATAAGTATACTAGATTTTTTCCCCCATCTTGGCCCGCGTGGAAATCGCTTTTGCCCGCGACTTCATTCCCGCTTTATTCCCTATTTCGTGAGAATTTGTAAAATTAACTTATTTTTACCATCTTAATCCGTCCCCGTGGAAAAAGAAATCACCCCATCAGTTTATTTCGCATTTACCCACAAAACTGTATTTGTCTCTAGCAGCAAAAACATAGGGACTTTCTTGTAAACTAACGATAGCCTTTAGATTACCTTAATTCGGCCCTATCGCAAATTCCGTGTTAGCTGACGTCTCCTATCCATAAAATACCTATCGGCCAAATTTCAGCTTCATAGGTCATGTAGTATTCGAGATTTAGTGTTTAATGCGTGAGCGACTTTCCGCTTTTGTATATACAAGGTGTAACAAAATAGGTGTAGGTCCCGTTAACTGGGGCTTCTTGGCATCATACTGAACAACTTTTGTTCTATGACTGCTGAAAGCGCAAAAAAAAAACTATTCATACAAGTCGATTAGCTGATCGATCAATTTTGTGTATTTTCGTATGGATGGTCCACATTTTTTCAAGAATTGACTATGGGTTCCTTGGAGAAAGTTGTTCATAACGATGAGTAGAACCCCTTAGTTAATGGGTCCTATACCAATTTTGTTACACCCTGTATAGATCACGCACGGCTAATGTCCTACGATATCTCTAAACCTTTCAATCTGCACTTAGGGCCCCGGCTGGCACGGGCTGGGCGGAGTCCACACGCACATGACGAACACTCGCATCACGGACGTGGAAATAGTGGAGAAGCGATACCCTATACTGGTGACGCGGTTCAGCCTGCGAGCGGGCACGGGAGGCGAAGGTTTGTTTACTGTTTCTGTTGAACGTGTTAGTGCGGACTGATGGTTGCGGCACGGGCTTCAAACTTGATCTACAATTGCCTATTTCCTTCCTTTTTTTTGTTCCCCTTTTCGGAGGGTAGGTAGAATAAAAATGCTTTTACGCATACCAGACAATCGGCCTGCGGTCGTCTGGTTATGTGGGGCGCGCCTAGTGCACTACCCACTAAAAAAACCTCCTTGGATTTCAAGTCTATTGAGACTTATTAATCCTTCATCTGAGCGACTCCATGAATATTATCATTTTTGTAAGCCATAGTTTGTGAGGGATTTGGAAAACCCTTTAGTCTCTTTGCTACTCTTTCATACTAAAACTACTGAACCTATTTCGCTGTAATTGGGAATAGAGATAAAGCATACGGCAGAGACACAGGATACTTTTATCCCTGAAAAAAACATATTGTTTCTGAGGGATCAGGAAAAACTATGTGATTAAATGAATATTAAATAGTAGTACAGTGTGAATAGCTTCTTCAGTGATTAATAATTATATAGTACTAGCTGTTTCCCGCGGCTTCACCCGCGTGGACCACGTTTCTATGACTTTTCGAGGGTGCGCAGTGCGCGAGCCGCAAGCGGCTCGCGAGCGTGGTAAAAAGTAGCCTATGTCTTAAGCCAGGTCCTAATCTGTCTACCTACCAAATTTCAGCCAAATCCGTTCAGTAGTTTTTGCGGGAAAGCGTAACAGACAGACAGAGTTACTTTCGCATTTATAATATTAGTAGGGATAGGGATAAGTAGGGATTTAAAAATTAAATATGTAGTTAGTTCAACGAGCAGTATCTACGTTGTCTAATCTATTGTTGGTGCCCAAGATACAGGTTGTGCCTAGTTTGGGACCGATATGTACACATATTTTGTAAATAACTGTTTTAAATAAATTATTTGTATTTGTAATTCCACGCTCCCAAGCCGCGTGTGGTTCGCGCATGGTGCACCCACGAATGCAGTCATAAAAACGATATGCCGCCGGCAAAAGCTAGTCTTTAATATCTACTTCTGTTCTGTTGAGACTTAACACGTAAGACAAACATCTCAAACAAGACGGTAATTCCAGGCTGTTGGCGTGGCGGAGACGGCGTGACAAGGGAACTGGTCTTCCGTCGCACTGTGCAGCTGTCTGTTCTCACAGAGCGCAGGGCCTTCCAGCCTTACGGGATGAAAGGTAAACCGTGGATGATGCAGTCGAGGATGGTACACGCAAACTCAAAGAATGCCTTGCTCTTGCCTTGAAGATCCCCTAATTATAGGAATCGGAAACACTGAAGGAGTTCCACTCCTGCGCTGTACGCATAATAAATGAAGAAGCGTAACGATTCGTGCGAAAAGGTGGAACATAAAAACCAAAGGGGTTCAACCCCTCCCTGCGTCTCGTTGACCGACGGTGGAATGGAGCCGGGGGAATGAGGTCGTGATGTTCTTACGCACACTCCGAAATGAATTCGATAGAATACCGATAGACAGGCGAGTTGCGGCGATGCTCAAGGCTTTGGAGCTTGTCATTGACTAGCTCGCCGTCACCAATGAGTCTCCGTGCGCGTCGGTCGATGGCGTCCAAGGTATCCAGCTGATAGCGGGCTGATCCATCCCATAAATGTGAACAGTACTCCATACCTGTGCTTCATATAAGGTTAGCAGCTGTCCAGGTGTGAAGTACCGTCTCACCTTAGAGAGAATGCCCAGCTTCATTGCAGCAACTTTTGCCTTGGACTCAATGTATATAGATTTAAAATTTTTGTTTTTAGGTGCACGCCCGGGCGCTAGGGGTCTCAATCTGTTGGAAAGAGCTGATGGAAGGCTCATCAATCTTGGAGGAAAAGCTACTGTCACTGCATATCCAGGGGTTAGTTAGTTCATCTTCACATATATTTAGTTACTAAACCGATATTAAACAGTCGCTGCCCGCGGGGCAATGAACCATCTGACTGACTCGGTGGCTCAGTAGTTAGTGCTCTTGACTATTGATCCGAGGGTTGTGGGTTCGATCCCCACCCAGGGCAAACATTTAGGTATGTGATGAGCAGATTTGTTTGCTGTGTCTGGGTGTTAAATATCTATATACTCGTATGTATGTATTTAAACGTATATAAGTTTGTATATATATATATAAGGCTCTGGTTCTCATAACAGGAATCCTACTTTGGGGCCAGACGACCATGTGTGATTTGTCCCAGAATATTTATTTATTATTGTCTGTACGCTAGGGGTTGGGGCGCTTGCAGGCAGTGATCCCAGAAGAAAGCGCGAACACTTGCGCTGGCAAAAGGTGCACCAAGTGGGATGTCTTCCGGTGCACAGTCGCCATTCGAGAACTTTACGCCTCAACTACCATCTGTTCTACGAACTATGTGACCCACGCACTGCCACTTATTTTTAGCAATTCTCATGACTGTCTTTTAATTGGTTCTCCCACGGATCTTCTTATTTCTAATTCGATCAACTAGAGTAACTTCGAGCATAGCAACATTGATGTGTTCCGGCTTGAAAATAAGATAGCCAGTTCCCCATTGCGTTGGGGAATCTTGGTAAGCCCGCTTCCATCTTCGGCATCGTCGTCACTAACCATCAGGTGAGATGATGCCAAGGGCTTACCAATTGTGAATAATAAATTTAAAAATTAAAATTTTAAAAAAAAGCAGGCTCCATTGCCTTTTGGGTGACCTTGAGCCTTTTTATGAGGCTATGGCTTTATCGTAAGCGGTCTTTACATACCTCTTTAAGTGAGAACAAATTGTGTAAAAAATGGTGCTATTTTTGAACTCTATTTTGAAGATCCCATTTTTTTTTCAGGACAAGTACATAATGAACTCGCCTAGTGGCGGCGGTTACGGCCACCCGCAAGACTTCGCCACATTGAAGCCGAAGGAGTCGAAGAACCAGGAGTTTCTCCAGCGAGGCAGCGTGTATGAGTACAAGAGTGCGCAGGAGTCGGTTTGAGATGGATGTACGGTATTGCTCGCGCCAAACTTTATTACTGATCTGAAATGTGATGCGAGTGCTTACTGCGCCAGTATTACCGAGTAGTAGGTACTTTTACGTCCTACTAACACCCAAAGTTTGTTACTGCGACGCGTCTTGCGACCACATTCAGAGCCGGAGCAAAGTTTGGCGCGAGCTATACAGTCCAACATGGCTTTATTTAAATTAAGCTAAAATAGAAAGAAATTATACCTTGCCACAATTTAGGCTCTTTCTGATGGGTTAAATTAAGGAGAAAAGAAACTAGTAGACATGATTTAATTGTATATTTAGTATGGACATGCTTTTACAGACACTATAGAATACTATAGACGAAGGAAGAATAGAGACGTGTGCGGGCAGCATGATGATTGATGAGATAGGTTGTGTTAAAAAAACCAGTACCTTCAAGTTCAACTGCCTCAGGGAGGTGACACATGTTTCTTTATCTTCATTATTGTGGCAATTGGTAAGCAAGAGGCATGCGCTGCTCAGATTGAACTTTGGTAAGGTTAGCGCCATGACCTGTCATGATGAATTCATTTAAAGCCATGTCGGACTAAATACGAATATTCAAATTCAATCAATACTATCGAAAGCAAATTAAGTACCTATACTAGGGCCGTTCTATGATGACCGCTAAGGCACTATTTCAGTATTTTAGTACATAAAATATGCCGACTTCAAAAAAAGGAGTAGGTTTCTCAATTCGACAGTATATATTTTTATTTTTTTATGTGTGTACGCGGATAACTTCGTGATTCGTCGTTTATGAACCGATTTTGATGATTTTTTTTTGTTACAAAGAAGATATCCCAAGGGTAGTACCATGATAAGGAAACCAGGATCTGATGATGGCATCCCAGAGAAATCGAGGGGAACCTTAGTTTCCTGTTTAAAGTCGGTTTTTTTTGTTCAAAATTATACTTGCATTGTGTTAATTAAAAAAAAGTGAAACCGTTTGAAGCCATAGACAGCTGTCATCATAGAATGGCCGCACTCTATACATATACAGGGTCTTCGGCAGATGGTTGAAAATACGAAAATGGGGGATCGGTGGGGTCGCCTCCTACCTATTTTGAGAATTTAAAAAAATCTAGGACTTGTAATTTTTTTTACAGGATTTTTTTTCCTTTTTTTAGAAATTTTGCCATTTTTATACCTTTGAACACATGTAACTTTTTGTTTTTTAAAGCTAGCTCCAAAATCTTTTTTTTAATAGACTTTTATAAGATTGTCGGCTCTACAAAAAAATATGTTTGTTTCAAGTTATTGCTAAAAACAAAAATGTGGGCCCCCGAACTTAAAAAAAAAGTTGAACAAAAATTTAAAACTCAACTTAGCGATGCATTTAAAAAAAAAATAATGGGGCTGGAAGGCTTCTGATTTTTTTAAAACATCTCTAAAGCTTAGGCTTTTGAATGGTATGTAATTTGTTTCGGTATCTTTTTTGTAACCGGAGTTGTTAATTTTTTTTACTCAATTGGACCATGTTGACGAAATTCCACTAGTTACATGTTTTGTGAAATGTATCAAATGCAAAGTTGAAAATAATGTAAATACTTACTGTTGGGACGGTTACAAAGAGCAGGTACGTTTTTTTACATTCTTGCACACACATAATGGCTATCTTTTGTCATTTATTGGCATATTGGAGTTAGCACTTCCATATGCCAATAAAATGTCCGCATATTCTGCATTGGTAAATTGAGCCATTTTAAACCACAACAAAGTCTTAATAAAACGTCTGATAATAACAAAAAGTGACAAACAACAAAAAACTTAACAAAATCACAAACGTTAATAACGTTAACGTTTTTTTTTTGTTTTCGTTAATTTCACTTTGCTGTGTTTGTGATTTTGTTAAGTTTTTTTGTTGTTTGTCACTTTTTGTTATTATCAGACGTTTTGTTAAGACTTTGTTGTGGTTTAAAATGGCTCAATTTACCAATGCGGAATATGCGGACATTTTATTGGCATATGGAAGTGCTAACTCCAATATGCCAATAAATGACAAAAGATAGCCATTATGTGTGTGCAAGAATGTAAAAAAACGTACCTGCTCTTTGTAACCGTCCCAACAGTAAGTATTTACATTATTTTCAACTTTGCATTTGATACATTTCACAAAACATGTAACTAGTGGAATTTCGTCAACATGGTCCAATTGAGTAAAAAAAATTAACAACTCCGGTTACAAAAAAGATACCGAAACAAATTACATACCATTCAAAAGCCTAAGCTTTAGAGATGTTTTAAAAAAATCAGAAGCCTTCCAGCCCCATTATTATTTTTTTAAATGCATCGCAAAGTTGACTTTTAAATTTTTGTTCAACTTTTTTTTTAAGTTCGGGGGCCCACATTTTTGTTTTTAGCAATAACTTGAAACAAACATAATTTTTTTTAGAGCCGACAATCTTATAAAAGTCTATTAAAAAAAAGATTTTGGAGCTAGCTTTAAAAAACAAAAAGTTACATGTGTTCAAAGGTATAAAAATGGCAAAATTTCTAAAAAAAGGAAAAAAAATCCTGTAAAAAAAATTACAAGTCCTAGATTTTTTTTAATTCTCAAAATAGGTGGGAGGCGACTCCACCTATCCCCCATTTTCGTATTTTCAACCATCTGCCGAAGACCCTGTATAAGGTGTAACAAAATTAGCTGAAACTATTTTAACTGGTGCTTCTACCCATGAAACTGAACAACTTTCCTCATGGAACCCATAGTAAAATCTCAAAAAAAAAATTGGCTCTCCCATACTAACTCGATCAGCTGATCGGCCAACTTAGTATGAGAAGTTCAAAAATGTTTTTGAGATTTGACTATGGGTTCCATGGGGAAAGTGGTTCAGTTTCATGGTTAGAAGCACCAGTTAAAATAGTTTCAACTAATTTTGTTAGACCTTATATATAGATTACAGGTTTTCTATTTATCCATAAAATAAATATCTTAAGTGGTGCTTCCAAGAATATTTTTTCTATAACATATTGCTAAAATCTAAAAAAAGGATTAGTTGTACCAACAATTTATCTGATGAGATGCCAAGTCCAACAGATATAGTTTTAACATTCCGCACTAGGCGAGGCCGGTGTCGTGGCGATCTATCGTGGTTTCTGATCAATACAGAAATCCTGTAAAAATCATAGAACAGCCATAGTACAAATAGAATAGTAGGTTATCCACCGCTCCGTTCAGGACTTAATAGCCTACTTACGTAGGGCTGATCCATTTCCATTTTGACTCACATAGGGCTGGGCCATTTTGTTTAGTTTTGTACGTAAGTGCAAACTCCTGTAAATTATACTAAAGAATACATACAGATATACGGTTTTCATCCCTGTAAACAGTAAAGCATTTTCTTTGCGACTTAATACTCCAAAGTAAGCATATATAGTTAAAACGGCCTTGGGTTGATTTTTGGATATAAGTCGTTATTAAATTCCAAAGGTTTTGAAGAATTGTTATTGAGGCATCGAAAGACACAACAATATGTTTTTTTTTGTAATTTATACAAATATACAGGTTGTTAGGGTGAACACCGTTATTAAAAAAACTGTGGTTCGGTAACTTACAATAAGAAAATGTTATAATGTTTTAAAAAATGCATACAATTTTAGAAGGTTTTTTCAAAGCAAGTTTAGTTCTCAACCGCACGAAAATTCAAACTCACGTCTCGAGGTCAACGACCGCCTGCTAGCCGAAACAGGGAAAAGAACACACGTAGTTACTTAATAAAACCAAAAGAGCAGTCTTAGGACAGAAAAACATACCTACTCACCTACTAGCAGTAGCTGCCAAGATTCCCGCGAATTTAAAAACACTATGCGAGGTCAACAACCGCCCGCCCGCTCGATTCGTTCATTTGCCTATCTGCGGTAACTAATACAACTTTTCGTCTTGTAATATTGCTACAAAAAAAAGTTTTTTATAAGGGTGTATTTTGTATCATGTATAGAGTCTAAATATATGTAATAACATTTGTATAATAACATAATACACTACTACTACAAAAAAAAGTTTTTTATAAGGATGTATTTTGTATCATGTATAGAGTCTAAACTCTAAATATATGTAATAACATTTGTATGATAACATAATACACTACCATACAAATGGCAACAAGTATCTTAAAGAGTGTCGTACCTAGGCGCGGCGTGGCGGCCCCGACGACTGGCGCAGCCTTCGTAGCGCAGAAACCTCGTAGTGTGCGTGCGTGCATGCGTGCCAACTCTCGCGCATACAAACAAACCGCGCAAGGTACCGTTGTATGTGAAGATAACCTACTATTCTGTTTATATTCTGTGTATACTAGTCACCAGACACGGTTTTTTCATGTGTGAGTGCACACCGATACTACATTTACAAAGCGGAAACCGTTTTTCCGCGCGCGCTGTATGTATTGTGGCATTCAAAACCTTAAAACCAAGGGACTGAGTGCTGTTTTAAACATTTCGGTCCGATTGTATATCAGTATGGTAAACTTTACATTGCCACCCTGGCTGTTGGAAAGGGACTAGATCTATGCTCATTTTCTACTAAAATTACGGTTCTTTAAAGTATAAGCAGCATGCACTGGTGAGCGTGCAACCTCCTTGGTGGACCCTGCCCCGCACTCACCGTCTGGTCTCTATACACGAGACGCAGACGAACAATTATGAAAAAACCATGTATTTTATTGTATTTAACTATGTCTTGGGATATACGGCTAATAAAAGGATAAGAAAAATGTTTTAACTATTAGATGCCATTTATTAAATTTTTAATAGTTTAATTTTAATTATTAGTTTTTTCAAGATTTTGCATAATAATTACACGGTGCTTTGAAAAATGTAGGTACAATTCTAATAACATGTTAAACTATCAATGACAAATAGTTTTTTCTAATAACATTTAACAAGCTGATTCAATTTTATATAATTATATACAATTTAGGATAAGCATATATTATTCACGTATAATAAAATTATATACAATTTAAATAAATATATTAATATGAATAAATGTATGTTTTATGTACACCTTTTTTCTTCCTAATTCAAAAGGTACCTTTTGTAAAGACTTCTTTGCTAACATTAAGTCATAAATCCACTGATAAGATGATTCTCATCCAGCATTATCAGGGAAAGTTCATATTGGGGGCGAGCGACGCGCAAAGCAGCGTCAAATTCGAAGCGGTCGAAGGCGTGTATTTTTCTCGGAACAATAACTTATCATCATCATCATATCAGCTCATATACGTCCCCACCGAAGGAAAACCTTCGAGTTTCTTCGCAGGCGTATGCAGGTTTCCTCACGATGTTTTACTTCACCGTATAAGAGCGTCGAATAAACGTACATATGAAATCGAAATTCGAAAACACATTGGTACGTGGCAGGATCGAACCACGACCTCCCGGACAGGAGGTAGCGGCCCTTGCCGTTACGCCACCGACGCTCACCGAAGTTCGACATAAAAATGATAAAATTATAAAAGAAAGAAACTGAGTTTTCAAATACAAAAACAAAGAAAAATATTAAATTGATATATAAAAATGTGCTTTTAGCGTCCGACCTTGAGATCCAAAAGTATGACTTTTTTATCAGGTAGGTCTGGCTTTTTGATTTTTAGGGTGGCAACGCTTATTTCACTTCTCTTTTATCTAGACAAAGGCCTCCTCCAAGGATTTTTACAACGACCGGTCCTGCGTTGCCCACATCCAAAGGCTTACCGCAACCTTCACCAGGTCGTCGGTTCACCGAGTGGCGGGCCTTCCTATTAGTCTTCCGGTGCAAGGTCGCCACTCGAAAACTACCCCAACCAAATTTCTACCAAATAATTCAACGAAAACAAATTATCTTTATAAATTCTTCAAATAATCCAGCTAAACCTCTTATCGCTGAATTCAGACTTGTCCAAATGTCAAGTGGTGTGGTCCCCCGCGGCCGCTAACGCCTCCCTGTTCTCATAAGCCCAGAAACCGTGCAGTTCCAACAAGATGGACACCGCTGTATGCCCGTGACCACTTTTAATGAGGTCTTGAAGGGTTATCCTGGAGGGATGTTCAGGCCGTATCATGTCGAAGATCTCGTCTTTCACGTCGTCGAAATTGACTGGCTCGGCGCCGTGCGCTACCATTTGTTCTTGGATTGCCTGTGGGCAATACAAAGGTATTATCAGAACATGTAAACTAGAAAAAAATATGTTTATTTGTGTAAAAACGAATTTTCTCGAATATAAAACATTATAGGCAATGATTACATTCAAAATCTATTCAGAAATTTGTATTTAGGAATACAAAATTTCATCCAAATTGTTAGAGCACTTTCCGAGAAACCAAAACATTAGAAAGTAACTTTTGAAAGTATGCCTCGTTGTTGAGGTTAAATTGGAGACTAGTAGTTAGTTGTACGAACGATAATCAGCATTTTAAATGAACCATTAAATACTAATGGGTTAAACTTATTGAATAACATACTTACCTTGGTTTGATTATCGACTCGAGATTTAACTGGACTAGTCATATTGATAAAGTTTGTGATAACTTACGTGCAGTAATGGCAAAGTTTTACATAATTAAAAATAGAATTCCATACCCTGTGTTGCTATCCATGTACAAAGCACTCGCGGAAAGTATTATATCCTATGGACTAAGTAGTTATGGTAGAACCTTTAAAACTAATTTGGATCACATTTACAAATTACAGTATAGAATACTAAAAATGATAGTTCCCTACAAAATTAAAAACAAAGCCACAAATGAAATAGACATATTTAATTATTGTAAAGTAATGCCAGTTCACACAAAATTTAAATTCACTATTCTTAAGGAACAATTTTTTAATACTAATATTCAAAAACCAGTAAAGCATTCGAAAATAACCAGACAGGTTATTAATAAAACCTTAACTGTTCCACGATATTTTAATTTCTACGGCAAAAGGGTGTCTGCCTACATAATACCCAAATTAATCAATAACCTCCCAAATACTTTAAAATATAACATTACAAAGAATAACAAATCGCGTCTATTAACAACACACTTTTTAGAAAAACAATCTAATAAAAACTATGCAAATCAAAGTTACAACTAATTTTAGTTATAGTTTAAATAGTCAAACTTCTTGCAACAGCCTGTACATGATGGATGATGAGATCGTAACCGGCCGACATCACTGCTATGTGTGTATAGATGTAACTCTGTGCAAATTTCCTTGCCTACCGTCATAACATTTTGTTTGTCTTTTATTTACCTTTATTTGTAAGTTATTGTAGGTAACTTTTGTGTTTTATTGTATAATGATAATTTGATAATGCATGCATGACTGGAGAACAGTATTGAGACAAACCTTATTAAGGTTTAACAATACTGCATAATGTTTTGTTAACATGTAATTTTGTAACGTAAATAAATAATAATAATAAATAATAATAGGTTAATTTTTCGAGGCTACTTTAACGGAGATTTTGGAATTTTGTGCGACTATCTAAGCATTCTGAGCCTCCCACTCGGTGGACCGATTGGAAGCCGCTGGATGCGGGCAGCGCAGAACCGGTCGTCGTGGAGATCATTGGGGGAGGCCTATGTCCAGCAGTGGACGTCTTTCGGCTGATATGATGATGATGATGATCTGAGCATTAAGGTAGACTTACGTGCCTTGCGGCCGATTGTAGCCACAACAGCCGCCGGCGGTTGTCGCAGGCCTTGGAAGCGGCGCCATACAGCGAGTAAAGCCGCCGGCGGCTACAATCGGCCACAAGGCACGGAAGTCTGCCTTTAGTCTGGCGTTGTTTACTTTCGCGTCGGTGGCGTAACGGCTAGGGCCGCCGCCTCCTGTCCGGGAGGTCGTGGTTCGAATCCCGCTACAATTTCATATGTACGTTTATCCGACGCTCTTACGGTGAAGGAAAACATCGTGAGGAAACCTTCATAAGCCTGCGAAGAAACTCGCTGGTTGTGTGTGAAGTCGACCAAACCGCACTGGGCCCGCGTGGTCGACTAAGGCCCGATCGCCCTAATGCAGGGTAGGCTCGAGCCCCTCGGTGGGGACGTACACGAGCTGATATGATGATGTTCACTCTAATTCGTGTTAGGTACCTTAAAGAAATAGTTCAATGTAAACGCATCCAGATATCCCTGCGAGTTGATGTCCAGTATCCGGAAGAGGTACGCCAACGCCGCCGGCTGCTTCCTGTTCTCGAGCGCCAGCACCAGGTCCAGGTACGTCTTGTAGTCCATCTCGCCGTCGTACGTCAGACACTGTTGGAACACCCGCTGGAGGAAGGCGCGGGTTAATGTCCCTGAACCGTAGCTAGAAACAGAACAGTTTAAAATAAAGTAATTCAATTAAACTTACAGCACACCCTGGACACTTCATACAACGGGCCAGAAATGACATTTCAAAAATCAAATGACGGAACAAACAAAATGGCGGCGAAATCCTATACGTTCGACAACCAAACTGTAACCAATCTGTATCGATCTGGGTGCCGAGGGGGTCAGGTCGCAATCTAGAGAGCGGCAGAGAGTGCCCATACTGTATGTTAGTACTAATATATATACTTTGCTTGCGGCCTCGACGCGTTCCCCTATCGCGTCTGAACCAGCACAAGTAAAAATTAGCACTTCACAGGGTTCGCATTAATATTATTTTTCTACTAATATTAATTTTCAATAAAAAAAAAAACAAAAATGTTGCATGAAATCTGAATTAGCACGGTAATGATGAAAAAAGGCAGTAACAGAAATCAAAAGTCATGAATTAGAAACATAACAAAATAGGGTCCACAGGTCGCTCGAGTTTCCATAAAAACGTAGTTGCGCTTTAATACAAAAACTACATGTCGGAATAAATCCAAACTTTGCAAATTTCATTTCAAAAATATATTGAGAAGACACATATCGATGTTTGTAATGAATTTTCATCGTAGTAAATTGAAACGTAACTAAACAAAGGCTTAAATTAGTTTTGTACTGAAAGTTTGAAACTCCTTTTATTTTTTTCCTTTGCATATTAGTACACCGAAAACGAATTACAAACATCGATATGTGTCTTCTCAATATATTCGCATAGTTAGGATTCACTCCGGCATGTAGTTTTTGTATCAAAGCGGAACTACGTTTGTATGGCAACTCGAAAATAATACAAAACAGATCGAAAACAAACAAAAAGAATTACTTCGTCACCAACTTGGACACATAGAAGCCATAAAGTACCATAGATATAATTGAAGCGGTCGTAACTCAGTGAGAATGGTCGCGTCGATCCCACAGGTTAACTGACCATAAATGTTATTATTCTAGGGTGGGTTTGACTGTTAGTGGTATTTATCGTGACCGTCTCCGTGCTTCTCGAAGCACACTAAGGCGTTGGTGTCGGTTGATTTAACTAGATGAAATTCGTTAAGGTGGTTGTTTGTAATTGAAAACCATTGTACATTCTCTATCATCTAGAGAAGTCTAAAATAAATATTTCCAATCAAATCAAAATAATTTATTTTAAATAGGCGTTTATATACACTTTTAAATAGTCAAAACAAAACTTATTGTCTATTGCATAATGTCATGATTCAGATTACAGTGTCAGGTAATGGTATTTGTAATATAATTTATCTATGAAGTTCCGTGGCTATGATTCAGGAACCACTATGGAACTTGGTACCTACATTTAGGTCGCCGTATTTTTTTTATATAGAACTTGGCTCCATTCTACATTTATGTTTTGTTGGGATATAATTCATTTTTGTAAAGCATTAATACTAATTTACTATCTTTATTCAAGTAACAGACATACATATAATATATTTTTAGTGGGACCGAACCATTGGTGCGCAAGAACGAGTCGCACTTAGCCAGTTGAATTTTTACCAATACTCACAATAAACTACACTTAATAACCTACTTAACCAGTTTCTAAGCCACCTGGAAATGGTCTATAATTTTTATAAATAGTAGTGGTAAGAAACCCTAATTACTGTAATTACGCAAGTCCGACTCGCACTTGGCCAGTTTTTCGATTTTTTTCTTTGTATACGCCTAATAAATATTTCACTTCTGTGTACTTATCACTGAATAAACATTTATTCTATTCTATTCTAATAACTTTTCTTGATGGTAAATTTCAAGTTTATAAGTTACCTGGAAGTGGTCTATATATTTTGCTGTGGTGATACGGAACCCTCAGTGCGCGAGTACAACTCGCACCTGGCCATTTTTCGAATTTTTCCTTTGAATACATCCAAATACCTACTTCGATGGCAAAATTCAAAATTTTAAGTTACCTGAAGGTGGTCTATAACTTTGATTATTAGTAAGTCAGTCAGTCAAAAAATAGTGATTTTCTGAAGTTAATATCTCAGAAATGGTAAAAGATAATTTTCATAAATATATTTATGAAAATTAGGAATCTATGTGATCGAGGTGGTCTTACTAGATACACGAAGTCAAACAGGTTTTAAGTTATGGATAGGTCGAAAGTGCCCCCGAAATGGATCGTGTAATGTAAACCCACGGCCGGTGTTGCCTTTTTCCTTTCGAACTTTGCGGACACACTGCCGTGTGTCTAGATAATATCTTCTAAAAGGAGGGGAAGGGGCTCCTACTCACGAAAGTGAACAACATGAAAGTTGGCTAGTTAACTTGTAGAGAAAAGTACACAATATGTTTTGAGTTGTTCAGTTTCATAGGTAGGTAGACGCCCCTCTCTCCGCAGCCGGGTCGTTCCTTTCTTATATCACAGTATTACAATATAGCGGCTGACAGTAGTGCAACGAATGTACTTACGCAGAGCAACGGAAGGGTACTAGCGGGGCAGCGGGCGGCGGGGCACAGCCTGGCAAAATCCGCGAGTTTGCCAGGCTAGCTACAGGCTAGTACCTACGCCGTGGCGGCATCGTACGATATCAAAGGCGTTGCGCTACTGTAAGCCATATCGTAATACTGTGCTAATATGATCGAGGGGAACGATGCTTGACTCTCGCATTGTACTTGTGACCGTTTGCTTTCCGTGTAAACTCTTTCTCGTGTCATATTTTATTAATGTCCTAATGACATTATTCGTTTTATATCATTCACTAGCTGTTCCCCGCGGCTTCACCCGCGTGGACATCGTTTCTATGACTTTTAGAGGGTGCGCCGCGAGCGTGGAAAAAAGTAGCCTATGTGTTAATCCAGGTCCTAACCTGTCTACCTACTAAATTTCAGACAGAGCCGTCTAGTAGTTTAGTAACAAACATACATCTATACACTCTTACTAGACATGGGTAAGTGATGCGAGTAATATCACTCGAGTGATATTACTCGGAGAGGTAATGCAACATTACACATCACGCGACGTACCCAAACATCACGCATCACACATTACTTGAAACGGGATACGGCACACGAGCGGATCAGCGGACTGCGTATCGTGGCATTCGTCGGGTAAGGCAACGAGAAGGGGCGACTGGCGACGGATGTGAGAGAGGCGGAGTTGCTCGCGCCATTTCCGCGCGCTCATGTTTGAATTTTAGAATATAAACCTTAAGACATATGAAGTACAGTTCAGTTTCATATTGCATGTGCCATGCAAGGATTGCATGTAATTTTGGTGTTTATTGTTTAAACAAAAAAGACATTATTTCTCCGAATATTATTTCAGTAAGGCGGAAGAAAAACTACGTAAGTCTCATCCAAGGTCAAGTTCACGTAAACAAAACAATATACCGATAGGATTTATTAAATTTTGTTTTGCTAATTGCATGCATGCATGCACGTCACGCGTCTCGCGGTTCGCTGCAAATTTGGAGTACCTAAGCGTTTGGTAAATTCTTAAACATATTTTTTTGTCTCGGGGTAGAAACATATAAATTAAAGTATAAGTGTAAATACAAACCTAGTGTAAATATAGGTAATGTATGAAGGAAAATAAACTTTTTACTTATACACATACTCAATTACTCACTACACTACACTTACTGAAACATTACAGAATACATTCAATGACCTTAAATCACCCAATTTTGCATTACTTTTCGAGTAATACTGTAGGTAATGGTACGTCGCGCTCTATCACTTTTCAATTGCATGTATGTAATGCCAAAATCTCGGGTAATGTTTAGGGTGATGTGTGATGTTACAAAGTAATATTACTTAAAAGGAAGTGATGTGATGTTACAAAGTAATATTACTTAAAAGGAAGTGATGTGTGATGAAGCATCACTTCTTCGGGTACCGTTTTGCGCATGTCTAACTCTTACAAACTTTCGCGTTTACAATATTAGTAGGAAGTAGGATAGTAGGATAGGATAGGATTATTTAACTTATGGTTATGTTTGGTTTTTAAATTCATCACAAACTTTGACATTATGTATGACTATTTTATGACCATCAGAAAGAGTGTATTGCGCCTGTTTTGAATAAACATTTTGAATTCATCATAATAATTGCTGAACATAGGCCTCCCCCAAGGATTACCACAACGACCGGTTTTGTGCTGCTCGCATCCAGCGGCTTCCCGCCACCTTCACCTGGTCATCAGTCTTTAAAAAAAAATTGAAACTGATTTTTTTTTTTTTACCTTACACCTGTAGGTATAACAACAGACAAGTACCTGTAGCCCAATGTGATGATGAGCCCATGAGACTTACCCAGCAAGCTCGTTGATGCTCAGCATGCCATTGTGGTCCCTATCCAGGTTGAGATACTGCCCATAAACGCGCAACGCCGACGCTGCACTGAACCAGTTCTGCTCTTGCAGTTCCATCGGCAAGTCCTCTTCACGGAGCTGAAACAAATATATTCGAAAAATGACCTAAAAAGTTGATACATTATGTATTATGAGAGCGTCGGTGGCGCAAAGGCAAGGGCCGCTACCTCCTATCCGGGAGATCGTAGTTCCGAGTCCTGCCACGTACCAATATGTTTCCGAATTTCGATCTCATATGTACGTTTATCCGACGCTCTTACGGTGAAGGAAACATCGTGGGGAAACCTGCACACATCTGTGAAGAAACTGGAAAGTTGACAAACATATGAGCTGATGTGATGTATGTATGACGATCTTTATCCACAGACAACTGTAGTATGAAAAAATATACTTTAAAAAAACACGCTTTTAAAGCACATCGTACTAAAAAGTGAAAAAATAATTCTTAATATAAGTTGAAAACAAGAATGAACGAAAAATACTAGTATTATTGTGAAATAAGCGTGGGTTGCGCAACACAAAGCGCCCCACGCTTTTTTCACATAAATTTGTTTTTTTTAAAACTATATTTATTTTTCAGCTTTTAGTTCAGGATAATGAGATAAACTTATGAAATTATTGCATTGTCACTGATTCTTGATAAATGTACAAAGTTTGAATTAAATCTGTCCGTTTATAGTGGGTCGAAATCGAGTGCAAAGGAGTTGGTTACAAACATACATACATACAGGTAATGCTAATATAAGCGTTTTAAAAAAAGTCATAATGATTCAGATTTGTTATGGGATTTGGCGCAAAGTTTTACCATTAAATATTTGTTTAATCCTTAAAAGCACATATGGATAAATCTCCTTGCAGTAAACTCTTTTCTGCAATTTTGATACATTCAAACTTTAAAAGGTTTTTTTTCCATTGAGTGTTTTATAGTTCCAGGTATAGTTTATCTTTATTCACAATTGGTAAGCCCTAGACATCATCTCGCCGGAGGGTAAGTGATGATGATGCTGAAGATGGAAGCGGTCTTACCAAGATTTCCCAACGCAATTGGGAACTGGCTATCTCATCTTAAAGCCGGAACACACAATGCTGTTAACATTGATGCTTCGCGGCAAATATTAGATAAGATGGTGGTAGATAGCCGGGCGGTCTTATTAAATGCCCTTCCACCAACGAAACAGAGTCATACAAAGTTTAACTCCGACGGGAATCGAACTTGCAATCTCCCAATGTAAAGCTAATGGGCTTAACCATTACGCCACGGAGGCGGTAAAAATAGTAGTCCTACAGAACATATAAAATAGAAGTCCTGCAGAACATTTAAAATAGTAGTCCTACAGAACATTTAAAATAGAAGTCCTGCAGAACATTTAAAATAGTAGTCCTACAGAACATTTAAAATAGAAGTCATGCAGAACATTTAAAATAGTAGTCCTACAGAACATTTATAATAGAAGTCCTGCAGAACATTTAAAATAGTAGTCCTACAGAACATTTAAAATAGAAGTCCTGCAGAACATTTAAAATAGTAGTCCTACAGAACAATTAAAATAGAAGTCCTGCAGAACATTTAAAATAGTAGTCCTACAGAACATTTAAAATAGAAGTCCTGCAGAACATTTAAAATAGTAGTCCTACAGAACATTTAAATTAGTAGTCCTACATAACATTTAAAATAGTAGTCCTACATAACATTTAAAATAGTAGTCCTACATAACATTTTAAAAAATAGTAGTCCTACAGAACATTTAATATAGTAGTCATACATAACATTTAAAATAATACTCCTACAGAACATTTTAATAGTAGTCTAACATAACATTTAAAATAGTAGTCCTACAGAACATTTAAAACAGGAGTCCTACAGAACATTTATAATAGAAGTCCTACAGAAAATTTTAAAAAATAAGTCCTACAGAACATTTAAAATAGTATTCTTACATAACATTTAAAATAGTAGTCCTACAGAACATTTAAAACAGGAGTCCTACAGAACATTTAAAATAGAAGTCCTACAGAACATTTTAAATAGTAGTCCTACAGAACATTTTAAATAGTAGTCCTACAGAACATTTTCTTTAGTAAGCGGCTGCACAGCACATCACCCATGTACATTGAAAAAAATGTATATCAGTCTCTGGTTCCCGTAGTACAGGGAATCTTAGTTAGGACAAAGTATATATATAAGTACTAACATACAGTATGGACACTCCCTGCGATCTAGATTTCGACCTCACCCCCTCGGCACCCAGATTGATACAGATTGGTTATAGTTTGGTTCTCGAACGTATGGGATTTCGCCGTGATTTTGTTTGCTACGACATTTGTTTTTTAGAAATGTCATTTCACGACCGTTGTATGCAGTGTCCAGGGTGTGGTTTGGAACTAGGTGACCGTGTATGATTTGATTTGTTCCTTAATATTATTATCAATGTATTTTTTTTAATGAAGTCAGTCAACTATCCTATTTTTGAAATGGAAAGTGGTAAAGAAAGTTGCATGAGTAAGATAATAGTTATTTATGATACAAGGGTGGTAAACACGTAAATGGCAAAAAAGTGACATTTGTAAGCCTGAGCTGCAGACGAGGGGTTTGCCATCGTCACGAGTCTGCCAATAACCTGGTTACCACCCTTGTATCATAAATACGACGACGTTTTTTAATGCAGTTGTATGAAAACAAAAAAAAATAGTATCACCGTAACAGATGAACAAAATACATGGGTACATACATACCTGTGGGGGTTCTATGCGTGGACTGTATTGTTGAATGAAACTCGCAGGTTGCAGGTCGAAGGGAAGGATCGCTTCCAGTTTTCTTTATTCGCAATATCTTCTTAACTGTTCCGAGCTATCGAGCTAAATAAACTACCAAACTACGAACTAACATACAAATTGTGCCTATTTACATATAAAATTTACACCTCGCAACTAGTAGGCTTCCTAGTGAGGCCATGCTAGAAAGAGAAAGGTATATAAACTAATCGCTGCGTCCTTCTTGCACGTCGTCCGTTACATCGCTGCGTCTTTCTTGCACGTCGTCCGTAACATCCTCCCCCCGTCGCAGATCTTCGGAGACTCCATCATCGACGTGGAGGACGACGAGCTACCCTCGCCGGCCGCCGTAGAAGTCCTCCTCGGGTGCGGACCTCGGCGTTCCGTCTGGTCCAGGGAAGACGCGTGTCACCACTCCGCGGGGCCATGTGTTGCGCGGCAGTGTTTCGTCCGCGATGATAACCAGCGTGCCTTCTTTTATTTCAGTGGCTTCGGTTCTCCCACGGACGCGCAGCATTCCGTCGACTAAGATGGGATCCAACTTCGCTATTCTGCTGGAGGGGTTTATGGATTGCCCCTTCTCGAGCTTCTTGACTTCTTCGGCGAATGCGTCGTTTTGCATCTTCTTCCACCAGTGACGTTCCGCTTCCTCCAGATGACGTAACTCCATCCTGGTTGCTCGCCGCCGACAGATGTCCATGAAGGCAAGAGCCCTTGCTGTAGCCCTTATAAGTCGTTCGAATGATGAGAAGCGGGCTAGGTCCGGGAGCCAGTGGTTTCCTCTTCTCTCGTGTGCATTATCTGGCTGGCTTCGCATTCTCTCGGCCAGGCTTTTTCTTTCTCGTATAAGAACGCAGGTCCGGTGAACCATCGGTCTTCACGGGTCTTAGAGACGAAGTTCGCTCTTGTTGCTTCATCCGCGACATTTTCATCTGTAGGTGCCCAGCGCCATTGGTCTCGTGTGGTTCTCTCCGAGATTTCTCCCAACCTGTGCGCGACGTAGGGAGAGTATCGCACTTCGTCGTTGCGGATCCATTGCAGCGCTGTAGTTGAGTCTGACCAAAACACCGTCCGGTCTGGTTTTATCCGGTGTTCTCTCGTGATGTCATCCGCCAGTCTTGCTCCTATCAGGTTGGCTTGTAGCTCCAGTCGTGGGATGCTTTGCGTCTTGATAGGCGCTACCTTTGCCTTTGCTGCAGCCAGGGTCACCTCGACGGAGCCGTCTTCGTATTCGAACCGCCAGTACGCCGCGGTCGCGTACGCTTGTTCACTTGCGTCGTTAAAGATGTGCAGTTGTCGTTCTCGCACTCCCCCCGTGCAGGAGTAGCGTCTCCGGAGTCGCAGGTGCCTCGCTTCATGTATCGTTCGCATCCAGGTAGCGAACTCCTCGGCGGCTTCCTCTGGCAGCGCGTCGTCCCAACCGATCTTCTTTTGCCTCCATAGGTCCTGAAGGAGAATCTTCGCCGTGATGGTGAGATAACTCAGCAATCCTAAAGGGTCGAAGATAGACATCACCGCGCTGAGTGCTTCTCTCTTGGTCGGTGGTCGCGCCAGGATCTTCACTTCATGTGGCACACGTGGCATGTCGGTGTTGAAGAGCAGTTCGTCGGTGTCGGCCGCCCATATCAGGCCCAGTGTTCTGCCATTTTGAGCGGCTTTTCCCATCTCCTTTGGTGCTCTTGCGCGCAGGTCCCTTGGTACATCTCTGAGTACTTCTTCTGCGTTGGAGTCCCAACCGGCGATGATGAAACCCGCTTGCTGGTGTACATGGCGTACTTCGGCTATGGTCGCGATGGCCTCGGTTTCGGTCGCGTAGCTATCTACGTAGTCGTCCATATAGTGGTTCGTAGTGATGGCCTTCAGCGCCAGTGGACATTCTGGACCATGTTTTCGTGCGTTGTGGTCGCGCACGCTATGCGCTAAGAACGGCGAACTCCTTGCTCCGAAAATCATGGAAGTCATTATGTACTCCCGGATGTCTTCTTCAGGGTTGTCGCGCCACAGGAACATTTGTGCTGGCTGATCGTCTGGTCTTATCTTCACTTGCAGGAACATTTCGCGGATGTCTGCTGTGACCGCTATTCTCTCCTCTCGAAATCTGTACAGGATCCCAGGCAACGATCTCAACAGATCAGGTCCATCCAGAAGCCGGTCGTTGAGGCTGACCCCGTTGGCGCGAGCCGCAGCGTCGAAGACCAGCCGTAGTTTCCCTGGCTTGTTGGGGTTAACGACGCCGAAGTGTGGCAGGTACCAGTTTAAGTTGCTGTTCCTATCATGTCCCTTCGCCAACTCCGCATACCCTTTGTCCAGTAGGTTCTTGACTTGCGCCGAGTAAGCCGTCTTGAACGCTTCCGACCTTTGCATCTTCCTCTCTATGTGACTCAGCCGCTTCTTTGCCATGTCGTAACTGGGTGGCATCTTCGTATCGTCTTGGATCCACGGCAGTCCAACTTCGTATCTTCCACCGACTTGCTTTACGGTGGTTGCGAAGATCTGTTTCGCGCGTTCATCAGACTTCCTTGGTCGCGTTGTGATGGATATCCCAAGGGAGTCTATCTCGTAGTGGGACTTCAGTAGGTCCTCTATCTTCTCATTTTCGTTTGTGAAGACTGTCTCTTCTTTTCTTCGTGTTGTCCTTAAATGGAGGACTGTGCCGTCTTCATTAGCTCGCCCTTTAGGAAGAGTGCCATGAAGTGTCCATCCAAGCAGCGTGAGTGAAGCCACTGGCTCGTTCCTTTTCCCAGTGAGTAGCTTCCGTGAAACTATGAGGTGCCAGTTGTCAGCCCCGATGAGCAGTCTAGGCGCCGCTTGCTCGTAGACCATGTCTTGTACCGGCAGTCCTTTCAGATGTGCGTAGGTGAGGCTCTCTCTGTCCACAGTCTGTGAACCGGCTTTGAAGTTCTTCATGGTGTAAGCCTCGATGTCATACTCCTTGTTGCCGCCTTGTCCTCGCAGGATGAGCCGTACTCGTTGGCTCATTTCCCGCTGTGATGAGGTGACACCGTGTATGTGCAGCGGAAGTGTCGGGCCTTCGGCGTGTAGCATTCGTGCCAGCTCTTCGTCGATGAGCGATATCGTTGCCCCCTCGTCCAGCAGCGCATATGTTTCCACTTGCAAACCTCCGGGTCCTCGTACTGTCACCGGGCATACTTTCAGGAGCACCGGTCCTCTGGCTTGCATGGTTGTTGCAGACATCACCAGCTCTTCCTTGTTCTCCGTCTTCTGTGGTGCTGGCTCCTTTGCTGGTGCCTGTTCCGTGTGCAGGAGTGCGTGGTGTCTCATCCGGCACTCTCCGATGCCACATCGCTTCGCCTTACAGCGGAACTTTCGGTGATCCCCGTGCAGGCAGTTAAAACAGACTTTCTTGTCTTTCACCCAGGTCCAGCGGTCGTCTGTGTTCATTGCTGTTAACTTCGGGCATGCGTAGATATCGTGCTCTTTCCCGCAGCACAAGCATTTCTTTTCTTCTTGAGCGGCTGTGGCGGTGTAGACCCTCTTCGCTTCTTCTCTTCTAGTTTGCTGTACTGGCCGCGGTGCTGGCTTCTTTGCTGGTGCCTCCTTCCCTCCAGTTGTTGTACAGTGTGAATACGCGTAGCGAAGCATTCGATCTGCCTCCCGCATAAGGAATCTTGACAAGGTTTCTATTTCTGCTTCCCTGTTGCTCGGGTTGACGCAGGACGCCTCGTACTCGTCTGCGAAATCGCACCATCTCGCTCTGATGTGTGGGCTCAGCTTGTCCAGCACCTCTCTGGTCAACATCGGGTTGAACAGATATCTCCTCCGGTCAATGTTGTACAGCACGCATACAAGGTTCTGCAGCTTGACTGCGAAGTTATTCAGTTCTTCAGCGCTGGTACCAACGCGCGGAAGCCTTCGTATCTCTTCAAGTGTCTTGTCCATGATGGCTTCGGGGCGACCGAAGCGTTGCTCGAGTGTTCGCATGATCACTTCTGGGTCGGTCGCCGTGTACAGCAGCGCGGCAACTGCGTTCCTCGCTTCACCACGCAGGCAGCTCCGTAGCCGCGCGAGGTTTTCTGCCGGTGTAAACTGGAACAGGTCAGTCGAATCCCGTAGAGCAGCTTTGAAGGGCATCCACTCCACCGCTTCCCCATGGAAGAGTGGCAGCTCTTGGGCTTGACGCGGCGGTGGTCTCCTTTTCACCATTGACTCCAAAGCTTCGGCTAGTCGCTCGATGCCACGGTCCTTCGATCTTGCTGGTGTGGTCGATCGCCTTCTTTGTTCCCCCCTGTAGTGCGGCGATGGTGTCCTCTGCCTGGTTCTGACAACGCGCGCTGCTTGCTGGCCTTGTCGTTCTGATATCCGAGAGTCGCTCCTCCAAATGTAGGCTCCAACTCAGTTGCATCTGCAGGCAGATTAAGCTGGGTTCTGGCAGGCCTCGATGCGCCTCGCAACTCGTGGGTATCTGCGCCATACGAGGGTAATTCCCGCTGGTGTCCGGTAGGCATTGATGCACCTCGCAACTCGTGGGTGACTGCGCCATACGAAGGTATTTCACGTCGGCGATCGTCAGGCATGGATGCGCCTCGCAATTCACGGGGGTCCACGCCAGGCAGTTCATCGGCCGGCGGCGGCAAGTGTTGACTGCTTCGGTGAAGCCAATCTTCAACGCGCCGTTCGTTACTTGGTAGGCTGCGACGCTCCTCTTCTTCATCTTCCAACAATGCGACGTCCAGAGCGAGTTGCTTCTGAATCAACGCGGCCTCCATTTCAAGTTCTCTCTTCTTTAGCTCGGTGAGCCTCTTCTCAGCTTCAAACTCGGCGAGACGACGCCGGGCGGTGATGCTGGCGGCGGTCCGCACTGAGCCAGAGAGCGACGGGTGCGGGCTGCGGCGCGGTGGTGCTCCTCCAGCCGTAGATACTATCGGCGGTGTCGGTGCGGGCAGCCCGGCTGCGGTTGCCTCCATTCGCGAGGCGGTGGTGGCTTGTGCAGAAGCGGACGCAAAGCCCAGGTCTTCCGTGATCTGCACACTCGTGGGTGGCATGATTGATCTCGTCATGGACGGAGACGCAGGGGGCGAAAGGAAAACGCGTGACGGTAGCGCGCTTTTGAGAAAAAAGCAAAGAACCTGGATTCAACATCCCACTGGGTTAGAACCGCCATAAACTATCTACTCAATATTGGATATATGTTTTGCTTTATTGTGGTACACTAATTGTAGACGCGCTGAAGCCGCTGGATGCGGGCAGCGCAGGACTGGTCGTCGTGGAAATCCTTGGGGGAGGCCTTTGTCCAGCTGTGGACGTCTTTCGGCTGATATAATGATGATGACTTATTGCGGGCCAAAACCTTATTAATTTATTTTAAATAATTAATTAAACTCTTATTTATTATCACCATTAGTGAAATAGCATCTATCTCACTCACCTCCAGCAAATCGTCCAAGAAAGAGCAGGACAGCACATCCCTTATCCTGACTCGCCCCACTCGGAGCGGATCGAGGAAGAACAGGAACTTTCTTGCACAAGTGCACACGTAGAACGATGTGAAGGAGGAATCCAGGCCGTCGAGAGCCGCAAGAGATGGGACTAGCTCCGCTATGTAGCTTTCCAAATCCTGAAAATAAGATGGGATGGATATCAGTTATTTGGTTTCACTGTTAGTGGATTTTTTTTCGACCGTTTCATTACTTCGCAAGGCATGTAAAGACGTTGGTGACGGTTGCTATCACTAGATAGCAGTCGTTAAGCAGTACCAGATGCCGTAGCCCTTTACAACTGGACAAAAAAGTTTAGATTTTTTGTAACTTGTGACATAGTACGTATTTATAGAGGAATAAGCTACCTAGGAAAAATATTGAAAAAAAAACGGAAAGCCAGATTTTCCTGAAAATCGCCTGCACGATCGTGAAATTTCATACAAAACACGCGAAAATAATTACGTACTTGAAGCGTCGCGGTTCGCCAAAATAGGAATGACGAATGCTAGTCACTTTTTAATATATGTCAAAAACAACATTTTGTCACAGTTTAGCAGCGTCATATATGTACTCATTTTGTGATTTTGGTGATTTTTATCGAAGACTTGATGGAAAACAAAACGAGTAAGGTTTTTCGAAGTTTATCTTATCTTTGTAAGTGGGGGCTGCAGTTGCAGCGACACTTCGACCCAATGGGATCTTTTGTGGCTACCCCTATAACCTTTGCTTTCCGAAGTTTAATTATAGGGGGCAATTTAGTGATCAAAAGTTCATACTTTATTTCTGATGCTGTCGTCATCCCTATTGCGCCGCCATCTCCCACGAGGTCACAGTATATATATTAGTACTAAACGAGGTACTGTGCCGCACTGACGAGTCACACACAACACAACTTATTTTTTTTTTCTAGGAATCACTATATCATGCACTAGCGAGCGATGTCGGTTGCATTCGGTAAAATAAGTTAAGGGAAGCGCTAGATTTTTAAAAGTTAAATGCACGCTTAACTATGAGTTGGTTGTTAGGCGGCTTGAAAAACTTTCGACAGTGGAGTGGCGAACTCTACAAACTCCACCAACCCAGACTTGGCCTCCGTTTTTGGAGTACAGTTGCCAAACGGTTGTGCCAAAGGCGCCACCCTGAGTTCAATAGCGGTGCCGCCGACATTACACGCGCACACGGGGTCGTTATCAAAATCGTTACAGACATTTTTGTATTTTTCGGTTTTTGTTAAATGGGAAGCTAACTTTTATCGAATTTAACCAGAATAACTAAACAAATAACTAACTAATAACTAGAACAGTAATTATTACTTTCAAAGTTCCATTTAAAACGTTTTAGCCATTTTAGATATTTTTGCATTTTTCATATTTTTCTTGTATGGCAGCTACCCTTGAATGGCAACCCAGCCAAACGCTGCTCAGAAGCCATCGACAAATTATCATAAAATTCTTAATTTCAAAATTTTATGTCTATCAGACCAATGTTTTAGCTGCTAGGGAAAGCGTGACAGACGGACAGATGGACGTTATGGTAAACATGTTTTTTTTTGTTTTTACTAGTGATATAGAACACATTTTTAAGTAAAATTTTAAAAACTCTTTCAAGATTCAAGATATTTATTCAAAATTACACTCTTTCTGATAGTCATAAAATAATAATAACATAATTTGTTTTTTTTTGTTTTTACTAGTGATATAGAACACATTTTTAAGTAAAATTTGAAAAACTCTTTCAAGATTCAAGATATTTATTCAAAATTACACCCTTTCTGATAGTCATAAAATAATAATAACATAATTTCATTTGTGAAAAATCAAAAAATAAACAATCATTAGTCAATAATGTCAAAATTCAATCTTTGAAATAAACCAGATTATGTCATTAGAAAATGAAAACAATATGACACGAAAAGTTATGCATAAAAATCATTGAATAATTTTTATTTGCGACGTCAATAATTTTTATTCTTAGTTTTCTTACGGCTTTGAATTTTTATTACGTGTCAGTAAATCCCCCATACTAACAAATATTCTGTAAAAATTTCAGCCGGCTACATAAATACAGTTCAAAAGATACAACCATTTACAAGTATGCCAGATAGATGGACAGACAGACGGACTGCGGCACAGGCCTAGTATTTTTTTTATTATATTTAAAAATTCGAGTGCGTTTGACTGCAACTCACATGATGGGAAGTGACGGAGACGATGCAGTCGATGATGGTACACGCAACCTCAAATAATGTCTATTCTCTCTTGCCTTGAAGATCTTTAAATTATAGGAATCGGAAACACTAACGCAGGCAAGGAGTTCCACTCCTTCACTGTCCGCATAATAAATGAGGAAGCGTAACGCTTCGTGTGGAAAGATGGAACATCTACTGTTGTATGTTGGGTGCAACTTCTCCCTGCGTCTCGTTGACCGACGGTGGAATGGAAGCCGGGGGAATGAGGTCGTGAAGTTCTTGCGCACACTCTCCAAAATAAATTCGATAGAATACCGAGACAGGCGACATTGCGGCGATGCTCAAGGCTTTGGAGCTTGTTGTTGACTAGCACGTCGTCACCAATGAGTGCCCGGGCGCGTCGGTCGAATAAATAGGGTATAGGGTAGGGTTCCATTACCTGGTACAGAACCCTAAAAATACCTGTTCGGTATTTAGGATCTGAGCTAGTAATGAATATAGTGTAGCCAGGTGAATTTCGTGTATGAAACATACAGGGTGTAACAAAATGTATGTAGGTCCCGTTAATTGGTCTATTCATTATACTGAACAACTTTTGTTCTACAAGTTTGCTGAAATTGCAAAAAAAAAAATTTTACCTCTTCATGCAAAACGATCAGATTGACCAATTTTGTGCATTTTTGAATGGAGCCTCCAATTGACTATGGGTTCGTTCGGCTCTGCTGCATCCAGACTCGAGAAACCATGCAAACTTTGCCCGACCAAATATCTTGTTTAGAGTGACGTAGATTTGCTTATGGGTTTCTGACGTCATCCAGCGACAGTCTGATCCTAGTTTGTTGCTGCCAGACTCTCCTTATACTGAGACACTGCGCGAACTTTACCCATCTATTCTATGCGTAACTGCAGACCCTGAACTTGTGTAAGTGACCTACTGATTTTCTGTCGCGGTGACGGCAGTCCTGTAGGTATTTGTACACATAAAGAGCCTTTTCTTTACAAAGGCACATTTAACAAAAATAAATATGTATTTTATTTTCAATTACAAAATTTCACAAAATTAATATTCAGAGGTTTTATCTTCTAAAAACCTACCTCCTAAAACTTATATTAACTGCATGCATAGCTGTAAGTTATATTACTTACCTGTCAAATTTCCAATCTCCTTATCTGTATCTTTTAAAAATTATTTCTTTGTAACTTTTTTCCTTGTAACATATAAATGACCAGTAGACATGCGCTTCCTGAGACACTGCACGAAATGTACCCATCCCACCTTCTGCTGCCTTTTCAACTAGGCAAAGATATGACTAATAGTCATATAGACATCCCCGTCCCGTGACGTCATACAACAACAGCCCGATCCTGTATTGCTGCAGCCAGACCCTCTTCATGATGTAGTAGAATAGGGAATTAGAGACAATGTACAAGCTTTGCCTGTCCCATCTTGTTAAGTCATGTAAGTAATTATCGTAATACTCACGTGTTCAGTAAGATACCCCTGTCCTGTGACGTCATAAAGCGACAGTCCGATCCTGGTCTGCTGCAGCCAGACTCTCCTCATGATGTAGTTAAATAGGGACACCGCGCGAACTTTGCCCATCCCACCTTCCGCTGCCTGAAGACGACCGAATACCTCTGTTGTAAAGTAGGGCCTGAAATAGAGGTATGAAATATTATGTGTAACCCCAGACCCTGAACTTGCGTAAGTGACCTACCGATTTTCTGTCGCGGTGTCGGCAGTCCTTTAGGTATTTTTACACATAAAGAGCCTTTTCTTTACAAAGGCGCATTTAATATAAATAAATATTATTATTTTTTAAGTACAAAATTTGACAAAATTAATAATGAGAGGTTTTATTTTCTGAAACATATCTCCTAAAACTTATATTACCTGCATGCATAGCTGTAAGTGTAATTAATGACTTGTGAAATATCCAATCTCCTAAATATCTGTATCTTTTGAAAATAAGCACTAAACGTAGGCCGTGCCTAGACGAATGAACCCTTGACTCGTGACCCGCCATGAACCTTCCTGGCGAGAGACGGGGTGCAGAAGGGTGGGGCGGCGATCGCGCCTACGATCGACGCCAAACAGACAAGACTTACAAATTGACCCCGCCGGGAATCGAACCCGCAACGTCCTGGTGTGAAGCGAATGGACTAATCATTACGCCACATATTTCAAACTTCAAACCTCTTTTAGTTGTTTCGGCTGACAGCGGGTCGTTGACCTGGAGACTTGGGCGCACAGACTGCATATTGTGTATTTGAATTTTCTTGGGGTTGACAACTAAAAATGCTAAAAAAACCTACATTTTTTTTTTAAAAACATTACAATTTTTTAAATTATAAGTTACTAAGCCACAGTTTCAAGCTTGAAGGTGTTTAACCTAACACTCTGTATATGTGTTTACGTAGTAACTAATTAGTAATCTGTGGTTGTAGTTGGATAAATGTTTCTAAAAAAACTAAGGATATTTTAAGTCAACTAAAGATAGAGGGTGGCTGAAGCATTGGTGGCTCATCCGGCAATGACTTGGTCCTCCTAACCAGAGGTACCGGGCGGGTTCAAATCCGGACGGCTAATGTACTAATGAGTAGATATCTATATTATACTATATATTACTTTAACAGTGAAGGAAAACATTGTGAGGAAACCTGCACACACCTGCAAAGAAATTCGAAGGTTGTGTGGGAGTTGACCAACCCGCACTGGGCCTACGTGGCTGGCCCGAACGCCTTAATTCAGGGTAGGCTGGAGCCCCTCGGTGGTGATGTATATGAGCTGATATGATGAAAGATAGAGGGCAGCACACGAAAATTATCAAAGCTTCTATGGCCATTCCTTTCCCTTTAATATGGTTGATGGGGGCGATGGCTGACTCTCGCGTTATACTCGTGACCGGGTGCTGTCCGTGTGAACTGGCCTACTGTTGTCAAAGGTATCAATGATTTTTATGTATAAATTTTGTGTCATGTTGTTTTCATGTTCTAATGACATAATCTGGTTTATTTCTAGGATTGCATTTTGACATTATTAACTAATGATTGTTTATTTCTTGATTTTTCACAAATAAAATTATGTTATTATTATTTTATGACTATCAGAAAGAGTGTAATTTTCACCTATTTTGAATAAAAAAATTGAATTGAATACTTTGAATTTGACTACCTTTTTAACATCTTTATTAGGAAAGGTAAACGGAAAACCAGGCCGTCCCCCCACTAACTATCTTGTACTCATCAAACTGAACACTGAAACTCGCAAAAAATATTTTGGGTTTTTCATACAAAACTGGCCAATCAGCTAACCAATATGTATGAAAAATAAAAAAATCCCAATTTCAGCAAAGTTGCAGAACAAAAGTTGTTCAGTTTTATGAGTACAAGCCCACCTTAAAGTGTCACTGCACCTTTGTGTTACAGTGTAACAGTTACACCCTGTATAACTACGAAAGGTATAAAACGCCTTTCCTTATAAGGTGTCCTTATAATCTATTACATGTAATAAAATCATTCTTCTGTCTGATTGACTGTTACTTTGTGACCTTATGTAAATAAAAATTATTTTAGTTTTATTCAATATATCACATAGCACAACTTTAGCATACCTGTATTTAGAGCCAGCCTCTTCCCTAATCTTCCTAAACTGGAAATAGTCTATAGTCAGTTCGTCATTGTTAGCCATACTATAGCTCCCATTGCTTTTCTCGAGCAAACTCCAAAGGTGCTTCAATTCAGCATTATCCAGAAGCTCCTTACTTTTCTTTTGCAGGAACTGAGCTCTTGTTTCTTCTCTCAGCTTTTGTGCTAGAACTTCATCAGGGCGCGGGAGTTTGAAGTAGAATTTTGGTATGTCCTTGTATGAGTCTACATTGTCATCTAATTTGAGTTTGTAGAGTTGTTTGAATGTTTCCACTTCTATTTTTTCGCTTTCCTCTTTGGTGATGCTTGTGCCTGTTTCTGAAATAGTATTTCACAAATTACTTTTCTTTATTAAAAATTTGCAGCATTTGACTGCAACTCACCTGACGGGAAGTGATGATGTAGTAGAGGATGGTACATGTAAACTCAAATAAAGCAAGGTTGGCAAATAAACTCGGGTTTTTTCAAGAAAAATTTACCCACTAGGGCTTTTTTGGTTTTGATTTTATGGGAAAATTGTATTTTTTTTGGGTTAAAACATATTTGACTGGGAAAACAATGAAGGGGATTTCCCAAAAATCTTTATTGTTGGTTGTCTATGACATTAATTTTTACAGTGGTAGATCACAATAAAAAATAACAAATAACAATAACAATAATATCAATTTTGCAATGGTTAATAAAGGAAGATTCAATAGCTTTATTAGAATTTTTATTGGGTGAACTTGAACCTTCTTACGAAACCCATAGTTAGGGACCATGACTTAGAGTTCTGCATGTCGTCACACTGGCAACACATACCAGTCAAAGACATTAGCCACTTCCTGAACACTGCCCAGCAGAGTTTGATGAAGGGATCCATATATTATTTACAGTACTAAATTGCGACTAAAACATAAAATAACACATTTTGTTTATGACATTCATTATCATATCAATCAAAAGATGTCCAATGCTGGACAAAGGACATCCCCAAGGATTTCCATAATGACCAGTCCAGTCCTGCGCTGCCCATATCCAGAGTGGGAGGCAATTGTAACATTGATATTGAAATAAAAAAGCTTATTTATTATTATATTGAGTCCCCTTTTTTGCAAATTAATTGGTATAGGCTTGACTAGTAAAGTTGTCAAGTTTTATGTGTCAACACTTTTTTGTGTGTTCAAGTTGTCGGTAAATCATGCCGGAAGGTGCAATACATCTTCCTAGAGAGCAAACAAACACAAAATTAATGACTTACCCTTGCAGGTAAGTGCAGGTAATGTTATCCATCTGTTTTGGATTATATATTTGGGTGTTTGTGATTTACCAAACTGGCCACACCCACATTTTTCTAGACCATCATGTTACACTTTAGAAAAACACGACAGGCACGGCTTTTAAGGTTACAGACCTAACCCGGGATTTACACTCAACCACTGCCTCTGCTCCTGCCACTGCCGAAAATATTGTCCTCAATAATTCCGCAGCAGCTTTGCTGCGAGTGAGTGTTCATACACTGCCAATTCCTTTGACTTCCGCACAAAAGCCAACAATTGTGGCAATGGCAGCAGCATGAGCGTGTCCTATTTACATTCTTGCGCTGCCCACTTCCCTGCTCACTTTCCTGCCCAACAGGGCTGAGTGTAAATGCGCCATTAGAAAAATACAAAAATAAGGCCTATAACTTATAGGCTTATAACTTATAAGGGTAAAGTTTTTAAGTCTCACTCACCATCTAACTTCTTGATGTAGTTCCGCAGACGCATCTTCAACATTTCATTTGTTTTATTGACTTTTTCCAACTCGGGTTTCGCGTCGCCAGACCCATTTTGGTTTCCGTTTGTTTCTAGGGTTTCTTCAAGTTCATTATCGTTGGGAACCACTGACATCATTGAGAATATTTAACTTACGTTGTATTTAACTTACTACGACAAACGCTAACAGTTCGCAGTTTTGGCCAATAAATTGATCAAAAAAAAAACAACCAAGATTTGGAAAAACTTCACAACTTACGCAATGAGTTTATGTTTATGTATATTATTTATTAAATATTTGAATGAATTCTGAATAAGCGGATGTTTTCTTTATTTTTTATTTAATAACCAAATTTTGATAACTAAGTTTATAATCGAAAATTTCAAAAAAACCAACAAAACACCTTCTACACAATTTTTTTTTCAGGTTTTCATTGGGTATTTAGGTAGGTAGGTAGGTACGTTGATGTTGACAGATGTAGGAGGGTAAGTCGTTCCAAGTTATGCAAAACATATTTTAAATAAAATACGATTGTTTAGAAAAACCACAACTATATAATAAAAAAAAATACAAAAAACATGACATAAAGGTATCTTTTGTTCAAAGAAATGTAGGTACGTAAAATCAAAGAGTATTAGTTAATAAATAAAAGCATTTGTAGTATGTACGTAATGCCTACGTAAAGTTGTTAGAATAACGGAATGCAATGAATTTTGTTGTGCTACTCCTCACTAGATGGCACTACTAGTACTTTAGTAGTTCTTCTTTTTGTCTCAAGAGGGCGATCTATGAGCAAGGATTTTTTATGAGCGGCTCAGAGAAAATCAAGGATTTTTTTATCATTATATAAAACCCATTCTTAGTTACAACGCGTTTTCACTAATAACTAGTTACTATTTACTCAATGCATTTGTTAAAACTAGAATTTCTAAATTTAAATGGACAGTGCACATATCCCTACCGGTAGAAGTAAAAACCGATTATTTCTTCTTCTGCGAAACATTCTGTTACCCAGGGAGGGGGAGAGCTAGATTGACTGTTTAATCAATCAAACCCATACCTGACCGAACCTAACAACGCTCGTTTCGCTCGTTCATCACACTTCACATTAATAATATAAAGGCAAAAGTTTGTGAGTGTGTATGTTTGTTACTTCTTCACGCAAAAACTACTGAACGGATCTGGCTAAAACCTGGTAGGTAGACAGATTAGGACCTGGATTAACACATACGCTACTTCTTTTCACGCTCGCGAACCGCAAGCGGCTCGCGCACTGCGCACCCTCGAAATGTCATAGAAACGTCCACGCGGGTGAAGTTGCGGGAAACAGCTAGTTTAAAATATGTTACTGTTCATTTCCACATATCCCTACCGGTAGAAATAAATCTACTAAAACGTGTACTTATCCCAACCAGTAGGGATAGCTCGGTAGAGATAAGTGTACCAGGCTGTTGTATTCTAACTAGGGCAAACGCGTTTTATCTAAAATCTGGTTTTAACTGGAGAATATACAGGGTGTTACAAAATTGGTGTAGGTCCTGTTAACTGGGGCATCTACTCATCATACTGAACAAATTTTTATTCTACGACTTTGCTGAAAACGTAAATCATTTTTTTTTATTCTTCATACAAATCAATCAGCTGATCGACCGATTTTGTGCATTTTGATATGGAGGGTCCAAATTTTTGTTTGAGAATTGACTATGGGTTCCTTGGAGAAAGTTGTTCAGTATGGCGAGTGGAACCCCCAGTTAACGGGAACTACACCAAATTTTTACACCCTGTATATATATAATATTATATCAGAAAATCAGGGAAACTGCAAAATCGTACACCATTGTATAGTCTTTTTGTTTAGAAATGGCCAAACATGTAAACAAACATTTTATAATTTTAGCTTAATCACTTACTTTGGACATTGAGCATGTTGTTACAAACATTCTGTAGTAAATTCAATTAAGATTTAAATACCAATTGAACCAGTTTATTTTTCAGAAAAGGCGTTATGTTTACAGAAATCATTTGTAAGGTAAACCCACTAAGACCGGATCGAAGGAAGATCGGATGACTCCGTATATGTACATATATGCTGAGATGTAACGGTCTAACTAAAGTAATAGTAGGTACTTTTATATGTTTATATGCATAAATGTGTATCTCAGCATATAATTATAAGTTTTTTTGAATAATTTTAAACAAAAAAAGGACTTCAAACGCACTAGTCGCCACTACGATTTTTGAAGGTTCCTCTCGATTTCTCTGGGATACCATCATCAGATCCTGGTTTCCTTATCATGGAACCCTTGGGATATCTCCTTTCCAAGAAAAAAAGAATCATCAAAATCGGTTCATAAACGACGAAGTTATCCGCGAACAAACATAAAAAATAAAATAATATAATACGGTCGAATTGAGAAACCTCCTTTATTTGAAATCGTGTAAGAAACCTATTTTTTTTTAAGTCGTTTAAAAATACAGAGATATCGGACACAGATTTCTCATATTCGATCGTAAAACAAAAGGACTTTTTTATAAAACATCTTGTTTTCAAAATCCCAGTACCTACCTAGACTATGCTTTTCATGTACGGTGGCCAGGGATGGTTTTTTTAAAAATGTTTATTCCAATAGTAGCTTATGCCCGCGGCTTCGCCCGCGTGGACATCGTTTTCATTCGTGGACATGATTTTCTTCCAGATCCCTCGGGAACTATGTCAGGATATGCTTATTAGTAAATCATGTCATTTACCACCACCCCAACCAGGGACTGCATCGGGCTATGCTATTTTCACGGGATAAAAAGTAGCCTATGTCCTTCCTCGTGACACAGGCTACCTGCGTGCCAAATTTCATTAAGATTGGTCAAGGTGTTGAAGCGTGAAAAGGTAACAAACAAACACATTTTCACATTTATAATATTAGTAAGGATTTGTGTTTAACACAATCGCGGCGTTATTTTTGATCTGATCACTGACAACATTAAACACGCGGCCTGTTTCACCTCCCTCTTCAAACCTCGGCAATTGCTAGACCACATCGGCAGTTGATTGATTTCTAAAAAGGGCAGTTTTAAGGTTACAGACCTAACCCGGGATTTACACTCAACCACTGCCTCTCTTCCGTAGTCAACAAGGAACCCTTATAGCTTTGCCATGTCTATCCGTCTGTCTGTCTGCCTGTCCGCGGCTTAGCTCTGAGACTATATTATTATTAGAAAACTGTAATTTGGCATGAGTATTACACATATTAATCACGCGGACAAAGTGGTCCAATAAAATCTTGAAAAAAAATTTTATAGGGTATCACCCCTACATTATAAAGAGAGGGTCATTTTCTTCGTTGACGTACCCTATCGTGTGGGGTATCGTTGAATAGGTCTTTCAAAACTGCTGTGGGTCAGGGATCTATTTGCGAAATATTAAGCTTTAAAGTGTTATCAATCAATCAATCAATCAATCAAATAAATTTATTGCAGGCTGCACAGCCCATAAATGTTAGTAATATATAGGGATGCATCCGAAATCGATACCGATACCGATATATCGGCGATACTTCAAATTTGCCGATATATCGGTATCGGCGATATTTTTATGGCAGATTCAACGATACTTTTCAAATTTCGCGCTTAAAAATGTAATGTAACGCGCGTGTAGTCCCATCTATTTCGTTGCAAACGAGGCATCTGTCGCATCTGAGAGACTATTTTCCACCGCAGGTCTTATTCAAACAGACTTGCGAAATCGCCTTTGCCGGCAAAACTTAAGAATGCTTTGTTTTTTAAATAAAAATCTTATAAAAGTTAATTTTGATAACCAAAACTATAAATTCGTTGTTTTATTGATTCTAACTTCCTTTTTGAATTCAATAAACGTATCGGTATCGGTATCGGTATCGCCGATATTTTTATAAGAGTATCGGTATCGGTATCGTATCGGCAAAAAGGCGTATCGAGGCATCCCTAGTAATATACAATAACTTACAAATCTAATGTTAGTAACATTACATAATAAAATATTAACATAGTCCCTATATATCCGGACACTGGCCAGGCGCTTGTGTAGCGTTGTCCAGTGACCAAATATAGGACAGTCTGGCTTGCTGGCAATGGCTTTCAGGATGCCGTTGGTGCTGCCCCTCACGCGTTGCATCAGGGACGCGACTCTTCTGCGCACAATTGCATGGAAGCCGTCAGTGCGTGCTTCTGCGAACATCCCCGACGCACTACAGTACCGAGGCAACCCCATCAGCACCCTGAAACCATTATTATGTTAGAGTCGAGTCTCCACAGCTAAACCGCTATTTTAGGACATCTGAAAAAACTGTAAATAGTAGGAACTATACTTAATCAATTTAAAAGGAAAACTATCACGGCTAGGTAGGCTTTGTTAGTTTAGGGGTAATAGTCGATCAACTTAAGAATGCAGTTGGATTTGTAAAAAGATCACATTTTTTTTTAGTAATCTAACTGCAAGAACTCCCTTTTATCTTAAAAACCGTTTCCAATACCTCTCCTCCTCTCATAGTCGACCTCTACGATCTGAAAATTCACTTCGCCTTGTTGTACCTACTCATTCTACCAATTTCTACTCTGATTCCGTCACTATACGTTCCATAAGCCTGTGGAACTCTCTCCCTGATTCCATTCGTAATTCGCCTTCCCTTAATATATTTAAATCTAAAGTTAAAGATCACTTTCTAGCGCTATAAATTTCATAAATCTGTTTAATCTCCTACATATTATCTCTAGTTGTTCTCATCATCATCATTAATGTGGTTATGTATGTACTTACTATACTATATATGTTATGTATGTATGTTTTATGTATATGTATTTTTTATGTATATGTATTTTAGTTTATATCATTTATATCTACTTATATATTTACGTGTATTACGTAGTTTAAGATTGGATATTTATTTTTTATTTTATTTTTTTTCTCTATGAATTTGTTTATTGCCCACTACTACCCCACAATAATGATTTCTCATATTTCCTTCACCTAAAAGTTGTCTGGAAGAGATCGCTTGTTAGCGATAAGACCGCCTATATGTACAACTTCCTTAATCATTGTATCTTTTTTTTTCTCTTATGTTGTGCAATAAAGTGTTTTCAATCAATCAATCAAGAACCGGTCGTCGTGGAGATCCTTGGGGGAGGCCTATGTCCACCAGTGGACGTCCTTCGGCTGATATAATGAACTGCAAATATAATTTTATTTTTTGAAGTATACATTTATTTTTCGAAATTACTACGGAACCCTACTTTGTGGGAGTTCAACTCGCACTTGGCCGGTTTTTTTGAACATCCGATTTATAGCCTTAAATTAGTTTTCGTTATTTTGCTGATAATTTATTTTCCTTTTACTTTTTAAATCGAATAAAACGTGTGTATAAACGTGGGAATTAATTAATTCATCATATCAGCCGAAGGAAGTCCACTGCTGGACATAGGCCTCCCCCAAGGATCTCCACGACGACCGGTTCTGCGCTGCCCGCATCCAGCGGCTTCCCGCGACCTTCACCAGGTCATCGGTCCACCGAGTGGGAGGCCTGCCTACACTACGCTTTCCGGTGCGTGGTCGCCACTCGAGAACTTTACTGCCCCAACGGCCATCTGTTCTACGAGCAATGTGCCCCGCCCACTGCCACTTAAGTTTAGCAATTCTGAGAGCTATGTCGGTTACTTTGGTTCTCTTACGGATCTCCTCGATTCTGATTCGATCACGCAGAGAAACTCCGAGGATAGCACGCTCCATTGCCCTTTGGGTGACCTTGAGCCTTCTTATGAGGCCCATAGTAAGCGACCATGTCTCATAATAAATCATGTCTCATAATTAATTCAAATAGGCCTTAATCTTGGTAAGGCTGCTTTCATATTCGGTATCATCGTACCAACAGGCCTAGAGGGCTTACAATGGTGAATCTAAAAGAAATCGGTTGCAGGTAGAGATCCGGTCTTTCAACTCTAAAAATGCATAGTTATATTATTTCAAATAAAATCATGTATCTGCCCACAGACACAGCCCCGTTGCTGTTTTATCTTATTACTTTTATACTTTTTATCAAACAGCTCAAGAAAAGCTCAAGGCACCGGGTGATGATGGAATTACGGCTGAACTTTTGAAAGAAGGTGGATCACCGGTACTAAAATCTCTTCAGAAGTTATTCCCTTATACTCGAGGGACAAACGCCTAAAGCATGGCACGGAAGTGTGGTCGTGCTTTTCTTCAAAAAGGGTGACAACAGCCTGCTGATTAACAGCTACAGACTCATCTCACTTCTGAGCCATGTCTACATGCTATTTTCGAGAGTCATTACGAATCGTCTCGCGCGCAGGATTGACGACTTCCAGCCTCCCGAACAAGTCGGTTTCCGAAAAAACTTTAGTACCATAAACCATATACATACGCTGCGGCAGATTATACAGAAGACTGAAGAGTATGAAGTAATTTAACAATCAGCCACTATGCTTGGCGTTTGTGAACTATGAGAAAGCCTTTGATTGAGTCGAAACCTGGGCTGTGCTACAGTCTCTCCAGCGGTGCCAAATTGACCATCGATACACCGAGGTGTTGAAGTGTCTGTATGAAAACGCAACCATGTCGGTTCGCCTCCTGGACCAGAACTCGAAACCTATCCAGTTGCAGCGAGGGGTGAGACAGGGAGACGTTATATCTCCGAAACTGTTCACCGCCGCCCTGGAAGATGTTTTTAAGCTTCTGGACTGGGGTGGACTCGGCATCAATATCAACGGCGAGTACATATCCCACCTCCGATTCGCTGACGATATCGTGGTCATGGCTGAGACTATGGAAGACCTAAGCACAATTAATGCTCGATGGCCTCAGTAAAGTCTCTCAACAAGTGGGTCTTAAAATGGACATGGACAAGACTAAAATAATGTTAAATGGCCGTGACGAATCCTCTAAAGGTTGGAGACTCTACACTGGAAGTTGTTGACGAATATGTATACCTGTCCAGCTACATCAGTCCAACTTTAAGAAACAGATCAATCGACGAATCCAACTCGGCTGGGCAGCGTTCGGGAAGCTTCGCAATATCTTCACGTCCCAAATACTGCAGTGTCTCAAGGCTAAGGTCTTTGGCCAGTGTGTGTTGCCAGTGATGACTTACGGAACTGAGACATGGTCGCTTACTATGGAACTTATAAGAAAGCTCAAGGTCACCCAAAAGGCAATGGAGCGAGTTATGCTCGGAATTTCCCTACGCGATCGAATTAGAAATGTGGAGATCCGCAGGAGAACCAAAGTAACCGACATAGCTCACATAATCGCTAAACTGAAGTGGCAGTGGGCCAGGCACATAGCTCGTAGAACAGATGGCCATTGGAACAGTAAAGTGGAGAAGATCGAGGGAAGCCGCTGGATGTGGGCAGCGCAGAACCGGTCGTCGTGGAAATCCTTGGGGGAGGTCTTTGTCCATCAGTGGACGATTTTCGGCTGATATTATGATGACTTATGAACCCTAAAAAACAAGAACATGTTTGAAACTCGTTATTGTGAATTTGTGGTGCGAATTTGATTTATAAGACTGTCATACATAATTATAAGATAATGACTACTTAGCTTGCCTAAATAACCTAATTATTGTGATCTCAGTTAAATCACGATGATTTAGATTTATGAAGTTCATTTTATAAACAGTTTTGTATGAACTTTAAAATACACCACTTGGTCATCTTCAATTTTGGAACGAAAGGTAAATATATGCTTTAATGTAACCAATCCGGTCAGATCCGTTCGGATCGATGGGGATCCGGCCCGATTGAAATTCGTGCCGGATTGCAATCCCTATGCCACAGATAAGATCAAGATATGACTTATACAGGTGTAACAAAAGTGGTGTAGGTCCCGTTAACTGGGGCTTCTAATTATCATACTGAACAACTTTTGTTCTACGACTTTTTAATTTTTTTTAACTTTCATACAAATCGATCAGCTGATCCACCGATTTTGTGCATTTTAGTATGGAGGGGATTTTGTGCATTTTAATATGGAGGGTCCAAATTTTTTTTGAGAATAGACTATGGGTTCCTTGGAGAAAGTTGTTCAGTATGACGAGTAGAACCGGACCTACACTAATTTTGTTACAGCCTGTATATTGTAATACTGTGCCTATGCATAATGTACCTATTTTACCTACGGTTATTCATCACACAAAGACATCAACGATTACTCTGACTTATGCTTTTTGCGTTGATCTCTTTTAGAGGCACGAATTTTGAATCCAATTAGTTGTGTAAATTTGGTGTCTTTTCCTTTATGTATAATAACGTTGACATGACATACTAATAATAATACCATAGGCGTTATACAAATCGAATCCTGCCACGTACCAATGTGATTTCGAATTAAGATTTCATATGTACGTTTATCCCATGCTCTTACGGTGAAGGAAAACATCGTGAGGAAACCTCCACACTGCGAAGAAATTCAAAGGTTGTGTGTGAAGTCGACCAACCCGCAACGGGCCCGCGTGGTCGACTAAGGCCCGATCACCCTAAATCAGGGTAGACTCGAGCCCCTCGGTGTGGACGTATATATGAGCTGATAAGATGAGATGAAGGCGATAAACTAATTTAATTTGTAATTGTTATTTTACGGGTAACTTAAGTCATAATTATAATTAAAGAGTATCTCCTTGCGCTCTGACTAGTACTGTGTACACTATAATTCTGCGTCTTACTTTGGTTTGGTATTATATTTATTATTGTATATAAGTAGTATTTGTTTTATAATTTATTTATATAGGTATGTATACTACCTGTCCTGTCTCCTTGCTTTTTCTCCGAGCACTGGGTTTATGAAGTAACTAGTACCTATCTCAACTGTAACTGGGTTGTCTGGTAGAAATCGCTCTCAGCGATAAGATCGCCTAAATTGTACGTCTCTTAGTTTTTAATTTAAATTTTGCATATGTATTTATTTTGATGTACAATAAAGAGTTATTTGAACTTGAATTTGAATTCATATCTTATTTTAGGTACCTATTGACAGACTTTCTTTCAGTATAAGTATATGTGTCTTACTCTCTATTAAAACCACTGAATAGAAGTGTTAAAAGCATTCACACCAACTCTCTAACATTACACGACTCCACTTCAGACTATAAAATAAAAAAGGCATAACATTACATAATTTTTCGTTCACGATTTATTTTATTCGTAGGTATTACAAAAGACGAGAACCCTGGCCTGGCGGCCGCGCGTGCGCTCGCTTGGCTCGACCAGGGTTACCAGATGTTAAATTGAAAAGTCCTGACAAAAAGTCTGATTTTTATCAAAAAGTCCTGACATTTTACTGAAAATGGTGCGGTTTAACGACGCACAGTAGTCATAGTAATAAAACACCACTTATAATATTCCTTTTGAGTGCCAACCGGTCACTCTCCGACTCACAATCTGCCATTGAGCCTATTGTAACTCTCCACACATTGAATAAATTACCATTTACTTAAGTCCATGGGCTGCTTGACAAAAGACCTATAAACACGTAAATAATCAAAAAAATCCTGACATTGTCAAAGTCCGGCCGGAATCCTGACTGGTGCCTAAAAATCCTGACACGTCAGGACAAATCCTGACGTCTGGCAAGCCTAGGCTCGACCTATCCACCGGCAGGCTGCGCAGCCGCAGCCTCGCCAAGACTCGCCGAACGAGTTTCCGAAGTAAGTTCCGAAAACAGCCGATAGTTATGCGCGAGCCGTCGACTGGAGTGGACGTGTCGCTTCCCACAACGTTGTGCCAAAAACCTTCAATACGTGAATTGCAAAGTGTTTATTATTATTACTCCGTCAATGTGCATTCCTCACAAGTTTTGTAAATGAAACTCAGTGCTTGAACCTGTGGAATATACAACTGAAGCTGTCAACAACTGCAAAGGTAACATAGCCAAGTTTAAGAGTCCTAGTTCTGTAAGCTATTCTTGTGCGGACCAGTTTTCGAAAGGGTTCCATAGCTAGTCGCATTCTCTGTGCAGCATTTGTCAACATTATGTATTGTGCAATTTTGTTTTAATTTGATTCCTCCTATGAATATACAATTTAGTAACATCTTGCAACATTTATTGCTCCTTTTATTTTTAACCACCACCGTGGCGTAATGGTTAAGTTCATTAGCCTCACATCAGGAGGTCACGGGTTTGATTCCCGGCGGTGTCTAGCTTGTAAGACTCTGTTTGATTGGTGGAAGGGCATTTTCCAAACCCGCCTGGCTAGCTATCACTATCTTATCTAAGCCTTGCCGCCTAACATGAATGCTAAAACATTGATGTGTTTCGGCTTAAGAATAAGATAGCTAGTTCCCCATTGTGTTGGGGAATATTGGTAAGCCAGCTTCCATCTTCGGCATCATCGTCACTTAGGTACCACCAGGTGAGACGACGATGCCGAACCAATCGTTAATAATTTTGAAAAAAAAACACCTACTTCAAACAGGAAACTAAGGTTTTCCTCGATTTCTCTGGGATGCCATATATCAGATCCTGGTTTCCTTATCATGCTACTACCTTGGGATATCTCCTTTCCAACACAAAAAGAATCATCAAAATGGGTTTATAAACGACGGAGTTATCGGCGAACACACATAAAAAAGACAATACGGTCGAATTGAGAAACCTTCTCCTTTTCAAGCGATTTCCAAAAAGGAGGAGGTTCTCAATTCGTCTGTATATTTTTTTTTATGTGTCTTACTTCATAACTTTTGACTGGGTGAACCGATTTTTATGATTTTTTATTTATTTGAAAGCTAATGCTTCTCGTGTGGTCCCATATACATTTTATCAAAATAGGTGTAGATCTTTATAAGAAAATTAACAAAAACCAAAAATAATAATTCATAAATGTACTAAGTTTTTTAACGTGTTTAGCGTTTTTAATTATTTTGAAGTCGGTTAAATAAATTGGTTATGATTTGATTTGAGAACTTGATGAAATGTCAGTGTTTGAAGAAAATGTGAATGTCCAAAGACCTAGCTGCTAGATTCTACTGGCTAATCGTAACCAGTCGGGCCGGGTTTGAACAATGCCTGCATAATTTCTCGTCGAGACAACCCCATTCTGTCAGTTGGACAGACTTCGTATCTCTATCACCTGCAACTAGATTGTCATGTGCAATAGTGAATTGATAGCTCAATTTTTAGATCATTAATTAGCTCATTAACTAACTACCTACCTGTGTTTCTAACACACGACATACTTCGTTCATATTAATACAGATTTTTAACCGACTTCAAAACAGTAGGAGGTTTCTCAATTCGACCATATATTATATATATTATGCTTCGTCGTATATTGTAATATTAACTGATTTTAATGATTCTTTTTTTGTAGGAAAGGAGATAGGTATCCCAAGGGTGGTACCATGATAAGGAAACTAGGCTCTGATGATGGCATCCCAGAGAAATCGAGGGAACCTTACTTTCCTGTTTGAAGTCGGTTTTTTTTGTTCAAAATTATAAGTTGGTTTTTTTTGTTTAAAATTATGGTTATTTATCGATAAAAAACCCAAGGCTGAAATAAAATACCCTTATTGGTGACGACTGATGAATGATGATGTCCCTAACGTCAAAAGCTATCTCTACACCGTTACTTGCAACTGTAGTTAAGACTAATATTTTAAAGTATAAATTTAAAAAAAAAAACTTACAACAATTATTACAAAGTGAGAAATGTTATTATATTTTATACTTTCATTCAGAAAATTAAAACTAAACGAAAAAACATTGAAAAAGTGCAAAAGTGTGGTTATTTTCTGTACAAGTAAAGAAAAATACAGAGACAACTGTTTTAATCAATTCCTCGCCTTAAGTATTCTTGCCAACAGTCAATTACGTAGATCCCCATTGATCTATGGTATTGGACTAAAAAAGTCCTAAAACTAAGATGAATTTGAAACATCCTTCCTTATCCTTACTAATATTTAATTTATAAATGTGAAAATGTGTTTGTTTGTTACCTTTTCACGCTTCAACGCCTTGACTAATCTTAATGAAATTTGGCATGCAGGTAGCCTGTGTCACGAGGAAGGACATAGGCTACTTTTTATCTCGTGAAAATAGCATGCCCAATGCAGTTCCTGAGGGAACTGAAAATATACTCTTTTTTTGTTCATTTCTTTAACATCGCAAAGGAACAATGGATTGTGTGATTTTTTGCACAGAGATGGTAGAGGAAATGACGTGATTTACTAATAAGCATATCCTGACATAGTTACCGATGGATCTGGATAAAATACATGTCAACGCTCGCGAGCCGCTTGTGGCTAGCGCACCGCGCACCCACTAAGACAGTCACAAAAACTATGTCCACGCGGGCGAAGCCGTGAGCAAAAGCTAGTTATTCATAAATTGCTTTGTCTTTCGATTTAACTGTACCTACTCAGTACATACATACCAACACCTAAATACTTGGCCCACACACTCCAAGTTCGAAACGAACGCATTGGAATATTTGCACGCAGGTAGGGTTGCCAGGTCCTAAAACTGAATAGCCGGACAGACTACCAAGTTAAGCCGGACTTTTGGGTAAAAAGTCCGGACTCCTTTAAAGCCCGCTCCAGACATGAATAAATTTAGTGCATTAGTTAGTCAATCTGTATGTTTAGACGAGGTCATAATCAGACTACGAAGCGCCGTCCCCTTGAGTCACTTTATCACTTTATCACGACGGCGCGCTCGCCCGAATATCCACGTGACTGGAGGATCACGAAATATAAAAAAGCCTAACAAAAACCGGACAGGCCGGACATCATCTAATTTGACCGGACATGCATCCAAAAAGCCTAACCCTGTCCGGCTTTATCCGGACGCCTGGCAACGCTACACGCAGGGATCACGATTTTCTCTACAATTACAAAACATATGAAAGTGATATTTTGAAACTTGATCCTTCATTTCAATGACTTCTTTTAATCAGTTGCAAAAACATGATTCGTTTACTTTTATATATGTCACCGTAAGATTGTAATTTGATTCCGTTGGATTATAATCTAACGGGATTTATTTCACGAGATTGTGAACTGTCGAAAGATTGTGAACTGTAACATATTGTTTACAATTTCACTAGTGACATTGTAATCACACTAGTGACATTACAATATTTTTTTTATTCAAAATTGGTAAGCCCTTGGCATCATCTCACCTGATGGTAAGTGACGAAGATGGAAGCGGGCTTACCAAGATTCCCCAATGCAATGGAGAACTGGCTATCTCATCTTAGGTATAGTGCGAGTCAGAACCGCGCACAAAGGGTTCTGTACCATCATACTAAATGGCGCTAGTTTCTTCACATTTAAAAAAAACAGACTTTCACTTTTTCTAATTTTTAGTATTTTTAGTTATAGCGGCAACAAAACACATCATCTGTGAAAATTTCAACTGTCTAGCGGAGTCTTTGTAACCCGTTTTTACCATTTGGGCACACCCTGGACACTTCATACAACGGCCCAGAAATGACATTTCAAAAAACTAATTACGGAACAAACAAAATGACGGCGAAATCCTATACGTTCGACAACCAAACTGTAACCAATCTGTATCAATCTGGGTGACGAAGGGGTTAGGTCGGAATCTAGAGAGCGGCAGGGAGTGTCCATACTGTATGTTAGTATTTATATATACACTTTGCTTTCGTTAAGAAACCCTAAAAACTGAGACAACTGTTTTTCAAATATACAAAGTACTTAGGTACGCTAAAAATAACTTTATGCAATATTTTATCTGATATTTTATTAATCTAATGCTATATCCAAACATTTTTTCCGGTAACGTACCGTAAGGTCGAGTATTGGAGAATTTGGAGATGAAGTTATCAAGATATCATATTATCAGAAACGGACGGATTTAATTGCACGTACCACACCCCGGACACTTCATACAACGGGCGAGAAATGACATTTCAAAAATCGAATGACAAAACAAACAAAATTATTGCCAAATCTTATACGTTCGAGAACCAAACGGTAATCAATCTGGGTGACGAGGGGGTCACGTCGCAATGTAGAGAGCGGCAGGGAGTGTCCTTACTGTATGTTAATATATACATATATACTTTGCCCGTACTTACCTACTTTTCGAAGAGCGTATATACAGGGTGTATAGCATATATAAGTGTAGGACCCGTTAACTGGAGGTTCTGCTCATCATACTGAACAACTTTCCCCAAGAAAACCATTTATTTATTTATTTCACAATTTATTGCACACAGAAATAGGGACAAACAAACATTAAACTAGATAAGAACATACAAAAGGTACAGCCCGAAAAAAAATTTGGACTTTCTATACAAAATTGTACAAAATGATCGAACAGCTAAACGATTTGTATGAAGAGGGATTTTATTTTAATATTGTATAAGTATCCTAGTTCGGGCATTGTATAAGTATATCCTAGTTTGCATTACAGCGTTATGGCGTAACGGCTAGGGCGTAACGCGTAACGCTGTCTGTGAGGTCTTGGCTCGAATCCTGCCACATACCAATGTGTTTTCGAATTTCGATTTCATAGGTATGTACGTTTACCCGACGCTCTTACGGTGAAGGAAAACATCGTGAGGCAACCTGCACACGCCTGAAAAGAAACTCGAAGGTTGTGTGTGAAGTCGACCAACCCGAACTGGGTCCGCGTGTTCGACTAAGGCCCGATCGCCCTAGTTTAGGGAGGCTCGAGCCCCTCGGTGGGTACGTTTATGAGCTGATATGATGATCTGGGGACTAGTTTGTGGCCGATGACCGTGTGTGATTTGCTGCTGAATATTATTACACACGTATATATTAACCGCTTCCGTGGCGTAATGTTTCTTCCATTCGCTTCACAACAGGAGGTCGCGGGTTCGATTCCCGGTGGGGTCAACTTGTAAGACTCGGTTTGGTTGGTGGTAGGGCATTTTCTAAGCCCGCCTGGCTAGCTACCACCATCCTATCTAAGTCTTGCCGCCAAACATCAGTGTTAACAACATTGATGTGTTCCGGCTTGAAGATAAGATAGTCAGTTCTCCATTGCGTTGGGGAATCTTGGTAAGCCCGCTTCCATCTTCGGCATCATCGTCACTTACCATCAGGTGAGATGATGCCAAGTGCTTAACAATTGTGAATTTAAAAATAATAAAAAATTAAACAGTTTACCCCCTCCCCCCACCCGTACCTCTACACTGGAGCAATCATCATCATCATATCAGATCATATACGTCCCTACCGAGGGGTTCGAGCCTACCCTTAATTAGAGCGATCGGGCCTTAGTCGAACACGCGGGCCCAGTGGGGGTTGGTTGACTTCACACACAACCTGCGAGTAATACCTTTATAGAATTCACTGCAACTACGAAGTAACTAGTATCTCATCTGTGCTGCAACGCTGTGATATTTCCAAAAGTTTTCGCACACGAGTTTAAAGTTGTATTAAATGATAAAGACAAATCTTACTAAGATACGAAAAAAAATCTTGTGTGAAACGATAAAATATATTTCGGATATGGAAATGCCGTCATCTTGAGGCAGATTATCTTGAATGCCTTCCACTCATCAGAGTTGAGTCAGACTGCAAGGATTTACCGCATTGGTTTTAACGAGAAATTAATATAAAATACCTGCCAATAAGGTCAAGTTAAAATACAGTTTCCTTACTTAATAATGTTATAAATGTGAAAATGTGTTTGTTTGTTTGTTACCTTTTCACGCTTCAACACCTTAACCAATCTTAATGAAATTTGGCATGCAGGTAGCCTGTGTCACTGGGAAGGACATAGGCTACTTTTTATTCCGTGAAAATAGCATAGTACAATGTAGTTCCTGAGGGAACTAAAAATATCACGGAACAGATAAAAATATATTCTCTTTTTTTTGTTAAGTTTCTTATGAGTAACAATGGATTGCTGTGATTTTTTGCACAGAAATGGCTGAGGGGGTGGGAAATGACATAATTTACTAATTAGCGTATTCTGACATGGTTCCCGAGGGATCTGGGAAAAAGTCATTTCCGCGCTCGCGCACGTCAGCGTCGCAACGGAGCTACGGACTGAAGTGTTTTTTTAAATAGAATTGTTTGAGGGGGTGGGAAGTGACGTAGACTTCTAATCAGAATAGCCCGATATCGTTCCTGAGGGATCCGGGGGAAAACCCATGTCCGCGCTCGCGAGCCGCTCCCCTAAAAGACAGTCATAAAAACGATGTCCACGCGGGCGAAGCAGCGGGCAAAAGCTAGTAAGATTATAAATGTGAAAATGTGTTTGTTTGTGACCCCTTCACGCTTTAACACCTCAACCAATCTTGACTAAATTGGCGTGCAGGTAGCCTTTGTCATGGGGAAGGACATAGGCTACTTTTTATTCCGTGAACATAGCATAGACCGGTACAGTTCCTGAGGGAACTAAAAAGATTCTTTTTTTTTGGTTGATTTCTTTAACATCGCAACGGAGAAATGGGTTGTTGTGATTTTTTTCACGTAGATGGTTGAGGGGGTGGGAAGTGACATAGACTGCCCATCGTTCCTGAGGGATCTGGAGTAAACTCTTGTCTACACTCGCGCGCCACTTGCGGACCGCGCACCACTCTTCCTTAGACAGTCATAAAAACGATGCCCACGCGAGCGAAACCGCTGGCAAAAGCTAGTTGATGATAAAAACAATGTGATATAAAATTATTTCAACTTTATCAATACAATGTCATGTAATAAAATAATATTTTTTCAATAAACTAGCTTTTGCCCGCGGCTTCGCTCGCGTGAGCATCTTTTTTACGACTGCCTTTGGGGATTTGTGGTGCGCGAGCCGCAAGCGGCTCTTCACTTCACTTTAACAATTTTTTTTATTTTTGATTATTTCATTCCATAAATTGCATTTTTGTATTGGAAGTCCAATTTTTTTGAGAATTGTCTATGGGTCCTTTGGGGAAAGTGGTTCAGTCTGAAGAGTAGAAGCTCTAGTCAACGGTTCCTTTTTTTTACAAAAATTTGGACACTGCATACAAAAATGCAATTTAAGAAATGAAATAATGAAAAAAAAAACACTTTGTGTAAATATTTTCAAAATTTCTTTCTTGGATTTAGACCTAAGGATATTACGTATCATTTGATTCTTTACATAAAATGATTCAACCGTATCGTATGTGGAGAATCCCAAACTCGGAATTTTTGAAAATGATTTTTTTTTCTTTAAAACAAGTGACTGTTACAAAGCCCTTTCATTTGATACCACACACGATAGGCTTCAGAACAAAATTTGTTTTTCCCATACAAAAAAAAAAGTTAATGCCATTACCCATCTCCTTTTTTTTGTGCTACGGATCAGATTGATTCGCATGGCCTAAAGATTAAGCGTTCCGATTTTCATGCTTTTTAACACCATTTGCAGCTTTTTACTGAATTTCGGGGTGAACCGCTAGCACTAAACCACACCCCGGACACTTCATGCAACGGGCAAGAAATGACATTTCTAAAAACAAATGACGGAACATACAAAATCACCGCGAAATACGTTCGAGAACCAAGCTACCACCAATCTGTATCAATCTGGGTGAGGAGGGGGTGAGGTCGCAATCTAGAGAGCGGCACGGCAGGGAGTGTCCATACTGTATATTAGTACTAATACATAGTTCAAGTTCAAGTTTATTCGAAAAACAATTTAAATTGTGTACGAATTACATAAAAATATAAATAAACATAGCATACAAACAATTCAAAAACTAAACGAAACTAAAGTACCTACATAAACTAATCCCAATGAAGTATGACATTGTACGATCTAATTATGAAAGAGTAAAATCTTCAATGCAATAGCAACACTTGTCCAAAAGAAGTGCCTTTAGTGCGCTTTTAAAAACATGAATGCGTGACTCCAATTTTAATTCAATAGGCAACTTATTAAAAAGCAATACTGCTTGATTTCTTGCGGAATGCGTTACAACTCTGAGTTGTGGTTTAAATTTGTTCTTAAGGTCTTTTCTCCTTGTTTCGAACCTTGCCTGCATCTCAATTTCAGATTCATAATTTTGTCTATTTTTTAATACGTCTGTCAGAAGGACTAAAATATAAAGACTGGGAACTGTTAGTATTCTGAATTTTTTAAAGTACTCCTTACAAGATTCCCATGGAGGAATACGTGTTATAGTTCTTATTGCCCTTTTCTGAATAACAAATGCTCTATGTATGTTATATTTGTAGCTGTTGCCCCAAAACCTTATGCTGTACCTCAGCTTTGACTCAACCAGAGCATAGTAAACCAGTATTAAGTGATCAGTTCTCAATTCATTTCTTAAAGTGCGCAAAGCATAGCAAGCTGAGCTTATATGGTTTTCAATTGCGATAACTTCAACCTTCCAGTTTAATAAAGAGTCCACGTGGACGCCGAGAAATTTTACAACGTCTGCCTGAACCAACGTGTCATTCATTGTTGATATATGTAAGTGTTCCTTTTTATTTTTTGTAGTTGTCTTAAATAGCATAGCATTTGTTTTTTGAGTGTTTAAATGTAAGTCATTGACAGAAAACCACCGCTCAAATAAGGACATCGTTTCATTGCATACATTTTCAAGATCTTCTATCATTTTTCTTGATAAAATAGCATTGGTATCATCTGCAAATAATACTATTCCGATTTCTGGTAAGGCGTTATACATATAGTAGAGCATGTCATTCATAAATATAATAAAGAAAATTGGACCCAAGACTGATCCTTGAGGTACACCCCTGGATACTTTAACCATTTTAGATTTTACACATTGCTCATTACCACTGTCATCAATGTCCATGATCTCGACAAATTGCTGCCTGTTTGTCAAATAAGATGTAAAAAGCTTCAGTTCCATATCTCTAACGCCGTAGTGTTCTAGCTTTTTTAACAAAGTTTCATGATTAACCATATCAAAAGCAGCACTTAAGTCCAGGAATACTCCACCAACCTTATCCTTTCTGTTAAGCCTTTGCATTATATCGTCCAACAGAGTATCGATAGCCTCCGACGTACCTACACCTCGTTGGAATCCAAATTGTCTTTGGTGTAATAGTTTAGAATTTTGCAGGTGGCATACAAGTTTGTCTTTAATAATGTTTTCAAATATTTTTGATAAGGTAGGTAGTAGAGAAATGGGGCGGAAATTACCAATATCCGTCTTTTTATTCTTTTTATTTTTATGAATCGGTAGAACTTTTGCTATTTTTAACTGCTCGGGAAACATACCTTGTTTCAAGCACTTATTAAAAAGTTGAGCTAATGGCTCTGCCAAAATATCTATATTGTCCTTAAAAATCCCAATCGGCATGTCATCGTACCCACATGATTTCTTGTTATCGAGTCTGGTAACGATCTTTGTTATTTCTAGTGCAGTAGTATGCCTGCAACATAGGCTTACCTCTGTCTTGGGTGCGTATTTATGAAGGATATGAATTACTTTACCTAGTTCACTTGTTGTTTCCTTCTTACCATGATCAAACCTTTTAGAGAATAATTCAACAATATCTTTAGGATCGCTTACAACTTTACCATCCACTTTCAGTATGAGTTTTTCTTTCCGAATTGTGTCTTTGTTTTTCCTTACTTTGTTTACAATGTTCCATATCACTCTAGATGAGTTCTTTGATTTCGTAAGTTCGCTTTGGATGGATAAAAACTTAGCATTTTTTAGAACTTTTCTTTTCTTTTCATATATATACTTTGATTAAACTGTCTACATAATAATTACGGTTCATGACATACCTACAGCCCGCTGACAGACGGACGGATGGACAGCGGAGGCTTAGTAATAGGGGTCCGTTGGTCACCTTTTGGGTGTACGGAGTCCTAAAAATGTAGGTCCTGAGTGTGTGCCCGATCTTGATAATGATTTTTATGGTTCAGTACCCAAAAGGTAAAAGGCCTATTACTAAGACTTCGCTGGTCCGTCCGTCTGTCCGTCTGTCACCAGGCTGTATTTCACGAACCGTGATAGCTAGACGGTTGAAATTTTCACAGATGATGTATATTTGTGTTGTCGCTGTAACAAAAAATACAAAAAATCAGAAAAAAAAATAAAGTCTCCATATAAAAAAACGTGTATTTTTAAAACGTGAAAAAACGGTGGTACGGAACTCTTAGTGCGCGGTTCTAACTCGCACTTTACCGATTTTTTAACGTGTTTAGCGTGTCCAATTATCACGCTGCGATATGACACCGATTCCCTCGTTCAGTGATGAAAATCAACAAGTGTAAAATCGAGTGAAAAGGATAAAAAAGTGCGTACAATGAATTCACGGCGCTTTATGCACCATTTAGCGATTTTCATCGCTACGGTATGTTTGTAATTTTTCAATTTTGTTTTTATTCCAAGTTTTCGTCACTCGTAACTGAGCTTAGCAAATCGTTGCGTTACTAGGGCCGTCTCCGGCCGCCACCCATACAAATTTTAGTCTACTGTAATTACAGCAACGGCAAAGTATATAAAGTATAACAAAATTAGCTGAAACTACTTTTACTGGTGCTTCTACCCATGAAACTGAACAACTTTCCCCATGAAATCCATAGTCAAATCTTAAAAAAAAAATTGAACTTCCCATACTAAGTTGGCTGATCAGCTGATCGAGTTAGTATGGGAGAGCCAAATTCGATTTGATTATGGGGTTCATGGGGAAAGTTATTCAGTTTCATAGGTAGAAGCACCGGTTAAAATAGTTTCAGCTAATTTTGTTACACCTTATGTACAGGATGACTTTTATTTAGTTCTTGATAGCAAAGGATATGAATGTACTCGTGATTACAAACAACTTTCCCGAAGAAAATATTTGTCAAATATGAAAAAAATCCTATATAATAGTACTAACATACAGTATTGAGCGTCGGTGGCTCAACCGGTAACGACTCGGTTCTTCTAACCAGAGGTACCGGGTTCAAATCTGGACGGCCAATGTACCAATGAGTTTTTCAAAACTTACGTACGTACCTACCGATTGCTTTAACGGTGAAGGAAAACATCGTGAGGAAACCTGCACACGCCTGCGATGAAACTCGAAGGTTGTGTGTGAAGTTGACCAACCCGCACTGGGCCCGCGTGGTCGACTAAGGCCTGATCGCCCTAGTTCAGGGTAGGCTCGAGCCCCTCGGTGGGGACGTATATGAGCTGATATGATGAACATACAGTATGGACACTCCCTGCCGCTCTCTAGATTGCGACCTCACCCCCTCGTCACCAAGATTGATACAGATTGGTTACAGTTTGGTTGTCGAACGTAATAGGATTTCGCCGCCATTTTGTTTGTTCCGTCATTCGTTTTTGAAATGTCAATTCTGGCCCGTTGTATGAAGTGTCCAGGGTGTGGCAACGGTGTCCTGACGTGCCCCAAGTGTGACCGCACGTTCCGAGCGAAGATTGGCTACAACAGCCACATGCGGGCGCACGAGAAGGCGGAGCAGCGGGACGCTTGCAGCTGAGCCGGACAACGCTGCGGTCGCTGTAGACGAAAACGGCTAGGACGATCATCAGTCTACTTGAAAACAAAACTTTTTTTTATAAAAACCAGCCAAGTGCAAGTCAGAACCGTACCATCATACTAGATGGCGCTTGTTTCTTCAGTTCCGTACTACCATACTAGATGGCGCTAGTTTCTTCACGTTTCAAAACAAACCCACGTTTTTTGTATGGAGGCTTTCACTTTTTCTAATTTTTAGTACTTGTTGTTATAGCGGCAACAGAACTACACCATCTGTGAAAATTTCAACTGTCTAGCTATCACGGTTCATGAAATACAGCCTGGTGACAGACAGACAGACAGACAGACGAACGGACAGCGAAGTTTCAGAAATAGGGTCCTCGTTTTTACCCTTTGGGTACGGAACCCTCAAAAGATCTGTTTATTTTATACTATTATAATTTTATTTGAATATTTAATTAATTCACCGATTGCTTTAACGGTGAAGGAAAACATCGTGAGGAAACCTGCACACACCTGCGAAAAAACTCGAAGGTTTTGTGTGTGTGTGAAGTCGACCAACCCGCACTGGGCCCGCGTGGTCGACTGAGGCCCGATCGCCCTGATTTAGGGTAGGCTCGAGCCCCTCGATGGGGACGTATATGAGCTGATATAATGATGTAATAAATGTTTGAACGAAGACGTTAACTGTTTTATTGTTATTTTGTTTTTATGTACTTGCATTCATCATCATCATCATATCAGCCGAAGGAAGTCCACTGCTGGACATAGGCCTCCCCCAAGGATCTCCACGACGACCGTACTTGCATTAATAAGCAATAATTTAATTATTATAAGTAGTAGTGAGTGACTTGGATTTTACTTTAAAATGAAATTTATGTGTAAGGTTGCCTAGACCTTAGATTATTAATAAAAAAAATATTTTATATTTTATTTTTTGACTTTTAACAAGTGTTACCAACCAACAAAATTCTTATTTTATCTTTACGTCTTTACGATCGGATAAGAGAAGTATATGTCTGTATACCTCTGACTTTTTCAAAAACTTAAAAGGTGTCTCAGTAAGAACTTGAATTTTAAATACTTAAAAAAAAAAAATACACAATATTTTGTTTATATTTTTTATGGAGGCAGTGATGACATTTACATCATCATATCAGCTCAACTAAGGCCCGATCGCCCTAATTCAGGGTAGGCTCGAGCCCCTCGGTGGGGACGTATTCCCCACCGAGGGGCTCGAGCCTACCCTGAATTAGGGCGATCGGGCCGTAGTCGACCACGCGGGCCCATCAGCGCGGGTTGGTCGACTTCACACACAACCTTCGAGTTTCTTCACAGGCGTGTGCAGATTTCCTCACGATGTTTTCCTTCACCGAAAGAGCGTCGAATAAACGTACATATGAATACGGAATTCGAAAACACATTGGTGCGGGGCAGGATTCGAACCACGACCTCACGGACAGGAGAGGAGATAGCTGCTCTTGCCATTACGCCACCGACGCTCTCATTCAGTACATTTACATATAAAACAAAATATCGGTAAATGGCAACCGTTGGTCTGTTGGCGGGTATGCACTCTTTTGGCTGAATTTTGCAGTAAGGGCTGCTGGATTTGACGAATTTGACGTGTAATTTTTTCTTTGAGTTCCTCAGATGTGTTCTTATCCACTCTTTATTCCTCTCTTTTTTCGAATAACAGAAATGATGGGTCCATAAATAATGTTACTAAGTCCACTTTAGTGTAGTCGTTTAGAGACGTCTCCGTGGCGCGGTGGTTAGTCCAACCCCTTCACACCAGGAGGTCGCGGGTTCCATTAGTAATAGGGTCCCGTTAGCTGGTACGGAACCCTAAAAATGAATGACAAAGCCAAAGTTTAATAAACCATTAAATAACCCGATATCTACATATTAAATATGTTAAGTAATTCTATTGAAAACCATAACAGTACCTTAAGGCTCCTCCGTCCATTAAGTTAGCAACTAGGGCTTTCAATCCGGAGTTCCGGAGCTTCGTAACTCCGGAGTTCGGAACGGTTTTTCACCATTTTACAACTCCGGATTTAAACTGAAACACCGGAGTTGAAACCGGTCTCAAATAAAATACTTTTTCAATAAAATCCTACATATTTTATTTTGTATTAGAAACTGCACAGTGTACACACAAACACAGTCAGACGTCATTTGGTGGCCGTATTTATTTTTTATTCTTTATTGGTAAGCCCTTGGCATCATCTCACCAGATGGTAAGTGACGATGATGCCGAAGATGGAAGCGGGCTTGCCAAGATTCCCCAACGCGATGGAGAACTGGCTATCTTATCTTCATGCCGGAACACATCAATGTTTTTTTAACACTGATGTTTGGCGGCAAGACTTAGATAAGATGGTGGTAGCTAGGCCAGGAGGGCTTAGAAAATGCCCTACCACCAACCAAACCGAATCTTACAAGGTGACCCCGCCGGGAATCGAACCCGCGACCTCCTGTGTTAAGCCTGTGAACTTTGCCTCTGAGCTACGGAGGCGGTATAAACCAATGGGAAATTTATGAGGCCCTTGTTGATATTTTACGAAGACTAATATGTCACTAATAAGGTCACCCCATATGAAATGTTACATTATTTGAGTAAAGTTTAAGTTGACTAGATCCATCAGTAGCAGGTGGTCTACTTTCCCAAAATTACTACTTTCCCTGAAATTTTAATTTTTAACTTTAATAATACTAAATTATACATGTTAATCAAAAATTTATTTTTATTATTTGTAACGACCGATTGACTAGACTGAAGTAATGTTTATTTTTTGTAACATTTTAAACGTCGACAACACGACAATTACTGAATGACTTAACCTACAAAAGACTGTACAAACAACACTTATGAGTTTACAGTACAGAAATTATTGCTTTTTTTTTAAATTCAACGAAATTCATAAAATCCGGAGCCAACTCTGGAGTTCCGGAGTTGAGCACTTAACATCGTAAAAAACTCCGGAGTTGATAAAACGTCGAGTTTGAAAGCCCTATTAGCAACTCGATTCACGGTGTTTCAAAAATCTAACGAAATAGCTTGGAAATAAAGTTATTGACAGCCCGTACTGCAACGTGGCTGTTACGTCAATCGCTGCGGAGTAATCGTGCGAAAATTGTGGTTTTTAATTAATTTTAAATTAAAAGAAGAATTTCTAAAAATTAAGAAAACAAAATCATTGTATATTGTTTCGTTGTGAAGTTTATAAATTTTTATAATGTTTCGATTAAAATTGCAGCCGTTTTGTGGTTATTTATGGTAGCAATTATTTTTCTTTAGTTCTGTGAAATAAAATAGAATTCGATGAAATCAAAATCACATTGAAAATCCTGTAAATTACAAAACAATTCTTTTTTCGATAAATAAATCCTAAAGGCGCTAAAATCACTGAATCCGAACAGATTGATACGTGTTTAAATAATATCGAACGTAAGTCTATTAATTTTAAGTTCCAATCAATGCGGGCTTCAACGCGGCTGTTACATTGAAACCGAACGCCCAATACTCGATTTTTACATGTTTTTATTACTTTTCATCACTTTCAAATAAATTTTTAAAAATGTGTTCAATTAAAATGAAAGGTCTTAAAGGCACCGATTTTTGTGTGTTGGTTTCATTCAATATAAACTATTTGTTTTCGAGAAAGTTTGCAATTAATGATAAAAACAGGGTATTTTTTTACATCAAAAGTGGTAATGTTTTTAAAATTGTATTTAATTAAATAGATTTTTTATTACTTTAGGTATATTATATATTTTTTCCATGGTGATAACTGTACACAGTCTTTCAATAATTCGAATTGAATATTGTCATTTGATCCATCTTGAGGCCTTAATTGAAGTAAAAAGTGGTTACAAAGTTGGTTGGTGGCGGCGGTATAAGCCTTAATAATATTCCATATCTTATAAGCCCGTGACAAATCGCATACAATGAAGCTACGTACAATAAAACAGATAGATCGACGTTACATTATAGCTTAACTTGTACTAGAGCAGTGTAGGCAAAATATTATACAGGGTGACTGCGGGGTCAACAAAGTAAAATTAGACTTGCTATAAATTAGGAATTTAATGCTGTATATAAGCGTGCGTCGAGTTGATATTTTTTGGTAGGTAAAAAAAATATATATCCTATTCAGGGTCATGGTTACCATTACCCATGGTCACTGTCTAGTGAAATAGTAGGAGTATAATTTGTGGTCAACGAATTCGCAGTTTTATTTTACTGCCTTTTGCATTTTTTGTGCTAGAATTTTCTACAAAAATGGTGCATTTTGGAGAAAATAGGTAGTCTGGTGCACGTGTGCAATGTAAATATCGAGAAAAGAAAATGAATGAGGACCTGAACACCCAGCTTAGGTGTACTTTTATAGACGGTCTACTGCAACCGAGTGGTCCACCTTAGAATGAGACCGCTTCAGATGTCGTCAAGAATTCCACAGATGATTTGTAGTGCACCAGTACCAGAAGTAAAAATCAAAATAGAAATGATGATCATTGATAATTGAAGACTGTCTCAAAAAGGCCTGTAACTAGAGACGTAAATATATTTAAAAAAAACTAGTAAAGTAGTGGTATATTTCTTACTCATCTAATGAGTTGTTAGGGTTCCATACCAAAAGGGTAAAAACGGGACCCTATTACTAAGACTCCACTGTCCGTCTGTCTGTCACCAGGCTGTATTTCATGAAACGTGATAGCTAGACAGATGAAATTTTCACAGATGATATATATTTCTGTTGCCGCTATAACAACAACTACTAAAAATTAGAAAAAGTGAGTCTCCATGATGGTACGGAACCCTTTGTGCGCGGTTCTGACTCGCACTTTACCGGTTTTTTTTAGGTTTCAACATGAATCGTAGGGTGAACATAAATTAAGCATTAACCGTGATAATTTAGTTAATTATTAATGCATAGCTGTAATTATTTAAAAACCATCTTTATACCTAAAATCGAAATCATTTGCTGAGTTAGAAATAATTAGTTAGAATCACGACCCCGATGTCACCCTGTATAAATGGGCCGACAGACAATGCCTCATTTGCAACAGCTTTAGACAAGATTTCAACGAAATTTATGACACATAAGTACTTTTTAGGGTTTCGTCCGTACCCAAATTTAAACGAAACCGGAAAACAAACGAACGAAATTTAAACGGGAGCCGGTCGTTCCTTTCCCTCTAATATGGTTGATGGGAGCGATGAGTGACTCTCGCGTTATACTCGTGACCGGGTGCTGTCCGTGTGAACTGCCCTACTCTTGTTAAATGCATTCAATGATTTTTATGTGTAACTTTTCGTGTTATATTATTTTCATGTTCTAATGGCATAATCTGGTTTATATCAAGGATTGAATTTTGACTTCATTAAGTAAATATTGTTTATTTCTTGATTCTTCACAAATGATATTGTTATTATTATTTTATGACTATCAGAAAGAGTGTAATTTGCACCTATTTTCAATAAATAGATATATTGAATATTGACCCTTTATTATTATAACAGCTCATATACGTCCCCACCGAGGGGCTCGAGCCTACCCTGAATCAGGGCGATTAGGCCTTAGTCGACCACGCGGGCCCAGTGCGGGTTGGTCGACTTCACACACAACCTTCGAGTTTCTTCGCAGGCGTGTGCAGGTTTCCTCACGATGTTTTCCTTCACCGTTAAAGCAATCGGTAAGTATGTACGTAAGTTTTTGAAAAACTCATTGGTACATTGGCCGTCCAGATTTGAACCCGGTACCTCTGGTTAGATGGACCGAGTCGTTACCGGTTGAGCCACCGACGCTTGACCCTTTAACTAAGCTTAAATTGTGTTCGACCAATAAAAAAGGTTGTATCTTAAGAACCGTTATAGCAAAGAATACCAAATATTACTGTGATAGGTAGCTGGATGATTTTTTTACAGAATATGTGCTATTGTAGCGGAATTACTAACAAATAAAAAAAATACAATTGGTAAGCCCTTGGCATCATCTCACTTGATGTTAAGTGACGATGATGCCGAAGATGGAAGTGGGCTTACCAAGATTTCCCAACGCAATGGAGAACGGCTGTCTTATCTTAAAGCCGGAACACATCAATCTTGTTAACACTGATGTTTGGCGGCAAGACTTAGATAAGATGGTGGTAGTATAGTAGTAGTAAGGTGGTAGTATTTAGTAAAGATTTACCTATCTATCTATCTGTACGATTCCTATGTCAAAATAAACAAATAAAAATAATAAAATTAAGGGGTGGGGGATAATAATTGCCTTACGTGATTTCAACAGCCTTAAAAAGGGAGGTGGTTCTCAAGTCCACCAGTATATATTTTTTTAGGGTTCCGTACCCAAAGGGTAAAAACGGGACCCTATTACTAATAAGACTCCGCTGTCCATCCGTCTGTCACCAGGCTGAATTTCATGAACCGTGATAGCGATACAGTGGAAATTTTCACAGATGATTCTTAGAAGGCCCATAATAAGACAGTAAGATACCATGTTTCAGTTTCGCGCACGTAGGCAAGCCTCCCACTCGGTAGACCAACGACCTGGTGAAGGTTGCGGGAAGCCGCTGGAAGCGGACAGCACAGGAGACGGTCATCGTGGAAATCCTTGGGGGAGGCCTTAGTCCAGCAGTGGATGCCTTTCGGCTGATATGATGATGATGATGATAACCATTAAAATATATTTTGGTATCTGTCTGCCCATCTTAAGTTATTTGACTTTGTAGACCACATTGATATTTATAGAGAAAAAAGTAAAAAAAAAATGTCAGAAAAAGGGCATTTTGCGAATCGGGTTATCTTCCTCTTAACTTTTAAAATGTCCTATAGGACCCAGTCAACACTGCCGAATAACTTTCATTCGACCATCGGACGTGAAATAATCATTATACATACAGCCACATCCACTCTTGCGCATACGTCCTGTTGCACTAAATCATATTTAATTGTTGCAGCAGCCTTCTATCGTCCGGTCGCGATATTAGGTCAGATTGGACCTTATACGTGTGTTGATAGCAAATTGTAGATTATTTATAGATAGTGTATGTGTTGGTTTAGTTTGTAGAGGATGAAGGAATATTTAATTACTTAAACGCATCATAAAACAACTATAACAAAAGTAGAAGTACCTATAAATGTAGGTTGTTTTGCCTCTTAAGAGGATTGTGAAGCTGCGACTTTTCATACAAACGGCGTTAACGATTTTCACCTCTTATGTGGGAACCGATTTGGACCAATTTTTGATATTGTACTGTATTTTTGATAGGTTGTCAGTTAGAACAAAAGCTAGGCTTATATGTTTTTGTTTTTTCGATAAAGTTAATAGGTTTAATTTAATTGTCGTTTACGTGTTTTCATACAAATCTAATTTTGTCAATTTTTTGTTTATTTATAATCAGTAATTTAAAATAAAACCGGCCAAGTGCGTGTCGGGCCACGCGCAGTGTAGGGTTCCGTAATTGCCAATATGTTTGTTATAGTGATTTACTTACATTTTGATGTATTCTAAAACGCGCTAGCAACATTTTTGAGCAGGTTAGTGTAAATAAGAATTTTTTTGATCGTCTATTGCTCGTCAACAAAAAAAAAAGCCTTATTAGCTTTGATAGTTTTCCTTTTAAATTCGTTATATTAACTACTTTAACAATTTTTTTTTTATTTCCAAATACAGCGGTTGACCTAGTTGTTAGGGGGTGGGTACACTAGACTCCAACAAAATTTAGCACTTTCAAGCCTATTTTTTTGAAAACGGGACCCTAAATTATAAAATGGTCTTAGAAGACTCACAACTATTTTTAAGCTGTAAGCAACGATACCCTATGCGACTGGGTTCGACGAGAAAAAAAACCATCCCCACTTAACTTGTAGGTAAGCGGGAGGTACCCTTAAAAAGTTTTTTTTCCAAAAATTTTTTTACAGTTCTCCACGTTATTATTATATAGTATATCTTTGCCAAATTTCAGATCTTAGCTACTAATATTCAGGAGCTAGGCCGCGGACAGACAGACATACATGACGAAACTATAAGCTTTCCTTGTTGTACTACGGAACCCTAAAAAAACGAAGCCTGGCTTAGCTTTTTTTCTGAGTGACAACCTATGAAAAATTGGTCTAAATCGGTTAACATTTGAGAGGTGAAAATCGTTAATGCCGTTTGTATCAAAAGTCGCAGCTTCACAATCCTCTTAAAGCGATTGCTTCCAGACAAATCGGACATCGTAAAAGAATATAGTAATGAGTTCAGAATTTAAATTATGTACCTAGGTAATAGTTTCAAACAGGGTGTTAAATAGTTGGAAACGCTGAACTCATAAAAAAAACCGGCCAAGTGCGTGTCAGAACCGCACACAAAGGGTTCCGTACCATCATACTAGGTGGCGCTAGTTTCTTCACGTTTAAAAAAAACACGTTTTTTGTATAAAGACCCCGTTATTTGTTCACTTTTTCTAACTTTTATTAATTGCTGTTATAGCGGCAACAGAAATAAATCATCTTTTAACCTAATAGCTATCACGGTTCATGAAATACAGCCTGTTAACAGACGGACAGACAGACAGACGGACGGACAGCGGAGTCTTAGTAATAAGGTACCGTTTTTAACCTTTGGGTACGGAACATAGTACAATTTTGAGTTTTTTTAACCCTTGACGCATTAAGAGGGGTGTTTTAGGTTTAACGTATGTACCTGTGTGTCTGTGTGTCTGTGTGTCTGCCTGTGGCATCGTAGTTCTTAAATAAATAAACCGATTTTGATGCGGTTTTTTTTGTATGAAAGCTTACGTGATCGTGGTGGTTGATAGGTATAATTTATGAAGATCTGTTCAGCCGTTTGCAGATCATCAGCTCTTATCTAGGTGATGAAGGTATGTAGGCGACTTATACCGGTCTGATCGGTTCGATATTTGGTGTCCTGTAACTGTACTAATATTGCAAAACCATGGTAATCTTGACCTGATGCTTCTTCTGGAATCTGCAGGATACCCAACTCCTCACCAACTTACAGCAGATGAATAGTTTTTGGGCTCATTAGAATAGTCTCAAAGATGACGTCACAGGTATAAATAATTTCAAAACGTCCCCCAGCAGTACAAATTTCGATTCATCATCATTATCATATCAGCCACTCAGAGCCAGAGAATCGTCCACTGCTAGACAAAGGCCTTCCCTCGACCGGTCCTGCGCTGCCCGAATCCATCAGCTTCCCGCGATCTTTACCAGGTCGTCGGTTCACCGCGTGGGAGGCCTGCCTACGCTACGTTTTCCAGTGCGCGGTCGCCACTCGAGAACTATACTGCCCCATCGGCCATCTGTTCTACGAGTTATGTGCCCTCCCCACTGCCACTTCAGTTTAGCGATTTTGTGAGCTAAGCATGTCGGTTACTTTGGTTCTCCTGCGGATCTCCTCGTTTCTGATTCGATCACGCAGAGAAACTTCAATTCAATTAAATTTCAATTAATGATCATTAAATGAATTTAGATATTCAGTAATACTAATTTTTTTTTATTTACATACCTTAAAAAAACTGAACAATTTCCATTCCAATCCAATCCAATCCAATCAGTCGTTCCCCCAATGCTGGGGATCGTGACCGTCATGTCATCGAGGGGGCGTAGATTGCTCTTCACCGCTCTCTCCATTCCCATTCAGTGAACCTCAAAAGCCAGCTTCTTGTCCCACCATATTCGAGTCAACGTACCTACGGAATTCGAGGTACAAAAAAAAACAAGATTTTATTAGTTTACAGAGTTCGAAAATAAACAGTGAATTTTATGGCTCCCAGGCCACGGGCTCCACCGATATCTATCTACTACCTATATTGCTTTATTTGCTTTTTGTACACACTGGACCATTTCGATATTTCGGTCAACATTGTACTGTACCATATTACTTTGTACAGTTCTTATGCCGAATGAGTATGGATCAGAATCGCACTACGATTGTATAGCTCGATGTGCTGGCCTCTGTACCATAATACTTTGTGCGTGGGACTCGAAATACAAACTGCTTGGAGTTTCGGTTTTATCGTTTTCGGAATTCAAATAAGATTTATTTACTATATAAGATAAGTATAGTATTATTATTTACTATACTATAAGTAAGTTTTATTTTTTACTAGCTGTTTCCCGAGGCTTCACCCGCGTGGACGTTTCTATGACTTTTCGAGGGCGCGCAGTGCGATTGGTGAAAAAAAGTAGCCTATGTCTTAACCCAGGTCCTAATCTGTCTACCTACGAAATTTCAGCCAGATCCGTTCTCTAGTTTTTGCGTGAAGAAGTAACAAACATACACACTCACACACTCACAAACTTTCGCCTTTATAATATTAGTGTGATATTGTTTGTAAATGTGATTTTTGAATTTTGTACCATATGGATATTTAGTATGACAATAAACGAATTATTATTATTATAAGTCATACAAACACATAAAGAACACTACCTAAAAAAACTAAAATAAAATGCCTAAAATACCTTAAATAAAACACTTAAAATCAAAGATATGCTACACAGGCTGTAACGAAATTGGTGTAGGTCCCGTTAACTGGGGGTTCTACTCGTCATACTGAACAACTTTCTCCAAAAAACCCATAGTCAAATCTCAAAAAAAAAATTTGGATCCTCCATACTAAAATGCATAAAAGCGGTCGATCAGCTGATGGATTTGTGTGAAGAGAAAAAAAATATTTTTTTTTACGTTTTCAGCAAAGTCGTAGAACAAAAGTTGTTCAGTATGATGAGCAGATGCCCCAGTTAACGAGACCTACACCAATTTTGTTACACTCTGTATAAGGGGAGGCCTAAAATAACCCCTCCCTCGTCATTCCCAGTGCAAAGGTGCCCATAAAACTAGTATATATATATGAAATTTATACATGAAAATTATACGCTTACATACTTTAGTAAAGTAAGGTAGTACTTTAGTGAGTATTCAAGCGGAAGAGTCACAGAAAACTATCAACAGTTTTGAATAAAATTGTCTTTTGTCTTTAGCAATGAAACGATAACATCCGTTGTTGTGAAAGCTTCGTGTTTTTATAGTCTCAGTAATTATACAGGGTGTTAAAAAATTGGTGTAGGACCCGTTAACTGGGGGTTCTACTCATCATAGTGAACAACTTTCTCCATGGAACTCATAGCCAATTCCCGAAAAAAAAATTGGTACCTCCATACTAAAATGCACAAAATTGGGCGATCAGCTAATTGATTTGTTTGAAGAGTAAATATTTTTTTTTTAAATTTCAGCAAAGTCGTAGAACAAAAGTTGTTCAGTATGATGAGTAGAAGCCCCAGTTAACGGCACCTACACCAATTTTGTTACACCCTGTATAATGTCATATAAAATTTGTCTGAAAACGTTTACAGAAGTTATAAACTTAAATTACTTTAAAATAGAGAGAGTATTACGTTGTATAAGTTTTTTCTGTTTGGATTTAGATAATATATCCAAAATATGTCATGGCTTTTTTACTGTTATCAAACTACACGCTTAAAAAAAACATGACTGATCCTCGTTGAAATTTATATACTACTAGCTGTTTCCCGCGGCTTCACCCGCGTGGACCACGTTTCTATGACTTTTCGAGGGTGCGCAGTGCGCGAGCCGCAAACGGCTCGCGAGCGTGGTAAAAAGTAGCCTATGTCTTAATCCGGGTCCTAATCTGTCTACCTACCAAATTTCAGCCAAATCCGTTCAGTAGTTTTTGCGGGAAAGCGTAACAGACAGACAGAGTTACTTTCGCATTTATAATATTAGTAGGGATACTCGTACATAAAATACATGAAGAAAAATAATGTGCGGCGCCCCTTTAATTTTTATAATTTCACGTACAATTGTTTTTCCTTCATGACTATCTTCTTAACAGCTCATATACGTCTCCACCGAGGGACTCGAGCCTACCCTGAATTAGGGCGATCGGGCCTTAGTCGACCACGCGGGCCCGGTGCGGGTTGATCGACTTCACATACAACCTTCGAGTTTCTTCGCAGGCGTGTGCACTTCACCGTGAGACCCTTCATGACTATACGGAGTGAAAAAAAATTGGTATAAGACCCGTTAACTGGTGATTCTACTCATCATACTGAACAACTTTCCCCAAGGGTACAATAGTCAATTCTCAAAAAAAAGGACCCTCGGTCCATACAAAAATGCACAAAATTGGCCGATCAGCTGATCGATTTGTATGAAGAGCTAAACATTTTTTGCGATTTCAGCACAGTCATAAAACAATAGTTGTTCAGTATGATGAGTATCGAGTAGAAACTCCAGTTAACAAGACCTACAACAATTCTGTTACACCTGTATAGATATAATATCATAAATATTTTTTTCTTACACAAAAGAATATTATAAGTATGTAGTATGTTTTTCTACGTTATGTTTAAGCTTTTTCTATATCCAATAGCAAGGCTTGATATTTAATAAATATTATAAATAAATAAATATTTTAAAAAATATATAAACAAATAATATATAATAGTATATTATAAACAAATATATAATAAACATATAAACTTGTGTTTAGAAAGAAAGAAATATATTTATGCCCATCCGTAAATATTCAACCCTTAAAAATTAAAATCAAACCAATAATTATACGGGCATAAAGCCAAGCCATCAACAGCGTAACACCAGTAATACTAAAACCGAAAAAGCACTTACACCACCACTATACCACTAATAAATGGCCATTATAAACTCATGCGCAGCTATCGTGCCATAAGACAACTGACGTCAGTTATTTGCGCTATTTAGGCGTTGCTGAATGTAAAACCAAGATTCGCAATTGAGAATAAGATTAAAAAGCCTTATATTGACTATTATTTGAGTTTGAAATTTTAGTAAGATAAAAGAATAAAGACTGTTTAGGTAATATACAGGGTGACTTTTAATTAGTTCTTGATAGCAAAGGATATGAATGTACTCGTGATTACAAACAACTTTCCCAAAGAAACTATATATCAAATCAGAAAAAAAAATTTGGTTCTCGATAGTTTTGGTTCAAGTTATTAAATTGGCAAAAATTGTATAAAGGACCAATTTTTTTTGTTTCATATTTGTCATATAGTTTCTTTGGAAAAGTTGTTTGAAAACACGAGTACATTCATATCCTTTGCTATCAAGAACTAGTTAAAAGTCACTTTAAATAAGCTTAATCCGGGTCGTCAGATAAAAAATGATAAATGATCAATGTACAGTGCGCAAAAAGTTACCTTTATTCATAAGTACATATTTTCTTGTGGGGCAGTTTTGTCCTGTATTTATGTGTATTTTAGAGTCGTTTCTCTGTCACGCCCTATAACATCGCTTGTAGTTTTTCTACGCCCTGAAGGTATAATCTGCACATGTTGATGGATTTATTATTATTATTTATAAAATGCAGCTAGTTCTATTTATAAGGGAACGTTCCCTTACGACGTGTCTATGGTTTGACCGGGGTTGTGACCACCTGTAGAATATATATATATATATATATATATATATATATATATATATATATATATATATATATATATATATATATATATATATATATATATATATATATACAGGGTGTAACATAAAGGTGTGGTGATACTTTAAGGTGGGCTTGTACCCATCAAACTGAACAACTTTCTCCATGGAACCCATAGTCAAATCGCAAAAAAAAAATTGGCTCTCCCATACTAACTCGATCAGCTGTGATGCCAACTTAGTATGGGAAGTTCAAATTTTCCATATTTGACATATAGTTTCTTTGGGAAAGTTGCTTGTAATCACGAGCACATTCATATCCTTTGCTATCAAGAACTAATTAAAAGTCACCCTATATATTAGTAAGCTTATGTTTATTATTGTTTTGTGTAATCCCGAATACGCCAGAAATGTTTATTGTTGTTTTGTGTATTCCCGAATACGCCAGAAATGTTTATTGTTGTTTTGTGTATTCCCGAATACGCCAGAAATGTTTTATTGTTGTTTTGTGTTTTCCTGAATACGGCAGAAATGTTTATTGTTGTTTTGTATATTCCCGAATACGCCAGAAATGTTTATTGTTGTTCTGTGTATTCCAGAATACGCCAGAAATGTTTATTGTTGTTTTGTGTACTTTGTTGATTTGTGTATTCATGAATACACCAGAAATGTTTATTGTTGTTTTGTGTATTCCCGCATACGCCAGAATTGTTTATTGTTGTTTTGTGTATTCCCGAATACGCCAGAATTGTTTATTGTTGTTTTGTGTATTCCCGCATACGCCAGAATTGTTTATTGTTGTTTTGTGTATTCCCGCATACGCCAGAATTGTTTATTGTTGTTTTGTGTATTCCCGAATACGCCAGACGGTGATGGCGATAAAGTATGCATAGCGTCACGTGGCTGTAGCGGAATCTTTAAACGTTATTTTCAACCACTTCAAGACGTCGGATTCAATCAAAAAAAAAATTTTAACCCTGACCTGATGCTGCTGGAATTTGCAGGATACCCCAACTACTTACAAACTTACAGTTAGAGGTATCGTGTTTGGGCTCAATGAATAAGTGTCAGATAGTATATGGTAACCTTGACCTGATGCTGCAGTATCTCCTGGTATCTGCAGGATACCCTCCAACTACTTACCATCTTACATACTTAAATGCCCTCAGTGCGCGAGGAGTTTCGCTGCGAAGATTGGCTACATAAACCATCTTCGAGCGCACGCGCGGCAAACCGACTAGGAGTCGAACTGGTCGCCATGACCGAAATCGGTCGGATAGATCATCATCATCTTACAGTAGAGGTATCGTGTTTGGGTTTCTTTTGAATGGTCTCAATAGGGATGACGAATGCTAGTCATCGAGTTACTTTTTATCATCTGTCAAAAACGACATTTTGTTCTAAAAATGTTTAAAATACCTTGGCGTGACGTTATAGTTTAGCTTCGTCATATACATGTGTACGTACTCGTTTTGTGATTATGGTGAATAAAAAATCGAAGACTTGATGGAAAACAAAACGAATTTTACGAACAAAAACTCAGTAGACTTTTACTTGTATAAATCTGTATTCATTTACAATATCCAAGCACAAATATTAAAACTTTCGTCGACTGATCTCATCGTAGACTGAATGCCAACCGCTCAGTCCGTGAGCAGCAAACCTTGAGAGAGGTAGGGGTGGGGAAGATCCCACTCCTACACCCAGAGCTGAGCTGATCACCAGCGCGTGACGGCCGACAATAATGAGCAGTGTTGCCAATATAAAATTTGATTTTTCAACTTAAACAATAAATCACGACATTCGGCCATCCGCTTCAGTGCAACCCCCGGTGCACGCTCACAAAATAGTCAGTTGGTCTTCGTCAACAATCCTAACATTTATTGAAAGTCACATTTTACAATCTCACAAATTCTTAGATTTCTTACAACAATTATGATTTGAAATTAAAATCACCGAATCTCACAAATTATTATATTAAACAGTTTTGTTTGGGGTAAATATATCTATTAAACTTTAGCTCATAGGAGAACCGACACTTTTACATTAATTAAATCACGACATTTGGTTAAGACTCAAAATTAGATTTATAAAAATGTATACCTCCACAATCTACATTGTCTGTGTCATTGAAATATAATCTAAGACTGCTTCTTGAGATATCATAATCTATTAATCAAAGTAAATTTGTCATAGAAATATTCTGAGCAATAATTAAAGCTGATGTAAAAAGAATTTCCGAATTTAAAACAGCAGTTAGACGATTGAAGAATTAAAAAATAGTATAAGCCACGATACGATACTAGTAAACTTAATAAAAATAAGTAAAAATATATAGAGCGGAACGTTTAGTTTATTTCCAAAACTTGTGTATTGATAAGATGTTTTCCCGGACGATTTAGAAATAGGCCATATTAATCCTAATTGGGTCTTTGACTGCATCAAAAATAAATTATGAGATATAATTAACTAAGTAGCTGTCTTTCTGTAATTACAGAAAAGCTTGTTCATTCTTTTTACAACATTTTCTATTACTTATTTATAACAATCACATAAATAGTACGTCAACGGTAATGAAAAATTATGACGACATAGTTTAACATTTCGAACACTTTTAGAAAAAGTCTCATTTTTGTCAGTTTAAAAAGGAAGTCAGATGACTAGTAAGAAGCAGCTGCCGGAATCCGGCATTGTTAAACTAATACAAACTATTATTTAAACATTTTTTTTTTATCACTGGGTATTTTTTTTAAATAATCTTTCTAATAAAATGATGACGTCACCCGCCTAAATACTATGAGAAAAACCGTCACAGTACTAACGACGATTATGGAATGCATTCTATTAATTTGTGGTATTAAATTACTTACTGTAAAAAGTATAGAATCGTCATGTCACCAATGAGTTTTTATTTTATTTACATGCTTCATAAAAAACGGAACAATGCCAATTGTATTTTGTGTGATCTTACTGCTTTTTATAAACGTATTTTTTTGCTATTTATAAAAAAAGATCAAAATTCAAAACAACTAAAGACCAATAGCAAAGTATTAGTACTAACGCCAATAGCGTTGTTGCCAAATTTCTCTAAAATACTTGAGAAACTCATAGAATTAATGTGATTTCTCAACTTGTAAAACATTAAATTCTAATAATTAAACTAGTTACAAAATTGTCAAGGCCTTAACTAATGTCTAATTGTCATGAGTTTGGTTTCATAAAAACAAACAAAAGCTTAGTTTCAGCTATATCTATATAGCTTTATGTACGTTCGTAAGAATTTGCATTTATTTCCTAAAAACAGTGACAGGCATAATTTGAATTTAAGAAATGTAAATAAAATAGATATAGCCTTTTCGAGACTGAGTAAGTTTAAGAAGTCATTTGTGGGGCAGTGTATAAGATTCTACAATAAAATTCCAGAAAATGTAACTAGTTTGTCAGAGAATAAATTCAAGACTCATGTCAAAAAGTTTTGTGCTCTAGAGGATATTATAAAATAATAGATTATGTAAATGACAAAGATATATATGTTGATTCTATATCAAATACCATTACATGAGACTGTAATCTGAATCATGACATTATTTGTAATATACAGTATTTTTTTTTGTTTTGACTATTTAAAAGTGTGTGTAAACACCTATTTGAAATAAATTGATTTGATTTTGATTTTTGATTTTATCTTTTTTTTATAGTGACCGCGGGTGATTTTAAGTGCAACTCCTGGTAACCGGTGTCTATCCCTTGGATAGCACGGCCAATTGTACCACACGATAAGAGAGAGAGAGAGAGCGATAAAATAGAACAGACCTGGATGGATATGGAAAACAAAAAAATAATGTATTAAACTCTTCTTAGATTTGTTCAAAGCTTTCGAGGGTGTATTATGTAAATCATTGTTCAATCAATTAATAACTATAGGCACACGTGGAATGTGATGTTTAAAAGTTAACAAAATGAAAGTTATCAATTTTACTAAATTACTGTGACGTGGACCTCGTGTAAATTAAATCTTTTTTTGTTATGTTTACCCTCTGTTGACTAACATACAGTATAATATATTAGGAAAATTCTGTAAACATTCAATCTACATATATTAGTGCTACAAAAGCAAGGTCTTCGAATTAACTTTAATAATTAAGCTTACATTACTTACTGAACAAAAAATATTATTGTTGAAGTCACAAACTATACAGAGGTAGGAGTGTATTTACATACTAGAAATTTGAATATTTTTAAGAAATAATAGTTAATATTTAAAACAAACTAAATTATGAGGAATTTACGTTCTAAATATAAATAATATTTATGTTCTGTGAAAGTGACTTCTTACATCTATATTTATTTGAATAAAAATTAAGTGCTGTCCCTCGGTAAACGCATCACCCGAAAACAGCTGAACTGATTTGGCAAACTTCTTTCGAACATTTGCAACAGTTCAATCAAGGCTCATATCCAGCATAATATACTTTGAAACAAATTTTTCATTTGAGGAGAAGGGGACAAAATTCACAATACTTCGTCGTAGGCAGAAACTCCACTGCCAATTTCTTTACTGACGTCCGAAAATCAATGAGGTGTTGACGTGGCTGATGTACTGTGACCGGCCTCTTCAACCATCCAAAAAGTCATCGGAGAATCTGAGAGCTTTGACGGTATCTAGATATTTTGTCGTAACGTTGGCGACGGCGATGGAGGCCTCCGCCGCCTCCGCTGTTGAGTTCGCCCTCGTCCTTGCTTATCAAGATCCTCCATTACCTCGGAGAGATTAAAAAAAAGCATTAGACGCTTGTTATATTATTATACAAGTAAGAAATGTGGCAATTGCAGGTTTGTTGCCATTTCTGCCGAGGCATAATATAGATATGGTGCTTCTCTCAAAAAAACAAACAAATAAATTAGAATAATAATAAAAAACTGAAAAACCGCAATTACCTCGGAAAACAGTTAAAGATATCGGAAATCTGACTGCATTTTTAAGAAAAACAAAGACCAGCCTATATTGGATGTTGTCTGTAACTACTAAGCAGTAATTGTGAACGGTTGACAACGTAATGTCAAGTTTTGTTCAATTTTCAAAATAGTAAATATTTTTTTATTCAGATTAACCAGGATATAATGGGTTTCGCTTTGCGTGTTTTCTTATCTTTCTCAATAATGACGGTATTTTCACGTATGCTCTAAAATAATCATTTATAACCAGGGGTTACTAGAATCATGATTATTAATCTGTTCGTTTTGGACACGCTTGGCCTTGAGTTTTGAAATACTAAGCCTTTAAAACAAATCCATAGGCGTACCGAGTTAGAAGCGACATATCTAGCCAGTTGATGCATATCCTACAGAGGCTCACTTGGCCCGAAATTCATTGACACACTTGGCCCACAGTGACATACCTAGCCACTGGTTGCTATATAGGCACACTTGGCCCAAGGTGGCATACTTAGCCACATATCTACTTAGGCACGCTTGGCCTAAAGTGACACATCTAGCTACTTGATAGATACCTACATATCTTATATAGGCGCACTTGGCCCACCACGTACGACGTAGGTACGTCTCGACTAGGTAATAATACACTAGCTTCGATAAATAAATAAACATAATAAATCGATAACAGCACTAATAAAATCGCAAGTATATTATAGTACATAAAATATTAAGTCTTTTAATAATACAGTGTTGGCTGGAACAGATCCCCTTTTCGGATAAGTCTGCTTTAGTACAAATTTATATTTTGTTGTTCTTGTACTGTAATAAGAGTTTACCACCAAACAAACAAGTCTGACATACCTTCCGAGTATAATTTAAAAAAATAATAATAAGTAATAGTAATGATTATTTACTATCTTTTTTTTTATATTGCAGTGTGGTATTGGAATTAAACTTTCCGACCAGAATAACATTCTAAAAGAGTTTCTTCAATGATATTCTCGTAGTCCACAAATGACGGTTTATTAAACCAACGGGTTATACCTTTCCTTTTTAACCAATGCAAAATAATTTCGAAGAACAGTGATGTTTGTTAATTATTTTTTTGACATCGTTTTATCAAAAAAGTTTTAACCTATCCTAAGAAATAGCTAGTTGTAAAGAAATATAATTTATCTTTGGTGTACACGTTGACGAGCAAATATCACTTCACTTCCCACTTCCAATCTGTCGTGAGGCAAATCATTGTTTTCTCCGATACAGGTATTTACAATAGTTTCAAGAATATTAAGTGACTGTCTTTCCGCTTCTAAGGTATATTTTAAGCCCATTAATTTTATTAGGTATCTTACTATTCTTATTTATACCACAGATTACTAAATAGTTACTTTTTATACTTCATTTTATTATCTTTCGACTGGTCCTGTCACAAGATGAAACTTATAAAAAATGAAACTAAAACGCGATAATTGTATAACAGGATTATTGCACATTACTTAATTCCAACTTCCAGCTATAAATAAAATAGGAACTACCCGCCTTTGACGAAGTCCTGGGTTTTGGCATACATAGCCTTACACATGGGCACACTTGGCCCGTCCCAGTGACATACATAGTCACTGTGACATCAACTAGGCTGTATCTATGGGCTGCATAGTTACTTAATCAATATGAGGACTCACCTGGTCCGATATGTATGACTAACCTAGTCAATATGAGAACTCACTTGGTCCAATATGTATGACACACCTGGCCACTAAACTCGTCTATGCCATACCTATTTATAAATGCCTAAAAGACACTGCCTGGTAAGCAGCAACACATTTGACCATAAACTAAATTTTATAATAACCAATTTCACAATGTCTTAATTATTTGTCATACCCTCAGTTTCAAATTTAAAAACAATGTTTTTTTCAAATTAGCAGCAATGCAAGATGCTATTGAAGAACAGTGGCCCTTACAATAACATTTACATCGTTTTCCGGACTAAATTTGTCAAAGAGTAGCCTTGCGCAAAGATATTCCGGCTATCAATTTTAAATAAGTAGGTTATTAGCCGCCATTCGAAGTTTGTGCAAGATACTATTGAAGAACAATGGTCCTTGCAATGATATTTACACAAACCTACCAGAACAACGTAGTCAATAGAGTAGCCATGATCAACGCTGATCCGATTATGACGAAAAATTACCTCTTTCTGTTTGAATTCGAACAACTAAAATACAATTATTGCAATTATCATCGCAAGACAATGGTCGTTACGATCAAAATTGCAAAAATTTACCGGAAACACGTTACCAAAGAGTAGCCTTGGCCAACGCTATCCGATATACGTAGTTATTCAAAACGTAACACTAAAGATTTTTATTACGGACGGAAGGTATGACAAAATAACTACTTAATAAAGCACGTGCACTAATATCTTTTGTGCAGTTTAAAAAGTTACATACCTTTATGGGCTGAGGATAGTGTCCCGCTTCTGAGTTTTTACGAACAAAAACTCAGTAGACTTTTACTTGTATAAATCTGTATTCATTTACAATATCCAAGCACAAATATTAAAACTTTCGTCGACTGATCTCATCGTAGACTGAATGCCAACCGCTCAGTCCGTGAGCAGCAAACCTTGAGAGAGGTAGGGGTGGGGAAGATCCCACTCCTACACCCAGAGCTGAGCTGATCACCAGCGCGTGACGGCCGACAATAATGAGCAGTGTTGCCAATATAAAATTTGATTTTTCAACTTAAACAATAAATCACGACACGAATAAGGTTTTCCGAAGTTTAAGTAGGAGGGCAATTTAGTGATCAAGAGTTCATAATTTCTTTCTGATGCTGTCGTCATCCTTAGGGATACCATTATTATCGCAACATAACGGGCACTTCTCTGTAAAAATGTATAGACATTATTTGAGTTTGCGTGGTATAGACGGTGAAAAAACGGGTTTTTTTTTAAATCATGCAGTTATTTATTAAACTAATAACAGTTATTTATAAAACTATGTAACAATAACCTAAACCCTCTCCCTACTGTAACCATGTGTAGCTTATCGGGAACCCCCTGTCCCTGGTCACGTTGTATGGGTACGTTCCCTAATACATAATATTAATGTATTTCTACTTCCTAGATTCTTAACCAAATAGGTAAATTGTGCATAAATTACCGCATTCTCGAGTGATTCTCCTGGTTTTTATCCAGCTGCGTGGAAAGGAGTGTTATTACGCGGTGTTTAGGGACACGCGAACAACGCTTGGGGCAATAGCTAGTAATTACGTATGGAACATCTGCCTTGTATTTAGTAGGATATTGTATAGGAAAAGGACGCGGAATCGTAGTGGGCTGGCTTGAGCACGGTTCCGGGTTCGATTCCCGGCTAAGGGAGTGATTTAAAAAAATATTTGAATGGAGTCCCATTCATGGAAAGATTTTATTTAACTTGCAATTTTTGTATGTAATGTATGTACTCGTATGTTAGTTTGTTTCTAGTTCAAATCTTTCAAACGATTTTAGAGCGACTACTTTCAGAAATCCGATTGACCTGTTATTTTTATTTTTTTTATTCACAATTGGTAAACCCTTGACAACATCTCACCTGGTGGTAAGTGACGATGATGCCGAAGATGGAAGCGGGCTTACCAAGACTCCCCAACGCAATGGGGAACTGGCTATCTTATCTTCATGCCGGAACACACCAATGATATCAACATTGATATTTGTCGGCAAGACTTAGATAAGAATAGATCCTTATGGTACATTGTAGTTCATCATTGTGCCTTTGCCTTGGAAATGAACAGCGGAGGCTTAGTAATAGGGCTCACGGAATTATAAAAAAACATCATCATAATCACATCAGCTCATATAATTATGAGGTGTAACAAAATTAGCTGAAACTATTTTAAGAACTTTCCCCATGGAACCCATAGTCAAATCGCAAAAAAAATTGGCTCTCCCATACTAACTCGATCATCTGATCAGCCAACTTAGTATGGGAAGTTAATTATTTTTTTGAGATTTGACTATGGGTTTTAAAATAAAATAAAGTTAAAATAGTTTCAGCTAATTTTTTTAGACCTTATATACGTCTCCTCTCCACCTACCCTGAATTAGGGTGTAAAAAACATACATGTAAATTAATTAAAAAATATATTATTTATCACCTTACCTAACTGCATCGGTTACCCTCAATTATAATAATTTAAGTGACATGACAACTCAACAAGAGCGATTTGATAGCCTTTTTTAACCCAATGCGTCTGCGCCTCTCAGCACGATCTCTTTAGTTTTGCAATCTCCTTTGTAAACGTCATCTATTGTAACTTTTTATACACGTGCTCGTGCTATACCGCTGCAAGAGAACATCTGCTTTTACTAATAATATGAGACAACTGTGTCCTGCGTAGAGTTTAGGATTGAGGGCAATGTTTTATCAGCTGTTTTGCAAATGAAAATTGTATTTTAGAATTTAATGCTCAAGTATTAAGGTTGTATTTGATTATATAGTTAGTTGTGTTTTTTTTTTGTTAGTTTGTTTGGGGTTGTAGGCATGTGCTTAAAGGTCGCACATTTAATTTTAAAGTGGACAGATGTTGATTATAGTATGTAAGTAAGGTTTTTTTTGATAGCAAAGGGATGAAATTGGACACTGTGTTTAGGTAGCCAGCATATTACACGTTTTAACTATCTACCAACTTATGTAGAGGGACCTTTCAATGTTAATTATGAAATTTAATAATCAACCGACTTCCAAAAAGGAGGAGGTTTTCAAATCGTCTGTATGTTTTTTTTATGTGTATTACCTCAGAACTTTTGACTGGGTGAACTGATTTTGATGATTCTTTTTTTATTTGAAATCTATTGCTCTCCGTGTGGTCCCATATAAATTTTATCAAATCGCTGTAGTACTTTATTATAAACTTAACAAAAACCAAAAATAATAATGAAAAAATGTAAAGTTGTTGCGATGGAAGTCGGTTTTTTAACGTGTTCAGCGTTTTTAATTACTTTATTATTATAATTTAATTTCACTATGATGGTTAAATTTTTTGGAGTTAACTTTAATAAAGTTTCACTTTACTGACTGTATTCCTGAAATTATATGATCAGGAACGCAGCCACAGAATGCCAAACAATAGATTATTCAATGTAGGAACTTGCTTCTCGTTGATATCGCCGCCAGGCAAAGTGGTATCCCAGAGAACCGACCGTTGGTGCAACCGTGATTGGCTGGAAGTTGAACCTCCGAGAAAATTCCGATTTCGTGTTTTATTTGGTGTAGGCGCCATCTGTTGAGGTACTGAAGAAACTCCGTTTAGGTTGATCAATGAGTCGGACTTTCTTCTGGACCGGACGAACCTCAGCTCTGGTTACCTGACAACGTTCTGTTATTCTGTATGCTACTATGTCACTGACATTATACAGAGTGTAACAAAATTGGTGTAGGTCCCGTTAACTGGGGCTTCTACTCATCATACTGAACAACTTTTGTTCTATGACTTTGCTGAAATCACAAATAAAAATTCAACTCTTATTACAAATAGATCAGCTGATCCACCAATTTTGTGCATTTTTGTATGGAGGGTCCATTTTTTTAATAATCGACTATGGGTTTCGGGGAACAGTTGTTCAGTATGATGAGTAGACACCTATTTTGTTACACCCTGTATCATTATATCAGCTCATACACGTCCCCACCGAGGGGATAGAGCCTACCCTAAATCAGAGCGATCGGGCCTTAGTCGACCACACGGGTCCAGTGCGGGTTGGTCGACACCCTGTATGTTAGTACGCTATGCTGACCGCTCAATATCCGGCATCGCTTAGGCGGTTTAAGCACGGATTAATTACATCGTCGTGTGGATTTTTTTTCCTTTGTTTGTTTCTTCTACTTTCACGCCTAATCATCTGAACGGATTCAGATAACATTTAATAGGGAGATAGATCAAGCACTAGATTAACAAATAAGCTATTTTTTACTGTCGCTCGCATGCCGCTTTTACGACCTGCGCACCGTACGCCCTCGATTAAAGTTATAAAAATTATATCTACGCGGGCAAAGCCGCTGGTAAAAGCTAGTACAAAATAAAGGAATGCGTGGGTTCGATCCCGATCCCAATGCGACCATAAAGTTGTTCTTGTGGCTTTTGTTTTTTTTTTTATCAAGAAGAAGGCTAAAGGCTTAGGCCACTCCGCCATTTATAAGTTACAATAACTAACTGCAATAAAAATCATACATTTCTTGGCTACCTTACTTTTTTCACATCAAGGTTCCTTAAACGTAAACCCTTCTTGTCCCTTCTAAACCACGCATACCAGGACTACATGATTGCAAGGTTATGCCGACGATTTAGCTAACAGTTAGGAGGCAAATTATCTAACTCGCCAGTAGTACCGTAATGCAGTAACAAGCAGTTGCGTCTTTTTTCGCTGCACCCGTAATTCTAGCACCCATTTATTTACTTAACCGCGGTTCACTGACCTCGTTGTACAACTTTTATTTTGCGTTTAAAACACGGTGAAACCCACTCTGTTTACTTTACAGAAGCTTCCGATGAAGTTGTATCTGTTACTTTGTCAAAAATAAAAGCAAAGTTTTCTTTTGCGTTTCAAAATTTAGAGCTTTTTTCAAGTGACCCGTATTTCTTTGGAGTTAAAAATAAAATTTGATCGTAAATTTCTTTTGGAGAAGAAAAATAAAGTTGTTACTATTTTCAAACGTTGTTGCCCAATCGCCTAAACGTGTCTATTGACTAGTCAATGGGAGTCTTTCATTGCTGATTTACAAAAACAAGATCGATTTGACACTTGGAAATTGTGTAAACGAAGGCTACCGTAAGTATGCTGGAAGTTGTGAAGGTATTTTTAAGGTTCCGTACCAAAGGGAAGACGGGACCCTATTGCGCAGGGTGCGGCAGCGCCAACATCATCCTGAAAATGATTGCGGACAGGCCGAACTGTCCTTTCATTTCCTCCTGTAACTCGTTACATGTACTAATCCCCTAGGTTAAGCTCTACTAATTATGTATGAGACCATGTTACTTGAAATATTAAAAAAAAAATTACTAAGACTTCGCTGTCCGTTCGTCTGTCTGTCTGTCTGTCTGTCCGTCTGTCACCAGGCTGTATTTCATGAACCGTGATAGCTAGACAGTTAAAATTTACAAAGTTGTCCAAACCACTCATCGATTAGAATATTGAAGCAGTAGTAGCTCAGTGCAACTTGCGTGGTTATCCCTATAAAGTTGTCCAAACCACTCATCGATTAGAATATTGAAGCAGTAGTAGCTCAGTGCAACTTGCGTGGTTATCCCTACAAAGTTGTCCAAACCACTCATCGATTAGTATATTGAAGCAGTAGTAGCTCAGTGAAACTTGCGTGGTTATCCCTACAAAGTTGTCCAAACCACTCATCGATTAGTATCTTGAAGCAGTAGTAGCTCAGTGCAACTTGCGTGGTTATCCCTACAAAGTTGTCCAAACCACTCATCGATTAGTATCTTGAAGCAGTAGTAGCTCAGTGCAACTTGCGTGGTTATCCCTACAAAGTTGTCCAAACCACTCATCGATTAGTATCTTGAAGCAGTAGTAGCTCAGTGCAACTTGCGTGGTTATCCCTACAAAGTTGTCCAAACCACTCATCGATTAGTATATTGAAGCAGTAGTAGCTCAGTGAAACTTGCGTGGTTATCCCTACAAAGTTGTCCAAACCACTCATCGATTAGTATCTTGAAGCAGTAGTAGCTCAGTGCAACTTGCGTGGTTATCCCTTAAAAGTTGTCCAAACCACTCATCGATTAGTATCTTGAAGCAGTAGTAGCTCAGTGAAACTTGCGTGGTTATCCCTACAAAGTTGTCCAAACCACTCATCGATTAGTATCTTGAAGCAGTAGTAGCTCAGTGCAACTTGCGTGGTTATCCCTACAAAGTTGTCCAAACCACTCATCGATTAGAATATTGAAGCAGTAGTAGCTCAGTGCAACTTGCGTGGTTATCCCTAAAAAGTTGTCCAAACCACTCATCGATTAGTATATTGAAGCAGTAGTAGCTCAGTGCAACTTGCGTGGTTATCACTACAAAATTGTCCAAACCACTCATCAATTAATATATTGAAGCAGTAGTACTCAGTGCAACTTGCGTGGTTATCCCTACAAAGTCGTCCAAACCACTCATCGATTAGTTAGAACATTGAAGCAGTAGTAGCTCAGTGCAACTTGCGTGGTTATCCCTACAAAGTTGTCCAAACCACTCATCGATTAGTTAGAATATTGAAGCAGTAGTAGCTCAGTGCAACTTGCGTGGTTATCCCTACAAAGTCGTCCAAACCACTCTTCGATTAGTTAGAACATTGAAGCAGTAGTAGCTCAGTGCAACTTGCGTGGTTATCCCTACAAAGTTGTCCAAACCACTCATAGATTAGAATATTGAAGCAGTAGTAGCTCAGTGCAACTTGCGTGGTTATCCCTTAAAAGTTGTCCAAACCACTCATCGATTAGTATCTTGAAGCAGTAGTAGCTCAGTGCAACTTGCGTGGTTATCCCTACAAAGTTGTCCAAACCACTCATCGATTAGAATATTGAAGCAGTAGTAGCTCAGTGCAACTTGCGTGGTTATCCCTAAAAAGTTGTCCAAACCACTCATCGATTAGTATATTGAAGCAGTAGTAGCTCAGTGCAACTTGCGTGGTTATCACTACAAAATTGTCCAAACCACTCATCAATTAATATATTGAAGCAGTAGTACTCAGTGCAACTTGCGTGGTTATCCCTACAAAGTCGTCCAAACCACTCATCGATTAGTTAGAACATTGAAGCAGTAGTAGCTCAGTGCAACTTGCGTGGTTATCCCTACAAAGTTGTCCAAACCACTCATCGATTAGTTAGAATATTGAAGCAGTAGTAGCTCAGTGCAACTTGCGTGGTTATCCCTACAAAGTCGTCCAAACCACTCATCGATTAGTTAGAACATTGAAGCAGTAGTAGCTCAGTGCAACTTGCGTGGTTATCCCTACAAAGTCGTCCAAACCACTCATCGATTAGTTAGAATATTGAAGCAGTAGTAGCTCAGTGCAACTTGCGTGGTTATCCCTACAAAGTCGTCCAAACCACTCATCGATTAGTTAGAACATTGAAGCAGTAGTAGCTCAGTGCAACTTGCGTGGTTATCCCTACAAAGTTGTCCAAACCACTCATCGAGTAGTATATTGAAGCAGTAGTAGCTCAGTGCAACTTGCGTGGTTATCCCTACAAAGTTGTCCAAACCACTCATCGATTAGTATATTAAAGCGGTCGTAGCTTAACAACTGATGGGTCGATCACGCAGGTTAACTGACCTGAATCACGGTCATTACCTGGATGTGTTTGACTGTTAGTGGCATTTTTCTCGACCGTTTCCGTGCTTCGCAAGGCACGTCAAGAGGAACGTGCAGCTGCAACTCTTCATACAAACGGCATTAGCGATTTTCATCTCTTAGTTGTTAGCCGATTTTGATCAATTAAACTGTTGATAGGTTGTCAGGCAGAGAAAAAGCTAGGTCTATAGGTTTTTGTTTTTTTCCATTAAATTAATAACTACGGTGGCATCGGTGGCGCAACTGCAAGGGCCGCTACCTCCTATCCGGGAGGTCGTGGTTCGAGTCCTGCCACGTACCAATGTGTTTTCGAATTGCGATCTCATAATATGTACGTTTATCCGACGCGCTCTTACGGTGAAGGAAAACATCATGAGGAAACCTGCATACATCTGCGAAGAAACTCGAAGGTTGTGTGTGAAGTTGACCTACCCGCACTGGCCCTGCATGGTCAACTAAGGCCCGATCGCCCTAATTCAGGGTAGGCTCGATCCTCTCGGTGGGGACGTATATATGAGCTGATGTGATCAATAACTTAAATTTTATTGTCGTTCTCGTGTTTTTGTTTACGTATATTTGTTTATTTTTAGTCAATTTATAAACCTAGCTTTTGTTCTGACTGACAACCTATCAAAAATGGGTCAAAATCTTTTAAGAGTCGAAAATCGCTTAAGTCTAATTTTAGCCGTGGCTTCACAGTCCTCTTAAGTCGTTGGTTCCGATTGCAATCACTAGATAGCACTCGTTAAGCCGTGTCAGATGTCTTATAGGCGGCTTGAACAACTTCTGACAGTGGGACTCGCCACTGGGCTAGTGGCAAACCTCCACCAACCCAGAGTTGACCCCCTTGTGTGGAGTATGGCTTAACCTTCCCCAGTTTGGAAGAGACTTGTGCCCCAGCAGTGGGACGTTTATAAAGATGACTAACCCTTTGGTCCCTGCCTGGCCGAGGATCGTGAGTTTGTCATTCAATGATTTTTATGTATAATTTTTCGTGTCATATTGTTTTTATGTTCTTATGACATAATCTGGTTTATATCAAGGATTGAATTTTGACGTTATTAACTAGTTATTGTTTATTTCTTGATTCTTCACAAATGACATTGTTATTATTATTTTATGACTATCAGAAAGTGTGTACCGGTCGTCGTGGAAATTCTTGGGGTAGGCATTTGTCCATCAGTGGACGATTTTTGGCTGACATGACGATGATGGTGATGATAAGTGTGATAAGGACAAAGTTTTTTGGTAGTTTACGCTTGCAGCTCGCGCACCGCGCACCTTGTATTATCAATAAAATTGTGTGTATCGGTTTACAATTTTATAATATCGGGCAATGATGCGATGTCAACAAACTTTAACACCACAAAAGTTCACAAAACCTGTCTTTGCGCAGCTTCTTCTCATACATCGATCCGGTTGTCATAGCTAATATCAAAGACCTTATGATGTTTAATTGGACGAGGCCTTCCGAATTTAAATCCTCGTCATTCTGGCAATAATCTAACTAATTTAATGAATAATTTTCAAAAAAATTAAAAACTTTTAGGTTCAAGCGTTTAATATTGCATTGTCGCGCGATATACATATGCATGCAAAATTTCAGCTTAATCGGAAACCGAGAAGTGGGTCAAATTTAACTTGCAAGATTTCACCCGAACAAACATACATATACTTTGCAATCCCATCACAATAATAAGGGGATTAAGACAAATCTTATACTCGCCCTTCAAACTATATCCAGGCGGATATAACCCCCTCTGTGTCGTAACGGTTAGTCCATTCGCTTCACACCAGAAGGTCGATTACATAATTCGATTCCCGGCGGGGTTTAACTTAGTAAGACTCTGTTTGGTTTGTGGAAGGGCAGTTTCTAAGCCCGCCTGGCTAGCTACCACCATCTTATCTAAGTCTTGCGCCAAACCAAAGTATATATTAGTACTTACATACAGTATGGACACTCCCTGCCGTTCTCTAGATTGCGACCTCACCCCCTCGTCACCCAGATTGATGCAGATTGGTAACCGTTTGGTTGTCGAACGTATGGGATTTCGCCGCCATTTTGTTCCGTCATTCCTTTTTTGAAATGTCATTTCTGGCCCTTTATATGAAGTGGCGAGGGTGTGGCCAAACATCAATGCTAACAACATTGATGTGTTCCGGCTTAAATATATATAAGATAGCCACAGTTCCCTATTGCGTTGGGGAATCTTGGTAAGCCAGCTTCAGCATCATCGTCACTTACCATCAGGTGAATGAAAAGATGCCAAGGGGTCAAAAAAAATTAAGGTGATGTCCAACGTCGGCTCCAAGAAATGGTGCCATTCTCGTTCAGAAAATCCCCGTCCATAGACATTAAGTCTTTGGCTTATAGAAACTGAATAATCACATCATGTGAGAGAATATTAACAGTTTCCGCAGCGTTGTCTACGAACAGTTATTAGAAGGACTTAGCTTTTACCAGTACCGTAAGTTAGAGTGGTCTTGACATAAATCTAGTTTACCTGCGAAATATTGTAATACAGTCTCATTTTAACTACTTACGTACCGAAAATTTGATGGTTAATTGTACAACAAGAACATAAAGGAAGCTAGGTTACCCGAGACGTTCATATGGCTAAGGATAGTCACGTCGAGAGTAAAATGGGTTTGATCCTCGAGTTTTTACAATCTGGTTTTTACTTCGATTGCAAGGAAATAATCAATATTCAAAAAAAATAAAAAATAAAATGTTTATTTCTGTACCAAAATATTTGTGTCATATAACAATGTTGGGAACACCAAGAAGATATAAAATACCTGTATTATAGGTGAACCCGCTCTTCCATGTCAAGTTAATTTAATATATTGGAACAAATAAACAAATAACTATCTACAAACTATAGCGATGACAAAGAGAGGTTACTAAAGAAAACTTATAGGTACTAATTGTATTGAAATTTGAAATACTAATAGTAATGTGATTTTTATGAAAAACAAAGGTAAAAGAAATAAGACTGTTCATACATTAAATCTGCCATGCTCTCTCTCGCTGTCTTTGTGTGTGTGTGTGTATGTGTGTGTGTATGTTGGTGTGTGTGTGTGTATGTTGGTGTGTGGGTGTGTGTGCAACCGCAATACAACCAATTTGGCTAGTTTTGACGAATGATTAGTTTCCCGCCACACAATTTTTCTTAACCTTTAGGGTTCCGTACCCAAAGCACACCCTGGACAGGACACTTCATAAAACGAGCCAGAAGTGACATTTCATTTCAAAAAAGGAATGTAGGAACAAACAAAATGGCGGCGAAATCCTATAGGTTCCACAACCAAACTGTAACCAATCTGTATCAATCTGGGTGACGAGGGGGTGAGGTCACAATCTAGAGAGCGGCAGGGAGTGTCCATACTTTATGTTAGTACTAATATATATATATATTGCCCAAAGGGCAAAAACGGGGCCCTATTACTAAGACTAAATAATTAAATAAGCTAAGGCACAATGCTCGATGGTCTCAGTAGAGCCTCTCAACAAGTAGGTCTTAGAATGAACTTAAACAAGATGAAAATCATGTCAAACGTCCGTGTCATACCTACTCCTCTGAAAGTTGGAGGCTCTACCAATTCGTACCAATGTGTTTTCGAATTTCGATCTCCTATGTACGTCTCGACGATCTTACGGTAAAGGAAAACATCGTGAGGAAACCTGCACACGCCTGCGAAATACTCGAAGGTGTGTGAGAAGTCGACAAAGCCGCACTGACGGTTGAAAAGGCCCGATCGCCCTAATTCATGGTAGGCTCGAGCCCCCGATGGAGACGTATAAGAGCTGATATGATAAATTAATTTGATTTTTATTTTTTTTATTTTATTTTAGTTATTAAACGCTAAGCAGGTTAAAAAACCGACTTCCATCGCATCAACTTAGTACAGTTCTGAATTGTTGTTTTTGGTATTTGTTAAGTTCCTAAAAAAGTACTACACCGATTTTGATTAAATTTCTATTGGACCAACCTGGAAGTTAATACCCATCGAATAAAAAAAATGATGAAAATCGGTTTACATACATACAGAAAAACTTCAACGTCCAGTGGACAAACGAATCGAAACAGACAAGTGGAAAAAATAATCACAATAAAACATTTTTAATTATTTTTTTTAAAATGTTCAAAACGAATGTTTTCGTGAATTTTTGAACAAAATATGTAAAAAAAAATTAAAAAAAAATTTAAGTGAAAACTTCTTTAGCGGCGTTGTGCACTTTTTTGTAATGGGTAAAAAATGTTAAACTCGCGTCAGGACACGTGACGTGATCAAAAATTCGTAAGACGGATGGAGTAGTGAAAACTTCTTTAGCGGCGTTGTGCACTTGTTTTGTAATGGGTAAAAAATGTTAAACTCGCGTCAGGACACGTGACCTGATCGAAAATTCGTAAGACGGATGGAGTTGATTTTTTACCCGACTGCGCCAGAAGGAGGGTTATGTTTTTCGAGAGTATGTATGTATGTATGTATGTTTGTATGTATAATTGTTTGGCACGCTCTGCAGCCTGAACGGCTGGATGGATTTTAGCTTTAGACGTGTCGTTAGATTTGTATTTACTGTGAGAGTGACACTGGGTATATCAAAATAAAAAAAACAAAATGGCGGATTTTTGGCGCAAAATTCAAATGTTTGACACGCTCTGCAGCCTGAACGGCTCGATTAATTATAGCTTGAGGGTTGTCGTTACATACGTTTTTACTGAGAGAATGACACTGGGTATATTAAAATAAATAAAAACAAAATGGCGGATTTTTGGCGCCAAATTCAAATGAACTCATTCAATAATAAAACTAAAAAAATGAATAAAATAAAAAACGGTAATTTAAAAAACTAAAAAACCCGCCTGCGTTTCTTTGTAATTTGGAAATGAAAAACCCTAAAACAAGAAAGTCGTCATACCCGATTGCACTTAACTTAAGAAAAATTGTAGCAGTCGGGACCCATTCTAGAAATGGAGGCATAGTGAATTGAGAGCACATACCTATATTACATTGCAGATTACTCCAATATACTGACTAGACGGCTGACTTTCTAGAATGGGTCCCGACTGCTCAATTTTTCTTAAGTTAAGTGCAATCGAGTATGACGACTTTCTTGTTTTAGGGTTTTTCATTTCCAAATTACAAAGAAACGCAGGCGGGTTTTTTAGTTTTTTAAATTACCGTTTTTTTTGTTGATTTTTCTGAGATATAAACTTTTTAATGTAATATAAATGCACAACGTTAATATTCAAGTTTTCACTTCTGCCGGCACTCCCGGAGTGCAATCCGTCGTTTTTTTTTAAAAAAAATCAATAAAATCTTATCCCTACGTCACTGCCGTCTCTCACCACGCGATAATCCTAATACCCCCGTCTATATAGAAGTTTCACTTCAAAAAACATACAGTCGAATAGAGAACCTGCTCCTTTTTGAAGTCGGTTAAAAACAAGATGATTGGTTACTTCGGTTTGTGCTGTAAGAGCATTGTTCCTTCAAAAACTTTTCTTTTGTACCGTCGTACACGCACGAAATTCGGCCACCTACCATTATTGCGATCAGTTACGAAATAGCTTAGCAATTTGCGGAGTGGCATAACTAAAGAGTTTTCGAGTGAACATAATGGTGTGGACTTGCCCCCTGTGAAGTGTAGTCAGGGTTGTCAGATGGTAGGGATTCTTCTGGATTCTTCCAACATTTTCTCAAGATACCTGCTGACATGCAGTCTTCAATTAAATACCAGTAACTCAACGTGACTAAAAAACCGGCCAAGTGCGAGTCGGAACCGCACAAAAAGGGTTGCGTACCATCATACTAGTTGGCGCTAGTTTCTTCACAAACATACATACATGAACTCATCGCAACAAATGCAGGATTTTAGTTCACACTATCTGAGCTATTTTGTAAATTATAATTTGTATACTCATTAGTTCATTACTCATTTTGCGTGTTGTGCTCATTCTGCGTGTTGCACATTTTGAGTGTGGTGCTCATTTTGCGTTTTCTACATTTTGAGTGTGGTGCTCATTTTGCGTTTTCTATATTATGCTCCGAAAGGAATAATACATCTCGATAATGAAAATGACCTCTGTCACACCCTGGACACTTCATACAACGGGCCAGAAATAACATTTCAAAAAACGAATGACGGATCAAACAAAATACGTTCGACAACCAAACTGCAACCAATCTGTATCAATCTAGGTGACGAGGGGGTGAGGTCGCAATCTAGAGAGCGGCAGGGTGTGTCCATACTGTATTTTAGTACTAATATATATACTTTGCTTTTGTCCTGGCTTGATGCCCAACGCAGAATGAATCTCAACTGGTCTAGAGAACGTTCATTAAAAATTTAATTTAAATTTAGTATATTATCAAAATTAACTTTTTAAAACGACACGTGATTAGAAAAATTGCAAAGGAGGCGTAAATGAATAAATTTAGAGACATAAGATCTCTACAGAGCATGCTGCCCGCGCGGCACTGGGGAACAACCTGATATTTAATCTTATGGAATCCGCTTTACACTTGCATTTCGCGTGAGTATCTTAACGCGACCTACGTCCTTTATTCTTCGGGCGTAAATGCACATTTTCGTTAATTGCAAGCCTAATAAACATTTTGGGAATATTTCGTCTTAGTCGTTTTATCAATACCTTTATTCTCTTACTGTAGGTATTTATTTCATGCGCCTAATTTATGTAATTAACGCGAAAAATCCAATAATATCTCAAAATTACATAAAAATAAAAAGTATCTAGCGAAAACCAATCAATCCCGTTTTTTAGCCATTTTCTCTCTATCTCTCTCTCTCTCTTATCGTGTGGCACAATTAAACGAGTTATCCAAGGGATAGACGGCGGTTGCCTAGTGTTACACTTAGTATCACCTGCGGTCACGTGTAGGGCATTTAGATTTACACCTATACGGACGTGTGCAACGCGATCTTCATACACATCTGGAATCAGATGTGCAAGTTTCCTCACGATGTTTTTCTTCACCGTTAAAGCAATCGGTAAGTATATGTACGCAAGTTTAGAAAAACTAATTGGTACATTGGCCGTCCGGATTTGAACGCGGGACCTCTTGGTCGGAGGATCGAGTCTTTACTGGTTGAGCCACCGATGCTTCTTAGCCATACGAAAGAAGAAAGTTCAAAGAATCAGCTGTGTAATTTTCACGTTCAGCGAGCTTGCGGCCGACACAACAAATTCTAGCAATAATGCAGTAATTTTTGTAGCCATAAGATGGGTCAAATGACAATATTCTATTTAAACTATGAAAAGACTGTGTAAGGCTATCACCATGGAAAAATATATAATATACTTAAAGTAATTAAAAATATTTAAAACTTTAAAATATTACCACTTTTGATGTAAAAAAATATACTGTAGACTCTGTTTTTGGTATTAATTGCAAAATTTCTCGAAAACAAATAGTTTACGTTGAATGAACCCAACACACAAAAATCGGTGACTTTAAGACCTTTCATTTAATTTAAACACATTTTTTTAAATTTATTTGAAAATGATGAAAAGTAATAAAAACATGTAAAAATCGAGAATTGGGCGTTTGGTTTCAACGTAACAGCCGCGTTGAAGCCCGCATTGATTTGAACTTACGTCACAGTACTAATATATATACTTTGCTTACGTTCGATATTATTGAAACACGTATCAAACTGCCACAACGTAAATGACTAGGAATACATACATATTCCCATGAGTAACGTGCTGGGTGGCAATTTATTAACAAATTTAGTCTCAATATCCTGACAGTTTTGCAATTGATTCAGATAAATAATTTAGAGTTACGATCTGGCAACCCTGAGAGAGTAGGGTAGTGTGCGCGCGCGTACGCACCGTAACTTTCTTCACTCTCGGCGCATTGTCGGAGTGGCGTAATGTCGTGGAAACTGTGACATCAGATGCTTTGCTTGGCAGCTGATTGTTGCAGCTGATGTGCAGCTATATGGGACAGATTTTTTGCTACATGCCCACATAGAATTACATTTTGTTTTAGTAGAATCTTTTTTATAGATGGCACGAAAAATTTTAAAGGCCTTAGAAAAGAAGTTAAATTATTTAAAGGGTGGAATAGAGATCTTATTACTTTAAGTGAGTAATACTTGTATATACATATAAATAAAACATTGGTTGTCGGAAACGGCTCTAACGATTTGGCAAAAAAATGCTCTATGGGAGTATAGGGGCGAAAAATAGTTCTCAGATAGTCTCATCTCTGGGAATATGCGTTTTATCGAGCCCTCAAAAAAGCACTGTGTTGTGAGAAGCTTTTACACAAAATATTTAAAAATCCACAGAAAAAAAATCGTGTGGGAACATTGTGGGAATCTGTGGGTGCACGCACACTGCCGTTGGTTTACCCTGAAACGTCCAGTTTTGACAACCCTGACTTTTTATTTTTATTTTATTTGGCTTCGGCCTCGCAGGGAGCGCTCCGGCAAAGTATATATGTATATTAGTACTAACATACACTATGGCCGGTGGGGCAGTAAAGTTCTCGAGTGGCAACAGCGCACCGGAAAACGTAGCGTAGGCAGGCCTCGTCATGGAACTCCTTGGGGGAGGCCTTTGTCCAGCAGTGGCTGATATGCTGATGACGATGATACAGTATGGACACTCCCTGCCGCTCTCTAGATTGCGACCTCATCCCCTCGTCACCCAGATTGATACAGATTGGTTACAGTTTGTTTCTCGAACGTATGGGATTTCGCCGTGATTTTGTTTCTTCCGTCATTTGTTTTCACAATTGTCATTTCACGACCATTTGTGTGCAGTGTCCGGGGGTACTAATATGTATATATACTTTGGTCCGGGGTGTGGCTCCGGCATAGTATATATATTATGGCTCCGGGCTTCGCCCTACCCAGAGCTCAGCCTGCGCCCTCGTGATTTGTTACTTGGCTGCTAGGGAGGAAACAGATTCTTTCGCCACTTCCATTACAGTCTTCGTCACTTCCATCATGGTTCAGGTCATTGACTTGGTACCCCGTATGTCATTTTAAGCGTTAGAGCGTCGGTGGCGTAACGGTTACGGCCGCTACCTCCTGTCCGGGAGGTCGTGGTTCGAATCCCCTGCCACGTACCAATGTGTTTTCGAATTTAGATTTAATATTTAAGTTAATCCGACGCTCTTACGTTGTAGGGAAACATCGTGAGGAAACCTGCACACGCCTGCGAAGAAATTCGAAGGTTGTGTGTGAAGTCGACCAACCCGCACTGGGCCCGAGTGGTCGACTAAGGCCCGATCGCCCTAATTCAGGGTAGGCTCGAGCCCCTCGGTGGGGACGTATATGAGCTGATAAGATGTGATTTTGAAGACGTTTCACGTCAAAAGTTTTTTTTGTTAGGATTCCAACCTCCTACCTCGTAAATTATAAACGTCAAACTTGACCATCAAACTAACAAAGAACAACATGTAAACAGAATTCTAAACAGCCGCGTAACATGCGAAGGTCGACTGGAGTACTCTAAGATTGAGGTTCGTACGCGAAAGGCGTACACGCATGTTCGGATGTCCAACACAGATGGCTATAATATGCATAATATGCCATGCGACTATAGTATCGACCAATTGTATTTACTATTAGTGAGCAACCGCTGACCGATACTTGGTCTTTTTTTAAATTTTCAACTGCCTTCCAAAAAGGTAGAGGTTCTAAATTCGACTATATTTTGTGTGTGTTTATTACGCGATATTTTCGCAGATTGTGAACTGATTTTCATTGTTCTTTTTTATTCGATGGGGTATGCGGTCAGATAGGTCCCCTATAAATTTTACCAAAATCGGTATAGTAGGTATTTTTTTAGAAAATTAACAAAAGATAAAAATAATGATACAAACCTGTAGTAAGTTGTTGCGATGGAAGTCGGTTTATTAACGTCTAAAGACGTTCCAAAGTGTTTCCAATTATGACGAAATTCTGTTTATGTTATGACAGATATACATAATCCATATTCAGCAGCGATTTATTGGGAAATGTTTTTTGAACAGATGGTTTTTCACATTCAGTAATAAATACCCAAACAAAGTCACTCGGAAGCTTTTAGCAACTTTTTATAAGTAATTGATAATTGTGAAATAAATACCGTTGCATTGTCACAGAATAAGATAAGTTTTTGTATGCCATCGTTGCTCAAATAATATGGAATGTGTGAGATAATTATCCCTGAAATTGAATTAGGTAGGTACCAAAATCAAGTCAGTGACAATAACTGGTTGTTCTACTGATTTGCTGACGATTTGCCGTCTTCTTTTGGGATATCTAATATCTAGTGACCTCCCTGTGCATGATAACGTCAAAATTTATCTTCCTCTAAATATAGTTACACATATCTTCGCATAGCGTTTCTAGTGGAATATCGCCATTAAATAGTTCAAGCAGTGATCGATAACTACCTAGGAAGTGTCAGACGGATGGCAGTCATGCTGCGTTAGGCTTGTCAGGACTGTCAGAGACACCTTCGGATACCAGGAGACCAGAGATGAATGGATGTTCTGCGTTACTGAGACTTCTAAGGTCAGGTACCTTAACCAAGGAGTTTTGTTGTCTTTTGTTTCGTTTGATTAATGATATGTTAGCTGGCACAGTGGTGCTTGAACTATATTTTAGGTCGAGGTTTACCTAGGTACAAAAGATAAATCTAGCATTTATTGAGTTTTTCCAATCATCAACAATTTGCATTGATGTCATATAATAATTTGTAATACTAAACACTTTAAAAATCTACTTCAGTCGTACCAAATTAGTAAAATTTAGCAATTTTTTGTCGTTTTTCTTAATTAAACACCGGCCAAGTGCGAGTCAGAACCGCACACATAGGGTTCCGTACCATCATACTAGATGACGCTAGTTTCTTTACGTTTAAAAAAACTGTTTTTTTTTTGTATGGAGGCCCCCTTATTTTTTCACTTTTTATTTTTTTTTGTTTTTGTTGTTATAGCGGCAAGAGAATTACATCATCTGTAAAAATTTCAACTCTCTAGCTATCACGGTTCATGAAATACAGCCTGGTGACAGACGTACAGACAAACAGACGGATAGCGAAGTCTTAGCAATTGTGTCCCGTTTTACCCTTTGGGCACGGAACCATAAAAAGTATTTCGCCGATTTTGATAAAATTTATATGAGATCAAACTGGTAAAAATAAAAATAGGTTCACAATGTATTGACGAATTGAAAACCTCCTCCTTTTTGGAAGTCGGATAAAAATAACATCATTTGTGTATTTTTTTCAAAACTGATGAGTCTGTGTCAAAGATTTGTTCGTATTGAAAATTGGAGTGGAAGTAGCTCTACACTCTACGATGCCACCGCGGTCAATGACGTCACATAATAATGTAGAGGCGAGTTACAATCATCCTCATCATCATCATATCAGCCGAAGGACGTCCACTGCTGGACATAGGCCGCCCCCAAGGATTTCCACGACGACCAGTTCTGCGCTGCCCGCATCCAGCGGCTTTCCGCGATCTTCACCAGGTCATCGGTCCACCGAGAGGGAGGCCTGCCCTACGCTACCAGTTACAATCCATATGATAAATTTTATTTTAAAATATTCCCGACGCTGTGATCTGTGACGTCACGAGTGTTGACATATTAAGTTATATCTTCAAAATGGAAGATGCCGAAGATGGAAGCGGGCTTACCAAGATTCCCCAATGCAATGGGGATCTGACTATCTTATCTTAAAGCCGGAACACATCAATGCTGTTAACACTGATTTTGGCGGCAAGACTTAGATAATACGTGCTAGCTCGCCAGGCGGGCTATGAAAATGCCCCACCACCAACTAAACCGAGTCTTACAAAGTTGACACCGCCGGGAATCGAACCCGCGACCATTACGCCACGCAGGCGGTTAAATTTAAAAACAAAATGGTATTTGCACTAGTGTAAGAGCTTTGTTAGACTAGAAGCGTTCGTTTAATTTTTCGCTATTCAGTTCCTTTTTGCCTCGTTTTAATTTTTTTTCCAAAAAGTTTTTATTAGTCCATTACATCAAAGCGGCGGTGGCTCAACCGGTAACGACTCGGTTCTCGTAACCAGAGGTGCCGGGTTCAAATCTGGACGGTCAATGTACCAATGAGTTTTTCGAAACTTACCTACATACACTCACCGAAGGAAAACATCGTGAGGAAACCTGCACACACCTGCGAAGAAACTCTAAGGTTGTGTGTGAAGTCGACCAACCCGCACTGGGCCCGCGTGGTCGACTAAGGCCCGATCGCCCTAATTCAGGGTAGGCTCGAGCCCCTCGGTGGGGACGTATATGAGCTGATATGATGAGTCCATTACATACCTAGTTGTGTAAGTAATCTTGCATCAATGAGAATCCTAATTTGGCCACGTAGAGTACAGTCGACTTGACAAAGCGTCCGACACATCACATTTATTATCTGACCATTTAAAGCTCGAATTAAGCGAAATCCGATCCAACACCGGCTTTCCAAAACCGTCAACTTTCCTGACCTTACCGTTATCGAACTAGGACGCTCCCGAGCAACGAGTATTGAGCAACTGTTACGTAATAACGTGTTACCTGTTACCTGCTAACGATGAAGATACTAGCTATCCCACGGCTTAGTATTGTTTCCATACACTAATTTTAGGGTTTTTGCGTACATTTGTGCGTTATAGCTCATTGTTTGATTACCGTTATGTTCGTAACCAAGTGGTTTGGTAGTTTTATTGTATTGTGCGCAAGCGCATCGTGTCTTGGTTATGTAAACGTGATGCAAGTCGGATTAGCCTCATTATGTGTGTACTCGCGAAGCTGTCATTTGTAGGGCGGCCTGATTATTGCGCGTAACTCCAGTTTAACTTGCCTTATCTTCGGGTGCGCAGGGTTAGTTGGTTTTAAAGCTACTTACTTAGATAGATAACACTTGTATTTGTCACTGCACATATTATTACATGATTATTCATCATCACATCACATCAGCTCATATACGTCCCCACCGAGAGGCTCCAGCCTACCCGGAATTAGGGCGATCGGGCCTTAGTCGACCACGCGGGCCCAGTGCGGGTTGGTCGACTTCACACACAACCTTCGAGTTTCTTCGCAGGCGTATGCGGGTTTCTTCACGATGTTTTCCTTCACCGTATAAGAGCGTCGGATAAACGTACATACGAAATCAAAATTCGAAAACACATTGGTTCGTGGCAGGAACGAACCACGACCTCTCGGACAGGAGGTAGCGGCCCTTGCTATTACGCCACGGAATCACACCGAACATGATTATTACTCTCGTACATAACATAAAAACAAAACTAAAAAAATTAAACAGAGCAAAAAAATAGTACAAAAACATATGTGTGTTGCAGTAGTACAAAAGGGCCGTGACTCAGTGTGTTGATTTGCTCTTGCGAGCAATACACTGATAATGATAATTCTGCCACAGCCCGAGGACTGTAAAAAAATAAAAACGAGCAAACAAAATCAAAACTAACGTAATGAAAGTACAAATATGTTTAGTATGTATTTTTGTGTGTGTGAACGTGTGTGTTTGTGTGTACGTGTGTGTGTTTGTGTGTGTGTGTATGAAAGGTTGAAAAAAAAAGCATAGAATACAAAAGGTTAGATGTTAGATTCAAACCTTATCTACTTATAGGTACAAAAAATCGTTTCATTGGTCTGTCTCTCAGTCACATTATACCATAGCAAAATTCGCCACCGAATAGCCTATTTTTTGTTTTTCTAAAAAAAATCATTTTTTTTAATAATACTTATCTACTTATCGATCTAAGTACCCGTTTTTTTAGTGTTCCGTACCCAAAGGGTAAAAACGGAACCCTATTACTAAGACCTCACTGTCCCTCCGTCTGTCTGTCTGTCTGTCACCAGACAGTACTTCATGAACCGTGATAGCTAGACAGTTGAAATTTTCACACATGATGTATTTCTGTTGCCGCTATAACAACAAGTACTAAAAATTTGAAAAAGTGAAAGTCTGCATAAGCCCTTGGTATCAGTGTTTTGTCGGGCTTTTTTAAATTATAAATTTATTTATTTCCTACTATTCACAATTTTGTCCAGATTACCTAAAATAACGGTTCAGCTGATAGGGGAGGAACACTTGATTTTAACAAAAATTAAATAAATATATACAAATATTCTGGGACAAATCACACATGGTCATCTGGCCCCAAAGTAGGGTTCCCTGTGTTATGGGTTACCAGAGACTGATATACATACATATATACGTTTAAATACATACATATATAGATATAATTTAACACCCAGACACAGAGCAAACAAATCTGCTCATCACACAAATGCTTGCCCTGGGTGGGGAACCCACGACTCTCGGATCAGTAGTCAAGGGCACTAACCACTGAGCCACAGAGTCAGTCAAAATTAGCACTTAAAGCTTAATATTTCTAAACGGATCCCTGAATCTAAAAATAGTTTAAGCAAACCCTAAGTTGTTATGAAAGACCTATTCAACGACACCCCACACGATATGGTTAAGTCAGCGGAAAATAAATCACCCCCTCTTTACAAGTAGGTAGGGGGGACGTACCCTAAAATTATTTTTTTTTCAAGTTTTTTTGTACCACTTTGTCGGCATGATTAATATGTACCCGTATACCCAAGACAAATAACAGAGCGTTCTAGTAATAATAGTCTCTGAGCTAAGCCGCGGACAGACAGACGGACAGACATGACGAAACTATAAGGGTTCCTTGTTGACTACGGAACCCTAAAACCTTTAATTTTCATTTTTTAATCCTAAAGGTTTTATATTTTTAGAATTTTTAATTATATTTAGTTCAGTTAATTAGTTAAAATATTTATAGCAGATATAAAAAGGTGCAGTTACGTGAGAAAAGCGATTGTATGATGTATCTTACAACTATCAAGTGGGCGGCTTTACTACCCATAAAACATACGTAAATTAATGAACGAATACAATAAAATAAATTGAAAATTGTCTTGATTAGCAATAAAGATGACATAAACTAAAACAATAACGGACAACAGATGCAAAAACGGCTTGATAAATTGAAATTTAGTCACGCTTAAGGCCTTAAGATGGGTCAAATAAAAATATTCAATTCAAATTATTAAAAGACCGTGTAAAGCTATCACTATGAAATAATATATAATATACTTAAAGTAATAAAAAATCGATTTAAAAATAATTACCACTTTTGATGTAAAAAAATGTGGACCCTGTTTTTGGCATTAATTGCAAAATTTCTCGAAAAGAAACAGTTAATATTAAATGAAACCAACACACAAAAATCGGTGACTTTAACACCTTTTATTTTAATTGAAAATATTTTTTAAAAACCTTTTGAAAGTGAAGAAAAGTAATAAAAACATGTAAAAATCGAGAATTGGGCGTTTGCTTTCATCGTAACAGCCGCGTTGCAGCCCGCATTGATTTAGATATAGGTTTGATGAAAACATTTTTCCTGCTTTAAACGAGCAATTCATGTATTATTTTATTTACCTATGAAATTGCCGATTGTATAAAAAGTTTAAAGATGAAAATTAATATTAAGAACAATAGTTATTAAAACAAAGTTTATTCTCACAATAGCATTAGACTATTAGAAATTAAATGGTGGTAAACGTATGCCTATTGTTTAGATATTTTGAGAGCACGGTGGCTTTAATCCCATGAAGTCGGGTTTTTTCACCTGAAAAAATCGCCTTTTTTGAGGCAAAAATACACATTTTTAATTTTAAAGCACTAGAGTTGTCGCAGCAGTTTCTTCGTTACTAATGTCATATTACGGAATACCCCGCATAAGATTTCGTCACTTTCAGAAAAATTCCAAAAAAATAACTATTTTAAAAATTGCCGCATCTGACCACTAAGAAAGCGCCTTTGTTCCATTCTATGGTACATAGCTCAGGGGATAGGAACATGAAAGACATGCCTCTAATTACTAATAAAAGACTATATAGGTATGTATAGTGTCACGAAAAGGTCAATAATAAAAAAAACAATAACTTTTTTATTTTCAATAAAAATTGGCTTTTAACTTCAAAAACTGAATCGGCAATTTCATTGGTAAAGACCTATTATGTATCATCTGAATCTCTGAAACGGCTTCAACGATTTGCTTGAAGATTAGTATTCGGGGATTTTAGGGGGCGAAAAATCGATTAATATAGGACTCATCTCTGGGAAAACGCTATTTTCCGAGATTTTCGCATTGGAAATATGCCGCGTAAATAGGTAGCGTTTTTTTAAAATCTTTTTAACGGCTCTGGGTACTATGCTCAGAGCAAAGCTTTGCTGTTTCTGCTGGCTGTTTCGCCTAGGTACTTGTCATTGTCCAGGGAGGAAACAGGCGACTACGTTTGTATGAAAAAAACGGCGCCCGCGTATCCTCTTAAGGTAAACTGCTTACAATACATTTTTTGCCAAATTTATTGCAAACTAGCCGATGTGTAATTAGTTAATTGATCTTGTAGGCGTTCAACACTTCAAAAACAACATCCATTGATGAATATCAACCTATTAAACGTATAACAGCCTTCACAGATACCAGTTACAAAAAAGCTAGTACCTACGCAACAGATCCGTATCAATGGAGGTACGCGGCCGCGGGTAAAAATCAAGGATTTCATGCAATTATAACTCGAAACGTGTGGGAACATGCATTTAGCGAGTAATTGTCTTGTTACTTGTTAGACAATTGTAAGGATTAGGAAATTCAGTTGTTTGATTCTAAACGACGTGATTTTATGTGAGACTGGCGACAGGTGACGATTTTGCAAACGCATGGAGCGATGTGGTACAGCTAACTTATACTATACTAGAAGTAACGACATATTTGGTAACGATAAAGGAAATGGATAAAATTAGGTTGCGAGGATAAATGGCAACACTCTGGTGTCAAATATGTCGGCCTGCCTGCGCAAAGTGGTTGCGCGTTGTTGGCGTCGCAACGAAACAAGTGATTTTTTTGTATAGAATTGGTTAAGGGGGTGGGAAGTGACATATTTACTGCTAATCAGAATAGCCCAATATAGTTCCTTAGGGATCTGGAGAAAACTCATGTCTACGCTCCCCACTCACCCTCAAAGATAGTCATAAAAAACTATTGTCCACGCGGGCGAAGCCGCAGGCAAAAGCTAGTGTATTATAAAGAGGTAAAATTTGATATTTGAATATAGGCGTTAGGTAATCTTTAGAAGTAGTAAACCGATTTTAAAAAGCTACACAAGGGTATAAAAAGGTTCTTTTTGTCGAAATTTTGTTGATTTTTCCGCGCTCGAATACAGTTTTAAGAATTGAATCCACGTCGCGTCGGCGAAGCCAACGAGCAAAGGCTAGTTAAATATGTTTTTTTAGTTTCCTAAGTGTTTGCTACGTCAACATTTTTTACATTCTTTTACCGACTTACCTTTTAAATAAATATTTCTCTGCATACCGAGGAGCAAACCTCACCACGGCCATGCATAAATATGCAGAAGCCACCGTTCTTTTCATCCTATTTTGTGTACATTGCTGTCACAATTACCATTATTAATGTGCACCAGCAAACCAGGCGCGCATTGTAAGTTAAAAAGATAAATAAAAAACTGGTCTTGTTATAGGAAAGACGACTCCATTACGAGATAGATCGATACCAGTTTTTCCTGTGAGGCCAGTATTTGTTCCCTCAGGGGATCATTCGACATCTCTTAGGCTATGCTGAATACCTAGTACCTACATACCAAGTATTATGCTATATTTATATAGTTTAGTAAGAGTATATATATAGTTTTTAAATAGTAAAAAGACACGCGTCAGTCCACTAGTCTAGTCAACCGTCTTTGTGGTGTAGTGGTTAGTCCACTTGCTTCTCACCATAAGGTCGAGAATTCGATTCCCGTCTGGGTCTAACTTTGTAAGACTCTGGTTGGTGATAGGGCATTTTCTAAGTCCGCATGGCAAGCTACCACCACCTAATCTGAGTCTTTCCGCTGAACATCAATATTTACAGCGTAGATGTGTGCTGGCATGAATATCAGATAGTCAGTCCCTCATTGTATGGTGGATTTAAAAAAAAACAATTTTTATATGCGCTGGTATTGTGGTTTAAAAAAATCCCAATCTTGTGTTCTGTAACAAAAAACATTAACAACTATTTTAAAGGCGAGAGTGTTTTTTGAATCTACAGCGGAGCAAAGGATTTTAAAGTAACGGAAATCAACGGAATTCCAAATACTATTTTGGTCCTACTCGCACTTTAAAGATCTCTAAAGTTAAAAAAAAAGTAAAGTGATAATGATAATTGAGAACCTTATTTCTCCTTAGGCAGTAATATTACAGATTTTCGTTATTTTGACGTCAATTACTTTTAAACGGTAGAAAACCCAAGGTTGAAACAAAATACCCTTATTGTTAATGATGTTCCATAAGGGCCGCCAGGAGGCTCGAGTTTCCATACAAACGTAGTTTCGCTTTAATACAAAAACTACATGCCGGGTTGAATCCAAACTTTGCAAACATATTTAGTAGACACATATTAATATGCTTGTAATTAGTTTTCGATGTACTAATATAAAACGGAAAAAAAAGAGCAGTTTCAAACTTTCAGTAAAAAACTAATTTATGCCTTACTTTAGTTACGTTAAAACTTACTACGATGAAAACTAATTACAAACATCGATATGTGTCTACTCAATATATTTGCGAAGTTTGGATTCAATCCGGCATGTAGTTTTTTTTAATAAAGCAGAACTACGTTTGTATGGAAACTCGAGCCTCCTGGAGACTCTTAAAGTCAAAAGCTATAAGAAACACGATTAAGCAGTTTTGGCTCAATAGAAAAAAAAACCCAAAGATAGGTCTACACCGTTAATTTCAACTCTAGTAAAATCATGACTAATATTTTGAAGTACCTATAAATTTAAAAAAAATATACAACAATATTTGTTATTATAATACAAAGTGAGTAATTTTTTATACTTTTATTGTAGTTTTTGATTGTAACAAAAACCATTGAAAATGTGAAAAAGTGTGGTTATTTTCTTAACTCTTTACACGTAAAGAAAAAGACAGAGACAACTGTTCCAATCAATATCTTGTGGGAGACAGAATGATCAGATTTACAACCTGATCAATTTTCACATGTTTTCCCTATAAAGCAATTATTTTTTTGCGTCTACTCGGCTCTCCCACGTAGAGTCTTTGTCTGGTCAAGCCGAATTGGTAGTTTTTTGACCACCAGTTATTGACCAAGGTCGCACATGACCACGTTTTTGTGATACGTCCTCTTAAATTATATAAGGTGTAACAAAATTAGCTGAAACTATTTTAACTGGTGCTTCTACCCAAGAAACTGAACAAATTTCCACATGGATCCCATAGTCAAAACTCGAAAAAAAATTTTGACTCTCCCATACTAACAGCTGATCAGCCAACTTAGTATGTGAAGTTCAAAATTTTTTTTGAGATTTGACTATGGGTTTCATGGGAAAAGTTGTTCAGTTTCATGGGTAGAAGCACCAGTTAAAATAGTTTCAGCTAATTTTGTTAGACCTTATATAGTAAAGTAAGCATAGAAAATAAATACGAATCTTCGTCATATCAGCTCATATACGTCCCCACCAAGGGGCTCGAGCCTACCCTGAACTAGGGCGATCGGGCCTTAGTCGACCACGCGGGCCCTTTGCGGGTTGGTCGATTTCACACACGACCTTCGAGTTTCTTCGCACCTCTCACCCTCAATGACAGTCATAAAAACGATGTCAACGCGGACGAAGCCGCGGGCAAAAGCTAGTGCTTACTTAATATTATAAATAGAGATTGAGAGATTGCTTTTAGCAATAAGGCCGCCTACTGTACACTTTATTATAGTATCTCTACGTATTAACATTACAAAATTGTTTTGGTGTACTAAGTGTAAATAAATAAAATAAATAAATAAAATAAATAAATGTGAAAATGTGTTTATTTTTGTTTGTTAAAAAACTAACCAAAAAAAGAGTATATTTTCAGGTTCCTCAGGAACTGCATCGTACTATGCTATTTTCACGGGATAAAAAGTAGCCTATTTCATTGCCAGTGACACAGCCCACAGGCTACCTGCATGCAAAATTTCATCAAGATTGGTTAAGGTATTGAAGCGTGAAAAGGTAACATACAAACAAATAAACAAACAAACAAACACATTTTCACATTTATAATAATTATTGTATTGTATATAGTATAGTACTCGTATTAATATTCGGCACGTGTCTATAATAAAATATCTACTACCAATGCCAAGTGTAGCAAACTAGATGTAACAAAAAATATTTAATTTTTAATAACAAAAAAGTTAACTCTCGGGCTTGGCTGAATAAAACGAGTATTGTAAAAAGACGCTCTATTACACCTCAATAACTATTCAATGCCAGCTAACGTCAAAGGATTATTTAACGATGAATCACAGAGGTCCAATTTAAATGAATTTATTGCTTAATTTATCTTGCATTTGGATGTTTATACTGGAGTTCATAAATAAACGTAGTCTTTGATTCATTTGTTAACCAAACAACCGATTTTAAAATAATTTTATATCGATAATCGGATGACGTACGTACCTACGAGAATATCTGTATCCGTGTCGCATTACTTTTTTGAAAAACGAAACAGGAATCCATGTAATACCAATAAACTTGTTTTCCGTCTTTTACCTTAAAAACAAGTTTATTGATTAATAATGGATTCCTGTTTCGTTTTTCAAAAAAGTAATGCGGTACAGTACATAAAATTATAAAATTATTTCAAAATCGATTGTTTGGTTAACAAATGAATCAAATACTACGTTTGTATGGGATTTATGAACTCCAGCGGGCTCTTAAGGTTATATTAAGTGTTTTATTTTAGGTGTTTTAGGTAGTGTACTTTATGTGTTTGTTTGTCTTATCATAAATAAATAATTTCTTTCATTTTTTATTACTAAATTTTGTGTTATACTTAAAGCTTAGGATTTAGATGATAATTCTTTAAATATCCGGCATCAGCCGTGGTAACAGTATGCGCGTCGTGGCGAAAAGACGTATGCGTTGCTTTTCTCGTCCTACTTGTTTGGCATTAGACGAACTAACAGTACAGAGTAGAACCGTTAGCAGTTGGAGTAGCAAAGTTCTCGAGTGGCGACCGCGCACCGAAAAACGTTGCATAGGCAGGCCTCCCACGCGGTGGGCCAACGACCTGGTGAAGGTAGCGGGAAGCTGATGGATGCTGGCAACGCAGCAGGGCAAGTCGTTGTGGACAGCTGATATGATAATGATGAGACGAGATTGAGATAATGCATCGACAACATTTTGTCGAGCTGCACATTTTAGGCTAGCAGGATCGCCCTGCCTTTTATAATTCTAATTGAATGACTAAAGAACACTATCAAAGACTTGTGTCTTTGTCCAGCTGTGGACGTATTTAAGCTGATATGATAATGATGAGACAAGATAATGCATCGAAAACATTTTGTCGACCTGCACATAGGCTAGCAGGATCGCCCTGCCTTTTATAATTCTAATTGAATGACTGAAGAACACTATCAAAGACTTGTGTCTTTGTCCAGCTGTGGACGTATTTCAGCTGATATGATAATGATAAGACGAGATAATGCATCGAAAACATTTTGTCGAGCTGCACATAGGCTAGCAGGATCGCCCTGCCTTTTATAATTCTAATTGAATGACTGAAGAATACTATCAAAGACTTGACGATTCAAAGAAAGTAATAAAAATAAAACCGACCAACGAAGAGTTCCGTACCATCGTACTAGATGCCGCTAGTTTCTACACGTTTCCAAACACTCAGGTTTCTTGTATGGGAGGCCCTTCATTGTTTTTATTTTTTATTATTTGTTGTTATCTTAACTAAGTCTTGCCGCCAAATATCAATGTTGATATCATTGGTGTGTTCCGGCATGAAGATAAGATTGCAGATTGAATCTTGGTAAGCCCGCTTCCATCTTCGGCAACATCGTCACTTACCACCAGGTGAGATGTTGTCAAGGGTTTATCAATTGTGAATAAAAAAAAGACGTGTGGCACTCGGGGACTGCCGCGGTAAAGCTATTACATAGCATTTTTTATCAACTTATGCAATTATAATTATTTACCATCGCGACCACCATCACGAGCACCATTGCGATCACCATCGCGACCATCATTGCGACCATCATTGCGACCACCATCGCGACCACCATCGCGACCACCATCGCGACCACCATCGCGACCACCATCGCGACCACCATCTCGACCACCATCGCGACCACCATCGCAACCACCATCACCACCACCATCACCATCATCATGGTGGATAGATAGATGGCACTGTAAGTTTTTTAGAACTCAATATATTTTTTTTGGGGGTGTCTGGTTTGTTTCAGTCCCCTCAAAGCCCGCGATAAAAGCTATACTTACAATAGCTTAAAATACGAGTGTGCTTTAGACCACACGACTGAAGTAAAACTTCTTTAGCTCCATCTACATACATATGTTTGAAAGTAAATACTTAGTCTTCAGAAAATAATCAAATCTTTTTTGTCATATGGAGGTATATACAGATTATGAAAAGAGTTTTATTATTCTCCGAAAATGATCAAATCTTCTTATATGTTTGTTTTGACAACCGATATTGTTGCCATGGCAACAATTCTTATATGTTTGTTTTGACAACCGATATTGTTGCCATGGCAACCGAGCGTGAGGTTTTTTTCTTCGTTACGGAATTTAGCAATAGCTTAAAAAAGAAAAAAAAAGTAATAGCGTAAAACGAAATACACACAGAAAATTTCAACTGTCTCCCTTTTACGGTTGATGAAATACAGCGCGCTGACAGATAGACAGACAGCGGAGGCTTAGTTATAGGGTCTCGTTGGCACCCTTTAGGTACAAAACCCTAAAAATGAAAAGAAAAAAATAAAATGCAGACAAAAGAAAAGGTGCATCGTTAAACGTGATCTATGCTTAGTTTTTCTAACACGCACGTGTTAAATGAAAAGATTGAATTCCTTTTATGCCACAAACATAATACTTTTGTTTGAATTCATGTCAGTTCTGTTCATGACCCATAAGCCCTGACCTTAGAATTCCAATTTGATTTAAAAAAAGAAAAGATCTGATTTGAAAAGAAAACGTCAGTTACTTTAACATCAGTCAGTTTAACCGCCTCCGTGGCGTAATGTGAAGTCCATTAAATTCACATCGGGAGGTCGCGGGTTCGATTGCCGGCGGAGTCTTACTTTGTATAAGGCTCGGTTTGGTTGGTGGTGGTAGCAATTTTCAAGGCCGCCTGGATAGTGACCACCATTATATCTTAAGTCTTCCGCCAAGCATCAATGTTTACAGCATTGAAGTGTTCCGGCTTATAGATACGAGTAAGATAGTCAGTTCCCCAGTGCGTTGGGGAATCTTTGTAAGCCCGCTTCTATCGTCGGCATCATTATGACTTACCATCAGGTGAGATGATGCCGAGGGCTTACCAATTGTGAAACCGGTAAAGTGCGAGTCAGAACTGCATACAAAGGGTCCCTTACCATTATACTAGATGGCGCTAGTACAAAGGGTTCCGTACCATCATACTAGATGGCGCTAGTTTCTTCACGTTTAAAAAAACACGTTTTTTGTATGGAGATCCTCTTATTTTTTTTTTGTTTTTTCTAATTTTTAGTATTTGTTGTTATATAGGTAACAGAAATACATCATCTGTGAAAATTTCAACTGTATAGCTGTCACAGTTCATGAAATGCAGCCTGGTGACAGACGGACAGACAGATAGAGAGACGAAAGGACGGACAGCGGAGTCTTAGTGATAGGGTCCCGTTTTTATCCTTTGGGTACGGAACCCTAATAAAAAATCAACTAAGTTATTGAGTTTATGAATGTAGAATGATCAAGATGTGACGATGAAGACCTCCCCTTTGAGGTATTCCAAAGAGACATCAGTAGGCATCATCATCATATCAGGTCAGATACGTCCCCACCGAGGGGTTCGAGCCTACCCTGAATCAGGGCGATCGGGCCTTACTCGACCACGCGGGCCCAGTGCGAGTTGGCGAGTTTCTCCGCAGGCGCGTGCAGGTTTCTTCACGATGTTTTCCTTCACCCTAAGAGCGTCGGATAAACGAACATATTAAATCTAAATTCGAAATCACATTGGTACGTGGCAGGATTTGAACTATGACCTCCCGGACAGGAGGCGGCGGCCCTAGCTGTTACGCCACCGACGACGTTCCAGTAGTTTGAGTAAGTATAGCACAGAGAAGGAAACCACCAGTCGTCCAAATCAAACCTTTAATTCCAGTTTTTAGACAGCAAAAGATGAACATTAAATACAGCCCTCATTGTTAAGTTTTATGGTTCCTCCGTCCCTAAAATTGGCAACTCGATTCACGATGTTTCAAACATCGAACGAAATAGCTTGGAAATAAAGTCACAGATTACTAAATAGTTACTTCGATAAAGTTCTTGTCAGCTCGTACAGCAACGTGGCTGTTATAATTACATTTATATTGTTTTGTTAAGAAGTTCATAAATTATCATAATATTTCGCTTAAAATTGCAGCAGTTCTATGGTTACTAGTAAGAAAAAAAGAGTGCATTTTGATATTTCTTTCTTTAGTTCTGCGTATTAAAATAGAATTCGAGAAAATCAAAATCACTCCTCATATCCTGTAAATTACAAAAAAAACCGCAAAATTAATCCTTAATTGAAGTAAAAAGCGGTTACAAAGTTGGTCGTTGGCGGCGGTAAAATGAGCCCTAAGTGGAATGTGGCCTTGCTTCTTGAAATGGACTTATTCTTACTTTTCATATAATTGTACAATCCAGTGCTAAGACACCGTCTACCTTCATTTCCTTGCAAATCCTACAACCGTTGCTGCTGACCATACACTGTAAGTATAAACAATAGGTCTTATTATCATAATTGCACACGTGGGATAATGTGAGTGTAATTCCGTTTGTATGGGTAATATGGGCGTGTGTGGGCGCAGGCAGTGTTGCACCGTGCAGATAGGGTTGCCAACTATTTTTCACGAAATTAAAGTAAATCTATTACTAACTAGTATAAAAAAGGATTTGAAGAAAAAATAAAGTATTTTCTAAATTTATTTTTTAAAATGTTTAAAAACACATTTCACTATCTAATACTTTTTATTGTTTTTAAAATGGCAATAAGATTATCGCAATCAAAATTTAAGTTAAAATAAATTAATAATTCATTCTTTATTGAATTTATTTTTTTATTAAATGTGAAATAATGAAAATTTTCACAATTTCACAGCGGTGCCGCTAATAAAAACAAACGTCAGTCGTCAACAAACAAACAAAAAGAACTTGACAATTTCTTTGACAGTGACAGTTTATAAATAAATAGCGCGTTTATTAAAAATATATTGTGTTACATACCAAATGAAACGGCTTGCTGTGAGAATCTCAAGCATATATTTTTTTATAGTTTAAGGATAAACAGTGTTGAAATTATTTAAGAAAGTAAGCGAAAATTGGACATCTCCGAAACTGCTAGGCCTAAAATATTGAAAAAATCACAGTATATGAGGTTGACTGCAGAGATTACAGGGAAATCTATGAGAAAATTTAGTCCTTCCGTTGTCACAGAAAAAAAAATAATTAAAGACCAGAATAAGTAGACCCCATTTACCTAGAGCAAAGTATGTACTGAGAGGTTTTGTTCTGTTGGTAGTTGAAATTTTGGTGCGGAACCTTGTGTGACCCCGAGTGGCACTTGGCCGGTTTTTTTTTTAATTTGATGAATCCTTGTAGAACACTGATAGGCAAGGCGACTGCGGCGATGCTCGAGGCTTTGGAGCTTGTTGGATACACAGATTTGGACACAAAGGAGCCGCCCGTCTCCATATTTTACTCAGATTTTCTTCATACAAGCAAAAAGTAGCGCCATCTGACATAACTCGTACGAACTAGCGTGAGCTAGAGTTGACGTCAGTGCCACGCTAAAAGGACCTTGGCAGAATTGTCGCTTCAAAAATGCGTTTATTTAATTTGTTTACAAGAAAAAATACAATGTAAGGTTACTTAATGATGATACAATATCCGATGTAATTTTTATTTAGCCTTTCTTGTGATTTTTACAGCCTCTAACTAAACAAAAAGGCATTTTTATATGGAATATCTTTCCACCGCACTGTCAAATTTCCCGCAGACGACTTAGTCGCGAGTGTGCGAAACTTTAGATTTTGCCGCGCGTTGGCCGGGTCCTTACGCCAATAATATATAAGACATTGGTTTGGTACGAATTCCTCGTCGCCAATAAGTCTAGCTGGTATTGAGCCTATTCCAACATCAGTAACATAACAACAGCAGCGTATAAAAATTAAATCAGTCAAGTCACAAGTAACTCAAGTTACTCCCATATCCGATCTCACCGAATGTCAAAATATTGTAATAATGTCCTCTGCACGTAGGGTAGCCAACCATACTTTAAAATTACGTATCCTACGTTATTTTCCATCTTCATACTTTACTCTTTATAATAAAATAAATAACGAGACTTACAGTACTCGCATATGATGTGTAACATGTGACAAAATACTTATAAAATTAATTAATTATCGGGTCGTACATTCACGGGCCGACCCTTCGAATAGTAGTATGTCATCTTTGCCTTTGCCATCACACTAGGCTGCATGGCTATGACAACCTTAGTTTTCGAGAATTAAAAAACGTTCGCATTTCCTGTTACACATTTCCGTCCCATTTCACGAAATCACTCCCACAAATTGCAGGAAAGCGAGAGCAAAGATGTTACACATCAAAAATGCTATGCAATAAATAGCTTTACCGCGGCAGTCCCCGAGTGCCTCACGTTATTTTTTTTTAATTTTAGCAAACTTGTAGAACAAAAGTTGTTCAGTTTGATGAGTAGAACCTACACCAATTTTGTTACACTCTGTATAATATAACTAAAGTAATTAAAAATTAAAAACCCAACTGCATTAAAACATTAACCCTCTTTTTTGGCAGTCGGGTTAAAAAGCATCCTATGTTACTTCTCGGAATCAAGACAAATCTAATGACACCACGCACTCCGAAATCCATTATGCCGTTTACGCTACAGACTCAGCCAAAGAAACAGACATACCTACATACATCCGAAAAACATTAACCTCCATTTTGGGCAGCCGGGTAAAAAGGATTAAGGGTTGGCTGGAAGAGATCCCTGTTTGGGATAAGTCCGCCTTTATGCATGTTATTGCTATTATGTATATCAATAATTGTATATTTTCTTGTACAATAAAGAGTTTACAAACAAAGTATATGTAGCGTGTAGTATTCGCCAAAATCCGTTCGTTTCCAAGATTTATTCTAGCTTACGCCGCGCCGGCGCGCGCGCAGGAAACTGTTGGATGTGCGCTAACTGTACCCAATGTGTACCGTTCCGTTTTGATGGGAAGCCGCCGGGTGGCTTTATTTTGAAACTGCATAATTTTTGGCTGGATCCGGCTGTGATCATCTTGTAACTGTTCATTATAAGTTTACTAGCTGTTTCCCGCGGCTTCACCCGGGTGGACAACGTTTCTATGACTTTTCGAGGGTGCGCAGTGCGCGGGCCCCAAGCGGCTCGCGAGCGTGATAAAAGTAGTCTATGTGTTAATCCAGGTCCTAATCTGTCTACCTACCAAATTTCAGCCAGATCCGTTTAGTAGTTTTTGCGTGAAGGAGTAACAAACATACACACTCACAAACTTTCGCCCTTATAATATTGGTGTGATAACTGATTCAGGGTAGGCTCGAGCCCCTCGGTGGGGACGTATATGAGCTGTAATGATGATAACTTAACATAGGTACTTACGGAGGTAACGAAGATACAGCTGATTTTTAGGGTTCCCTACCTTTAAAAGGTAAAAACGGAACCAATTAAGGATCACTCGTGTGTCTGTCTGTCCGTCACAGCCAATTTGCTCGGAAACTAATGAACCGATTCAGTAGAAATTTGGTACACGTTTGTAAGTTGGTGACCCAAAGACGGACGCGTAACGTAAACAAATGAATTCTAAACATAGGGGCCATTTTTGGGGGGTTAGTTGGAAAATATTAAACAAAAGTTTTTCAAAATACATTTTGTGTGTGATATATCAAATGAAAGGGCTTCTTGTGAGAACCTCGTTTTTTTTATAGTTTTGAAGTTATTTATGAAAATTGACGAAAATTGACCTCTGATTGATAATCTCCAAAACCTCTGGGCCTTAAATCTTAGAAAAATCACAGTATATGAGGTTGAATGCATAGATTACAGGAAAATCTATGAGAATATCTAAAGTCCTTCCGTTCTCACAGGAAAAAAATATTTCTTAACTTATAGAATAATTCGACCCTTATTTACCTAGAGCAGAGTATGAAGTGAGAGGTCTTATTCTGTTGGTATTTAAAGCTTTGTGTGACCCTGAGCTGCACTTGGCCGGTTTTTTTAAATTTGATGAATCCTTGTAGAACACCGATAGGCAGGCGACTGTGGCGATGCTCGAGGCTTTGGAGTTTGATTAACACAAGTTCCTCGTCGCCAAATGTCGCCACTGGAGAAAACTCATTTTCTCGCGCTTCACGCACCCTCGCAGACAGTCATAGAAACTATATCCATGTGGCCGAAGCCGCGAGCAAAAGCTAGTTTTAGATACTAATCACCGTAAAAAGGATGAACATGTCAATATTGTCTTTTATTTTTCTGAAATATTTTAATTAGGCATTAAAATTTGCATTTTAATGATGACATTAATCCAAGTATTTTTCGCATCTCATGTTCATGGGAAAAAATCCGAGTGGCCTACCCACCTGTGTTAGCTACATTAATTAATAATTCCCACGTACTGTCAGCAAAAAAGTTAGTTACAGCATTTGAGCCGTATCTCCATTGAGTACGGCTGAAATGACGCAAGCAGAAAACTTTGTCTTGATGCGTTTGGATTTTATAAAGATACTATCGGCATCTTGAATTAATTACTTCCATGTTAAATATGTCACCGGGATATTGTGAAAACCGCGATATTACAATCTCATGGAATAAGGGAGGGGGAAGCTCAACCCATCTAGATGTAAACAAGAGTGCTCGTTCTTTTTTTCGAAAATTTGTGAGAAATACTGATTGTTACTTACCAAAATTTGTTTAATCGTGACAACATAACCTTTAAGTAAAGTTTTATAGTGATTCAATCATTCATAGTGGCCGAATCAAGACTAGATCATCACCAGGTATGCAAGATTTTCACCGTTAGCACAGCATATTTTAAATAAAATTACACAAAAACAACGAATCACAGCTCATTTCCATACATTTGAAAATAAACAACAGCTGATTGGGTTACAGTTTCGTGGTGATTTTTATCCGCTTTGTCTGTTCAGATACGTTTGTCAAACGATACCGACTGTGACATACTGATGACGTAGAATGCGTTCAGAATATATCACTCGACTAACGGCAATTAGTTTGATATCAAATCTGTAATAGGTCATCTTTGGCTGTACCAATAACCCATAAACTACTACAAAATGGATAAAACTTGTGAAAAGTGTAAAAAAATTGTAGCCAGCAGGCGTTCTATGGCCTGTTCACTTTGTAAAATGATTTATCATGTGGATTGTAGTAACGTGTCATGGGAACGTTTTAATATAATGACACCTAGTCGTAAGGAAAAGTGGAGGTGCTCTCAGTGCTTGGAAAAAGCACGAGCTCCAGTTAGTCCAAACAATGATATCGATCATGATGCCTCAAGTTCTGAGAATATCACACACCGGAAAAAATGTGTGATTAATATCAGTACCCACAATTCATATGAATCATTATCGGATGATCTAGATTTGGATATTTCTTCGCCACTAGAAAACACAGAATTGAACCGAAGCTGCCCCGAATTAAACAATGTATCAAGTGAAATAGTACATGACTTGCAGAAAAAAATATGTAATCTCAAACAAAAACTTGAATCCGCTGACAACGAAATCGAAAACATACTGTCGGAAAATACTACACTTAAGAAAATTATTTCAGATTATGAGCTAAAAGTAGACTATCTAACGCGTATATGTCAAACTACAATATCACCAAGCTCAACATCGAAATGCTCTACTAGTAAGGAAAAGTCCATTAGTAAGAAAAAAAAGAAGGTATCAAAAAAAGTAAATCTGGATTTCTCAAAACTTGAAAATACATCTTTAACTGAAAATCTGACAGCAACTTTAAATAGCAACGAGAACATACAAAATTCTACAGCAATTTCAAATATTAACGAAAATCTGGATTGTAAGTTGGATGACACTAAGGTACATTTTGACAACAAACCTTTAGAAGAAGACAAGCAGCCACGCATCTGGATATATAGCAGTCAACAATGTGTAGATTTAGCGTCAGAACTCATTTATTCTCGTCTTAACACACGATATGAAAAATACAAAATATCAGCGATTACCAAACCTAATGCATCCACTTGCGAAATACTCAAGAACATAGAAACGGCAAACATAAAAAATACAGACAAGATAATTATCGGTGTGGGAGAGAACGATACGAACCCTATAGAAGTAACTTCAGAATTATATAGCGTTTTAAACTCTCTTAAACAAAATGACGTCTATGTTTTAAGTATCCTTGGCAACAAATATCTTAATGAAACCCTATTAAATAAGCGAATTCAAGTACTGTGTCAAGGTTTTCCAAAAAGTACATTTGTAAATTGCAAAAACTGTTATTGGAATGAACGCAATAGGCATAGGGGATTGTGTAAATACTTAAATTTTAGTTTTGATTGCAAAGATTACGAATACAAATATCTACAAATTAGGAAAAACATATTTAAACAAAACAGACATACAAAACTGACAAACAAGTCCACAAATCTTAGACAACGAACCCTATTGGAATTTTATCCAACAATTGTAAAAAAGAAAGCTTTATCTAAGTCTGTAATCGCAAAACCCCTTGTAAGTAACAGTATTTTTTTTCGTGACCAATAATAACAACAAAAATAATTCTTTTACACTGATGCATCAAAATATTGCAAGCTTACTTGCGAAAAGAGAATTGTTAGAAATCAGTTTAGCTACATTACAAGACGAAGGCATTGAGCCCGATGCACTGTGTTTTACCGAGACATTTGTGCAATCGGGTGATGAAACAAATATCAAAATTCGTGGCTATAGGTATGTTGTAGGTTATTCAAGAGATAATAAGCGAGGCGGCTGCTGCATTTTGTTAAAAACGGGTATGATCTGTAAAGAAATCCATATCTTTAAAAAATACCTTTTAAATAAATACTTCGAATGTTGTGCTATTGAAATACCAGCTTACAATGTTATCATAATGTGTGTTTATAGAATACCTAAACCAAAATTTGCTAAGATCTTTCTTGAACGACTTGAAGCGGTGTTAGGAGATCTTGAAAAGAAAAAAAACAAGAGGAGAATTATTATTGCAGGAGACATGAACATTAACACTTTAAATCCTGACAATACAACAAAATATTTAACAGATATATGTAAAAACCATAATCTTACTCTACTTATTAATGAGCCTACGAGGGGTGAGTCCTGTATAGATCATATAATCACCAATATAAAACATGCTACTGGTAGAGTTATACCCCTCCAGCTATCTGACCATGAAACCGCGCAATTCATCATGTTTCCAGTCAAAAATAAAGTATCAGAACCCAAAAAATGGTTTCTTTATAGACGAGACCTGAACATTGATAATATCGAAAAATTTAAAATGTATCTTATTGACCTGTCTTTTCATGATGTCTACTCTGAACAAAATCTAAATAGAGCTTTTCATAAATTTTATGAATTACTAACCCTTCTTTATTACCTGTGTTTTCCTAAAATAAGAATAAGAATGAACAATAAAAGGATAGGTAGTAATTGGATAACTAAGGGGCTACTAAGGGGATAACTAAGGCTAAAAATAAAAATAATAGTTACTCGAAACTACTGAAAAAATGCATATATAATGCTCAAAAAATAACTAATACTAAATATATAGTGAATAGCAATAATATAAATAAAACATCATGGCAAATAATTAATGACAATATGAACAATGACATTTTAGATTCAAGTATAAAGAACATTAAAAAAGATGACAATTTAATTGATAATCCTTTGGATATAGCTAAGACATTTAACAATTATTTTATTGACATTACAAATAAAATTAATAATACCACCCATGGATATACCATTGAAAATCTGAACAGTGTACCAAACACAATTTTCTTAAAACCAGTGTCTATCGATGAGATAGTTAAAGTGATTGCATCTTTGAATAATTCCAACGCATGCGGAAATGATGAAATTTCAACCAAAGTTCTTAAAGAATGTAAAAAAGAACTTGCTCCCGTCCTTACTTATCTGGTAAATTTATCATTCGAAAAAGGTATTTTTCCTGAAGAGCTTAAAGTGTCAGTTGTAAAACCTCTTTATAAGAAAAAAGGAGATAGGTTGGATCTTTGCAATTATAGGCCTATTGCTCTCATACCAGTATTAGCAAAAATATTTGAGAAGTGTATGCATGCTAGGTTATCCGAGTTTTGTGAAAAATTCAATATAATAAAAGAGGAACAATATGGCTTCCAAAAAGGCAAATCTTGCCTCTTAGCTACTTACACCTTAACAAACTATGTCTTGAAAAATCTCGACGAAAAGAAATATACTACAGCAATATGTTTTGATATGTCGAAAGCGTTCGACTACGTGTCCCATAAATTATTACTAAAAAAGTTAGAAAAATACGGGATTCGCGGCTCATCCTTGGAATGGATCTCATCGTATCTAGCGAATAGAAAACAGTGTGTGGTAATAAATACCTTAGATGACAAAAATGTTAGCAAGCCCATTACGTCTAACATGAAATACAACAGAGTGGGAGTCCCACAGGGTAGTATTTTGGGCCCATTATTGTTCCTGTTTTATATAAATGACCTTCCTTACGTGACGAAGCATAAATGTGTCTTATTTGCGGATGATATTACTATTATTTTGACATGTAATAAAAATGACATAAATTTGTATGAATTAGAAATTAATAATACTGTAAAATCTGTTATTAATTGGATGAACGATAATAATCTACATGTTAATTTAAATAAAACAAATTACATTCAGTTTAATACAAGAGGAAGTACACAATTTAACTTTGACATAAAATATATAAATCAAACAATAACTAATGTTGACCATATATCATTTTTAGGAATAGTTTTCGATAAGTACTTAACATGGAATAACCAAGTAGAAAAAGTGTGCAATAAATTAAACAGATTTGTATATGTTCTTTCTAGATTACGAAAGGTCACATCTCAGAAGACAGCTTTGTTAGCTTACCATGGCTGTGTATTATCTGTCTTGAGATATGGACTTTTGCTTTGGGGAAATAGCTCTCTTATATGTAAAGCTTTTACAGCACAAAAAAAATGTATACGTGCACTGTGTGGTGCCCATCCTTTAGACAGTTGTAAACCATATTTCTCAAGACTAAATCTGTTAACTCTTCCTAGCTTATATATTTTTGAAGTGTGTGTTTTCGTAAAAAAACATATTTACTTGTTCAAGAGAGCCAAGGATGTATTTCCAAGAGCTACACGAAATGTTGACCGACTAGTATCAGACCATCGTCCCAGAACTACATTATATTGTAAAAACAGTGTATTCATGTGCACAAAAATTTATAATGCAACACCAGACTCATTTAAGAACCTACAAATAACACTATTTAAAAAAAAATTGTATAACTGGCTAATTGAAAAAAAATTCTACAATGTCAATGAATTATTCGACCAACAAATAATGTGACCATGACAATCATAAATTTATGTTTTTTTTAATTTAATTTTTGCATGCTTGTTTTAATATTAGCTATACAGAAGAGACGTATTTAAATATCATCACCTGTTTAATGTGTACCTGTATAATTGCAAAATAAAAATCTTATCTTATCTTATCTTATCTTATCTCACTAGTCAGATTATGATATAACGGTAAATTGTGAATCGGATCACAATTTCACGGCCTATTTTTGTACCTCCGAATAAAACCGTTGATTTCTTCTGCTGCGAAGCATTCTGCTACCCAGGGCTCTTTGACTGTTAAATTAATCAAACCTGACCGAACCTAACATCATTTATTTAGTGTTTTTCACTTCGCTTAGTGTTATTGTAATGTCACTATAGTGAGTTTACAATGTCACTAGTGAAATTGTAAACAATATGTTACAGTTTACAATCTCGCGAAATAAATCCCGTTAATATCTTAATCAACATATTATATACCTTAACTAATGGATGCCCGCAGCTTCGCCCGCGCAGATCCCGATTTTTGCGGTTCCCGTGGGAATTTCATAATGTCATAACATCTACATGCATACCAAATTTCAGCCTGATCCGTCCCGTGGTTTGGGCTGTGCGTTGATAGATCACTATGTCAGTCAGTCAGTCACCTTTGAGTTATATATATTTAAATATGACGTAGTTAAGTATCTATCTATACATATTTGTATGTGAATAACTTCGTAGCAGATTTTGTTAATGCACATTAATCTCCATATATTGTACTAACCAATTTGGATGCGGTTTTCAGTGATGTACGATGAAGTTCCTTTCCCTCTAATATGGTTGATGGGAGCGATAACTGACTGTTCCTGGTAAGGTCTTGGTGTCGGTTACGGTAACAGTGTCGCGAGTTGAATGGTTTTTCCCCATGGCAAAAAATGCCCAACGCCTCCGCCTCCGTGGCGTAATGGAGAGTCCATTCCAGGAAGTCGCGGGTTCGATTCTTGTAAGCTTGTTGTATTGAACTTGTAAGACTCGATTTGGTTGGTGGTAGGGCATTTTCTAAGCCCGCCTGGCTAGCTACCACCATCTTATCTAAGTCTTGTCGCCAAACATCATTGTTAACAACATTGATGTGTTCCGGCTTGAAGATAAGATAGCCAGTTCTCCATTGCGTTGGGGAATCTTGGTAAGCCAGCTTCCATCTTCGGCATTATCGTCACTTACCATCAGGTGAGATGATGCCAAGAGCTTACTAATTGTAAATAAAAAAAAACGCTACTAAAGAAGTTTTCACTTCAAAAATCGGCCAAGTGCGAGTCGGACACGCGCACCGAGGGTAACGCGCACCACACCCCTCCACACAAGCACAGAATTACAATATGTCCTATATCGTAATACTGTGACACAAGTGTACCCATGATACATACGAGTATTCCCTATTCATTACAAACAAAAGAAATCAACGCAAGTGAATTTAAAATATTCTTTTTGTTTTCATTCATTTCGGAGTTTCAAACTTAATTTTCACTTTCTTTTGTTAATATTTGTTAATATTTTGCCCATAATAAATAACACATATTCTTCTGTGATAATTTGAAGGTTATGTAATAATAAGGAAGGTAATGTAAAAATAATAATAATAATAAAATCGCAGGGGCAGCTTGTGGCGAGCTGTAGGTGAGTGGCCACATCTCGCACCCCGACTCCAGAGGCATCTAGAGGGCCCGTGTTCATTTGGCCCTCGCCTCTTGTGCTTGACTTAATTGGCCGGCCAAGAGAGGAGAAAGCAAGAGCCGAACATATGCTCCAGATTAGAAGTGTAAAATGTCATAACGCCGGGGGCCTGCTGACCGTACAGGGATCTGGACCCCGCAGACTCACCTCTCGACAACCTCAGACGCTCACACCAATATTGCCACCCTGCTACCATTTGGTAGCACTTCTAGGGGGCCCATTTAGTGAGCGGCAAGTCACCGCCTGCCATGATTTCAAGATGAGACAATTGATATTGGCAGGCGTCCCGTAGTCTCATCAATATCCCAGCAACCAGTCCAGTCATTACCTACCCATAACCCGGCATTGTTCCCATCTTTTGTGTAATAGTCCTTGCACCTGGCGGGTGCTGTCTTTGGGTGAATCTCTATGGCACAGGCAGAGACGGTACCCGCTAGGTGTACACATCACAACACATTATAATATATCAAATAATGGGGCCTCTGCGTGTTGGATCTGTATCCCCACGTACGCCTTCCAAAGGACCGGCCTTTTAAAAAACCGAGTTTGAAAAATCTGAGATAAACATAATAATAATAATAAATAATATAATATAAACAATAATATAAGTATCTCGGTGATGCTCACCTTAATTAACTAAGTTAACTATATAACCTTATATTAATAACATTCGACTTGTAATTTTATTTACTAAAAATAAATTGAATTGATTTGGTTCCAAACATACAGTTTTTAAATGACGGACAGACGAACAGCGTAGGGTTAATAATAGCAAATAATACTAAATAAACCTTAAAAAATTGATCATTTTATTGCCACTACACCGGAGGAATTTATGATTGATAGAAAAATCGATCGATCAACCATCGTGTTACGTCATATTAGAGTAACTGATGAAAACAAACTTATGTTTGCGGTTATTTGAATTGATTTGTAATGAAAAAGGTTGTAATGACTTGCATAAAATATGTTTATTGACTGCAGATAAAAGTTTGTTTATCTGAAGCTATGTGACTGGTTTTAAGTAAAGGGATTTACATCGTATTCCTTTGATTTAGAGTTTATTTTACATGTGTAGATTTAGAGGTTAGATTAGCCACAGTTTTGGGTAAAATGTAGATTACAATAAGGTCATTGACTTTGGTTAAGTATTTTTTTTAAACAACGTTAATAATAAATTAAGTGTTTTTTTTACCCATAAACGTTTTGATTGTATCTATCTATAACCAAAGTATATATATTAGTACTATCGTACTATAACTGACGCCCACTGCTGGACAAAGGTCTCCCTGAAGGATTTCCACAACGAACGGTCCTGCGCTGCCCGCTTTCAGCGGCTTCAGCAGGTCGAGTAGGAGTCCTTACGTCTACGTCCTACTGTCTACGCTACGTCTTCTGATGCGCGTTCGCCATCCGAGAACTTTACTGCCGCAACGACCATGCAAAATCTTAATGCGGTTCGCAGAATACATCTACTTACCAAGTTTCAACAGTATAGTTCTTATAGTTTCGGAAAAAAGTTGCTGTGACCTACGGACGGTCAGACAGATAGACATGACGAATCCATAAGGGTTCTGTTTTTTGCCATTTGGCTATGGAACCCTAAAAAGTGCAAAAGTGTGGTTCAAATCAGCTCATATACGTCCCCACCGAGGGACTCGAGCCTACCCTGAATTAGGGTGATCGGGCCTTACTCGATCATGCGGGCCCAGTGCGGGTTGGTCGACTTCACACACAATCTTTGAATTTCTTCGCAGGCGTGTAAAGGTTTCCTCACAGTAAAAGTGTGGTTATTTTCTTTAATCTTTACACGTCAGGAAATAAACAAAGAAAACTGTTCCAATCAACGCCTCGCCTTAATAATAACATTCCGTCTTCTGCACTAACATAAATTTCATATTTTGGTAGAATAATAATCATCATATTAAGATTAATATTGGTTCCTGAACTTAATAAGGTAGTCAACTCCAAACAAAGCTAATGGATTTATGCCCGTCTTAAAAGTTTCATTATGTTATTAAAAGGTTTCTAAAATGGTGTTCGAGTACTCATTCAATGATAACAGAACAGCAGAATTACATTAGAGATGTCTCTAAGAAATATGATCCGTCGTTTACAGCGATATCGATTTGCGTAACTTTTCACATAATACGAATATAACAAACCTCGATAAACTCTTGCGTTGTTCGATCTCATCAGGCAGATAGTTCAGTCACGAATGTTGGGGTATTCAAAATTGTTAGAATAATAAACACCTGATTCGAAAGACCATAGGGCTAATAATAGAAAGAAAGAAATACGTTTGTTCGTTTCAGTAATTTTTGTTTTGACGTGAAACATCTATATCCGCACGTAAAACCGATTATGATGGTGTATATATAGGTCTAACAAAATTAGCTGATACTATTTTGACTGGTGCTTCTACCCATGAAACTGAACAATTTTCCCAATGGAACCCATAGTCAAATCGCAAAAAAAAATTTGGATCTCCCATACTAACTCGATTAGCTGATCAGCCAGCTTAGCATAGAAAGTTCAATTTTTTTTTTGAGATTTGACTATAGGTGCCATGGGGAAAGTTGTTCGGTTTCATGGGTAGAAGCACCAGTTAAAATAGTTTCAGCTAATTTTGTTAGACCTTATATACAGTCTATATGTAGTAGTATGTGTTACGGCTATGTAACGGCTACGGTTAGGTTAAAAATATTTATACAGAGGGTGTAACAAAATTAGTGTAGAACCCGTTAACATCATTCTGAACAACTTTCCCAAAGGAACCCATAGTCGATTTAAAAAAAAAATTGGACCTTCCGTAAAGCAAAAATTCACAAAATTTGTCTATCGACTTGTATAAAAAGTTTTTTTTTGCGATTTTAACAAAGTCGTAGAATAAAAGTTGTTCAGTATGATGAGGAGAAGCACCAGTTAACGGGACCTACACCAATTTTGTTACACCTGTATATTCATGAGGTAGTACTGCAACCATAGAGCTCCAACTCAGCAATAAGCTAGGCTCGGAAGCGAAGTGCTGGTATTCTGTTGGTACGTGGCTGTCACACAGAAGAGGAAGGCCTTAAGATGGGTCGAATGACAATATTCAATTCAAATTACTGAAAAACTATGTAAAGCTATCACCATGGAAAAATATATTATAATATACTTAAAATAATAAAGAAACGATTTAATTGAATACAACCATAATTAACCGGCTCCGTAGCTCAGTGGCAAAGTTCACTGGCTTTACACAGGAGGTCACGGGTTCGATTCCCGGCGGGGTCAATTGTAAGACTCGGTTTGGTTGGTGGTAGGGCATTTTCTAAGCCCGCCTGGCTAGCTACCACCATCTTATCTAAGTCTTGCCGCCAAATATCAATATTGATATCATTGGTGTGTTCCGGCATGAAGATAAGATAGCCAGTTCCCCATTGCGTTGGGGAATCTTGGTAAGCCCGCTTCCATCTTCGGCAACATCGTCACTTAACACCAGGTGAGATGTTGTCAAGGGTTTACCAATTGTGAATAAAAAAAAAATACAATTTTAAAAATATTACCACTGTTGATGTAAAAAATATATTTACTGTAGACCCTCTTTTTTGGCATTAGAATCGAAAAATTTCTCTAAAACAAATAGTTCATGTTGAATGAAACCAACACACAACCTGGTGACCTTTCATTTTAATTGAACACATTTTTTAAAAATTATTTGAAAGTGATGAAAAGTAATAAAAACATGTAGAAATCGAGTATGGGGCGTTCGGTTTCAACTTAACAGCCGCGTTGAAGCCCGCATTGATTTGAACTTAAAATGAATACACTTGGGTTCGATATTATTTAAACATGTATCAACCTGCTCGGATTGAGTGATCTTAGCGCCTTAAAGTTCGTTCAAACGGTTGCGTCCAATGGCCTCCCTGAGTTTAATCGCGGCACCGCCAAAATCAAACTCGTACGGGGTCGCGCGAATCTTGTTCAGTCTTTAGGCGATGATTCTGAAGATACTTCGTCCAGCAGTAAAAGATAAAAATTTATGATAAATTCCAAATAAAAAAATATACCTAAATAATATTTTTTTGTAGAATTGTTTTATCCTTCAACACATTTCTAGAACTCCGTTCGGGTGTACTGCAAGCTAATTCCCCGAACGTAATATTATATTCAGGTTTAATAATAAGGTTTAATAAATATCGATCAAAACACTACATCATCAGCCCTAGTCTTTGCTGTCATTTTGTTTTGACAGATCTTTATGTTGGCAACGTTCGTTTTCTATTATTTTGTTGGCAGTATATTTTAAATCTTACAAAAATTATCCAATAGAAAAATAATATTATGTCGCTTAGAATATTCTGGTTATATCCTCCATGGCATAGAGGGCGCACCGAACAAGCGGACATACGAGTACATCACGTGTTTAAAGAAAACTAAAACCTGATTTCAGGCGGGAAACTCTTGTTTTTATACTTTTCCGAAGTCGGGTTTTAGTTTTCATAACTTTCATTTTATTTCCATATTTTTTGTGCTCACAGAAAAACGCCACCCCACCTCGCTATCCTCGGCCGCGTGTCGTTTCGCTTGATTGTAGCGCGCGTACATTGAGCCGTCTCATATTATCGCTTGTGAGACCATTTGTTAAGAAATTAAAAACTTTTGCCATATGTTATGTATATATATATATATAGAATGTGCTTGTCAAGACCTTTCTTTTGATACCAAACATGATATGAATATGAAAAAAATTTATTTTTTTGTATGTTTAATTCACCTATAAAATCCATCATGTTGATTTTTTTATTTGCTTTATATCCTATGACACGCGGAGTGATGGCACAAATCTTAAGACACTACATATGTCCAGATCGGATAAGTGGTTTAGGAAATACGAGGGCACAGATGAACATACATACATACATGAACATAAATGCATGGACTGTCAAAAACATAACCCTCCTTTTTCGTAGTCGAGTAAAAAATATATGTTTAGTCCTCGCCCGCCGCCTAACAAAGGCCCGCTATCATGTTATATATTACTCACTATTATTATTATAAACGCGAAAGTTAAGTACGGCTGTTTGTTCCACTTTCACGGCTAAACGGATTTGGATGAAATTTAGTAAGTAGTGAGATCATGCACTGGATTAACTCATAGGCATTTTTTTTAATTTCACGCTCGCACCTTCACCCTAAATTATATTCATAAAAATTGTATCTAAGCGGGCGAAGCCACGGGCCAAAACTAGTACCTAATAAAACCAAAAGGCAGGCATAGGTATCATCAAGGAGCTTGGAAAACAAACCCACCAAGGAGTTGGGTTCGAGAAACTTCAGAACCTGTTTCCAGAAGTGGGCCAGTGGGAAGTGGTTTTAGGGAAGCGCTACTCTTGCTGGTGAGCAATGGGCACTGAGATCTACAATGATACTTTATTGATGAGTAGATCCTTGGCTGTAGTGGACCTTCGAACAATCCGTAGATAGGTAATGTTTTGACGTTCAAAGTTGCTCATAGAACCTACTTTTGTTCCAGATGGCACAACTTAAGTCGATGGCCTGACGATGTTCAGGACGGCGTCAGCGGAGGGCTCCGGGCCGCGGACGCCCCCCGCGTACGCGCCTCACCCCCCGCACCCATACCCTCCACGCTTCTTTCCCCCTCGCATCCGTCCCCCACCCCCCCAATACTGCTTCGACGCTGCCCGCTTCGCCTGCGATGCGTCCAAGCCTAGATACCTCGATGTTGAAAGAGAACGGCTAGTCACACGATGGCTGGCGGAAGCGAACGAGGCTCTTGTCAGAAGAGACCGCCCCCCGAGGTACAAGCCGAGAAGTAGCGAACGCAGGCCGGACTTTTCCGATCGGAGACCGGACTTTCCCGAGCGGAGGCCGAACGCTCCCGAGTGGGCCGACAACTTCTTGCTCGGAAGACGGAATGGCTCCGTCGAGCCCGAAGATGACTGCAGTGAAGTGATGACGTTAAAGGAGTTTGTGGACAAGTTCTCTCTCCCTCGTGTAGTGAAATTTGAGGGGGAGGAGAGACCAGTGTTGTTGTACAGGGTTTTGGAGGCGCATAGGAGAGTGGAGGCGGTGCCGCTATCGGGGAAGAAGGGGAAGCTCGTTGGCAAGCCCCTATATATACCGGACTCTTATGATGGTAAGTCCATTTCGTTATTTTTGTAAACACATATTAACAACCGAAGACAAATTGACAAAAGTCATCATACATCACAAACTTAAATGAGATTCCTGTGCTATGGAAATCAGAAAAAATATCATAAAAATTGTTTAGAGCTTTTGTGGCCAGTTTAGGTAAACCATGAGCACTTTGAACCTATATGGACATCGAACCCATGAAATTTAGCCAACTACGCAGGGGCAACCATTATTTTTATACGGGGTGTAACAAAATTGATGTAGGTCCCGTTAACTGGGGGTTCTACTCGTCATACTGAACTACTTTCTCCTAGGAACCCACAGTCAATTCTCAAAAAAAAATTGGATCCTCCATACTAAAATGCACAAAATCGGTCGATCAGCTGATCGATTTGTATGAAGAGTAAAAAATTTTTTTTTACGTTTTCAGCAAATTCGTAGAACAAACCTACCCTTGGGACCTACACCAATTTTGTTACATTCTGCATAATTTTTAGTGTAAATTACAATTTTGTATTAGTTATAATATGAGTCTTACTTAGCTGAAATAAACAAAATAATTAATTAAACGTTAGTCATACGTGTTGTTTCAATAGCCTATTTTGGCAATAGAAATTAGAAACTTCATATCAGCCGCAGGATGTCCACTGCTGGACAGGCCTTCATCAAGGATTTCCACGACGACCGGTTCTGCGCTGCCCGCATCCAGCGGCTTCCCGCAGTAGAAAAAGTTCATAATTTCTTCCACCGAAGCCATATCGTAATACTGTGGCCATAATGGTAAGCCCTTAATTGGCATCATATCACCTGATGGTAAGTGACGATGATGCCGAAGATGGAAGCGGGCTTACCAGGATTTAGAAAGTTGTGGCAGAAATGATGAATTTGGAACGGGAAACTTAATGACATATTCATCCGGTGATACCATCAGGTGATATGATGCCAATTAAGGGCTTACCTATCCCCTACATGGGCACGAGCTACCGCCGCAAAGGCTAAAAAGTCGGAAAAGCTTTTTAATACATGTCGACCCCCTCACAACTCAGCCCTCTCAAGCGAGATGCAACATGTGGCGTGCTCGAACACCGCTTCCTGAACCCTTTGTCCCGCTTTCTGAGAGTCTACTGGCTGGACATATATTACCATGGCCGATCTGGAAGTCTTTAAATCGACTTCGGACTCAGGTCGGCCGGAGCAAGGAGAATATCTTCAGGTGGGGACTGTCGGAAAACCCAAATCTAGACTGTGAGTGTGTGGAGCGGTGCAGTCCATGGCTCATTGAGTTTCCTGTCCTGTCTGCCCTGTCACCTGTTCGCAGCAGGACTTAATGGACGCCACAAATAGTGCAGTCGAAGTGGCTAAGTTCTGGGCCGGAATGATTAAATTTGTCATCGACACGCAAAGAAGAAGAAGGGCTTACCAATTGTGAATATAAAAAAAAAGACAAATTCATCAAGTTTCCCGGTCCAAATTACAACCAAAATTGTCGCAACCATTAAATCCAAGGTCTCATAAACACATACGTACTTGGAACCCAAGAATGGGCTGTTAGTTGCTTAACTGCCAACAATGGGCTCGACAATGGGCCGAGCCAAATGGGCGAGTCTAACTGTCTGAATACTCGGAAATGATTACGTGGATCCAGAGACGAAGTGAGGTTTAGGGTTACGAAGAGGTTTTGAACGCACCGTCTAGGGTTGCCAACTTTTCACCCGGGACAAATAAAAATTATAGCATAATTAATCAAAATTCGTTTACGATGTTTCCCTTCTCCGTAAGAGCATCGGGTAAACGTACATATGAAATCGAAATTCAAAAACATATTGGTATATGGGCAGGATTCAAACCACGACCTCCCAAAAAGGAGGTAGCGGACCTAGCCATTACGCCATTGACTCTCTTCGACTTCAGTTCATCATCGTCATAATTAGTCTCAAGACGTCCACTGCTAGACAAAGGTCTCCCCCCAAAAATTTCCTCAACGACCAGTCCTGCGATACCCGCATCCAGCTGCTTCCCGCGACTTTGACAACTTCACGCTATTCCACTTACTAATAAAAAATATCCAAAATCGATCACTTTTCTGCCTTGACACATAGGTTAACCTCTATCTAACCAACGAACGTCCCAAAAGATCTTGGCCTCTGATACCAAACGCCACTTTCTTCTGTCATCCTGTCCACGCCAATCGACTCATCGAAGGGCGATCGGGTCCTCTGACTAAGAAGAAGGGTTTTACATTCATGGTTAGGATTTCGAACCTGGAGTACATTACAATCTTCATCATCAACATCAGCCAGCCCGTATTACTTCTCAGTTGGACTAAGGCTATCCCCTTTAAGGCTTTCCCCTCTTAAAGACAATCTTGGCTGCGCTCCACCATGCCAAGCCAAGAAGGCTCAAGGTCACTCAAAGAGCGATGGAACGAGCTATGCACGGAGTTTCTCTACGTGATCAAATCAGAAATGAGGAGATCCGTCGGAGAACCAAGGTACGGCTATGTAATAGCTAAGTATTTATATTCGTACTAACATAATAATTGGTAATAGCTTACAGAATTGCTAAACTGAAGTGTCTTTGCGAGGCACATAGCTCGTTGAACAGATGGCCGTTAGGATAGTAAAGTTTTTCGAGTGGCCATGCGGGCAGTGCAAGACTGGTCGTAGTGGAAATCCTTGGGGGAGGCCTTTGCCCAGCTGTTTACGTCTTTCGGCTAACATGATGATGACAGGTCGAAGAAAAGGTTCGCAACTACATATACAGGGTGTTTACGCAAACCTAAGATACCTTTAAGAAGGTGAATAAGAAACCGAAACTGAACAACTTTCCCCTATAAACTTATGGTCAATAGAAGGTTGGTTTGTCAGCTGATCGATTTGTATGGGTAATCCAAATTTTTTTTTAAGAATTGATCATAGGTTTCATGAGGAAAATGGTTCCGTTTGGGTTTTTTATTCACCTCCCTAAAGACTTTGGTGTTGGGGTGGCAGTCGGTGGCACGTGGTTTGGATCTGAAGGGTAAATCCATGCTTCTGATCGGCCTACTAAAAGCCGAATAGCGTGAAGAGCGGCAGGACAGAAGTGGAGTCATTTGGTACCGGACTCCGGAGGCCAAAATCCTTCGGGTCGCGGGTTAGAGGTTAAATCAATGAATTTCTGAATTTGGATTAATATTAAATGAAAACGCTTAACACGTAAAAAAACCGACTCCTCTTCCTTCGCAACAACTTCGCACAATTTCGCATTATTATTTTTGGTTTTTGTTAATTTTCTAATAAAGTACTACACCGATTTTGATAAAATTTATATGGGACCACACGTTAAGCACTAGCTTTCAAATAAAAAAGAATCATCAAAATCGGTTGACCCATTCAAAAGTTCTGAGGTAACACACATAAAAAAAAAACATATAGTCGAATTGAGAACCTCCTCCTTTTTGGAAGTCGCTTGAAAAAGAATATCTTCATTCCCTCCCTGTATTTATACTTGTCTGACGTAAACGGCATGCGTTTAAGGCTAACGATTTGTTTACTTGTCTTGAATATTAAAGAACGATTACTTCTGACCGAATTAAAAAGTTACGTCTTTTAAAACTGATCTGTTTTCTTTGTTAGTAACAATGGGGTTTTTCTTTGAAGTTTGTCTATGTCTATTCAGCGTTGAGTTGACCTACCTGGCAGTCGTAGTAGGTCGGCAATGGGTATACTACATTGCTTTGCGCTATATTTTTTATAGTCGTACTGATTTTAAGTTGATTTATGGCAAGAGGCGCTACCTCATGTCAAAGAGGTCGTGGTTCGAATCCTGCCACGTACCAATGTGTTTTCGAATTTCGATTTCATATGTACGTTTATCCGACGCTCTTACGATGGAGGAAAACATCTTGAGGAAACCTGCACACGCCTGCGAAGAAACTCGAAGGTTGTGTGTGAAGTCGACCAACCCGCACTGACTAAGGCCCGATCGCCCTAATTCAGGGTAGGCTTGAGCCCCTCGGTGGGGATGTATATGAGCTGATATGATGATTGATTTTAATCTGCATAAAATCTTTTCCTGAAATTTCATGATATAATGATGATGATGTCCTCCCATACGTATCTGTCGATGGTGACGCCCTTAGCTCGTGTTGGCCTCGGCCCTTGCTTGGGTGCGAGGGTGACTATCAAAGCCAAACTTGGTTTTGAACGTCCTGTTGTAGGAAGCACAATGAAAAGATCCACTATCGTAAGTGTAGTTGTAGGAGGGCTTAGGCCGGGTTAGTCGGATCTGGAGTTTGGCGTCAAGATCTTCAATACGAGCACGTTCATAGTGTTTTTAGGCCAGATCTAACAGCAGCTCGCCATTCTCTCCTCTGGATAGCAAGCCGTCCCACGAATCGCTTGAAATGCCGGTAGCAATCAGGTGGCGTTTCAGAACATCCCCTTTTTTTATTAATTCACAATTGGTAAGCCCTTGGCATCATCTCACCTGATGGTAAGTGACGATGATGCCGAAAATGGAAGCGGGCTTACCAAGATTCCCCAATGCAATGGAGAATTGGCTATCTTATCTTCAAGCTGGAACACATCAATGTTGTTAACACTGATGTTTCGCGGCAAGACTTAGATAACATGGTGGTAGCTGGCCAGGCGGGCTTAGAAAATGCCCTACCACCAACCAAACCGAGTCTTACAAGTTGACCCCACCGGGAATCGAACCCGCGACCTCCTGTTGCGAAGCGAATGGACTAACCATTACACCACGGGGTGGTTCCCCTGTAACGAAGGTACTGTACTGTCAATGTATGTACGAGTATACGTCTTGACGGATTTTGGAGCGCGAAGTTTCGTTAGATTAGTTTTGATCCTGAAAGTGACATGGTGGTACATTTCAAACTCCTAACTTGACTGCCCTAAAAGAGGGGTAATGTTTTAGGCAGTCGGTTTTTAGGGTTCCGTACCCAAAGGGTAAAAACGGGACCCTATTACTACACCCTGGACACTTCATACAACGGGCCAGAAATGACATTTTAAAAAAGGAATGATGGAGCAAATTGGCGGCGAAATCCTATACGTTCGACAACCAAACTGTAACCAATCTGTATCAATCTGGGTGACGAGGGGGTCAGGTCGCAATCTAGAGAGCGGCAAGGAGTGTCCGAACTGTATGTTAGTACTAATATATATACTTTGGTATTACTAAGACTTCGCTGTCCGTCTGTCTGTCTGTCCTTTTGTCACCAGACTGTATTTCATGAACCGTGATAGCTACACAGTTGAAATTTTCACAGATGATGTATTTATGTTGCCACTATAACAAAAAATACAAAAAATTAGAAAAAGTGAAAATTTTTTAAAATGAAGAAACTATGAAAAGAAAGTATAATGCTACGGAACCCTTAGTTCTAGAGCCATCGAGTATGATGGTACGGAACCCTTTGTGTGCGGTTCTGACTCGCACTTGGCCGGATTTTGATTTTAATTAAATTGGCTAGGTCATTAAATGAAATAACTATACGAATGAGCGTAAAAACAGTTTTTCCCATATGAAGAGCGCTGTTTCCACACCACAGAAAGTAAAAACGACACTTATCCTATTAACACCCATCGTACGTGGGATGATGGGTATTATGTTATTACTGAGACACACGCTATGTTATCAATGGCTGAGTCCCACGGTTGCTTCCTAATTCCTAAATGATTGTTGAAGTCATCTACCAACTCTCACTTGCCTTGATTACGATGTGGAGTTTCAATGAATATTAGGTTTAAAGATATTTATTCTTATAAAAGACAAAATGTCACTTACATGAGAAGAAGACTTAAATATAAGTAATTGGGTTATGGTCGTTTACACAGCACAGATCACAAAAATATTTATCACACACATAGTCATGGTCATAATTAAAAATATAACTAAAAACTGGCTTTCCACGACAAAAAAATAAGAATATAGTATTTCTTTTTAGTTAAATTTAATAAATTGATTAAATGAGTCAATCTCTTTGATGGATGAGGGTAACCTATTATAAAGTTGCACTCCCTCATACGTAAACATTCGTTCAACATTTGACCCTTGACTAGGCTTGCCAGACGTTAGGATTTGTCCTGACATGTCAGGATTTTTAGTAGGGATGCCTCGATACGCCTTTTTGCCGATACGATACCGATACCGATACTCTTATTAAAATATCGGCGATACCGATACCGATACGCTTATTGAATTAAAAAAGGAAGGTAGAATAAATAATACACAATGAATTAATAGTTTTAGTAATTAAAATTAACATTTTTAAGATTTTTATTTAAAAAACAAAGCATTCTTAAGTTTTGCGGGCAAAGGCGATTTCGCAAGTCTGTTTGAATAAGACCTGCGATGGAAAATAGTCTCTCAGATGCGACAGATGCCTCGTTTGCAACGAAATAGATGGGACAACACGCGCGTTTACATCACATTTTTAAAGCGCGAAATTTGAAAAGTATCGTTGAATCTGCCATAAAAATATCGCCGATACCGATATATCGGCAATCCCGAAGTTCGCCGATATATCGGTATCGGTATCGGATGCATCCCTAATTTTTAGGCACCAATCAGGATTCCGGGCGTAATTTGACAATGTCAGGATTTTTTGATTATTTACGTGTTTATAGGTCTTTTATCAAGCAGCCCATGGACTAAAATTAATGGCGATTTTTTCATTGTGTGGAGAGTTAGAGTGGGCTCAATGGCAGATTGTGAGTCGGAGAGTGACCGGTTGGCACTCAAAAGGAATATTGTAAGTGGTGTTTTATTTACTATGACTACTGTGCGTCGTCAAACCGCGACCGTTTCAGTAAAATGTCAGGACTTTTCGATAAAAATCAGGCTTTTTGTCAGGACTTTTCAATTTAACATCTGGTAACCCTACCTTTGACGCAAACAGAGGGGCGTTAAAACTTTAACGTGAGTATCCGTGTGTCTAAGACATCGTAGCGCCCAAACGGATTAATCGTTTTTGATTTAGTTTTATTTGTTAGAAAGGTGACTTGATCGAGAGTCACATGAGCTATGATTTAGGAAAATCTGTGCAGCCGTTAGATTTTCATCTCTTTTTAAAGGCATTTAACTTGCAATGTTTGTATGTAGGTATGTATGTATGTTTGTTTAGTTCAATCTTGCGATCGATTTTAGAGCGACTTCCAGGGGTTCGATTGAGCTGAAATTTGGAATGAAGCCGTATTCTCGGTGACAATAGATCCTTTTGGTGTTTTGAAGTTGATCTGATGATGAAATTTTTAAGGTGGAATCATGGTCCCAGGATCGTCTTTTATTTTCAATAGAATCGTAGGAACTTTTTACTGTGTGCTCGCCTTTTTAAATTTGGAACAGTGTATTTGATTAATTTGAGCATTTGGTTTTTTTTAAATTAATTTTTTTTTACATAAAAGCTTGTACCTAAAGGCTTTTAGGTTTTTCGTAAATTATCTTTGTTATAGTTGTGTGGAGATGTGCGGTACGGAACCCTCGGAGCGCGAGTCCGAATCGTACTTTCTTCGTACATTTTTTTTTTTCAATAAACAAATTAACAGTAAGTCTACTTGTGACGCAGTCAAACTGAGTATTTTGAAAATGAAGCGACAAAAAGTAAGGTACACAGAATGTCACAAAATTAGTGTAGGTCCCGTTGACTAGGGACCCTACTCATCATACTGAACAGCTTTCCCCAAGGAACCAATAATCAATTCTCCAAAAAAAGATCCACCATACAAAAATGCACAAAATTTATCGATCAGCTGTTCGAATTGTATGAAGTTTTTTTTTGCGATTTCATCTAAGTCATAGAACAGAAGTTATTCAGTATGATGAGTAGAAGCCCCGTTAACGGGACCCACACAATTTTGTTACACCTCGTATCCAATTAGGTATGAGATACTAGCTGTTTCCCGCGGCTTCACCCGCATGGACAACGTTTCTATAATTTGTCGAGGGTGCGCAGTGCGCGAGCCGCAAGCGGCTCGCGAGCGTGGTAAAAAGTAGCCTAAGTGTTATTCCAGGTCCTAATCTGTCTACCTACCAAATTTCAGTCCGATCCATTCTGTAGTTTTTGCGTGAAAGAGTAACAAACATACATCGATACATTCTTACAAACTTTCGCGTTTATTATATGATAGTAGGATTATTATGAGATATGTTGTGAAAGTAATGTAAGCATCGCACCGTATCGCGATGCTATAATATGTGCTACGGTAGCTCTGGAGGCAAAGATTAGCGACTGAAAGAGAGTAGGTATCGTCAAAGAATAAAGACTATTTACTACGTAAAAGAAGGTTAACTCCGCAAAATCATTTGAATGAATGGCGACTCTTTCTACCACACAATAAAGTGCAAATTCAGTTTGCACAGCGCTAATTATTACCTTAGTAGGTAGGTAGGTAGAGCATGCACCGGTTCTACCCGGTTCCAAAAACCCCGGGTATACCCGGTTCCTAGCTAGTTCAAACAACCGGGTAAAAAATTGAGGTATCCGGTTCTACTACTAAATTCTGAAACTTGTTAATGTAGTATGTATAAAGCTGAGAAGACAAGCTAGTATTTTTTTTAATTTATTTATATAATTGGATGACTATATAATAATAAAAGTTGAAACACATTTAATTGGTTATATATATACATATCAGCATTAGCAACATTCAAATTAATATCAAGTTTTATTTTGTCGTAAAAGGATTTTGTTTTAAGAACCGAACAGAACTCTAGTTATGACTAATATCTTGAAGTATAAATTTTAAAAACTATACAACACTATTTGTTACTAGCTTTTGCCCGCGGCTTCGCCCGCGTGGACATCGTTTTTGTGACTGACTTAGAGGGTGCGTGGTTCGTGGACATGAATTTTCTCCAGATCCCTCGGGAATTATGTCAGGATATGTTTATTAGTAAATCGTGTCATTTCCCACCCCCTCAACCATCTCGGTGCAAAAAATCACACAATTCATTGTTCCTTTTCGATGTTAAAGAAATAAACCAAAAAAGAGTATATTTTCAGTTCCCTCGGGAATTGCATCGGGCTATGCTATTTTCACGGGATAAAAAGTAGCCTATGTCCTTCCTTGTGACACAGTCTACCTGCATGCCAAATTTCATTAAGATTAGTTAACGCGTTGAAAGGTAACAAACAAACAAACAAACACATTTTCACATTTCTAATATTAGTAAGAATGATAATACAAAGTGAATAATGTTAGTTAATGTTTTATACAATTATTGTAGTTTTTGATTGAAACGAATAACCATTGAAAAAGTGCAAAAGTGTGGTTATTTTCTTTACTCTTTACACGTAAAGATAAAGACAGAGACAACTGTTCCAATCAATACCTCGCCTTAACTACTTTTTAGGAAATTAACAAAAAACATTGTACTGGGTGTTGTGATTGATGTCAGTTTTTTTATTTTTTCGGCAGTAATATTAAACAAAAAAAAACCGACTTCAAACGCACTAGTCGCCACTACGATTTTCGAAGGTTCCACTCGATTTCTCTGGGATGCCAGCATCAGATCCTGGTTTCCTTATCATGGTACCACCCTTGGGATATCTCCTTTCCAACAAAAAAAGAATCATCAAAATCGGTTTATAAACGACGAAGTTATCCGCAAACAAACATAAATATATTAACGGTCGAATTGAGAAACTTCCTCCTTTTTTTTAAGTCGGTTAATAAAATCACACCTGATAGTAATTGCTCATTGCGCGTGCGCGTAGCAGTTACGCTACAAGCGCGGTTGGCGCGTGCGATGCGCTGTGACATAACGCTTTTTATAACACGCTCTATATTGCCTTTACTTAACACATAAGCGGCAGTTATAACATGCTGTATAAGTAAACACATAAGCGGCAGTTATAACATCCTGTATAAATAAACACATAAGCTACCTACCTTGATGTATGTGAGGAAGAGATTATTAAAGCAGTTTTAATTGAAGCAACTAGCAATTAATGTTTATTGATTTATACATACTATTTATAGTGATTACGGCTTAAGGCGGTATATTTGCAAATAAGCAATGAGAAGCGCTTAGCAAAAAAATCAGGAAAATTATTCCCGCTTAATTTTGCGGCCTGATAAAAAGATATGTTATATTCAAGGATATTACCTAGGGCCCTTGTAAGTTCATTACAAATTAGATTAATGTGACTCGATCATAAAAAATCCCAAAGATAGCATAAATTGAAGCAAAGCCTGTAAACATTTGTACATTTTTTTTTTAAATTTTAAATTTACATCATAATTTTCTTCTTTTTAAACTACGTAGTATATGTTTATTCAAATTTAATTTAGTCACTTTTTCGAAACTTTTCAACGAAAAAACATTGAAAAAGTGCAAAAGTGTGGTTATATCCTTTACTATTTACACTTAAAGAAAAAGACAGAGACAACTGTTCAATCAATGCTTCGCCTTAATATTTATAATTAGCCTTAATTATGCTTTAATTTACATAATCTGCTTATGTACCTACATATGCTATTGAAATGTGCTATTAAAAGACGGCGGTTGCCTGGTGTTGCACTTGTCACAGTCAAAGATGACCTAATTTTAATTATTATTTAAGTCTATGCTTCTATAGACTATGGCGCTTCCTCTGTCTTGTCGGCTTGCGTCTTCAATGTCTTCCTTTAACGAACCTCTTATTAAAAATAACCACGTCCAATATCGTGTTTGATTCACTTCACTCCTCCAAGTAAAACAGCACTTAGCATCACCCGCGGTCACGTATAGGGCCTACACCTACGGACGTGTGCAATGCGACCTTCATACACATCTTAGAATCAGATGTGTAGGTTTCCTCGGGACGTTTTCCTTCACCGATAAATCTATCGGTAAATAAATGCACGTAAGTTTTGAAAAACTCATTGGTACATTGGCCGTTCGGATTCCAACCCGAGACACCATTTTTTTTGTGAAATTTGAGTGCGTTTGACTATATCTCACCTGATGGTAAGTGACGATGTAGTCGAGGATTGTACACGCAAACTCAAATAATGCCTATTCACTCTCGCCTTGAAGATCCCCAAATTGTAGGAATCTGGCGCAGTATTACGGTATTACGATATATCGCAACGCCTTTGATGTCGCACGATGCCGCCATGACATACGGAATAACGGAAGGTTTGTCACAAAATTGAAAATAAATCAATTATGATTTAATATTGATATAATATGGTGATCATTTATTGAGTAAGATTTAAGATATACATGTTTATAAGTGTTGCACTGCCAAACACTTACGCGACACTTTAATTTTAGTCGTTTTAAGATTGTGCACAAAATTTTATTGAATAATGGATATGCATTCCGTGGGTCTTAAAATGAACATGGACAAGACGAAAATAATGTTAAATGTCCGTGTCGCACCCACTCCTCTAAGGTTGGAGACTCTACACTGGAAGTTGTTGACGAATATGTATACCTGGGACAAACAGTCCAGCTAGGTAGTTCCAAATTCAAGAAAGAGATCAATCGACAAATCCAACTCGGCTGGGCAGCGTTCGGGAAGCTTCGCAATATCTTCACGTCCCAAATAGCGCAGTGTCTCAAGACTAAGGTCTTTGACCAGTGTGTGTTGCCAGTGATGACTTACGGAACTGAGACATGGTCGCTTACTATGGGCCTCATAAGAAGGCTCAAGGTCACCCAAAGGGCAATGGAGCGTGCTATGCTCGGAGTTTCTCTGCGTGATCGAATCAGAAACGAGGACATCCGCAGGAGAACTAAAGTAACCGACATAGCTCACAGAATCGCTAAACTGAAGTGGCAGTGGGCAGGGCACATAGCTCGTAGAACAGATGGCCGATGGAGCAGTAAAGTTCTCGAGTGGCGACCGCGCACCGGAAAACGTAGCGTAGGCAAGCCTCCCACGCGGTGGACCGATGACCTGGTGAAGGTCGCGGGAAGCCGATGGATGCGGGCAGCGCAGGACCGGTCGTCGTGGAAAACCTTGGGGGAGGCCATTGTCCAGCAGTGGACGATTTGGGGTTGATATGATGATTCCGATGAATCCGTGATACCTACCTAACTATGCTACTGTTGACATGTACGGCGCGCAGTGAGTGCGGTGGTACCTACATAATATTTCGATGGCGGCGCGACTCTATCCAGATCCCATGACCGACCCGAAAAAAATTATAATTATGGTATTGTTGGCTCTTAAGGGCCGCCAGGAGGCTCGAGTTTCCAAACAAACGTAGTTTCGCTTTAATACAAAAACTACATGCCAGATTGAATCCAAACTTTTCAAATATATTGAGGAGACACATATCGATGTTTTTAATTAGTTTTCAATGTACTAATATAAAACGAAAAAAAAAGAGCAGTTTCATACTTTCAGTACAAAACTAATTTAAGCCTTAGTTTAGTTACGTTAGAATTTACTACGATGAAAACTAATTACAAACATCGACATGTGTCTACTCAATGTATTTACAAAGTTTGGATTCAATCCTGCATGTAGTTTTTGTATTAAAGTAAGCGGTACTACGTTTGTATGGAAACTCGAGCCTCCTGGATACTCTTAAACAGAAGATTAAAATACCTACCTAGGTACTTACCTATGTGTGCAGAGGCACACATAGGTAAGTACCTAGGTATAACGTATAACCAGAGGGTTAGGAGAACCAAACGTTATACGTTATACTTTAGACAGCCACCGACGCTTTTTGGCTGATTAATAATAAGTACTCAGTAAGTGGTTACTTGATCTATAAATTTTCTAACATAACAAACAAACTAAGTACACATTTTTTTTGATTGCTTCATCGTTATTTATCACTTCCTAACAACTTAATTGCATAAACATGTCTTTTTGAATGTGTTTATAGGACTGGTTGTCGAAAAACTTAATTTATCCGCTATCAAATTAATTCGATAAGGTTTCCTTCTGCTAAGTATTATAAATTGGTTGCTACTATAATACGCTGCAGGCAGTATATTGCATAAAATAATAACAATTATCTATACAGGATGTAACAAAATTGGTATAGGACCCGTCGACTGGGAGTTCTACTCGTCATACTGAACAACTTTCCCCAAGGAACCCATAGTAAATTCCCTAAAAAAAAATTTGGACCCTCCATACATGCACAAAATCGGTCGATCAGTTGATCGATTTGTATGAAGAGTAAAATATTTTTTTACGTTTTCAGCAAAGTCGTAGAATAAAAGTTGTTAAGTATGATGAGTAGAAGCCCCAGTTAACGGGACCTACACCAATTTTGTTACATCCTGTATAACGTATAACTACGCAAAAAGTAGGCAAGAAATCTAATATTTAACCTTCCGCGTACCAGGTGGAAAATATAGATGTGCCGTACTGGGTGGGGTCTAAATGACCCAAACATAAGTGACTCCTGTTTATATAAACACTAGCGACCCGCCCCGGCTTCGCACGGGTGCAATGCTGATACTAAATACACTACAGAAAAACTGAGAACGTTGTATATAAAAACATAGCGGCCCGCTCCGGCTTCGCACGGGTATAAAATATATAGCCTATGTGATTAAATTCGATTCAGTAGTTTTGATTTATTCATTACTGCCCGTGGCCCGCACGCGTTAAATTTGGAGTAAAACAATCCCCCTTTCCCTATACCATGAAGATTTCCTGCTATCTTTGGAATATCTAAATTCATACACTACATTTTTACTTATTTAATTTTTACATTTTTAACTATTTATTTTATTTTTACAACATATTACAGAATGTCTTTATAAACAACGTTCACAGCTTTCTTGTCATTAGACAATACAAACATGTTTTCTCTGGAGGTCACTCTTGAAAGAGCGACATACAGTTGTCCATGTGAAAAACAGTCAACGCTTAAATCTAAGCCTGCAACGTTGAAGGTTTGACCCTGCGATTTATTAATGGTCATTGCAAAAGATGTCTTTACCGGAAACTGTAAACGTTTAAATTGGAAGGGTAAATCCAATGGTATCAGAGGGATTCGGGGAATCAATAAATCTTCTCCGGTACCACATCCTGTGAGTATTGTGCACTCTATTATGAAAGTTTTCAATGATTTTACCAGCAAACGCGTGCCATTGCAAAGTTTAGGTGGATTCAGGTTTCTTAATAAAATAACAGGACAACCTACTTTCAACACCATTTTGTGAGGAGGGAGTCCAGACGTGTTCAAAGAATTTAGAAATTCTGTAGGAAAATGAACAGCTTCTTCCAAATCGAGAACAGTATCGACCGATAACTATAACGCTCTGCCGCACCGGGCGGCCGGCCGGTACCGCCGCAAACGCTACGTCCCGCAATTTTTAAATCTGTAATATCTTCGAAAATATTCACTTAAATCATACGGTGTAACGGGCCATATAGATCTATATTGAATGAACAATGTATTCAAGGTATTTAATTGGTTAAGGATTAATGCTGTATTGGTTAAAATCGCTTCGAAAATTAGCCATTATTTGTCGTAAAAAGTAAATGACAAAAAAAAGTTATTGTGGGTTATCCATAAGAGATAGACATATACCATCACGGACTTTTCTGTAGACCTTTTCAATGTGTACAATACTTAGTACATTATTTTGATAAAACTCGTAGGGTTCAGCCTGCGTTTGCAATGTAAGCGGAAAAAAATGTAATTATTTACGACATCACATTAGAAACCTCAAAAATAACAGTACTTCTCCACTATTTAATGGATGTTATTATACATATAAACCTTCCTCTTGAATCACTCTATCTATTAAAAAAAACCGCATCAAAATCCGTTGCGTAGTTTCAAAGATTTAAGCATACAAAGGGACATAGGGACAGAGAAAGCGACTTTGTTTTATACTATGTAGTGAAGTGATTAAAAATATAGGTACATACAAAAATGCATTTTTATCAATTTAAAGGATAGGTAGGACGACAATGAAAAGCAAATTTTCACTTGTAATCAATGTTTTGTTTTATTTTGCAGTGAAATATATGAGGCTCATTCAAACTGAAAAAACTAAGCATAGACAAATCAGTCTCAAAACTTCTTTTACTTAAATTATATTAAAAAAAACAGAATATAATATTAATTCTTTAAACAGTAACTGGTATTTTTTTTTTCATTTTTGAAGACAATCTTTACAAAATAAGCATGCGTCTCAATGACTCTAAACACGTCTATCACGGTCAAGCGCCCGCCGCAGCACTGAATTATTAACCCAAGAGATCGACGTGGCAACGTCGCTAATCCAGCTACTCAAAGTTACAGTACTCACCGTTACGTATTTAAAAAAATATATATTTTAAAACCGTTGGGGTCTGAGAGACCCCACCTTGTACGCAAAGAGTTTATCACATATTATAAAGTTTGTTTGCTGAATTAGCTGCACCATTTAAAAAAATGCCGCACGCCTTTGCCAGCTCGCGTCAAACGGTTGTGTCAAAGGGGCCACCCTGAGTTCAATCGCGGCTTCGCCAACTCTACACCCGCACGGGGTCGCGGGAAACTTGTTCTTGTCTTTAATTATTAATGTAGGCGACGATTCTGATTATACTTCGTCCAGCAGTGAAAGTGATAAAAATTAATGATAAATAAGTGTTTTATCTTTCAACACATTTCCAGAACTCCGTTCGGGTGTACTGCAGCTAATTCCCCGAACGTTCTTAATAATAGAGATGATAACTGCTAGTCATTTCAGTTATTTTTTTGATATAATAAGACAAATACGACATTTTGTTCTAAAAGTATCTGAAACATGGGGTGACGTCATAGATTTTCGGCATCATTAATGTACTCATTTTGTAATATTTAATCAATTAAAAATTGAAGACTTGTTGGACAAGGTTTTTAGGGTTCCGTACCCAAAGGGTAAAAACGGGACCTTATTACTAAGACTCCGCTGTCCGTCCGTCTGTCTGTCCGTCTGTCACCGGGCTGTATTTCATGAACCGTGATAGCTAGACAGTTGAAATTTTCACAGATGATGTATTTCTGTTGCCGCTATAACAACAAATACCATAAATTAGAAAAAGTAAAAGTCTACATTCAAAAAAACGTATATTTTTTAAACGTGAAGAAACTAGCGCCATCTAGTATGATTGTACGGAACCCTATGAGCGCGGTTTATTAAGTCGGCTTATTAAAGTGATTAACTTTTCCCATTAAAAGATAAACTTTTAACGAATTTAGAATGACTTCTGTATTTTTGTGATAAAAAATATAATATTTTTAACATGCAGTACTAAAACAAAAGGGCGTAACTGCCACAAAATCATCGTACCTACCGAATAAGGTCGCAGCCTTGTAACTGTCATATCCATATACAGCCTAACGCTGCGCGATGTAATGGAAGCCACCCACGCTTACAGGAAGGCGACATCAAGGTTCTGAACACTTTGAATTGAGCCTTTTTAATTAATTATCACTTGTGTAAAATTTTATACACCCATATATTATACAGGTATATTTCTATTACACATTTATTACTTAATTATGTGTCGCAGGGTAACTGCAAATTACGGATTTTTACGTGTTTTCATCATAAGTATGTCGACTATTACTCCTAAACTAAGAAAGCCTACTTAGCCGTGATAGTTTTAATTTTAAATTTATTGTACGTCCTACTATTTTTTTTTTTCAGAAGTTTTAAAATAGCGGTTGAGCTGGCAGGGTAGGGGGGGGGGGGGATACTAGAGACTCTAACAAAAAAATACGCTTTAAAGCTTAAATTTTTCAAACGGATCCCTGGTTAAAATGGTTTTCACACACCAACGACACCTCACACAATGAGATAGACGAGAAAAAATCTCTCCCGCCGGGAATCGAACCTGCGACCGGTGCGATCTACTACTTTTGTGCCATAATGTGTGGTGACTAGAACTCCAAAAAATTCATCTTGTCTGGTTTGTTCTATTTTACCCGAATGCGCCAGAAGGGCGGTTATGTTTTCCGAATGTGTGTATGTATGTATGTATGTATTTTTTTTGGTTCGCTCTGTAGCCTAAACGGCTTGATGGATTGGTCTTGACCCCGTGAGTGACATCGGATACACTTTTACCCGGCTGGCCAAAAAAGCGGGGTTACGTTTTTATGCAGTCGGGTTTTTCGTGTAGTTTTTTTGTGTTGTTAATATTTTAATGCCTCCTAGTTTTTGTAAGAACCTCTAGTTTTTCTGGAGAAAATACAGCACCCGTAGCCACATAAAACAGACAAAAAATAGGAATAAAAATCATCTCTAGCATGTAGAAAAGTTCTCAAGTAGCGACCGCGCATCGGAAGACGTAACGTAGGAAGGCCTCCCACTTGGTAGACCGACGACCTGGTGAAGGTCGCGGAAAATCGCTGGATGCGGGCAGCTCAGGACCGGTCGTTGTATAAATCCCTTTCTCCAGCTGTGGACGTCTCTCGGTTAATATAATTGGACATAGACATATTTTACAATGTATGTTTGGCCTGTGCGGGGATTGAACCCACGACCAGCAGGCAGAAGCTAACCACAGGACCACAGGGTCGGTCTTTATAATTTTTATCTGTACAGTGTTATAACATTTTTTTATAAAGACTCAGTATCAAATAGTTGCTACACTAACTTAAGACAAAGTAATTCATCTGTAACTTTATTGACGTATAAGTAAGTAATTCATGCGTCACTTTGTTGTCGTATAAGTAAGTAATTCATCCGTCACTTTGTTGTCGTATAAGTAAGTAATTCATCCGTCACTTTATTGATGTATAAGTAAGTAATTCATCCGTCACTTTGTTGTCGTATAAGTAAGTAATTCATCCGTCACTTTGTTGACGTATAAGTAAGTAATTCATCCGTCACTTTGTTGACGTATAAGTGAATTCATCCGTCTCTTTGTTGACGTGTAAGAAATTCATCCATAATATTGTTGACGTATAAGTAGGTAGTTCATCGGTAACTTTGTAGACGTATAAGTAAGTAATTCAGCAGTAACTTTATTGGCGTATAAATAAGTAATTCATAGGCAACTTTGTTTGTTGACGTAGAAGTAAGTAATTTTTCTTCAACTTTTTTGACTTATAAAGTTAGTAATTCATCCGTAACTTTGTTGACGTATAAGTAAGTAATTATCCGTAACTTTGTTGACGTATAAGTAAGTAATTCATCCGCCGTGACTTTGGTGAGATAAGTAATTCATCCGTGACTTTGTTGACGTATAAGTTAGTAATTCATTAGTAACTTTATTAGCGTATACATAAGTAATTCATCTGTAAGTTTCTTTGTTGACGTAGAAGTAAGTAATTTTTCTTCATGTTTTTTGACGTATAAAGTTGGTAATTCATCCGTAACTTTGTTGACGTATAAGTAAGTAATAATCTGTAACTTTGTTAACGTATAAGTAAGTAATTTATCCGCCGTGACTTTGGTGACGTATAAGTTATTCATCCGTGACTTTGTTGACGTATAAGTTAGTAATTCATCCGTAACTTTTAAACACAGGCCCTCAGCACTCAGCAGTCAAGCCAGCGTGAGAAGTATGCTAACAAGGTGCTACGGCCGGCACAACAATGACATTCCCTCTCTATCTCTACGATCTGTGGCACGCGTTTTCGCCCTACATGGTGTAGTCGGCAAAAAAATCAAGATAGCTCCTCGGCACCGAGATAGATTTCAAGGAAGGAAAGATCGAATCTAATATAGGCTTCCCGCATCCTTACCGCGATTTCAGAAAAGATTCGTAGTACGTTAGAAATATTTTTTGATTTTCAAACTCGGCTTTTTGTGCACTCATCACTGTATCACTAAGTAAGTGATTAGGGGCACTGTATCAAAAAACGGGTAGTTTTAGCTTATCAAAAAAGGGATTGTCAATGGAGCGAAGTGGAGAGAAAAGACAAGGTAGGTAGACCCCTCCACCATGTGGGATTAAATTCACAGGAGAGAGAGAGAGAGAGAGACAGAGACAAAGACAGAGAGAGAGTGAGAGGAAGGGATTGTATCAGTTTGAAGTTTGAATCCAAAATTGGCTAATGCATTCTTAAACCTCAATGAATCGGTGATAGTCGATGTTTAATTTAATGTGCTATGGCACCTTATTACCACAGTATAACAATATAGCGGCTTACAGTAGTGCGACGAATGTACTTACACATCAAAGCAACGACGGAAGGGTACTTGCGGGGCAGCGGGCGACGGGGCACAGCTTGCCAAACTTCGCGAGTTTGCCAGGCTGGCTACAGGCTAGTATACCTTGCGCAACGAATTAAGAGCGCTCGGCAAAAGTCTAGGCGGGCACTCGTATATAATTTTTCTCACTCTTTTACCCCGTAAATGAAAGAGAGTTGTAATCTCGAGTATCACTCGCCACTTTTACTGAGCGCTCATAAACCGTTGTGCGAGCTGTAATGCTAGTACCTCCGCCGTGATGGCATTGTGTGACAACAAAGGCGTTGCGCTACTGTAAGCCATATCGTAATACTGTGTTATTACCAAGCCTGCCGTCCGCCTCTTTGCCTACAATAATTGTCTGTCTCTTTTTAACTACAATACGCTGTGCAAAAATGAGTTGATGTCAAAACGCGCTAACGAAGTTTTTTCATAATATTAAACTTGTGTTGTTGTAGCCACCGCTCATCATACTTTGGTCACAGTATATATATTAGTACTAACTTTGGTCAATATCTGAATCTGATGCGGTAAAGGTCCCAGTGCAAAGAATCCAATAAACAAAAAAAAAATAGTTTTTTTTTATATTTCAGGGAAAAAACCATCTCTCGTGTATAACCAATAATCATTTATGTTATCAAACTGTATTGTTATTCCGATTTCTGTGTATCAACATATCTTAATACGTTAAACGAAACACGTAAGCGCCATAAAGTTTGTCACCGGGATATTGTGAAAACTGCGATATAATCTCACTAGTTAGATTATGATATAACGGTAAATTGTGAATCGGATTACAATATCACTGCTTATTCTTGTACCTCCGAATAAAACCGATAATTTCTACTGCTGCGAAGCATTTTGCTTCCCATACCTTCAGTCAAACCTGACCGAACCTAACATCGCTCGCTTCGCGAGCTCATTTATTTAGTGTTTTTCACTTCGCTTAGTGTTATTTAAATGTCAGTAGTGAGTTTACAATGTCACTAATGAAATTGTAAACAATATTTTACAGTTCACAATCTTATGACAGTTAAGATAAGATAAGCATTTATTCAGAGCCTACAAAAGCAAAAAAAAAAAACAAGTAATACAATAACAGTTCACAATCTCGCGAAATAAATCCCGTTAGATTGTAATCTAACTGAATTTACAATCTTAAGGTGACAAAGTTCCTGTAGCTTACGACGTTTTGCATTTGGTCGCGAGGGAACTTTACTTTATGGCGATCTAGCGTTGCATGTTATAATGATAGTTTGGTCACAGTATAATAAAGAGTACTAGGTTTGGTTAGACGACAACTAATGCAGCGCTCGCTGCAGCGAACTTTGCCCGTGAGCTAAGATGACACAAATTTATAAATGTTGAAGCAGTTGTCTCTGTCTTTTTCTTTACGTGTAAAGAATAAAGAAAATAACCACCCTTTTTTAGTACAGGTCTAGAAGTAGACGCCAATGGTCAATAAAATCATCATAACATAAATCAATTTTCAATTACGATCTTAAAAACAAGGCGCAGTGTATTTTATCATGAATCCTTAATTCAGACAAGCCAATAAAACTAAAACATGTTTATGGTTTGAAAAGCTTTTATTTAACTTGCAATGTTTGTATGTATGTATGTATGTATGTATGTATTGTTTAAATCTTGCGATCGATTTTAAAGCGACTTTCAGGGGTCCGATTAAGCTGAAATTTAAAATGAAGCTGTATTCCTGGTGACAATACATCCTTTTGGTATTTTGAATTGATCTGATGATATACTTTGGAAAAGGAATGAAGATCCCAGAATCGTCGTTTATTTTCAGTAGAATCGTATGAAACACAGTCTTTTTTGAATTTGGAACCGTGTATTTTTTATATTTATTTAAGAATTTGGCTTTATGAACATAAAAACTCTTTTCAGATAAAAACTTGTACCAAAAATAATTAATGAGTAAATTCATACCTAGTCAACTCGTAAAGAAACTCAGCCGCAGTCTTTGAGGGTTTTGACCCTGATTGAAAGTACGAATCATCGAACATTATGATTCACGTCTGTTCGAAACGAAGATGTCTCTAAGTTTGTATAGCGGTCGCCCGCGCCTCTGTCCGTGTTTCGTACAATATTTTTTTATTTTTTATTCTCAATTGGTAAGCTCTTGGCATCATCTCACCTAATGGTAAGTGACGATGATGCCGAAGATGGAAGCGGACTTACCAAGATTCCCCAATGCAATGGAGAACTGGCTATCTTATCTTCAAGCCGGAACACATCAATATTGTTAGCACTGATGTTTGGTGGCAAGACTTAGATAAGATGTTGGTAGCTAACCAGGCGGGCTTGGAAAATTCCCTACCCTTAACCAAACCAAGTCTTACAAAAATATGTTCGTACTTCCCAGGTCTTAGGGCGACACATTGGAAACTTTGGTTGAAGGGATCTCGATTTTTCTCAGCAATATAACAAAATATATGAAAGTAATATTTTGTAACCTGATTCTTCATTTCAATGACTTCATTTTGTCAGTTGCAGAAACACGATTCTTTAACATTTATAACAAAAAAAACTGTATCAAAGAAACCTCTTTTAAAACGTTTAAAACAGAGATTTACATTCTACAGGCAAACCCAAGCCGATTTAGTACCTCTAAATGTTTTAAGAGCAGACTAAACGCTGCACGCTGGCTGCTCGAGCACTCTTTCTATAGCTGTACAGAGTTTTTTAATTATAAATCAACTTAAAGTACTTACTAGTAATAAATACAATTTTATTATTTTATTTTCTGTGACATTTGTGATCATTTTTTTTTTATTGTTAAATATTTTGTTGTGTTTATTTTTTATTATAATAATAACTTTAACTCACATGGAAAAAGTGCAAAAGTGTGGTTATTTTCTTTACTCTTTACACGTAAAGACAAAGACAACAGTTGCAATCAATGCCACCTGTTCCAATCAATGGCCACCCCTTGAGATTTTGTACCCATCAAAGAAAAAAGAATTATCTATATGTATATGTCGCAGCCATATTGTAGAATTAGCCGTTTTACAAAACAGCACGCTTTGTAAAACTACTGAGTAACAAACTCCGAATTAAATAGTACAAGTAGGACAAGACATGCTCACCTAACCTAACCGTCTGTCCGTCCGTCCGTCCGACTCAGTATAATTCCGAGTTTTTTACTCAGTAGTTTACAAAACGGCGCGCAATTCGGCTTCGACATACACACCAAGTAGACGCAGTGTCAATTATTAAAAAGTGTCCAGCCAAATAAAGGCGGCGGCTGCTGGCCGCGCCGCGCGCGCGCACAAACCTCCTGGAGAAGGCACCGTTGACGCGAGCACTGCGTACTCTTAACCTAGTGGCTGAACAGATTGATTTGTTTTTTTGCACTCTGAGTGAATTCACGAGGGTGGGATTATAAACAGTTTGTTACGAAAATTAAGAACTGAAATTAAATTTTAATTAGTGTAAGATTAATGGGAATAATTCCCCAGATCCCAGTAGTCTTACCGAGTAGTCTTACCAGTAGTCCTATTGGGAGTTTTCTTCCCAATAGACTTACTAGTAAGACTACAGGGAAAATAGATCCCAGTAGACTTACTAGTAAAACAAAAAATGATATCGTAATGTAGACCTAAATAATTTTGCAAATAGGTACGATAGATATGTAAACTCTTTAGTGCACTTGACGATAACTGATGATAAAACATTTTTCAAGTGACAAGATGACAAATCTTATTATCAAAAGATAATTATTGACGACAATTATTTTGAAATTACCCAATACTAATAAAAACTTGTTTTTTCTTATAATGTGTGATATAAATATAATAAAAAGAAGACGAGGTGAAGTTTTGCTATTGAATGGTTATCAGTACTATAAATTGAAGACTTATAAAGATGGAGAAATTATATGGCGATGTGCTCTATATCGTAAAAGAAAATGCGTGGGATCTGTTACTATCAATAATGGTATTGTATCCAAAACCATATCTCATTTACCAACATGTTCTCCTGATTATGCTCAAAACGAGATAGACTTGAAGTTGGATGGCTGTAGAAAACAAATAAGTGAATCAGATACAGTGTCTGTACCCAAGGTCTATAAAAAGGCTGTGGGCTCGCTCGAAAATTCGGGTATCGATCTAATCAGAAAGCTACCCCAGTATTCCAGTATAAAATCAACACTTTATCGGCAATGAAATAAATCACTTGAAGTGGACAAATTATATTATAAAAAATTTACAGACATCAAGGTTCCACCTAAATTTGAATCTATTCTTTTGGCGGACTACCATCGTGATGACGAAGCAAGAATTTTATTGTTTGCATCCCCAGAGGCAAAAAATATTATGACGGAATGTGTCGACTATTTTAGTGATGGTACATTTGGTTCCATTTCAGAACCATTGCTGCAACTCTACACAATTCATTGCGATCTGGGGAGTTCTCAAGATGTTACAAATATAATACCCGTTATGTATGCCTTTCTTCCCGATAAAACTACGCATACATACGTCACATTACTACAGTTAATAAAAAGCCAAATACCTCACTGGAACCACAAGCACTTTAAAACAGACTATGAAGATGCCATGATAAAGGCTATTAGATATGTTTTCCCGCAAATATTACCAAGCGGATGCTATTATCACTACTGTGAGAGTTTGAAGAAAAAATCAAAATCTCTAAAATTAAAGACGTACAGAATAGTGTCACTTTGCAAACTTTTACCGTTGTTTCTCAGAGAAAATATTATGGATGGTTGGAGTTACATAATAGATGAAATGGAAAACATCACTGACCAAGAAAAAATTAAAAAATTTGAACAATATATGAATAGAAATTGGTTGTCAAAAAATACTATAGAGAGAATGTGCGTGTTCGGTCAACGGCATCGTACAACGAATTATCTGGAATCGTGGCATTTTGTGTTAAACGGGGAAGTTGGTAAGAAGGCCTGCAATCTACACCAATTGTTGAACATTTTAGTTTCTGACGCATCGTATCAAAAAGTGCGCAGCGTCCAAGTTAAAAATAAAATAAATATCAATAAAAAAGCCAACCTTTACATTGAACGCGATCGGCTTATTCAGAATGCCCAAATGCAATTGATTAATGGGGACATCAGCGTTGGTCATTTTTTGGAAAAGCTTCGGTGGTGAATTATAGATATTCATAGTTATGTACTGTTATTTTGTTTATGTAGGTTTTGTTTATGTTACTCGGTAAGACTACTGGGATCAGGGGTTATTTTGTTTTTGTAGGTTTGTTTATGCGATAGTTAAGTTATTTTAAATATAAACCTTCACATTTATATTTTTGTTTTTTTTAACTGAAATTGGTAGGTAGGTAGGTACTATCTATTAATTTGCGAGGTCTATGTATTTTCGTTGTTTTACAGTAGAACTACTGGGAAATATTGACATCCGTGAATTCCTACTACGAGTAAGTCTATTGGGAAGAAAACTCCCAATAGTACTACTGGTAAGACTACTCGGTAAGACTACTGGGATCTGGGGGAATAATTTTATATAAACTCGTTCTAAAAAAAACAAATTCGACATAGCGCGCACAGTTTCTGTCAATGATTCCGTTTGAGACCTGTAATCTACTTGGTGAGACCTCAAATCTACTTGGTAATACCTAATCTACCTGTAATCTCATCATCATCATATCAGCCGAAGGGCGTCCACTGCTCCCCCAAGGATTTCCACAACGACCGGTTCTGCGCTACCCGCATCCAGCGGCTTCCCGCAACCTTCACCAGGACATCCGTCTACCGCGTGGGAGGCCTCCGTACGCTACGTTTTTAACATACAGATTACAGGTCTCATACCAAATCAGTGACAAACTGTGTCACTGATTTGGTATGAGACCTGTAATCTACTTGGTGAGACCTGTAATCTACTTGGTAATACCTAATCTACCTTGTAATCTCATCATCATCATATAAGCCTAAGGACGTCCACTGCTCCCCTAAGGATTTCCACGACGACCGGTTCTGCGCTGCCCGCATTCAGTTTAGCAATTCTAAGAGCGATGTCGGTTACTTTGGTTCTCCTACGGATCTCCTCGTTTCTGATTCGATAACGCAGAGAAACTCTGAGCATAGCACGCTCCATTGCCCTTTGGGTGACCTATGAGACCATGTAAGTAAGCAAAATCGGATACGTTTAGACTACTGACAAACAAACACATGACAATGACAAATAAACAAACGTTTTATCTTCATTTTGCATGTAACATTACTTTGTATAGTCCATGTATGTAGTTATCTTGTAGAGATTTGCATAAAACAATGTACAAATCATACAAACACATTCACACCTACGATCGATCGCATAGCAAACAAGTATACATCGTTGTATCTGTTTAAAATTCCACACACTATGCGTACTGTCACAGTATTACCATATAGCGACTTACAGTAGTGCAACGAATATACTTACGCAGAGCAACGGAAGGGTACTTGTGGGGCAGCGGGCGACGACGGGGCACAGTCTGGCAAACTCCGCGAGTTTGGCAGGCTGGCTAGAGGCTAGTATACCACAGATGAGATACTAGTTACTTTGTAACTAGCTATATACACGTAAATAGTACTGCTAGTACCTACGCCGTGGCGGCGTCGTGCGATATCAAAGGCGTTGCGCTACTGTAAGCCATATCATAATCACAGTATTACAATATTGCGGCTTACAGTAGCGCAAATAATGTACTTACGCCTGTAGTAGCAGTAGTTCGGTTATTAGTCCGCTTGACCGAACTAGTGCAACTTCTCAGTGGCCATTGTTCTGTTGGATCCAAGTACAGAACTATTGAAACCATTTAGTAGCAGTAGTTCGGTTGTTCCGCAGAGCAACCGAAGGGTACTTGCGGGGCACAGCCTGGCAAACTCCGCGAGTTTGTCAGGCGGGCTACAGGCTAGTACTGCTAGTACCTACGCCTTGGCGGCATCGTGCGACATCAAAGGCGTTGCGCTACTATAAGCCATATCGTAATACTGTGGTACTGTCGGCAAAACATCGCCATTCTCTATCAACAGTAATCTTTTTACATTGGAATAACGATGTGATTGTTTGAAAACTTGTCCGCCAATAAGAATTTGATGAATCATCAACATTTTTTTCTTTGATCGATATTTTTTTTTGTTGATAGCCAGTGTGTATGAACAATGAAGTTTTTCCACCTGGTATCGTGATTATTGTTTTTATTGTGTGTTCTATTAAGTAGATCTAATCACGCATACATTGTTAATTACCTTGCTAAGCGTTGTTGAATAAGGAAATCTGCTATATTACGCTTATAAATAGAAACAAAATTATGTTTGTATAAACGCTCTTGCTTTTGCTAGTGGATTTGCTCGCGCGAACATGGTTTCTATGACTGTCTTCGAGAATGCGCAGTGCTCGAACCGCAAGCGGCTAGCGACTGTGGAAAAAAGTAGTCTATGTGTTAATCTAGGTCCTAATCTGTCTACCTACCAAATTTCATCCAGATCCGTTTATCTACCTACCCTACACTACCCTACTTTACCCTACACTACCCTACCCTACCCAACACTACACTACACTAACCTACCCTACCCTACACTACTCTACCCTACCTTACCCTACACTACCCTACCCTACCCTACACTACCCTACCCAACACTACACTATACTAACCTACCCCACCCTACACTACCCTACCCTACCCAACCCTACCCTACACTACCCTAGCCTACCTAACCCTACACTACACTACCCTACCCTACACTACCCTAGCCTACCTAACCCTACACTACACTACCCTACCCTACACTACCCTACCCTAAACTACCCTTCCCTACACTACACTACCCTCCTACCCTAACTACACTACACCTACACTACCCTACCCTAAAATCAATCATTTTTGACTGATATTTTTTTTTATTGATAAATATCATATTTTAATACTTATTTATTATCCTATTCCGGACAAAAACAAATGCAAAAACATTAAAATCATAAGAATTGGTCCAGCCGTTCTTGAGTTATGAATGGTGTAACTAACACGACTTTCTGCTATACAAAATTCAACATAAAATAAATATATGTATTAAAGTTAGCCGCGACGAATAAGATTCTTAAAGTTATAAGTAATAAAATTCAACATTTATTAAATAAAATAGATAAAAGCAATAATATATTTAATTTAGCCGCGACTTATAAGATTTTTAAGGTTGTAAATGATAAAATTCAACATTAAATATAATGAAAAAGCAAAAATATATTTAATTTAGCCGCGACTTAAAAGATATTTAAGGTTGTAAATGATAGAATTCAACATTAATTATAATGAATAAAAGCAAAAATATATTAAATTTAGCCGCGACGAATAAGATTTTTATTTTATTTGTTACCAGTGGAGCGTTGGGGACAAAGCCAGTGTTGACGACTTGGAATAAGCCAGATCGTGGGACTAAAAGAATTTCATCATATCAGCTCATATACGTCCCGACCGAGGGGCTCGAGCCTACCCTGAATTAGGGCGATCGGGCCTTAGTCGACCACGCGGGCCCAGTGCGGGTTGGTCGACTTCACACACAACCTTCGAGTTTCATCACAGGCGTGTGCAGGTTTCCTCACAATGATATGAAATTAAAGAAAATTCGAAAACACATTGGTACATGGCAGGATCGAACCACGACCTCCCAGACAGGAATTTATCGTACTAATAATAACTTATTAAGTCACTTTATAACTGTTCTTGGCTTTGTTTTCCCTATATTAAAATGCGGTGTATTCGTTTAAGAGGTAATTAAGGAAATGCTGTGTGGTCGGCTCTTTGCCCTTTGGCTTCTAGACGTAGGAATATAAATGCTAGGGCCCTTTCCACTCCAGAACTCGCTTTGTCCAGCGGCGAAGTATATGCGAGTATATTAGTACTAACATACAGTATGGACACTCTCTGCCGCTCTCTAGATTGCGACCTCACCCCCTCGTCATCCAGATTGATACAGATTGTTTACAGTTTGGTTGTCGAACGTATAAGATTTCGCCGCCATTTTGTTCTTCTTTCTTATCATGTGGCATAATTAACCGTGCTATCCAAGGGATAGACGGCGGTTGCCTGGTTTTGCACTTAGCATCACCCGCGGTCGCGTGTAGTGTATTTAGATTTACACCTACGGACGTGTGCAATGCCACCTTCATACACATCTGGAATCAGATGTGCAAGTTTCCTCACGATGTTTTCCTTCACCGTTAAAGCAATGTACGTAAGTTTTTTTTTAAACTCATTGATACATTGGCCGTCCGGATTTCAACCCGAGACCTTTGGCCGAGTCGTTATCGGTTGAGCCATCAACGCTTTTGTTTGTTCCGTCATTCCTTTTTTGAAATGTCGTTTCTGGCCCGTTTGTATGAAGTGTCCAGGGTGTGCCAGCGGTTATCAGTTTTGCGAGAGATGTGTGAGACCCATTGCCACTTCAGCCGGCTAGTTCGCTGAGCTATGCGACCACCTTGGTTTTCTGGCGAACTCAGCGTTACTGAGCTTGTTGCTGTGCACTAATTGTAATGTCAGTGTCCACCTTTCGGCACCGTTTAGTTCATTCAGTACCCTAATTTCCAACACCCTAAGTGTCCGTATCTCCAATTTGTAAATGAAAATAAAAATTTATTTCCATAAAACATGGTTTTAAAGTTGTTACATTATATAGAAAGTTCTCAGATTTCACCAGATTTGGCATGCAAATAACAATCTTATTATAATTATTACTTTAAAAATTCACAGCTAATACTTATAATACCAACTATAGATACTACAAAATAAAATCACAGATACAATTGCATTTGTCATAGTCAATATTAATTGTCAAAATGTCTATCTAGGAATTCATTTACGGAATAAAATATTTGTTCTTTATGAAATGTCACAAGTTTGCGTTTAAATGAATATTATTAGGTATTGATTTTATGTCAGTAGGTAGAGCATTATAAATTTTGACACACATTACTATACACTGGCTAATAAAATAAGTCAGTTTGGGGATACTGTTTAAAACATAAATTTGGACAGTAATATTGGTTTAAACCAATTCATTTGGGTCTCGTAGAGAAACTGCTGGACCCATGTTAAAATTATTTTAGATTTTCTCCCACTCACCTTGTTTAGATTTTTTCTGTTTTTAAAATATTAAGGGTACATAAATAAAAATCTCAAAAATGGCGCCAAGGACTTTTTAAAATTTTCGTCATCTTTTATATAGTAACTGAGAAATCTCCAAAAATTGTAACTGTCATACAAAAAAAGTTTCACCATAATTTGTCACATGTTTTTGTGCGGTAGATTAGAGTGCTTTGTTTTGTGTTCAGAGATTTTTTTAAAGTTTTATTTTAGTTGAATCACAGACGTTTAAGTTAGTTTAAGTTTTTTACAAGGTTGTATTGTAATTGTAACTTTTGTTTTTTTCCTTATTACCGCTTTTTATAAAATCATCATAATTGCGAGCTGTTTTCTTATTTCATGTACGTTTTAAATTATTTTTTTTAGGAAGTTTATGCATTTCCGGTATTTGCCGGATATTGAGTTATTATTCGGCATGCGGCTAGATAGTGAATTTGGACAGAATAGGCCGGATAACGGATAATTACCGGATATCCGTTTCATCTCTAATGATGATGAATTAACAGAAAGTAACCTGTAGCCAAAGTTAATATATTAGTACTAACATACAGTATGGACACTCCCTGCCGCTCTCTAGATTGCGAACTCACCCTCTCGTCACCCAGATTGGTTACAGTTTGGCTGTCGAACGTATACGATTTCGCCACCTTTTTTATTTGTTCCGTCAATCCTTTTTTGAAATGCCTTTCTTGGCCCGTTGTATGAAGTGTCCAGGGTGTGCTGTAGCTAAGATTTAATAATAATATAATTAAATCAGCGAAGCTTGTATTACGGGCTCCTTTGTACGGACATGTGACAAACATGCCATTGTTCAGCTAGCCTTCACCTGCGGGTTTGCTTACCGCACCTCCCCATAACATTTTCCCACCATTATGTGCAACTTAATTGAATTCTATTACCTTGTTTTGTATGCTAACAGGGACATTTTTGTACTTATGCTACGTACTTGTAGGAAGGAATTGAAGATCAATAAGAGCTTTAAACGTTGAGCTTTGGCTCAACCGGTAACGACTCGGTCCATCTAACCAGAGGTACCGGGTTCAAATCTGGACGGCCAATGTACCAATGAGTTTTTCAAAAACTTACGTACATACTTACCGATTGCTTTAACGGTGAAGGAAAACATCGTGAGGAAACCTGCACACGCTTGCGAAGAAACTCGAAGGTTGTGTGTGAAGTCGACCAACCCGCACTGGGCCCGCGTGGTCGACTAAGGCCTAATCGCCCTGATTCAGGGTAGGCTCGAGCCCCTCGGTGGGGACGTATATGAGCTGTAATGAAGAGCTTTAAACATGCACTGTTTTACTTGGTTAAACCGCGTTTTAATTGCTGCAAGCCTGCTCCAGCGCGTTCGGCAATATAGTTAATATATAGAAAGACGTTTGCGCCTATTTTTGTAATAAATAAATTCCATATTTATTTCAGTCCCGCAAATCCCGCGGATCCCGCATGGGTAGTCCAGTCCCGCATTACTGATCCCGCAAAAAAGGTGCTGGATCCAGCATTTACGGGATCCCGCGTGTGCGGGATAGAATTCCCCAGTGGGGACGTATATGAGCTGATATGATGAAGCAGTACCGAATTATTCTAACTGTTAGATGATGTTAGATATCAGATGTTACGTCAGATTTTTTTTAAACGCCTCCGTTTCATTTTAGGCTACAGAGTGAACCAAAGAAACTAATAACCTCTTTTTTGGCTAGTTGGGTAAAAATATATCCTATGTCACTCACGGGATTAAGACGAATCTAACAACACCTCACACTCCAAAATCCATCAAGCAGATAAGGCTACAGAGCGTGCCAAAGAAATAAATAACCTCTTTTTTAGCTAGTTGGGTAAAAAAATATCCTATGTCACTCACGGGATTAAGACTAATCTAACAACACCTCACACTCCAAAATCCATTAAGCAGATAAGGCTACAGAGCGTGCCAAAGAAATAAATAACCTCTTTTTTTGGTAGTTGGGTAAAAATATATCCTATGTCACTCACGGGATTAAGACGAATCTAACAACACCTCACACTCCAAAATCCATCAAGCAGATAAGGCTACAGAGCGTGCCAAAGAAATAAATAACCTCTTTTTTAGCTAGTTGGGTAAAAAAATATCCTATGTCACTCACGGGATTAAGACTAATCTAACAACACCTCACACTCCAAAATCCATCAAGCAGATAAGGCTACAGAGCGTGCCAAAGAAATAAATAACCTCTTTTGCAAACACAATGTAACCTTGTTGCGTAACGGAATCTATTTTCTTTCCTTCTTCCTTTCTTCTTCTATTGGATTATTCTTCTATGTATCTCTTTATCTTCATAGGTATAAAAATCACTCGTATCACATCCATACTTACTATTAAAAATCATGTCACATTAGTCCACGCATATGCTCACACGCTCACACACACACACACACACACATCACTCACACTATGCACACATACATAATATATATTTTTTTTAGCAACATCTCTCGCAACTCGGTCCGGGCAATAGCAGAATAACAGCGTTTTGCCTTAGGGTAAAAATTACGCTGAGCTTTATTGCCTTTTGTATTGCTTTTGTGTTTCCCTTTTTCTTTAAAAAATACTCCTTTGATGTTAGTATTAGGTATTTATAGGTAAAAAAAAAATATTTGTTTTTTTATGTTTATCTACTCTTCTCTTTTTATAATTGTTTTTTTTTTGTTTATCTACTCTTCTCTTTTTATTTATATTTGTGTACTTAAGCAATACAATAAATAAATCATTCATTCATTCATTCTTTTTTAGCTAGTTGGGTAAAAATATATCCTATGTCACTCACGGGATTAAGACGAATCTAACAACACCTCACACTCCAAAATCCATCAAGCAGATAAGGCTACAGAGCGTGCCAAAGAAATAAATAACCTCTTTTTTAGCTAGTTGGGTAAAAATATATCCTATGTCACTCACGGGATTAAGACTAATCTAACAACACCTCACACTCCAAAATCCATCAAGCAGATAAGGCTACAGAGCGTGCCAAAGAAATAAATAACCTCTTTTTTAGCTAGTTGGGTAAAAATATATCCTATGTCACTCACGGGATTAAAACGAATCTAACAACACCTCACACTCCAAAATCCATCAAGCAGATAAGGCTACAGAGCGTGCCAAAGAAATAAATAACCTCTTTTTTAGCTAGTTGGGTAAAAATATATCCTATGTCACTCACGGGATTAAGACTAATCTAACAACACCTCACACTCCAAAATCCATCAAGCAGATAAGGCTACAGAGCGTGCCAAAGAAATAAATAACCTCTTTTTTAGCTAGTTGGGTAAAAATATATCCTATGTCACTCACGGGATCAAGACAAAATCAAACGACACCTCGCACTCCAAAATTTATCAAGCTGTTTAGGCTATTCATGCATACACTCGAAAAACATAACCCTCCTTCTGGCGCAGTCGGGTAAAACAAACCAAGGATGCATGGATATCAAGAGTATCGCCAGGATATAGCACCAAACGAAGTAAAACCCGTGTTTCCTAACGGAAAGCCAATTTCCCCGCTTGCCTCACCACCGCGCGTTGCGTTTCCTTACTGTTGCAATCTCACCTTGGAGCATGAGAAAACTCTTTACAACTTATTCGCGCCTGGTCAATTTTCGGGTAATTACGTTGAATTTAATAACTTAATTATTACCGTGTTGAAGGTAGCCAAAGCAAAGTATATTTAATAATACTAACATACAGTATGAACACTCCCTGCCGCTCTCTAGATTGCGACCTCACCCCCTCGTCACCCAGATTGATACAGATTGGTTACAGTTTGGTTGTCGAACGTATAGGATTTCGCCGCCATTTACGAGTATTTTTGTTCCGTCACTCGTTTTTTGAAATGTCATTTCTGATCCGTTGTATGAGGTGTCTAGGGTGTGGTATTAGTGAAGTACTGTGAAACACAGATAAAATACCAGCACGGTTAGTTTGTCTGATAGATAAGAGTGGTCTGTGGTTAAGGTATATATACCGCCACAACGACCAACTTTGTAACAAATTTTTACTTTAATAAGGATAAGGATTTTTACTTTTATAAGGTTTGTATGTGTGCGCGTCAGTAGGCACGCACGCACACTACAATAATAAAAACTACTTCTTTCCACCTTCTTTCCCTTTTACTAAAGAACTCCTTTTTATTATTGTAGTGTGCGTGCGTGCCTACTGACGCGCACACATGCAAACCGCGCGATGTACCATTGTATGGAGATATCTTACTATCATTTTTTTCAACCGACTTCCAAAAAGGAGGAGGTTCTCAATTCGACTCTATGTTTTTTTATGTGTTACCTCAGAACTTTTGACTGGGTGAACCGATTATTATGATTCTTTTTTTATTTGAAAGCTAGTGTTTCCCGTGTGGTATCATATAAATTTTATCAAAATCGGTACTTTATTAGAAATTAACAAAAATCAAATATAATAATGCAAAAATGTACTAAGTTGTTGCGATGGAAGTCGTGTTTAGCGTTTTCAATTATTACTATGCTAATACTCGCCTTCCTCACGTATCCTTTCAAAACCATATAAGTAACTAGTATCTCATCTGTGTAACTAGTATCTCATCTGTGACCATATGCTTACAAAGTTATGTAGGGCTGCGATGCAGCGCCTTGAGCTATCTTGTTAGGGCTACCCCACTCTTTCGAATGAGTAACTACGCGAAGTTCACAAGTACCTACCTCAACATACTACCATTGTGGTGCCTGTCGCAATCTGTCCCATGGCCTCTGACGAGGAGGTAGGTATAGTGTCTGGCTGCTTGCTGGCAGGGATCTGGTAGTCTACTTGCATTGCATTGTCTACTGTTTCGTAATCACCATTACGAATGTGAAGTGTTAACGATGTTGTTATTATGAATACAGAATTATTTTGTTTGTTATGTACGTACCTTTTGGATTTGCGAATTTATTTGAGCCCCCTCATATAGGACCCTTAAATAAACTTACCAATTTCGTTAAAAAAACTCGACTGCATTATAAAACCCTCTTTTTATGTATGTCGGGTAAAAAATATCCTATCTCACTACTGAGATCAAGGCGAGTGTAACCTCGCACACCAAAATTCATCAGGCCGTTTAGGCCACAGGCTCAGCCAAAGAAACAGAAATACATACATATACTGGAAAGACATTACCCCCTTTTTGGGCTGTCGGGTAAAAATGGTTCCTTGCACAATAAGTATCAAAAATCTCACATCGAAGAGTCGCCATCATTAAAACTCTGCATACGATATGGTGCAAAAAATTCTAGATTCGATGAGTAAGTGAAAATATGTGTTCGTTTGTTACCTCTTCGCGATTTAACACCTCAACCAATCATAACGAAACTTAGCTTGCAGGTAGCGTGTGTCATGGAAAAGGACTTTAGGTACTTTTTATCCCGTCAAAATAGCATTAGTCCGATACAGTTCCTGAGGAAACTGGAAAAAAAAAATTTTTTGGTTGATTTCTTGGAGCAACGGATGGTTTTGATTTTTGCACAGAGTGGGTTGAGGGGGTGACAAATGACATACTCATTTCCAGTTTCGCGCACATCGGCGTCGCAACCAACGGTATGACGTGATTTTTTGAACAGAAATAGTTGAAGTGACAAAGACTGCTAAGCAGAATATTTCGAGTCACCCATATTGATACAGATTGGTTACAGTTTGGTTGTTGAACGTATAGGATTTCGCGGCCATTTTTTTTGTTCCGTCATTCCTTTTTTGAAATGTCATTTCTGGCCCGTTGTATAAAGTGTCCAGGGTGTGCTCGCGCGCACCACTCACGGTCAAATAAAGACATTTACCCGCGGGCAAAAGCTAGTAATTAAATATTTATATTACATACGGAGCACACCTACTAACGCCCTCTCGGCGCATGCGCTATCGCCCGCTCCTTCCGACCATAATGGCGCATAGACCATTTAATTAGACGTTAATCGTCAATTAACGTGAGATAGCCATCGCAGAAACCAAACTGAGGTCGCCACGCGCCGCTGGCTGCCCACCGACTAACAGTTTGTATGCAAAGTAACTGTTTCAGTTGTAATTTTAGTAGTGAATCTAAATTAGAATTCTAATCACAGTGGCTAGGTCATAGGGAGGTCGCTATAGTTATTTGTGTAACAAGGGGATAAAATAATATTTTGTTCCAAAGGTTTTTTTCCCCTCGGTCTGCGGTGGAGGGGAGGAGGAGAATGCATTTATGCATACCAATAACATCCGGCTGTACTGGTTATGTGGGACTCACAGCCCTGCGCCTATATGCACCTATTATATACATAAGGTATATATAAATAAACTAGCTGTCCCGGCGAACTTCGTACCGCCTTACATTACATTACACTGCCCTACCCTACCCTACCCTACCCTACACTACACTACACTACCCTACCCTACCCTACCCTACATACACTACACTACACTACCCTACCCTACACTACCCTACACTACACTACCCTACACTACACTACCCTACACTACACTACCCTACACTACACTACCCTACACTACCCTACCCTACATACACTACACTACCCTACACTACCCTACCCTACCCTACACTACCCTACCCTACCCTATAATTTGAGATTTAAACTATCCTATCTCTCAAGTTGGATCGAACTGCACATGGTGTGCGAATTTTATTATAATCGGTTAAGTGGTTTAGGAGTCCATTGAGGACAAACATTGTGACACGAGATTTATATATATTAGAAGATATGCACAGGCCCAAGACCGCACTACCCACTAAACTCCCCCTAAGCTTTGGCAGCAGGGCCCCTTTAAAAGCATATCGGAGCGACGCCCCCCCTCCTTAGGGATGAAAAATTTTACGCTAAGGGGACAGCGCGGAGAGCTCCTGATGGGAGCGGCCGCTTGGTGAATCACATTAATGTGTTAGTGAGGGGGACTTTGTCATTCAAGAAGTGACACTACCGGATCCTCCCTGAACTGCCACCGAGGGTTTATCTTATCTTTGTAAGTGAGGGCTGCAGTTGCAGCGACACTTCGCTCCAATGGGATCTTTTGTGTCTACCCCTATGACCTTTGCACCCCAACCTACCCGAAGATGTGCTGCATTAATGCAGCAATTCCGTTGATTGGAGGTGCTTGTAGTCCTCCGGTTTTGGGTAGCTTCACCAAGGAGGTAGATACGCTTGCTAGCCAGGACATCGCAGTGACACAGTAAGTGTTTCATTGATTATGTATCTTCACCACAGGCCCTGCAGGTCGGGTCATTCGTCAGGTCGATTTTTTGAATCTTCACCACAGGCCCTGCAGGTCGGGTCATTCGTCAGGTCGATTTTTTGCGGCTTAATAGATTTTGGAGTGCGTGGGGCGTCGTTAGATTCGTCTTGATCCCGAAAGTGACATAGGAACAGGATACACTTTTACCCGACTATCCAAAAATAGAGGGGTACCTAATATTTATTTGCAGTCGGGTTATTTATTGGTAATTCAGAAATATGCAATGCTTTCACATTATGTAGGCCGGTTTCTGTTTTATGTTTATACTTGTTTGGGACTATGTGCTAAACATATCTAAATAATTTTTTACCTTTATATCATCATCATCATAATTATCAGCCGACGGACGTCCACTGCTGGACATAGGCCTCCCCCAAAGATTTCCATGACGACCGGTTCTGCGCTGCCCGCATCCAGCGGCTTCCCGCGACCTTCACCAGGTCATCGGTCGCCACTCGAGAACTTTACTGCCTCAACGGCCATCTGTTCTACGAGCTATGTGCCCCACCTACTGCCACTTAAGTTTAGCAATTCTGAGAGCTATGTCGGTTACTTTGGTTCTCCTACGGATCTCCTCGTTTCTGATTCGATCACGCAGCTGAGAAACTCCGAGCAACCTTTATATAGTCCTGTCGTATCAGCCTAAGGACGTCCACTGCTGGACAGAGGCCTCCCCCAAGGATTAGTTATATAATGGTGTCGATTCGGTGTAACACGATTTAACAGGACTAAACTAAACTTAAGCATTCTATCCTTGTCTTCCCGATACAGAAAGAAAAAGACCAAATGTGTAAATTTAGTTTAGTCCTGACAAATAAGTTCAAACGTGTTACATCAAATCTTCACTATTTTTCTATTTGATATTATAAACGCGAAAGTTTGTAAGAATGTATGTTTGTTACTCTTTCACGCAAAAACTACTGAACGGATCTGGCTTAAATTTGGTAGGTAGACAGATTAGGACCTGGACTAACACACAGGTTACATCATTTCACGTTCGCGAGCCGCTTGCGGCTCGCGCACTGCGCGCCCTCGAAAAGTCATAGAAACGTTACGGGTGAAGCCGCGGGAAACAGCTAGTAGTCCTATAAACGAAGGCTTGTTTCACTTTTAATAAGACAGAAAATCAAGGGAACTAAACTCTGCGTCTCATGTTTTATTTTTACGTTTCTAAAACAAGGAAAAATTTAAATTGCAAATCTAAACAACTACTTGAACTCGACTGTACTCGACTTTAACCCCTCGTCTTAAGTCGATCGATTGGTATTGGTCCATAAGTTGATAACTAGCCAAATCCCCTAATACGCTAAAAATATGTTCGAAGCGTAATTTTGTCTTGTATTACGCGAAATTACGTCTGAAGCGTGGGCAATTAAAATGTGGATTTGCAATAGGATGGTTGCCAATCGTTTGCCAACAAGCGATCGGCGATAATCTGTATTGTGTTGTGAGATCACATCGCGTGGGCAAATATTAAGTATGGTAAGTAATCAGGTATAGTTTTAGAGTGCATCATTGATGTCAGAAATCAGAAATTTAATTTAGCTTTTTACTTTCGAGTGATTGAGAAGCGAGCGACAAAGGAGTGAAGTTATGAGATTTTGATGGGGATCGATTTGACTTGCACTAATATAGCAAAGTTAAGATTGTAGCGCGGTGCGTAGTTATTCAATCTTCTTTCATTCGATCTTTTTTCATTCCATCTATATCTTTTCCACGCATAAGCTGTCACCCATCTGACAACATCAATAAAAAATCAAAATTATTTTCATCATACTTATATTAATTACTAATTAAAATAAATTAAATTGTTCTCTTTTATATAAAACCCATTTTGGGTCTTATATTTTATCCTTAACTCAATGATAAATTAAATTGTTCGCATCGGCATTTTTAAGAACCCACTCCCTATCTACCCACCTAACTACCTACCGTGCGACAATATATTAGTACCTACCTACTAACATACAGTATGGACACTCCCTGCCGCTCTTTAGATTGCGACTTCACCCCCTCGTCACGCAGATTGATACAGATTGGTTACAGTTTGGGTGTCGAACGTATAGGACTTCGCCGCCATTTTGTTTGTTTCGTCATTCCTTTTTTGAAATGTCATTTCTGGCCCGTTGTATGAAGTGTCCAGGGTGTGCTAATAGAGTCTCAAAATCAAAATAATAAAAAATATATTGTGTGTGCGTCTGTGCGTACGTCCACTACTCTTGTTCTCAAACTACTGGACGGATTTGGTTAAAATTTGGGTTAGGGCAATATTATTTTTATATCTCAGGTCGTTTTCACGTGATAACGAAAAATCGATGAACGCCCGCGCCGGCTGCACTCAGGAAAAAGTGTCACGTCCGCATTGTCACGTCCCGCCTGAGCCGAGTGTGCAAGCGAGAGCGCTTCATTAGCACCTATACCTCATTATTTTTTTAAATCTTTATTTATCTCACCTTAGCTGTTACTAATATAATATTAATTATGTATGTTGGTGTGGTGGGTGTTACTGGAACTAATAAACGTATTTCTTTCTGTCTTTATTATTGTAATACTAGCTTTTGCCTGCAGCTACGCCCGCGTGGACATCGTTTTTATGACTGTCTTAGAGGGCGTGCGGTGCGCGAGCCGTAAGCGGCTCGCGAGCGTGGGCATAACTTTTCTCCAGATCCATCAGGAACTATGTCAGGATATGCTTATTAGTAAATCATGTCATTTCTCACCCCCTCAACCATCTCTGTGCAAAAAATCACACAATCCATTGTTTCGTTGCGATGTTAAAGTAATTAACCAAAAAAAGAGTATATTTTCAGTTCATAGTTCATAGTTCATAGTTATTTATTCATAATATGTCAATATATTACATGTCAAATAAATTATACTTAACTAAAATTCAAATATCAAATTATTATAAAATAATAATGAGTAAATAAAAAACAATAAAATTAAAATAAAATTATTATCACATTATTTAAATAGATTTAGTATTTAAAAATTCTTCATAACTGTAGAACTCGATCTGTGTGCTCGATCAGCCAAGTGTTGAGCCTGCTTTTAAAGCAACTCAGGGAGGGAGCCGTGGTGACCTGCTCGGGAAGCCTGTTATAAACAGTTGGACCCATGACGTGTACTAACTTGTCCGATTTAGCAAGCCGGCGTGGCACAGCGGTTTTCACAATTCCCTCAGGAACTGAATCGGGCTACGCTATTTTCACGGGATAAAAAATAGCCTATGTCCTTCCTCGTGACACAGGCTACCTGCATGCCAATTTTCATTAAGATTGGTCAAGGCGTTGAAGCCTGATAAGGTAACAAACAAACAAACACATTTTCACATTTGTAATATTAGTAAGGAGTAAGGATAAGAAAAGCGAACATAATTGTTCGTCCATCAAAGTCTTTTCTTACATCAACGGCCCCAGCCCACGGTGTTTGGAAAACCATGACATAAGCAGTCCTATCGCCGACCTTACAACCTATTGGTCCATCGGCGAACTGAAAGCGCCCGCGCCGCACCGAAACACTTACACCACTTTGCTTCGAGAATTAACGTGGAACGTAAAAGGTCATTATTGAAGGTTAAATGACACTTAAATTATGACTCCATATTCAAAAGCGTCGGTGGCTCAACCGGTAACGACTCGGTCCATCTAACCAGAGGTACCGGGTTCAAATCTGGACGGCCAATGTACCAATGAGTTTTTCAAAAACTTACGTACGTACTTACCGATTGCTTTAACGGTGAAGGAAAACATCGTGAGAAAACCTGCACACGCCTGCTAAGAAACTCGAAGGTTGTGTGTGAAGTCGACCAACCAGCACTGGGCCCGCGTGATTCAGGATAGGCTAGAGCCCCTCGGTGGGGACGTATATGAGCTGTAATGATGATGATGATGATTCAGCTTCGTAACCGTCTTATATTACTTTCTACCGATTTTGACGAATTTATCAAATGTAAATGGACCGTTGTTTGGAAACTTGCTGTTGGTCGCGGCGTCACCCACGCAGATTCCCGTTTTTTGCCGTTCCTGTGGGAATTTCCTAAAATGTTTACTCAGCGGATGCCCACGTCATAATTGATATCTTTATGCCAAATTTCAACCCGATCCGTCCAGCAGTTTGAGCCGTGCGTTGATAGATCAGTCAGTCACGATTCCTTTTATATATTTCACCGGGATATGACTGACTCAGTGGCTAGTGCCCTTGAATACTGATCCGAGGGTTGTGGGTTCGATCCCCACCCAGGGCAAACATTTGTGTGATGAGCAGTTTGTTTGCTCTGTGTCTGGGTGTTAAATATCTATATTATGTATGTATTTAAACGTATATAAGTATGTATATCAGTCTCTGGTTCCCATAACACAGGGACTCCTACTTTGGGGCCAGATGGCCATGTGTGATTTGTCCCAGAATATTTATTTATTCATATATTTATTGTGAAAACCGCGATATTAATATCTCACCAGTTAGATTACGATATAACGGTAAATTGTGAATCGGATCACAATATCACGGCCTGTTCTTGTACATCCGAATAAAACAGATGATTTCTTCTGCTGCGAAGCATTCTGCTACCCAGGGGTGAATGTTAAATCAATCAAACCTGACCGAACCTAACACCGAGCTCATTTATTTAGTGTTTTTCTCTTCGCTTAGTGTTATTGTAATGTCACTAGTGAGTTTACAATGTCACAACAATATGTTACTGTTCACGATCTTTCGACATTTCACAATCTCGCGAAATAAATTTCACTAGATTATAATCTAACGGAATTTACAATCTTACGGTGACATATACAGGGTGTAACATAAATAAATAACATGTAACAGGGTGTGATACTTTAAGGTGGGCTTGTACTCATCAAACTGAACAACTTTAGTTCTGCAACTTTACTGAAATCGCGAAATTTTTATTGGATTTTTCATACAAAACCGTTTAATCAGCTGGCCGATTTGTACGAAAAAAAAAAAAAATTGCGATTTCAGTTGTTCAGTTTGATGGGTACAAGCCCACCTTAAAGTATCACCACACCTTTATGTTACACCCTGTATACAGAAGAAATGGTGCATTATGTTATGAATAAGTGTCGTATTTCACAGGTTGGGGTATTTTTCAGGTTGGGGTATTTTTCAGGTTGGGGTATTTTTTTAAAAAATATCCTGAATCAGAAAATACTAGATAAGTTACATTAAAATTCGAAGAAAGTTACGTAAGATGGTCGCGAAACAATTATAACTTGACAAAAACTAAAAATGAAATCATAATTCACGAAAAACCTTCAAACATTTGAAATTCGCGCCATCCCCATGAACTGAACGTTTTACCTTAATTCCACTGATATGATAGCCAAACTAGTTTAGCTAGTTATATTAATACTTATATTCGTAGGTAAAGCTGATTAATTGACCGCTGATTTTTTAACCGCCTCCGTGGCGTAATGGTTAGTCCATTCGCTTCACACCAGGAGGTCGCGGGTTCGATTCCCGTCGGGGTCAACTTGTAAGACTCGGTTTGGTTGGTGGTAGGGCATTTTCTAAGCCCGCCTGGCTAGCTACCACCATCTTATCTAAGTCTTACCGCCAAACATCAGTGTTAACATTGAAATGTTCCGGCTTGAAGATAAGATAGCCAGTTCTCCATTGCATTAGGGAATCCTAGTAAGCCCGCTTCCATCTTCGGCATCATTGTCACTTACCATCAGGTGATATGATGCCAAGGGCTTACCAATTGTGAATAAAAAATTGACCACGGGGGTGAGGCTAATGCATGGTCTGGTAGCGGTGGAATTGGCCTCTTACGACACTTTTTTAACTTTTCCTTCACTTAACCATTATCTGACTATTTTGCTGTCTATTACCATCAGGTGAGATGATGCCAAGTGATTACCAGTTGTGAATTTTTTAAAAAATATTTCCCTTTATTTTTATTTTTTTCATAATTATTATAATTAAAAAATAATAATAATAACTAACATAGGCTTAGTCTTATTAACAAGTTCTGAATCTCTGTTGTCTGAAAAATAAATGATAATAATAAATAATAATTAACCGTCTTCCAAAAACTTTATTTAATTTTTTTATGGCTGCCACGTACCAATGTGATTTTTTTTATATTCACAATTGGTAAACCCTAAATTTCGAATTTAGATTTCACATGTACGTTTATCCGACGCTCTTACGGTGAAGGAAAACATCGTGAGGAAACCTGCACACGCCTGCGAAGAAACTCGACGGTTGTGTGTGAAGTTGACCAACCCGCTCTGGGACCGCGTGGTCGACTAAGGTCCGAACACCCTAATTGAGCTCGAGCCCCTCGGTGGGGACATAATATATGAGCTGAAATGATGGCTAGGTATTCCACAGTTTTCTATTGGTACAAGCATTGACCCCAACTTGCTGTGATTTTTAAATATAAAGAAAGGAGATATTAGACTTATGAAACTGGCCAACTTTCAACAATTAAACCCAAGGAGTTTTATAAGGCACATTAATGTTTAAAACTTTTTTCCGATCCGAGGGGCGTATTGGTTAGTCCATTCGCTTCAGACCAGGAGGTCGCGGGTTTGATTCCCGACGGGGTCAGCTTTATAAGACTCGGTGTGGTTGGTGGTAGGGCATTTTCATAGCCCGCCTGGCTAGCTAACACCATCTTATATAAGTCTTGCTGCATAACATCATTGTTAACATCATTGATGTATTCCGGCTTGAAGATAAGATAGCCAGATGTCCATTGCATTGGGGAAACTTGATAAGCTCGCTTCCATCTTCGGCATCATCGTCACTTACCATCAGGTGAGATAATGCAAAGGGCTTATCAATTGTAGATTAAAAAAAAAGTTGTTTGAAATTTGCGAAAAAAGCGGTCTAAAAAACAAATCAATCCTATATAACCTAACCTATTTAGTTAAAAATAAAGAACACCACTGCATATTAACAGTACCCCCTTTTTTGGCGGTTGGGAAAAAAATATTCTATGTCACTTAGGGGATCAAGACGAATCTAACGACTCCTCTCTAACCTCGCAGTCTAAAATTCGTCAAGCCGTTAAAGCTTCAGGCTCAGACAAAGAAACACACTATACACACACCCAAAAAAACATTAACCTTCTTTTTGGGCAATAGGAGATCGTACTGCTAGTCATTTGAGTTACTTTTTGTGATCTGTCAGAAACGAAATTGTGTTCTAAAAATGTTTGAAATACCCACAAGTGACGTCATTCATAGATGTTAAGCGTCATTGACGAACTTATTTTGTGAATTTGATCAATTAAAAATTGAAGACGTGATGGAAAAACAAAAGAATTTAGGGTTTTGAAACTTCAAGAGGAGAGCAATTTAGGAAATCAATCATATTGTAGCGCGTTGCGATGTTATTTATGGTTCTTTCATTCGATCTTCTTTTCATTCCATCTATTTCTTTTTCACGCCATCTGACAATTTCATTTAAAAAAAAAACTCGATCATCAGCTCTCATTACAATAAATTGAATATATTCATACTTTAATATCTTCCAATAGACCCATTACGGGTCTTTTACTTTATTTTTATTACTAATAATATTATCCGAGTACACACGGCATTTTAAAAGAACCCACTCCCTACCTACCTACCTGCCGTGCGACAATATTTCAGAATTTATATTTGATGCAGTCCGATCCCCTATTGGATAAAAAAAACCAACAATGTACACAAAAAAATTCGAGCGAGACCTACAGTACTCGCATATGATGTGTAACATGTGACAAAATACTTTAGGTTAGTTAGATTTGATGACGATATTGTACCTGGGTGGTGGATCTGACAGTAACGAAAAAAACCGACCAAGTGCGAGTCGGACTCTCGTCAAGTAGAGTTCCGCGCTTTCGCGACTTCCTGTTACACATTTCCGTCCCATGTTACACATTTCCGTCCCATTTCACGAAATCACTCCCACAAATTGCAGGAAAGCGAGAGCAAAGATGTTACACATCCAAAAAAACAATTCTTTTAGAGCACAGCAAAAAAGCCGATAGGATGAGTAACCCACGTACTTTCACGGGAAACACTCGGGTTGGCTTAGTATTTATCGCTTGGAGATAAACGGCTGGGCTTGGCCCGGCTAGGTCAAGTCCTTGACGGGTTGGGCATAGGCTGGAATTCATCCTTACTATTATTATAAATGTGAAAATGTGTTTGTTTGTTTGTTTGTTACCTTTTCACGCTCCAACGCCTTGACCAATCTTTATGGAATTTGGCATACAGGTAGCCTGTGTCACGGGGAAGGACATATGGTACTTTTTATCCCGGAAAAATAGCATAATCTGATGCAGTTCCTGAGGGAACTAAAAAAATACTCGATTGTTGTGATTTTTTGCACAGAGATGGTTGAGTAGGTGGGAAACGACATAATTTACTAATCACCCTTATAGACACTCATAAAAATGCTGTCCACGCGGGCGAAGCCGCGGGAAAAAGCTATTAATAAACGCTAAGATTTGTAACAATGTATGGATGTATGTTTGTTACTCTTTTACGCAAAAAATTTTGAACGAATCTGGCTGAAATTTGGTATGTTGACAGATTAGGATCTGGGTTAACAGATAGGCTACATTTTCCACGCTCGCGAGCCGCTACGGCGCACCCTCGAAGATTCATAGAAACGTTGTCAACGCGGGTGAAGCAGCGGGAAACAGCTAGTTTAGGATAAATTGACTGTGAAGCTATTGCTAACTTTTATACAGAAACGTTGTCAACGCGGGTGAAGCAGCGGGAAACAGCTAGTTTAGGATAAATGAATGTGAAGCTATTGCTAACTTTTATACAGGATGTTTATGTTTTTCGAGTGTATGCATGTATGTACGTACGTTTGTTCATTTATTTCTTTTACTCGCCCTGTAGCCTAAGCGGCTTGATGGATTTTGGAGTTCAGGGTGTCGTTAGATTTGTCTTGATCCCGTGAGTGACACATGATACATTTTTAAACGAAAAAAAGAGGTTATTTTATTTCTTTGGCACACTCTGTAGTCTAAACGGCTTGATGGATTTTCGAGTTCAGGGTGTCGTTAGATTTGTCTTGATCCCGTGAGTGACACATGATACATTTTTAAACGAAAAAAAGAGGTTATTTATTTCTTTGGCACACTCTGTAGTCTAAACGGCTTGATGGATTTTGGAGTGCTATAGTTGTACTTTGATTCGTCTTAAACCTGTGACATAGGATACATTTTTACCCGACTAGCCAAAAAATAGGGGTTAAGTTTTTATGCATATTTTATAGCGTGTAAGTAGGTAATAAGGTTCAGTTCGCAGGGCCTAAGCCATAGATGAGATACTAGTTACTTCGTCCTAAGCTCAGTTTTGCATTTGTGTGAGTACACACGGATATTGTAGAGTGGGATCTACCAGATACGCTAGACTACCAGGTTTATGATATAGCGTCCCCACTCACCGACAGCTAGGTTATAAAGTGAGGGCCGCTATTCCTGCCAACACCATAAGGTGAAGACAAGGACCAGTTACGGTAGGTCTTGAGGCCAAGACGCTTGTCCTGGTACTCTGCAAGGCGAGTGCCTCGTGGAAGAGAACCACTACCTACTGTCCAGGTAGGTCCTGGAGCTGTAGGCGCGCTCACCTCCCGCGGCTTTCGCTGCTGGCGGTTCGATACCCGTTTGGGACGCCAGAGAAGCTGGCTCCCACATATCCGGTGTGGTACCGGAGCTGTAGGCACGCTCACTTCCCGGCGCTTATCGCACCTGTCCAGACTTATTCCTACTTACTCCTCCTGTAGAGTGGGATGTCGGCTTGTGGCGCCGCGCGTCCCGTTGAATGCTTTAAACCAATTTAATGCAATTTACACTTGTTTTTTGCAACCGGCTCGATCGCCGCTCGTCCCTCACGCGTCACCTCTCTACTAATTTTGGTGATCACTCGCACAAATGCAAAGCTGAGCTTAGGCCGCGCGAACTGTAATGTAATTCAGTGTAAATTCGAAAAAAAACCTAAACCACTCCAGGGAGTGCCGTCTTAAGTGAAGACTTACAGAAGAGTCGGTTTCGGTAACGGTAACCGTGTCGCAGTGTCGGTAACGGTCACAGCGTCGCGAGTTCAATGGTTTTTTCCTTTTATCAAAAAATGCCCAACGCGCTTAAAGAAGTTTTCACTTCAAAAATTGACTGAAACAGTTTTGTATGAAAAGCCTAAAATTCAGTATGGGATCCTCGGAGAAAGTTGTTCAGTTTCATGAGTAGAAAATGAAAATGAACAACCTTTTTTCTACAACTTTGCTGAAAAAAAGTTGGACTTTTCCTACAAACTTGTGTTATCAGCTGATCGATTAAACTGTAACGGGGCCGTGTCTGTCCTTAAATATTTTTGGAAAATAATAACTGTGGTAGACATTGCTAACGATATAGAGGCAAAAACAGCAACTTTTGGAATTTTTGTCTGTTTGTTTGTCTGTCTGTATGTTTGGGCATTCCGCAAAAACTACCAGGCATTTTGATAAAATTTTGTATGGTGTTTCCTTATAGCCCGCGTTAACATATAGGATACTTTTTATCCCGAAAAATTCAAAAATTCCCGTGGGAAATTTCAAAATCACCACGCGGACGAAGTCGCGGGCTCAGCTAGTGTATTGGCATGCACATCACAAAACTTTTTGACGTGACGACGTCTAATAAATCGATGGACGCCGCCTGCACGCACGAAGAAGGGTGACTCATTGTCCCGTTACGTTATGACGTTGCCACTTTGTCACGTTAAACTATCGTCCGTAAACCGACTTTACAGACAACCAACTTTTTTTACGCACCTAAGTATAATTTATCTTGTTACATATTCTAGTATAATAAAACACGTACCTACGTAAACACCAACCTGTTCACGTGCAGATAGCGGCGGTAATTAAGCACTTTCCATTTTGTGCGCGAGCGCAGTGAGTAGTGACGCACTGATGGGCTGGTTGTTGAGTCTTCCTTGATTCAATCTGGGTGACAAGCGAGGTAATTTTTTTGTGAAAAGTGAGAATAATATTACGGTAGAAAATTGTTTTAAATGCTTTGAAAATAATTAAAAAAAAACACATTTTAAAATCTTATTTGTTTTAAAGGTGTTCAAAAGTTGCATTCCAGTCTGTAGAATCGTTTTCAATAACGTTGCGGATAAGCTATTGTACGCGGCTTCGCCCGCTCGGATGAGTTATGGTCTTGAGTTAAAACATCCGTATCAAAAAGCCCATAGAAAAAAGGCACTTACAGTTTTCCTCGAATATTTAAATTTTCCGGGCAACTTTCCCAAAAGTTTTTTTTCGGACTATCAAAAACATTTAAATAAGGGATGATGAGGGACGGGTTATTTCAGGTGTTGTTTTATTTAAGTTATTTTAGATATAATAGGTGTTTATTTTAGGTGTTTAATTTTATGTATTTTAGACATTTTATTTAAGGTGTTTAGGTATTTTACTTGGCTTACAATAAATATCACCAAATTTTTTAAATAAGTATTTTAACATTTTTTGTTTTTCCGGCCTATTTTCCAAATTTTCTTACCCTAAAACTTTTTTCGGACTGTTACAAAGTTAGTTTTTTAAAAATGAGCCAAATCGGGCTAGCCATTTTTAACCGACTTCCAAAAAGGAGGTGGTTTCTCAATGCGACCATATATATAATATATTCATTTATGTGTGTTCGCGGATAACTTCGTCGTTTTTGATAATTTATTTGTTAATGGAAAAGAGATATCCCAAGGGTGGTACCATGATAAGGAAACCAGGATCTGATGATGGTATCCAAGATAAATTTAAGGGAAACTTCGAAAATCGTAGTGGCGACTAGTGCTTTTGAAGTCGGTTTTTTTTTTGTTTAAAATGATTAGTGAAAAGTGATAATAATATTATGGTAGAAAATTATTTTAAATGATTTGAAAATAATTTAAAAAAAAAAACACATTCTAAAAATCTTATTTGTTTTAAAGGTGTTTTTAAGTTGCATTCCAATCTGTAGAGTCGTTTTCAATAACATTGCGGATATGCGTATTATTATTAGAAGCTTTTGTACGCGGCTTTGCCAGCTCGGATGAGTTATGGTCTTGAGTTAATACATCCATATCAAAAATGGTCAAAAATACACAGTTTTCCCCGAATTTTTAAATTTTCCGGGCAACTTTCTCTATAATTTTTTTTCTAACTATCAAAAACATTTAATTATGGAAGGACGAGGTATGGGTTATTTTAGGTGTTGTTTATTTAGGGTATTTTAGATGTTCAATTTTAGGTGTTTTATAGGAATTTTATTTAAGGTGTTTTAGGTATTGTAATTAGTGTGATATTATTTTTAGGACTGATCAATTTATATATTTACAATAATTATCACCTATTTTTTTAAATAAGTATTTTTACATTTTTTATTTTCCGGGAAACTTTTCCAAATTTTCTTACCCTAAAACTTTTTTCGGACTGTTACAAACATTTGAAAAGTAACTTTTTAAAAAAATAGCCAATTCGGTCTAGCCATTTATAACCGACTTCAAAAAAGGTGGAGGTTTCTCAAATCGACCGCATATATATTTTTTTAGTTGTGTTCGTGGATAACTTCGCCGTTTATGAACCGATTTTGATGATTCTTTTTTTGTTGGAAAGGAGATATCCCAAGGGTGGTACCATGATAAGGAAACCAGGATCTGATGATGGCATCCCTGAGAAATCGAGGGGAACCTTAGTTTTCTGTTTGAAGTCGGTTTTTTTGAACAAAATTATTAAGTGATGCGCTTACTAAGAACAGCATTTAATTTACCTTACTGCCTAAAAAGAAGAGTAATGTTTTTCGAGTATTTGTTTGTATGTAAGTATGTGTGTATGCAAGTACTAGCTTTTTGCCGCGGCTTCGCCCGCGTGGACATCGTTTTTATGACTGTCTTTAAGGGTGGTTAGTAAATTATGTTGTTTCCCACCTACTTAACCATCTCTGTGCAAAAATCACATCAATCGAGTATTTTTTCAGTCCCCTTAGGAGCTGCATCAGATTATGCTATTTTCCCAGGATAAAAAATAGCCTATGTCGTTCCCCGTGACACAGGCTACCTGCATGCCAAATTTCATAAAGATTGGTCAAGGCGCTGAAGCGTGAAAAAGTAACAAACAAACAAAAAAACCAACGCAATGGAGAACTGGCTATCTTATCTACAAGCCGGAACACATCAATGTTGTTAACACTGATGTTTGGCGGCAAGGCTTAGATAAGATGTTGGTAGCTAGCCAGGCGGGCTAAGAAAATGCCCTACCACCAACCAAACCGAGTCGTACATGTTGACCCCACTGGGAATGGAACCTGCGACCTCCTGGTGTGAAGCAAAATGGACTAACCATTTAAAACTATTGTTACACGACGGAAGTAGGTGTAGGGTGATATAAGGGCGTGGGTTAAAACTTCATCGTGGACATGTCATCATCATCATATCAGCCACAAATCGTCCACTGCTGGACAAAGGCCTCCCCCAAGGATGGACATGTACTTATTATTATTTAATTATGGAAATCAGAGCCGTCATGGGTTTATTAAATTGATTATATTTTGAGGTGATGTTGACAATTTTTTGGTTTTTGAATGAAGTTGTTAGATGGATGACAGCTTATGCGTGGAAAAGAAATAGATGGAATGAAAAAAGATCGAATAAAAGGAGATTTAATAACTGCACACCGCGCTACAGTATTGTTATTGTACAGCCAGCCTCACTAGTTTTAAAACTAGAAATGCAACATATTCAGAATTCGATGCAACTAGGCTGCATTGCATATCCGGATTCCGGAATCAATAGCCCTAGGGCCCAAACCTTCTAAGGTGGTTTACGAGCCTGCCTAGCTCAGATCCAACACTGATATCTGTAGGTCAGGGATTCTCAAACTTTCTCAATTGTGCTTCTCTCTGCCTTCTAGCTAGAGTAAACTAAACTTCCTCCTAAATTTAAGATTAAGACAAATTTAATTGTATTTTATTAAAATAACTAAAGAAAATAATACTAATAATATAATTAGTAAATTATTTCACGATTCTTCGACTTTGTATTTCCATGATCAGTGCGTCAATTTGCTGGGTGCGAAGTATTAGGTGAGGGTAATATAATCGATCGCAGCGCTCATAGTGGCCAAAGGTAAAAACAATGTTGGCGCTGTCATCTGTCATATCTCATAGTAATCTGTTTAGATTTGGTTACCTAATTTTAATAAAACCCGGTCCTTAAAGTAATACTCATTTCGATCGGAAAACGATATTTAATTTATCACTAGCGATACAGGAACAATTATGTATATTTATTATTATTGAATGAAACCATTAAAGTAGCATCGTCATGTTTAACAGTAAAAATACAACTAGAAATGAAGTAAACAACCCCTGACATATCCAAAATGAAACACGCTTTTTGAATAAATTTTACTTACCTAATTTGATTTGAATGACGAAAAATTTTTTACAACCCTTTCTCCACCCGAAGCAGGGTATCACAGTTATTTTGGAAATAAATTAATAGATAATTTTGGATTATAACAATGTTTTGTCACAACGTCGTGATTAAATGTCAAAACGGCAGAGCCAACAAAGTTGCGGACGCTAGGTGGCACTGAACTCGTGCACAATATTTACATCAGCGACCGCTTGGGCCGCCGCGTCGTCGGAGGGAGCAGTCGGAGAAAACATCCTCTCGTGGCTGCTCGAGCACTACCGACTGCGGTATTTCTGCCACAGTGCGTGGAGTTTGACGCAAGTTCATATAGGATGCAAAAAAAACCGTGCGGCACCGCACCCCAACAATGCTGTGGCAAATCTTTCGTACCCGCCTCCCCTGCCATAGGTTGAGTGCCTTCCGTACTCGCCTCCCCTGCCATAAGTTGAGTGCCTTCCGTACTTGCCTCCCCTGCCAAAGGTTGAGTGCCTTCCGTACTCGCCTCCCCTGCCATAGGTTGAGTGCCTTCCGTACTCGCCTCCCCTGCCATAGGTTGAGTGCCTTCCGTACTCGCCTCCCCTGCCATAGGTTGAGTGCCTTCCGTACTCGCCTCCCCTGCCATAGGTTGAGTGCCTTCCGTACTCGCCTCCCCTGCCATAGGTTGAGTGCCTTCCGTACTCGCCTCCCCTGCCATAGGTTGAGTGCCTTCCGTAATCGCCTCCCCTGCCATAGGTTGTGCCTTCCGTACTCGCCTCCCCTACCCGGTGTAAAGGCCCCCACGGCCATCAACAAGCTTGTCTTTTGGAAAAAAAAAAATGTGGCAAATCACAGATTTTTAGGCGCATGCGGTTGAACAACCGCAGTGCGCGCACCTCCACTGTGGTTCAATTATCACAGATTTTTGCGAGAGCAAACCGCACCAGTTGCTTGCTGCACGCAGTGCACGCTAGCCCTTACGGTAAAGGAAAACATCGTGAGAAAAATTGTACACGCTTGCGAAGAAACTCGAAGTTTGTGAGTTAAGTCAACCAACCCGCACATGGCCCGCGTGGTCGACTAAAGCCTGATCGCCCTAATTCAGGGTAAGCTTGAGCCCCTCGGTTAGGACGTATATTAGCTGATATGATAATAGTGGAGAATGGAGGTAAATGAAGGAGGCACCGCCTTCGTGGCGTAATGTTTAGTTCTTTCGCTTCACATCAAGAGGTTCAGATGTGCCTCCGTAGCTCAGAGGCAAAGTTCACTGGCTTTACGCAGGAGGTCGCGGGTTCGATTCCCGGCGGGGTCAATTGTAAGACTCGGTTTGGTTGGTGGTAGGGCATTTTCTAAGCCCGCCTGGCTAGCTACCACCATCTTATCTAAGTCTTGCCGCCAAATATCAATGTTTATATCATTCGTGTGTTCCGGCATGAAGATAAGATAGCCAGTTCCCCATTGCGTTGGGGAACCTTGGTAAGCCCGATTCCATCTTCGGCAACATCGTCACTTACCACCAGGTGAGATGTTGCCAAGGGTTTACCAATTGTGAATAAAAAAAAAATGGTATCGGCTTCGATTTCCGGCAGGGTCTAACTTAGTACGATTCGGTTTGATTGGTTTCTGAGACCGCCTGGCTAGCTACCACAATCTTATCGAAGTCTTGCCGCCAAACATCCATGTTAGCGGCATTGATGTGTTTCGACATGAAGATAAGATAGCCAGTTTCTTAATGCGTAAGAGAATGTTGGTACACGCCTCTGTCTTCGACATCATCGTCACCTAACATCAGGTGAGATGATGCCAAGGGCTTACCGATTACGGATAAAGAAGGTACATATTATATCTTGTCTTAAAGCGTCGGTGGCTCAACCGGTAACGACTAGGTCTCCCTAACCAGATGTGCCGGGTTCAAATCCGGATGGCCAATGTATCAATGAGTTTTTCGAAACTTACGTACATATTACTCACCGATTGCTTTAACGGTGAAGGAAAACATCGTGAGGAAACCTGCACACACCTGCGACGAAACTCGAAGGGTGTGTGTAAAGTCGACCAACCCGCACTGGGCCCGCGTGGACGACTAAGCCCGATCTCCCTATTTCAGGGTAGGTTCCAGCCCCTCGTTGGGGACTTATATGAGCTGATATCATCTTGTACGAGTATATACCAACTGTGTCCAAGTTGCAAAAACTCAAATGTTTTTCGGAAGGAAACGTGTCATTAAGGGAATCCCCCTACCTATCTAGTGGCGCCGCCGTCAGTAAAAAAATACTACTAAAAGTGTTGCTTTTAGCACCTGACCTATCTACGCTAATCTGTAACTACAGCGAACCATAGATTGTTTTTGTTTCGAATCCCCTACGTTAACTTCAAAGACTTATGCATAAAATAAAACACTTTTTACATCCCAAACTTTGAACACCACTGGGCCAGTTCACAAACTACGCGACGAATTACAAATTGATATTTGGCCGGATATCGGCGCGTGCGCCGGCGTCTAGTAACCCACTTGCGCTATCGCTGTCAAGTGAGAACCGTTCGACGGCACTAACCTGAAGCAAAACTGTGGCAACAATATTGATAATATCTTAAGTCCTTGAATCGCAGAATATCCAGTAAGTAAAATGTCAAATGAGCGCAGAACTTCCAATTTGCAAAATGTCCATTTAACGGAAAGTCCAAGTTTGATAAATTGAATTAATTAAAATCCAACATTATGTAAGTCCACACCATAGGTAAAGTGTATACAGGGTGACTGGTAAGTAGTGCAAATCCTTTTAAGAGGATAAACTATATCTAATTTGCAACAGAAAAAGTCATACTAACTGGGGGTCGGAAATCAACGGTTTTCGAGTTAAAGCCTATTTAACTTTTTAATTTTGTATGAAAAATTATTTTTTCAAATGTTTTGTGATTTTTTAACAAAAAGTTATGATACAGTTGGCATGCAAAATACGGTAAAACCTACCTCATTTTATCACGCTTTCAAAAAAAGTAAAAAAGTTAAAAATGTACAAAGTAATTGCAACAAAAAACAATGATTTTTATCAAAAGGGGGCCTAAAATCCCATACTAGTTATCCAACAAAGTTCGAATTTTTTGTATGAGCTTGTGAATCAAAGTTAGTCATGATGCTAGAGGGTCAGAGATGTTTGTTTCTGCGAAAAACATGATAAATTATTTAATATAAAAAAAACATGAAAATAATGTTTATTGAAAATTTGTATGGGATTTGATAAACCTTTTTGACAACAATCATTCTTTTTTGTTGCAATTAATTTCAATTTTTTAACTATTTTACTTTTTTGGAATGCTGATAAAATGAGAAAGTTTTAACCGTATTTTTCACGCCAACCGTATTATAACTTTTTTTTGTAAAATCACAAAATATTTGAACAAATGCGTTTTTCATACAAAATTTAAAAATGAAATGGGCTTTAACTCGACAACCATTGATTTCCGACCCCCAGTTAGTATAACTTTTTCTGTTGCAAATTAGATGTAGTTTATCGCCTTAAAAGGGTTTGCACTGCTTACCAGTCACCCTGCATAATAGTATTAACATACAGTATGGACACTCCCTGCAGCTCTCTAGATTGCGACCTCACCCCCTCGACACCCAGATTGATACAGATTGGTTACAGTTTGGTTCTCGAACGTATGGGATTTCGCCGTGATTTTGTTTGCTCCGTCATTTGTTTATAGAAATGTCATTTCACGACCGTTTGTATGCAGTCTCCGGGGTGTGCCATAGGCGCTCGTTTTTAAAGGCTTTGAAACATTCATTTCTTAACCGCCTCCGTGGCATAATGGTTAGTCCATTCGCTTCACACCAAGAGGTCGCGGTTTCGTTTCCCGATGGGATCAACTTGTAAGACTCAGTTTGGTTGGTGGTAGGGCATTTTCTAAGCCCTTCTGGCTAGCTACCACCATCTTATCTTGTCTTGCGCAAAACATCAGTTTTAACAACATTGATGTATTCTGTCTTGTAAAATAGCCAGTTCTCCATTGCGTTGGGGAATCTTGGTAAGGCCGCTTCCATCTTCGGCATCATCGTCACTTACCATCAGGTCAGATGATGCCAAGGGCTTACCAATTGTGAATAAAAAAATATTTAAGTGCTTTATTTTTTAATTATTATTTAAGCCAATGGATGTGGGCAGCGCAGGACCGGTCGTCGTGGAAATCCTAGCGAGAGACGTTTTTCGGCTGATATGATGATGATTCTATCAAAGACGATTACTAAGTTTTATACACAATTTTTTATTTATTTTATTTCGTCACACGATTCTATTTTATATACATTTAGATTTATAAATTACACCTAAAATAAAATGCCTAAAATACTTAAAATAAAACACCTTAAATCACACCTAAAATAACTTACAAAAAAAAACACCTAAAATAACCCTTCCTAAGTAGTTATATTACTAAGTATATAATTTGTGTGATTAATCATTAGTTGCCTAACTGTGCATGTATACATACAATTATAATCATATATGACAAACATTTCACAGACATTCCAATGGCAATTTAGAATTAATTAAAGAGTTATGCCCATTCTATGCTAATTAATTGTGGACTGCAGATACGAGTGACTTCGTATTTCCTAATTGTCACATTGTAGGTTACAGCTTAGATCTGGCGGCATAGCATTATGTAACCACTATTTAATGGGCATCAAAGAAGGTAGGAGGTTCACGGATAATTGATACTATATTTTTATTCGTTTGTATCTGTTATTTAATTTTGACAGCACCGAGACAGTGCGGGTTGGGCGAATTCACACACAACCTTCGAGTTCTTCGCAGGCGTGTGCAGGTTTCCTCACGATGTTTTCCTTCACCGTTAAAGCAATCGGTAAGTATTATGTACGTAAGTTTTTTGAAAAACTCATTGGTATATACATTGGCCGTTCAGATTTGAACCCGGTACCTCTGGTTAGAAGGACCGAGTCGTTTCCGGTGGAGCCACCGACGACGCTTAAAATATAAATTTTGTTAATAATTAACTAATATTAGATATGTTTTCTCTTGTTTCAGGTATGTACTTGCACTATAGGTACGCAACTTTATCTAAGTTTTACCAAATATAGGGGGTGAAATTATTTATTACCATATTTTTTATCCACAATAGGGATGACGAATGCTAGTCATCTGAGTTACTTTTTATCATCTGTCAAAAACGACATTGTGTTCTTAAAAATGTTAGAAATACCTAGGCGTGACGTCATAGTTTAGCAGCCTCATTTATGTACTCATTTTGTGATTTTGGTGAATTAAAATTCGAAGACTTGATGGAAAACAAAACGAGTAAGGTTTTCCGAAGTTTGAGTAGGAGGGCAATTTAGTGATCAAGAGTTCATAATTTATTTCTGATGCTGTCGTCGTCCCTAGCCCTTGGTTTCATCTCAACTGACAGTAAGTGACAGTGATGCCGAAGATTGAAGCGGGCTTACCAATATTCCCCAACACAATGGAGAACTGGCTGTCTTAAATTCACGCCGTAACACAGTTTGGCGGCAAGGCTTAGATAAGATGGGAGCAGCTCGCCAGGCGGGCTAAGAAAATGCCCTACCACTATAGTATGTTCATCTTCTATATTTATATTTTATCCTGCCTGACTGTCAACGCACAGCTACATCCACTGGACTGATCGGGCTGAAATTTGGCGATAGCAATTATGACGTAGGCATGTGTCGAAGTCATACTTTTTTTGCTTGTTTTAGATCTGTTTTGTAAGAATTCCGAAGGCAACAAGAAACCCTTATATATAATTTCGCCATGTCTGTCCGTCTGTCCGTCTGTCCGCGGCTTAGCTCAGAGACTATTAGTACTAGAAAGCTGTAATTTGGCATGGTTATACATATTATAAGCCGACAAAGTTGTACAAAAAATCTAGAAAAAATATTTTTTGTGGTACTTCCCCTACACGTAAAGAGTGGGTGTTTTTTTTTTGCTAACGTACCCTATCGTTTGGGGTATCGTAGAATAGCACTTTCAAAACAACTGAGGGTTTACTACAACCATTTTTTGTTTAGGTGACGGTTTGCGAAATATTAAGCTTTAAAGTGCTAAGACATTTGAAAAAAAAAATGTTAATATAGTAGGACATATAATCAATTTAAAAGGAAAACTATTACGACCAAGTAGGCATTCTTTTATTTAGGTTTATTTTAAGTACATTAACGTGCAACAGAACATGTTGTTAATACTGAACTGTATGGCGAACTGAACTGTATGGCGTACGTCAAGCTAGCTTATCTCTATCCTAAAGGCGAAAACTTCTCAATGTTCCTTATCTTCTAAATTTTTGATCATATAATGTAACCTGGTTTTCCTTAAAAAATGAAATAAAACAAAATTTTCATTTTCTTAGTTTAGGAGTAATAGTCGACCAACGTAAGATGTGCAGTTGGATTTGTTAAAAGTTCACAGAATTTCCATACAAAATGTAATATTACCAACTGTATATATGATTTTGTTTTTTTAAATAAACATTTACTTTTTGAAAAGACTTCGGAATACTTTGCGCGAATCCGACTTGCCCTTGGCCAGTTCTTTTTGTTATGTTTTCTATTTTTATACTTTTCTGCTGTTTTAATTACCGTCACTACCTTTTTATCTGTCTGTTTGGTTGTGTTTTTACCTTATAATTATTTTCCTCCTAATGTGTAGGGTTTGATGGTACTATTTTTCAAGTTATTATGACACCCAGGTCCCCTTGCTCTCCGACACCTTCTGTTTCCTTGTGAGAGCTTAGACGCGGTCAAGGGCGCGTCAAGGCCGCAGGCATCCCCTTAGTTAGTACTAATATATATACTGTGCCCTTAGAAAGGATTTTGGGATATTCCTACCGGAATGGCAATTAGCGGAATCTGCGCGGAATTGCCTATATACAATCTCGTAATCCCGGGATTTAAAAAAGGACCGGTATGGAATTCTGTAATAGTTACATAATAATTTAAACTTATTGACGTGATAACGTCTTATAATTCGATGGAGCCGGCTGCACGCACGAAAAAATGCGTCGTTACCTCGCTCTGAGGCGTTCCGTCGTTACCTCGCTCTGAGGCGTTCCGTGAGGCGTTCCGTTTTCGATATTATGAAACCATTCCATCAGTATTTTCTTATGACGTTGTCACGTTCAACTATCGTCAGTAAACCGTTTTTACAGACAACCGTTTTTTTTTTCTTAATAAAGTTTAAAAATAAGAATAGCAAATAGGTGAATATTAATATAATGTTCCGGCTTGAAGATGAGGATAGCCAGTTTGTTTACCCATTGCGTTGGGGAATCTTGGTAAACCCGCTTCCATCTTCGGCATCATCGTCGCTTACCATTAGGTGAGATGATGCCAAGAGCTTACCAATTATGGATAAAAATAAATAAAATAAAAAACAAAGTCGACTCAATACCTCGCTTTAGTTTTATCGAGTTACGAAAACTCCACTCCTTAATTATAACTTTGAAGTGTTATTTAATATATTTCACGAACCTGTTACACAAGCAAACTAAATTAACTGGAACGAATGAGTAAACAATTTGGCTGTCGAACACGATTGATCTGATAACTTTTTCTGTTACTTTTACTGTAAACACGCGTTATGTTCTATTTGCTACAATTACTTACGATTACGACGTGTTACATTAGGTACGTGTTATTACGTTATGCGCAATTTCTTTAACATACTTCCACAAAGGTTTTCCGCACGATATCAGTATTTATATTGGAATTGGCCGGAACATTTTGCTCCACTGTACTGGATCGTGCGTTTTAGCGATTCGTAACACTCTTAGTAATTTATGCTGCCCTGGTACTTTTTGTGAGAATGAATAAAAACTTTTTTTTATTGGTTATCGTATAATTTACCTGGGTTGCGTTGATGAGTTAATAAATTTACATATTCATACGTTACATTATTTAACAGTCGTTAGTTCTATGGCGTAACGGTTGAATTATTACTCTAAAATTATATTAATGATTTATTTAAATTGTTCTCACCCTGGTATAGTTATACATATATGTATGATACAAGGGTGGTAAAAAGGTAAATAACGAGTTTGTCATTTCCTTTTACACCCATGTATACTTTGGTTATATAACAATTCTGAGACGCATGCAGAGTGTTCTTTGACTTTCCAAACAAAATGATATACTTTTAAAGTTGGTAAAAATAAATTTTCTTTTTTAAGTTTTGCGTCGGTGGCTCAACCGGTAACGACTCGGTTCTTCTAACCAGAGGTACGGGGTTCAAATCTGGACGGCCAATGTACCAATGAGTTTTTCAAAACTTACGTACATATACTTACCGATTGCTTTAACGGTGAAGGAAAACATCGTGAGGAAACCTTGCACACGCCTGCGAAGAAACTCGAAGGTTGTGTGTGAAGTCGACCAACCCGCACTGGGCCCGCGTGGTCGACTAAGGCCTGATCGCCCTAATTCAGGGTAGGCTCGAGCCCCTCGGTGGGGACGTATATGAGCTGATATGATGAAGTTTTTTAAAACTCTTTTTTGAGCGTGTTCTGACACACACTTGGCCACTTTTTCTTCATAGTCATCTAGTCATCATTTTGCGTCAAATTCGGTACATTTATTGTTTTACAGTCATTGGGAATCAATAAAACTCTTTAAGGGTACCCTGGAGGCTCGAGTTTCCATACAAACGTAGTTCCCCTTTAATTCAAAAACTACATGCCGGATTGAACCCAAACTTTGCGAATATATTAAGTAGAATTATACATGTTTGTAATTAGTTTTAATCGTAGTAAATTAAAACATAACTAAACGAAGGATAAAATTAGTTTTGTACTGAAAGTTTGAAACTTCTCTAATTTTTTTTCGTTTTATATATGTATGTCACGGCTAAAGGTGGGTGTGAACATAAACTTAAGATTAGCCGGCTAAAGTTGTTTGGGTAAAGTCCGATTATTAGTTGGCATTCGGCGTTTAACCGTACACAACAAGGTCTACCCAACACAGGCTGGGTAATGTTTTTTGAGTGGTGAGCGAGCGAAGCGAGCGATATTAGGTTCGGCTAGGTTTGATCGAATTTATGTTGACACCCACCTTTAGCCGTAACATATATATACATCGAAAACTAATTACAGACATCGATAGGTATCTACTTTATATATTCGCAAAGTTTGGATTCAATCCGACATGTAGATTTTGTATTAAAGCGGAACTACGTTTGTATGGAAACTTGAGGCTCCTGGGGGACCCTTAAATTCGAAATGTAATCCTTACTAATATGTGTTTGTTTGTTACCTTTTCACGCTTCAACGCCTGGGCCAATCTTAATAAAATTTGGCGTGCAGGTAGCCTGTGTCACGAGGAAGGATAAAGGCTACTTTTTATCCCGGGAAAATAGCATAGCTTGATGCAGTTGCTGAGGGAACTGAAAATATACTTTTTTTTGGTTAATTTTTTTATGATCGCAACAGAACAATGGATTGTGTGATTTTTGCACAGAGATGGTTGAGCATAACCTGACAAAGTTTCCGAGGGACGTGGAGAAAGTTCATGTCCACCGCGCACCCTCTAAGACAGTCATAAACACGATGTCCACGCGGGCGAAGCTGCGGGCAAAAGCTAGTTAATAATATCTTCACTCTCCCATCTAAAGTTCAATCAACCACATCAAAACAAATGTCTAACGGTATTCATAAGCAATGATCGTCGTTGTAAAGGCAAGTTCATCTGAGCAATGTAGCGACACGGGGCATCTCAAAGCCGTTACAATCAGACTGTGACGGTCACGGTGGAGCTACTGTATGTACTGCTTCTATTTTAAACTATGACGTCATATTGTAAATATAATATATTTATGGACTTTTGATTTTGGACGATTCAAGAAATTAATAACGGGCTAACATATGCGCATAGGAACACACCTAACCACGTTTTTTTTTAATTCACAATTGGTAATCCCTTGGCATCATCTCACCTGATGGTTATGTTAAACAAGTAACTAGTATCTTATCTGTGGTTTAACTTCGAATGGAATGTGTTAAAAATTTTGTTTTACCACTTTTTAACTAAACGCTAACTTTTTTGGACTTTTCATACTAAAAAATTAGTAAATTAATGCATTACCAATTGATTTGTACGGAAAGTCCAAAGTTAACAGCTAAACGCCAACTTTTCTGGACTTTCAAAGTTAACTAAACGCCAACTTTTCTGGACTTTCAAAGTTAACTTAAAGCCAACTTTTTTGGACTTCTCATGCAAATTAATTAGTAATGTATGCATTACTATTTACTAAAGTGCAAAGTTAACTAAACGCCAACTTTTTTAGACTTTCCATACAAATTAATTAGTAATAAGTATTACTAGTAATATATAATAATAATTACTAGAAATAAGCTAAATAAACGCCAACTTTTTTGAACTTTCCATACAAATTAATTAGAAATGTATGCTTTATTAATTAATTTGTATTAAAAGTCCAAACTTTGGACTTTCCATACAAATTAATTAGTTATGTATGCATAACTAATTAATTTGTATGGAAAGTCCAAAGTTAACTAAACGCCAACTTTTTTGGACTTTCCATACAAATTAATTAGTTATGTACGCATAACTAATTAATTTATATGGAAAGTTCAAAGTTAACTAAACGCCAACTTTTTTGGACTTTCCATAAAATTAATTAGTAATTGCTTTATTAATTAATTTGTATGAAAAGTCCAAAGTTAACTAAACGCCAACTTTTTTGGACTTTCCAAAAACTTAATTAGTAATGTATGCCTACAAATTAATAAGTAATGTATGCATAACTAATTAGTTTGCATGGATAGTCCCAAAAAGTTGTCGTTTATTTAAAAATTGACACATTTCATCCAAAATTTTAAATAATGTGGTTGTGTTCGTGTCCGTCATTAAAATTTTACCTTGTGCCTACATTTCTTTTTTCGGAGCAATCAGATATAAAAATAAGGGTGGAAAGAATTAGGGGTTACCTCTAGTTTTTTGGGTTCCGAAGTAAACAAGGAACCCTTATAGTTTCGCCATGTCTGGTCGTCTGTCTGTCTGTTCATCTGTCCGCGGCTTAGCTCAGAGACTATTAGTATTAGAAAGCTGTAATTTGGCATAGCGTCGGTGGCGTAATGGCAAGGGCCGCTACCTCCTGTCCGGGAGGTCGTAGTTCGAATCCTGCCACGTTTTCGAATTTCGATTTCATATGTACGTTTATCCGATGCTCTTAATGTGAAGGAAAACATCGTGAGAAAACCTGCACTTAGCCAGTTATAAATTGCGTTGGGGAATCTTGGTAAGCCCGCTTCCATCTTCGGCATCATCGTCACTTACCATCAGGTGAGATGATGCCAAGGGCTTATCAATTGTGAATATAAAAATAAAACACGCCTGCGAAGAAACTCAAAGGTTGTGTGTGAAGTCGACCAACCCATACTGGGCCCGCGTGGTGTTTCGTAGATTTTTGTCGGATGGATCTTAAAGGCGGTATAGTTATAATTTTATATCTGCTATAGTTAAAACATTTCCGGCCAGCCTTAAATGATCGTGTGTTCAAAATACAAACAAGTTTGAACCTTATATACACTTAGTGTTTTTCATTAAAAAAAACTGTTGTTTTTAGTTGGACCTTAATGTACTACGTTCATCGAATTCACGTCCCATACAAAGCTTCACAAAGTTAAAATATAACAAGTAAGATTTTTTGTATAGGTATTCTGGAGAAAGTTGTATTGTTGTTGTATTGTATGTCTCTTATTTGTTACTTTTTGTTTTATACTTCGTGTATTTATCTGTCTGATGTGCAATAAAGAGTTTTTTGTACGCAGCAATATAGAAAGTCATTGGTTTTTTTTACGCCAGTAATATAGAAGTCATTGGTTTTTTTTACGCAGTAATATAGAAGTCATTGGTTTTTTACGCCAGTAATATAGAAATCATTGGTTTTTTGAATTAAAATTTTTAGAAGTTGTTAAGCTTCATGAGTAGCATCTACCACTTGCAGCTTTTTATCGACATAAAAGGTCACTGTGAATAAAAAAAGGAAATAGATTTTAAAAAACGGTCAAGTGCGAGTCGGACTAGCACTCGTGGGTTCCGTAGCACCACACGTCTCCACGTAACTACATAGTATGACAATGACACCTATTAATATTACAGTTAAAAGACATCAACGCGAGCGACAAAAGTATGCTTCCACCTTCGGCATCATCGTCACTTACCATCAGGTGAGATGATGCCAAGGGCTTACCAATTGTGAATAAAAAATAATAAAAAAAAAACAGTTCAGACTCCTCAGCGCGAGAACGACTTACACTTGGCAAATTTTTGAAGTGAAACTTCTATAATATAGACATTATTATTATTATTTCTTATTAGGATTTTTCTGTCACGAAATAGCGTAACGTGTCAGGAAAAAGCGTTACGGCCGCGTGGAGGAGGTAAACGATATATTTTTGGTATTTTTTTTTTGGGAATGATTTATTTAATTATTTTTTTAAATATGTTTTTGACTTTTTTTAATTATAATTATTATTTTTTAATATTTTTTAAAAATATTTTTTTGATTTTTTTAGAGATTATAATAATTATTTTTTATTGTTTTTTTCTGAAAAATATTTTTGCCCTTCGTTTTTCCACTTGTCCGTTGAAGTTTTACTTCAACTATGTGTCCTAGCACACGTTTCGATTTTTTTATTTTTTTTATTCAGTATTATTACTTACTATAATCACACCAAGTTTCACACTTGTATGTTTTATCGTTTTTACGATAGAGCTAAATCAAAAATACTTCTAAAGACCTATAAAAAAACGCTTTTTGTATGGAGCCCCCCTTATTTTTTCATTTTTTCAAATTTTTAGTATTCGTAGTTATAGCAGCAACAGAAATACACATTCTGTAAAAATTTCAACTGTCTACCTATTACGGTTTATGAAATACAGCCCGCTGACAGACTGACAGACAGCGAAGGCCGTTGGTACACCCAACCCTTAAAACGTTCTGTTTAAGCATAGGAAATATTAAAAAAAGTTCCTGTATAAGCATAGGAAATATAAAAAAAGTTCATGTATAGGAAATATAAAAAAAAGTTCCTGTATAAGCATAGGAAATATAAAAAAACGTCCTGTTTAAGCATAGGAAATTAAAAAATATTTTAACGCTATCTTTAAGATTGCGTTAATAATGATTACCTCAAAAGATTGATCGCCAATTAAAACCGAAACTGTTAAAGATACAAATTCCATTTTCAAACATCAAAAAAGTAAAAAGTCCAATATGGCGGCCATTCCACCTGACTGAAGATTGTTGATAGCGGCGGGCATCGAACCCGGGCCCGCTACATCTCCAGATGGCGCTGATAACACGACAATTGAATCAAAAGCGCAGAACCATAGATAAACAATCGTTCCTAGAGTTAAAGTTACGGGAAGTGTCAGCGATGTGCGTGGTTGGTGCGTGGTTATGGTCACGCGATGGTCTGCTTCTGCGACCCTAATCACACTGGGTGTTTTATAATCTATCGTCACTACAAGGGTGCTTCTAGTCTGACTCTTTGGTCAGGTGCTCAGCGCTACTGCCTGCTGGGTCGAGGATCGTGGATTCGATTACCATCTAGGGCAAAATCCCCCCCCCCCCCCCCCCCCCCATCCCCGTCACTCAGATGAATACAGATTGGTACTAGTTTGGTTTTGATTTCGCAGTGATTTCGTTTGTTCCGTCTTTTGTTTTTACCGACTTCAAAAAGAAGGAGGTACTAAGTTCGACTGTATATTTTTTTTATGTATGTTCACCGATTTTTCCGTCAATTGTGGACCGGTTTTCAAAATTCTTTTTTCATTCGAAAGAGTATGCTCCCGAGGGGTTCCCATTGTCACCAAGTCAGGATCTGATGATGGGACCCCAGGGAAATCGACGGCAATTTAAACCTTCAAAAATAATGAAAAATTTGAATTTTAAAGGCACTATTACGTGATTCTTATTTTTTCTAAAGCTATTAAAATACTTGCGTCTGTTAGTCATATTCTCATGTTGATAAGCTGATGTAGGAAAGTACAACTCCTTAACGGTTAGGAGTTGCAGGAAAATTCTTTTTAATGTTGTACATAGATATATACGTAGGTATGCATAGATAGACCGATAGTTGTATTCCTTCAGGTTATTTAGATGAGCTGATGATGGACAATTTAACTCCTTAACTTTCATGCTGCTGAGATGATGATGGAAACCACAGGACTCTGTATCTGTTAATGAAACACATGTATTATGATTTGATAATTCATATTGGTGAGTATAGGTGATTGGATTTAACGTTGCTAGATAGATAGCATTACCACTAAAAATAAAGAAAATAAAAAAAGTTTAAAAAAACTTAAAACCGACTTCAAAATGAAATTCACTCAAAAGTATGAAATAATATTATTATACTTAAATACACAATATTAACCAACAATAACGAAATCAAAGGCGGGTACGAATTATATTAGAGGCTTAAATTTTTTTTTGGGTCGGTGTCAGCAAACCATCGAATCTAAACCATTTAATGCGTAAGTAACTGTGTGCTGGTACCGAGCTCAAAAAAATTTAAGCCCCTAATTTAATTCGTACCCGCCTTTGATTTCATTATTGTTGGTTAATGTTGTGTATTTAAGTATAATAATATTATTTCATACTTTTGAGTGAATTTCATTTTGAAGTCGGTTTTAAGTTTTTTAAACTTTTTTTTTAGAAATGTCATTTCTCGCCCGTTGTATGTGTTATGTATGACCTAACCATGGGTGGCTAAAATAAGACCGCGTACTGTATCACTGCATCTTTTTCCCAAGATTTTACACTTGCGACAATAGTTCTTCCAGTAATTCTTCTTTTATCTCAATCGCCAATCACAAATCATCTCCCAAAGTGTACCGACCAGAATAGATTACAGAACATCCATTGTACTTGACCATTGGCCCAAACGGGAATGCCTCTCAAAGCAGTTCTGAAGCGCATTTGATCTGATTCGCAAAATGGCGTACGGACGCAAAACGTTGTTTTGATACAAAGTAACGTTTGCTAGTATTTATGGCCAGGAGTAAATATGTGGAGGAGTCGTCGATGGAAGACCTTGGATTAGCAGTGAGACGATACAGAATCACAGTAGTAATTGAATAAAACACGATAAATTAGTCGTCAATTAGTAGAAGAAAAAAAGAAATTAGTAAAAAAAGAGTTGTCGACTAAGGCCTCATCGCCCTAATTCAGGGTAGGCTTGACGTATATAAGCTGATACGATCGATACGATCTGACCTGAAGCACGGTCATTACTTGGATGGGTTTGATTGTAGCTTCGTAAGGCACGTTAAGCCGTTGATGCCAGTAGCTATCACTAGATGGCATTGCCTAAGCCGTTACAAATGCCATAAAGGCCTACGAAACAGCAGAAGTTTCATCAAAATCTATTTATTAGTTTTCAATATATGGACTGTTAAGTCGTGAAGTTGAGCGTCGGTGGCGCAACGGCAAGGGCTGCTACCTCCTATACGGGAAGTTGTTGTTCGAGTCCTACCACGTACCAATGTGTTTTCGAATTTCGATCTCATATGTACGTTTATCCGACGCTCTGACGGTGAAGGAAAACATCGTGAGGAAACCTGCAATAGGCCTTCGAAGAAACTCGAAGGTTGTGTGTGAAGTTGACCAACCCGCATACTAGGCTCGCATGGTCGACTAAGGCCCGATCGCCCTAATTCAGGGTAGGCTCGAGCCCCTCGGTGGGGACGTATATTACATATGAGCTGATGTGATGGACTGTTCATCATCATCATCATCATATCAGCCACAAATCGTTAAGGTGTCCTAATCACTGGAAAAGCACATGGTCGGTTTAACGCTGCTAAAACCCAAACAACCCAGCCCGAAAAAACCCGGTTTAAATAAAATAAAAAAACTGGCGAGGTGCAAGTCGGGCTCGCACCCGTAGGGTTCCGTACCATCGAACAAGATTTTACACAATGCACTTTTTAAATACATTTCACGTTTCAAAAATGGCGCCTCCTTTAAATTTTATTTTATTGAAATATAATTTTGTTTGTTGTTATAGCGACAATAAAAATACACACTCTGCGAAAATTTTAAACTGTCTACCTAATAAGCGCCGGGAAGTGAGCGTGCTGTAGGCACGCTCCGGTACCACACCGGATATGTGGGAGCCAGCTTCTCTGGCGTCCCGAGCGGGGATCGAACAACCAGCAGCGAAAGCCGCGGGAGGTGAGCGTGCCTACAGCTCCGGGACCTACCTGGACAGTAGGTAGTGGCACAGATGAGAGTAACTAGTAAGTTCTCTTCCACGAGGCACTCGCCTTGCAGCGTACCGGGACAAGCGTCCTACCGCAACTGGTTCTTGTCTTCACCTTATGGTGTTGGCAGGAATAGCGGCCCTCACTGTTATGCCCAAGGGTAGGTAAGTGGGGACGAAATATCATAAACTTGGTAGTTTTAGCGTATCTGGTAGGATATACGAGAGGGAATGTCTACCTATTATATGACTTGGCACTCTTCATATGAATCCTGAAAATCGGGTATTCACCTATCTACGAACCATTGGGCGAGAATTGTACTTTGAATTTAATCCGCGAAATACCCTAAGTTTCTACTCAGTTTTTCGGCAAAATCCCGGGTGCTTCTGTCTGCCACTGACAATTTTTCCCCGACTGCTTCAGAAGGATGGTTCGCTTTTCGAGTGTATGTATGTATGTAGATTTCTATGTTCCCTGCTACAGCCTGAACGGCCTGAAGGATTTTAACGTATGAGGTATTTTTAGATTCGTCTTGAATCTTGATCCCGTGAGTTATATAGGTAGGATACATTTTTACACGACGGGCCAAAAGAACGTGTTAAGTTTTACCGCAGTCGGATTTCAAATTTTTAATGAATTTTTAAAGTTATTCAAGCCAAACGAAGACAAAAGAGGTAGGTGTATTTCTATAAAATAACGGCCGGCCGGTACCATCATAATATTAACAGCTATGAATGTCAAAGAAACCCGTTCCAGAGTTATGGCCGTTGTAAATGTCCCGGGTGATCGTTTTGCAATTATAGACGTGTAATGAGGATGTTAAGGCAATGGCTTCGTGCTATCAGGCGATGGCAGTCGTTAAGTCTTGAAAGGCTTTTATTGGAAAGCTCTAGTAGGAATATATATGTATATGTAACACACACTCAAACACTCTCACACAGAAATACACAACACACGCACGTACGTACATACAGTCGCTAACACCCAGACATCACAAAACGGACGTAAAAATTCAGGTTATTTTTCGGTAATTTTCTCTAGCTAACCTCTAAATCATTTATTACTTACCTTTTATTAAATGTATAAAGAAGGAATCTGATCTCCAAGATACAGGATCCCCTAGTTTAGAGATCAGTACACCTAATTATGTTTCCTGTTATCGAGTACCACTAAAAATGTTTTGTTCCTCATTTAATATAATATAATATTATCACTATAGGGAATAGCACTGTGCCTTTAGGTGGTTTTTATCAATAAAGATTATCTTATCTTATCTTTTATCATAAATGTAAAATATATCATCACATCAGCTCATATACACGTCCCCTCCGAGGAGCTCGAGCCTACCCTGAATTTGGGCGATCGGGCCGTATTCGACCACGCGGGCCCAGTGAGGATTGGTCAACTTCACACACAACCTTCGAGTTTCTTCGCAGATGTGTGCAGGTTTCCTAACGATGCTTTGCTTCACCGTAAGAGCGTCGGATAAACGTACATTGTTTGAGATCGAAATTCGAAAACACATTGGTACGTGGCAGGACTCGAACCTCGACCTCCCGGATAGAAGGTAGCGGCCCTTGCCGTTGCGCCACTCTCATATTTATTACTATAACACGGCTGACGCTATCGTGCACGCAATCGCAGCAGCCCTGGAAAACCAGCGCTGTGTTGCAGCATAAGCCACACGCAGTAATATTATGCTGAGCGCGGTCCGTGATTCCTGCACCACACAAGCACAAACACACCCTTTCAAACACACACACACACACACACACACTACCACACACACACACACATCATACTTTGACAGTTTTTTTTCCACTAGTAATACTAGGAACCGTTAATTTGTTATTTTTCTCCTCTTGTTTTTTTGATTTGTTCCAACATTATGTTTGTGTGTTTGGTGACAAGGAATTAATAAACTTCTTATGTCTTATGATTAAATATCTATATGTTTATCTTCTGACCTTATTCAAAAACAAATAAAACATTGTTTCGGATATAACCTAGGTACCTTATTTTATTTTACAAGATCTAGGAATATCTGCGTCGCGGTGGGTGGGAGGTCGTGGTTCGAATTTCGATTTCATAAGTATACGTTTATACGAAATACTTACTTGTATTTAAAAAAATATTGATATATTTGTACTGAAAGCTTGAAACTGCTTTTGTATTTTATATTAGTACATCGAAAACTAATTACAAACATCGATATGTCTCTACTCAATATATTTCCAAAGTTTGGATTCAATCCAGCATGTCCTTTTTGTATTGAAGCGGAACTACGCTTGTATGGAAACTCGAGCCTCCTGGGGACCCTTAACCGTTAAACAACACAAAAACAATGAAACTGAAAACACACGTTTAGTTGCGAAACCAGCACACGTTATCACACAGAGCGACATAAAAACGTAGAGCTCCAGTTAGAGCTATCAATACATCCGGGTGTTTTCACTCGCAGGGAACTAAAACAAAGACCTACAACTTCGTAAGGACGAGGTCATTGTCATTTAAAGTGGCACCAATTCGGTGAATCTATTCTTCTTGGTTAGTTCACTCTGGGCAGAGTGGTCGAGGCCATCATGACATAGCTTTGGTGGCCCGTAGAAGAAAACGTCGTCACAGAATTACAATATAGGCAATATCGCAATACTGTGACGTCGCCTTTCACTTCTGGCCTCCCAGTGCAGACTTTTTTTTGATTCACAATTGGTAAGCCCTTAGCATCTTCTCACCTGATGGTAAGTGATGATGATGCCGAAGATGGAGGTGGGCTTACCAAGATTCCCCAACGCAATGGAGAACTGGCTATCTTATCTACAAGCCGGAACACATCAATGTTGTTAACACTAATGTTTGGCGACAAGACTTAGATAAGATGGTGGTACCTAGCCAGGTGGGCTTAGAAAATGTCCTACTACCAACCAAACCGATTCTTTCAAGTTGACCCCACCAGGAAACGAACCCGCGACCTCCTGCTGTGAAGCGAATGGACTATAACTATTACGCTACGGAGACTGGATATGGTTTGTCCACTTCAGCACCTGCTGCATTGTCGACTTTTTTATTGACATCATCTCATCTGAGTGTAAGTGACGCTGATGCCGACTTACCAAGGTTCCCCAATACAATGGGGAACTGGCTCGCTAAAGTTTGTTCCTCAGTCCCTTGAAAGTAAAAATATAGTGAGTGGTACGCGAGTCGCTCTACTAGTTTATACAGGGTGTAACAAAGTTGGTGTAGGTCCTGTTTACTAGGGCTTCTACTCATCTAACTGAACAAGTTTTGTTCTACAAGTTTTCAGAAATCGTAAAAAAAAAATTGAATTCTTCATACAAAACGATCAGCTGATTGACCAATTTTGTGCATTTTTTTTTTGCGAATTGACTATGGGTTCCTCGGGGAATGTTATTCAGTATGATGAGTAGAAGCCCCAGTTAACGGGTCCTACACCAATTTTTTTACACCCTTTTTTATTCACAATTGGTAAGCCCTTGACATCTTCTCACCTGATGGTAAGTAACGATGATGCCGAAGATGGAAGCGCGGGCTTACCAAGATTCCCCAACGCAATGGGAACCTAGCTATCTTATCTTCAAGCCGGAAAACATTAATGCTGTTAACACTGATGTTTGGCGGCAAGACTTAGATAAGATGGTGGTTTCCAGGTGGGCTATAAAAATGCCCTACCACCAATCAAACCGAGTCGTACAAAGTTGACCCCGCCGGGAATCGAACCCGCGACCTCCTGGTGTGAAGCGAATGGACTAACGATTACGCCACGAAGGCGGTTACACGTTGTGCGAGACTTCATTGAAGAAAAATATTCGGAAAACCTCGTTCTTAGAAGAAGGTCTTTGCAGGGAACTGACAACAATTAGAATTACCCATCGCCGTGTGAGCGTCCCACTGCACTCATGGTTTCCTGGTATACCTACGCACAACATTTTCTATGGTGGTGCCTGCGTAATCATCTTTAGTTGATTAACTTAGAAAATTAAACTAAATGCGACACTTTATACAGTGATAGATGAGGGTAGGCGGTCTAGAAAACAGATTAGGTTTCATTACTGAATCACACCCTGGACACTTCATACAACGGGCCAGAAATGACATTTCAAAAAAAGGAATGACGAAACAATCAAAATGGCGGCGAAATCCTATACGTTACACAACCAAACTGTAACCAATCTGTATCAAACTGGGTGACGAGGGGATGAGGTCGCAATTTAGAGAGCGGCAGGGAGTGTCCATACTGTATGTTACTACCAATATACAGGATGACTTTTAATTAGTTCTTGATAGTAAAGGATAAGAATGTACTCCTGTTTACAAACAACTTTCCCAAAGAAACTATGTCAAATCAGAAAAAACAATTTTTAATCCTCGATAAATGACAAGTTATCAAATCGGCAAAAATGTATTAAGGACCAATTTTTTTTTTCATATTTGACATACAGTTTCTTTGGGCAAGTTATTTGTAAACACGAGTACATTCATATCCTTTGCTATCAAGAACTAATTAAAAGTAACCCTATGTATGCAGTGTCCGGGGTGTGACCAAACTTCAGTATATGTATATGTATATACATATATATACTTTGATTGAAGTTTGGTCACACCCCGGACACTGCATACAACGGCCGTGAAATGACATTTCTAAAAACAAATGACGGTGAAGGCACTTTGATTGACATATCTGCCTAGGATAACTACTCTTACAAAATGTTAAACGGCGAAGCCACTCGTTTCCTTTTATTCACTTAGACTTGGCTCTATATTTCATCTCACAACTTTTTATAGCCAAGTCTTTTTAATTGAGCTTTGGTACGTTTTTACATTCTTAATGTTTTTGTAAAGATTTCCTTGTCAGGGTCTAGGATGGGTACTTTATCCACTTTTCGACTATAATAATAAAAAAATTAAAAAAAAATTACGTCAATTCAATGTTCTATGTATTCTGCTCTGCGCACGCGGCGGTTTCGGGCCTATATAGCCGCATTTACGTAAAATAGTAGTCATTAGAGCTTCGAATGCCTTCTGATGGTTACGTAATTTTGTAGATGTGGTCAGCTGATGGGTTGTAGCTTAAAGAAGATTAGAAATGGCATGTGAGTTGTGTATTGTAGAGTAAAAAGTTGGTCAATGAATTCAATAGGTACATCTTTCATTCATGCTCGGAGTTTCTCTGCGTAATCGAATCCAACTCGGCTGGGCAACGTTCGGGAAGCTTCGCAATATCTTCACGTCCCAAATTTCGCAGTGTCTTAAGACCAAGGTCTTGAAACAGTGTGTGTTACCAGTAATGACATAGGAACTGAGATATGGTATGTTACAATGGGCCTCATAAGGAGGCTCAAGGTCACCCAAAGAGCAATGGAGCGTTGCTTTGCTCGGAGTTTCTCTGCATGATCGAATCAGAAACGAGGAGATCCGTAGGAGAACCAAAGACATAGCTCTCAGAATTTAAGTGGCAGTGGGCGGGGCATATAGCTCGTAGAACGGATGACCGTTGGGGCAGTATAGTTCTTGAGTGGCGACCGCGCACCGGAAAACTTAGCGTAGGCAGGGCTCCCACTCGGTGGACCGATGACCTAGTGAAGGTCGTGGGAAGCCGCTGGATGCGGGCAGCGCAGAACCGGTGGTCGCGGAAATCCTTGGGGGAGGCCTATGTCCAGCAGTGGACGTACTTCGGCTGATACTACCAACCAAACCGAGTCTTACAAAGTTAACCCCGCCGGGAATCGAACCCACGACCTCCTGTTGTAAAGCGAATGGAGTAACCATGACGCCACGAAGGCGAGTAACATCACTTTACATAACAATGAAAATTGCATAAACCCTAACTCATTCTGTCATAACTCAAGGCGGTCAGTGAAAGATTATCAGACAAATAAGTCAAGTGTACTCTTTCACTTAGTTAGACTATAAAGACTTAAAAGCCATATACAGTGTGTTTGCATTATCCTTTGTATGCATATTTCATTTGTGACTCTGTTTTATGAACTTTCCCATTTTGTTTTCAAAGTAGTAATGTTAGTGCGTATCCTGTTTGCTTAGTATAAATCTAGATTTCCCCAAAACTTAATTAGTAAAGAGAAGATAAATACTCTTTATTGTACACACGCGGTGAAAGCGTCGGTGGCGGAACTGTCCGGGAGATCGTCGTTCGAATCCTGCCACGTACCAATGTGATTTCGAATTTAGATTTCATATGTACGTTTATCCGACGCTCTTACGGTGAAGGAAAACATTGTGAGGAAACCTGCACACGCCTGCGGAGAAACTCGCAGTTTGTGTGTGAAGTCGACCAACCCGCGCTGGACCCGCGTGGTCGACAAGGCCCGATCGCCCTAATTCAGGTTAGGCTCGAGCCCCTCGGGGGACATAATATATGAGCTGATATCGTCATCCTTGTACTGTACACACTAGTTAAAAAAAATATAAACAAGTAAACAAATATTTTTTTTGCTTCTCTTCCCCATTGAATTAGAAGGTATTTTTTTTCATTACCATATTTTTATAGTGAAAACTTCGTTCTTTTTAATTTATTAAAAACTAGCTGTGCCCGCGACTTCGTCCGCGTTGTGATTTTGAATTTTTCCATGGGAACTCTTGAATTTTCCTGAATAAAAAGTATCCTGTATTTTAACCCAGGCTATAAGGAACCACCATACAAAATTTCATCAAAATCGACTTGATATTTTTTGCGTGATACGCTGAAGTTGTTGTTTTGACCTCTATATCGTTAGTAATGTCACACCCTGGACACTTCATACAACGGGCCAGAAATGACATTTCTCGGCCAAACATTCTTAAATCGGTACACACACATCCGTGTTGCGCAACTTTTGGTTTTAAATCTGTTTGTTTATTAAGTATCAACAATGCACAATCACTCACGGGTCGCAAAGACCATAGAGTTGTAATATTATTTCGTAAAGACAGGTCCATCCGAAATTTTACTAGGTAAAGTCCGTTCGTTCAATTAACCACACCTTATACAAAGTATATATATTACTATGTACTAACATACAGTATAGACACTCTCTGCCACACTCTAGATTGCGACCTCACCCCCTCGTCACCCAGATTGATACAGATTGGTTACAGTTTGGTTGTCGAAGGTATAGCATTTCGCCGCCATTTTGTTTGTTCCGTCATTCGTTTTTTGAATTGTCATTTCTGGCCCGTTGATATGAAGTGTCTAGGGTGTGCCTTAGTTATATGCTGCTCGCGCTGCCGGCTCACGTCATACGGTACCGACAAAGGGACCACTCTGACTTCAATCGTGACGCCGCCGCTGACGTTACACCCGCACGGGGCCGGTCGCGCGAAACTTGTTCCTTCTTTAACCCGGTGCTCGTTGCTACCGGGTAAAAAGTACCACAGAGGTAATAAAAACACTCAAAATTTTTTTTCTACGTAATCTTGCGACTTACCGCTTCAAGTATCTTTCTGCATAGCAAAAAGAGACGCGCTCCCCTTCGCGGCTGCCAGTTAGCGCCTCGCATTCAGTCGCCGCGGACGTGTGAAGTCGAGTATGGGTGAAAAATACCATAAAAAATATAAAAATTGTTCAGTTTTTAAAGAAATTACGATTTTAGTTCTTTATAATGTATGTGACTTAATTAGAAATAAATACGTGTTTTCAAATGAATAACACTTTTATTTATATAACAGTTTAAATAAACAAAAAAAAACTCAATATAAATAATATAAATTCAATGAAATAGGCACCTATAAACAATGTGTTAATTTTACCGAGTGTTTGTGTCTTATTTGCCTAGCGACGAGCCCCTAGTTAATTATTAATGTAGGCGACGATTCTGAAGATACTTCGTCCAGCAAAGACATACGTTAAAATTAATGATAAATTCTAAATGAAAGGATATCCATATTTTTTTGTAAAATTGTTTTATCCTTCAACACAATATTTCCAGAACTCTGTTTGGGTGTATTGCGGCTAATTCCCCGAACGAACTATACTTTGGTAAATTCTATTTCCGTTATTTACCCTAGCTAGAACTATAATATATTAGGTAAGTAATCCGTGCCCTAGCCGCTAGTGAATGAAAGCAGGCTTTGACGATCATTAGAAGTATACTTGAATCAACAGAATTTCTACGTAATACTTGTAAGTTCTAACAGATGTCGCTACTTCTTCTTCTTAGCGTGTCGATGGCAGACAATACACTGTAGCAGCCCAGAATTTGGCCACGTTAACAGCATTATCAGTCGCTACTTTATTAGTATGATAATTTTTGAAGCACAATGTTTGGAAGGTCGTTTCCATAGATTTATAGGTATGTCTTTGGCAGGCCGTATTTACACCGGCCGTCCGGCGCCTACGCATCGGATTGAAGGTATTGTCTGCCTCGATGAATATCTAGTTGATTGTCAATATTGATATCGACGTACTTGCGTCGGTATTCTTGTTGCGACCAACAAATCTTTGTGGTAAATTTTAAAACCTTCTAAGTGCTATCAATATCTTCAAAGAAAAAAATATGATTTATGAAGTTTAGTAGCGCTTTTATGGTGAACTGTATTTCTCACACTTGCTCTATTTATCAGGGTTCGAAATTATCAAGATAGTAATTATTGTCTGATAATAGGAATGACGACAGCATCAGAAATAAATTATGAACTCTTGATAACTAAATTGCCCTCCTACTTATAATTTGAAAAACCTTCCTTGTTTTGTTTTCCATCAAGTGTTCGATTTTTAAATCACCAAAATCACAAAATGAGTTCATAAATGACGCTTCAAAACTATGACGTCACGCTTAGGTATTTCCAACATTTTTAAAACAAAATTTCGTTTATGACAGATGATAATACAAAATTCTTCACGCAAAAACTACTTAACGGATCTGGCTGAAATTTGGTAGGTAGACAGATTAGGACCTGGATTAACACATAGGCTACTTTTTTTTACGCTCGCGAGCCGCTTGCGGCTCGCTCACTGCGCATCCTCTAAAAGTCATAGAAACGATGTCCACGCGGGTGCAGCCGCGGGAAAAAGCTAGCTAATCAATAATTATCAATGATAGTTATCACTTTGAATCCTGCTATTTACGTCTCGCTATGGCATCAAATGTAATTCAAGGATAGCTATCATTTGATTCGGCGCCATTTCTGGATTTGTGAATAGTTGTAAAAGTTATTGACAGTGTAAGAGATGTACTGGCTGCTAACTTTGGGTCCTGGCGGGGATGATGACTGCTCGGAAACCAACTGGCTACCACCACCTTAGTAACATCAGTTTTTAATTTTATTTTTTTATTCTCAATTGGTAAGCCCTTGGCATCAACTCACTTGATGGCAAGTGAGATGATGCCGAAGATGGAAGCGGGCTTACCAAGATTCCCCAACGCAATGGGGATCTGGCTATCTTATCTTCAAGCCGGAACACACAATGTTGTTAACACTGATGTTTGACTTAGATAAGATGGTTATAGCTAGCCAGGCGGGCTTAGAAAATGCCCTACCACCAACCAAACCGAGTCTTACAAGTTGACCACACCCGAAATCGAACCCGTGACCTCCTGGTGTGAAGCGAATGGACTAACCACTACGCCACTGAGGCGGTTAAACTTAATAGCATTGATATGATCCGTCATCTTAAGTGGTAGTGGGCGGGGCAGAACAGATGTTGGCAGTAAAGTTCTCGAGTGGCGATCGCGCACCGGAAGACGTTACGTAGATAGGCCTCCCAGTCTGGGGAGCGACGAACTGACAAGGAGCGCGGGAAGCTGCTTTATGCGGGCAACACAGCGACGGTCGTCGTGGAAATCCTTATGGGGGGGGGGGCTTTTCCAGCAGTTTGTCTTTCGCCTGACATGATGATGATATTCTTATACAGGGTGTAACAAAATTGGTGTAGGTCCCGTTAACTGGGGGTTCTACTCATCATACTGAACAACTTTCCCTACGAAACCCATAGCCAATTCTAAAAAAAAATTGGACCCCATACTAAAATTGACAAAATTGGTCGATCAGCTAATCGATTTGTATGAAGAAAAAAAATTATTTTTGCGATTTCAGCAAAGTCGTAAAACAAAAGTTGTTCAGTATGATAAGTGGAAACCCCAGTTATTGGGACCTTCACCAATTCTGTTACAATGAAATGAAATAAAAATTTATTTGTATAAAACATGGTTATAAAGCTGTTAACATTATATAGGAAGTTCTCATATTTCACCAGATTTGGCATACATCCTGTATGGACGGTAAATAGTCATGTTAGGGATTATTCGTAAACGCGTTTTTAACTTTTCAGGCTACTGACTCAGCCAAGGAAACAGAATTCGACTGCCCCATTTTAAAACACAGTATAACAGCAAAAAAATTATACCTGATTTTTTTGTTATTATTGCATTTTTCATTATTTTTAAGACTTAATTTCCTTCCAAATATTTTTATTGCAGTATTTTCTGTTCATATATTTTTTAAAGTTAAAATTTTATTACATCGTCTCAAATTTTTTCTTGTGTGTGTTGCATGTCGCGTGACGGTCGCTTTCGTCTGACGGTATGATCGTTTCGTCCTCTGTACCATAGCGAGAGCAGCCATGATCGTTTCTTCCTCTGTAAAGTTTCACTTTTACCGTGGTTTCATTAAACCACACTCTTACTGAATGAATGTCAGCCCTGTCAGTACTGCCCAGTACCAGTAATAACATTTATTTTATAAAATAAGTCATCAATATCGTAACGAAAGGATAAGACAGCAATAATTTATATACATACACACAAACACTGTAGAAACATTTGCCACCTTCATGAGCAGTCGTAGTCGGGTTGAATGTCAGGGCAGTAAGTACCAGTACTAACATTTATTTTACAAAATAAGTCATCAATATCGTAACGAAAGGATAAGACAGCAATAATTAATATCTTTCAACTTGTGCTTCGGAAAAAATTTACAACACTAATAAATGACTGTTAACAAAACTCACAATCGATCAAAGCGAAGGTCCTAATAAAATAAACGCGAAAGACTGTACATATTCCCCGACTCGTATAAATTAGGAATCTTCAAGTCGAGAGTGAATAGCCACTATTTGAGCTTGCGTGTTACATCCTCAGCTGCATCAGCGCTTCCGGCTCGCGCACCGCGCACCCTCTAAGACAGTCATAAAAACGATTTCCACGCGGGCGAAGCCGCGGGCAAAAGCTAGTAATGAATAAAGCACGCATTCTATCAGTCAACAAAAGAGCTAGGATGAATATTCTATGTTTTAATACTAAATTCCTGGTTGAACAATATTTACATTATATAAGGTCTAACAAAATTAGCTGAAACTATTTTAACTGGTGCTTCTACCCATGAAACTGAACAACTTTTCCCATGGAACCCATAGTCAAATCTCAAAGACAATTTTGAACTTCCCATACTAAGTTGGCTGATCAGCTGATTGAGTTAGTATGGGAGAGCCATTTTTTTTGCGATTTGACTATGGGTTCCATGGGGAAAGTTGTTCAGTTTCATGGGTAGAAGCATCAGTTAAAATAGTTTCAGCTAATTTTGTTACACCTTATATAATAATAATTGCACAGATCCATAGATCCTTATTATTATTGTTACGTAACACACACAACCGGTGATGCGGAGCGGATGGTAGATCTGAATTTGAATGATCTATAGATCATAGATCACTGAGAAACTGGGTGGAGTCAGTCGTGCGGAGAATCTGAGATTAATATAAGTATATAGTAAATAGTGGATCGTGTTACGTTATAGTTATTTGTTACGAGTAACGTTACCCATAGTGTAACACGTGATAATAAAATACTTAGTTAATTATCGATTTGTTATGCTGTATTTAAAGAGTAGTTTTACTTTCTAATTTGCTACATATTTTTAAAGTTTGAAATATTTAACTTTTAAGGGTTCCGTGCCTCAAAAGGAAATAACGAAACCCTTAAAGGATCACTCGTGTGTCTGTCCGTCCGTCTGTTACGGTCAATTTGCTCAGAAACTACTGGATCGATTGAGTTGAAATTTGGTACACATATGTAAGTCGGTGACCCGAAGACGGACGTGTAACGTAAATAAATTAATTTTAAACACGGGGGCCACTTTTGGGGTTAAATTAGAAAATGTAAACAATATCGAACAAAATCGAACGAAAGTGCTTGTAGTCAAAATCTCAAATGTATACATTTTTCAATTTAAAGATAAATAGTTTTGAAGTTATTTAAGAAAATGGTGGAGGCCTGCCTACGCTACGTTTTCCGGTGCGCGGTCGCCACTCGAGAACTTTACTGACCCAACGGCCATCTGTTTTAAGAGCTATGTGCGCCGCCCGCTGCCACTTAAGTTTAGCAATTCCGAGAGCTATACCGGTTACTTGGCAAGTTGGCATCATCTCACCTGAACCTGATGGCAAGTGACTTTGATGCCGAAGATGGAAGCGGGCTTACCAAGATATTGCCCCAATGCAATGGAGATCTGGCTATCTTCAAGCCGGAACACTGTGATGCAGTAAGCTGTAAACATTGATGTATTGGCGGCAAGACTTAAAAACTTTTAGATAAGACTAGCTTTTGCCCGTGGCTTCGACCGCGTGGACATAGTTTTTAAGACCATCATTGAGGGTGAGTGGTGCGCGAGTCACAAACGGTTCGCGACCGTGGACATAAGTTTTTTCCAGATCCCTGGGGAACTATATCGGGCTATTCAGATTAGCAATTTATGTTACTTCTCAAGTTCGCACACCCTCAACCACTTCTATACAAAAAAAACACTTCAATCCGTTGCTCCATTGCGACACGAACGTGTGCAAGCGTGGAAATGAGTTTTCTCCAGATCCCTCGGGAACTATGTCAACCGTTGCTCCGTTGCGACACGAACGTGCGCAAGCGTGGTAATGAGTTTTGTCCAGATCCCTCGGGAACTACTTATGTCAAAATATGCTTATTAGTAAATTATGTCATTTCCCAACCCCTCAACTATATCTGTGCAAAAAATCACAACAATCCATTGTTCCGTTGCGATGTTGAAGAAATTAACCAAAAAAATGAGTATTTTTCAGTTCCCTCAGAAACTGCATCGGGCTATGCCATTTTCACGGGATAAAAAGTAACCTATGTCCTTCTCAGTAACACAGGCTTGCCAAATTTCATCAAGATTGGTCAAGGTGTTAAAGCCTGAAAACAAAAGTTTACGTCTTTACATATAAGTAGCTGGGAGACCGAGCTTTGCTCGGTTATAACTATTTATTGTAATATGGTGGTGTTTAGGTGATAATCTACATAAACTTAAAAAATAAAACTTGAACATATAAAAAAAACAAAAGTTAGTCACCGGGAGGGATTCAAATTCGTAACACTCGTTTCTTGCCGTCCACGTCTTAACCCGCTGGACCAGACGGACAGCCGGCAATAAACACGAAATTAGCGACCATATCCTGCGTGGAAAGGAAAACGCATGAAAACTCGAAAACACGCGTTTTCCCAAACATAAGACTAATCTAGATCGATTGTTTACCCCCAAAACCCCCATATACCAAATTTCAGCGAAATCGTTAGAGCCGTTTCCGAGATCACAGAAATATATATATATATGTATATATATACAAGAATTGCTCGTTTAAAGGTAAAAGATAAAACTAACGGGGCCGTGTCTGTCTGTACATGAAATATTTTTGGAAAATAATAACTAATAACTGTGGTGGACATTACTAACGATATACTCGTAGAGGCCAAAACAACAACTTTTGGAATTTTTGTCTGTCTGTCTGTTTTTGCGCATCACGCAAAAACTACTTAGCCGATTTTGATGAAATTTTGTATGGTGGTTCCTTATAACCCGGGTTAATATATAGGATCCTTTTTATCCTGGAAAATTCAAGAGTTCCCGTGGGAAAAATAAAAACCTCCACGCGGACGAGGTCGCGAGTACATCCAAACCGAGCATTACAAAGTTAAGTGTATATTTACTAGTGATGAAACCTTATTGTATATTGTAATAGACAGCACATTACCTACCTTCGTTATCAGTGGTCTAAGACAGCGCCACACCCCAGTGTTAGATCATCGAGGTACTGCATCCAAACAATAATTTAGTGAATGCGCTGGCATCTCAAATGTGGGTCTGTGGTTCCCCAACCATTTGAGAACTATACTCGTATTTTCCTTTAATTTAATTAATATTTTAGTCTAAAGTTGTAACCGTCATTGTAATAGACAGCACATTACCTACTTTCGTTATCAGTGCTATGAGACAGCGGCACACCCCAGTGTTAGATCATCAAGGTACTGCATCCAAACAATAATTTAGTGATTGCGTTGGCATCTCAAATGTGGGTCTGTGGTTCCCCAACCATTTGAGAACTATATTTTCCTTTGATTTCATTACTCTTTTAGTCTAAAGTTGTAACTGTCGTTGTAATAGACAGCACATTACCTACTTTTGTTATCAGAGGTATAAGACAGCGCCACACCCCAGTGTTAGATCATCGAGGTACTGCATCCAAATAATAATTTAGTGATTGCGTTGGGATCTCAAATGTGGGTGTGTGTTTCCCCAACCATTTGAGAACTATATTTTCCTTTAATTTCATTACTGTTTTAGTCTAAAGTTGTAACTGTCGTTGTAATATATAGCACATTACCTACTTTCGTTATCAGTGGAATAAGACAGCGGCACACCCCAGTGTTAGATCATCGAGGTTACTGCATTCAGACAATAATTTAGTGATTGCGTTGCCATCTCAAATGTGGGTCTGTGGTTCCCCAACCATTTGAGAACTATATTTTCCTTTGATTTCATTACTATTTTAGTCTAAAGTTGTAACCGTCTTCGTGGCGTAGTGATCAAGTCCATTAGCTTCACATCAGGAGGTCGCGGGTTCGATTCCCGGTGGAGTATAACTTTGTAGACTCGATTTGTTTGTTGGAAGGGTATTTTTGAGCCCGCCTGGTTAGCTACCACCATCTTATCTAAGTCTTGCCGGCAAACATAGATGTAACAGCATTCACGTGTTCCGGCCCGAAGATAAGGTAGCCAGTTCCCCATTGCGTTGGGGAATCTTGGTAAGCCCGCTTCCATCTTCGGCATCATCGACACTTACCACCAGGTGAGATAATGCCAAGGGCTTACCAATTGTAGCTAAAATGTTACTTAGTAAGTAAGTAGCGGTCGTAACCAGCGCGACTTATACGTGGTTGGGTCGATCACGCAGGTTAACTGACCTCAAGGACGTTCGTTACCTGGATGAGTTTGGCTATTTGACCGGGTTTGAATGTGGTATATTTGATTTTATTCTTTTTTTTTTTGAAACATTAGTTTCCAAGCAACTTCCTACTAAAATGGACTTATTTTTCTGAATAAGTAAACATTAAGACCACGTTATGGCTGGGGCCGCTACCTCCTGTCCGGGAGGTCGTAGTTCGAATCCTGCCACGTACCGATGTGTTTTCGAATTTCGATTTCATTTTATCCGTTTATCCGACGCTCTTATGGTGAAGTAAAACGTCATGAGGAAACCTGCACACGCCTGCAAAGAAACTCGAAGGTTGTGTGTGAAGTCGACCAATCCGCACTGGGCCCGCGTGGTCGACTAAGGCCCGATCGCCCTGATTCGGCTAGGCTCGAGACCCTCGGTGGGGAAGTACATGAGCTGATATGATGACTCCTACGTAAAATTCTAGAGTGGCGACCGCGCACTAAAAGACGTGTCGTATGCTGGCCTGGAGCTCGGTAAACGACCTGGTGGAAGCCGCTGGATGCGGGCAGCGCAGGAACGGTCGTTGTGGAAATCCTCGGGGTAGGCTTTTGTCCAGCAGTCCAGATGACAATTATACTCCTAAATAAATCCAGGACCACCTCAAGCCAACACTTTGACAGCCACTGAGGCAGAGAAAGCCTCTGACGTACGATCGGGCTGATAACCCGCTTCTGCCGCGGCCTGATGCAAATAGTTATCGTCTTGTGCGCTCGCGCAGACTTGCGTTGCGCAACTTAGGTACGAGTACCTTACCTATTTATTGCACTGAGGGCGGAAGGGTCAGGCAGGGGTTAGGTGAGGTTTTGTTGCACTAGTTCTGTAAGGATATTGTTTAGAGTAGAGATGGTTTGCTACTCAATTTTACATTTGTTCCGAAAGCCGGCCAAGTGCTAATCGGACTCGCGCACCGAAGTTCCGTTCTTACTATCGCCACGATATTTTTTGGCCTTTACCGAAAAGGAGAAAATACAAAAAAATATCGAATACAAATCTAAGTAATATGTAAGTAAGTAAATTTACTACTATAGTTGTCCCGGCGAACTTCGTTCCACCTTAAACTACCCTACCTACAATACATTACACAAGCCATTCCTACCCTGCACTACTCTACACTACCCATTAGTAGAAACCTAACCTAACCTAACCTAACCTACCCTATACTACCCTACACTTCCCTACCCTACCCTACCCTACACTACCCTAACCAACCCTACCCTACCCTACACTATACTACCCTACCCTACAATACGCTACCCTAACTACACTACACTACACTACCCTACCCTACCCTAAAACCAATTATTTTTTGACTGATAATATTTTTTATTGATGAATATCATATTTTAATACTTATTATCCTATTCCGGACGAAGACAGTAGCAAAAACACAAAAATCATAAAAATTGGTCCAGTCGTTCTTGAGTTATAAATGGTGTAACTAACACGACTGTCTTTAATATTCGTATATATAGATATGTATCTAATTGTAATATAACATCTGTTTATAACTATAGATTATTGTTTTCACTTCTTCTAAATTGTGTACTAATTTGTTTCTTCGCTTATATTTTAAATCCTTTTAGTAATTAAGGGTTGGATGGAAGAGATACCTGTTTGGTATAAGTCCGCTTTTGTGCATTATACTGCTATTTTGTATCTATAATTGTACCTATATTTAGTTGTACAATAAAGAGTTCACAAACAAACAAACAAAAATAATTACTTCTTCACACGCTCTTAAGGATTATAGTATGCACGTAATGTCTTATGTAAGCTTTTAAGATTCCTCAATCAGCAGGTTGATACGTGTTAAAATAATATCGAACGTAAGTCTATTCAATTTAAGTTCAAATCAATGCGGTTTTCATTGCGGCTGTTACGTTGAAACCGAACGCCCAATTCTTGATATTTACATGTTTTTATTACTTTTCTATACTTTCAAATAAATTTAAAAAAAATGTTTTCAATTAAAATGAAAGGTGTTAAAGTGACCGATTTTTGTGTGTTGGTTTCATTCAACATTAACTATTTGTTTTCGAGAAATTTTGCAATTAATGCCAAATTAAATTAATTAATGGTCTACAGTATATTTTTTACATCAAAAATATCGAAATTAAATTAATTAATGGTCTACAGTATATTTTTTTACATCAAAAATATCGATTTTTTACCAAAGTTGCCACTGTGTCACCTTAAAACCAACCAACTTCAATCACAAAACTTTTTCTAGTGATTGTTACACACTTCTTGGCAACTACTGAACCGATTTCGATGAAACTTGCACTGTGCCGTTAGTTGAAAGATACTTATTAAATTAAAAAAAGAATAATTACATTTTGATTTCTGGTATCTGAGAAATATGTGGACAAACATACACTTATGAAATTTGGCGCACCTATTTAGAAAGCCCACATATACTATTATTCCAAAAATAATTACATACATACGTGAAAAATTAAATACCTCCTTTTATTGAAGTCACCAAAAATACCAATAATTAGGGTTTTTATGGGAAGTAGCCCTCGATCAATATGACAGTATCTTTTTTTTTCTTTTTTTTTTATTCTCTATTGGTAAGCCCTTGGCATCATCTCACCAGATGGTAGGTGACGATGATGCCGAAGATGGAAGCGGGCTTGCCAAGATTCCCCAACGCAATGGAGAACTGGCTATCTTATCTTCATGCCGGAACACATCAATGTTTTTTTTTTTTTTTTATTCTTATTCATCTTATTCACGGAATAATGAACTACTCTATGTTTTAATAAACTACTCTGTGGCTTCATTAAGTAAATTCACAAAGTATTAAAATATGGTCATAGAAACTGTTTTCAAGCGGGTGAAGCCGCGGGCAAAAGCTAGTTACAATATATTTTTTTCTGTAAAATCAAGTCTGTCTGTTGTGTCCAAAATATAATTTTCGAAAAACCTAAAAACTTCTAGGTACCTACTTACAAGCTTTTAATATTGTCACGCGATATTCATATGCATGCAAAATTTCAGCTCAATCGGCAACCGGGAAGTTTCTACCCGAACACACATACATACATTGCAAGTTAAATAAAAGCTTTTTATCTAAAAATGAATCCCTGTTTCCCTTGGTCACACCATAACTTGAGAACGATTTAAGCGATTTCGCTAATTTTTGTTTTACAATGTTCGTAATAGTCCGAAGAAGGTTTGTAGTTGGTTTGTAAGAAAAAAAACCGCGAGCCGCGAACCTTTGATATCCACGGGGGCAAAGCCGCGGGCAACAGCTAGTTATTAAAAATATGCTGCCTGCGTGATGTTTCTAAGGCTGTAAATGTAGAAATAGATTTTGTCCTTTATGATCTCTTAGCACATCTCGCTTGCCTGATGATAAAGTAAAAACCATAAGGTTGAAGCCGCGGGCAACAGCTAGTTATAAAAAAAAAGTTGCCTGCGTGATGTTTTTATGGCTGTAATGTAGAAATATATTTTGTCCTTTATGATCTTTTAGCACATCTCGCTTGTCTGGTGATAAAGTGAAAACCATAAGGTTGTCTTCAGCGTTCTTAACACTTTTTTAATAACATGCTTGCTATGCCATAAAACCCTTATATTGGATGTTAGTTAGAATCTTGTTAAGTTTTATAGCCGTTATCTATCTATCTATAATATAATAAAACTGTAACGGGGCCGTGTCTGTACATGAAATATTTTTGGAAAATAATAACTGTGGTGGACATTACTAACGATACAGAGGCCAAAACAACAACTTTTGGAATTTTTGTCTGTCTGTCTGTCTGTCTGTCTGTCTGTCTGTATGTTCGCGCATCACGCAAAAACTACCGGGCCGATTTTGATGAAATTTTGTATGGTGGTTTCTTATAGCCCGGGTTAACATATAGGATACTTTTTATCCCAGAAAATTCAAGAGTTCCCGTGGGAAAATCAAAAGTATTCATTTATAGAGTGGCTCACCACGCAAATGTGGCTTGACCTATTTTAATCAAATTTTACACGTTGATACCCTTATCGCGAACTAAAACTGGGACATTGTGAATCCCAAAAAAATTAGGGTTCCTACAGGAATGCAAAAAATTGTATCTTTAGAATGACTCAACGTAACAATATGAAACCTTTACATTGGGATGGGGTGTTTTGACCATCATTGTATAGTCGGTATTCTTTATCCCGGAAAACTAAAGAGGTCCCGTGGGAAATTATCTATCGATACATACAATAATAACAAAAGAGTACTTTTTTCTATATATTAGCTACACACACATACCAAACATTATAATCATAGTTGCAGAATGTCAATAGATGGCACTGCAGGGATAATAAAACGCGCTTAAGTTGTATTAAAACATTAAAATATTATTTCATACTTTTGAGTGGATTTCTTTTATGTATTTTTCAGCATACGCTACTTTAAACTCTGGATCTATGGGACGTAGCGATGTGTTTCATAAACGAACAGAGAGGTATTTTTTTACAGATTCCAATCGTGTAAAAAAATAAAAACACATAAATCGAGTTTAACATCTTTTAACAGGAGGCACAGATATGGGAACTCTTCTGACGGCGACTATTTGCGTGTGGCAGTTGCTCTCCGCCTGCAATATCAATACCTGTGAACCTCATCAATGTATTTGCGGGTCCTCGGTGGAGGCAATTGGCCATCACTAACTGAGTTGCAGTCGTGTTTGTGAAGATTACTACGTCACCAATTCCTTAATGACCTCACTCGGAGGGCACTGGTCTCGGCCAGATGGAATATTCCATCTTTGATGCAGCCGCCGGCCGGGCTTTAGTCGATCTGATGGCAAAAGGCCGGAGGGTTTAAACAGGTGCTATGGCAGAGAGGAACGTGTCTGCTTTGGGAAGCCACTTATTCTGCCTAACTCCTCACCCTTACGGTACTGCTGCTCAATTTGCGGTGAGAAAGAAGCATAATAAGTACTCGGTCTTGGAGGTAAATTACTGCTTTGTGCCGCTGGTCTGTGAGACAACCGGCTGCTGAACCCTCAGAGGCCGAGAGAGGAGATGTGACGTGAGGTCCTACCTGCTGCTAAGGTTGTCTATTGCCATCCAGCGCGGCAACGAGAAGTGCATCTTGGGCTCCTTTGGAGCTGATACGACTCGAGGATTTGACCCATATTAATATTGTTAGGAAATTTTATTACTAGATTGATACCTATAATGATTTGAATTAGTTTTTTGATAATATTTCATCATATCAGTTTATATACGTCCCCACCAATGGGCTCGACCTGCCCTGAGTTAGGGCGATCTGGCCTTAGACGATCACGTGGGCCCATTGCGGGTTGATTGACTTCACACATAAGCTTCGAATTTCTTCGCAGGCGTGTGCAGGTTTCCTCACGATGTTTTTCTCACCGTAAGAGCGTCGGATAAACGTACATACCAGTATAAAATCGATATTCGTATAGATATTGTTAAGTGGCAGCAATCAAACCACGGCTTTCCGGACAGGAGATAGTGGCCCTAACCGTTCTGCCACCGACGCTCTATATGTTATTAAAGATTTATAAATCAGAAATTAAAAATGTGTTTGTTTGTTTGTTACCTATTCACACTTCAACACCTCTACCAATCTTGATTAAATTTGGCATGCAGGTAGCCTGTATCACTAGGAATGAAATAGTCAACCTTTTATCTGTGGAAATTATCATAGTCCGATGCAGTTCCTGAGGAAACTAAAACAATACTCTTTGTTCGTTTTATTTAAAATCGTAACGAAAAAATGGATTGGTGTGATTTTTATCACAGAGATGAGGTGGAAAATGATATAATTTACTAATAAGTATATCCTGACATAGTTCCCTAGGGATCTGGGGACAACTGTTTTCTACGCTCGCGCACGTCGGTGGCGTCGCAACGGAGCAACGGATTAAAGTGATTTTTTGTATAGAATTTGTTGAGGGGGTGGGAAGTGACAAAGACTGTTAATCCGAATAGCCCGATACAGTTCCTGAGGTACCTGGTGAAAACTCATGTCCACGCTTGCGAGCTGATTGCGGCTCGCGCACCACTCACCCTCAAAAAGAGTCATAAAAGCTATGTCCACGTGGGCGAAGCCGCGGGCAAAAGCTAGTGACTAATATAACAGCTATGGACCGGCCGACACAACAGTGGTTTTGATGCCTGCAGAATGAGCGAATTCGCTTATTTCGTCGTATTCCCCAAATCGGTTGAAGGTCGAAGTGAGTGAAATTTGTTATCTCATTCGTGCTACATTCGAAGTACGTCTCTCTATCGCTATCATTTATTTTAATTTAATTTTATTTTATTTTTATTAGGAGAACACAAACGGTAATGTACATTGATACTTAAGGGATGAAATATAAATAGAAAGGTAAGTCTATACATTCCAACAACGAGTTCCACAATTATTTAAAAATATAAGGCTACTTAACAATCTACCGCTATAAACAGTCAAAAAGCTGTCATTGAAAAACTATAAAATAAATTTAGAAAACAACAAAATAGAAGTAAAAAGAATGGATAATTATTAGAGAAAAAAATATATTTGTAAAACTAAAAATCAAAAAGTATAAAATTAAAAATTTAAAAAACCCCCGACAAAAACCTCTAAAAAGTAAACAATAATATGTATTGACCCTTTGAGTTTAATTTAAGTAGTAATATTTTGATCCAAGAGTCGTCGCGTAGGGGGACCGCTAAGTTGTGAAGTTATTACTAATTAGTTGTAGTAAAGTAAATCAGTTGTATTCTGTTTTTATTTTATTTATTTACTTAGCGGTCCCCCTACGCGACGACTCTTGGATCAAAATATTACTACTTAAATTAAACTCAAAGGGTCAATACATATTATTGTTTACTTTTTAGAGGTTTTTGTCGGGGGTTTTTTAAATTTTTAATTTAATTTTTATTTCGTGCTTTTTAAACTTTACATAACTATTACATACAATCGAAACTCTACCCCCACATTCATACAAATAGTTTCCGGGACGAAACACGATACTGCGACACAAAATCTAGCCTATTTTGAATCGATCAAGCCTGTGGAAGTTGCTCACCTCCCTTGTTTGAAGCTGCAATTAAATGTGTTATAACTCTAAACTTCAAATCCATGGACCCATGGAAGTTTTTTACTTTTTTAACCGCTGCTTCAGCAGATTCCAGGAGATGCTGCAGCATCAGGTCAAGGTTACCATATTATATCTAACACCTATTCATTGAGACTATTCTAATAATTTCTATTCTAATTCTATTTAAAAGTGTGTGTAACACCTATTTGAAATAAATTGTTTTGAATATTTTTTTTGAGCCCAAACACGATACTTCTACTGAAAGTTTTTGAGGAGTTGGGTATTCTGTAGATTCTAGGAGATGCTGCATCAACAGTTCAAGGTTATCATGGTTTTGCAATATTTTTACATTAACAGGGCACCAAATTTTGAATCGATCAGACCTGTATAAGTTGCCCAGATCCCTTAGTCACCTAGATAAGAGCTGATAACCCTCAAACGGCTGAACAGATCTTTATCGATTATAGCTAAGAACCACCGCAAGGAAACTTGTTTCACGTAAAAAAAACCGCATCAAAATCGGTCCATCCGTTCGAGAGTTGCGATGCCACAGACAAACAGACACAAACACACAGAAATTGGCGTCAAACTTATAACACCCCTCTTTTTGCGTCGGGGGTTTATATAAGAAATCAAAGCGAAGGTTTATCTCAATAATATTTAGTTCACAGTTAGTCATAGTTTCAGGTACGTAGGTATGTCAAAAATTTAACGGATTTTAACAACATCAGCTCACCGTGTTGCCACCATTGCATTGTATGCAGAATCAAATACTGATCAAAACGAGTCCAAACACGACATATCTACTATTATTTTTTTAAGAGTGTACTAGTGTGCTGGATATCCTGGCCGCAGCATCAGCTCACCGTGTTGCCACCATTGCATTGTATGCAGAATCAAATACTGATCAAAACGAGTCCAAACACGACATATCTGCTATTATTTTTTTAAGAGTGTGCTAGTGTTCTGGATATCCTGGCTGCAGCATCAGACCAAGAGTTCCATAATCCTGCATAGTTATTAAGCATACATGAGTGTTTCAAGTTTTTGGTCACATGTATGTTTGAAAGTAAAGTAAATACACATTAAGAGTCTAAGAACCCTACCGCAGCTAACAAAAGAGCTGATGACCTTGAAACGGCTGAACCGATTTTGATAAAACGTATCTAAGAACCATCGCCAAAAAACCTGCTTGTAAATAAAAAAAACCGCATCCAAATCGGTTAACCCGTTTGAGAGCTACGGTGCCACAGACAGACACACAGACAGACACACAGACACACACACAGACACACACACAGACACACACACACACATAGCGGTCAAACTTATAACACCCCTCTTTTTTGCGTCGGGGGTTAATAAAAGACAATAAAAGACGATAAAAGTGCTATTCTATGCGCTGTTAAGTAAAGAGATATTATTTGTTCTATATCTTGTCAAGGGTGTGCTGAATATATCGAGATCAGAAAACTGTTTATTGTTTCTATTTGAATGAGACTCGGTAGACTATACAGGGTGTAACAAAATTGTGTAGGTCCCATTAACTTTGGTTCTACTCGTCATAGTGAAAAACTTTCTCCAAGGAACCCATAGTCAATTCTGAAAAAAAAATGACCCTGCATACTAAAACGCACAAAATCGGTCGATCAGCCGATCGATTTATACGAAGAGTAAAAATTTTTTTTTACGTTTTCAGCAAAGTCGTAGAACAAAAGTTGTTCAGTATGATGAGTAAAAGCCCCAGTTAACGAGTCCTACACCAATTTTGTTACACCCTGTATAGTGGTGTCGAGTGTGTGTTTGCGAGTAGCTGTGTTTGACTAATTTTTTTTGAGATTAATGTATGTATAGAGCCGGTCCGTTATATTTGGTCGAAGGCCTATTGAGAATTATTTAGTATCCTTACAAAATACAATAAGCTGCGAAATTAAATAAGGTACCTCCTTAAGTCATAAAACATAGCCCTTGTCCACAAAGAAACTATTTAAAGAACATAGAAAGGGTTTTTTTAAGAGTAAACTTCTTTAGGCGCGTTGGGCAGATGGGAAAAAACCATTGAACTCGCGACACTGTAAGCGACTCCGACACAACACCAGGAACACTCGCAGGGTCAAAACTTAAAAAACTGTAAAAAAATATCACTTTTGTCGGCACACCTGGAATGGTTAGGTTTTTTTAATTTAAATGAGGCACTGTTATTTATTTTATTACACATTTCCATATCATAGTCAGTAAATGGCACTAATAAACCGTCCGCTATTGCCTAAACTTACCTTATGCAGGACTTATATAAAACGTGATGACTATGTTTCATAAACTTTAGAAGATTATAAATGGCAGAAGAGTTCTCGAGTGGCTGCCACGTACCTGAAGACGTAGCGTACGAAGGCCACGGTGGACCGATGACCTGGTGAAAGTCGCGGGAAGCCTCTGGATGCGGACAGCGTAGGACCGGTCGTCGTGGAAATCCTTGGGACAGACCTTTGTCCAGCAGTGTACATCTTTCGGCTGATATGATGAAGCTGGCAGAACGGTTTTAAAATACCAACAAATCCGCAATAATTTTATATTAAAATGCTTATCAGCTTGCTTTGGCATACGATGATGATGACCGGAATCAGGGGGGTTTTATTTTATTTTATTTTTTATTAATTTCTTCGGGACACAAACAGTCGTATAACAAGTATACTAACAAAATTTTAGATTCACAAATAGACCTGAAGGCCCCTTAATGGTAACAAATTTAATAATGATGAGAGTTACAAGCTACAAAACGAGACAAGTAATATAGTATCAAATAAACTAAAGTTGAAACCTTAGTTTTATAACTAGAATTTATATATTTTCCAACACTGCGCACACCTGCTATTTATAGGATAATAGGGAACTAGAAAAAATGGCAACATTATTCAACGCGGTGTGCCATGTGGTGGCACAATACGCGGAAAGGACGCGGCTGAACATCCTCCGGTTTTGGATCCATTAGTCGTCTCTTCGGTCGTAAGAGAGCGAGCGTCGGTGGCGTAAAGGTTACGGCCGCGATCCTCCTGTCCGGGAGGCCGTGGTTTGAATCCTGCCACGCACCAATGTGTTTTCGAATTTCGATTTAATATTTACGTTTATCCGACGCTCTTACGGTGAAGGAAAACATCGTGAGGAAACCTGCACACGCCTGCGAAGAAACTCGAAGGTTGTGTGTGAAGTCGACCATCCCGCACTGGGCCCGCTTGGGCGTCTTAGGCCCGATCGCCCTATTTCAGGGTAGGCTCGAGCCCCTCGGTGGGGACGTATATGAGCTGATAAGATGAAGATGAAGAAGTCGTCTCTTACGACATCCTCGTGAAGAGATGGGATGGTACTATTCTGGGGCCGCACCACAGTCTTATTATACAAATGATTTCTGTACAATTAATACTTATGTCACCCCCCCCAACTGTTTTCGTCATGGGACCCAGCAATATGGCAAACTGGACATGGTTCTTTTACATATTTTTTTTTAAAAAGGGTGTATGTGTCAGCTCAGACTTGCGACAGGAGTTTACTCATCGTGGTTTTTTTTTATCCTACGCAGAGCTTGGCCACTGGCCTCGCGGGGAGCGCTTCGGACATCGCCCTATGCGGAGCTAGGTCTGCGGCCTCGCACTTTAGACTGGAGTTATGGCCATGGCGTCTTAGCCTCCCTGATATAAAAACGTTACATAATAACTTAACATTCGATTTTACTCCCCATATGTTTTTCATATACCGCGTATGAATTATTTTCGAAAAACCTGTAAACTTTTAGGTAGGTACAAGTTTTAATTTGATAATAATTTAACTACTCCTATTTCGTATTCTTTCAGAAAACCCTTACATTTGATACCCATATCATGGGCGTGCCATAAAAAAATATGAAATGTGTACTGGAACGCATAGTAGAAAGAAGTGAAACTTTACCGGTAAAGTGGAATAAAAAAAAACAAAAAAAAAATTGTCAAAAAAAATATTTCAAAAAATTTGATTCAAAACATATTCCAAAAAAAATTTACAAAAAAAAATCGAAAAATTTCAAAAGAAATATTTAAAAAAATATATTTCAATTTTCAAACAAATGCATTAAAAATATATATTTCGAAAAAACACAATATATTGTCTACCTCCTCCACGCGGCCGTAACTTACGAAGTAACTATTTAGTAATCTGTGCCGTAACGTTTTTTCGTAACAGAAAAAAAACCTAATATCTCTATAGAAGTTTCACTTCAAAAATAACTGGTCGGCCACCGCAATCTCTAGGCACAGTATATATATTAGTACTAACGTAATCTAGGGGTCCGCCGTATTTTATTTGGAAATGACGTAACTTTTCTAACCATGCAGCATTATGCTCCAAATTTCAGCTTAGTCGGAAACCGGATAGTGGTTCTATTTTAGTTGCCACGATTTATCCCAAACTAACTAACTAATACGGCAAGCAATATACAGGGTGTAACAAAATTGGTGTAGGTCCCTTTAACTGGGGCATCTGCTCATCATACTGAACTACTTTTGTTCTACGACTTTGCTGAAAATGTAAAAAAAAATTACTCTTCATACAGATTGATCAGCTGATCGTCCAATTTTGTGCATTTAAGAATGGAGGGTCCAATTTTTTTTTAGATTTGTCTATAAGTTCCTTTGGGAAAGTTGTTCAGTATGATGAGTAGGACTCCCAGTTAACGGGTCCTGCACCAATTATTTTACACCCTGTATGGCTTGTAAAATCAATCCTTAAGATGTAAACTAAAAAAAACCTCTTTTTACAAGCTTTTATTTAGTTTCACCTGTCCCAGTAGTTGTAATGAATTCTTGCAAGTTAAATTTGACCCACTTCGCGGTTTCCGATTTAGCTGAAATTTTATAATGCAATATTAAAAGTTTGTACCTAAAAGTTATAGGTTTTCGAAAATTTTTGATTTCTTTACTTTTTATGGCCAAGTTTCAAATAATATTAATCGAGACTTGGTACGTTTTTACAGGATTCTTTTGTTATGTGTGGGCAGGAATAGGTACAGCTTATATTTCCATAGATGTAAAATGGTTAACTTTCAATTGAGCAAGTAAAATGAATATCCAGTATACCCACAGTAAACACGTGAAGTATGGTAATAATATTATAGCGTTTCGAAGAATAATAAAACAGTTTATGTGACACAACATAGTAAGCTACAGGTTGCACCACAGATCATAAACTGTGGTAGGTATACTAAATGGAAAAAGGGTGTTGTTCAAGAAACATTAAAATGCTTTTAGAGCGTTAAGGCTTTAAGATGCCTCAATCCGGGCAGGTTATACGTGTTAAAAATAATATCGAACGTAAGTCTATTAATTTTAAGTTCAAATCAATGCGGTCTTCAACGCGGCTGTTACGATTTTTACATGTTTTCATTACTTTTATATACTTTCAATCATGTTGAAAAAAAAAGTGTTCAATTAAAATGAAAGGTCTTAAAGTCACCGATTTTTGTGTGTTGGTTTCATTAAACAATAACTATTTGTTTTCGAGAAATTTTGAAATTAATGCCAAAAACAGGTTTTAGTATATTTTTTACATCAATGTGGAAAAAAATTAAAATTATATTCAATAAAATCGATTTTGTGTTACTTTAAGTATAATAAATATATTTTTCATAGTGATAGCCTTACACATTCTTTCAGTAATTTGAATTGTATTTTGTCATTTGACTCATCGCAAGGCCTTATCTTACTGGTAAGTAACTTTACATTTCCAATGAGGAAAGGTCATGTTAGACATTTAAGGATAAGTATTTAAAATTTTTACCTCTAATTTTTGTAAGTATTTAAAAAAAACCCGACAAAAAAAACCTCAGAAAAGTAGGTGATACTATGTTTTGGCCCTTTAAGTTTAATATAATATGTAGTTATATTTTAATCTATGAGTCGTCGTGTAGGGGGACAGTTAAGTAAATAAAATAAAAACAGAATACAACTGTTTTACATGACTACAACTAATTACTAATAATTTCACAAGAGTGAATAGGCATTATTTGAGTTTGCGTGTACCATCTTCGACTGCATCATCACTTACCATCAGGTGAGTTGCAGTCAAACGCACTCAATTTTTTAATAAAATAAAAAAATAAAAAACTTAGCGGTCCCCCTACGCGACTACTCTTAGATCAAAATATAACTACTTATATTAAACTTAAAGGGAAATAACATATTATTTTTAACTTTTTTGAGGTTTTTTTTTTTAGTTGGAGGTTTTTTAAATTTTAAATTTAAGTTTTATTTCATGATTTTTAAACTTAATGTATCTCACGATACCTCTGCTGTGAGTTGGTAAGGAGTTGGGTATCATGCAGATACTAGGAGATGCTGCAGCACCAGGTCAAGGTTACCATATTCTATCTAAAGCCTTCATTGAGCTAATTCAATGAGCCCAAAGATGATTTATCTGCTGTAAGTTGGTGAGGAGTCGGGTATCCTGCAGATTCCAGGAGATGCTGCAGCATCAGGTCCAGGTTAGCATTGTTTTGCAATATCGTTACATTTAAGGGGCATCAAATTTCGAACCGATCAGGCCGATATAAGTTTATTTATATATTAATATTTATCTGTTGCGAGTTGTGTTGGTTCGTGAATAAAGCATTTTCTATTCTATTCTATTCTATTCTAAGTTGCCCACATCCCTTTATCACCTAGTTAAGAGCTGATGATCTTCAAACTACTGAATCCAATTTTACTAAATATAGCTAAGAACCACTGCAAGGAAACTTGCTTTCACTTAAAAAAAACCGCATCAAAATCGGTCCATACGTTTAAGATTTACGATGCCACAGACAGACGGAAAGACACACACACAGATATTGGCGTCAAACTTATAACACCCCACGGGTTAAAAAGTAGATTGGGAAAAAAAAACCCACATTTTTCCATTTTTAGGGTTCCGTACATCCAAAGGGTGATCAACGGAACCCTATTACAAAGCCTTCGGTCAGCGGGCTGTATTTCATGAACCGTAATAGGAATAGAAAATACACACTCTGTGAAAATTTCAACTGTCTAACAGAAGTAACTATTTAGTAATCTGTGCTAACGGTTGAAATTTTCACAGAGTGTGTATTTTCTATTGCCGCTGTAACAACAAATAATTTAAATAAACAAAGGGGGCTGCCATTACATGAAACGTGTTTTTTTTAAATGATATTACGGAACCCTTTATGTGCGAGTCCGATTTTTTAGGGTTTGCTGGGCCAGAATGTCAAAAAACGGCGCCCTTAGAATTTCGTTATGTCCGTCCGTCCTTACATCATCATAGTTAATTTTCTCTGCTACTATTAGACAGACAATAATAAAATTTAGTACACAGTAATTTCGATGGTTTCTCTAAACACCACTAGATGGCGCTGGACTTACCCTACATCGCGCAAGCGTTAGTGAGCGTACCTTTACTTTTTTTAAAACGACTACATCGCGAGTTCAAAGTTCGGGGCGAATAATGTATCGAAATTAGCGGTATTTTGACAAAACTTGAACATACTTGAATGAAGCTTCATTGTACGTGAATTGCGCCCGCCATCAGCGCCGTGTCTGTGTCTCTTACATCTTGTATTGTTTTAGTCCGGATAATATGTGTGCGGCCCAGATCTCAGTTGAGATTTATTTATTTATTTTATTTTATTTGGAAAACAAACGGTTATTTTATTACATAACAATTAGTGACGACTATTTAAAATAACTATAAATTACTTAGCCTAAATACTTGCATGTCGTTAAGTGAATATACAGATAATGAATGAAAAAATAAATAGAGTTTAAAAAAACTAAAAAACACGCTTTTAAAGCACTTCGAACTAAAAAGTTAAAAATAATTTTTAAAATAACCTTAAAACAATAATGAATAAAAAATACGATGTATGAAAAATATGGAGCAAAGCGCCCGACGCTTTTTTTTCACAATAATACTAGTATTTTTTATTCATTAGTGTTTTAAGGTTATTTTAAAAATTATTTTTAACTTTTTAGTTCGAAGTGCTTTAAAAGCGTGTTTTTTAGTTTTTTTAAACTCTATTTATTTTTAATTTTTTAGTTCAAACTTATGAAATTATTATATTGTCGCTGATTCTTGATAAGTCTACAAAGTTTGAATTAAATCTGTCCGTTTAAAGTGGGTCAAAATCGAGTCCAAAGGAATCGGTTACATACAAACAAACAAACAAACATACAAACATACAGGTGAAGCTAATAAAAGCGTGTTAATAAAAAACTTCAAGTTACAAGCACAAATAAATTACAAGATTACGCACAGTTAGGGAACCGCATCAAAGCAGCTTTTTGATAAAATTGTTTTACATGTGTGTGGCTTTGAGTTGAAAAGATCTAGCTCCTTCGCCCAGATGTACTTTTGTTTGCATAGATTTTGATAGTTTTGTACGTAAGTTAGTCTATTTAGCAAGCAAAAGACAGCATAATTTGTATTCGATTTACTCTTCACCATATTTTGTCTGTGATTTACTCTTAACCATATTTTTATCGATACAGGATAGCTAACAACACTATCAATCGCTGTCATAAAGGTTAGGCCGGCTCTGGCGCCTCATTTTTTCAAAGGTGCCGCTCTGAGTTCAATCGTGCCAGCGGCAGCGTGGCGGGCGGCTACTTTGACAGTTGTTATCGGTATCCGTCAAAGATGCGGTTAACTAAGCGAACGTACTTTAAATACTTATAAGCGACTAGCTTCTGCCCGCGGCCTCGCCCGCGTGGACATCGTTTTTATGACTGCCTCTGAGGGCGAGTGGTGCCCGAGCTGCAAGCGGCTTGCGAGCGTGGATACGACTTTTCTCTAGATCCCTCAGGAACTATATCGGGCTATGCTTATTAGCAGTCTATATCACTTCCCACCCCCTCAACCAATTCTATACAAAAAATCACTTCAATCCGTTGCTCCGTTGCATTGCGACGCCGACGTGCGCGAGCGTGGAATTAATGTTTTTTTTTTCCATATCCCTCGGGAACTATGTCAATGCAATATAGCGGTCTCACAAAGATGGCGGACCAGTTACATTTTATGCACCCCATGATATGGGTATCAAATGAGTGGGTGCTAATATGAGAAGGACACGACATAATTAAAATTGTTTTCAAATGAAAGGTTGAACCTAAAAGTTTTAAGGAGGTAAGATGTGGTTTTAATAAGCTCCCCATGTTTTTGAAAGTCCTAACAAGTTTCCAACCAGCTGTGAGCTATGTTTTACAATCTAGTTCGATAAACAACTTTGAATTATAAACTTATTATTATTAATTTTTTTTTTATTATATTTTTTTTTTGGAATCCTACTTTGGGGCCAGATGACCATGTGTGATTTGTCCCAGAATATTTATATTTATATTTATATTTACTTCTGTTTGACCTGTTTGTTTATTTATTTGTACTTAGTGGTGTGGAAGAAGTATCTTTTTTACTTTAGGCGGTATTTTTACTGATTTTCTTAAGGCAGTAATATTACAGATTTTCGTTATTTTTAACTTCCATTAAAACCCGAGGTTGAAAAAAAAAATCCCTTATTGTGGATGACGCTCCTTAAAGTCAACACGATTGTGCAGTTTTGGCCACATAGAAAAAAACCCAAAGATAGGTCTGCACCGTTACTTTCAACTCTAGTTATGACTAATATTTTGAAGTATAAATTTAAAAAAATATACAACAATATTTGTTATGATAATACAAAGTGAGTAATGTTATTATTTTTTAAACTTTTAACGTTTTTGATGGAAACGAAAAATCATAGAAAAAGTGTTGTTGTTTTCTTTACTCTTTACGCGTGAAGAAAAATAAAGAGACAACTGTTCCAATCAATACCTCGCCGTAAAAGGATGTCCATACACAAAATATCATGTACAATCTACCGTTACAAAATACTCATTTTTTAATTAAAAAAAAATTGATTTTAACGCGTCTTGGGTTAAATTTTAACAGCGCAAGGAACAATATGTGTTTACCTTCTTTGAGTGCGCGTGGCTGAACTTCTTCTAGTTATCTTGTGTCACAATTAATTGTGCTATCCCAAGGATAGAACGGCGGTTGCCTGGTGTTGCACTTAGCATCACCCGCGGTCACGTGTAGGGCATTTAGATTCACACCTACTGACGTGTTCAATGCGACCTTCATACACATCTGGAATCAGATGTGCAGGTTTCCTCACTATGTTTTCCTTCACCGTTAAAGCAGTCGGTAATATGTACGTAAGTTTCGAAAAACTCATTGGTTCATTGGCCATCCGGATTTGAGCACGGGACCTCTGGTTAGAAGGACCGAGTCGTTACCGGTTTAGCCACCGACGCTGAACGAATCTGCTAAGATGGTGTTGCGATATAAAATGACATAAACTCGTTGGTTATTATATAAATTATCTAGCGATAGCGAATTGATAGTTATTTATCTTCGTTCACACTTAAGTAAGGGCTCTTTCACACTTAAAGCTGTAGTGATGCTAAATCATTTGTCTGTATAGCTTTAAGATTCTTAAATCAATGCTGTATATGAGGCTAGTAAGTTATTTTTACCCGACCACCCAAAAAAGGAGAGTAAAGTTTTTCAAGTATGTTTCATATATGTAGATATATGTATATGTATGCATGTATGTTCGTTTCTTTGGCTGAACCTGTACCGTAAACGGCTTGATGGATTTTGAAGTGCGAGGTGTCGTTAGATTCGAATTGATCTAGTGAGTCACATATTTTTACCCGATTGTTAAAAAAAGGGGGGGGGGGGTAACTGGTTAGGTTATTGTACTACAGACCCATCTCACTTCTGAGCCATGTCTGCAAGCTGTTTTCGAGAGTCATTACTAATCGTCTCGCACGCAGGTTTGACGACTTCCAGCCTCCCAAACAATCCGGTTTCCGAAAAGGCTTTAGTACCATAGACCACATACATACGCTGCGGCAGATTATACAGAGACTGAAGACTATTATCAGCCACTATACTTGGCGTTCGTGAACTATGAGAAAGCCGGACGAAACCTGGGCTGTGCTACAGTCTCTCCAGCGGTGCCAAATTGACCATCGATACATCGAGGTGTTGGAATGTCTGTATGAAAACGCCATCATGTCGGTTCTCCTCCAGGACCAGAACTCGAAAACTATCCAGTTGCAGCGAGAGGTGAGACAGGGAGACGTTATATCTCCGAAACTGTTCACCGACGCCCTAGAAGATATTTTCAAGCTTCTGGACTAGGGTGGACTCGGCATCAATATCAACGGCGAGTACACACCCCACCTCCGATTCGCTGACGATATCGTGGTCATGGCTGAGACTATGGAAGACCTAAGCACAATGCTCGATGGCCTCAGTAAAGTCTCTCAACAAGTGGTTCTTAAAATGAACATGAACAAGACGAAAATAATGTTAAATGTTCGTGCCACACCCACCCCTCTAAACATTGGAGACTCTACACTGAAAGTTGTTGACGAATATGTATACCTGGGAAAAACAGTCCCAGCTAGGTAGGTCCAACTTCAAAAAAGAGATCAATCGACAAATCCAACTCGGTTTGGCAGCGTTCGGGAAGCTTCGCAATATCTTCACGTCCCAAATACCGCAGTGTCTTAAGACCAAGGTCTTCGACCAGTGTATGTTGGTAGTGATGACATACGGAACTGAGACATGGTATAGGATTACTACGGTCCTCATAAGAAGGCTCAAGGTCACCCAAAGGGCAATGGAGTCAGTTATGCTAGGAATTTCCCTACGAGATCGAATCAGAAATGAGGAGATCCGCAGGAGAACCAAAGTAACCGAAATACGTAATACGTAAGTCCATCAATGTCTAGTTGTGGCCAAGGCTCGTATAGTATTTTTCTCAAATAATGGGCGAAAATTAAAACTCAGTAGTACCCAGGCAGTTTTTGTCAAATACAATTACTTTTCAAAATCAATGACTAACAAAGAATAACAAGAATTATTCACGCGCCAAAGTTTTCATTTGTTTTTTTTAATAAACTGCTTTATATTTTATTTTATATAGAAATTGGAATAAAAACTTTGATATCTAAGTTACCTTCTTTGTTTGCTATGTTTCGGAGTAAAAGATCGTTCCATTTTAAAATTACACGATAGATATGAGTTTACATAGTAATTTATTTGGCCGCTAAAACACGACAGATATGGATTTTCATCCAATTTCTGCCGGCCGCTGCTCGCATGTATTTGGCCAGTACAGCAACTTCGATTTATCTCGAAGAAGATTGTCAAAATAATGCTCAAATTTCCAAATATGTTTGGATAAAAATAAGTTTGTTATTATTAGAATTCGGATTATATGCACTATCAAAATATGCATGCAAATAAGCACTAAAAAAGGGCTAAATATGCAGAAAATATGCACAGTCAAAAAACCATTTATTATTACAATTTACGTTTATTTTAACATTATATTTATATGTCATACATATATATTCATATTAGTTATTGTTATAATTCTTGTGACTATAAACAACAACATATTTTCCAGGTTTTCTACAGAAAACTTGTGACGTTTGTCTATTAATATTAATTTATAGGCTGAAAATGACCTTTCGACGTCAACTGACGTTACCGGACTGAACTTGAAATTTGGCGTCGACAGCATAATACAACCCGCCTATCACGTATAACTACTGAAATATGCGCTATCAAGGAAAAAGTACCAAAATATGCAATAACGCTATAAAAATGGAATTATATGCATTTGCATATGCAAACATGCAAATGCATATAATCCGATGTCTAGTGATTATCTAAAGGCCTCACCTATCGCTGTAGCTCACTACCATCTTTTCGCTTTCACTGTGTCACTAACCTAGTCAGCTAATGCTCATAGCGATACTGCTAGCTAAGAGACACAATTGATTGACGTTAGAATGAGTTATTAACCCAAATTAAAGCTTTATTAGAGGAAAAGTTTCAATGAAATTATTGTGATAATGAGTCGCATTACATAACGCAATGATTTAAATATTGAGGTCATTGATCTACGCTATAATATAACGTCTTATGTCATGTAAAGAAATTAATAATAGTTGTCACTCAGTGAAAGACAACTATACAACGCAAAAAAAATTGCAGAATAGTGTTCTAAATTAACCGCCTCCGTGGCGTAATGGTTAGTCCATTCGCTTCACACTTGGTGGTCGTTGGTTCGATTCCCGGCGGGGTCTAACTTTGTAAGATTTAGTTTGCTTGGTGGTAGGACATTTTCTAAGCCCGCCTATCTAGTTACCACCATCTTTATCTAAGTCTTGCCTCCAAACATCAATGTTGACAGCGTTGATGTGTTTCGGCATTAAGATAAGATAGCCGGTTCCCCATTGCGTTGGGGAATGTTGGTAATTCCGCTGCGATCTTCGGCATCATCGTCACTTACCTTCAGGTGAGATGATGTCAGGGGCTTACCAATTGTGGATAAAAACAATCCTAACGTTAAAGTATTGAGATTATAATTTGGGTAGTTACTGACTGTGTAGTTTTGGATAGGTACCTAATCTAAGTTAGTGGGAAGCTAAGTGAAGTATACGTAGAAGACGCAGTTAGTATTCCATAGTTTAAATTTTAAAAAAAACCTAAAAAAATCTTAACTAATTAGCATTTTATAGCAGTTATACTTTTACCATAGAACACTTGACATTGACACCGCGTGTCTCTCAGAGTCACTTGCAACATGACCATGAGTTTTTAGAATATCCAATGGGAACTGTACATTTTCCGGGATAAAAAGTATTATATGTTGCTCGTCGCCCACTTTATCTCCTTGCCAAATTTCAGCGAAATCGGTTCAGTGTAAATCGGTTATTGGCATCATCCTTACTTAATATTTTAAATGTGAAAATGTGTTTGTTTGTTACCTTTTCACGCTTTAACACCTTAATCAATCTTGATGAAATTTGGCATGCAGGTAGCCTGTGTCACTGGAAAGGACATAGGCTACTTTTTGTCCCGTGAAAATAGCATAGTCCAATGCAGTTCCTGACGGAACTGAAAATATACTAACAATTGCAATGTTAAAGAAACTAACCAAAAAAAAGTTTTTGGTTTGTTTCTTTAACATTGCAACGGAACAACGGATTGCTGTGATTTTTTGCAATGACATAATTTACTAATTAGCATATCCTGACATGGTTCCCTAGGGATCTGGGGAAAACTCATTTCAGCGCTCGCGCACGTCGGCGTCGCAACGGAACTACGGACTGAAGTGGTTTTTTGTATAGAATTGGTTGAGGGGGTGGGAAGTGACATAGACTTCTGATCAGAATAGCTCGATATCGTTCCTGGGGATCTGAGGAAAACTCATATTATTATCCGCGTTCGCGAGCCGCTTGCGGCTCGCGCACCACTCACCCTAAAAGACAGCCATAAAAACGATGTCCACGCGGGCGAAGCCGCGGGCAACAGCTAGTAATTTATAAATCCCAAAGTTTGTTACTGTCCCAAGCTTGAACTAATAAGCCAATTTCGCTGAAATTTCGCACACAGCTTAAGAAAAAGGGCGGACAACAACAAATAATACTTTCTTCATCCCGGAATAATGCACAGTTCCCCGGGGATATTGAAATTACTCATTTTTGAAGGTGAATCTGAGACGCATGATATCAAATCGCAAACGTAGTACTCCAGTAAGTCCACGCTCGCGAGCCGCTTGCACCAGAAAAACTATATACAAAAAAATTGCACAGCCACGTTTTCCATACTTTCTTGTAACATTATACTAACTCAGTAGCACAGTATATATATTAGTAATAAAGTTAGGTAAGTACACCAGACTTGATGACAAATTTACAAAAATGTTTTGTATTGGAGGTACCTTACTCGGTTTTTTCCTGGAATAATTAACTACCCAGTGCAGTAGGCCTTATTAAGTCCCAGTTATTTACGGACTTTCATTAATATCGTAAGAGCCATTTTTGAGAAAAAATAATAAACAACCCGGGTTTTACCTGATTCCGATGTTTTATAGAATAACGAACTACCGCATACTGTAGGTTATTTTAAGTTATAGTGACGTACCGAGTTTTATCAAAAACGTTAGAGCCATTTTTAAGCAAAAAAATATTAAGTGATTTTCACAATGGTGGTAACCCTAAAAAATCAAATTAGGGAAAATTTTGCAAAAAAAAAAGGACTGGGGTTATAAAAATAATATTTCTCTAATCCAATTTTACGTAAATCCATCTATTAGTTTGGGAACTACAGCATCGGACAGACGGACGCACGTACACAAATCCAATTTAAAGTTTTTGTTTTTTAAAAGCTTTTATTTTACTTGCAATGTATGTATGTTTGTTCGGGTGAAATCTTGCGAGTTAATTTTGACGCACTTTCCGGTTTCCGATTGAGCTGAAATTTTGCATGCATATGTATATCGCGTGACAATGCAATATTAAAAGCTTGTACCTAAAAGTTTTTAGGTTTTTCGAAAATTATTACACTCTTTTAGTGCAAGACAATCGATCCCCATTGAAATCTCAACTTCGATTTTTTTTGCCATCACAATACTTTCTTCACTTCTTCATCGCTTGCTTACGCTCGCTCCACAGTCGCTCGAGTAGCCATTAAAACTATGTATATCCAAAAAAAAGTACTATACAGGGTGTAAAAATATAATTGGTGTAGGATCCGTTAACTTATACTGCACAACTTTCCCCAAGGAACCAAAAAGTTCTCAAAAATATTTGGACCCTCCATACTAAAAACGCTAAACACGTTGAAAAACCGACTTCCATCGCAACAACTATGTACATTTTTGCATTATTATTTTTGGTTTTTGTTAATTTTCTTATAAATTGTGACACCGATTTTAATAAAATTTATATGGGACCACACGGGAAGCACTAGCTTTCAAATAAAAAAAGAATTATAAAAATCGGTTCACCCAGTCAAAAGTTCTGAGGTTACTCATATAAAAAAACATACAGTCGAATTGAGAACCTCCTCCTTTTTTGAAGTCGAATGATAATGCACTAAATTGGTCGATCAGCTGATTTGTATAAAGAGTATTTTTTTTTGGGATTTCAGCAAAGTCTTAAAACAAAAGTTGTTCAGTATGATGAGCAAAAAACCGAGTTAACGGGACTTACACCAATTTTGTTACACCCTGTATATGCAAAAGCTAGTAATTACTTTGTAATATAAAATACTAGCCGCTGGATGTGGGTAGCGCAGAACCGGGTACTATGTAATAAAAACAATTAGACATATTCATTTTCATATTAGGCTATTTTGTTTTGTTATATAATGTCATTCCTTTTCTTCGTATTTTACCACAAATGTTGATGAATATTTTTAATTTGAGTGAGTAAAATTATAATTACAAATACTTCTTCTAACGGCTCAAACATAACTTAAAAAAAATATATTCCCAAACAGAAGTCAGAACTGGATTCACTTCACGAGCCCAAACCACAAAAACGTGCCACCGTAGAATATCAATTGTTTTGTTTTTCACATCACCATCGCGTGTTCTCCGAGGTTTATTTCACTACGCTCCAAAAATGTGTTAATCCGCACATTGGAACTTTGAGATGAGACGTACTACCGAAAATATCCAATTTTTGGTAGGGATACAACGATGCTGATGCCGATAATCGTAAACCGCAAGTTATCTTTTTTTTTACGATCATCCGAATCGTAAAAAGTATTACGATAAATAACGATTCTTTGAACTTTATAGTTTGCCTGAAAACAACATCGAAGTTTGCGCTGGCAACACTCTAACGACAACTATCTTGCATCAGAGCCGTAAAACACAATATTAAAAAAAAGCCGTCTTGCATATTGTTGATGATTTGTATTATATTACGTTTGCACTGACATGAATACAAACAAATTCACGCGCGACTGTTTACTATTTCTTATCTGGTGAGAATTTATGTGTAATTTTTAAATTCCTATTGAAAAATATATTATAAGCGCATGCCGAAACGGCACGAACATAGTGAGATATTGAAGCATTTATCTAAAGGTACACCAAACACACAGAATAAAACTGTTTGTAATTACTGCAAAGCAGATATATCGCGATTAGGATTTTATGTTTTCTCAATAAAAAATTACCAGTAATTTCTTGTAATTATGACACATAAATGGTAAATTATCATAAAAAAATTAATTAATGTTAATTTTGCTCAATTGTCCTGTTTTAATACTTTTAATAAATGTAATTAAATTAATCGCAATGCATTCGTTATCGTTATAGCTATTACGATGCATTCGTCATTCGTATCGGTATCGTAATAGAAGTATCGATGCATCCCTACTTTTTGGCTATACCTTGACGATATTGTCCAATAGTGTTTGTGCAGAGCGATGGCCGTAGTGCAAGTACCTACTTTTAAATATACTCCTTATTAGGTTCCATAATGTATCTTAAAATGATCCAAATTGTTACAAATTTAAAATATTTTATCTTTTAATCAACAAATATGCTTTATTGTACAATAAATAAAAAATATAGAGAATAGTACAGAATACACGACTCATGTCAAAAAATGCTTGTGCTCTAGAGGATATTATAAAATAATAGATTATGTAAACGACAAAAATATATATGTTGATTCTATAACAAATACTATTACCTTAGACTGTAATCTGAATCATGACATTATGCAATAGACAATAAGTTTTGTTTTGACTATTTAAAAGTGTGTGTAAACAAACACCTATTTAAAATAAATTATTTTGATTTGATTTAATTTGACACAGTAAAAATTTAAATTGCACAATTTAGGCGGATTTATTGCTTAAAGCAATTTCTTCCAGGCAACCCAGGGATTGGATACGTCTAAATAAAAGTAAGGGCTTTGCAAAGCAAACATATGGAACAAAATTTAAAAAAGGAAAATTTACTATAGCTACTTATCTAAAGTCTTAAATGTAATACATCTATTAAAAATTCCATACAAAATATAAATAATAAAAATATAAAGTACACTTTAACTTCACTTAAATACTTATATGAGTGTACCGAATATAGTTGGCACAAATCTGCAGCCCCTTGCATTTTTTAAAATATCCTAACGTACATCATAGAAGAACAATAGTCTTTAACCGCAGTGCTACAAATCTTCTCCAAAAGAGGAGGGAGAAGCAGAGCCCGGGGCGTCGTTCCAAGGGGAGAGAGGGGCATGTTACCTTGGAAGGGAGAGGGGGGAGTGGGGGAAGTTGTGTCAAGTCGTCGTCCTTGAAGAAGGTCGTCGGGCTGCGGCCACGGCACGGGTTTTTTGACCCATAAAAATTTACAATAAAAAGAGAGATCCTTTTTCCAGAGTAGGGGAGCGAAACAGAGAGTATGGTGTACGAGTATTCTAATAGGTGGTACATATAAAATAAATTCCTCTCACTGTGTCTGTCAGTCTGTTTGTACAGAATTTTGTCCGTAAGTACTGAACTAATTTTGTTCAGAATTTGACAAATAGATAGTTTTATTTGCGATAAAGGTTGAGGCGGTCCTGTTTAAGTGGTTGATGAGATTTTTTATCTGAAATCAGTAAACTGCAATGGAATTTTATTTACAATAAAATTGTACGTCTAGTAGACATCAAAACTAGCTCATGTGCAGAAGCGAAGAAACTAATAATAAATCTTCTCAATACGTGGACTTACCAGGATACAGAAGATTTTCTTCATATAGTAACATAAACACCACAACACACATACACACCTACGAGAACAGCTACACTTTTCACACACCAGACACACATGTACCTTTTTCCACACATATTTACTTACTTCATTATTATGTTTGTTAGCTTAATCGTTTTATTTTTGTTTTTCCTTATTGATTCATTGTTATCTACATAAATTATTCTGCAGTCTAGATTGTATTGCATGCTCTAAATTCTAAATTATTATCTTTGTTCGTTTTAAATCGGCATCGGTTATATGTTCATGTGTAATGGGTTCCCACGATACAGGCTCAGCCTAGTGTGGGGACCGCTGTGTCAATTTTGTATGTATATCGTACGTTTTTAAATAAAATATATTTGATTTGATTTGAATAATTTTAATAATTTTGAGTTTCACTAGTTACCTACGTCTAATTTTTTTGTTGTTGTGGATGTCAGATGTACTCAACATGTATGTTTTAACAAAGGGCACAAAAGGTGGTAGTTGATCAATACATTTTACAAAAAAAACAGATATCATACATTACGTTTTCTTCGTGTACACTTAGAATAAACTCAGGCAAAATTTAAATTCTTATATCTTCCTATTTTTTTAAAGCAATTACAATCATTTTCTACATAAATAAATTGAGTCCGCATTCACACTTACGAACTGCGGCGCTGAACTTCCGCGTGCTCTACATAATGTTACACATTATCTACCTTCATTTATCAATTTCATTTTTATTGTATTTAAAATGTAGCATGACATCATACTTCTAGTTGTTTTTTGAATACTTCAAAAATGTTAATAAGTTTTTAAGATGTGGGCCTTTTCAAGACTAAAGTCGAGAAAAAATTAACACATTTTTCAGCTTTTTTCGATTTTTTAAAAACTATTTTTACTTAAAAAAATTAATTTTCTACATTAAAATTGCTAACACGCACATTTTGACACTAGATCGTTACGATGCCTTAAATACTTTTAGAATATTCGCGTGTCACACTTTCGCTAAAAAAGGTTGGTTGGGAGCGAGCGAAAAAACATTTTCAACGTTAAAAACCGGCCAAGTGCGAGTCAGACTCGCGCACGAAGGGTCCCGTACCATTATCTGCAAAAATCACGTTTGTTGTAAGGTATATTAATTTTAAAATTAATTTTATTTTAATTATTTTTTATTTTGAAAGTGAATAATACAACTCAATATTCTGTGAATATTTCAAGCGTCTACCTGTTGCCGTTATCAATATCGAGCAAAAACGAGCAAAAAAATCACGTTTGTTTTATGGAAACACCCCTAAAATATTTATTTTATTTTAATTTAATTGTTTATTTTTAAAGTGAATGTATACCTAAATATTCTGTGAATATCTCAAGCTTCTACCTGTTGCCGTTATCGATATCGAGCATAACCGTGCAAAAAAACACGTTTGTTGTATGGGAGCCCCCTTTAATATTTATTTTATTCTGTTTTTTAGTATTTGTTGTTATAAGGGCAACAGAAATACATCATCTGTGAAAATTTCAACTGTCTAGCTATCAAGGTTTATGAAATACAGCCTGGTGACAGACGGACATATAGACGGACAGCGAAGTCTCAGTAATAGGGTCCCGTTTTTACCCTATGGGTACGGAACCCTAAAAAAGGATTTTTATATTATCACAGCTTCTGAACTTTGCACTACTCTATGTCTCAGTGAGAGTGGTCGCGATCTGTGTCAGATCTCGTGCGCGGACGCAGCTAGCTGGCTGGTACCAACATTTTCAAGAAGATATTCGACACAGCATAGCAGCTTGATGCCTTCAAAACGATCTGTATGCAAATTCAATTGCATCAATTTATTAAAGAATTTAGTTATTTATCCAAAATTTGGTATTCTGTAAAAATGGATTCCTTACACATTCTTCGCCCCTTTTAAACTGTTTTGAAGTTGTTTTTAGGGTTCCGATGTCAACAAGGAACCCTTATAGTTTCGCTATGTCTGTCTGTCCGTCTGTCCTCGGCTTAGCTCTGAGACTATTAATACTAGAAAGCTGTAATTTGGCATGGTTATACATATTAATCACGCCAACAAAGTTGTATGTACAATGAAATCTTGAATTTTTTTTATGGTACCTCCCCTACGTGTAAAGAGCGGGTGAATTTTATTTGCTATCGTACCCTATCTTGTGGGGTATCGTTGAATAGGTCTTCCAAACTGAGGGTTTGCTATAACCATGTTATGAGTCAGGGATTGATTTGCGAAATATTAAGCTTTAAAGTGCTAATTGGCTTTACACAGGAGGTCGCGGGTTCGATTCCCGGCGGGGTCAATTGTAAGACTCGGTTTGGTTGGTGGTAGGGCATTTTCTAAGCCCGCCTGGCTAGCTACCACCATCTTATCTAAGTCTTGCCGCCAAATATCAATGTTGATATCATTGAAATGTTCCGGCATGAAGATAAGATAGCCAGTTCCCCATTGCGTCGGGGAATCTTGGTAAGCCCGCTTCCATCTTCGGCAAAATCGTCACTTACCACCAGGTGAGATGTTGTCAAGGATTTACCAATTGTGAATTAAAAAAAAATTAAAAAAAATGTTCGAGTCGTGCCCCTCCCCTCCTATAAGCTAAACCGCTATTTTAGGACATTTGAAACAAAATGTAAATAATAGTTCATAATATAATTAATTTAAAATGAAAACGATCACGGCTAAGTAGGCTTTCTTAGTTAAAGGTTGATAGTCGACCTACTTAAGATGTGCAGTTGAATTTGTCAAAAGTTCAAAGATTTTCCATACAAAATGTTTCATTATCAACTGTAAATATAATATTGTTTTTTTAACCTTTGGTTTGTTTTGAAAAGATTTTGGAACCCTACTTTGAGCGAATCCGACTCGCAGTTGACCAAATTTTTAGGAATAGTTTTACAAAAATGTTGTTTCTGAAGTTTTTTTAAGCTTATTGTTTTTGGGCTCAGGACACAATTTTATAAGTAAAAGCAAAGTACATATAGTACTAACATACAGTATGGACACTCCCTGCCGCCCTCTAGATTGCGACCTCACCCCCTCGTCACCCAGATTACTGCCACTTAAGTTTTACGAATCTGTGAGCTATGTCGGTTAGGTACCTTGGTTCTCCTGCGGATCTCCTTATTTAAACTCAAACTCAAATATTTTATTGCCCATTATTGGCTTTATATAAGGTGTAACAAAATTAGCTGAAACTATTTTAACTCGTGCTTCTACCCATGAAACTGAATAACATTTCCCATGGAACCCATAGTCAAAACGCAAAAAAAATTGGCTCTCCCATACTAACACGATCAGCTGATCAGCCAACTTAGTATGGGAAGTTCAATTTTTTTTTGAGATTTGACTATGGGTTCCATGGGGAAAGTTGTTCAGTTTCATGGGTAGAAGCACCAGTTAAAATAGTTTCAGCTAATTTTGTTAAACCTTATATAAAGCGTACTATGTTCGCAATAACCTGGCAAAAGAAATGTTAAATGTTAATTCATTATAGAGAACTTCAAACAATTAAATAAATCAAAATAACCTGCTAACTATGTCAATTAATTATTTTTTTACAAACTTGTATTAAGCCTTTGCAAAGACAGCATTTTGATATCATTTCTGATTTAATAGTTATAGTCGGTAACATTTTCTATAGTCAGTAACGCGTCGGTGGCGTAATGGCAAGGGCCGCTACCTCCTGTACGGAAGGTCGTGGTTCGATCCTGCCACGTACCAATGTGTTTTCGAATTTCGATTTCATGTACGTTTATCCGACGCTCTTATACGGTGAAGGAAAAACATCGTGAGGAAACCTGAACACGTCTGCGAAGAAACTCGAAGCTTGTGTGTGAAGTCGACCAACCCGCACTGGACCCGCGTGGTCGACTTAGGCCCGATCGCCCTAATTCAGGGTAGGCTCGAGCCACTCGGTGGGGACGTATATGAGCTGATGTGAGTCAGTAAAATTTATTTAAATCGGGAGTTTATAAATTCTATAAATCCATGGTTTTCAGTATGATCACCATAATAATTTGAACTCTAAACAGTAAACTACTCTAACCTCTCTAGGCAACTTCAACGCTAGACTAGACCAACAGGCGAGCAAATGTAGACGAGTAAAAAATGAGAACACGGCGTTCGTAGGGTTAACTAGTTGCCCTTTACCTGCACTTAAGGGGTTAAGTGATATGCATTCTGATTGGACAATGGCCTCGTTTGAACTTTGAAAGGTGTATCTTATAATTTACGAGTATGTAGTAACTTATAAATCGATTATTTGTTGGTGTTCCTATTATCTTTAACCGATCTCAAAAAAGGAGGTTTCTCAATTCGACCGTATATTTTTATTTTGTGTGTTCGCGGATACCTTCGTCGTTAATTTATGTACGTTTATCCGCTCTTACGGTGAAGGAAAACATCGTGAGGAAACCTGCAAAGAAATTCGAAGGTTGTGTGTGAAGTCGACCAACCCGCACTGGGCCCTCGTGGTCAACTAAGGCCCGATCGCTCTAACTCAGAGTAGGCTCGAGCCCAACGGTGGGGACGTATATAAGCTGATATGATGAAAACTGATTTACTTTAGTAAAACAGTAACTACTAATTTTACATCTTATAGGCCTCTCTACGTGACGACTCTTGGTTCAAAGTATTGACTGATATTTTTTTTTATTGATGAATATCATATTTTAATATACTCATTATTCTATTCCGGACGAACACAAATGCAAAATTACAAAAATCTTAAAAATTGATCCAGCCGTCCTTGAGTTATAAATGGTGTTACTAACACGACTTTCTTTTATATTTTATATTATAAGATTATATCGATTATTACAGCATGTTAATATGGTCAAGCATGACGTGCAAAGAGTCTAATGACGTTGGCAAATAGTCGCACAGCAACGATATTTTAGCATAACTTTGCATTTTGGGATTACTTCGTTGCTCACTAGCTCAAAAAGACATTAATCTACAAACTTTTTTGTCTCCAGGATGGTTCTCAGCATGCGGGTGCCGGGGCGGAGCCCTGGCGACGGCGCGAGGCTCAATCGCAGCTCTCTTGAGGACGCAGGCCTTCGCTCTTGTGTCTCCACGGGCCATTTCTGCATATAGAGCGCGGCCGGCTTCTGGTGAGTTGCCTTCGGTCTATGATACCCTGGTTGAAAATATATTAAATAACTTGTATTATAGTTGATCGTCGGTGGCGTAACGGTTACGGCCGCTACCTCCTAACCGGGAGGTCGTGGTTCGAATCCTGCCACGTACCAATGTGTTTTCGATTTTAGATTTCATATGTACGTTTATCCGACGTTCTTACGGTGAAGGAAAACATCGTGAGGAAACCTGCACACGCCTGCGAAGAAACTCGCAGGTTGTGTGTGAAGTCGACCAACCCGCACTGGGACCGCGTGGTCGACTAAGGCCCGATTGCCCTAATTCAGGGTAGGCTCGAGCCCCTCGGTGGGGACGTATATATGAGCTGATGTGATGATGATGATGATGATTGTTGATCACGTCGTCGTTAGTTGATGATTTTGCATAATATACCTAGGCTGTTTGATAAGTACCCGTTTACTAAATATATTAATATATATTACTGGCCGAAAATAAGTATACCACCTTTTTAATCCAGTTTTCAGAGGCGAGAAAAAGAAAAAAAAATTGCATTCTTTTGTTTTTTTTCTCATTTGACAGCGATTTAGTGAAAGCGTGAACTTAAAATTGTTAAAATGGAGAAAGAACAGTATCGGTCTGTAATTAGATTCTTGTTTTTGGAAGGAAAAATGAAATAAAAGTAAGAATGCAAGCGGTTTACCATGAATGTGCTCCTTCTATGACAACCGTCAGATATTGGTATAACGAGTTTAAGCGGGGGAGAACAATCGTCTTTGATGAGGATCGCCCAGGCCGGCCAATTGAGGTGACTACAGACGATATGGTTAAGAAAATTGAAAATATCGTTTTAGCCGGCCGCCGAATTAAACTTCGAGAAATCGTTGATGGTGTAAACGTTTCAATCGAGAGGGTACAACACATATTAGAAGAAAAATTGGGTATGAAGAAAGTTTCGGCGAGGTGGGTGCCGCGTTTACTCACGGAGGAGCAAAAACGGAACCGACTGACTACTTCGGAGCGGTGTTTGGCCGTGTTCAAACGTAACCCGAAGGAGTTTCTGCGTCGTTTCGTAACCGTGGACGAAACGTGGGTTCACCACTACTCCCCGGAAATGAAAGAGCAGTCGAAGCAGTGGATTTTACCGGGTGAACCTGCTCCAACGAAAGCAAAAACCGTCCCATCGGCTGGAAAGGTCATGGCGACTGTTTTTTGGGATTCGTAGGGTATTATACATATTGACTACTTAGAAAAGGGGAAAACGATAACATGCTAATTTATTGGATGAATTTGACGCCGTCTTAAAGGACAAACGACCCCATTTAAAAAAGAAAAAAGTACTGTTTAGTAGTATTGCCTCACCCCCCGTATTCTCCAGATTTGGCCCCATGCGATTTCTTTTTGTTTCCCAACCTAAAAAAATGGCTCGGTGGTAAGCGATTTGGATCAAATGACGAATTCATTGCCGCCACAGAGGCCTATTTTAATGACTTTCCAAAATCATACTTTTTGGATGGTTTATTGAAGCTTGAGTAGGTGGAACAAGTGTATAGAGTTAAAAGGTGACTACTTAGAAAAATAAATGCATATATACAAAAAAAAATATGTTTTTTTTGCCATAAACGGGTACTTATCAAACAGCCCTCGTAAGATGCGTTAGGCAGAATGTATTATCGATCGTGTCTAATAATTGAAAACGCTAAACACTTTAAAAAACCGAATTCCAACGCAAGAACTTAGTACAATTTTACATTATTATTTTTGGTTTTTGTTATTTTTCTTATAAAATACTAAACAGATTATGATAAAATTTATATGGGACTACACGGGAAGCACTAGCTTTCAAATAAAAAAAGATTCATTAAAATTCGTTCACCCAGTCAAAACTACTAAGGTAACAAACATAAAAAAACGTGTATCACTCGGGGACTGCCGCAGTAAAGCTAATGCATACCATTTTTTATCAACTTATAAATAAATAAATATTCTGGGACAAATCACACATGGTCATCTGGCCCCAAAGTAGGATTCCCTGTTTTATGGGAACCAGAGACTGATATACATACTTATATATGTTTAAATACATACATTATAGATATTTAACACCCAGCCACAGAGCAAAAAAATCTGCTCATGACACAAATGCTTGCCCTGGGTGGGGATCGAACCCACTTATGCAATTATAATTATTTATTTATTTTTTATTTATGCAGTATTTATTGATGTTTTACTATTTTCGTGTGCTCCTTTTGATTAAAGGACCATATAGTCCTAGGGGCGCGGGATATTTATGTAATAAATTAACACTAAGAAAGTTACACCAGTAAAATTGACTAAGTCCTTTTAGTACCGCAAATCGCTAATAGATGGCACTGTAAGTTTTTAGAACGCGGTAACGTTACGTTACGCTCGGCCGAGCTACATGGTAGGCGGAGTGGGGAGTGTTAGGTTTAATTTGTGTTACGGAATTTCTTGATTCGGTCGCCGCGCTCAAAGCCCGCGATGAAAGCTATGCAATAGCTTAAAGATATAAAAAAACAGTCGAATTGAGAACCTTCTCCTTTTTTTAAAAGTCGATTGAAAAATATAAAATGTGTTCAGTTATTAGTACTTTCGCCCGTGGACGTCATCATTATCATCATCATCATCATATCAGCCGAAACACGTCCACTGCTAGACAAAGACTGAAAAAATATTATTCTGTTACAGAGTTATTTATTCGAAATCACAATAATATATGACAATTTCTTGAAAATGATTTACTTATTACTTTCTTTTTATTTTATTTGTTAATTCATTGTTATGTTCTATTGATTTTTATGTAAAGTTGACATGTGTAATATAATGTATAATTTAAGTGTGTTATATTTTAAATAACGTAGATTTCTGATTTTCTGACTTTTAAATACTTACTTAGTGTTATTGTATGTCACTTGTGACTAAATGTGCTGTTCTCTTTGGTTTTTAAAATATCTTTTTTGTACCATATTTATTGCAATAAAGGAATTGAATTGAATTGAATTGAAGGCCTCCCCCAAGGATTTCCTCGACGACCGATCCTGCGGTACCCGCATCCAGCAGCTTTCAACGATCTTCGCCAGGGCGTCGGTCCACCGCGTGGGAAGCCTGCCTACGCTACGATTTTCGGTGCGCGGTCACCGTTCGAGAATTTTATTGCTCCAACGGCCATCTGTTCTACGATTCTTTGAGCTATGTCGTTTACTTTGGTTCTGATTCGATCGCGTAAGGAAATTCCTAGCATAGCTCGCTTCATTGCCCTTTTGGTGACCTTGAGCCTTCTTATGAGGCCCATAGTAAGCGACGATGTCTCAGTTCCATATGTCTCAGTTCCATATGTCATCCCTGGCAACGCGCACTGGTCAAAGATAAGACCTTAGTCTTGAGACACTGCGGTATTTGGGACGTGAAGATATTGCGAATTTATAATATGCGCTCCTTAATTTAAGGCATTAAGATACTCAATCCGAGCAGGTATATACGTGTTTAAATAATATCGAACGTAATTCATTTTCATATTTTTTTCATTTTCGTATTCATTTAAGTTCAAATCAATGCGGGCTTCAACGCGGCTGTTACTTTGAAACCGAACGCCCAAAACTCGATTTTTACATGTTTTTAATACATCATTTTCAAATAAGTTAACAAAAAATGTGTTCAATTAAAAGTCACCGATTTTTGTATGTTAGTTTCATTCAACATTAACTATTTTGTATTACTTTATTACTTTAAGTATATTTTATATTTTTCCATGGTGATAGCTTTACACAGTCTTTCAATAATTTGAATTGAATATTGTCATTTGTCCCATCTTAAGGCCTTAAGGCCCAGTGGTACTTAAAAATATGTCTTTGTCTTTTTATCTACATGTAAAGAGGGAAGAAAATAACCACACTTTTGCACTTTTTCGATGTTTTCGTTTTTATTTTCATCATATTTTTTTATTATTTAAAAATCCAATCGATGTTTTCCCTTCAGTCACCTATGAACTTTATTTTAGTAAATAAATCATATTATCAAATACTTATTTTAAGAATTAAACCGAAATTAGACGATAAAATGGTTCGAAATGAGGTACCTTTGCGAAATTATTCTATCGAGCCAACTTCATTAAATCGTGTTTCCATTCGATATAGTCCCTCGTAACTATTCTCAATAATACCAATATGTTTTCCTAGATTTTAAATTTACTGTTAACTACTTCAAAAATGAATTCCAAAAACCTGTTTAAGTGGATTTTTAGGTACCACAGCCACAGATTACTAAATAGTTTCTTCCACTGCGCCTTAAGTCATTTGTTATTATATTGCAGAAAGCGGACGGGTAGGAGCACAGTATGAGAGGTCGGCAGCGCGGCCGGGTACCCCCCTGCGGCTGGCGGGGGTCTTCGCCGATGGCAGCAAGTCGAAGGCACCGAAGTACGCTCAGCTGATCGACCCGCAAGGAAACGTAAGTAAACTGTGGTTAATTTTCATCCTCTCCTGGTAGGTTCGGTCGGCTACACGTCAGTAGATTAGGTGCGCGGGGCCAAAGATCGGTACTTACAAGTAATGCGCCTTGATAGACAACGGTTACACACACACACACACACACACACACACACACACACACACACACAAACAAACAAAAAAAACAGACTGCATCTCAGTTTTCTGACCTGGTACTCCGTCTGGTATACACATCTCTATAATATGATTTTTTTATCTTTTTGTTAATAACTGTATGATGATGTGGTTTGAAAATAAACTGATATTTATTTATTTATGAAAGTTTACTTGTAACTGAAGATTTTGGATGTGGTTGGGCAGTTCGGACTACAGCGGCGTACGGATTACCCTGGGTATGGATTATCGAGGCTCTGCCAAAGTATATATATTAGTCCTAACATACAGTATGGACACTCCCTGCCGCTATCTAGATTGCGACCTCACCCCCGCGTCACCCAGATTGATACAGATTGGTTACAGTTTGCTTGTCGAACGTATAGGATTTCGCCGCCATTTTGTATTCCTTTTTGGAAATGTCATTTCTGGCTCGTTGTATGGAAGTGTCCAGGGTGTGGACCTTTATATATGGAGAAGAAGAAGATATACTGGTCGTGCCAAAGGAAATTGGAGAAATACAGTAACAAGTCAGGAATGGGGAAAGTTCAGGCAGGAAATGAGAACCTAGTTTTGTGGGAACGGTCGGCTCTAATGGCCTCTTATTACGATCAATAAAATGGCTTCGATTTAAAAATCTCTAGTGGTAATGGCAAAGGTCTTCAAAATGTTAACTGGCTGGTTGTAAAGACGAGTAAATAAAACTGCGTGAAAGGAACAGGCCGAAGGAAGACTAACATGGCTTTTTTTTCTCAATTGGTAAGCCCTTGGCATCATCTCAGTGACGATTTTGCTTCTTTATTTATTATGCGTACAGCGCATCAGGAGTGAAACTCCTTGCCTGCGTCAGTGTGTCCCGATTCCTATAGTTTGGGGATCTTCAAGGCAAGAGTGAATAGGCATTATTTGAGTTTGCGTGTACCGTCCTCGACTGCATCATCACTTACCATTAGGTGAGTTGTAGCCAAACGCATAATAATAAAAAAGCTGGAAGCGGGCGTACCAAGTTCCCCAACGCAATGGCAAAGTATATATATTAGTACTAACATACAGTATGGACACTCCCTGCCGCTCTCTAGATTTCGACCTCACCCCCTTGTCTCCCAGATTGATACAGATTGGTTACAGTTTGGTTGTCGAACGTATAGGATTTCGCCGCCATTTTGTTTGTTCCGTCATTCCTTTTTTGAAATGTCATTTCTGGCCCGTTGTATGAAGTGTCCAGGGTGTGGCAATGGGGATCTGGCTATCTCATCTTTAAGCCGGAACACATCAATAGTGTTAACACTGATGTTTAGCGGCACGACTTAGATAAGATAGTGGTAGCTAGCCAGGTGGGCTTAGAAAATGCCCTACCACCAACCAAACCGAGTCTTACAAGTTAAGCCTGCCGGGAATCGAGTCCGCGACCTCCTGGTGTGAATCGAATGGACTAACCATTACGCCACGGAGGCGGTTAAGTCCCGAGCTATCTACGGATAGACACAAACACTCCAAGCTGCAAAAAAAACCCTGCCTGGCTAATGACCCGACCTGCAGGGCCTATAGGGAAGATACAGAATCAATGAAACACTAACTGTGTCCTGCGATATCCTGGCTAGTAAGCGTATGTACCTACTTAGTGATGGCTACCCGAAACCGGAAGACTGCAAGCACTTTCTACTCAGCAGAATTGCTGCATTGATGCAGCACATCTTCGAGTAGGCTAGAGTAAAAGTGTTATAGGGGTAAAAAAAAAAGATCCCACTCCACTAGGTCGAAGTGTCGCTGCAAGATACCCCATCCACAAATATAACATAAGAACATTTCATCGTGTACAACCAAAAGCGTCCCCCCACTACTAGTCTAGAGGAACCCATCATCATCATCAGCATATCAGCCGAAGGACGTCCACTGCTGTACATAGGCCTCCCCCAAGGATCTCCACGACGACCGGTTCTGCGCTGCCCGCATCCAGCGGCTTCCCGCGACCTTCACCAGGTCATCGGTCCACCGAGTGGGAGGCCTGCCTACACTAGAGGAACCCTTATTCTACTAATATTATAAATCTAAATGTTTGTATGTATGTATGGATGTTTGTTACCCTTTACGCAAAAACTATTGAACGTATCTGGATGAAATTTGGTAGGTAGACATATTATTAACATATAGGCTACTTTTTTCCACTTGCGTCACGCGCACTGCGTAGAGACAGTCATAGAAACGATGTCCATGGGCGGAGCCGCGGGCATCAACTAAGTACATAATACTATTTTTCGTCCTTCCGTCCGTCCATCAAACAGTCACGTGAATTGCGAGACGGCGACAGATATGGCAAAACTATAAGGGTTCCTAGTTTGACCACGGAACCAAAGTATATATATTACTACTACTAACATACAGAATGGACACTATCTGCCGCTCTCTGGATTGCGACCTCACCCCATCGTCACCCAGATTGATACAGATCGGTTACAGTTTGGTTGTCGAACGTATAGGATTTCGCCGCCATTTTGTTTGTTTCGTAACTCCTTTTTTTAAATGTCATTTCTGGCCCGTTGTATGAAGTGTCCAGGGTGTGACTGAACCCTAAAAATCACGAAAAATATCTTTGGTTAGTAGAAAATACTTGGTACTTGGAACAGCCACTGCCACACAACTTGCATCATTGGGATTTGACAACGCAATTATTACATGAGTTTTTTGAATTTATAAAAGATTCAGATCTGGATGAAATTTTCAAAATTTATTGTAACGTAGTAAGGCCCGATCGCCCTAATTCAGGGTAGGCTCGAGCCCCTCGGTGGGGACGTATAGAAGCTGCTTAAATGATGATGATGATTGTATCGTTGGTTGTTCTAAGTATTTGGCTCATGAAAAAAATAAATTGTACAGTCACTGTGTGCATACTTTCTCGCGAAGTCTTCATACAGGAATGAACATTATAAGTTGTTATGACTTGAAAAAAATCCTTAAAATTTGAGTTTGTATTAAAGGTACCTCATTCTGTTTTTTTCTAGAATAATGAACCGACAAGTGGCCGTATAAAGTTAAATGAATGTACATAAATTCATTACAATGGTTTTAACTATTTTTGATTTTTAAAAAAACTGGCTTGTACTATGGTGACAACCCTTAAAAAAATAAGGAGAACAATATTAAATAACATTGCCCTCACCCAAATTTAACCCAAATCCGTTAAGTAGTTAAGGCACTAGAGCACCGAACGGACGCGCAGACGAACACACACACCCACACACAAATGCACACACATTTAAACATACATACATTTTAAATATTTGCCTTATTTTTCTCAAATAAATAAAGATTAATAAGCTTCCATCTTCGATAAGCTTAAGTACTTTTACCACACCCTGGACACTGCATACAACAAAGAAATGACAAATGACAAAATGCATAAAAGAAATGACATTTCAAAAAACGTATGACGGAACAAACAAAATGGCGGCAAAATCCCATACGTTCAACAACCAAACTGTAACCAAATCTGTATCAATCTGGGTGACGCGGGGGTCAGATCGCAATCTAGAGAGCGGCAGGGAGTGTCTGTACTGTATGTTAGTACTAACATATATACTTTGGTCTAGCTATCACAGTTCATGAAATACAGCCTGGTGACAGACGGACACACGGACGGACAGCGAAGTCTTAGTAATAGGGTCCCGTTTTTACCCTTTGGGTACGGAACCCTAAAAATGTTGAGTAAGACTGCACTAGAGTAGAAGACACAGAATTATTGTTAATGATGTAATGTATTTACGCGCTTCAGATCTTTTCTGCTTACTACGATATTAATTGTGAATAATTCAAGGACATAAACTCACATAAAAGTGACAACTAATAAAGACTCCGTCCTTTTCTACGTCAGAGGCAATTACATTTCAAAATGCGGGTACTTAATTACAGTGCGTTGGTAGTTTGTTTCAATGCTAATATCGATTAATCAGACCCTGGCCCATCCTGCGTCGTCTTATAGCCAGGATAATGCTAAGTGATAATGCCAGTAGTAGGATAATGCCAGGCCCGATCGCCCTTATTCAGGGTAGGCTCGAGCTCGAGCCCCTCGGTGGGGACGTTAGTGAAAATGAAAATTGTTTAAAATGCTTGGTGAAAATGAAAATTGTTAAAAAAAATGTTGTCATTTTTCCAATATTTTTTTCATACAAAAATTGAATAAAAAAAATTGTTATAATTTAGATAATTCATATTGCATGACCAAATATATACTTATTCTTAATATACACGACAATTCAATAGCTCCAACCATTTGTGAGTAACTTCGACATGTTTTTGTTGTATGACAGTTACTCCTCGGTTTGACAGTACGAATACACTTTTGATAATCCCTCGATGAAATAATTTAAAATTCTTATGTACCAAATTTGGTCCCAGTCGGACTAAAGATCCTCCAGAGCCAAGCGTGACGGACGGACGTACGCACGGACGGAATTCAGATATTCGGTTTTTCAGAATGTGTTAAATATATAGAACACATTTTCACGAAAATTGGTAAAACATTTTTTTTCGCTATAACAATACTTCCTACAAAAAAAACAAAAGGTACTATGGAATTGACATTAGAAACTATCAAATCCCTACTAAGTTTGTTTACATTGTGCTTTTTTTTATTGGTATAAGGTATATACGTACGTACGTACCGTACTACGGGTCGAGAACGTAAAAATCAATCGTTACTAATGAAACTCGAAAGTAATTAAAGCGAGTTGCTGTATATAATTTGTGTCCCAAAAAATTTTTTTGAGAGGAGCTGAATATCGAGGAGAGAAAAGAAAAGTATTCAAAATAAACGTGTTTTCGTTAAAATACAAAATTCACATTTCAATAAAAGCAGATTTGTTAGTGGATAATAAAAATAGGACCAAAAAAAGGTGACATGAAAATGAAATTAAAAACCAATAACATCCTTTATTACCCGACTGCAGCAAATCTAATGGGAAGGGTTACGAATCTTACAGGCTACGTATGTATGTATCAATCAATCAATCAATCAAAATAATTTATTTAAATAGGTGCTTACACACACTTTTAAATATTCAAAAAAAATACTTATTGTCTATTACATAATGTCATGATTCAGATTACAGTCTCGGGTAATGGTATTTGTTATAGAATGAACATATATATCTTTGTCATTTACATAATCTATTATTTTATAATATCCTCTAGAGCACAAGCATTTTTTGACATGAGTCTTGAATTTGTTCTCTGAAAAACTAGTTACATTTTCTGGAATTTTATTGTAGAAGCTTATACATACACTGCCCCACAAATGACTTTTTAACTTAACTCAGTCTCGAAAAGGCTATATCAATTTTATTTACATTTCTTAAATTCAAATTATGCCTGTCACTGTTTTTTTTACGAGCGTATATAATGTTTCATATATAAATTGACTTGCAACAGTTAAAATATTGATTTCTTTGAACTTATTTTTTGACGACTCACGTGATCGCATCTGATAGATTGCGCGGATAGCTCTTTTCTGCAAGATGAAAATGCAAGTGTTTGTTTTTATGAGTGTATGTATGTACCTATGTATTGAAAGACGGACTGTGCAGCCTAAAATACTGAACCGATTTAAACAGATAGGTGATTTGTGGTGATTCACTGAGTTTCCTTAAGAAAGACACTTACACCCAAAAAATTCACATCTTTTTTACATTACAAAACGTATTCGGCTCATTATTATACTCGTTTGTAGGTTTTTCACAAACTTTTCTTAGTTGACAACCTCAGTTTAATCAGTGTTAGCGAATTTTGCTTTAATTGCACTAAATTATCAACTTATTACTTCAAACAGAGCCAACCAAATAATGATAACTAATAATAACAACATATAAATAAAATTAGTAAATATCCATTAAAAACATCACATGCAAGACTTTTTTGTTTCTTTTTTTTTATTTTATTTTATTCACAACTGGTAAACCCTTGACAACATCTCACCTGGTGGTAAGTGACGATGTTGCCGAAGATGGAAGCGGGCTTACCAAGATTCTCCAACGCAATGGGGAACTGGCTATCTTATCTTCATGCCGGAACACACCAATGATATCAACAGTGATATTTGGCGGCAAGACTTAGATAAGATGGTGGTAGCTAGCCAGGCGGGCTTAGAAAATGCCCTACCACCAACCAAACCGAGTCTTACAATTGACCCCGCCGGGAATCTAACCCGCGACCTGTGTAAAGCCGTGAACTTTGCCTCTGAGCTACGGAGGCGGTTAAAGAAATTTGTACAAAGGCATCCCTGGCATACAGCCTTATCTGTCATAGTAACCCTGGAATGGAAAATTCTTGAAGACTACACATCCCTATCTTTACGCAACCATTCAAGCAGTCCGTGCAAAGAGCCTTTATATCTTTCACCTGTCACTATAAGATAGTTAAAAGAAGACTTTATACCTTTCCATGATTAAACGAAAAGATATGAGTTTTTCTGACTAGAGTTTCTATCTAAGCACGCAACTAAGGGGTTTGTTTATAGATTCCTCTTATTCTCATCTAGTTACGTGAAAAAAGTATTTACTCACATCCAGAATCCTAACTTTGGCCTCATCACATCAACTCATATATACGTCCCCACCGAGGGGCTCGAGCCTACCCAATAGGGCAACCGGGCCTAAGTCGACCACGCAGGCCCAGTGCGGGTTGATCGCCTTCACACACAACCTTCGAGTTACTTCGCAGGCGTGTGCAGGTTTCCTCACGATATTTTCCTTCACCGTAAGAGCATCGGATAAACGTACATATGAGATTGAAATTCGAAAACACATTGGTACGTGGCAGGACTCGAACCACGACCTTCCGGATAGGAGGTAGCGGCACTTGCCCTTGCGCCACCGACGCTCAACTTTGGCCTAATCAAAAGATATCATAACACCGACCTAGGTCGAGAAGCGGTCGTTGCTCAGTGCAACCTACGTGGTTGTGTCGATCACGCAGGATAACTGATCTAAAGCACATTCATTACCTGGATGGGTTTGACTGTTAGTGTCATTTTTATCGACGGTTGACAAGCTTCGCAACGCACGTTAAGCCGTTGATGCTGGTTGCTATCACTAGATGGACGTGGTTAACCCGTTTCAGATATATTGTAGGCGGCTAGAAAAACTTCTGACGGGCAGCCCTACAAACTCCATTGACCTGGACTTGGCCCCCGTGTGTGGAGTATTGGCCTAACCTTCCCCAGTTTGGAAGAGACCGGTGCCCCAAAAGCGGCACATTTATGGGTTGTTAACAAATGGGAGGTACCCTGATTATTATAATATTTAAAAAATCATAAGAAAGGCAACCCTGGCAAATAATTCTAAACATCTATATTCAAAATTACATACAAATCCTTCGAAAATTCATGATACGGACACACATACAATTTTTAAATATATTTTTTGTACGAGTGTACGAAAATATCCTTAGACATTTCTGTGAAAAGAAATATTTTTATATTGTTTCTGTGGGAGGTACCCTTAATATTATGAAATCAAAAAAAAATAAAAAGCTACACCTGGCAAATAATTTAACACTATGTTCAAAATTTCATCAAAAACTGTAAAATCAAAGTCTCTTCGCAAAACAGGAATATAGGTATACATATTGATCACGGCGACAAGTGGCATAATAAAAGCTTAAAAAATATTTTTTAGGGTACCTCCCCTACATGTCCCCTTAATTTACATGCACACATTTTTTTCCAGAACATTTTTTTGGTATATCTGTATGTGATATAAAGTGCATTTTTGTCAAAATCTCGTACTCAGATTTTTGGACGATCTATTTTCTCTTTCGTCGCTCGAAAGTAAAAACAATTTTACCTAGAGGCTAATACTTATAAAACCAAGTTATGTGAACCTAAATGAATTACGAACAGCGGACGAAAAAACATTAACTTATCTCCTTCTCACTCGCACAACACCATAAAATTAAATTCCAATCACGAACACTAGACGATTATGACTTGAAAAAAGAAAAAAATAAGAACCTTTACACTCAAAAGAACATTAGTTTCTTTGTCTATTTTTATTCGACAACACGTAGTAACCCCACAGGATCTGACCGGTAAGTTCTCACAAAGTTATTTATTTGATAGTCGAACATAAAAATGATCCTTAACACAAAGAAGTAAGATGAACCTAAGTGAAAAAGTATAGAACGAGTGGTACAAAAATGGACCTTAATTTGAGTGGGTGGAGTTTCAAAACGCTTACAGTGAGATAGGTTCAGTATTTCTGCGCAAGGGCACTGTCCTCCTTGAACTGCGTTGCTAGACACTGAATAGGGCTGTCATGATTTAAAAATATAACCGTTAAGAAGGTCAGTGCCGTACCAAAGTATATATTATATTAGTACTAACTAACATACAGTATGGACACTCCCTGCCGCTCTCTAGATTGCGACCTCACCCCCTCGTCACCTAGATTGATACAGATTGGATTCAGTTTGGTTGTCGAACGTATAGGATTTCGCAGTTATTTTGTTTGTTCAGTTATTAATTTTTGAAAATGTCATTTCTGGCCCGTTGTAGGAAGTGTCGAGGGTGTGACCGTACTAAGGACGTGATCAGCGTCCTGAGACGATAGCGTCCTACTGTACCAAGTACGTGATCGGCTGTTAAAGTGTTAACTAGTTTTTCTTGCACCAAAAATTTTTCTTGCTTTACTGAGGTGAAAAATTTAATGTTTCGTTCGGCAGCTAATTTATTTTGCTGCTCGTAACTTTGAAACTATCGCTTCAATAGAGGTAACTCGCGCCAATTAACATGTTTGCAGCCTTGCATCATCATCATCATATCAGCCGAAGGACGTCCACTGCTGGACATAAGCCTCCCCCAAGGCTTTCCACGACGACCGGTTCTGCGCTCCCGCATCCAGCGGCTTCCCGCGACCTTCACCAGGTCATCGGTCCACCGAGTGGGAGGCCTGCCTACGCTACAATTTCCGGTGCGTGGTCGCCACTCGAGAACTTTACTGCCCCAACGGCTATCCGTTCTATGAGCTATGTGCCCTGCCCACTGCCACTTAAATTAGCAATTTTGAGGTCTATGTCGGTTACTTTGATTCTCCTACGGATCTCCTCGTTTCTGATTCGATCATGCGGAGAAACTCCGAGCATAGCACGCTTCATTGCCCTTTGGGTGACCTTGAGCCTTCTTATGAGGCCTTGCATAACAAAACTATTTTTTCACAACCCTAAAACAGACGTATGCGAAAAATGACTGGCCCTGTCTTTTGTTTATGGCATAATGAGCCCTTAATTATGTAAGGACGGGCTTCGCCCTGCAGCGGCCGGACTGCGCAGGCGCGCATGTTACCAGCTACGGGAAAATTACACGATTTTGTAGATTTTACACACAGAGCAAAATCGTGTAATTTTCCCGTCGGTTGTTGGTTCTATTCTCGTCACGTACCAATGTGATTTCAAATTTTTACTTCATATGTACGTTTATCCGACGCTCTTACGGTGAAGGAAAACATCGTGAGGAAACCTGCACAAGCCTGCGGAGAAACTCGCAGGTTGTGTGTGAAGTCGACCAACCCGCACTGGGCCCGCGTGGTCGACTAAGGCCTGATCGCCCTAATTCAGGGTAGGCTCGAGCCTCTCGGTGGGGACATATAGGAGCTGCTATGATGATGATGACACACAGAGTTTCTATAATATCTTTATAGAGACGCAATGTCTTCACGGTTCGACGGAGCTGTGAAAATCAAAAGAAAGACGTAGCTGAGAAAATCAAACTGTATGAAAATTACGCTATATCTGTCTCACTCTCACTCATCACTGCAAACTACGAGGCGGCTCTTTAACACCCACCTTTTTATCTACATAAATAAAAAGTAAAAGTGATGTTTTTTTATTAAAGGGCCCTAAACGCATTATACAATAAAAAAGGTATACTAAGAGGTTGGTATTTTAAATCAAATTCCCAGAAAAAATTGATTACTGGAACAATTAGTTCCCTATAGCAAGGAATAAAAAATTTCGTCATGGAAGCGGGATTACCAAGATTCCTCAACGCAATAAGGAACTGGCTATCTTAAATTCAAGCCGGATCACAGCAATGCTGTTAACATTGATGCTTGGCAGCAATACTTAGATGAGCTAATCAGGCGGGCTTAGAAAATGCCTTACCACCAACCAAACCGAGTCTTTCTAAGTTAGACACCGCCGGGAATCGAACCCAGGACCTCTTGGTGTGAAGAGAATGGACTAACCATTAAGTCACAGAGAGTGCCCCTTATGAAAATGAAGCTACGAAAAACAATTGTTGTACCTGTTAATGTCTAATAATAGCAGCAAGCGTTGGCGCTGCCATACTCGTTGATGTCTAATACTAGCAGCAAGCGTTGGCGCTGCGATTTTCGTTGATGTCTAATACTAGCAGAAAACGGTGGCGCTGCGATACTCGTTGATGTCTAATACCAGCAGCAAGCGTTTGGCGCTGCGATACTCGTTGATGTCTAATACTAGCAGCAAGCGTTAGCGCTGCGATACTCGTTGATGTCTAATACTGGCAGCAAGCGTTGGCGCTGCGATACTCGTTGATGTTTAATACTAGCAGCAAGCGTTGGCGCTGAGATACTTGTTGATGTTTAATACTAGCAGCAAGCGTTGGCGCTGCGATGCTTGGTAATGTCTAATACTAGCAGCAAGCATTGGCGCTGCGTTACTCGTTAATCTCTAATACTAGCAGCAAGCGTTGGCGCTGCGATGCTCGTTAATGTCTTATACTAGCAGCAAGCGTTGGCGCTGCGATGCTCGTTAATCTCTAATACTAGCAGCAAGCGTTGGCGCTGCGATACTCGTTGATGTCTAATACTAGCAGCAAGCGTTGGCGCTAAGATACTTCTTGATGTTTAATACTAGCAGCAAGCGTTGGCGCTGCGATACCCTTGATGTCTTTTATAAGCAGACATTATCAAGATGCAAGCAACTGTTCATGTCTTTTCTATACCAACCAAACTCTCTGAATCGGGTAGTTGACAGAATAAAATAGTTATTTATGATACAAGGGTGGTAATCATACAACATTTTTCAATACCTATAGTTGTGAGAAAACCCGTAAAATAAAAAACGGCCGTCAAGGTTTCAGAATTCAAAGTTCATTTTACGCGACTATTGGCTCATTTTAAATATCTGGGGAGTAATCTCACTTTGTTTTTTCTTATACATACACATAAGTATATTTTTATTACACGTATATCAACTATTCATAATTTTATCCGTTATCACAACTAAAACATCTCAATTCAGTATTACGTAAATTGCGACATATTTTAGCTAGCACACGTACGCATGCGTAAGTTTTTTTAATATTATCATAAATAGAGTACAATAAAGCTTGGGATAATATAAATATAAAGTATTATAAGCATTAAAACCTACTTGGAAAAGATGACCTATTCCTTGGTGTAACCTATGCGCTTCATTCATATTTATTCTCTTTTCTATACAAAGATATAACTCAAAGAGAATCTAAACAGCTAGCGTTATGTTCTAACCTCACGGAGGAATAACCTATCTCTTTTAAAATTATTTTATCATAAGTCTTGAAGAAGGTTCTGTATCTTTATTATATTTTTATTTGCTAGAAATGTCTTGTTTCTCGGAGCTAGAAATTATAAAAAGTGGTAAAGTAAAAGCACGTGTGTGGTAAAATCAATTTTGGGCACACTTGACTGGCATAAAGGACCACTTTTCAAAAACTAGTAAAAATAAATAAATAAATTATGAAACTGTTCTGGTAGGTGTTTTAGAAAATGCCAAAGGGATAGAAAATAATTCAAAAGACATAAGTACCTTTTTGTCACAAAACCTATGTGCGGTCTGATGATAAAAATGGTCCTACGTTTACAACTTCACGCTTTGAACAATGCTTTCAAAAAGGCAATTTCTAAATACAACACTTTCTAAATTATAAATTCCTTACATCGAGTACTGGCAACACTGCAGACATTTTCTCTGGAAGATGAAAATAGAAATTTGCAAATTGCCATCCAGGGGCGCCCGCGGTTTTCCGCTAACTACCCGCAGCATAGCATTGTTGACACTATAATAAGCTGTCATTTGGATCGAGCTATCTGTTTTTATTTAACGTTTTGAAATAACTAAAAATAATTTGAGGTTATTTCAAGAGGATCCTCCATACAATTTTCTACCGAAATATTAATGAATGCAACCGTAGCTTTAGATAAGACGTAGAGACGCAGATTTGGACAGAAGGATCCGCCCGTCTCCATATTTTACTCAGATTTTCTTTACATACATGCAAATAGTAGCGCCATCTGACATAACTCGTACGAACTAGCATCGGCGAGAGACGACACTATATTAAGCTGTCATTTGGATCGAGCTACCTGTTTTTATTTAACGTTTTGAAATAACTAAAAATAATTTGAGGTTATTTCAAGAGGACCCTCTATATAATTTTCTACCGAAATATTAAATATTTGTATATTAGTAGTAGCTTTAGATAAGACGTAGAGAGGATAATAGGTGTTTAAGGTATTAAATTGCCGATTGGATGAAAAAGTTTAAAAAAGAAAATTAAAGTTCAATAAACTATACGGCAGCCCGCCGTAAAATTTCTCGCCAATATTTTATGTATATTTTAAGCTAATGCATAGCTTTTATCGCGGGCTTTGAGCCCGGCGACCGAATCAAGAAATTCCGTAACGAAAATTAAACCTAACACCCCCCACTCCGCCTACCATGTAGCTCGGCCGAGCGTTACGTAACGTTACCGCGTTCTAAAAACTTACAGTGCCATCTATTAGCGATTTGCGGTACTAAAAGGACAGTAAATTTTACTGGTGTAACTTTCTTAGTGTTAATTTATTACATAAACATCCCGCGCCCCTAGGACTATATGGTCCTTTACTCAAAAGGAGCACACGAAAACAGTAAAACATCAAAAAATTGTGAATAAATACTGCATAAATAAAAAAATATATATAATTGCATAGGTTGATAAAAAATGCTATGCAATAGCTTTACCGCGGCAGTCCCCGAGTGCCACACGTTTTTTTTCATACAAAAATTTAATTAAAAATTAATTGTAATCATTTTGATAAATTTATGTTGCATGACTAAACACGAAATACCAATGACTTCTATATACTGGTGCGAAATACATGATAACAGGGGATCGGACTGCTAGTCATTTTAGTTACTTTTTATGATCTGTCCAAAACGAAAGTTTGTTTTAAAAATGTTTGTAATACCCTCAAGTGAAGTCATAGATTTTTAGCGTCATTGACGAACTTATTTTGTGAATTTGATCAAATAAAAATTGAAGACGTGATGGAAAAACCAAACAAGTAAGGTTTTTTGAAACTTCAAGAGGAGAGCAATTTAGGAAACCATATTTCAGAATTTATTTTTGATGCAATCCGATCCCTTAATCAATAGCTCCAACCATTCAAATTCCAAGTAACAATTTCATTTGTAAGAGAACCATACAAAACTATTTATTTTTTATCAAGACCAATAAGTATTACTAAGTAATGGACAAACATAAACAACTCCGACTTGCAAAATTTCATCAAAATCGTCAGAACCGTTTTTGAGATAAAAAAATCTGTGTTTGTTGTATGACAGCTACTCTTCAGTTTGACGGTACAAAGAAACTAGATTGAAATAATTTGGAACTCTTAAGTTTCATATTTGGTCCCGATCGGACCAAGGATTTAGCCTCTAGAGCCAAGCGTGACGGACGGACGGGCGGAATGGAGATAATCGGTTTTTCGGTATATGTCAATGATATAGAAGACATTTGCATGAAAACACATTGGTACGTGGCAGGATTCGAACCACGACCCCCACACAGGAGGCGGCGGCCCTAGCCGTGACGTCACCGACGCCCTTTTGGGATGGGGGGGGGGGGTGCTCACACTTAACTTTAATTCAATATTTTTTTCACAGTTTTTAATGCCATATATGGTTAAAAATCATCAGAAATCATTGATATTCTGCACCAGAATGTAGCCACCACAGTCACGCTGGCCCCGGCCGGCCGGGCCAATGGCATAGTTCCTGGCCGTATTTCATATGCATCGCACGAAATCGCAATACAAACACACTTGTGCACTTTCCAAACTTCATTATCTGCATCAAAGTAAAACATACGCACAGTACAATAAAGAGTACTAGCGTAACATACGCGAGAAATTGATCGCAAATTTAAGTTTGCAAATCGACGCTGGAAGCAAAATTAATTTATCAGCTCAATTTCGACGTTTCAAATCATTGTAAACGTTATCACTGTAAAAATAAGGATGGTCTGACACTGCAGGGGGGAGTTCAAAATGTTGGTTTCCCAATGTCAATGTGCTAGTCAACTGTTGAACCGTATATGGAAAAGAGAGGTCTCTGTTTTTGAACAGCCGTTATTAAATGCAACAGGTTGGATTTCACTAGTTAAAACAAACATAGGGTAAAAGCCGGATAGTTGCCACACTTTTTGAAATCACTCTATATCTCACAGTACAAAAAGCTAAATACTTCATTTGTAAAACTGGTCGGTGATTTGGTTTTTTATTAACAAACTTATGAAAAGTAAAAAGTGTGTCTTTAATATTTTTAGAGTGTTAGCGATTTTTGCGGACCTCTATATTTTTAGACATCTATCCCACATAGGGGATAGTTACCTAATCCATGTAAATTAGTTTAGGATAGATGACCCCGCCGAGAAACAGGGCATCTGCCCCGCAAAAACTTTGGTCGCAATTTGCCTTCCCATGCAATCGCACAGAGACATGAGACACGGTCAACTTAGTGGTAGTTGGAGTATCTTTCGATAGATTATTAAAATAGCATGCTATTCATCTGCGAAACTAAAGTAATTACAATCGGGACAACTATACCCCTAGGGCAACTATCCTGGTTTTACCCTAAATTGTATTGAACTGGTGACCTGCCTGGCCTCGGTCGGGTAGGTCGGGCAGGTCCAACACAACTCACAAGTTTTCGTGTATTTTATTTTCCATCCATTGCCAAGGGAGCAATGTTCGTTCTGTTGTAATTTAATGCAAACATTTAAGGCGAGGCCAAAGTATATACAGTCTGTAACAAAATTGGTGTAGGTCCCGTTAACTGGGGGTGCTACTCGTCATACTGAACAACTTTCTCCAAGGAACCCATAGACAATTCTCAATAAAAAAAAGTTTTGACCCTCCAACCTAAAATGCACAAAATCGGTCGATCAGCTGATCGATTTGTATGAAGAGTAAAAAAAATATTTACGTTTTCAGCAAAGTCGTAGAACAAAAGTTGTTCAGTACGATAAGTAGAAGCCCTAATTTTGTTACAGCCTGTTTATTAGTACATACCTGTACTCACTATTTTTAATTGTATCGACTGCGATCTGGCTATGTAGTGTTATGTTTTTCGAGTAATATGTAGGTACGTACGTATGTATGTATGTATGCCCAAACCGCTTGATAGATTTTGGAGTGCGAGGTTACGTTAGTACTAATATATATACTGTGGCGAGGTGTCGCTAGATTCGTCTTGATCCCGTGAGTGACATGGGATATTTTTTTTCCCGAATGGCCAAAGAAGAGGGGTTAAGTTTATATGCAGTCTGGTTTTTAATAATTAATTAATTCGCTTAGTATTTAAAATATAATTCTTGTAGATTTCATTAAGTACTAGCTTTTTCCCGCGGCTTCGCCCGCGTGGACATCGTTTTTATGACTGTATTTAAGGGTGATTAGCACAGATTTGTAATATAGAAGTCATTGGTGATTAGTAAATTATGTCGTTTTCCACCTACTCAACCATCTCTGTGCAAAAAATCACAACAATCGAATATTTTTTTAGTTCCCTCAGGAACTGCATCCGATTATGCTATTTTCCCGGGATAAAAGGAGGCTTTGTCCTTCCCCGTGACACAGGCTACCTGCATGCCAAATTTCATATAGATTGTTCAAGGCGTTGAAGCGTGAAAACGTAACAAACAAACAAACAAACGCATTTTCACATTTATAATATTAGTAAGGATTTCGATTATCTGTCTAGTTTGTAGTAGTTACTTGTGTATGAAGGTCGCGTTGCACACGTCCGTAGCTGTAAATCTAAATGCCCTACACGTGACCGCGGGTGATGCTAAGTGCAACACCGCTGTGTATCCTTTGGATAGCACGGTTAATTGTGTAACACGATAACAGTAAGAGAGAGAGAGAGAGAGAGTATTTACAAAAATCACACTAATATTATTAACGCGAAAATTAAGATGTTTGTTTGTTACACTTTCACGCCTAAATGGCTGAACGGATTTAGATAAAATTTGGTAGGTAGATACTAGATTAACACATTGGTAACCGTACACTCCACGTTGCAGTCACAAAAACGATATCAACGAAGGCGCAGCCGTGGGCAAAAGCCAGTAATGTAATTATAACAAAATTCCTAGTCTTTGTTATAAACAAAACTGTACCTTTTCGTTGCATTGTACAGAATCGAAAGGCATTAAAATAAATCACCTTTTTTTTTATTCACAATTGGTAAGCCCTATTTAAATTCAATACCTTTCGCACTATATTTGCGATACACTGACTCACGATTGTCAAATTTTTCTTTAAACTCGTGCGCAGCGTGTGTCGGGAATGTCAAATTGACAGTTAGTTATGCGAATAGAAAGATGAAATGCAGTGGCTATGTATGTATGTACGTGCAACATTGCTTTGATTTTAACCCGGCGACAATGACGCTGGGTCGTATTGACCTGAGCGATTTTCAATTGGGGAAATTTAGAAAAAAACATTATAATCGTTATTGGTTTTCTGAGTAGCTGATGGACATAGGACTTCAATTCATATGACTTGACTATAGCACAGTATATATATTAGTACTAACGTAACTATAGTGTAGTGAGCAAGCGCCAGTGAAGAATGGTAAAATCCCTTTTCTTGAATAAAACGGCTACAGCTCCATACATTTTTAGTTCCAAAAGAGAAATTATTTTAGTTGCCCTTTTGAGGTTGTTGCATTAAAATCAAATTATAGTTAATTATATTAACTTAAACATCTTGGTACTACAATGACTTCATGGTCATGCAATAGTTCTTACTTTGTATTAAATTTGTCATAATTCAGCAGATAACCAGATAATTAAGAGAAAAAAAATTCGGGTCATATTGACCCATTGTCATTTTTTACACGTCATTGGCGCCGGGTTAAATTGCCTAATAGAATGTGTTTGCTTTTTGCCTTTTTGCTTTTTTCTAAGTTAAGTTTCATACATTTTACCTATTATTTAGAGCGTCGTTGGCTTAACGGCTGGGGCCGCTGCTACCTGTCTGGGAGGTCGTGGTTCGAATCATGCCACGTACCAATATGTTTTCCAATTTCGATTTCATATTTACGTTTTCATAAGGAGCGTCGGTAGCGAAATGGCAAGGGCCGCTACCTCCTGTACGGGAGGTCGTGGTTCGAATCCTGTCACGTACCAATGTTATTTAGATTTCATATGTAGGTACGTTTATTCGACGCTCTTTCGGAGAAGGAAAACATCGTGAGGAAACCTGCACACGCCTGCGAAGAAACTCGAAGGTTGTGTGTGAAGTCGACCAACCCGCGTGGTCGACTAAGGCCCGATCGCCCTAGTTCAGGGTAGGCTCGAGCCCCTCGGCGGGGACGTATATATGAGCTGATATGATTTATCCGACACACTGAAAGAGGAGAACAAACTCCTAGTCGCGAAACGAAAGATCCTGCGAAAGATTCTGGGGCCGACATAGAGGAGAGGACGGGGAGTGGAGGCAAAGATTTAACCAGGAGCTGGAAGACCTAGTATCCGAACCAAACATTATTGGGGAAATAAAAGCAGCCTAGATATCTATTCTTCTTAGGGTGTCCCTAGACGATCAATTACAACTGTCAATTTTACGTGATTAAGTATTTTCAAGATAATAGCTAGAAAAACACGCCACGTCGGAACGCCAAAGATAGTTAAAACAAACTAATAAAATAATTTTCGAAAAACCTAAAAGCTTTTATGCACAAGCTTTTTACAATCAATATACTCGTCAATACGAATTACGAATCAAACGAGCCCAAACTCGATGAGGTTGTGTCGTTTCATTGCAAAGTTCCTATGGCCACCTTCCTTCCAGCTCTATCATCAGATCAGCACCATGTCATCATAATATTTCATTGTAACGCAATTTACACATGTATGCAAAATTTCAGCTCAATTGGTAACCGGGAAGTGGATCAAATTTAATTTGCAAGATTTGATGACAAACACTGGGACGGGTGAACGGTGAAACCAAATAAAAGCTTGTAAAAACATCGTTACAAAATTGGTCAATGTTTGTAATTTTTTTGAAAAGCTTATGAAATTTAGTAATTATTTTAGTACTTGTTTCGCCAAGTCACCTTTTTTTTCGAATTATTCTAGTCAATTTTTGGAAAATATTTGATAAAATTAAAAATCTAGTAACTTATGACTCATTATTCCTGAGATAACGAGTATTTTGGTGCGAATTTAATTTTAAACTGCTTGGTGTTTTACTAGCTATTAAAAAAGTATCAAATGCATGACTAAAAATGAGTAGATTTTTTAAATTTTTTTTTGCTGTGAAAATTGAGAAAATTTAAAAAAAATCGTATATCCCTGATATCTTGGAAACCGTCTATTTTCGACGACATCAGTTTCATTGCAGTTCGAATTGTCAATACGAGGTCAATACACGTGATGAACGCAATAGGGTATTTTAGCGTATAAAAAATAAATTAAAAACCATTTCTTCTAGAATAGCAAAATCACTCGCTCATTTGAAATATTAAACAATTTTTAATTTTATATTCATTAAAAACATCAAATCAGTTCGTCAAAGACTATGACGCATCTATGACGTCACTACGTCAGTAACGCGAATAATTGCAGAACAAACTTTCGTTTTTGACAGTTGATAAAAAGTTACTCAAATGACTAGTGGTAAAATACCGCATTGTTAATACTGCAATCGACATTGTTAATTTTTTACAAGGCATATAAATAAAAAAAACTTTGAAAAATAACGATTTTATAGAAAAACACTAAATAACTAAATTAATTTCATAATCATCAATTGCAATAAGTACTGAGGCCGTTTTTTCCATAGGTACTATTTAGGACATCATTACTTTTTAACATTTGAAAATTAAATAGATAACAGTTTTAACCGCCTCCGTGGCGTAATGGTTAATCCATTCGCTTTACACCAGGAGGTCGCGGGGTCGACTCCCGGCGGGGTTAACTTGAAAGACTCTGTTTAGTTTGCTAGCAGGGCATTTTCTAAGCCCGCCTGGCTAGCTACCACCATCTTATCTAAGTCTTGCCGCCAAACATCAGTGTTAACAACATTGATGTGTTCCGGCTTGAAGATAAGATAGCCAGTTCTCCATTGCGTGTGGGAATCTTGGTAAGCCCGCTTCTATCTTCGGCATTATCATCACTACCATCAGGTGAGATGATATCAAGGGCTTACCAAGTAAATAAGAAAAAACATTTTTTTTCTTAAAATAGTCTACATTTTCTTTTTTTTTAAGAATGCCAATTGACAATACTATTGATCGTCTAGAGACCGCATTAGTTCGGGGAAGTAGACGTTCACAGAGAATCCGGTTTATTCTGTTAACCAATAATTGACCTTTAAACAAAGATAACTAGTATTTTCACTAGTTCTTTCTCGGATTTTCATTACAAAGAAGCTTTGATCGAGCAGGGAGCTTTTTTCCACATAAAAACTTTTTCGTAAAGAACTGACATGAAAAAGCCATAAAGATTTTTTCACGTCACCTAAAAAACCAGACCTTTGCTTTCATTTTTGACAGTTTTTGAAATTATTTTTTGCTTTGCTTTGAACGAGCTTTGAACACAGTCTTCGCTGTGCAATAATATTAGGTATTTCTTAGCATTCGTTGGACGATTTAAACATGCAGTGCATACAACCTTACAATTGGATGAAAGAAGTGGAAATTTACAACAAAAGAATGGAAGTAATCCCTTCTGATTGGTTGATGAAAAACGCAGATTACGTGGTTCTATTATTCTCTCTCAAAGGCGTAGATAGAAAAGGGATTGTTAAAAAATTCTTTGACATATATGAGAACTTTAAAACTGTGAATATTCCTGTGGAAGTTATAAACGTGCCTATGGATGAAAACGAAGAGGATATGATAACATCCTTTGAGCATCAAGCTAACTGGTTCACCCTAAAATTCGACGATCCCATCATACCAGTACTAAAATTTATGTATGAAGTAAGCTGCCTCCCATACATTTTAGTACTAAAAATCGACGGAACAGTGATTTCTAATAACGGTATCGCTGATTTAGAGCAGAATGGGAAAAATGCGGTGATAGCCTGGATGTCGACTTCTTCCACTATGAAGACTCATAGGAACACGAAGAAAGAGACAAATATATACGGGGATAAGTGGGAACATGTGAGAGGCGAGAAGGAGTATAAGAGGAGATTCAGTTCCGATGCCACCGAAGATACTTCGTAAGAGGATTGTGAAACTGCGACTTTTCATACAAATGGCGATAGCGATTTACATCTCGTAAAAAGTTAACCGATTTTGATCAATTTGTCAAAAGCTAGGTTTTATAGGTTTTTGACACAGACAATGGCCCATCTGATAGTATGTATAATGTGCCCTGATACCTGACCTCGGAAAGAGCTGATGGACTCCACTGATGGTGGCCACATACTGGGGAAGAGAGATATGACTTGTCGTCGACACGATAAAAGAAAGGCAGAAGAATAAGTTTTTGTTTTTTCAGTACAATTTATAACTTCTATTTTATTTGCCGTTCAGTGTCTTCGTTCGTACAAAACTAATTTCTAGCGTTATTTCTTTATTTTTAGTCCAAACTACTCCAAACCTATAAAACCTAGCATTTGTTACGACTGACAACCTATTAAAAACTGTTCAAGATCGGATCGCCGCCCCGTTTGTATGAAAAGTCTAATTTTCGCTGTAGGTTTACAGTCCTCTTAAGGCTTATGGATGCCTGGTACCTTTGTTTGCTAATTGGGAACTTAACACTATAAATAAAAATGGAACTGAATAACTTTCTCCAAGAAACCTAATTCACATTAAAAATTACAAACACTCAAAATTTCCTATATTTTTCTGACTTCTCATGATTGGAAAAGTTGTCTGTCTTTTTCTTTACGTGTAAAGAGTAAAGAAAATAACCACACTTTTACATTTTTCTATGTTTTTTTCGTTTCAATTAAAAACTACAATTGATTTAAAAATCCAACTGACATATTAAAGTGTATGTTAAGACTAATCGACTAAGAAAATTTAGAGATTATTAGATTGGTCTGGTTTGCCTGTAGAATGAAAATCTCTGTTTTTAAGGATTCCCTTTTTTGATACGTTTTTTCTGTTACAAAAGTTAACGAATCGTGTTTCTACAACTGACAAAATGAAGTAATTGAAATAAAAAATCAGGTTAGAAAACATCACTTTCATATGTTTTGTAATTGCTGAGAAAATAGAGATCCCTGCCACGAAAGCACTAATATATATACTGTGACGAAAGTTTCCAATCAAGTTATATATCAACAGATTAGACAGCTTTGTATAGTAAATTAAAAAAAAACGTTAATTGAGTTGAGTGTAGTCTCTTTAGTGAATGTTGTTCAGTATCATGAGTAGAACCCCAGATTTTTCAGCTATTTCAATTTATGTTATCTTGAAAAGATCCTAGATAATATTAATGTATAATTATTCAGGGTTTTGCATATGCTCAGTCCTAAATAGTCGTTGCTGGATAGGTATAACTATATTCATTTTGCAAGCATAGGGATGACGAATGCTAGTCATCTAATTTACTTTTTATCATCTGTCAAAAACGACATTTTGTTCTAAAAATGTTTGAAATACCTAGGCGTGACGTATTGTTTCGCAGCGTCATTTATGTACTCATTTTGTGATTCTGATGAATTAAAAATCGAAGACTTGACGTGACGTCATTGTTTCGCAGCGTTATTTATGTACTCATTTTGTGATTCTGATGAATTTAAAATCGAAGACTTGATGGAAAACAAAAAGGTTTTCCGAAGTTTAAGTAGGAGGGCAATTTAGTGATCAATAGTTCATAATTTATTTCTGATGCTGTCGTCACCCTTATTCATTCATATCCAACTGATATTTTTTTTCTAAAGAAGCTTGTTTAATTCCAGCAAATTGAACATGGGTGTCTTGTTCAACGTTGATAGTTTTATGAGTGTATTATTTTATTAGTGTAGTGTTAACATGGTTCTGTTACCTATCAAATACATTGCGATTTTTATTAGCTGTTTACTTACATTATTGCCTGTTTAGAATACAATACTTACCTGCTTACATGGAAATCTCTTAAAGTAGCTTAAAGGTAACCCATTAACAAATGACAGAGCAAACAAAATCACGGCGAAATCCTATACGTTCGAGAACCAAACTATAAACAATCTGTATCAATCTGAGTGACGAGGGGGTGAGGTCGGAATCTAGAGAGCGGCAGGGAGTGTCCATACTGTATCATCATCATATCAGCCGGAAATCGTCCATACTGTATGTTAGTAATAATATACATACTTTGCTATGCCCGCGTTGTTTTCGATTTTTCCGTGGGAATAAAACGTTTTCCCGGGGTAAAAAGTAGTCCATGTCCTATTCCAGGACCTAACCTTATGTGTGGCAAGTTTCATCGCAATCCGTCCAGTGGTTGAAGCGTGAAAGAGTAACAAACATCCATCCATACATACAAACTTTCACATTTATAATATTAGTAGGATTAGTATACTAACGTACTATTACTTATTAGTTTTATTACTAAGCCTCCGCCTGTCTTTTTTACAATGGTCCGACTCCCACTTGGCCGTATTTTTATTTTTGTCTTTTGAGCTTATTTTTGAGGTAATTGATATTTTATGAGTAAAAAAATCAAAGATAGAAAAAAATGGGGTCGATTGTGCCTCGACCGATTTATGTGTTCCATCCTTGTCAAGGGGAGTGCTAACCGTCTCTCCTTTCAATAGACACGAGTACTCGAGCTTGAATATTGTATATATACTTAGCAGCAAGAAAATTTCAATAGCGCGTTGTAGATAATTCTTTAATATTTCATATATAGTGTTTATTATTGCATTTTTTTTTTAATATTACCTATTTATTTTACCAATAGATACAACTGAATTAGCAAAACGTTGGTGATTGTTACGGAAATAAAATAGTATAAAAAATTGTTGACAATATGATCAAACGCGTATAGTGACATCTATTGTCATCTTCATGAACTAAGTTTACGTATACCACCGCCCGCCGTATACTCAATTTACATTGTATAGTATGAAACTGTATGCAAGGCCGATACCTGCCAATTTTACCAGTGTGTGTTGTGTTTTGGCATTTACTTGGTGTTTTGGCTTTTGTTGGTTAAGCGACAGCGTACACCTTGCCCTTCTTAAGCGGTAAGACCGTCGGGCAAACAACAAAATAAATCTCTTTCATTTCTACCTAATCTGATAGAGAAGGTTGTCTATATCTTAAACGCTGTCTCTGTTAGATTGTATGGGAAAGAAAGAAAGTCGCTTTTTGACCGGCTTCCTTACCGGCTCCCGGGCCGCCAGGTATACGGCAACGCTTAAAAACAAAGCCATCAAATTTCATCGTAGCGCCATCTGTCGTTAAGTAGTACTATGAACAATTCTGACATTTTCAAAAGAACGAGACTACTTTTTAATCGACTTAAAAAAAGGAGGGGGCTGTTCGTCAGAATCTAACTTATCGTTTGAGTGGTTTGAGCACTACTTCGGGTATGTCGGTATAAAATAATCGATCGCCTAAAATATTCAGCAAAAAACGTAAACTTCGACACTCTCAATAGGGTATTTTCCGTTGACCTATAGCATATCTCTGCGTTGACCTATGAAATTTGGCAAACGTATTACTTACCTGATACTATCCGTACATCTGCGTCCCTGTTCATCTTCAAGAAAAGACTTAGGGATCACTATTGTAAGCTGTGTAATTACTGAATATGTATTTTTTATTTCTTTGGTTATTATTTATTATAATATGTATGTTACATGTAAGTATTATGTAAGTATATTATATAATTTGTATTTATTTCTTAATTACTATTGAATTACTGTTTTATGTTTATTTTTATTTATATAATATTTATTTGTTTTGATTTGTATTTTATATGTATAAGTATAGTATATATATAATTTCGTTACATTTTTTTTAAATCTGCAGCCACCCGCATGTAGCCTTATACCTACCAAATCTACCGGTTACCTTAAGGTTGCCTGGAAGAAATCGCTAAAAGCGATAAGGCCGCCTTTGCACTGTACATATTTTAATTAATTTTCTGTAATGTCTTTTTGGTATGCAATAAAGGTTATTTATTATTATTACTTGCCATATTTCATAGTCCTAAAATATTTAGAACTCAAAAGTAACTTTTTACATCCTCCATTGTAAAGTTTAGTAACTCTTTAATCTTTACTAATATGGTAATCCGAAAATGTGTAGGTATGTGTATCTGTTTTTTAGGTTCCGTACAAAAAAAAAACGGAACCTTATAGGATCACTCGTTGGTCTGTCTGTCTGTTCGTCCGTCTGTCCAAGCCAATTTGCTCCGAATCTACTGGACCAAATCAGGTGAAATTTGGTAGGATGGAGTAATCCTATGACCCAAACACGGATGTGCAAAGTATTTTTTTTTTTAAATAAGGCTTATTTTCGGGGGACAAATTAGGAAATTAAAAAAAAAGTTTTGAAAACCCTATTGTGTCATATATCAAATGAAAGGGCTTGTTATCAGGATCTTAAATACATTTTTGTTTATATTGTAAAATAAATAGTTTTGATTTTATTCATGAAAGAAGACGAAAATTGACCTTTCTCCCCCCTGTTCTCCAAAACTACTGAGCCTAAAATTTTGAAAAAAATACGAAATATAGTTAATTGCCTTAGATTGAGATTACAGGAAAACCTATAAGAATTCTATCAATTAAAAAAAAATGGTGAACTCAATATAATACGTTTACCTACGGAAAATAGTTCTAGTCTTAATAGAAAATAGTCTATCGGTGTTCTACAGGATTCATTTCGGAAAGTGTGTCCTGGAGCTTCACGACATCATTCCCCCTCTTCATTTCTTCATCGAACGACCAGGTGCGGAGGGCGATTCCACCCCTTTGTCGTTGATGTTCCACCTTCACGCACGAAGTGTTTTGCTTCTTCATTCATTATGCGAACGGGCAACGAGTGGAATTCCCTGCCGGCGTCTGTATTCTCCGATTCGTATAATTTAGTAATCTTCAAGACGAGAGTGAATAGGTACTTTTTGAGCTTGCTTGTTACATCCCCGGCTGCTTCGGCACTTACCATCAGGTGAGGTGCAGCCAAACGCACTAAAATTTTTATTTAAAAAAAGAAGTTCACTAAAACACCACTAGATTGCGCTAGTAGTAGTTAACTGTATGGAGTACTGCAGCTCTTACTTGTGGGACAGATCGGCGCGTTACCAGCTATATGCCTTGGATTATATCGACGGACGCGCTAGGAGACTCATTGGCGACGAGGAACTTGTATCAAACAGGCTCCAAAGCCGCGAGCATCTCCACAAAGTCGGCTGTCTATCGGTGTTATACAGGATTAATTTCGGAGAGTGTGTCCTGGAGCTTTACGAACTCATTCCCCCTCCATTTTATCATCGGACGACCAGGTGCGGAGGGTGGTTCTACCCCTTTGTCGTCAATGTTCCACCTTTACACACGAAGCGTTTTGCTTCTTCGTTCATCATGCGAACGGCCAAGGGGTGGAATTCCCTTCCGGCGTCCGTATTCCCCGAATCAGAAAATTTAGGAATCTTCAAGTCGAGAGTGACTAGGCACTTTTCTCCACAAAGTCGGCTGTCTATCGGTGTTATACAGGATTCATTTCGGAGAGTGTGTCCTGGAGCTTTACGAACTCATTCCCCCTCCATTTTATCATCGGACGACCAGGTGCGGAGGGTGGTTCTACCCCTTTGTCGTCAATGTTCCACCTTTACACACGAAGCGTTTTGCTTCTTCGTTCATCATGCGAACGGCCAAGGGGTGGAATTCCCTTCCGGCGTCCGTATTCCCCGAATCAGAAAATTTAGGAATCTTCAAGTCGAGAGTGACTAGGCACTTTTTGAGCTTGCGTGTTACATCCTCAGCTGCATCGGCACTTACCATCAGGCGAGGTGCAGCCAAACACAATCAAATTTTTAATAATAAAAAAAAATAACTCGCATCTTTCTGTGAGGATTTCAAATTTGATATTTTGTATTTGACTTTGGCATTGTACGGAACCCTCTCCACGCGAGTTCAACTCGCACTTGGCCGGTTTTATTACTCTTTCATGCTTCTTCTTATCGTGTGGCACAATTAACCGTGCTATCCAAGGGATAGACGGCGGTTGCCTGGTGTTGCACTTAACATCACCCGCGGTCACGTGTAGGGCATTTTTAGATTTACACTTGTGTAGTGGCAGGATTCAAATCACGACCTCCCGGACAGGAGGCGGCGGCCCTAGTCGTTCGCGCACTGTACACCCCTCGAATAGTACGATCATATCAGCTCATATACGTCCCCACCGAGGGGCTCGAGCCTACCCTGAATTAGGGCGATCGGACCTTAGTCGACAATGCGGGCCCAGTGCGGGTTGGTCGACTTCACACACACCCTTCGAGTTTCTTCGCAGGTGTGTATGCAGGTTTCCTAACCATGTTTTCCTTCACCGTTATAGCAATCGGTGAGTATATGTACGTAAGTTTCGAAAAACTCATTGGTACATTGGCCGTCCGGATTTGAACCCGGCACCTCTTGTTAGGGGGACCGAGTCCTTACCGGTTGAGCCACCGACGCTTCATCTAGTATACTAGTACCTACTCGAATATGATATTCACACAGGCGAACGCCAGCAAACACTAGCTAGCCATAAATATATTGTCCAAGAGGACATTGATCTTTCTTAATTTCCAGCCAGCTAAGTCCAGTAACTCAACCTCAGGCCAGGTCACACAGGACACCGCTGTTGTTCAGCCGCGAACGGCCGCCATGTTGGAATATTTGGAATGCGTGCGCGCGCGCGCAACAATGCGCGCCGTGACGTCGCATGCGTTAGCGCACTCACTGCACTGTAATAAAGCGCGCACTTATCTCCCGTCAATATTTGCGCAGGGTTGCCACAACTACCTAGGATACTGACACCTGAAATTCGTTAATAATAACCCACAGCGTCCCCACTACTGGGGCATGGGACTCCTTCCATTTCATGGGAAGTTTTTTCAAATTCAAAATAGGTGCATACTACCAAGTTATAATAGATCATCTTTGATACTCGGCAAACATATCGACCCACGAGGAAAGGGTATGCGTTGAGGGTGAGAGATTATTTTTTTGTTTGAAAAAAAAAACAATATTGAAAAATGTGAAAAAGCCCACGACGGGTGTTAAAAAGTAATTGAAAAAGGAATTAATACATTTTATTTAAAATCTGCGGTGACTGCCATTCTCTGCTCTGACCTAAGTAAATAAGTAAATATACTTTATTGCACGCCAAAAAACAATAAAGGACTTATAATAAATTCAATATCCTCCCCATATATATAACATATCTCTGTTGACTATACGCAATTCTATAAACGTAAATTAATATACTTTTTTTGATCAATATAATTTATAAATTTACTATATTTAAACTGAAATTCGGAACAGAGAGGGAGATGGCAGTTCCCGACGGATTTTCTTGTTTTTTTTTTTTTAATTTATCTTTTGTCTCATAAGTAGTTATATATCAAAAACAAGGGCATATGAATTGTAATAGTTATTTATGTTACAAGGGTGCTAAAAAGGTCAATAACAAACGGGTGACATTTGTGAGCCCGAGCGTTTACCATTGTCACGAGTGTATTATTTTCTTTTACACCCATGTATCATACAACGTTTTTCAATACAGGTTGTGAGAAAACCGTTAACATAAAAAACGACTGTGACAGAAAAACAAAATGCATGGGTACATACTTATCAAGGTTTCGGCAACCAAAATTCATTTGACGCGACTTGTGGCTCATTTTAAATGTCCGGGGAGTAATCTCACTTTGTTTATTCTTATAAATACACATAAGATGTTGCACGGCAGGTAGTTAGGTGGGTGGGTAGATAGGCAGTGGGTTCTTTTAAAAAATGCCTATGCGACCAAGGACGTTTTAATGGAGGATGCGACCAATTTAATTTATTATTCAGTTAAGGATAAAATATAAGACCTAAAAAAGAACATAAGAATTAGAAAACGATACACACTTAAATTTAAAATAGAAATCACAGAAAAAAACACGAATATAACCTACCCAAAATGGGTCTTATATAAGAGATAACAATTTAATTTATTTAATTACTAATTAATATAAGTATGATGAAAATAATTTTGATTTTTAATGATATTGTCAGATGGATTGACGCATGCCCGTAAAATAAATAAATGAGATAAAAAGATGGACGAATGAAAGGAGAATGAATATCTGCGCACCGCGCTACAAAGAATATATATTTCATTACACATGTTTTAACTATTTATAATTTAATTCGTATTCACAACTGAAACATCTCAATTCAGTTTGCGCCAGTTTTAACCCGACTGCGCCAGAAGGGGGATTATGTTTTTCGAATGTAGGTATATTACATTGGCACGTCCTGTTGCTTGATGGATTTAGCAGTGCGAGGTGTCGTTAGATTGGCCTTGATCCTGCCTGTGAATGACGTCGGTACATTTTTACCCGACTGGCCAAAAAATGGGTTAAGTTTTAGTTGTGTTTTTAATTAATTCGTTTATTCATTTATTTACAATTAGCTGGCCCACATACGTAATTGATCCTTTCCAAATATTGTGTCGTGAATTACTTAGAATAATCACATCCTGGACACTTCATACAACGGGCCAGAAATGATATTTCAAAAAAGGAATGATGGAGCAAACAAAATCACGGCGAAATCCTATACGTTCGACAACCAAACCACAGAGTCCACAGATGATAATAATAATACAAGTAACCAAACTGTAACCAATCTGTATCAATCTGGGTGACGAGGGGGTGAGGTCGCAATCTAGAGAGCGGCAGGGAGTGTCCATACTGTATGTTAGTACTAATTACGGTTAGGATAAACCTTATTTATCTGATCCGTGGTACTAATATATACTTATACTTTGGCATAATAATCGTTCTAATTTGAGGTCATACAAAAATCCCATAAAAACCACTTTCAGTTTTGTCAGAACTTTCCAGTCTTCCGCGCAACTTTTCCAATTTTTTATTTCATCAAAACTAGAGATGGGCCGACTATGACTTTGGCCGACTAGCCGACTAGCCGACTAGTCGGCTGGGATAAGGCCGACTAGTCGGTCGACTAGTCGGCCAAGCCGATCATTGCTTTCGGTTGAGTTCGGGTGACGTCGGCAATGTTTGTGACTGCGCTATCGGCTCATATGTGCCGGAGCGCGGCGCCCGCGTCCACTTGTCCACCGCGACTTGTCGGGACATGTTTTTGTTGACATTGTTCTACTAGGTGGAATTCGTCGTATTACATGATGTCCCGCCTGTTAGAACAAAAACGTGCTGTTTCTTTATATCTGGCTGAAACATCTGTAAATCTAAATTTCGAAAATTTGTCTACTGATGAGTGGAAAATAATTGGGAAAAGCCTTGAACGGCTGAAGCCATTTAAGATATAAGTTCAAGCTGTTCTTCATTATCTGAAGTAATACCTTACGTGAAAACCTTGCAGAAGTACCTAGAAAGTTACTACGATGAAAACAATGAGATAATGGAAATAAAAACTCTATTAGAGAATGATTTGAAAAGCAGGTTTGACTTAGAACACAACAAACTCTTCACTCTGGCCACATTATTGGATCCAAGATACAAGCAACAATTTTTTGATGCTGAGGAACTCATCACTGTACGATCCCAATTTTTATTAGAAGCTCTTAAAAATAGTACAAGCGATGATGAGAGTGATACTGATAAAGACGAACATCTTCAAAGAACCACGGATGATGGCAATATAGAAGCAGCAATCGTAATTTTTGGCTATGCTACAATGAACTAGATCCAAGGAAAATAGAAGATTTTCATGACGACAAATCGAGAGCAGCTCACGAACTACACTCCTACTTTGCTTCACCAGTAATAAAGCGCAACAGTGATCCATTTGAGTGGTGGAGCTGTAACGCTACCAGATATCCAGAAATGTCGCGCCGAATCTTTGTTGTCCAACCAGTTCCGTTTACAGTGAAAGACTCTTCTCTGAGGCTGGTAATGTATACGAAACTAAGAAAAATCGATTGCTGCCTCTTATTAAGAAATACAACTAACTAAATCCATTTAAATAATGGAACAAACGAAGTGCTCTGCAATTTCCTATGTGATTGTATAATTAAATTAATTAATAAAAAAAATTAACAGTTAGACTTCAATTTCATTTTAATCACCTATTTTAACTTTTTAAGCATAATATAATATTTTATATAATTAATTATATACCTATATAATACGAATAAAACATGGGCCAACTAGTCGGCGGCTTTTGCCGACTAATCGCCGACTACAAATATGGCCGACTAGTCGGCTTTCCCGACTAGTCGGCGCCTAGTCGGTACATCTCTAATCAAAACCTTACTTCGACTATTATTTATTACCGACATTAAAAAAATAGTCAAATCCGGTCCAGCCGTTCTCAAGAAATGCGCTTACCAACAGACGGCGTTTAATTAGGGTTCCGTACCCAAAGGGTAAAAACGGGACCCTATTACTAAGACTCCGCTGTCCGTCCGTCTGTCACCAGGCTGTATTTCATGAACCGTGATAGCTAGTTAGTTGAAATTTTCACAGATGATGTATTTCTGTTGCCGCTATAACAACAATTACTAAAAATTAGAAAAATGGAAAAAATAATACGGGGCTATGGAGCCCTTGTATAGAAAAAAAACGTGTTTTTTTATACATGAAGAAACTAGCGCCATCTAGTATGATGGTACGGAACCCTATGTGTGCGGTTCTGACTCGCACTTGGGCGGTTTTTTTTTTATTTGAACGAGCCAGCAAAGTTCTCAAGAGTCTACCTACTGCAACAATCCAGCGATTGTATGTATGTATGTATAATTGTTTCTTTGACGATAACTTAAGTATCTTTGATCGGGACGTCGTGAAATTTAGTAGGCGAATTAATGTGACAAAAATTTTTTTTTGAAAATAATCCAAATTGGTCAAGGGGTTGCCGATATATAGGGGGTTGTAAATGTAGAAAACATGGTTTCTCCAAACACCACTAGATGGCGCTGGACAGACGCGCAAGCGTTAGTGAGCGTACCTATATTTTTAAAACGAGTACATACATCGCGAGTTCATAGTTCAGGTCAAACCAATTGGTAAGCCGTAGGCCGAGATCTGGTGAAGGTCGTGGAAAGCCGCTGGATGCGGGCTGTACGGAACTGGTCGTTGAGGCCTTTGTCCAGCAGTGGATATGATGATATATCTTTCGTGTGATATGATTAGTGGAACCGAGTAGTGGAACTAACACTGGCCATGCGAGCACATTAAAGTTCTACCACCAACTAAATCAAATCTTAAAATTGACCCAACCGGGAAAGGAACCTGCGACCTTCTAATGTGAAGCGACTGCACTACCACTACACCACGGAAGCAGGGCTAGTCGGGTCACTTTTAACCCGACTACAAAAAAGGAGGGGTTAGGTTTTGAAAGTCTGTGTTGGCCAGCCAGCCCTACTCTAACAAAAACTGTTAATGTCAGGTCGTATAAGGCTCACGTCCAAGACTAAATATGACTTTTTTTTATAGGGTCCCTGACAGTGGAAGTGGTGATCTATAGCTTCACTAAGAGCCACTCTTTGACAGCAACATACAAACACAAAACATTAACCGCCTCCGTGGCGTAATGGTTAGTCCATTCGCTTCACACCAGGAGGTCGCGGGTTCGATTCCCGGTGGGGTCAACTTGTAAGACTCGGCTTGGTTGGTGGTAGGGCATTTTCTAAGCCCGCCTGGCTAGCTACCACCATCTTATCTAAGTCTTGCCGCCAAACATAAGATATAGCCAGTTCTCCATTGCGTTGGGGAATTTCGGTAAGCCCGCTTCCATCTTCGACATCATCGTCACTTACCATCAGGTGAGATGATGCCAAGGGCTTACCAATTGTGAATAAAGAAAATATTATTTATACAGGGTATAAAAAATGATGTAATACCCGTTAACTGGGGCTTCTACTCATCATATTGAACAACTTTCCCCAAGAACCCATAGTCAATTCGGAAAAGAAAATTCGACGCCCCATACAAAAATGCACCAAATTGGTCGATCAGCTGATCGTTTTGTATGAAGAGTTCAAAAACTTGTAGAACAAAAGTTGTTCAGTTTGATGAGTATAGAAGCCCTAGTTGACGGAACCTACATCCATTTCAAAGTATATATACGAGGTGGTATGTATTTATAAGTATGTATACTAACATACAGTATGGACACTCCCTGCCGCTCTCTAGATTACGACCTCACCCCCTCGTCGCCCAGATTGAATCAGATTGGTTATAGTTTGGTTCTCGAACGTATGGGAATCCGCCGTGAATTTGTTTGCTCCGTCATTTGTTTTTAGAAATGTCATTTCACGACCGTTTGTATGCAGTGTCCGGGTGTGGTATGGTTATTGTAGAACGATATGCTTTTTAAGCAATCTTGGTAAACGTAGCGAATGTTTGAGGACGCATGCAATTTTTGTTACTAATGCAATTTGATTCAATCTTCCTTTGAACGACCCCATTATCATATCAGCTCATATACGTCCCCACCGAGGGGCTCAAGCTATCCTGAATTGGGGCGATCGGGCCTTAGTCGACCACTCGGGCCCAGTGCGGGTTGGGCCACTTCACACACAACCTACGGCTTTCTTCGCAGGCGTGTGTAGGTTTCCTCACGATGTTTTTCCTTCACCGTAAGAGCGTCGAATAAACGTAAATATGAAATCGAATTCGAAAATACATTGGTACGTGGCAGGATTCGAACCACAACCGCCCGGACAGGAGGTTGCCGTTACGCCACCGACGCTCTACCTCTGCCAACGACCCCACGACGATGTTAGCTTACGTTTTTTTGTCAAATTAAAAAATTTGACTGCGTTTGACTACATCTCACCTGATGGTAAGAGACGATGTAGTCGAGGATGATACACGCAAACTCAAATAATGACTATTCACTATCGCCACAGATGAGATATTAATTACTTCTTAACTCTCGCCTTGAAGATTCCCAAATTATTAATAGTATGGTGCTGTATAAAGTAGGGGTCAGAGGTCCCCCTAGTTCATAAAACGAAATCCAGTAATTTATTAGTATTAACCCGGCACCCATATTTTTGCAGGAGCTGTTCGTGCCAATCAACACTAAAGGCGAGATGTTCGAGGTCTGCCCGGAGGAGCTGTCGCCGGCCGAGTGGGACATGGCAGGGACGCCGAACGCCCCGCCGGCCGAGGTGGCTGCAAGGGCGCACCGGTTACCGCACCTGCTATCCTTGTGGCGGCTGCCGGCTAGAGTGCGACTTCTGGCCGGGACGGTGCCCATCGAGATGGCGCATGATGTTGGAGGTGAGATTTGCAACCGTTTTGCATAAGAGAACAGCGGGTCAGCCACGGGACTGGCTGTGACGCGGCAGGGTCCCATATTAAAAATAAGGGTCATTACTATGCACTGTCGACTTGTTCTCTCGGCGACAAAAACATTTCCCGGTTGCAGCACGACCAAGTTCCTGCGTGGCTGTCGCACTGGTAAGTCACGTATTGTAAAGAGCTTTAAAAAGGCTGTCAAAAATTCGCCAATATCTACATTTAAAGATGTACAGCGCAGTACCGGTGGTCGTGGAAATCCTTCGGGGAGGCCTTTGTCCAGCAGTGGACTTATTCGGGATATATGATGATGACGCCTGGTGTACCCGTAAAATCCTATGCACTGATATTTTGTAATATTCGTTACATTACAATCTTAAAATGCTAATATTATTAATTTATAATACATAGTATTTTCTTCAATCTTTACTTAACACACTTTTTCGTGTCTTCTAGATGACCTCCTGCTGCGGGCGGCAGTGACGGAACCCGTCCTCGTGATGTGCACCCTCCCGGAATACGGTTCAACCCCCTCCAGCCCCACCAAGCAAGTAGACCCGCGCTACCACGCCAAGGAGACCCTTCAGCTTCTCTCGCTCAGCAGCACAGCAAAGATTCGTCGCACGCAACTCGGCTTCGAGAGCGAGAAACGCATGTTCCTCTCCGCGCGCCTTCAGAAAGCACTCACCTTCTGTCAACTTAACGTTGACAACTGGATCAGGCAGATCTCATACGCCAACTCCACTATCGTCGGCAAAAAGACAGCAGAGGACCTCATAAAAGAAGACCACGAACCAGTCAAGTTTGAGAAAGAACGCAAATTCACACTTCAAGGACTAAAGATTGACACGTCAAGGCTTTTTGGCAAAAGCGAGAAGGTTCTAAAAGATATACCCGACGAAACTGAAGGTTCTATCATATTTTTAAGTAAAAACGAACTTGAACACATGAATTATGATGTTTATAGCGACGATGAGGGAAAAGATGACAAAAGTGATGACAAAATTGAACAGGAACAGTTCTCTCATGATAAAATGCAAGTATTTAGAGAAGATTCTGGTCAGAAGAAAAATAAATGGTTCAAGAATATAAAACTCCTGAAGAGCACAGAAAAACTAACCGAAGAAAAGATCACAGCAATCGAAAAAAAAGAAAAATATAGAGATGTCAAAGACCCATTCGATCCCTTAGGCGAAAAACATAGTTCTATAGAACGTTACCAAGATATGGCTAAACTAATCGAAGACAGGTTTGGAAACATAAGAAAGAACGATGGTACGACAGAAAAGAGTCATTCTTACAAGAGTCTCACAACTTCTTCGTCAGATATGGGAACAAGTCAATGTAGCTCGAACCCTAAGAAGCCAGTGTTGACGAAATCTGTTTCGGTGCAGACAGGTATGCCTGATAGTCCTTACACAGAGAACAGTGGTATCAACATGAAACATGGAAGAAAAAACCTGAGTGTTGATCAAATTAATTACTGTGGTTCTATGGAAAGTGATACTAGTTCCGGAAGAAAACTGAAATCACTTGATGAAAACATGCTCAAAAAATCAGCAGCAACGAAGTCATCGTCTAATCTTGAAAGAAGGCAAAGGATACAACCGGATTTGATTCCAGAAAAAGTTATGGTAAAGTCAGAATCATACAACCAAATTCATAGCTGCGAGGAAATAAATATGTTTGGAGTAGGATCTCTTTACAACGACAGTGACTTCGAAATTAACTATAAGCAGCATTCTTACATAACTGAAAAATTGTGTTCAGAGTTTCATGTTAAAACTAAGAAAGTTCTAAGCAAATCTACGTCTAATCTACTACATCCTAAGAAATCTACAGATAAGAAAGAAGGTAGCAACAGCAACAGTATGCCTACAAAAACTGAAAGAATTAATGATATGGAGAAATTTAATTTTAGAAAGAAGATTGACAAGCCAAGAGCTCCAACACCAAAGTCCGAAATTGACGATGATCTCACCACTGTAGACATCTCAGAGGAAGAACCACAGACCCAAAATAAGGTAAGGCGTTCAATATCATCCATACAGAAGCGGAAACTACCTGTGATTGAAGACTTGCCTTATGGTCAAGTAGCGGATGCAGTTGAAATCGAAACAGAGAAGGTTGATTCCGACGCGAGTTCAGATAACATTTACGCAGAAATCTGCTCTCCTAACGGGAATAAAACCAGTGACGAGGAAAACTACGACAGCAGCGTAGATGTCCTAGCAAACGACCCAGTTATATGTAACGTGAAGAAAGAGGTGACGATCCGCAATGATGAGAGAGCGAGACAGATGATCGAGAACCAGGAAAACCCTTTTAGGCATATCGAAGTTGTTGTCATAGAGAAAACTACAGATTTTGACTTGGATACTTCGAGTATGGCCTCCAGTGAAGTGGATGTTCTAGGCAGCAACAACGATGTCTCAATAATCGACTCTTGGGAAAGAGATAAGAACGTGGATACAAAAATACATGCTATAAGGCTAGAAATTACAAGCAGTGTGGACGATTATCCAATTGAGATACAAACCCCGAGTCTAGAGAGGACTGAGATACATTTGAGTAAAGATAGCTTGAGTTTTAGTAACAGCATACACTTGAATGGTACATATCCCAACGAGGCCATTTACGATACATTGAAATAGGTTAAATTAGTTCTTAAGTCTGTCTTACACAGTCGTCGTTTACAATCACAAAATGTGGTATTATAGTCATATTTTCGATATATAAATAATTTTCAACTATGATATTAGGGTATTAGTATTTTAGGCATGTATCTACTTACATTATTTTTAAAATACTGTGGCCAGATAAATGAACATTAAATCGTAATATGCACAAATAAAAATAAAAAAACTCATATTAATAATGTTTATTTGAGTGTCATACATATTTTGTTATGGTTGTAAGACAGTACCTATTAGTGATTTAAATATGTGATTATTTGTGTTTATGTAACTTACCATAAATATATTTTGGTGTTAGGCAAAGTTAGAAGACAATGATAATATTGTTTTCTCATTTTTTGAGGAAAGGCTTCTACGACAGAAGAACTTTGCTGAAATCGCAAAAAAAAATTAACTTCCCAAACAAAGTGAGTTAGCGGATCAACAGATTTGTATGAAGAGTATAATTTTCTAGTTTCATCATAAGATAGACGCCCACTTACTAAAAAAAATGTTTTATATTTTATCTCACAACCTGAAAAATTATTTAAACCACATGGATTTCGTGAATGAAAAATAATATTATTATCACAATGTTTAGTTAGTTTGCAAAGAATTAATAGTAAAAACAATAGAATATTTTTGTGCCAACCTAACCTAACAAAATCAAAATTTCAATATGGTGCAAAATACTGAATTTGGCCATATTTTGTGAAAAATATTTGTTTTAAGAAAAAATATGTTTGGTGCTATAAAAATATTGAATAGGTGCTCAATGTGTTTAGGTTTATAATTTTATGCAACCTACAATAAATATGTAGGACCTAATTGAAAATTTAAATAAGTCCACAGCCTTGAGCATCGCCGCAAAGTCGCCTGTCTATCGGTAATCGGTATTCTATCGAATTCATTTCGGATATTGTGCGCAGGAGCTTCACGACCACGTTCCCCCAGCTCCATTCCACCGTCGGCCAACGAGACGCAGGAAGGGGTTGCACCCCTTTGTTGTTGATGTTCCAACCATCCGCACGAAGCGTTACACTTTCTCATTTATTAAGGGCCGCCAGGAGGCTCGAGTTTCCATACAAACGTAGTTTTGCTTTAATACAAAAACTGCATGCTAAATTGAATCCAAACTTTGCAAATATATTGAGGTGACACATATCGATGTTTGTAATTACAATTAGTTTTCGATGTATACTAATATAAAACGGAAAAAAATAAGAGCAGTTTCAAACTTTCAGTACAAAACTAATTTAAGCCTTCGTTCAGTTACGTTAAAATTTACTACAATGAAAACTAATTACAAACATCGATATGTGTCTACTCAATATATTTACAAAGTTTGGATTCAATCTGGCATGTAGTTTTTGTATTAAAGCGGAACTACGTTTGTATGGAAACTCGGGCGTCCTGGAGACTATTAAGCGGACAGCGAAGGAGTGGAACTCCTTGCAAGCGTCTGATATTTCCCGATTCCTAAAATTTGGGGACCTTCAATGCGAGATTAGGCATTGTTTGAGTTTACGTGTTCCATTTTCGACGCCATTGTCACTTCCCGTCAGGTGAGTTGCAGTCAAACGCACTCATAAAAAAAAAGTATTCTGTTTGACACATCGTCACACGCTAAGGAGCTATTTGTTCGTCTATACCTACTACACTAGTAGTTTAATTTAATAAAATTGGTCCTACATATTTAAAAATGTTTCATGTATGACATATCACATGACAATACTGTAAATTTTGTATCATAATGTCCTATCTATAATTATGGCTAGAAGTATTGTGTAAAAATTTATACAACTTATTTGTATTAAGTCTGACACGCTCTCGAAACTTGTATAATCTAGTAAAAATTAAGTTTTTTTTTCTGAAAATTGTGACAATGAAAATAAAAAAATACGAAAATATTTGAAATTTTTTTACAAAATTTTAGTTTAAAGTTTTGCTCAATTAACCACACCTAAATGCTGCTCGCGCTGCCGGCTCACGTACAACTTTACCACAGTATTACAATATTGCAGCTTGCAGTAGTGCAACGAATGTACTTACGCAGAGCAACGGAAGGGTACTTGTGGGGCAGCGGACGCCGGGGCACAGCCTGGAAAACTCCGCGAGTTTGGTAGGCTGGCTGCAGGCGAGTACCTACGCCGTGGCGGCATCGTGCGACATCAAAGGTGTTGCCCTACTGTAAAGCCATATCGTAATACTTTTACGTTACCGACAATGGGACAGCTCTGACTTCAATGGCGACGCCGCTGACGTTACACCAGCACGGGGTAGCGAGAATCTTGTTCAGTCTTTAATTATTAATGTAGTATGAGCAACAACAGTTAAAAATTCCTATAATTATTGCAAGTTCCAATTACCTAGTTCACCGTTGTGTATGAGATGTAGACGAGTCCAGTGGCCTTGTAATGTAAAAATCAATAATATACGATGCGCTTACCACATCACATTTTTCTAATACAGCAATCATTTTCAGTTTCAACCGAATTCCAAAAAGGAGGAGGTTCTCAATTCGACTGTATTTTTTTATGTGTGTTACCTAAGAACTTTTGACGGGGTGAACCGATTTTGATGATTCTTTTTTTATTCGAAAACTAGTACTTCCCGTGTGGTCCCATAAAAAAAATACCAAAATCTTAAAAGTACTTTATTATGCAGAATTGCATTTAGTTGTTGCAATGGATTTTTACTTGTCAACGAAGATAATAAAACCTAGTGCTTTATACATACTTTGTTTTGAATTCGACATGTAAAAATATGAATGACTGATGAGCATCTATCTTTTTCTAACGTATGAATTCGGAGATGTATGAAATCCCCTCCCACCCCTAGAAGCTGCCGCTTAGGTTTCAATACAAAATAGGCACGACAACAGTTACTACTCCATAAAGAGCCGCATTTTTTTTCCTTCACGGGATTAATGAACTCCAGCGGGCTCTTATCTTCAAAGAAAACTGTGACTGATATAGATCAGTCACAGTTTTCTTTGAAGATAAGAGCCCGCTGGACGGATTGGGCTAAAATTTAGCATACAGATAGCCATTATGCCAATAGGCATCCGTTAAGAAAGGGTTTTGGGAAAATCCCACGGGAACGGCAAAAAAGGGAACCCGTGCGGATGTAGCCGCAGGCAACAGCTACTTGAAAATAAAAACATAATTTATATGACAAATATACTGTATTTAACTAAATATATTACATTAATTAAAATATAGAACAGACGAAAATTTCGATAGGAATAGTGCAGATAAAATAATTTCATTTAAACTTTATAATACACCTTAAAAATCATTAATAAAATATAAAACAAAACACTTCTGATAAACGAACTCATATGTTGTGCGTCTTCTAAAAGATTTAGGAATGAAATATCAATTCTCAATTGTATCTAAATGCTTCATTTACCACTTAAACGTTAAAAACCTCAATTTTATTTTACAATATACAAGAATAAAGTACATTTATAATTCATTTCTATTCAAATTATGTACGAGATTAAAAAATCTGCGCTTTAAATCAAGTACAGCGACTTGACGCAACTTCATTGGAAAGTTAAAAAAGTCATGCGCTGTTAGGGTGTAGAACATACCGTCAAAGATGGAACACCGGTGTTACATGGATACTATATAAAGTTATTTACAGACTATGTGGCTTGAGAAATATAAAATTCTTATTAAATAATTTACATTACAATTATACACCCAATATAAAAGACAAAACACCCAAAATTACACGAAAATAACGATTGCTGGAGAGCTAAAAAGAATATTCTTCTATCATAGCTTTGTGAAAAATGTTACAACACAAAAAATCATTACAAATTTTAATTTTCTTCTGTCTGTAAACATATTTCATTATGAAAGCTATAAAGCTACGTCTATTTGTAAAGATACACCACATAAGATCAAATAGGTACTAATGACAATCATATAATGAAAAGCGATGAAAGAATGGGACAAAAACTGGTCCCATACCTTGCATCCTATTCACTTCATCAGATTGTCAGTCTTGTATATTCCATCTTAAGCAGTATACCTATAATGTTAAGGTCTAAATTAATACCTCAAGCCACAACACTGCTAGGTTTCAGTCAGGATCACAGAGTTTAGGCCATCCGGATGGACTGGATGATTTGGAACACAGCCGAGCCGCAGACTACAAAGATGAAGAGACCGAGTAGCCAGGGAGCAACTGGATATTGGTCCTCCTTTTCCTGCAAATGAAAGTACATGTTGGTGAGAAAAGGATGGACGAACACAACGAGTCGCCACTCGCGCACCGAGGGCCCGTGCCTTGAAAGGATTTAATATTATATGCCATGAATATTTACAGGTATTATTAGGCGCATTAAAGTTCATTTTTAGGACCGTATGACTAAGTTTGTTTGTAAAGGACTTTCGCTGATTTCAAAGAAAAAAGTGTGCTAGTTATAGAGATTGTTATATTTTTTCTGTAATATCCCCTATCGACTGCAATTAATTCAGAATTTTCGTTGAGCTAATTTCGGAGATAAGACGGGAATGATATTTTTTTATCATCAGTCGAAAACTAAGTCATCTAACACAAAAAACTATTTTGGAATGTACAAGTAAAACCCTTTCACATTTGACCTACAAAAAGTACTTTAAAATTTTGCCTTCCCCCCTCCATTACGGCGCCATTTGCAATAAAAAATAAAAATATATTTTTAGATCTTTCATTTGCAAAAAATATTTGCTGAGATAAACAGGTGCGACAGATTGATGTTTTTACTATTTTGGTACGGAACCCTAAAAAGATTGACAAAACGACTTTCCACCATACATTGTTTTGTTAGATCTCAAAGGGATTAGGCAGCGTTCTCGATTAAAGCTCCCAGGCGGCTTGACTTTTTCCGACACTTCCAACAAATTAAGTTAAATTTTAACCATTCACACAAAACCTTGACAAATTCTATCATTATCCATCATATCAGCCGAAAAACGTCCACTGCTGGACAAAGGCCTCCCCCAAGGATTTCCACGACGACCGGTCCTGCGCTGCCCGGTCCTGCGCTGCCCGCATCCATCGGCTTCATGGATGCATTCATAATCACATTGGTACGTGGCAGGATTCGAGCCACGACCTCCCGGACAAGAGGCGGCGGCCCTAGCCGTTACGCCACCGACGTAACCTTGCACTACTGTAAGCCGCTATATTGTAATACTGTGCTAATATGCTATATAGTGAGTACTGTATTAATTCAGTCAAAACAAGTGCAAAATGAACTGTAAATAAATTATATGAAAACAAATAAGCAACATGGCCCCAATGTCACAGGTGGTATGTAACTATTACGATAACTGATAAACTGCGCAAATGCTGTTATCTTTAACAATAACGATTTAAAGGTGAAATCTGAAATTCGATGGATAATTGAAATTAGTTGGATTTAATTGTGCCACTCGATAAGAGAGATAGTGAACTATTAAGCGCAGTCAGTTTAAGAATTTCCATATAAAGTTTACAAATCAACAAATTCTTAAATACCCCCCTGTCTGACAATAGTACGGAAAGTACTAAACAAAATGATTTTGCTTCCATTGTGTACATCCCTTGGGCAAAGTTCATCATCATCAGCATCATATCAGCTGAAAAACGTTCACTGCTGGACAAAGGCCTTCCCCCCAAGGATTTTCACGACGACCGGTCCTGCGCTGCCCGCATCCATCGGCTTCCCAGGTCGTCGGTCCACCGAGTGGGAGGCTTGCCTATGCACCGGACCTCCATCATACTAATATAATTGACTGATTAACCTTTCATTAAAATACCATAGGTAAGGTCGTCGGTCCACCGAGTGGGAGGCTTGCCTATGCACCGGACCTCCATCATACTAATATAATTGACTGATTAACCTTTCATTAAAATACCATAGGTACTTATCAGGTGGTTTTCCCAACAAAAGCAGTGGACGTTTTTCGGTTGATATGATGATGGAGGTCGTGGGAAGGCGCTGGATGCGTGCAGCGCAGCACCGGTCATTCTGGAAATCTTTTGGGGAGGCCTTTGTCCATCAGTGGACTTCTTTCGGCTATGATGATGATGAGGTAGGGTCCTACTGAAATAGCTGATGTTCTTCTAAAAAACAAAAATGGTGAAGGAACTGTCCTGTTAACTGTAGCTTCTACTTGTAATTGTGAACAAATTACCCCAAGAGACCCCATAGCCAATTAAGGGGCTACCCCCAGTATGTTAGTACTAATAAATGCCCCCAATTAACTAGCGCCAACATCTTTTAAAAAAACTAGCAAAGTGCGAGTCAAACTAGCACTCCGAGTGTTCCGCACCACCACACCTCTCCCCACAACTACATACTAATAATGACAATGATACCTATTTACATTACAAACAAAAATATACAGCGAGCTACAAAAATATACTTTTTTTGTCATTCAGTTCCGGACTCCTATAGCGCGATTTCAACTCACATTTGGCTGATTTTTGCTATTTGCTGTTTTACCTCAGTATTAGTACTTTAATTACACCAAGTTTCATGCTGTTTTTACGATAGAGCTAAATCAAAAATACTTGTAGACCTATAAAAAAAACCGGTTTTTTGTATGGAGGACCCTTATTTTTTCACTTTTTCTAATTTTTAGTATTTGCTGTCATAGAAATACATATTCTGTGAAAATTTCAACCTATTACGGTTCATGAAAAACAGCCTACTAGACGGACAGATGGACAGGCAGCGGAGGCTTAGTAATTGGGCCCTGTTGGGTGTACGGAACGGAACCCTAAAAATGATTAGTCGCCGAGTACCTAAGGACCCTATTATTAAGCCTTTTCTGCATGTCCGTCTGTCAGCAGGCTGTATTTCATGAAAAACTAAAAAAAATATATATTTTAACGAAAATTTTCAACAATGAAAAACGCGAACGTTATTTCGCATAGTTCAAATATTCTGAATAAACTACAGTACCTATTTTTTATTCTTATCATTGAATTTTTTTAAAGAATTTACTAAGCGAGTAATTATTTTCTACAGAAAGCGGCATTCATACAATTGTTCAGCTGGGCCAATTTTGTGAAAAAAAAAATTGAGAAATTACTATGGCCTACAAGTTCCATCGGGAAAATGTTTTATACGTTGAGTAAAAGCTACAGTTAACAACTCCTACACTCATCTTCTTATATCTTCTTTTATGCAAATATAATTAAGTAAATACCTTTGTGGTCTTGGGCACGTTCCCCCGCATGGTGATGTTTTTGCTGGCGATTTCATTGGCGATGCGCATTCTCTGTTTTGGTGCCATTGTGTGGTATTTGTTCTATAGGTATGTTTGTCCTGGAATCAGGAGAAAACAACAACAATAAACAATCATAGACCACTAACTTACACCCAGATGAATTCCATGGTGAATCAAAAAAGGACAGCTGTTGTGGCTGTTTTTTTTTATTAACAATTGCTACGCCCTTGGCATCATCTCACCAGATGGTAAGTGATGATGATGTCCAAGATGGTAGAGGGCTTACCAAAAATCCCCAATGTCATCTTATAATTGATACGCCCTTTGCATTATCTCACCAGATGATAAATGATAATCCCTAATGCTATCTTATCTTTACGCCGGAACATATCAAAACATTGATATTTGACAGCAAGACTTAGATAAAATATGATGCTGGTAGCTAGCAAGGCAGGCTTAGAAAATGCTCTACCACCAACTTGACATTCATTTTAATCAGTCCTAACACCCATTGCCAAGTTTTTGCAGCTGTTATTCCAATCATCATTAATGTAGGTATAACAACACAGGCATATCAGCTATAATCTGCACACCTATTACATTCGAACCTTAATCAGGTCAAATTCAAGGAAAACGAAAAAATATTGAAATTATAGAGATTTTACTTATGGCGGGTTAATGTTAACAAGGTATTTATATACACAGATTAAAAATACGCAACGTTATTTTATAAACAAAAGTTCGCAAAATAGTGAATGTTTTGTAAAGGGAATAATAGGGTATTCGGCAGTACCTAAAATAAATTAAAAAATATTATTCAATAAGTAGCATTTCTGCTACAAAAGCACAAAAACTTATTCATTTGATATTTCAATCCATTTTCAATTTTATATTATTAATAATTTTCAAAAAACCTAAAAGATTTTAGGCACAATCTTTTTACAATCAAAGTACTCTTGAATATATGAATCAAACGAGCCCAAACTTGATGAGGTTGTATTGTTTCATTGCGAAGTTCCTATGGCCATCTTCCAGCTCCATCATCAGATCAGCATCATGTAATCATAATATTGCATTGTCATGCGATTTACACATGTATGGCAAAATTTCAGCTGAATCGGAAACCGGGAAGTAAATCAAATTTATACTGCAAGATTTTACCCGAACAAACATACATACATACATTGCAAGTTAAATAGAAGCTTGTTAAAAATACTTAATTAGTAGGTCAAAGATATTGACGTCACAAGGTCGACAATTTTAGTGCAAAATGTCATTTTTGACAGTTAACTGACTAGTAGTCAAATAACGGATTGTTTTCAGCACAGAAAAGGGAATAAATAAATGTTACTTCGATTTCTGTTTTTATTATTCACAATTGGTAAGCCCTTGGCATCATCTCACCTGATGCCAAAGATGGAAGCAGGCTTACCAAGATTCCTCAATGTAATGGGAACTGTATTTTCCAGAAACCAGTACAACGTGAACTAAAGCTTTTGAGCAATTGCTTTGAGCTTTTGCACCAATACAGGAAGCATCCAGGCTGGAGACGGACCGACATATATGGCTTAAGACTATTTGGGTAAAAACTGATTAGAGGGGTCACAATCACAATCTTCAGTATCAAGGGACCGACTGAGGGGGCTCTCTTAATCTGTGCAGTTATAGAGGTTTCAAGGCCTGAAGGGAAAGGAGAACACAAATTTGTGAAGTCATAGAAGTTTTCACCTTAATGAGATTGCGATTATTGAAGTTCCACTACATCATAAAAATAATATAAATCATCAAACAGGAACCTGTTGATTCAAACTAAAATAATTAAATTCATTGGAAAAATTAACTTGAATCTTTGGAAATGCTGGGATATGGAACGGGGCAAAGGTTATCAGAAGTGATTATTATATCACTGACCTATTGGTGAGCGCTTCTGCCTGCTGGGTCATTGATTTGGGAAAATATTTATGCAATGAACAGTTTTATATGCTCTGTGCCTGGGTGTTGCATATCTCTAGGAATTTATTTAAAAACCTATTAAAATACTAGCATTTTCTAGTTAGTTGTGTTACTATGTATTGCGTCCAAACCAGTATTGATACTATTCAAAACATTATGTTGCAGTTACATAAAAAAAGCCTTAGGACAGGTTGATAGTTATACGAAAGAAGTGCACACCTATCTCACTGAAAATATAACTATAAATTTAGTAAGAAGAAAACTAATATATTTACTCAAAAAATATCTTTGTGAAGGCTCCAACAACTTAGCAAGCGGGGCTCCTTTTTGCAGTAAAAAAATTTTTTGTTAGGTACCTAACAAAATCAACCAATACATAATCATAATTAGTATTATAGATTATTTTATCTTACTGCAACAGATAACCCCTGAAGTGTGGAGATGAAACCCTCCGCCAACCCTCAAGCGTGTTATCTATTTAGGGATGGGGCCGTGGGGATGGCCTTTCGCTTGGCATATTTATGATTATTTCTCTGTATTTTTGTATAAAACTTGCAAATACTGATTACTGATCTAGTTAGCAAGTAAAATTTCCTTTATCATCATTTTTTTTTACTTTTATTTGATTAGATTTAAACAAAGCATAATGTGTTCAAAAACAATTTTTGATAGGGCTTCAAATAACTATTGGGGCCTCAGGGGTGGCCATCCCGCACTGCATATTTTCAATTATTTTTCGTTATTTTTGTAGTATTAAACCTATAAATTTCCTTTCTCACTGAATTTTTTGTTGCTTTGATTTGAACTAAATATAATTTGATGTGTTTAAAAACAATTATTGACAGCGCGACCAAAAATTAACCAACCTTCTATCTGCTACGGATAGACGCATGCTTAATAAAGTTTCGAGTCTGTCCATAACAGATAGCAGTATGCTTGAGGAGATAATTAGTTGATTTTTAATTGTTTTTCTACTTAATGAAAGTAAGTTCGTTATAGACAATTAGGAAACCAAACTAATTTACAGAGTTTTAACATGGTACTACATTTAAACAAGTAATGGAATGTAGCAGCTTTTAACTATAAGCTTATATTTTATGTATTTCAGTATACCATTATTAAAACCTCTGTCATAGATACATAATTAAGAAAGTCATTATCATATCGGCCGAAAGATGGCCACTGCTAGATAAAGGCATCCCCCAAGGACTTCAGCAATGACTGGTACTGCGCTGCCCGTGTCCAGTAGGGTGCCGTGACCTTCTGGAGATTATTAAAATCCATGAATTGTTAAAAATTTAATAATAACATTGTTAAAGTACAAAACTAAAATAAACATTGCTAAAGTACAAACCTAGGGTTTTAAAAAAGGTTCACAAACCTAGAGGCAAAATTTTGAGAGGAGGAAGCACAAACACTAAGTAGCTATGTATGACTATTCCGGAACACTGTAAACTTGATATTATATTGTAAGCTGCAAGGAAAATAAATGCTCCAAAGATAAATCTAACGGAACCAATTACTTATTGCCGTTGTGCTTACGTCTTTGAGTTTAAGTGAGAGGTTTCTAAATTGCGTCAATGTAGGTACATTTACGTGTTTTAACCTAGATAAGGCGTTACAGCATTCTTAATTAAAAAAATGGTAGGTACAACTGCTATCACACGTGGCTCTTCACAGAAAACATGTTTAAATTGCGTAGAAAATATACGCAAAAGACAGAGTTGGCACCACGTAGAATGTTTACACAGATGTACATCAAAATATTGGGAGTTTTATCGAAACAAATTTACGTGAACCGTGCTAAATTTCAAACAATGATTATTAGAAACTTATTAACGAGGCTTTTCATAGGTGTTTTCCATTAAAAATGAGTTAAGCTATCGAGAAATCTGCCTTGACCGTAACGAGAAACAACTTAGGTACGGTTCGGCTCGACGCACTGAGATGTATGTTTTGTAAATCTATCAAGTAATAGGCTAGGCGTAACAAATGTGTGAAAAAGATCCATAAAACATAGCGTACTTACAGTAAATCCTAAAATTAGAGGCCGTCGGCCAAACACGGACAAGTTCACTTGACACGTAGATAAAAAGTGAAAATGCGAGAAATAAAATGCAACGCGACGCGAAATGTCAACCACGTCGTGTACACGAAGCGCTTTTTTCGCACGGTTTCCGACCACAAATGGAACAGAAAAGAAAGATTCAGTTCGATTTCCGAAATGATAATACAAAATGTTTTTGAAATAAACTAAACATAATTATTACATATTGCTAATAATAATATATTACACAATGTGTTACTGAATTTTAACCTGAGATTTTTATAACTGTCGAAGGAGATAATGCTAATCCTTTTTATCATTTTGAAAACTCTCTGAATTAGTTGTGAATTTTTCTTGGCCATGGAAACGAGTCCTTCAGCTGAATTCGTCAATCATTTTCACTTTCTTCATTTGATTTTGGATTTGTAATGCTAGTGCCGGTGCATTACAAATCTCTCTGAAGTTCTTGACAGCATTTGCAGTAGCCTAATTCTGAAGTAGAACACCTGGTTGCAGTAGAGCGTCTATAAAACTGCACCCAGTGAAAATTGGGTTTTCACGTCCTTTTTATTTTATTTTCTTGTTCTTCACATTGCTCACGTGCACCAGACGATTTTCTCCAAACGTAAATTCTAGCAGAAAACAATTCAAATACAATAAAATAAAACTACGAATGCGTCCACCACAAATCCCGCCAAAAAACTCCACACTCTGAATGTAAGCCCAGTGCTGCCAGCAAGAAACATACATAAAACACTGGAGATTGCATGTAGAACTTCTTAGTAAAGATATGTTTATTCACTATGTTTGTTATCCCTCTCGGGCGTTATTTAAAATTGTCATGATTGTATATACAAAGTCCCGATCAAATAGTTACTGGTCAACCTGTGTGAATAATACTGCTCATCTAAAATCAGAAAAACCCAGAAATCACATCTAAATTACTAAATTCACTCATCAAAAATATTGATTAAATGTCTTATGTGTAGGTAAAGAACCAAGATTGCTCAGTTAAGAGTTTTTCTGAAATTGACAAGATTTTTCCCCGATTTTTGGTAGCTGCGATTTTAATATTAAAGTAATAATCAATTTAATTAGACTCTATGGTCGTGCCGACATTTCATTGACTTTAGTAGGGTGACCATGATCCCAGCACGAATTTCTAAGAATTATGTAACATATATCTCCTATGTCTACTCACAAAGTACTAATAAGATTTTATATTTTAGCTTCCCAAAATTATTAATAAGGCAGTAATTTGGCACGCGTATACATATTAATAACGCCGACATAGTGGTAAAATAAGATCATTAAAAAAAATGGGGTACCTCCCCTACATGTAAAGAGGGGTGATTTTTTTGTTCACGTATGCTATAGAAGGGGGGTATCGTTGTTGAATAGGTCTTTCAAAACAACTGAGGGTTTACAAAAACCATTTTCCAATTCTGAGGTTCCGTTTGAGAAACATTAAGCTTTAAGTTGATATTTCTTGTCATTCCGTTTGAGAAACATTAAGCTTTAAGTTGATATTTCTTGTCAACTTCCAGAGGGAACAAACAGATGCACATTACGAAATTAAAAGAGTTTATTTTTTATATTTTGGCTGCGGATCTCGATATTTATTTCATGTTTCTCATAGGTATGGCTAATTTGTTGAGTAGGGCTTTTGAAGACATCAAAATGGGTTTTTTGGCGGGATTTGTGCAAGCAACGCATTCATAGTTTTATTTCATTGTTTTCTGCTAGAATTTTGCTTCAAGAAGTGAATTGTTCTGGAGAATATCATCTGGTTCATGTAGGCAATGTTAAGAACAAGGTAATAAAATGGAGGAGAATGCGAATCACCCGGCTTGCACTGGTGTAGTTTTGTAGACGCCCTCTGCTACAGGGTGATACACAGCTCAGAATGACGTTGCTGCAAATGTTCTCAAGAACTCGACAGAAGCATTACTAATCAAAAAGAAATGTAAATGTTTATTTGCAGAATGTCTCAAAAAGGCTCGTACCTAGAGACGTTAATATATTCTCAAAAAAAAAACATCAAAGTAATAATATTTGACTACTCGTTGCTAGATGGCGCTACATATCACTAAACTGCACTTAGTTCAACTTATTGATCTAGATGTCGTTAGAATATCTTTTGATGTGAAAAAGTTGTAAAGTGCTTAAAATAAAAAGAAATTTTAGGGCACAATTTAATATAACTCTTTAAAAAATCGGTCGAGCAAGTGTGTCTTCATTTTATTGAATTCTTGCAAGCTAGCTTATAAACATTCAAATGACTTTTGATTTTCTGAAAAGCAGAAAATAATAAATGCTATACGCTTTCCCCTAAACAAAAAAGAAACTTAAACAATCAGAGAATAAATAGTTTAACGATACTTTCCATACCTATAAAGTTTTCAAATCATTTGATGTTTAATAATACTTACTATCTTATTTAGTATGGGGAGTCGAGATTTTTTTTTACTGCGATTGTCTAAGTTCCTTGGTTGGGTTGTTCACAAAGACTTTAGATTTCAGTGCGATTTTTTTAAAAGCTTTTATTTAACTTGCAATGGATATATTATGTTTGTTCGGGCGAAATCTTGCAAGTTTTTGACCCACTTCTCGGTTTCCGGTTGAGCTGAAATTTTGCATGCATATGGATATCGCGTGACAATGTAACAATAAAAGCTTATACCCAAAAGTTGTAGGTTTTTCGAAAATTATTTACCTCTGTGGTTGTTTAGTTGTACCTAAAAAAGGTAGATAGGTAATTTTTTTAGAGTCACTATTTACTTGGTCCAATACATTACTTAATTAATATAGGTATTGAATCATTAATGACTGGTAGGTAGATAAATCGTCAACCCTTGTTAGTCTGCTGGACGTAGGCCTCCCCCAAGGCTTGCCACTTAGATAAGTATATCGATCTTCGGCCCTGTGCCACCGCAGCGGTCGCCAGCAACATCGCGCAAATCATCACTCAACCTGGCCGGGGGGCTCCACCTGGACGGGGGGCGTCCCACACTACGTTATCCTAAACGCGGTGTCCACTCCATAACATAAACGGTAGGTAGATACATAAAGTACCTACCTAAGGAACAAAACAGCCTTTTTTTTAAGTCCACAATTAAGTAAGCAAGCCCTTGGCATGATCTAACCTGATAGTAAGTGACGATGATGCAGAAGATGAAAGCGGGCTTACCAAGATTCCCCAACGCAATGGGGAGCTGACTGTCTTATCTTCAAGGCGGAACACATCAATGTCGTTAGCGTTGATGTTTGGCGTCAGGACTTAGATACCAGGTGGTAGTTAGCCAGGCGGACTTAGAAAATGCCCTCCCACCAACCAAACCGTATCTTACCAAGAACTCCGCCGAGAATCGAACCCGCGACCTCCTGATGCTAAGCTAATGGACTTAACCACTACGCCACGGAGGTGGTTTAATTAGCTTTTGTACAACAAACTGAAATTGATTTTTTTTAACTTTCCATACAATCTGATTTATCAGCTGATCGATTTGTATGAAGAGTTACATTTTTTTTTTGCTATTTAAAAAAAACAAATGAGTAGAAGCCCCAGTTAACGGGACCTACTCCAATTTTGTTACACTCTGTATACCTATATCTACTTTGGAACCACGTCGGGTTATCTGGTAACTACAAATCCTACAATATTTGTTACTAGCTTTTGCCCCCGGCTTCGCTCGCGTGTGTAAAGTAGTCTATGTCCTTTCCCGTGACACAGGCAAGCTTCATCCCAAAATTCGTCAAGATTGGTTGAGGTTTTGAAGCGTAAAAAGGTAACAATCAAACAAACACATTTTCACATTTATAATATTAAGGCCCAAAGATGGATCAAATGTCAACATTCAATTCAAATTATTGAAAGACCGTGTAAAGCTATCACTATGGAAAAAAATAATAATATAGATACTTAAAGCAATAAAAAAATCGATTTAGTTGAATACAATTTTAAAATTATTACCACTTTTAATGTCAAAAAATAATATATTGTACATTGTGTTTTTGGCTTTAATTGCAAAATTTCTCTAAAACAAATAATAGTTAATGTTGAATGAAACCAAAACACAAAAATCGGTGACTTTAAGAGGGTAGTCGGTCTGCGCGGGAATTGAGAAATAGATATTTGAAGAAACTATTGCCGTCGCGCTGCGCCCGAGCAACCGAGTCTCTCCCCGTAGAGTGCGATAGGGACAACTGCTGCTTAGAACGATTATACCTACAAAAACCACGACCGCTCGACGTTTCGGATTTTCCTGTTTTCTCCTCGAAAACTAAGCCGATTAAATTGTTTTTGGTATCAAAATTTAAAGGAAGAATAGATCTATGCTCCTATCATTTGTTTTTATCTTAAAAACTTTTCGAATTTCTTTGGTTGTCGTCTGATTACGGCGGTAAAAACGAGGCATTTTTTTAGGTTTTTGGAAAGTCATATTTATTTTTTTAATAATTTTTTGGAAAAAAATAAATGACAGGGGCATGCCTGCAATAGACCTAGATTTTTAGAAACAAAAATGATTACTCTAGACGCATTATCCAGGAAGATAATAGGGGAATACATTTGTATGGAAAAAATGCAGCCCGTCTACGCTCTTAAGTCCTTTCATTTTAATTGAACACATTTTTTTAAACTAATTTGAAAGTGAAGAAAAGTAATAAAAACATTTTAAAAATCGAGAATTGTGCGTTCGGTTTCAACGTAACAGTCGCGTTGAAGCCCGCATTGATTTGAACTTAAAATGAATAGATTTACGTTCGATATTATTGAAACACGTATCAACCTGCTCGGATTGAGTGATCTCAGCGCCATAATAAAATGTGGAAAGATTACTTTCTGAATGTTATATCTAAAAAATTTTTTGAACGTAAAGGAAAGTAATAAAAACTTGTTAATATCAAGAATCGGGCGTTCGGTTTCAACGTAAACAGACGCGTTGAAGCCCGCATTGCTTTGAACTTAGAATGAAAATGCTTACGTTCGTTATTATTTTAACAGCCTTAAGTAAGGATTGATCAAACATTTTGTCGAGTGGAATATTCCATTTAGGCTTTTGGATCAAAACAAAAGTTCCTAAGTGCCTCGTATCGGTAGGTAGGTACCACCTACATTATCTCTCTAGATAATCCAAATAACAAACCTGAAAAAAACAAAGACAGCAAAACCAACCAAGTAAGAAGGTAAGACAGGGATACAAAGAGTTATCTGCAGGATGGCAGGACATCATTGATGCGCCGACCAATCAAAGAACCGCGTTATCCTTGAAGGGTGATCCTTGATACCTGATTGGTAGAGATAGATAACGCCTTCCGAACAGTTACGCCTACACAAAGAACATATTTGAATTCAAATATCGAACGGAGAGAATCTCTAATTTTCGGTGTGCGTAGCGCAGTGCTCTACTTAGTACGATGTATTCTTGAGATTTTAAAAATCGAAACATTTTGCGATTAGAAAACGGATTTTTAGAAAGTTTCAAGTTGATACCAAACTCACTTACGTTCTGTTTTCAAAACAAATACAAGATCCCGAAACCTCTTAACGGTGGTGATTAACTTTGATAAACAACATTGATAAATAGTCCATTACTACAACGGCCAGCAAAAGAGGCATTATTGGACGAACGTGTAAATGTGGACCGAGGCATTATACGTAAGTCCATCAATGCCTAGTTGCGGTCAAGGCTTGTATAGTACTTTTCTCAAATAATGCGCGGAAATTAAAACTAAGTAGTGTCTTCACTTGAAATCATTTTGTCAAATACAATTACTTTTCAAAATCAATGACGAACAACGAACAACAATAATAAAATTTTTCACGCGCCAAAGAGTTCATTCGTTTTTTTATTCAATAAACAGCTTTCTATTTGCAAGCCAGTTCGAAATTTAAATAAAACCTTTGATAAGTTACCTCCTTGGTTGCCATGTTTCAGAGTAAAAGATCGTTTCATTTTTTATATTACACGACAGACATGAGTTTACTTACACAGTAATTTATATGGCCGCTAAAACACGACAAATATGGATTTTCTAGATTTTCATACAACTTTTGCCTGCCGCCGCTTGAATGTATATTTGGCCAGTACAGCAATTTTGATTTATCTCGAAGAAGGTTGTCATAATAATGCTCAAATTTCCAAGCATGTTTGAGAAAAAAATATTTAGCTGCTGATAAAAACGTGTCTATAGGTAGGCGGATTTACCTAAATATCTGCTGGTTTATTTGTATTGGTAAAGTCCAATTATATCTGTTTGTTGAAATGTCAGCAACTACCTACGCTCGCGTAGGTGTACGTATGTATACCTACTACCCACATTGTTCAGTTTGATGATATGTTTGCCAGAGATGCTGTGTCAATATTAATCTGTATTGACCTCGAATAAGGTTCAGTTTTCTTTTGTTCCATGTGGTTGTGTTGCTCGTGAAAGGGCTAAAGAGTTTTTCGATTATTATTAGGCTAGTTAACATATTATAATAAGATTATAACAATCATTTGAGTTACCTACCTACTTTTTGTCATCTGTCAAAAACGATTTTTTTTTCTAAAAAATTATGAATTAGGATTGCGTGACGTCATAGTTTTCAGCGCCATTGATCCTACTATACCTACTAATTGTGTAAAACAAAAAGAGTAAGATTTTTTTTGAAATTTCAGTGGGAATAACTTTTCTTAATTTATTTTTGATGCAGTCACACCCTGTAGGTAGGTACTTGCAAAATAAGTAGGACCCGTTAACTGGGGTTCTACTCATCATACTGAACAACTTTCCCCAAGTAACCTATAGTTAATTATTGTAAAAAAATTGGACGCTCCATACAAGTGCACAAAATTGCTTAATCAGCTGATTGTTTTCTAAGAAGAATTTTGAAAAATAATTGCGTCATCAGCTAAGTCATACAATAAAAGTTGTTCAGTATGGTAAGTAGAAGCCCCAGTTAGCGGGTCCTACACCAATTTTTTTAACACCTGTATATTTCAACTCAACAGTGCAAATTTGGATTTTTGAAATCACACGTCACACCTGCATTTAATTAGTTGTTGTAAATTCTGTTTAGGCTATGTCTGTTTGTCTTGAGCATCCAGTTTGCTCAGATACTAATTATAGTGAGCTTATGGCCTTAAGATAAGTCAAATGACAATATTCAATTCAAATTATTGAAAAACTGCGTAAAGCTATCACTATGGGAAAAATATATATAATACTAAAAGTACTTAATAAAAAAAAGATTTATATTGAATACAATTTAAAAAAAAATTACCACTTCAGATGTAAAAAAAATATAGGTACTGTAGAACTCGTTTTTGGCATTAATTGCAAAATTTTTCAAAAACAAATACCTAGTTAATGTTGAATGTAACCGACACACAAAAATCGGTGACTTTAAGACCCTACATTTTAATTGAACACATTTTATTTTTAATTTATTTGAAAGTGTAGAAAAGTAATAAAAACATGTAAAAATCGAGAATTGGGCGTTCGGTTTCGACGTAACAGCCGCGTTGAAGCCCGCATTGATATGAACTTAAAGTGAAAATAGACTTACGTTCGATATCATTGAAACAAGTATCAACCTGCTCGGATTGAGACATTTTAAAGCCTTAACATAATATTATGTCTACTTACCTACGCATTACTACTTCCTACAGTTTATTTGTACCTAAGTGCCATCTTAATTTTATCCATTCTTATCTTCTTTATTTTTGAAGTATATTTTTAGTTGCTCATTATCATCAAACAACTAATCACCCATCAATTTATTTTCATCATTTATTTATGACAAACATATCAAAAATACTGATTGCACATCAAAATATCTATCCTTCTCAACTGGACTAGAGTTGAGCGAGCGATAATTATTATTATCATCTGTGGTGGCGGATCTGACTTACGAAATAAGAAAACAGTTTTGCTTAAACAGATAAACGCTTGTAGGTAAATAGAGGTGCGCCACGAACCTAAATTGTTGCATAATTAATTATATTTTGAGGTAAGTATTTTGCTGGGAATTGGGATTCTTTTATTATACAAAAAGTTTTTTTTATTTTTATTTGAGTTTTAAATTTAAATACTACCCTTTATTTTTTGCGACAGCCCTGGCGCCGCGCCGCAAACGACTAACGTAGGTTAAGTACATATTTTTTGCAGAACCCATCCTAAGATAACATTGTGTCGCCCGCAAACAGTGAAAGTAAAAGGAAATGTGCGGGGGATGCACCGCATGCATAGTCTTATAAAATCTGGCTCCTGGGTTCGCAACTATTCGACCACAGATTAGGTAATAGTACGTTCGACTTCGATTCGTTATATCACGGAATCAACGATAGAGTCGAAAGGATTCTATAAATCAGCGATAGAGTCGAAAGGATTCTATAAATTTTTTCTTTCTTATTGTGTGGCAGAATTATTGTGCTATCCAAGGCAGAGTATATATATTCAAGGGATAGACGGCGATTGCCTGGTGTTGCACCACCACCCGCTTGCATCACCCGCGGTCACGTGTAGGGCATTTACTCGTAGATTTATACCCACGGACGTGTGCTACGCGACCTTCATACACATCTGGAATCAGATGTGCAGGTTTCCTCACGATGTTTTCCTTCACCGTTAAAGCAATCGGTAAGTATATGTATACGTAAGTTTTTTGAAAAACTCATTGGTACATTGGCCGTCCGGATTTGAACCCGAGACCTCTGGTTAGCAGGGCCAAGTCGTTACCGGTTGAGCAACTGACGCTTCTATACATAATAGATGATTTATTACTGGCTACCTTGTGAAGGCAAAATGTTATATACAGGATGTAAAAAATTGGTGTAGGACCCGTTAACTGGGGGTTCTACTCATCATACTGGACAACTTTCCCCGATGAACCAACCCATAGTGAATTCTTAAAATAAAAATTTGGACCTCCCATACAAAAATATACAAAATTGTTCGATCAGGTGATCGATTTGTATAAAGAGTTTCTTTTTTTTGTGATATCAGCAGTCATACCTAGAGCAAAAGTTGTTGATGTTGTAGAAGCCCCAGTTATCGGGAACTACACCTATTTTGTTACACCCTGTATAAAGAATATCAATGCCCTGTTTGTGTGTGAAAACGGATAAATTTTAATTCCTTGTTGACTAACGACCTTTTTAATTTTTGAGCCATGTCGATCAGTTTGTCCGCAATTTAACTCAGAGACTCTTAGGTAAGAGCGACGGTGGCGTAACGGCTAGACCCGCCGCCTCCTGTCCGGGAGGTCGTGGCTCGAATCCTGCCACGTACCAATGTGATTTCGAATTTATATTTCATATGTACGTTTTGAAACGGTGAACCCTCTTACGGTGAAGGAAAACATCGTGAGGAAACCTGCACACGCCTGCGGAGAAACTCGCAGGTTGTTTGTGAAGTCGACCAACCCGCACTGGGCCCGCGTGGTCGACTAAGGCCCGATCGCCTTAATCAGGGTATGCTCGAGCCCCTCGGTGCGGACGTATATGAGCTGATATGACAAAGTGCAAATTTTTGTAATAGTGAAGTGTCAATTGACAGCTGAACATCTGATCTGACATCTGCAAAAACAATGAAAATAATAGGACATCATCATCATCATATCAGCTGAAGGACGTCCACTGCTGGATATAGGCCCCCACCAAGGATTTCCAAGACGACCGGTTCTGCGCCACCCGCATCCAGCGTCTTCCCGCGACCTTCACCAGGTCATCGGTCCACCGAGAGGCCTGCCTACGCTACGTTGTCCGCTGGGCGGTCACCACTGGAAAACTTTACAACTCCAATGGCCATCTGTTCTACGAGCTATGTGCCCCGCCCACTGCCACTTAAGTTGAGCAATTCTGAGAGCTATGTCGGTTACTTTGGTTCTCCTACGGATCTCCTCGTTTCTGATTGAATCACGCAGAGAAACTCTGAGGATAGCACGCTCCATTGCCCTCTGGGTGACCTTGAGCTTTCTTGAGGCCCATAGTAACCGAACATGTCTCAGTTCCGTATGTCATCACTGGCAACACACACTGGTCAAAGACCTTAGTCTTGAGACACTGCGGTATTTGGGACGTAAAGATATTGCAAAGCATCCCGAAAGCTGCCCAGCCGAGTTGGATTCGTCGATTGATCTATTTCTTGAAGTTGGACCTACCTACCTGGACTGTTTGTCCCAGTTACACATATTCGTCATCAACTTCCAGTATAGAGTCTTCAACCTTTAGACATAATTGATTAAATAACCGTAAATCAGCTGTATCTTTTAATGTAAGAGCTTGATTTTTATACATCTTTAAGGGACTGTAGACCTTGAAGTATTTCAACTTGATGTCTCCACGCGTTCGTGAGAAAAAGGGCCTAGACAGACAGATAGACGAACAACGAAGTGATGCTATAAGGCTTGTTTTTTTTCCTTTTGCGGTACCGAACCCTAAAAAATTTACAATTTAGAGGGGTTACAGAAGCAAAGTGACCTCAGTCCTATGTCACTGAAAATCGAGAATCCATCATTTTTGTTTTAACATGAATACAGTTTGTATTGGAATGACGCGTGTTTGTTGCTAAAGTCGTTTTAGAAAATAGGTTTACTCGAGACTGATGCTATTTGCACCTAAATTTTTTTGCTGACATATAGCCATAGACACAAAGAAAAACTTGACATTCACAGATTAAAAACCACCAAATAAGGACTGAGTTCACTTTGTTTTTATAAACCCCTCATTTATCAGTTGTATTTACCCTTTGTATCATAGTTTCGTTTCTCTTTCATTCGCGTGTGAAATCAATAAGAGCGATTCGAGTATGTCTCTTCCATTGTCTATTATAAGAAGGTGCATACATAATGCTTTGTTTGTTGTCGCGAATAGGCTAAGGGCAGATAGGCGGAAAAGCCTCTTAAAGGGCACCGAAGAGATGGCGGCTGATACTTGGAGCTCTATGACTCGAAAAAAACAACAAAAAGATCTACTTATCGGACAACACACAGCCTACCGGTGGATCAAGAAGCATGAATTTTTTCCACAGGAATTCCTTCAGCACTAAGAAAATATTTCTGAAAATTAGATCTAGAGCTGCTTGTGGCTCGCGCACTACACAAACGTGAAAAAAAAAACCGCTCGTCAGTCACTTCGCGCAACGCATATCTTTAAAAAAAGTAAATATAAGTGTTGCCGCTAAGCTTGCCGTGTTCCGGCTTGAATATATGATATGCAGTTCCTCATTGCGTTGAGGACTTCCATCTTCGGCACCATCGTCAATCGTCACTTACCATCAGGTGAGATGATGCCAATAGGGCTTACCAATTGTAAATTAGAAAAAAACAGTTTTTCTCCTTTTCTCCTCCGGTGCCTCGCCAGTGGCCATAATCCTTACGTTCGTTCTTACGGAAAACTTTATGGTACGGACGGAACCTTCTTTGCGCGAGAACGACTCGCACTTGACGCTTTTATTTTAGTTTTCAGCAAAGTTGTAAGAAAAGTTGTTCAGTTTCGAGAGTAGAAGCCTTCACAAAATGTGTTCAATTTTTAAACAGCCTGTATCGGGTAGCTACAAATAAATAAGCACATAATATTACCTGTAACTCTTAGAACAGATGGCCGTTGGGACAGTAAAGTTCTTGAGTGGCGACCGCGCTCCGGAAAACGTAGCGTAGGCAGGCCTCCCACTCGGTGGACCGATGACCTGGTGGAGGTTGCAGGAAGCCGCTGGATGCGGGCAGCGCAGAACCGGTCGACGTGGAAATCCTTGGGGGAGGCCTATATCCAGCAGTGGAAGTATTCGGCTGATATGATGATGATAATTATCTGTAACAAAAAATACTAATATATATGTCACCGGGATATTGTGAAAACCGCGATATTACAATCTCACTAGTCAGATTATGATATAACGGTAAATTGTGAATCGGATCACAATTTCATGGCCTATTCTTGTACCTCCGAATAAAACCGTTGATTTCTTCTGCTACCCAGGGGGTGAGAGCCTCTTTTACTGTTAAATCAATCAAACCTGACCGAACCTAACATCGCTCATTTATTTTTCACTTCGCTTAGTATTATTGTAATTCCACTAGTGAGTTTACAATGTCACTATTGAAATTGTAAACAATATGTTACAGTTCACAATCTTGCGAAATATATCCCGTCAGATTATTATAATCTAACGGAATTAACAATTTTACTGTGACATATACAGGGTGTAAAAAGACCACTCCCGGAAACTTAAACTGGGATTTCTATTCATCATACTGAACAACTTTCTCTAGGGAACCCATGCTGAATTCTCGAAAAAATTTTTGGACTTGAAATTGGCCGATTAGCTGGCTGATTTGTATGAAAAGTCGAAAAAAAATCGATAATTCAGTATGGGTTTCTTGGAGAAAGTTGTTCAGTATGATGAGTAGAAGCCCCAGTTTAAGTTTCCGGGAGTGGTCTTTTTACACCCTGTATATTACATTAAAGCGACCACAGAATCGGAATATTATTATCGGGGTATCTTGCCATCTCGATAAAAAAAAAACATTGCGTTACCTACCACACATTCAGCTGTTTGCTTATGAATACCATACCATACAAAATCTCACAGTTGGATAGTTCACAAAGCCTATAAAATTGGTTTTTGGCCGCCGTTGCCACCGCAGCCCCGGCGGGCGTGTGGTCGGCATGCAACCTCCTTGGTTTAACGTCAGAGCTCGTCAAAAACGCAATCAACCGTGCTGGCTGCATGGCGGAAAAAGTTATATGATTTTTAGGGTTCCGTAAACCCAACGGGTGACCAATGGGACCCTAGGCCTCCGCTGTGTGTCCGTCCGTCCGTCAGCGGGCTGTATTTTAATGAACCGTACCTACTGGGTAGACAGTTTAAATTTTCACATAATGTGTATTTCTGTTGCCGCTATAACAAAAAAAAACTGAAAATTAGAAAAAGTGAAAAAATAAGGGGGATCTCTATACAAAAAACGTGTTTTTTTAAAGCGCTTTTCACACGACGGGGCGGGTTGTGCCGGTAAATTTTGCCGCCAACGATAGCACAAAGGAATTATTTACTACTGACGCACAAAGAGGACAAAAAGACCGCGCCGCAGGTGCCCGGCGGACACTGGCGGTGCGGCATGTCCGCGACTGCCCGCCATATATCACACAAACCAGTTTGTATGCAGTAACGCAGATGGCGGCACGGGGCGGCTAGCTCAGTCCGCGCCTCGTACTGAACTGCCCGCCCCGGTCCCTCGTGTGCTTTGTGTACACGGCGAGGGGAGCCGCGGGCATCGACGGTCAGACGCTGTCTTTATTGCTTCGCCGTCAAAAGACTGCCCCGCCCCGTCGTGTGCAAAGCGCCTTAAGGTCTTTAGAAGTATATTTGATTTAGCTCTATCGTAAAAACGGTAATACACACAAGCGTTAAAATTGGTGTGATTATAGTACTTATACTCAAGTAAAATAGCAAATAATAAAAATCGGCCAAGTGTGAGTCGTACTCGCGTTAAGAAGTCCGAACTGAAAGACATAAAAGCATATTTTTTTCGTTTGCGCTGATGTCTTTTGCTGATAATTTGATTAGATATCATTGTCATTATACTATGTAGTTGTGTGGAGAGGTGTGGTGGTACGGAACCCTCGGAGTGCTAGTCCGACTCGCACTTGGCCGTTTTTTTTTGTTTAAGAGAAAAAGGTTAGGTACTAGCTATATTCTATCTTCAAGCTGGAACACAACAATGCTATTAACATTGATGTTTGGCGGTAAGACTCAGATAAGATGGTGGTAGCTGACCAGGCGGGCTTAGAAAATACCCTTCCACCAACAAATCAAGTCTTACAAAGTTAGACTCCTCCAGGAATCGAACCTGCGACATCCTGATGTGAAGCTAACAGACTAATCATTAAGCCACGGAGGCGGTACCTCAGTACTTATCGCTTCTCTATTTATTCACACTCCGGACCCTGCATACAACGGTTGTGAAATGACATTTCTAAAAACAAATGAAGAAGCAAACAAAATCACGGCAAAATCTACGTACGAGAACCAAACTATAACCAATCTGTATCAACCTGGGTGACGAGGGGGTGAGGTCACAATCTAGAGCACGGCAGGGAGTGTCCATACTCCATACTGTATGTTAATTCTAATATAATACGAGTATATAAGTACTTTGATTCCAATGACTTATATATAACTTGATTCAGTGATTATAGGTTTAAGCGGTTCGTTTAAACAGCAGGCTTCCAAAATTAGTGAATTTTTGCTAGAATATGTTGAGTCGGTCGCAAGCTTGCTGAACGTGAAAAACTACACAGCTGATTCTTTGAACTATCTTCTTTCGTATAGCTAAAGCAAAAACTCGATTTATTGGTTTTCGGTCGATACTTACCACCAGGTGAGGTGTTGTCAAATGTTTACCAATTTGTAAATAAAAAAAAAACTTTTTATTTCTTAAAACTATGTAGTTTAGAGAGATTATTGGATTTTCCTCCAACATTACATAAGTTAGTCGCAAGAAATAAATACTGACAGTAAGAGAATAAAGGTATTGATAAAACGCCTAAGACAAAATTGTGTTAAAATCCTATTTACCAAGCTCGCAATAATCGAAAATATGCATTCACGCCCGAAGTAAAGGACGTAAGTCGCGTTAAGACACTAACGCAAAATTCACTGTAAAGATGTCGCGTTAAGACACTAACGCAAAATTCAACTGTAAAGCTGTTTCATAAGATTAAATTTCACGTTGTTCGTCAATCTGCTCTAAACAACAAAAGCTACCTTAAATAATGACCATTTCGAGTAAAACGAACACTAACGATTCAATCAGAAGGCGCCTAAATTTTTATGCGCAAGAGTTGCTCCGTGGATTGCAGATTATCCTATAACTGCCTGTTACTATGGCCACCAATAAAAACTCATAAGTAAACTCCCTTATTGCCAAACAATAGAGTTAAAATTGAAGTAGTTCAACTTTACAAGTATTTGTAATAATTTTGCAGTGTTTAAAAAAATCTGTCTGTCTGTCTGTTACGCGTGGATAACAGATTTTGCAGATTTGTATTGACAGGTTATAGATAAACATTGGTTTTGAATTAATTTACCTGAATAAGCAGGATGTTTGAAATTTCGATTTATTTTGGATATTGTTGCAACAATGTCATTATGACATTACTAACAATGAATAGAGATATTATCATCGAATATATTCTACTGAAGCGTCGCTGGCGTAACGGCTAGGGCCGCTGCCTCCTGTCCGGGAGGTTGTGGTTAGAATCCTGCCAGGTACCAATGTGATTTCAAATTTAGATTTCATATGTACATTTATCCGACGCTCTTACGGTGAAGAAAAACATCGTGAGGAAACCTGCACACGCCCGCGGAGAAACTCGCAGGTTGTGTCTGAAGTCGACCAACCCGCACTGGGCCCGTGTGGTCAACTAAGGCCCGATCGCCCTAACTCAGGGTAGGCTCTAGCCCCTCGGTGGGGACGTATATGACATGATATGATGATATTCTACTGGTCGTCGGTTCACTGCGTGGGAGGCCTTTCTACGCTACATTTTCCTGTGCGCGGTCGCCTCTCGAGAACTTTAGTACCCCAACGGCCATCTGCTCTACGAGCTAAATGCCCTGTCCACTGCCACTTCAGTTTAGCGATTCTGTGAGCTATGTCGGTTTGTTTGGTTCTCCTGCGAATCTCCTCATTTCTGACTCGATCGCGTAGGGAAATTCCGAGCATAGCTCTTCATTGCCCTTTGAAAGAGATCAATCGACGAATCCAACTCGGCTGGGCAGCGTTCGGGAAGCTTCGCAATATCTTCACGTTCCAAATACATCAGAAGACTAAGGTCTTTGACCAGTGTGTGTTGCCAGCGTTGAGCTTTCTATGGGCCTCATAAGAAGGTTCAAGGTTACCCAAATGATATGATGATGATGATGATGATATTCTACTGATGAACTGTAAAGAAAGACTTTTAACCCGACTGTGCCAAAAGGAGGGTTATGTTTTTCATGTGTCATCATCATCATCATCAGATCAGCCGAAAGACGTACGCCGCTCCTGCGCTGCCTGCATCCAGCGGCTTCCCGCAATCTTCACCGGGTTGCCGGGCCTTCCTTCGCTACTTCTTCTGGTGCGCGGACGCCACTCGAGAACTTTACTGCCCCATAATGACCATCTTTTCATGTGTATGTAGAATTATTTCTTTCTTTGGCACGCTCTGCAACCTAAACGGATTGATGAATTGTGTAGTGTCGGTGGCTCAACCGGTAACGACTCGGTCCATCTAACCAGAGGTACCGGGTTCAAATCTGGACGGCCAATGTACCAATGAGTTTTTCAAAAACTTACGTACATACTTACCGATTGCTTTAACGGTGAAGGAAAAACATCGCGAGGAAACCTGCACACTCCTGCGAAGAAACTCGAAGGTTGTGTGTGAAGTCGACCAACCCGCAATGGGCCCGCGTGGTCGACTAAGGCCTAATCGCCCTGATTCAGGGTAGGCTCGAGCCCCTCGGTGGGGACGTATATGAGCTGATATAATAAATAATAGTGTGAGGTGTCGTTAGATTCGATTTGATTCCGTGAGTTACAAAGGATACATCTTTTACCAACTGGGCAAAAAGAGGGTTTAAGTTTTTATGCAGTAGGGTTTTTTTATTTTTTTTATTATTATAACAGCTCATATACGTCCCCACCGAGGGGCTCGAGCCTACCCTGAATCAGGGCGATTAGGCCTTAGTCGACCACGCGGGCCCAGTGCGGGTTGGTCGACTTCACACACAACCTTCGAGCTTTTTCACAGGCGTGTGCAGGTTTCCTCACGATGTTTTTCCTTCACCGTTAAAACAATCGGTAAGTATGTACGTAAGTTTTTGAAAAACTCATTGGTACATTGGCCGTCCAGATTTGAACCCGGTACCTCTGGTTAGATGGACCGAGTCGTTACCGGTTGAGCCACCGACGCTTTTAGGGTTTTTTTTTATAAATTCCTAAAATTAAAATTTGAACTGACGACCTGGAAAATTTCACGGGTAGCTGCTGTATTCAGGCATCGCAGGACCGGTCGTCGTGGAAATCCTTAGGGGAAGTCCTTGTCCAGCAGTGGACGTCTTTCAGCTGACATGATGATGATGATGAAAGTTCTAATTTAATAGCATGTTTAAGAAAATTCTGATTTGGAAAACTTACGACCCCATAATACTTCTAAAATTATCTATTGAATAATACGAAAATATCATTCTTATTAAATTTCCCTACACGCAAATGCACATCAAAAAAATACACCATGTACTTGTTTTATTTTGTGACTTTATATCCTAATCTTGGCTTCGCAAAGTCGAAAATCATTTAAATATTTTGAAGAACAATTTTGAACTTAAATTATTGTAGAAATGAATTCTATTGACCTAAACACAGAGTTAAAAATCTACTATTTTAAAATTCCACCCTAATAAAAAGCTGTGAGAATTGACAATGCCCCCAGTGCATATTGCCCGTGTTATATAGAGGATGTTCATTTAATTCAGGCCGGTAATACGATATTTTATTACTGCTCATTGTTTAAACAATTGCGTAAGTGATTGTACGGGCTGGGATCTGCACCTTTTTGGGGACGACTCATGCAAGAGGGAACCAGGAAAAAATAAACACAAATAGAGTGAACTTTATTCTAATGTCTAATCATCATATCAGCCAAAGGACGTCCACTGCTGGACAAAGGCCTTCCCCAAGGATTTCCACGACGACCGGTTCTTCGCTGCCCGCATCCAGCGGCTTCCCGCGACCTTCACCAGGTCATCGGTCCACCGAGTGGGAGGCCTGCCTACACTAGTACTACGTTTTCCGGTGCGTGGTCTCCACTCGAGAACTTTACTACCCCAACGGCCATCTGTTCTACGTGAAATGTGCCCCGCCCACTGCCACTTAAGTTCAGCAATTCTGAGAGCTATGTCGGTTACTTTGGTTCTCCTACGAATGTCTAATATAGGATTTTTTTTTCTCTGTTTTTTTTGGAAAAAATAGGGATCTACACAAACAAGATTGTTTATGTAAATTATACGATTTGATTTCATGAATTTGCAGCTTTCAGGCTACTTTGTTTATTATTTCTTTAGTATTCTTTGTTTTTTAATCCTCAATTGATAAGCCTTTGGCATTATCTCACCTGATGGTAAGCATCTCGCTACAAACGTCCACACGGAAACTAGCAATGGTTGTAATGTATGGGTATCCATTCAGCCACTATTGAGCTGCTCTATCACCAGATGGAGAGAGGAAGTCTTAAACTACAGAAGGTACAGTCCACTCCTTGTTCTTTCTTCCTGTTACTGGCAGCTTAGTTGGGGACTCTTCAGAAAAGTGTTCTGCTAAAGAGATTAAAAATACCATTCCAAACACTCCTGCATAGCGTCTCCTTATCTAACCAGTCAGCCAGTATTGAGTGAACCCGATTAATGGCAACGATAGGGTTCTTATGACCTATATCTCATGATTCTGAGTCATATTTCACTGGTTTTTTTGGACTTTTTGTGTTTACTGGCTGTATTGAGTGAACCCGATTAATGGCAACGATAGGGTTCTTATGACCTATATCTCATGATTCTGAGTCATATTTCACTGGTTTTTTTGGACTTTTTGTGTTTATAAATCTTTTTTAAAAAAACCGCAATGAATGCAAAACTCGGCTGGCCAGCAATCACTAACCTCACGGTGCGTGTGCGTCGCATTGGCGCGACTTCGCGTTACACTGCGTAGGAGGAAAATAAAGGAACTCTGTTTCTTGGTTTACATTACCTTCTTGAATTTTTATTCAAGCCGATTATCTTAGTATGATAGACTAAATTCACTGTATCAGTTTTCGGAAACCTGTTCCTTACACCCACTCACTTTGAATCCTGGCAGCATAGATAGGCTGGGACTCTTTCGTAAATCCTTGAAAGTAGAATGGTATGTAACAAAAAAAAAGACGTGTGGCACTCGGGGACTGTCGCGGTAAAGCTATTGCATAGCATTTTTTATCTACTTTTAACACTAAGAAGTCCTTTTAGTACAGCAAATCGCTAATAGATGGCACTGTAAGTTTTTTTAGAACGCGGTAGTGTTAGGTTTTTTCGTTACGGAATTACTTGATTCGGTCGCCGCGCCCAAAGCCCGCGATAAAAGCTATGCAATAGCTTAAAAATATACAATGAATGCTACTGGTTCTCTACTGTACACCTTCTCCATAGCCCTTGTCTATCCAGCCAGTATTGAGCGACTCTGCCACCGCGCCGGGGGGAGAGGGGAGCAGGTATCAAGTTACAGATAGCTCCTGCCAGCCAAACGCTCCTGGTTGTCTACTTCACTTCGAGATAATTTCAGGATGGAACTTGCTATGGGGAATGGTGCGTTATATTGTTTTGCTATAACTTATATATACCTATAACACTTAAATCTGTATGATAGATTCGGGGCGGGATTTTTGATTCTTGATAATTTTATAAAGTGTCAATATTGTTTTGAAATGCTAAATATAAATAATATAGATGGATGTAATGAGTAAAAAAATATACGGCATTGTCAATTCTCCAACTTAAAGTTGTATTAGGCGTACTGGCACTTGTTAATTTATTCGTATAGATGTCCTGTGAAAAAGTTCATCTATTTTTGTAAAATTTAGTTTTGTTTTCTTTTATCAATACCTTTTTTCAGATTTTCCTGAAGCACCCTAAACCTCTACCACTTTTGTTGGTATCTCGTTTGTTTAGAACTTTAGAAGATTCAAATCAAGCGTTTTTACCATAACTTTCACATTATTTTTGGAAAAAAAAACAGCGTCGCTACGACTAGAGCAATTAGCTATACAATGGAATGCGAAATACTTTTACTCATCTTTCCACCACAATTAATTTACCTTTTCATAAAAAAAATAACGTAGCAAAAAACTAAGAAAAAAAACCCAAAATAATTACTTTCGTCGAGACACGTTTTTCGGTGACGCAAAGTTTTGGCGCCAACTACAATAGGTAGCGGACTGCTATTTTCATTCTGTCAAAAGTTTTTTTTTAAACTATTACCGGATCATCTCAGTCGAATGGAGTACAAGTATGTACTTAAGTAACACGAGCTTTCGTGTGGATATCAAGTGTACTTAAATTACACTTTCGTTGCCCTACAAATAAGCTGCGGATGACTGAAGCTGTATAAAAATGCTTTTGCAATTGTCATTGATGTTAGACGCTATTCAGCTCTTGTTTGGGATATATCGAGTGGTCCATCGAAATTGTGTATAGCGTGTGAGTGCCATCCTATGAAGATCACTTTCCTTTATCTGTGACAATACAAAATAGTAGACAGAAAGAGAGTTTTGTATTTTGTTTGAAGTTGAAGGCACCACAGAATCTCACTAAATAACAAGAAACCAAAAATTAAAATTATTTTTTTTATATAACTATTGATTTTCATTAAGTTTTTCACTTACTCATGGTAAGAAACTCTTCTGTTTATTAAATTTACTTTGCCAGTTGCATTTTTGCACCTTATTATTGCACATCTCGGCAATTTTGTAACCAAAACACATGGAGTTCTGCCTGCCATGAAATTATGCAATTTCTGCGCAGTACAATCATTTACGAATTACAGCAACATGTATCGTTGTATAAGACGCTGGACGCGTCTGCCACGCCTCCTTCAGCAATATATCGGAGCGGCAATTTTTTTTTCTTATCTGTGGTAGGCACCCAATGTCTCTCATTTTTTTTTTTTTTTTTTTATTAACAATTGGTAAACCCTTGACAACATCTCACCTGGTGTTAAGTGACGATGTTGCCGAAGATGGAAGCGGGCTTACCAAGATTCCCCAACGCAATGGGGAAACTGGCTATCTTATCTTCATGCCGGAACACACCAATGATATCAACATTGATATTTGGCGGCAAGACTTAGATAAGATGGTGGTAGCTAGCCAGGCGGGCTTAGAAAATGCCCTACCACCAACCAAACCGAGTCTTATAATTGACCCCGCCGGGAATCGAACCCGCGACCTCCTGTGTAAAGCCAGTGAACTTTGCCTCTGAGCTACGGAGGTGGTAAAAATGCACAAAACATCAAAGTATATTGAAAGGATTTGGGTAGCTTGACATCAGTCAGGCTTCGTAGTTACCAGTATGGATATGACTTGTGACAGAGTACTCGTATATGGCCATTGGGGTAGTAAAGTTCTCGAGTGGCGACCGCACACCGGAAGACGTAGCGTAGGAAGGCCTGGACCGACGACCTGGTAAAGGTCGCGGGAAGTAGATGGATGCGGGCAGCGCAGGATCGGTCGTCGTAAAAATCCTTGGGGGAGACCTTTGTTCAGCAGTGGACGTTTTTCGGCTGATATGATGATGACTCTTAGATGATGAGAGTATTATTATCTATTATATTTTTCCTTTATTGCACATATTTTATGTTTGCACGAAATACACTTAGAAAAGTCGTATACAAAGGTGGCCTTATCATAAGAGATCTCTTCCATCCAACCTTACCAGATCTTTTGCGACTTTAAGGCGCTAAGATCACTCTGATACGTGTTTCAATAATATCGAACGTAAGGCTATTCATTTTAAGTTCAAATCAATGCGGGCTTCAACGCGGCTGTTACGTTGAAACCGAACGACCAATTCTCGATTTTTACATGATTTTATTATTTTTCATCACTTTCAAAAAAGTTTAAAAAATTTGTTTCAAAGATTTTAAAGTCACCGATTCTATTTGTTTTCGAGAAATTTGGCAATTAATGCCAAAAACAGGGTCTACAGCAGAGATTTGTTAATATTTAAGGGTTATGCACTAACAAACATCATTTGAAAATCGAACCCATTAACACACACAACATTATACACGGTTCGATTCCGTCGCACCGAATGCTTACTAAGAAAAGTGATGCCAATTGGGATCATTTTATTTGCTTCACTTTTTGGACGCATGTAACTAGCTCCCCTTATAATTATACAGCATATCTCTGGTCTACACTATATTTTTTTACATCAAAAGTGGTAAATTTTTAAAGTTGTATAAAATCAAATCGATTTTTATTACACTGAGTAATGAGTATATTATATACTCGTATTTATTACATGGTGATAGCTTAACACAGTCTTTCAATTTTGAATTGAATAGTGTCATTTGACCCATCTTATTAAGGTCTTAAAGTACCTAACGGAAGGCAAACTAATGTGTACGTAATAAGTTTATAAACTATCCTACTAATATTATAAACGAGAAAGTTTGTAAGAATGTATGGATGTATGTTTATTACTCTTTCACGCAAAAACTACTGAACGGATCAGGCCGAAATTTCGTAGGAAGACAGATTAGAACCTGGATTAACACATAAGCTACTATTATCCACGCTCGCGAGCTGTTTGCGGCTCGCGCACTGCGCACCCTTGAAAAGTCATAGAAACGTTGTCCACGCGGGTGAAGCCGCGGGAAGCAGCTAGTATAAAATACTACTTAATACTTAATCTACGAATCTACTAACATAAATAATACATTCTTATAAAAATAAATTTTTCTTTCATTTATTTTATGTTAGAAATTGTTTTTAAAATGCGATTTACTATTTTAGACATGAAATTTACAAATCTAGATTTAAAAAACAAAAATGCTGCTCGTTGATGAGCGCACCACTTCTGAACGGCTGGACCGATTTGACTGTTTTTTGAAATGTTCTACTAAGTCCGAATAAGCTTTTCAGGAAAAGAAAACCGACTAAGTGCGAGTCAGAACCGCACACATAGTGTTCCGTACCATCGTATAACTAGATGGCGCTAGTTTCTTCATGTTTAAAACAAACACGTTTTTTGTATGGAGACCCTCTTTATTTTTTCACTTTTTCTAATTTTAAGTATTGGTTGTTAGCGACAACAGAAATACTTCATCTGTGAAAATTTCAGTTGTCTAGCTGTCACGGTTCATGAAATACAGACAGACAGACAGACTTTGCTGGCTCGTTCAAATAAAAAAAAACCGGCCAAGTGCGAGTCAGAACCGCACACATAGGGTTCCGTACCATCGTATAACTAGATGGCGCTAGTTTCTTCATGTTTAAAACAAACACGTTTTTTGTATGGAGACCCTCTTTATTTTTTCACTTTTTCTAATTTTAAGTATTGGTTGTTAGCGACAACAGAAATACTTCATCTGTGAAAATTTCAGTTGTCTAGCTGTCACGGTTCATGAAATACAGACAGACAGACAGACTTTGCTGGCTCGTTCAAATAAAAAAAAACCGGCCAAGTGCGAGTCAGAACCGCACACATAGGGTTCCGTACCATCATACTAGATGGCGCTAGTTTCATGTCTCACAAACCGGCCAAGTGCGAGTCAGAACCGCACACATAGGGTTCCGTACCATCATACTAGATGGCGCTAGTTTCATGTCTCACAAACCGGCCAAGTGCGAGTCAGAACCGCACACATAGGGTTCCGTACCATCATACTAGATGGCGCTAGTTTCATGTCTCACAAACCGGCCAAGTGCGAGTCAGAACCGCACACATAGGGTTCCGTACCATCATACTAGATGGCGCTAGTTTCATGTCTCACAAACCGGCCAAGTGCGAGTCAGAACCGCACACATAGGGTTCCGTACCATCATACTAGATGGCGCTAGTTTCATGTCTCACAAACCGGCCAAGTGCGAGTCAGAACCGCACACATAGGGTTCCGTACCATCATACTAGATGGCACTAGTTTCTTCATGTATAAGAAAACACGTTTTTTTCCATACAAGGGCTCCATATTTTTTCTTATTTTTCAAATTTTTTGTAATTGTTGTTACAGCGGCAACAGAAATACATCATCTGTGATAATTTCAACTAACTAGCTATCACGGTTCATGAAATACAGCCTGGTGACAGACGGACGGACAGCGAAGTCTTAGTAATAGGGTCCCGTTTTTACCCTTTGGGTACGGAACCCTAATGGAAAAATTACCAGGAAAATGTGTGAAAAAATAGAAGTGTGTATGGGATTTTTGTATGAGTATACAAGACTTTTACCATATGCAATAACTCACGATTCGAACAATGCATCCTCGATTACAGTCATAACCACCTAACCTAATAATCAATTTAATTAAAAATAGCAAACCCGACCGTAAAATAGCAAACCCGACCGTAAAATAGCAAACCCGACCGTAAAATAGCAAACCCGACCGTAAACAACATCACCCTCTGGGTCAAGACGAATCTAATGACATCTCGCACTCCAAAATCCATCAAGCTGTTTAGGCTACAGGCAAAGTATTATATTAGTACTTACATACAGTATGGACACTCCCTGCCGCTCTCTAGATTGCGACCTCACCCCCTCGTCACCCAGTTTGATTCAGATTGGTTACAGTTTGGTTGTCGAACGTATAGGATTTCGCCGCAATTTTGTTTGTTCCGTCATTCGTTTTTTGAAATGTCATTTCTGGCCCGTTGTATGATGTGTCCAGGGCACTCCCTGCCGCTCTCTAGATTGTGACCTCACCCCCTCATCATCTAGGTTGATTCAGATTGGTTACAGTTTGGTTGTCGAACGAATAGAATTTCGCCGCCATTTCGTTTGTTCCGTCATTCGTTTTTTGAAATGTCATTTCTGGCCAGTTGTATCTTCATACACTTCTGTCCAGGGTGTGCTGCAGGCTCAGCCAAAGACACAGACAAACATACATTACCTACATTCAGTCAAAAAACATTATCTTTCTTTTGGGCAGTCGGATAGAAACGATATCCACGCGGGCGGAGCCGCGGACACAGACAATACTTTAGTTCATCATCAACATCATATCAGCCGAAGGACGTTCACTGCTGGACAAAGGTCTACTCCAAGGATTTCCACGACGACAGGTCCTGCCCGCATCCATCGGCTTCACGCGATCTTCACCAGTTCATGGGTCTACCGAGTGGGAGGCCTGCCTACGCTACGTTTTCCGGTGCGCGGTCGCCACTCGAAAACTTTATTACCCCAACGGCCATCTGTTCTACGAGCTATGTGCCCAGCCCACTGCCACTTAAGTTGCAATTCTGAGAGCTATGTCGGTTACTTTGGTTCTCCTACGGATCTCCTCGTTTCAGATTCGATCACGCAGAGAAACTCCGAGCATAGCACGCTCCATTGCGCTTTGGGTGACCTTGAGCCTTCTTATGAGGCCCATAGTAAGCGACCATGTCTCAGTTCCGTGTGTCATCACTGGCAACACACACACACACACACACACACACACACACACACACACACACACACATATTACTGTAGTTAAAAAAATATTATTCGTTTTCCCTGTTATCCCAACCAACTTTAAAAGCAGCTTAAACGCTTTTTCCCCAAAACAAAGCGACGGCTTTTAATTTGTGCGGCTTCCCAACCCTTCCGAGGGGAGACAAAACAGGAAACCAAGACGGGGAAACACAAAAAAAAAGAAAAGTACACCGACAATGAAACCTTTGAGGAAGCACCTCCCCTTTTAAAAAAGTTGAACAAAAAAATATTTTACACATTTTTTGTTTTGTTTTTGTGGTTTGATTGGAAAACAGTGGGTGAAATTAAAAACAATTGTTTTGGTGAAACTCAAGAGCAAAAATTATTTTAATGAATTAGCAGGTGGAGGAACGTTTACTTGAAGTGTTTCTTACGGTGAAGGAAACCTACACACGCCTGCGAAGAAACTCGCAGGTTGTGTGTGAAGTCCACTAACCCCTAATTCATGGTAGGCTCGAGCCCCTCGGTGGGGACGTATATGAGCTGATATGAATGAAAAAGCAGGTGGAGGAAAACAAAAATCCGTGACAGTAAAAAGGTAAATGTTTGAGCAGTAAAGTTCTCTAGTGGCGACCGCACCAGAAAATGTAGCGTAGGCAGGCCTCTCACTCGATAGACTGACGTGAAGGACGCGAAAAAAACACCTATTTAAAATAAAATATTTTTGATTTTGAAACTAAATATTGACGCGGGAAGCCGTTGGATGCGGGCAGTGTGGCGGATATCCATTCCAACAGTGGAAGTCCTTCGGCTGATATGATGATGAAAAATGTAGGTAACTATATAAGTAGGTACATTTGATTCCAAATATTGAAGGATTTTATTTTATTTTATTTTATTTCATTTGGGGAGCTTATAGCCTTATTTAACAAACTGGTAAATAAAAATAGTTACAACAAGCTAAATAAAAGCTTCTACTTAATAAAGAAATCAACAATGAAAATTGCCTAAAGGCATTAACCGTGTATTTATATATTAACTGGCTATCTTATCTTCAAATACCCTACAACCAACCTAACCGAGTCTTACAATTGACCCCGCCGGGAATCGAACCCGCGACCTACTGTGTAAAGTCAGTGAACTTTGCCTCTGAGCTACGGAGGCGGTTAATTTTTTTTTAAGTTAGTTTGCATCGCCTGTTTAAATAGATCATCAACATCGCCCAAAAACGTCCACTGCTGGAAAAAGGCCTCCCCCAAGAAGTTCCACAACGACCAGTCCTGCGCTGCTCGCACCCAGTGACTTCCCGTGACTTTCATAAGGTCGTCGGTGCAGCGAGAGGAAAGGCCTACGCTACGAGTCTCAACGGCTATCTGATGATCACCAGTGATGACATACAGAGCTGAGACATGGTCGCTTACTATGGGCCTCATGAGAAAGCTTAAGATGACCCAAAGGGCAATGGAGCGTACCGCGTGCTATGCTTGGAGTTTCCCTGCGTGATCGAATCAGAAATGAGGAGATCCGCAGAAAAACCAAAGTAACCGACATAGCGCATAGAATCGCTTAACTTTATTGCCAGTGGGCATAGAACAAGTTTATAATAGTTTAAGGAGGTTCTCAATTCGACTATATGTTTTTTTGTATGTTTGTTACGCGAAATCTTCGCAGATTGTGAACTGATTTTCATGATTTTTATTTTTTTATTAAAAAAATTAGTGTGTTTGGTTGCAACTCTCCTGATGGGAAGTAATGATGCAGTCGAGGATGGTACACGCAAACTGAAATAATGCCTATTCACTCTTGCCTTGAAGATCCCCAAATTATAGGAATCGGGGACACTGACGCAGGCAAGGAGTTCCACTCCTTCGCTGTACGCATAATAAATAAGGAAGCATAAGGCTTCGCGCGAAAAAGTGGAACATCAACAACAAAGAGGTGCATTTTTTACAAGGGTATATACAGATGAGTTTTTTTAAGGGCCAGTATGGGGAAATTTTAAACTAAAAGAGGTAGAAAAAACGCTCTTAGGAACCGTGATCACAATTTTAGAGAAAATGAAAATGGCGTTTTTTTTAATTGATAGGGTCGGAGATATGGCTTTTTTTCTCCATCTCTTATAGTTAAGAATTTCTGCATGCTGAGCCTTAAAAAAAACTCACGCTGTATATTTTATTTGATAAGGGTATGCTGCCATGTTAGTCCAATATAAAATTGATCAAAATTGCGAAGGAAGTCGGTTTTTTTTAATTAAAAATTTAAGTGCGTTTGACTATATCTCACCTGATGGTAAGTGACGATGTAGTCGAGGATGGTACAAGAAAACTCAAATAGTGCCTATTCACTCTCGCCTTGAAGATCCCCAAATTGTTTAGCGTTTATATTTTGTTTATCCACAATTGGTAAGCCCTTTAAATAATATGATGACGAAGGCAGTAGCGTAGGCAGGCCTCCCACGCGGTGGACTGACGACCTGGTGAAGATCGCGAGAAGCCGATGGATGCGGGTAGCGCAGGACCGGTCGTCGTGGAAATCCTTGGGGGAGGCCTTTGTGCAGCAGTGGACGTTTTTTCGGCTGATATGATGATGACGAATTCCCAAAAAAGTTGACCCTTCATACAAGAATGCATAAGATTGGCCAATCAGGTGATCAATTTTTTTTGCGAATTAAGGGTCCCCAGGAGGCTCGAGTTTCCATACAAAGGTAGTTCCGATTTTATACAAAAACTACATGACGGATTGAATCCAAACTTTGCAAATATAATGAGTAGACACCTAACGATGTTTGTAATTAGTTTTCATCGTAGTAAATTAAAACACAACTAAACGAAGCCTTAAATTAGTTTTGTACTGAAAGTTTGAAACTTCTCTTATTTTTTTCCGTATAATATTAGTATATCGAAAACTAATTACAAACATCGATATGTGTCTACTCAATATATTTACAAAGTTTGGTTTTAATCCGGCATGCAGTTTTTGTATTAAAGCGGAACTACGTTTGTATGGGAACTCGAGCCTCCTGAAGACCTTTAGGGCCTTAAGATGGGTAAAATGACAATATTCAATTCAAATTATTGAAAGACTGTGTAAAGCTATCACCATTGAAAAAATATGTAATATACTTAAAGTAATAAAAGATAAAAGCGTCGGTGGCTCAACCGGTAACGACTTGGTCCATCTAACCAGAGGTACCGGGTTCAAATCTGGACGGCCAATGTACCAATGAGTTTTTCAAAAACTTACGTACATACTTACCGATTGCTTTAACGGTGAAGGAAAACATCGTGAGGAAACCTGCACACGCCTGCGAAGAAACTCGAAGGTTGTGTGTGAAGTCGACCAACCGGCACTGGGCCCGCGTGGTCGACTAAGGCCTAATCGCCCTGATTCAGGGTAGGCTCGAGCCCCTCGGTGGGGACGTGTATGAGCTATAATGAATGAATAAAAAATAAAAGATATTTTTAATTGAATACAATTTTCAAAATATTGCCACTTTTGATGTAAAAAATATACTGTAGGCCCTGTTTTTGGCATTAATTGCAAAATTTCTCGAAAATAAACAGTTAATGTTAAATGAAACCGACACACAAAAATCGGTGACTTTAAGACCTTTCATTTTAATTGAACACATTTTTTTAAAACTTTTTTGAAAGTGATGAAAAGTAATAAAAGGGTAGATCTACAAAGTAAGGAATTTTTAGCGGCTCAGGCAAATTATACAAAAAAAAACGTTTCAAAGTAATTAATTTGTACAGAATACTGTTATTTTAAGCTGTTTCTAGTTGGTCACTGAAAATAATTAATAATAACAATTATTTATACAACGAAATCTTTGTTCAAAGTGTCAAATTCTCAGGATCCTGAACTGTCCCTCGGACAAATTCTGGTTTAAAGTGCGTCGTGATTTATTTACTTTTCTGTATCAAGGTAAATTGAAAGCCGAATTGGTGAGTTTACTATGTTTTCTTGCTAGGTAGAATAATTATTATCTTATTTTCCCAAAAATACATTTAAAAAATCTTGTCAACATTTGGTCCCCACGATTTCATATCAGAATCCTGGTCGATGTAAAATAAGCAAATACCAGCTAGGCTTTTTGCCGTGCGATGTTGCCGTTCAGCTGAGTCAATCAGACGTACGAAAGAGACAAAGAATATCATCTAGCTATTCACACCTAGCGCGTCGTTCAGTCAGCCCGGCGCGGTCAGCAAGGGAAGTGGTGTCGTAATCAGTGGAGTTCCCAGAATCCTGGTAAGATATTTTTTTACGTATTTGATAAATAATATAAGGAACTATAGCGTTTTGATATGTAAGTTGCTGACACAAAGGCATAGTTTTGCTTAATTCTGGTTGAATGTTGTAAATTGATATGATTTTTTAAATATTAGACAGAAATTCTCAGGATCCTGGTCTCAGGTTCCTGTCAAATTGAAACCCAGGATACTGAGAACCATCCAGGATCCTGATAAGCTCACACTAAAACATTGTTTCTGCGTAAGATAATTTAGAACTTTCTACCTATAATCATTAAACTACGTATAAAATAATATAAGAAATCATCGGAAAAGAAGAAGTCCTTAACTGAAAAAGAACCATGATCCATATGGATTTTTCAGAAAACTTCTGTACGAAATACCACGAAGAAATACAATCTTTTCATTTTGGAGGTTCGCGTACACAGCTCTCTCTTCACACAGTAGTTGTGTATTTGAAAGGATCTAAAAGATCATATTGCACTGTATCATCAGATTTGAGTCACAATGCTTATGCCATTTGGGCACACTTAAAACCGGTACTGGAGGAATTACCAAGGCAAATAGAAATCATCCATTTCTTGAGTGACGGTCCAGTGACACAATATCGAAACAAAATCATGTTCTTCACGCTAGCGTCTAAAATGACAGATCTGTACCCTGGACTTATAAATTGGACTTGGAATTACCACGAAGCAGGCCATGGCAAAGGAGCGCCGGACGGTGTAGGCGCCGTATGCAAAAGAACTGCAAATGATGTCGTGGCATGTGGAGGTGATGTCACTAACTTGACTGAGTTCTGTGGTGTCATACAAAGTCGCTGCGAAGGTGTGACACTTTTTGTCGTCACTAAGAACGAAATCGAGGACATGGAAAGATTGATTACGGGCGATCAACATAATTTTATCGCTTTTAATGGCACACTCAAAGTCCACCAAGTACATGGCAGTGCCTTCATGCCACGGAAGCTACAAATGAAGACCCTCAGCTGTTTTTGTGATGAAGGTATTATGTGTGAACATTACCGGATGGGTCTTCTAGATTACTCATCACAGAAAAATTTCAAAGACGTCTACGAAAGTGAGACGGAATCAAGGGATCAGCCTGATGACATGAGCGTTGCAAGCGATTTTACGATAAATTTGGAAAACCCAGAAGTTTTAGCCACCATGCCTGATTTGGAAATCGACCCAAGTACTCTCTTCCCAGACTTACCCCAACAGCCATCTAAACAAAAAAAAGAAGAAAGAATAGGTAAAACTCAAAAAAGAAAAGTCCAAGATGCTGATAACGAGCGACCAAGAAAGAAAAACGACATGATTATAAGGAAAGATAAAGTTAAAAAGGCAGCTAACGATAAAAAAAAAGACTCAAAACAGAAAGGAAAATTGAATTCCAAGAAATGTAGAGGCAAAGAAAATGAAACAAGAAATGGAAAGGAAAATAAATACAGTGACTGTGAGTGCCTTATCTGTGGTGGTCTCTACAGCGAAGATACTACAGGAAATGACTGGTTCCAGTGTCTAGTATGCAATAATTGGGCACATGATGGATGCATTAAAGGCGATTCTATATTGTTCACATGCCCTGACTGCTCAGCTGACTGTGATTACAAAATATAGCATAGAAATAATTGTATTGAAACCGCCAAAATTATTATTACCTTTTTATGATTTTCTTTTACTAGATTTAAGTACAATACTAGATTGAAGTGTCATTAAGCCTCGGACTTCATTATGTTCATGTTGTTAACTATCTTTAAAAGAAGATTTTACTTAATTTAACTTAGTAATACTTAATACTTAAATAAACTTAATACTTAATTAAACTTAATGCTCAATGATCATTTGATGAAAAGAGTTCCTGTTCAAGACTGTCTATGTATAGAATTAGTATGTAAGCCAAGCATAAAGCTATTTTTCGTTATTATTAAAGGTACTGGTACTAATACAAATTCTAAAATTCATGTAAAACATGATAAATAAACGTTGATCTCTATAGATTTTTGTTGTTTTTCTCAGTTTCCTGGTGACCTTCTCAGTTTCCTGTGGCTTGATTTCCTTAAAATGGCCATAAATCGAAAACTATTAGATATTCTGACTGTTCCCCTCTATATACTCTTAGAGACGTTGTACTCTTGTTATTAAACTGAATTCCGCAACCAGAACGTTTAAAAAAATGTGGGCCGAAATCAGACTCAGTTTCGTCCATAGTTTGTAGAACTACCCAAAAACATGTAAAAATCGAGATTTGGGCGTTCGGTTTCAACGTATTAACAGCCGCGTTGAAGCCCGCATTGATTTGAACTTAAAATGAATGGACTTCGTTCGATATTATTGAAACACGTATCAACCTGCTCGGATTGAGTGATCTTAGCGCCTTAACTATGAGTTTTTAAGGTAAAGTTCATCAGTATGATAAGTATAAGCCCCAGTTAACGGGTCACACACCAATTTAGTAACACTGTGCCCTGGAGCTTCACGACCTCATTCCCCCCTCTCCATTTCATCATCGGACGACCAGGCGCGGAGAGCGGTTCCACCCCTTTGTCGTCAATGTTCCACCATTTCGCACGAAGCGTTTTGTTTCTTCGTTCATCATGAGAACGGCCAAGGAGTGAAATTCCCTTCCGGCGTCTGTATTCCCCGATTCGTATAATTTAGGAATCTTCAAGACGAGAGTGAATAGGCACTATTTGAGCTTGCGTGTTATATCCTCGGATGTATCGGCACTTACCATCAGGTGAGGTGCAGCCAAATGCACTCAAATTTTTAATAAAAAAAAAGTCTGTATAGTTACAACAAGTTCTCAAATCCACTAATCCATTAAATATAAAACAAAAATAATCTCTCAAGGGAACGGTGACGGGAACAGTTATGTCCACAGCACTCGGCTGTTGCTCGACAAACACCGTCGATCGGTTTGGCCAGCCGACAAACACAACAATCCCTACAAGCACTTGCTTTTGGAGCCCTAAACTGTACAACAGGGGTGACGACAGCATCAGAAATAAATTATGAACTCATGGTCACTAAATTGCCCTCCTACTTTTTATATTTTTTTGATGTGTAACATCTTTGCTCTCGCTTTCCTGCAATTTGTGGGAGTGATTTCGTGAAATGGGACGGAAATCTGTAACATGGGACGGAAATGTGTAACAGGAAGTCGCGAAAGCGCGCGCTATTCGGTCTGACCAAGTGCGGGTCGGACTCGCGCACAGCAATTTGCGTGAGTGATTTTGTGAAATGGGACGGAAATGTGTAACAGAAAATGCAAACGTTTTTTAATTCTCGAAAACTAAGGTTGTCATAGCCATGCCGCCTAGTGTGATGGCAAAGGCAAAGATGACATTCTACTATTCGAAGGGTCGGCCCGTGAATGTACGACCCGATAATTAATTAATTTCATAAGTATTTTGTCACATGTTACACATCATATGCGAGTACTGTAGGTCTCGTTTTTTTGTTTTTTATTAAAAACTAGCTTGTTCCCGCGGCTCCGCCCGCGTGGGATGGTTTTTTTTTTATGACTGTCTTTAAGGGTGATTAGTAAATTATATCGTTTCCCACCTACTGAACCATCTCTGTGCAAAAAATCACAACAATCGAGTATTTTTTTTAGTTCCCTAAGGAACTGCATCAGATTATGCTACTTTCCCGGGATAAAAAGTAGCCTATGTCCATCCCCGTGACACAGCTGGTTACCTGCATGCCAAATTTCATAAAGATTGGTCAAGGCGTTGAAGCGTGAAAAGGTAACAAACAAACAAACACATTTTCACATTTATAATATTAGTAAGGATTTGAGTGCGTTTGACTGCAACTCACCTGACGGTAAGTGATGATGCAGTCGAGGATGGCACACGCAAACTCAAATTAATGCCAATACGCAATACTTAATTATTTATTCATCCACGAGTTTTTACAGGTGTTAGAAATAATAAAAGCGCTTCATGGACCCAGTTTGGGCACAGATATTAGAATTTTTTATTTTTTTTCTTGCCTAGAAGATCCCCAAATTATTGGAATCGGGAAACACTGACGCAGGCAAGGAGTTCCACTCCTGCGCTGTACCACAGATTACTAATTAGTTACTACGGCTGTACGCTACTTACCTTACTCGTTTCGTTTTCCATCAAGTCATCGATTTTTAACTTCCCAAAATCACAAAATGAGTACATAGGTACATGACGCTGCTAAACTATGACGTCACGCCTTGGTATTTCTAACACATTTAGAACCAAATCTCGTTTTTGACAGATGATAAAAAGTAACACAAATGACTGACATTCGTCATCCCTTTGACAGTAATTTAGAACAAGTCGAATAAAAACCTTTAGGCAAAAGCTTTTATTTGAAAATAGTTTTTTTGCTCAAAATCCAAATGCTCACTGTGCCAAACGTCCATTTTTGTAAGTAACACAAAGGTCTTATTACACTAATGTTAGTCAATTAATAATTTGTTTTTATTCGGTGGACCGATGACCTGGTGAAGGTCGCGGGAAGCCGCTGGATGCGTGCAGCGCAGAACCGGTCGTCGTGGAAATCCTTGGGGGAGACCTATGTCCAGCAGTGGACGTCCTTCGGCTGATATGATGATAGTATAACATAATAACCGTTTATTTATATGTATTATCTATTACTAAATGATATACCTACATATTTACATTCTTCCAGGTAAGTCGACAAGTGTTTCCTCCAACTCAACCTGAGCATTCAAGAATACAAGCAAATAAATAAAATTAAACGACTAAATAAATCTGTCTTTATTTTATTCACAATTGGCAAGCCCTTGTTGGCGTCATCTCACCTGATGGTTAGTGACGATGATGCCAAAGATGGAAGCGGGCTTACCAAGATTCTCCAACGCAATGGAGAACTGGCTATCTTATCTTCAAGTCGAAACACATCAACGTTGTTTACACTGATGTTTTGCGGCAAGACTTATATAAGAATGGTAAAAATAACGTGATTATAAATACACGTTTCAAAATTTTAAAAAAAGGGGAGCACAGTATTGCCTACAATTCTATTAAAATTTGAAAACAAAAGGCGATCCTCGGACCTGGATTGCACTTCTAAAGTTCATCAGTAGACCAACTTCAAAACAGCAAAAGGATCTATTATCACCGGGAAATCCGGGAATACGGCTTCAAACCAAGTTTCAGCTCAATCGGACCCTGGAAGTCGCTCATCGTTTGCAAGATTTGACCTTAACAAAGTAACATACATACATACATGCGAAGAATCCAAGTTAAAACTGTCCTGTAGATACTTTGTTGAGAGAAACAGATTCATAGTAATCCATCTCACTAGGATAAAACATAGATCTTTAAAAGAAAAAAAAGGCAAAAAATGTTTTTATTTGTATTTTCTATGCAAATTCAAACAGGGCGATCAGAGCGAGCTGCATCTTGAACGTTAAAATTTCCTTACTGGAAACGCTTGAACCAAGTTTGTGCTACTGGCTGATAGGTACCGCATTAGGTCCATAAACAGCACAAATTTTATTCGCGGCCTGCGTTGCGTTTTTATTTTTTACCGTTTGAAATAAAATTTTAAAATGTAGCAAATTGCTTCTTCGTTACTTTACTCTTTTTCGTAGACAGAAAAACCAATTAAATAATAGCGGTTTTTTTTTATTTATTTTTATTAAAATTTCAAACACAAAAGGTGAACAACCTTTTTAATTTTATTATAACCAGCCAGGTATTTTGTAGATAAATAATACAAGCAAAGAGATTTATTAATGATAAGTCATACAAACACATAAAATACACTACTAAACACCTAAAATAAAATGCGTGCATAACTTAAATCATTACATATCATAAATAAATCCTCTCCTATAGCAAAGAGATTTAATTACAGATTAATATCCACAAAATACGAAAAAAAAATTTCCGCGACTTATTTTATTTCGAAACTTGTACCTATGTTTTTTTTACAAACTTTTATTTGACTTGCAATGTATTGTATGTTTGTTCGGGTGAAATCTTGCGACTTAAATTTGATCCATTTCCAGGTTTCCGATTGAGCAGAAATTTTGCATGCGTATGTATATCGCGTGACAATGCTATATTGAAAATATTGAGCTTGTACCTAACAGTTTTTAGGTTTTCGTTATTTTTTTATTTTTTTTTAATTCAAAGTTATTTCAAAAGCTATGTTTTAGCTACAGAAGAACAGAAACACTCGGAATGAAAGACGTATAGCTAACTAGTTTGGCGTTATTATTGACATTGACCCAGACGGGACTCGATCTGGAGCCGAACAAACAGATTAACGTACAGAACACACCGTGTACAAATATTGAGGAAAAATATTGGGGAATAGGATTTTACTCCACCTTACCTAACATTTTTACTATGGTAGTACCTCCTATATATAAAAGACTAGCTTTTGCCCGTGGGTTCGCCCTCGCGGACATCGTTTTTTTTTTACTGTCTGAGTGGTGCGCGAGCTGTCCATACTCAAGGATAAATTTTAGTCTTTCTTGCACTGATTTTTTTTTAAAATGATTCGGGGCGAAAGGCCAAAAAATTACAAATATAAATAAAACAAGACTAGCTTTTGCCCGTGGCTTCGACCCAGTGGATGTTTTATGACTGTCTTTGAGTGTGAGTGGTGCGCGAGCAGCAAGCGGCTCGCTAACGTGGACATGAGTTTTCTCCAACTCCCTCAGGAAGTAGGAACTATATCGGGCTAATCTGATTAGCACTCTATGTCACTTTTCCACACCCTTAACCAATTCTACACAAAAAAATCACTTGCTCCGTAGCGACGCCGACGTGCGCGAGTGTGGAAATGATTTTTCCACAGATCCCTCGGAAACTATGTCAGGATATGCTAATTAGTAAATTATGTCATTTCCCACCCCCTCAACCATATCTGTGCGAAAATCGCAACAATCCATTGTCCCGTTGAAATTAAACAAAAAAGAGTATTTTTTCAGTTCCCTCAGAAACTGCATCGGATTATCCTACTTTCACGGGATAAAAAGTAGTCTATGTCCTTTCCAGTGACACAGGCTACCTGCGTGCCAAATTTTATCAAGATTGGTCGAGGTGTTGAAGCGTGAAAAGGTAACAAACAAAGAAACAAACACATTGTCACATTTATAATATTATGTAAGTAAAGATGCACGTTAGTTGACTGCCCATAGTCATTTGAGTTACTTTTTATCATCTGTCGAAAACGAGATTTGTTTCTAAAAAGAATATATGAAATAGGAACACGTGACGTCATAGTTTTTTAGCGTCGTTGATGTACTAATTTTTTGATTTGGTTTAATTAAAAATTAAGACGCAGTGCAAAACAAAATGTGTAAGATTTTTTGAAATTTCAATGTTTGGGCAATTCCGGATATAACATTTCGTAATTTATTTTTGATACAGTAAACTATCCTATAACTAGTTGATGGATGCGGGCAGCGCAGGACCGGTCGTCGTGGAAATTCTTGAGGAAGGCCTTTGTCTAGCAGTGGACGTTTTTCGGCTCATATGATGATGATGATGAAACTATCCTACTATTAGTAAAATAATGGAAGCTTTAAAAAGCTGTAAACAGTAGCATATATCCACCTCCGGGGCGTAGCGGTTAGTTTACTCGCTTCACACCACGACGTCGCGGGTTCGATTCCCGACGGAGTTTGATTGGTAATAGAGGTATGGAATTTCCTAAGCACGCCTATCTTGCTACCACCATCTTCTAAGTATTGCCGCCAAACTCCAATGTTAAGAGAATTGATATGTTTCGGTTTGAAGATAAGATACTCAGATCCCCTTTTCGTTTGGAATCTTGGTGAGCTCGCTTCCATCGTTTTTTTTTTATTATTTTTATTCACAATTGGTAAGCCCTTGACAACATCTCACCTGGTGGTAAGTGACGATGTTGCCGAAGATGGAAGCGGGCTTACCAAGATTCCCCAACGCAATGGGGAACTGGCTATTGTAAAATCTTTGCAAAACACGTCTACATTACAATAACGGCTTACAGTAGCACAATAAACGAAAACATTGGTGTCAGAATTGTTTTATAAAGAAATAGCTGTTTCCCGCGGCTTCACCCGCGTGGACCACGTTTCTATGACTTTTCGAGGGTGCGCAGTGCGCGAGCCGCAAGCGGCTCGCGAGCGTGGTAGACAGTAGCCTATGTCTTAATCCAGGTCCTAATTTATCTACCTACCAAATTTCAGCCAAATCCGTTCAGTAGTTTTTGCGGGAAAGCGTAACAGACAGACAGAGTTACTTTCGCATTTATAATATTACTAGCTGTTTCCCGCGGCTTCACCCGCGTGGACCACGTTTCTATGACTTTTCGAGGGTGCGCAGTGCGCGAGCCGCAAGCGGCTCGCGAGCGTGGTAAAAAGTAGCCTATGTCTTAATCCAGGTCCTAATCTGTCTACCTACCAAATTTCAGCCAAATCCGTTCAGTAGTTTTTTGCGGAAAAGCGTAACAGACAGACAGAGTTACTTTCGCATTTATAATATTAGTAGGTAGGGATATAGTAGGGATTATTTAATTTTTAGGTTAGGCTATTGTTTACTTTGTTGGAAAATTCTAATAAATGTTACTTTACGCAGAACAACGGAAGTTTGGCAGGCCGACTACAGGATAGTATATGCCAGTATGCTAGTACCTATGCCGGTGGCGGCATTGTGCGACATCAAATGCGTTGCGCTACTGTAAACCATATCGTAATACTGTGACACGACTACAAAACCTACTGGAGTGTAGTTTAGAAGCTCGTCACGATTCGAAACACATCGTATCGCATTACGACTCGGTAAAGTGACACCTATAGGTATATCTGATGTATACAGGGTGTAACACAAAGGTGCAATGATACTTTATGGTGGGCTTCTACTCTTCAAACTGAACAACTTTTGTTCTACAACTTTGCTGAAATCGCTTTTATTTTTAATTTTTCATACAGGTTAACGGTTTTTAAGAAAAGACTAAAGCTTTACTATTGGAAAAGTGTTGCTATGAAATAGAGGATTTTGAATTCTAATGTTTATAACTACTATTATTTTCATTTATTCATTTATTCAATTGCTTTAACAGCAAATTTAAGTTAAGTAGGTATTTTGTCTGTCATGAATTCATTGACTGAGTAATAACACCTGCTAAGTAGGAATTGTTTTATTTTATTTTTGAAATTATTATCTTTATTTTCAGATTTTATATTTTGTGGTAATTTATTGTATATAGCTATTGATCTGTAATAGGGTCCATTTTTATATATTTCTAATTTAGGTGCTGGTGGCGGAGCGAGCTGAAGTCTCCGGCGAGCACTAGTACAAAACTTGTACTCTTCTATATTTTTACGTACGTAGATAGCAATTTCCTGGATGTATATGCACGGCAAGGGTAGGATTTTTTCATTTCTAAAGAAAGGCCTACAACTTTCCCTTTGTTTTATATTGTACAGTATGCGCACGCATTTTTTCTGAAGGACAAAAATATCATGTGCATTTGTACTCTGTCCCCACAATATTACCCCATACCGGAGCCAGGCATGGGCATACGCGTATGCCCATGCCTGGCTCCGGTACATTTTACTTTTGTACAGATATTCTGTGTGACAATTTTACTGCCGATATTTTAATTTTTAATGACATTTAAATTCTAACGACATTTTATTTTTGACGTTCTAATTTGTAATGTTATAGCTTTGTTTTATATTCTGGATTTCTCTTGCTTATAATATCAATGTTTTATGTTACGTCTTTTATTTTAACTACCCACTGTTACATGCAAACACAATAATATTATTGTTTATGAATATAAAATAAAAAAATACAAATCTTGATTCAGCTATGACTGGCCGGTTTTGTGTGAAAAATAAAAAATGAAATAATCGCGATTTCAGCAAAGTTGCAGAAAAAAAATTGTTCAGTTTGATGAGTACAAGCCCGCATTAAAGTATCACACCCAGTACATATACATATATCGGTACTACTACGATACGATACGATACGGTACGGTACTACGGTATAAGCACACCCCGCCGGACACTGCATACAATGGTCGTGAAATGACATTTCTAAAAACAAATGACGGAGCAAACAAAATCACAGCTAAATCCCATACGTTCAATTTGTAACCAATCTGAATGAACATTTATCATAAAAAAAGATGATAAAATACTTTGCGCGTGATCCAACACTCATTAGGCCACGAAGTCATCTTTTTTGTTTATTTTCGATTTATTTTTATATAACCTTCTTTTAATTTTTCCCTTTTTCAAAATGTTTTTTTTGACGTATGTTATTCTAAATTCCATTTGTTATTTCAATTTTTTCTTTCTTTCTGTTTCTGCTATTTTTTGATGTGTAACATCTTTGCTCTCGCTTTCCTGCAATTTGTGGGAGTGATTTCGTGAAATGGGACGGAAATGTGTAACATGGAACGGAAATGTGTAACAGGAAGTCGCGAAAGCGCGGAATTCTACTTTACGAGAGTCCGACTCGCACTTGGTCGGTTTTTTTCGTTACTGTCAGATCTGCCACCCAGGTACAATATCGTCATCAAATCTAACTAACCTAAAGTATTTTGTCACATGTTACACATCATATGCGAGTACTGTAGGTCTCGCTCGAATTTTTTTTGTTTATTTCAGCTTTTCATTATTTTCTTTTTAATACATTCAATTTAATTTGGTCGTTATTCATTTTATTATTCAATCAACCAATCAATCAAATATGCTTTATTGTACAATTACAAAAATATATACAGTTATTAAGTAGTACAGAATAAACAGTAACATTTTAAATTGTACAATGTAGGCGGCCTTATTACTTAAAGTAATTTCGTCCAGGCAACCTTTTATTATTCATTCTAAAACCCTTGCACCTCTCCCTCCACGACTGCTTGTACCCTCGTGCAAGCTTAGACGTAGTACGGAGGGCGCGTCGGGGCTGCAGGTTCTAGCGGAAAGTTGCAGAGTACGATCGGCATCATGTGGCGTATCGGGTGCCGGGTCGTTACTTTCCCTCTAGTATGGTTGATGGGAGCGATGGCTGACTCTCGCGTTATACTCGTGACAGGGTGCTGTCCGTATGAACTGGCCTACACTTCTCAAAGGCATGAATAACAATGATTTTAAACTTCTCGTGTCATATTGTTTTCATATTCTAATGACATAATTTGCTTTATATCAAAGATTGTACTTTGAAGTTATTAACTTATGATTTTTTATTTTTGTATTGTTCACAAATGACATAATAATTATGTAAATACTATTTTATGACTATCAAAAAGAGTGTAATATGCACCTATTTTTAAACAACTTCAAAAAAAGGAGATTGTTTCTCAACTCGACCGTAGACATTTTTTTTATGTGTGTTCGCGTATAACTTAGTCGTTTATGAACCTATTTTGATCATTCTTTTTTTGTTGGAAAGGAGATATCCCAAGGGTGCTACCATGATAAGGAAACCAGGATCTGATGATGGTATCCCATAGAAATCGAGGGGAACCTTAGTTTGCTGTTTGAAGTCGGTTTTTTTGTTAAAAAAATATAAATAAACATCTTGATGAGTAGAAAGTAGAAGCAGCCCCTATATCTGGCAATTTTTTTACACCCTGTGTAGCAAATAAACAAAAGCAGAACCAACCTGTAAGTAGGTTCTTGTTTTTTTTGTCCTTTTGTTTGTGTTTGAACTAACAAGAGAGAGAGAGAGGGGATTTTGATTCACAAAAAAGTACTGTAATCTAATGGTATGATTTGATGGTATTAGTTAAAAAACCGGTAAAGTGCTAGTCAGAACCGCGTACAAAGGGTTCCGCACCATCATACTAGATGGGGCTAGTTTCTTCACGTTTAAAAAAATACTCGTTTTTGCATGGATAATTTCAATTTTGATTTAAAAAACTACTGTAATCTAATGGTATGATTTGATGGTATAATGGTATTCGTTAAAAAAACCGGTAAAGTTCTAGTCAGAACCGCATACAAAGGGTTCCGCACCATCATACTAGATGGTACTAGTTTCTTCACGTTTAAAAAAATACTCGTTTTTGCATGGATAATTTCACTTTTTCTAATTTTTAGTATTTGTTGTTCTAGCGGCAACAGAAATACTCGTACATCTTTGAAAATTTCAACTGTCTAGCTATCACGGTACATGAAATACAGCCTGGTGACAGACGGACAGACGGACAGACGGGCGGACAGCGAAGACTTAGTAATAGGGTCTCATTTTAACCCTTTGGGTACGGATCCCTAAAAACTATTAGATGTAATTTGATGCTATATTATGATGGTATTATTTAAAAAAAAATATATTGAAAATCATGAGATGAATGACAGTGAATCTGACTGAACCAAAGTGCGTTTTAGGGTAGCGCAGTCAAATTAGAAACCCTTAAAGTTAAGCCATGTCCGTCCGTCTCTGTTTACTAATTACACCAAATACGGACACGTCAATCCCGCTCTATACAATTAGAGTGGGCGAGATCGACTATCTGAGAGACAGCAATCAGTTAGGCCCCGCACTCAGCAAGAGAGAAGGCCCCCTCAGACAGCGTAGGATCTGATCGTAGCATCAACTTAGCTAGAAAACAAAGGTGACATTCGTCGTTACGTCCAAAAAGTTTCGTCCGAATGGACGTAACAGCACCTTGCAATTTTACCTACTTTTCTTGTCGTCGTTACATCGGACAATGAAAATCTGAGGGAGATAAGTACAGTCAGCTACAAAAAGATAATCAAAATTATTAAGTTTTAAATGTTTTTAAGATAAATCACGACTTGACTCTAAAATAAAAAAAAATGTCATTCATTAGTATAAGATATAATATAAAGCAACATCACAAAATTATAGAACTACCTACTTACTTAATTATAATCAACAATGTCCAAATGACAAATATTATGATCATTATGTTATTTAATAAAAGGTAACTAGTATCTCATCTGTGATAAAAGAGTATAAAAAATATAGAAGTATGCCTAATAATAACTAGATAAAATAAATAGACGATTTATAATGGAGATGTTGATTTAATTTTTCGTTTACCTAAAATGTTTCTTTGGAAAAGTTGGTCAGTTTCGTTGACTAATCATATCCTTTAAGTTTTCGGTACACCGTCCCTTACACCCTGTATAATAATATAGCTAATAGTAATAATCAACAAACAAAATAAGTAAAGCATCTGGCTTATTATTATTACCTATAAAATCAATCATCTTGTTGTCTTAGGAACTAAAAAATCACAGATCAAGATTTGTTATAAATGATTATTTTGTGTTAGGAACTAATAAAATAACAGATCATTATTTTTAATAAATGGTTTGTCTTAGAAACTACTAAAATCACAGATCAAGATTTGTTATGAATGATTTATCTTAGGAACTACTAAAATCACAGATCAAGATTTGTGATGAATGATTATCATAACAAATACATTAATAAATACACGTACTAGTTGAAAACCAAGTGAAAATCACAAGAAAACCTGTTTATAGAATGGTCATGTCCAACATTGCATGTTACTTTATTGAAACTTTGTAGTTGACTTTATTTTAATATTTTATTCAACTCATATAAAGTAAGTAACGTAATATTGCGTTAGTAATATGAATCCGTTTTTAAGTTGACTGTACTTTGTACGTGCGGGCGAAACAACGACAAGAAAAGTAGGTAAAATCGGATGGTGCTGTTACGTCCATTCGGACGAAACTTTTTGAACGTAACGACGAATGGCTCCTACTCCCGCAGCTAATACAATGTTATTTCAATGTTGTCAATTTCCAGTCTAAAATATTTTTTCGTGGAAAAAAAACAGAAAGATATTTCAAAGAACTGGTAGGCAAATGAAATGTAATTCAATATCTATGCAAATATGTATCTAGTTTGTAAGAAACAAAATGAATAAATGACATTCTATTCTATTCAAAGAAGTACAGCTAATAATTCTTACTAATATTCTAAATGTGTTTGTTTGTTACCTTTTCACGCTTCAACATCTCGACCAATCTTGATGAAATTTGGCATGCAGGTAGCCTGTGTCACTTTTATCCCGTGAAAATAGCATAGTCCGATGCAGTTCCCAAGGGAACTGAAAAAATACTATTATTTGGTTAATTTCTTTAACATCACAACGGAACAATGAATTGTGATTTTTTGCACAGAGATGGTTGAAGGGGTGGAAATGACATAATTTACTAATTAGAATATCCTGACATAGTTCCAGAGGGATCTGGGGAAAACTCATTTCCACGCTCGCGACGGATTAAAGTGATTTTTCTATAGAATTGGTTGAGGGGGTGAGATGTGACATAGACTGCTAATCAGAATTGCCCAATATACTTTCTGAAGGATCTGGAGAAAACTCACGTCCACGCATCACTCACCCTCCAAGACGGTAATAAAAAGCGGCAAAAGCTAGTTTTTACGTTCTACAGTTATAATGCTGTTTGGTATGATTATACAGATCTTTTCTTTCAGTGAGCGTCGGTGGCGTAACGGCTAGGGCCGCCGCCTCCTGCCCGGGTAGTCGTGTCGCGCTTCTCACTAAGGTCGGGTGTAATGACTCACGTCGCGTATAAAAATGAAAGTTCAGAACTTCAGGTGAAACTGATAACGGTATAATATCAGAAAACACAAAATATAACACGGGAAATACAAGTAGGTACAGAAATTCGGTATGCTGAGTTAGTCCATAGGAGAACGTCCGATCTATATCGTGGCTGAGAGTTGACTCCGTAACGAACGTAGCTACACAATAATCGCAGCTAGCTAACGGTTTTCATCGGACGCTTTCTAAACGGGACATACACACAAAAGGATATTATACAAACAGAAAAATAGTGACAACATAACAATTAAAATTTACGCGAAATTAGAAAGCCGACGAAATACAAAAGCAAGGGTTACATTCGTTACGGCCAAAGAAGTTATATTAGACAATGCCTGTTGTTATTTGAGAAACATATATATTGCACAATACCAATTATTACTAAAGGATCTAAATAACGGTTGTCGACAGAATACCTAATGGTTATTTAGAAATGACAAATATCGTAAAACTATACTGTTAAAAATATTTCTATTGACACAAAAGTTAGGTTCGCAACAAAAGAAAACATTCATTTACAATTTACAGTTAGGTGCATACTAGAGAAAAAACATTACAAGATTAGCTATTTTATGACAGGCGTATGTGAGACAAAGTCGCCACAGTATCCCCTCTCCAGTGATTTACAGATTATTTAATACACACAATGATCTAAATCACGAAAAAAAAAAAATTTTAACGCCATGATATAAATCACGCAAAACCAGCTTGGTAAAAATCTGGAAAGCGGACACACCTGTTTGTGCGTCGAGGAATATTTGAATGCCTAACACCTGTTGAATCTGGCGTGGCGCTCGGCGTGTGCGCCTCAGAGGTACCGCTCCCATTGTTCCCATTATTACCCTGTTGGGGATGGCTATTGTACCGTATTACGGTGTCTTCAGAGTCGCTTAAGCTATTCTCGGGGTGATGTGCCGTTTCCCTTAACACGTAAGCTGGCTTTAGCCTATCGACTGAAACCGCGATCTCGCGACCGCGCATGTCTAAGACAAACGTTTTTTCTTTTCGGCTAACCACCCTAAAAGGTCCGTTATATGGTTGTTGAAGACCTGCTCTGATTGTGTCATCTCGAACAAAGACATGACTAGTCGTAGCTAAGTCTTTATAGATAAAGGTACTTTTCTGGCCGTGGCTCGCTCCAGCTATGGGTTTAAGCTGTCTGAAGTTATTACATAGTTCTTTAACGAATTCACTTTGCGACGGTCTAGGTATTGTATCGGTTCCTAAGAACTGTCCTGGAAGACGTAAGCTCTGTCCATAAACTAATTCTGCGGAAGTAGCTTGGAGGTCATCCTTCCATGCGGTTCTAACGCCTAGCAAAACAGTCGGTAATATTCGCGTCCAACTGGTACTGTTAGATCCGTGACACATTATAGCGCTTTTTAGCTGTCGGTGAAAACGCTCTACCATACCGTTTGCAGCTGGGTGATAGGCAGTGGTCTTAAAGTGTTGCGTACCTATTAGGGCATTTAGATCTCTAAATAGGTGTGACTCGAATTGCCGTCCTTTGTCTGTCGTTATGTTAAGCGGAACACCAAAACGAGCTATCCAATTAAAATAAAATGCGCGTGCGACTGTCTCCGCCTCTTGATTCATTATCGGAATGGCTTCAGGCCATCTTGAAAACCGATCTACGCAAGTTAGGCAATATCTGTATCCCTCGCTAACGGGCATAATAATTATGTCCAGATGTATGTGTTCAAAACGAGATGATGGCAGCGCGAATGTGCCAGGTGCAGTTACGACGTGTCTATTTATTTTTGACCTTTGACAGTCTATGCACGCTTTTACCCATTGTTTGCAGTCTGAGTTCATAGAAGGCCAGACAAAACGTTTGGAAACAAGCTTGCTTGTGGCTCGCGCACCCGGATGTGAATTCCGGTGTAAAGTATCAAACGCGATTTTTCTGAACGGTTCTGTTAGGTAGGGTCTCGCAGTTCGCGTAGAGACATCGCAATAAACTGGCTGTTCGCTATCGGGCAGGTAGATAAGTTGTAACTGCAACGAAGAGCTATTGTTTTCAATTAATGACTTTAATTGTGAGTCATTATTTTGTGAAGTCGCGAGTGATTCCCAGTCTATGCCCTTCTGTATCGACTCAATTCGTGACAATGTATCAGCTGGAATATTATGTTCCCCGCTGATATGTTTAATGTCAGTCGAAAATTGGCCTATAAAATCTAAATAACGGAACTGTCTAGGCGAGCATTGTTGGTCTTTCTTACTAAACGCGTAGGTAATTGGTTTATGATCAGTAAATATGACAAAAGGACGCGCTTCTAAGTAATGCCGAAAGTATTTTATTGCAGCGTAGATAGCCAGTAGCTCGCGATCGTATGTCGAATACTTTTGTTCGGTGGGCGTTAATTTCTTTGAAAAGAACCCAATCGGCTCCCAGCCGTTATCTGTCCTTTGTTGCAAGGCGGCGCCCATTGTATTATCCGAGGCGTCGCAAAATAGAGCTACTTCAGAATTGACACCTGGGTGGGCTAATAATGTCGCTTGTGCTAAACTATTTTTACATAAACAAAAATCATTTTTTGTTTCTTCAGTCCACGTGACTGGCGTTTTGCCTTTTTTATCGCCCAGAAGCTTATTAAGGCTAGCTTGGCTGGCGGCGGCATTAGGTATGAACCTCCTATAAAAGTTTAGCATACCTAAAAACCGTCTGAGGCCCTTAGCGGTTTCGGGTAATGGGTACATGCGCAAAGCTTCGACCCTCTCAGGTAGCGGGCGGGTACCGTCGGCCGATACTGAATAGCCGAGAAAGTCGATTTCGGTTCGGCCGAATACACATTTTGACGGGTTAATTACTACACCGTATTGTCTTAATCTATTGAATACTATCTCTAGGTGTTTTAAATGTTCGGTTTCATCATTTGATGCGATTAATATATCGTCAATAAAACAGTAACAAAACTCTAACTCACTGAGCACTTCATCCATAAACCGTTGGAAGGTTTGCGCTGCGTTGCGCAAACCAAACGTCATAAATTTAAATTCGAATAGCCCGAACGGTGTTATTATCGCCGTCTTCGGAATGTCTTCTTCGGCTGTAGGTATTTGATTGAAGGCGCGGATTAAATCAATTTTTGAAAACACTTTTTTACCATTTAGACACTGTGAAAAGTCGTGTATATGACGCACTGGATATTTATCAGGAACCGTTCTATTATTTAACCCGCGATAATCTCCACAGGCACGATGCTTCACAGTTTGTTGTTCCCCGGTTTCCGGCCCGGTGAAAGGTGAAAGGTTTTCCGGCTTTTCTCCAATTGTGGGTTTCTGTACCATAACTAGTGGTGCGGCCCAAGGGCTTTTTGATGGCTGGGCAATTCCTAGCTTTACCATAGTTTCGAATTCTTTTTTAGCCGCTATGAGTCGATCTGGAGCTAAGCGGCGTGGTTTTTGTGCCACTGGCGGTCCCGGTGTGGTCAGTATGTGGTGCCTCGTATTATGTTTGACCTCTTTCACGACTCCATCTGGGCGCGTGATATCTATAAACTTAGCCAGGAGGTCGTGATACGGTGAAGTACCGGTCACGGTTTTTACCGTAAACTGCTCACACCGTGTTGTCTGTCCGTTGGACTTGAGACCAGTGGTCGCGTCTACAAGGCTTTTATTTTTTGCATCGACCATCAGGTTATAATGTGCTAAAAAATCCATACCGATGATCGGTTTCTCAACATCAGCCACAACAAAAATCCATGGGAAGTCTCGCCTTAAACCTAGGTTAAGTGTTAGAGCGACTGTACCATATGTAGGAATTGGGGTTCCATTGGCCGCGACTAGCTCATAGGCAGACATGTTGCGAGCCGTATGAACTAGCGCTTTCGGGTACACGCAAAGATCTGCGCCCGTATCTATCAGAAACCTCACCTTGCTGTCCACGTCTGTGAGAAAAATGCGGCGTGATGCTGTGTGGGAGTTGATCTCATCCGCCGTTAATGGCTCCCGCTGGCATTTCCCGGCGGCGGTTTGTACGCGCACGGCTGTACACAGGTGTTGGCCTTTGATCCAAATTTGTAGTGGTACCAACATAACCAATTTTCCGGTCGGGTCCTTGACGATGAGCGTCGCCTCGAGTGACCGCGCGAGCGGGATTGTGTACGTGGCCTCGCGTCCCTTACCGCGTTAGAAGCTTGCAGCTGACTTGACACATTTCGTATTAACCCTTTTATGGCAGATATCTCCTCTTCTAACCGCCGTATATGATCGTCGGCAGAGTCTGTAGCAGTAACGTCTGCTACCGTAGGGACTGAACTCACGCATCGCAGCCTCGCATTCTCGGCAACGAGGTCGGCGATCTCGGCGAGCGTTTCAAGCGATGTGTTGCCTCTCGCTACTGAAGCCGCCTGCAGGCCTGTCGGTATATTTTCCGGAACCATTTTCACTCACTAATAAGTTCACTTACAAAGTCAAAATGTCACAAAGGTTCGTTAACACACGACGCGTATAAAACTAAAACTTCACACACACCTTAGGCGCACGATAACCGAATGGATCACGTCGGGGTCACCAATTGTCGCGCTTCTCACTAAGGTCGGGTGTAATGACTCACGTCGCGTATAAAAATGAAAGTTCAGAACTTCAGGTGAAACTGATAACGGTATAATATCAGAAAACACAAAATATAACACGGGAAATACAAGTAGGTACAGAAATTCGGTATGCTGAGTTAGTCCATAGGAGAACGTCCGATCTATATCGTGGCTGAGAGTTGACTCCGTAACGAACGTAGCTACACAATAATCGCAGCTAGCTAACGGTTTTCATCGGACGCTTTCTAAACGGGACATACACACAAAAGGATATTATACAAACAGAAAAATAGTGACAACATAACAATTAAAATTTACGCGAAATTAGAAAGCCGACGAAATACAAAAGCAAGGGTTACATTCGTTACGGCCAAAGAAGTTATATTAGACAATGCCTGTTGTTATTTGAGAAACATATATATTGCACAATACCAATTATTACTAAAGGATCTAAATAACGGTTGTCGACAGAATACCTAATGGTTATTTAGAAATGACAAATATCGTAAAACTATACTGTTAAAAATATTTCTATTGACACAAAAGTTAGGTTCGCAACAAAAGAAAACATTCATTTACAATTTACAGTTAGGTGCATACTAGAGAAAAAACATTACAAGATTAGCTATTTTATGACAGGCGTATGTGAGACAAAGTCGCCACAGTCGTGGTTCGAACCTGCCACGTACCAATGTGATTTCGAATTTAGATTTCATATGTACGTTTATCCGACGCTCTTACGGTGAAGGAAAACATCGTGAGGAAACCTGCACACGCCTGCGAAGAAACTCGCAGGTTGTGTGTGAATTCGACCAACTCGCACTTAGCCCGCGTGGTCTACTAAGGCCCGATCGCCCTAATTCAGGATAGGTTCGAATCCCTCGGTGGGGACGTATATGAGCTGATATGAATGAATATGAATGAATACAGATCTTTGACGCATAAGCTGATAAACATTTAAGAATAGGTACTTGTCTCCCCTACAAGTAAAATGAGGGTAATTTTTTATGGTGTCATCGTGGGGGAATCGTTTAGGTCTTTCAAAAACATTGAGGGTATGTGAATTTTTTTTCGGTAAATGATTCATTTACGAAATATGTAAATGAATCATTTACCGAAAAAAAACCTAGGGTTTAGGGTTCTGTACCCAAAGGGTAAAAACGTAGCTCTGTCCCTCTAGCTGGCCCATGATGGTCCATCGTGTAGAGGACCCATTTACGTACAAGTGTAAAACTTTTATACCCATCAAAAGCGAAAATTTAACTCGATTTTTAAACAAAAACGAGTTCTTTAACATCTTGTTTTTATTTCTCTGTCAATATTGGCTAATTAATTACCGATAATTAGCAACTGGAAAATTTTAGCAGTTGCGCAGAAGCGGTTATAAATAAATATTTGCAGAAAACTTCTTTTGTAAACCTCAAAAGAGATTTATTATTTATTGGTAACTACTGAATAAGGGGTGCTCAAGTATTACGTAACACAATTTTTGTATTTTTTTTTGTTCCATCCACCATTGTTCTTCGCATGCATTTTCCTATTTTAGCTTTTAGTAGTAATAAACCTTTGACAATACAATAAGAAACGAAAATCTAACTGCAATAAAACATTTTAGTCAAAATAAAATCGTATTATTAACAAAAAAGAACAAACAGCCTAATAAAATGCTACGTAACGCGTTCTTCGAACGGCCCTCCCGCACTGTAACGCATCGTAACGTTTCACAAGACCCCCCCCAAATTGCGTTACGTAATACTTGACCCCCCCCCCCCGCGCTAATTGGCTATATCGGGCACAGAAAATATTGTAAAAGCCATATTATTTTTGTGTAGGCATAGAGAAATAAATAAAGTGTACAGTCACGCCAAAGTATGATCTGATAAATTCCTAAAAAAAGTAAATCAAGTTCAATTATCAGCTGTCGAAATTACCCTTCAACGTTATAGCTTTAGAAAACATATGAATCACGTAATAAGTGCCTACGTAATGAGTAATTTGAGGGTTGCTCTCGATTTCTCTGGGATCCCATCATCAGATCCTGACTCGGTGACAATGGGACCCCCTCGGGAGTATACTCTTTATATATATATATAAGTACTAACATACAGTATGGACACTCCCTGTCGCTCTCTAGATTGCGACCTCACCCCCTCGTCACCCAGATTGATACAGATTGGTTGCAGTTTGATTCTCGAACGTATAGGATTTCGCCGCCATTTTGTTTGTTCCTTCATTCCTTTTTTGAAATGTCATTTTTGGCCCGCTGTATGAAGTGTCCAGGGTGTGACCATACTTCGCACCTGGGGTACAAGTCCGGGTTGATGGAGGTTCAAGGGCTAGTGGGAAACCACACTATCCGAAATTTTTCAAGCCGCCTATACGGCATCTGACACGGCTTGACAACTGTCATCTAGTGATAGTAACGAGCACTACGAACATGCCCTGCGAAGCACGGAAACGTTTAGAGAAAAATGCCACTAACAGTCGAACCCATCCAGGTAATGACCGTGCTCCAGGTCAGTTAACCTGCGTGATCGACCCAACCGCGTATCATTTGCCCTCTAGCATTCATGAATCAGTATTAAAAACACGCTTAGATACTTATAGTAGCAAATATAATTGAAATGGTAAACACGTTAAAAAACCGACTTCCATCGCAATAACATTTATGCATTATTATTTTTGGTTTTTGTTAATTTTCTAATAAAGTACTACACCGATTTTAATAAAATTTATAAGGGACCAAGCACTAGCTTTCAAATAAAAAAAAATCATAAAAATCGGTTCACCCAGTCAAAAGTTCTGAGGTAACACACATAAAAAAAGTACAGTCAAATTGAGAACCTCCTCCTTTTTGGAAAAGAGATATAAAATTATATATTTTTTTTGAAAAATGTACAAATAATCTGGCTTTGTATTGGAGGTACCTTATTACGAATTTAATAAGACATACTACCCAGTATAGTATGTCTTATTAAATTCTAGTAACTTGCAAAGTTTCATTAAAATCGTTACAGTCAGTTTTGAGATAAAATGGCAAAGATCCTGGATTTGTATGGGAAGTATCGTATCCCGATTTTTACTGGTATAAGGTTTTAGTAGCATACAAAGTATAATTAAAATAGTTATAGTAAATTTTAAGAAATATTACAGTATTTTACTATAGTGGCAACCCTAATAATTGAAGATAGGAAAAAATAGAAAATTCGGCTAGATATAAAAATAATATTGCCTTAACTCAAATTTCACCCAAATCCGTTCATTAGATTAGACGCTAGAGCACTGAACGGACGCACAAGATACACAAACACACACACACACACACATACAAACACACACACAAACTCACACGTTTTTTAGACTCTATTACCGCAACTTAGATTTTTTCAGTAGATTAGACGCTAGAGCACCGGACGGACGCACACACACACACACACACACACAAACACACACACACCACACACACAAACTCACACCTTTTTTAGACTCTATTACCTCAACTTAGACTTTTTTTACCATTACAATAACATCTTCGTCGCTAAAAAAACCTAAATTAGAAGAACCGGACCGGACAAGTGCAAGTCGGACTCGCCCATCGATATTATAAATCATAACAGTGCAAATTGTTAGGTACTACATACGCCAAAATTATTAGGTACCTACCTGTGGTGACTTTGTCTCACATACGCCTGTCATAAAATAGCGATCTTGTAATGTTTTTCTCTAGTATGCACCTAACTGTAAATTGTAAATGAATGTTTTCTTTTGTTGCGAACCTAACTTTTGTGTCAATAGAAATATTTTTAACAGTATAGTTTTACGATATTTGTTATTTCTAAATAACCATTAGGTATTCTGTCGACAACCGTTATTTAGATCCTTTAGTAATAATTGGTATTGTGCAATATATATGTTTCTCAAATAACAACAGGCATTGTCTAATATAACTTCTTTGGCCGTAACGAATGTAACCCTTGCTTTTGTATTTCGTCGGCTTTCTAATTTCGCGTAAATTTTAATTGTTATGTTGTCACTATTTTTCTGTTTGTATAATATTCTTTTGTGTGTATGTCCCGTTTAGAAAGCGTCCGATGAAAACCGTTAGCTAGCTGCGATTATTGTGTAGCTACGTTCCTTACGGAGTCAGCATCAAACCACGGTATAGCTCGGACGTTTTCTCACATGTACTGAGATCTTTATTATACAGTTATCGTACTATATTTGACGAACTTTTAATTATCTCCGACGCACTCCACACCCTTGTACGTAGCGCGCGACAGTGGTGACCCCGACGTGATCCATTCGGTTATCGTGCGCCTAAGGTGTGTGTGAAGTTTTAGTTTTATACGCGTCGTGTGTTAACGAACCTTTGTGACATTTTGTGACTTTGTAAGTGAACTTATTAGTGAGTGAAAATGATTCCGGAAAATATACCGACAGGCCTGCAGGCAGCTTCAGTGGCGAGAGGCAACACATCGCTTGAAACGCTCGCCGAGATCGCCGACCTCGTTGCCGAGAATGCGAGGCTGCGATGCGCGAGTTCAGTCCCTACGGTAGCAGACGTTACTGCTACAGACTCTGCTGACGATCATATACGGCGGTTAGAAGAGGAGATATCTGCCATAAAAGGGTTAATACGAAATGTGTCAAGTCAGCTGCAAGCTTCTAACGCGGTAAGGGACGCGAGGCCACGTACACAATCCCACTCGCGCGGTCACTCGAGGCAACGCTCTTCGTCAAGGTTCCGACCGAAAAATTGGTTATGTTGGTACCACTACAAATTTGGATCAAAGGCCAACACCTGTGTACAGCCGTGCGCGTACAAACCGCCGCCGGGAAATGCCAGCGGGAGCCATTAACGGCGGATGAGATCAACTCCCACACAGCATCACGCCGCATTTTTCTCACAGACGTGGACAGCAAGGTGAGGTTTCTGATAGATACGGGCGCAGATCTTTGCGTGTACCCGAAAGCGCTAGTTCATACGGCTCGCAACATGTCTGCCTATGAGCTAGTCGCGGCCAACGGAACCCCAATTCCTACATATGGTACAGTCGCTCTAACACTTAACCTAGGTTTAAGGCGAGACTTCCCATGGATTTTTGTTGTGGCTGATGTTGAGAAACCGATCATCGGTATGGATTTTTTAGCACATTATAACCTGATGGTCGATGCAAAAAATAAAAGCCTTGTAGACGCGACCACTGGTCTCAAGTCCAACGGACAGACAACACGGTGTGAGCAGTTTACGGTAAAAACCGTGACCGGTACTTCACCGTATCACGACCTCCTGGCTAAGTTTATAGATATCACGCGCCCAGATGGAGTCGTGAAAGAGGTCAAACATAGTACGAGGCACCACATACTGACCACACCGGGACCGCCAGTGGCACAAAAACCACGCCGCTTAGCTCCAGATCGACTCATAGCGGCTAAAAAAGAATTCGAAACTATGGTAAAGCTAGGAATTGCCCAGCCATCAAAAAGCCCCTGGGCCGCACCACTAGTTATGGTACAGAAACCCACAAATGGAGAAAAGCCGGAAAACCTTTCACCTTTCACCGGGCCGGAAACCGGGGAACAACAAACTGTGAAGCATCGTGCCTGTGGAGATTATCGCGGGTTAAATAATAGAACAGTTCCTGACAAATATCCAGTGCGTCATATACACGACTTTTCACAGTGTCTAAACGGTAAAAAAGTGTTTTCAAAAATTGACTTAATCCGCGCCTTCAATCAAATACCTACAGCCGAAGAAGACATTCCGAAGACGGCGATAATAACACCGTTCGGGTTATTCGAATTTAAATTTATGACGTTTGGTTTGCGCAACGCAGCGCAAACCTTCCAACGGTTTATGGATGAAGTGCTCAGTGAGTTAGAGTTTTGTTACTGTTTTATTGACGATATATTAATCGCATCAAATGATGAAACCGAACATTTAAAACACCTAGAGATAGTATTCAATAGATTAAGACAATACGGTGTAGTAATTAACCCGTCAAAATGTGTATTCGGCCGAACCGAAATCGACTTTCTCGGCTATTCAGTATCGGCCGACGGTACCCGCCCGCTACCTGAGAGGGTCGAAGCTTTGCGCATGTACCCATTACCCGAAACCGCTAAGGGCCTCAGACGGTTTTTAGGTATGCTAAACTTTTATAGGAGGTTCATACCTAATGCCGCCGCCAGCCAAGCTAGCCTTAATAAGCTTCTGGGCGATAAAAAAGGCAAAACGCCAGTCACGTGGACTGAAGAAACAAAAAATGATTTTTGTTTATGTAAAAATAGTTTAGCACAAGCGACATTATTAGCCCACCCAGGTGTTAATTCTGAAGTAGCTCTATTTTGCGACGCCTCGGATAATACAATGGGCGCCGCCTTGCAACAAAGGACAGATAACGGCTGGGAGCCGATTGGGTTCTTTTCAAAGAAATTAACGCCCACCGAACAAAAGTATTCGACATACGATCGCGAGCTACTTGCTATCTACGCTGCAATAAAATACTTTCGGCATTACTTAGAAGCGCGTCCTTTTGTCATATTTACTGATCATAAACCAATTACCTACGCGTTTAGTAAGAAAGACCAACAATGCTCACCTAGACAGTTTCGTTATTTAGATTTTATAGGCCAATTTTCGACTGACATTAAACATATCAGCGGGGAACATAATATTCCAGCTGATACATTGTCACGAATTGAGTCGATACAGAAGGGCATAGACTGGAAATCACTCGCGACTTCACAAAAGAATGACTCACAATTAAAGTCATTAATTGAAAACAATAGCTCTTCGTTGCAGTTACAACTTATCTACCTGCCCGATAGCGATCAGCCAGTTTATTGCGATGTCTCTACGCGAACTGCGAGACCCTACCTAACAGAACCGTTCAGAAAAATCGCGTTTGATACTCTACACCGGAATTCACATCCGGGTGCGCGAGCCACAAGCAAGCTTGTTTCCAAACGTTTTGTCTGGCCTTCTATGAACTCAGACTGCAAACAATGGGTAAAAGCGTGCATAGACTGTCAAAGGTCAAAAATAAATAGACACGTCGTAACTGCACCTGGCACATTCGCGCTGCCATCATCTCGTTTTGAACACATACATCTGGACATAATTATTATGCCCGTTAGCGAGGGATACAGATATTGCCTAACTTGCGTAGATCGGTTTTCAAGATGGCCTGAAGCCATTCCGATAATGAATCAAGAGGCGGAGACAGTCGCACGCGCATTTTATTTTAATTGGATAGCTCGTTTTGGTGTTCCGCTTAACATAACGACAGACAAAGGACGGCAATTCGAGTCACACCTATTTAGAGATCTAAATGCCCTAATAGGTACGCAACACTTTAAGACCACTGCCTATCACCCAGCTGCAAACGGTATGGTAGAGCGTTTTCACCGACAGCTAAAAAGCGCTATAATGTGTCACGGATCTAACAGTACCAGTTGGACGCGAATATTACCGACTGTTTTGCTAGGCGTTAGAACCGCATGGAAGGATGACCTCCAAGCTACTTCCGCAGAATTAGTTTATGGACAGAGCTTACGTCTTCCAGGACAGTTCTTAGGAACCGATACAATACCTAGACCGTCGCAAAGTGAATTCGTTAAAGAACTATGTAATAACTTCAGACAGCTTAAACCCATAGCTGGAGCGAGCCACGGCCAGAAAAGTACCTTTATCTATAAAGACTTAGCTACGACTAGTCATGTCTTTGTTCGAGATGACACAATCAGAGCAGGTCTTCAACAACCATATAACGGACCTTTTAGGGTGGTTAGCCGAAAAGAAAAAACGTTTGTCTTAGACATGCGCGGTCGCGAGATCGCGGTTTCAGTCGATAGGCTAAAGCCAGCTTACGTGTTAAGGGAAACGGCACATCACCCCGAGAATAGCTTAAGCGACTCTGAAGACACCGTAATACGGTACAATAGCCATCCCCAACAGGGTAATAATGGGAACAATGGGAGCGGTACCTCTGAGGCGCACACGCCGAGTGCCACGCCAGATTCAACAGGTGTTAGGCATTCAAATATTCCTCGACGCACAAACAGGTGTGTCCGCTTCCCAGATTTTTACCAAGCTGGTTTTGCGTGATTTATATCATGGCGTTATTATTATTAATTTTTTTTTCGTGATTTAGACCATTGTGTGTATTAAATAATCTGTATCTTTGTTTGTTTTTGTTTTTTTCATGGTCTAAACCACTGGAGAGGGGATACTGTGGTGACTTTGTCTCACATACGCCTGTCATAAAATAGCGATCTTGTAATGTTTTTCTCTAGTATGCACCTAACTGTAAATTGTAAATGAATGTTTTCTTTTGTTGCGAACCTAACTTTTGTGTCAATAGAAATATTTTTAACAGTATAGTTTTACGATATTTGTTATTTCTAAATAACCATTAGGTATTCTGTCGACAACCGTTATTTAGATCCTTTAGTAATAATTGGTATTGTGCAATATATATGTTTCTCAAATAACAACAGGCATTGTCTAATATAACTTCTTTGGCCGTAACGAATGTAATACCTATACATATAAAAAGGGAAAGATTTTGTTTTTCATTCTTCGTCATAAATCGAAAACTAGACATCAAAAAAATAATTAAAGCTTGTGCCAATGAAGTCCTTTCATACGATACCCCACATGACAAGGTTAACTCAATTCAAAATTTGAACCGCCGCGCCGTTCCTTGCTTAATCGATTACGTACTTTAAAAAATGACATTTTTTTATGATTAAATTACATATTTATAGTTTTAAATTTTTTTATTACTTGCCAAATAACAGGTTCTCGGTCAACGGGAAATACCCTATGAATTTTGATTCGTCGTCGAAGTAAGCGTTTTTTGCAGCATAAACGGCCGTATCTTTTTTTACGTTAACTTAGAAGTTTGATTTTTTCACGGGACTGTAGACCAAAATACATAATATGGTTTTAATTTCAACTCGATACCACCACGCGTTCCCGAGATAAAAGTTCTTGACAGACAGACGGACGGAAGGACAACGAAGTGATCCTATAAGGGTTCCGTTTTTTCCTTTTGAGGTACGGAACCCTAAAATACCAGTCAAGTGCGAGTCGGACTCGCGCAAAGAAGGGTTCCGTAGTCTTCTTAAAACATTAATGTATATTTTAAAAAACAAAATTGTTTTCGCATTTGTTTTAATAGAACATTTTGTATGGAAAATATATGAACTTTTTAAAATCCAACTGCACACCTTAAGTAGGTCGACTATTACTCCTAAACTTAATAAAAAACGCTAAACACGTTAAAAAACGACTTCCATCGCAACAAATTAGTACATTTTTGCATTATTATTTTTGATTTTTGGTAATTTTCTACTAAAGTACTACACCGATTTTGATAAAATTTATATGGGACCACACGGGAAGCACTAGCTTTTAAATAAAAAAAAGTATCATAAAAATCGGTTCATCCAGTCAAAGTTCTGAGGTAACAAACATAATAAAAAAAAACATACAGACGAATTGAGAACCTCCTCCTTTTTGGAAGTCGCTTGAAAAAAACCTACTTAGCTTACTATTTACAATTTTTTACCTTGGGGGAGGGAGGGGGACGATGACACTTGACTCAAACACAAATTAGCACTGTAAAGCTTAAAATTTCGCAAACCGATCTTTGAATCAAAAAGTACCCCATACGATAGGGTAAAAACATTAACCGTTAGCAAAAAAAAGTCACCTCCTCTTTACACGTAACTTTTGAAGATTTTATTGTACCATATTATTCCGATTTCTGTGATTGTACCACTTTGTCAGTTTAATTAATATGTATACCTACCCATGCCAAATTACAGCTTTCTTATAAGCATAGTCTCTGAGCTAAGCCGCGGACAGACAAACCGACACGGCGAAACTATGAGGGTTCCTTCTTGACTACGGAACCCTTGAAATTCAACTCATTCATACTCATATATTTCTATATTTAGAGCTTTCGCAAAGATAATATATAATAAGGAGTGGGCACCCATTCTTTTTATTGAAATTTTGCTATTATATAAGGTATCAAACCATTATATTATAGGTAATTCAATATTGTTCGTGTTTCCCACAATTATAAGCTTTTCGCCATAGTAATGGTTTTAGTCACGTGTCTCTACCTACCTATTATACTCGGTCCCCTTTTATCCTATCACTACGTCGTTGTTGCATTTTGCGAAAGAAATCGAACGTATATTTTCACCCTTATTCCCTCGGATTAAGGGCTGTTGAACAAAAAAATTATGTAGTCGTTTCGACATAAGTACTTTTTGTGACGTCACTCTATACTCAAGTAAGTCACCTGTCACAACATAATGAAGTGGTCACGTGACCGGTGTTTCGATGAGCGTAAATGATGACGTTATCGGATAACACAGGATTATTCGTTTTTTTCTGCCTTGGAAGGGAATGTGTCCATATTATATGGTAGGTATTTTGATGTTAGTAATACCTATAATACAGGGTGTAACAAAATTGGTGTAGGTCCCGTTAACTGGGTCTTCTACTCATCATACTGAACACTTTTGTTCTACGACTTTGCTGAAAACGTAAAAAATTTTTTTTACTCTTCATACAAATCGATCAGCTGATCGACCAATTTTGTGCATAGTATGGACCAAGTTTTTTTTTTAGAATTACTATGGGTTCCTTGGAGAAAGTTGTTTAGTATGACGAGTAGAACCCCCAGTTAACGGGACCTACACCAATTTTGTTACACCCTGTATAGACAATAAACGCGTGCTGGGTTTTTCTTCTGGTAGATACTATTTGTTTCTGATTGTCTTAGTTCGTTGGAAAACAGGAGAGAGACAAATTATCTGCTGTCTGTCTAATTCCCCGATACGTATAATCGTGGTTGGTTTTCTACCTGCCTGGTAGATACTATTTGTTTTAGATTTTCTAGGTTCATCATCATCACGTCAGCTCATATACGTCCCCACCGAGGGGCTCGAGCCTACCCTGAATTAGGGCGATCGGGCCTTAGTCGACCACGCGGGCCCAGTGCGGGTTGGTCGACTTCACACACAACCTTCGAGTTTCTTCGCAGGTGTGTTGTGCAGGTTTCATATCCGTCGGAAAAAACCTGTAATTAATTTACCTGCCGTGCCATCTTTAAGACGAGAGTAAATAGGCACTATTTAAGCTTCGTGTTATACATCCTCTGCTGCATCGGAACGGCACTCACCTTCATGTTAGTACTAATATGTATATACTTTGCTTCAGGTGAGTTACAGCTAGTCAATGACTTATATATTACTGGCGTACAGCTAGTACCTACTATTATATTAGGTCTAACAAAATTAGCTGAAACTATTTTAACTGGTGCTTCTACCCATAAAACTAAACAACTTTCTCCACAAAACCCATAGTCAAATCTCAAAAAAAAAATTGAACTTCCCATACTAAGTTGACCGATTAGCTGATCGAATTAGTATGGGAGAGCCCAATTTTTTTTTTACAATTTGACTATGGGTTCCATGGGAAAAGTTGTTCAGTTTCATGGGTAGAAGCACCAGTTAAAATAGTTTCAGCTAATTTTGTCACCCCCTCGTCACCCAGATTGAAACAGATTGGTAACAGTTTGGTTGTCGAACGTATAGGATTTCGCCGCCATCTTGTTTGTTCCGTCATTCCTTTTTTGAAATGTCATTTCTTTTCCGTTGTATGAAGTGTCGAGGGTATGGTCGTGCTTAAATACTGTGCCTGCCTACCCATCTGGCCTCTTTGAATTTGGAATCAAGCTTGCTTATAGCTTGTACCTAGAAGTTTCCAGGTTTTTTTCTGTTTATTTGTATTTGGAAACATTTATATTAACTAGGTACTTATTGTACACTGAATATTTGGCATTTTTGCGCATAAAAACTAAAGGCTTTAGGGATTTTCTTCAATTTGTGTAGATCAAGGTATTGATTGGAACAGTTGTCTCTGTCTTTTTCTTTACGTGTAAGGAGTAAAGAAAATAGCCACACTTTTTCAATGGTTTTTCGTTTTTATCAAAAACTACAAAGAAAGTATAACAAAATAACATTACTCACTTTGTATTATCAATTATCATACCAAATATAATTGTACATTTTTCAAAATTTGTGCTTCAATATTATATTCATATTAGCCATAGCTAGAGTTGAAAGTAGATCTACACCGTGTAGATCTATGTTTGGGTTCTTCTATCGAGCCAAAACTGCTCAAACGTGTTTCTAATAGCTTTTGACATCATCAACAATAAGGGTATTTTTTTAAACTTTGGGTTTTTATAAAGATACCCTTATTGTAGATGATGATGATGAAATGACCTTTCTAAAAACAAATGAAGGAGCAACGGCGAAATCCCATACGTTCGAGAATCAAACTACGAGTATTTATAACCAATCTGTATCAATCTGGGTGACGAGAGGGTGAGGTCGCAATCTAGAGAGCGGCAGGGAGTTTACATACTGTATTTTAGTACTAATATAAATATACTTTGACTCAAGCCTAACAATTTGTATTTCGAAACATCTCAATACGTCGTCGTATATTGCAATACTGTGACGTCGTCGCCGTGTGGGCGTCACCACATCGCCGTATCGTTTTATATGATCGTTTACATTGTAATAGCGTTGTTTCAACATCTCTACTTACCTGCGACGCATGTCGTGGATGGAGTCGTAAAACATTTTATTTTCCTTCTTAGTACCCACCCTACGACGATAGCATAAAATATTTCAACATTATCTCCGGTTTACGAGTTTTTAACACGCTTGTATTAGCTTCACCTGTATGTATACGTATGTTTGTGACCGACTCCTTTGCACTCGATTTTGACCCACTTTAAACGGACAGATTTAATTAAAACTTTGTACATTTATCAAGAATCAGTGTCAATACAATAATTTCATAAGTTTATCTCATTATCCTGAACTAAAAATTGAAAAATAAATACATTTTAAAAAAAACTAAAAAAACACGCGTTTAAAGCATATCAAACTAAAAAGTGAATAATATTTTTTAATATATGCTGAAAATAATAATGAACGAAAATTATTAGTATTTATTGTGAAAAAAGCGTGCGGCGCTTTGTGCCATATTTTTCGTATATCGAGCAACCCACGCTTTTTTCACAATAGTACTAATATTCTTCGTTCATTATTGTTTTCAGTTTTTTTTTTTACTTTTTAGTTTGATGTGCTTTAAAAGCGTGTTTTTTAGTTTTTCTAATTTTGAGTTTACTCGATATGAAAAATATATGAGGAGTGACATCAAGTGAAGATCGGTAACGCGTTACCAAAAGTTGCCTAACTTTATTACAGGATGGGTTCCTGTAGAAAATAAAAAAATTAAAAGTTTCTCTATTAAAGAAGAAATTACATTACCAGGCTTCCATAAAACTACAGGAGTCAATACTTTGCTGTTACAGATCTCTCGTTGGCTTTCACGAAAGCCAGATGCACGTAACTTGATATACAGGTCGCTTTTTTTACTTTTTATTTATTTTTGGGCGGGAAGAGCTTTTCGCTGCCGAGTTGCCGACCCGACAGAATGAAGACAAGGCTTTAAAAGGAAGCTTAATTTTTTTCATACAGTAATTACTGCCGTTTAATTTGTTAATGTTAAGTAAAAAAACATAAAAAACATAGGGCTGTCGATCGCAATAAGATTTTTTTGAAAGGTTTTCGAAATATTTATAGAGGGACGTTGGCTTAAAAAAATTAGTCGAAATACTTTAATTCCTACGATATAACTAATCAATCAGAGTCTTAAAGTTAAAGATAAAATTAATCTCGAAGTGTCCAAGGTATCATGTTTATGTGAATGTGTGAAGGGCTAGCGTCCCGTGACCGATGCCGTTACGATGGCTGACCATTTTATGCTCTATAACTTGCCTGGTCTTGCTTCTTGCTGCACAGTGGGCTCAAGTGATTTACTCAGTATGAAATCTCAAAAATGTTGAAGTTAGAATTTTTACTTAATTTAAACCATCGTTCATGATATGATTGAAACACATTTAGGTACGTATCTAGCTGACGTAAGAGCGTAAGAGCAACGGTGGCTTAATGGCAAGGGCCGCTACCTCCTGTCCGGAAGGTACTGACTGGTTCGAATCCTGCCACGTACAAATGTGTTTTCGAATTTCGATTTCATATGTACGTGTATGTGACGCTCTTACGGTGAAAGAAAACATCGTGAGGAAACCTGCACACACCTGCGAAGAAATTCGAAGGTTGTGTGTAAATTCGACCAACCCGCACTGGGCCCGCGTGGTTGACTAAGGTCCGATCGCCTTAATTCAGGGTAGGCTCAAGACCCTTGGTGGGGACGTATATGAGCTGATATGATGATGATGATGATCTAGCTGACACAAGAATATTGCCCTCTTTGTATAATTAGTCATATACTTACTTACGTATTTTTATAAATCTAATTGATTTATTGGATTACTTACATAATGAACAAGTTACAGAAATAATATAAATAAAACAAATAATACAGTGAAACCTAGCTTACTGGAACCTAGATAAGTGAAATACCTCTTTTAGTGGAACAGAATCACCGGTCCCGGCATCTTCGAACGTAATTTACCTCTATTAGTGGAATTCATAAACCTCTGTTAGTGAAATTTAAAATCTAGAATATTTTTGACATGAACCTATTAAAGTAGAATAGTTAGAACAGATTACACTCATTAGGTACAATACCTAAAACAACTAAAATAAAATGTCTATAACACCTAAAATAAAATATCTAAAACACCTATATTAAATTTATAATATAATAAATTTAGAAATTGTGTTATTTAGCTAGATTACTGTTTTATCCTTTTGTTTTTCATTTCATTTCACTATACGCGACGAGGATAACTGGGAAATCAGGATTTTTGCAATAATCCTAGGGCCGTTACAAAGGACCAGATTAATTGATTCTGAGAAAACATGCCGCAGGAATATTGTCATAGTCGTGACATTATATTTTTTCATTTTTGGTATTTTAGAAATACCTAAAATGAAACACCTAAAATAATAAATTTTGAAATTGTGTTATTTAGCTAGATTATTGTTTAATCCCTTTGTTTTCCATTTCATTTCACATTTTTTCCTGTAGCCATTGTAAAAAATTCGTACTTTGTCCGCTGACCTTTATTAAAATAAAATATTTTCTAATTTTTTTTATATGTAGTCACCAAGATTCGCCCCAGTGTGCAGAGCGAGCGTGTGACGCCGCCCTGCGGTTTCCGCAGCGCCCGCGTCTGCGGTAAGGCGCGACCACGTGAAACTTAGAACATGCTGTATAATGTATATTGTCATTGTCCTAACTAGGTACCTATATTATGTCTGTTACTCGCTAGGACTAAATGTCAAATCAAAAAAAAAGTTAGTTCCATTCCAGATCGTATTATTATTATCAACCGCCTCCGTGGCGTAATGGTTACTCCATTCGCTTCACACCAGGAGGTCGCGGGTTCGATTCCCGGCGGGGTCAACTTGTAAGACTCGGTTTGGTTGGTGGTAGGGCATTTTTTAAGCCTGTCTGGCTAGCTACCACCATCTTATCTATGTCTTGCCGCCAAACTTCAGTGTTAACAAAATTGTTGTGTTCCGGCTTGAAGATAAGATAGCCAGATCCCCATTGCGTTGGGGAATCTTAGTAAGCCCGCTTCCATCTTCGGCATCATCGTCACTTACCATCAGGTGAGATGGTGCCAAGGGCTTACCAATTAGGAATAAAAAAAATTATACTTTTATTACAAATGTTAATGTCACAAGAAAGTGAAGGCCAAATAGATCATGACAAACCTACAGAAAAATATTTTTCGAGGTTCTATTACTAAGCAGCCATCTATCTATCCGTCCGTCCGTCTATATAATCATCAGCTCGTATTACGTCCCCACCGAGAGGCTCGAGTCTACCCTGAATTAAAGTGATCGGGCCTTAGTCGACTAGGTACGCGGGCTCAGTGCGGGTTGGTCGACTTTACACACAACCTTCGTGTTTCTGCGCAGGCGTGTGCAGGTTTCCTCACGAATGTTTTCCTTCACCGTAAGAGCGTCGAATAAACGTAACCTACATATGAAATCGAAATTCGAAAACATATTGGTACGTGGCAGGATTCGAACCTCGACCTCCCGGACATGAGGTAGCGACCCTAGCCATTACACCACCGACGCTCTATACGCGACGAGGATAACTGGGAAATCAGGATTATTGCGATAATCCTAGGACCATTATAAAGGACCAGATTAATTGATTATGAAAAAACATGTCGCAGGAATATTGTCAAGTTGGGATATTATAATTTCACTAGAAAAATTTAGTGAATTATAAAAACCCTAAATGAGTGAGCGAAGCAAGCGATGTTAGGTTCGGTCAGGTTTGATGATTGTACAGTTAGTCTCTCTCCCTATCTACGCAGATGAAGAAATCATCGGTTTTAGTCGGAGATACATAGATATTAGATAACACTAAGAATAGGCCGTGAAATTGTTAAATATGGAGCCGACTGATAATTTACTAGTGGAATTATAATATGACGACTTTGACAATATGTCTGCGACACAGCAAGATCCTGAAAATAGTTAGGAAGATAGCGAAATTTTATCTCAGATTGAATTTATCCGGCCCTTTGCAAAATTCCTAGGATTATCGCAAAAATGCTCATTTTCCTATGATTCGGCGACACATTTATTTCTTACTAAGGAAAAATAATGTTCGCTATTTCCAAAAACAATATAAAAAAGGTACGTAGATACTTCTTAACAAAATAAAATCATTTTCTCTTAAACATATTTAAATTATTTAACAATAATATTTGTAAAAACAATAAAAAAATAGTTACCTATACTCATACTTCACACCTAAATAAAATTATTTTCTCTTATATCTAAGTATATAAATTGTTTTAAAGTAATATTCTTTTCAATATAAAAAACCGCATCAAAATCGATCCATTCGTTTAAGAACTACGAATAAATCTTGTGTTTGGCCTTTTTTGAAGTTCTTCAATGTCTACTGCACCTCTACTGGGTATAGATATATATATATATATATATATATATATATATATATATATATATATATATATATATATATATAGTATATATACAAAATAAATATACAAAAATAAAAAAATATACAAAAAGCGTCGGTGGCTCAACCGGTAACGACTCGGTCCATCTAACCAGAGGTACCGGGTTCAAATCTGGACGGCCAATGTACCAATGAGTTTTTCAAAAACTTACGTACATACTTACCGATTGCTTTAACGGTGAAGGAAAACATCGTGAGGAAACCTGCACACGCCTGCGAAGAAACTCGAAGGTTGTGTGTGAAGTCGACCAACCCGCACTGGGCCCGCGTGGTTGACTAAGGCCTAGTCGCCCTGATTCAGGGTAGGCTCGAGCCCCTCGGTGGGGACGTATATGAGCTGTAATGATGATGATGATGATAGTATATATATATATACTCGATTCTTAAATAAAACAATTCACCCAAAACCCAGGGCACTACTTAAAAACTACCCAGGACACCCTAAAAGCAGGACACGTCCTGGGAAAACAGGACGCTTGGCAACCCTATCAACCCTATGTATACCCATGCCAAATTACAGTTTTCTAGTACTAATAGTCTCTAAGTTAAGCCGCGAACAGACGGACGGACAGACAAGAGATAGCGAAACTGTGATGTGAGGGTTCCTTCTTGACTACGGAACCCCAAAAAAGCATTATTCTGTCATCCACATTGATGTCTTTTGTTTGAAATGAATATTCTTCTTCTTGTATTTGTGTGGACATTGTTGTATTTGTGTGGAGAAATGTGGTGGTACGGGAACCTCGGTGATACGCGAGTCCGCTCGCATTTGGCCGGCTTTTTGACAAAATAACGCAGGGATTGGACATAAAAACGCATAAGATTATTAGAATACTAAATAATCAAAAATAGAAGATCTGCGGTGCGCGAGCCGTAAGCGGCTTGCGGGGAATTATACCCCTCATAAATAACTCCGTCCGTTTGAAAACCGTATGAAAATCTGTTTTTTAGTTTGTGAGTTTATCGCGTTAAGACAGACAAACGAGGCGGGGGGACTATGTTAAGATATCCAGCCTTATATATTCTAAAATGAATCCGAAAAATCACTGTTCAGTCACAGTATTACGATATGGCTTACAGTAGCGCAACGGCTTTGATGTCGCACGGCGTCTACGCCACGGCGTAGGTACTAGCCCATACTAGCCTGTAGTTAGCTCGCGGAGTTTGCCAGGCTGTGCCCCGCCACCCGCTGCCCCGCAAGTACCCTTCCGTTGCTCTGCGTAAGTACATTCGTTGCACTACTGTAAGCCGCTATATTATAATACTGTGGTTTTGTCCAATTATAATTCTAGAGATCGTTAGGAGGCGGAGCGTGGCTCTAAACATCGTAATTGCATTCTGGCGGGCGTTTTGTCGATAATGGCCACTGTACCGCCACGCGGCGAACAATGAAATTAATGCATCCTTGTTTTGAATATTGGTATACCCTAGGGATGACGACAGCATCAGAAATAAATTATGAACTCTTGATCACTAAATTGCCCTAATACTTAAACTTCGGAAAACCTTACTCGTTTTGTTTTCCATCAAGTCTTCGATTTTTAATTCATCAAAATCACAAATTGAGTACATAAATGACGCTGCAAAATTATGACGTCACGCCTAGGTATTTCAAATATTTTTTTAAATGTCGTTTTTGACAGATGATTCTCCCTATAAACACGAAAGTTTGTATGTATGGATGTTTGTTACTCTTTCACGCCACAAGAGATTAACGGATCTGGACGAAATTTGGTAGGTAGACAGATTAGGACCTGGATTAATATACAGGCTACATTTTTCCACTCCGGCTCGTGCACTGCGCACCCTCGAAGACAGTCATAGAAACTATGTTCACGCGAGCAAAGACGCTGGCAAAAGCTATAGTATCATTTAATTTGACGGTTTTTGCTTGCTTCTGTGACGCTAGTACAGTTTTTTCCGAACGTAGAAATAACCTTGACTTGGTCCAGAGTCCAGAACACTCTCGCTTTTTAGGGTTGCGTACCCAATGGGTAAAAACGGGACCCTATTACTAAGACTTCGCAGTCCGTCCGCGATCTTCACCAGGTCGTCGGTCCACCGCGTGGGAGGCCTTCCTACGCTATGTTTTCCAGTGCGCGGTCGCATATAAAAGTCAAAAACATGACAGCAAAGTGACACTTTGAATAAACCTTGAATTATGAGGAGCTTGGAGCGGCAGAGTTCACAAAATGCAAAATATAGAAATGACTTCCTTACATCTGTAAAAGAATTTCGAACTGACAAATTCTCGTCCTGAGTCTTCCAGTCCTGGATTGACAAAGGTATTGAACATTAAGCGTCAATGGAGTAACGGCTAGGGCCGCCGCCTCAAGTTCGGGAGGTCGTGGTTCGAATCCTGCCACGTACCAATGTGATTTCAAATTTAGATTTCATATGTACGTTTATCCGACGCTCTTACGGTAAAGGAAAACATCGTGAGGAAACCTGCACACGCCTGCGAAGAAACTCGCAGGTGGTGTGTGAAGTCGACCAACCCGTACTGGGCCCGCGTGGTCGACTAAGGCCCGATCGCCCTAATTCAGGGTAGGCTCGAGCCCCTCGGTGGGGACGTATATGAGCTGATATGATGATGATGATTGAACATTTAACAAACTCTATTTGCCAACGAATTTTTGCAAAATTCTCGTCCATTGTGTCCATTAGATACCTCCCTACCTACCCACCTATGCCACACAAACTAGCCATTACTAGCTTATTCTACTGCGATCTTACTATTTCTTTTTTATTTTGAAAGAGCTATAGTAAAAAATATCGTAAAATAGGATAAGGTAAGATAAATACTGTTTATTGTACACACTAATTAAAAAAATATAAACAAATTATGAAAACTTAAAAAATATAGAAAAAACAAACACAATATAAAAAAAGAAACTTATATAGGTACTGTAGCGGTACAATTATAATTAATTTATATCTCATACTTTCTTTTGTCTCTTGGGAATTTGAGATAAAACCTACATGATATAAACCTATGTTTTCCATAGCTCCTTTAAGCGATATCAGTTTCGTATTGATTACAACACGAATTATACATTCTCCCTTACTTTTATCGTGTTGTAATGACCTTTTGTTTCACCGTTAAATTTAAATTTAAAGTAAAATTGTACAGAGTAAACGTCAAAATAAGCCATATATTCTGTAAAAAGGAAAGGTGAATGACTAGTATATCAACGCACAGCCGAAACTACTGAACGGATTTCGCTGAAATTTGGAATACAGATAGAAATTAGGCCGTGGGCATCTGCTAAGAAATTATTTTATAAAATTCTCGCGGGAACGGCAAAAAACGGGATCTGCGCGGGCGAAACCGCGGTCACCCACTAGTAATATATGTGTTAGTTTGGTGTCTCGAACGCATCTTGAATCATATGAGTATACCTATTTTGTCTCATCACAATATTTTGCCTCGAACGTAATTTGTCAAATACCTATATACATTTTTTTTTCCTTATAGCTGATTTTTCTAACATAACTTTGTCTCATTAAATCTTTGCTCTGTCGGTGATACTTTGCCGAGCGCTCCGTGTCACGCTCGCTTCGCTCGCTCGGCTAGCGCTTTGTCTACCATGTCAAACCGAACAGCTCGTCACATCGCTTCTCGCTTATTTATTTTTTCACAATTGGTAAGGCCTTGGCATCATCTCACCTGATGGTAAGCGACGATGATGCCAAAGATGGAAGCGGGCTTACCAAGATTCCCCAACGAAATGGTAAACTGGCTATCTTATCTAAAGGGTTTTTCAATAAGGGCGGGTAGATTTTGAAACGAAATTAAACAAGCTGCGTATGAGGTATCAACAATTTTTTTTATTTATTTAAAAGGCCCATATATGCCATTAAGTATGGAAGATGACATCTTTCAAATGCCCGCCTCGGCTTCTCACAGTGGCACGGATCCGAGTGGTCCAATTTTCAATGACTCTTCCGCATAGATCCGCCTGAATTTGAGCGATGGCATGTGTTATGTTCGCCTTCAGGGCATCGGTGGATTGTGGTTTATTTGCATAGACCTGCGACTTCAAAAAACCCCACAAGAAAAAGTCTAGCGGGGTTAAATCGCATGACCTTGGTGGCCAATTCACATCACCCCTGCGAGAGATAACCTTAGTCTCAAATCGCTCATGCAGAATGTCAATCGTGGCGTCCGCTGTGTGGCACGTAGCGCCATCCTGCTGGAACCACATGTTGTCTAGGTCCATATGGTTCAATGTGGGCCATAAAAAATTGGTTATCATCGTTCTGTAGCGCTCGCCGTTGACAGTGACCGCCTCACCAACGTCGTTTTCGAAAAAATACGGACCAATGACGCCGCCGGCGCAAAATCCACACCAAACCGTAACTTTTTGAGGATGCATTACCACCTGGTGAACCTCGTGTGGGTTTGTGTCGTCCCATATACAGCAATTTTGTTTGTTAACAAAGCCATTCATCCAAAAATGCGCCTCGTCGCTAAAGATGATTTTTCGCCCGAAATTGGGATCCTCTTCCAAACGATTCGATGCCCAGGCAGCGAACAAACGACGTTGTCTATGGTCATGAACTTTGAGCTCCTGGGTCAGTTGAATCTTATACGGGTGTAACCCTAAGTCCCGTCGCAAAATTCGCCAAGTTGAAGTTTGCGAAAGGCCGAGTTCTTGTACACGGCGAGGAATCGACTGCCTCGGGTTCTGCTGTACACTTTGACGGACCGCCGCGATATTCTCGGCTGATCTTGCGTTTCTTGAACGTACAGGTGTGGGTTGATTGATTAACGAACCGGTTGTTTCAAATTTTTCCACCAAACGCTGAAGAGTCGACTGTGAAGGGCCACCACGTCTACCGTAAAATGGGCGCAATGCACGCAACGTTTGCACTAACGAACACTCATTTTGATAATAAAGTTTTATCATTTGTACGCGCTGTTCAATTGTGTAACCTGCCATGATGATTTGACATAAGCAACTGAATAATAAGCAAAAGATTTGACAATTGTCACCAAAACAAAATGGCCGCCACGGGCCGCCAAAATCTACCCGCGCCAATTGAAAAACCCTTTACAAGCCGGAACACATCAATGTTGTTAACACTGATGTTTGGCGACAAGACTTAGATAAGATGGTGGTTACTTAAACACTTTGCTTAAACTTTTTGAAGTGAAATGAAAACTTCTTTAGGCGCGTTGGGCATTTTTGAGACTGGAAAAACCATTGAAATCGCGACACTGTTACCGTTACCATCACCGTCACCCTGCACCTTACCAGGACCAACTTATAAAACTGTAAAATGTTTCACTTCTGTCGGCAGTCAAACTGAGATTGTGTAAAAATGTGCTTTCGAGACAAAATGGGACAGCAAAACATGATGACCAATTACGTTCGAGGCATTCGAGACACCCATCCAACAAACTGTGCATTTCAATTGTTCGGTGGACTGGTCAGGGAGGTTAAGTGTATCTAAGGAATGGACCTATATCAAGGTTGCTGTAGTAGAATCTTTTTTACAAGCTTTTAATTGACTTGCAATGTATGGTATGTTTGTTCGGGTGGAATCTTGCAAGTCAAATTTGACCCACTTCCTGGTTTCCGATTGAGCTGAAATTTTGCATGCATATGTATATCGCGTGACACTGCAATATTAAAAGCTTGTACCTAAAAGTTTTTAGGTTTTTCAAAAAATATTATTACGTAACACATCGTAAGTTCTAAAATACGAATTTAATCTAGGAACGAAGTGAAACATAACATTATCCAGGAGTACGTCGAGTACTGGCCAAACAAAGGATGCTCCCTTTCGAAATATGTTTGTTTCCGCTGCCCCTTTTAATGGAACAAACAGTCAGTTGATGGCCCTATCGTGATTCGTGGAGCCCCAGTTTGGGGGCGATCGGTTTATTTACGACCTTAATTTGGATGCCATTATAAGGTACCTAGCTGTTTCCCGCGGCTTCTCCCGCGTGGACAACGTTTCTATGACTTTTCGAGGGCGCGCAATTAGGTTTAGTTTTTTTTTTATTAATTAAAAATAAACAATTAAAGCTGAAAGTATTTAGGTTTCAAAAAATTATTGACATCTGCTGTTATTATGTTTTTTGAATACATTCTATTGAATTCGAATTATGGAGCAAATTAAAATTTTTATATAACTAATTAGCTGTTTCCAGCGGCTTCACCCGCGTGGACAATGTTTCTATGGCTTTTTGAGGGAGCGCAGTGCGCAGCGTGAAAAAAAGTTGCCTATGTGTTAATCCAGGTCCTACTCTGTCTACCTACCAAATTTCAGCCAGATCCGTTCAGTAGTTTTTGCGTGACAGAGTCACAAACATACATCCATATATTCTTACAAACTTTCGCGTTTATAATATATAATATTAGCTGTTTCCCGCGGCTTCACCCGCGTGGACAACGTTTCTGTGACTTTTTGAGGGTGCGAAAAAAGTAGCCTATGTGTTAATCCAGGTCCTAATCTGTCTACCTACCAAATTTCAGCCAGATCCGTTTAGTAGTTTTTGCGTGAAAAAGTAACAAACATACATTCTTACAAACTTTCGCCTTTATAATAAAAGTTTTCGGGAACCCAAAGTTTTCATGGGAAAAGCATTTCGGTACTATAAATATAGCCTCAGAAAAAATCTGAATACAGAATATAAAGCCTCTTTAGATTGGGTTGTGATATTTAATTCAAATTATTTATTAACCAGATTAGGTGGAGGACCACTACCCAGGACCCACGTAGGACATTCCCGGAGAACGTCGCATGCCAAGTGCCACCAACTTGTAATGATGGCCACAACTTCAATCACTTCCTTACTTCGATTCCATTTTGCGCTGATATCTGTTACGGAACTGAGACATGGTCGCTTACTATGGGCCTCATAAGAGGGCTCAAGGTCACCCAAAGGGCAATGGAGCGTGCTATGCTCGGAGTTTATCTGCGTGATCGAATCAGAAACGAGGAGATCCGCAGGACAACCAAAGTTACCGACCTAGCTCTCAGAATTGCTAAACTTAAGTGGCAGTAAGCGGGGCACATAGCTTGTAGAACGGATGGCCGTTGGGGTAGTAAAGTTCTCGAGTGGCGACCACGCACCTGAATACGTTTCGCAGGCAGGCCTCCCACTCGGTGGACCGATGAACTGGTGAAGGTCGCGGGAAGCCGCTGGATCGGTTGTCTTGGAAATCCTTGGGGGAGGCCTTTGTCCAGCAGTGGACGTCCTTCGGCTGATATGATGATGATCTGTTCTTAATCTTAACACATTTGCGTGAACCACATATGTAGATAGCCATAACACTGGAGAGTCATGTAAAACAACGTATGAATACGTCGCTCAATATGCTTGATTTACTTCAAGAACGTAGAGAAACGTCAGTAAGTAATACTTAATCATGTCTTTACTAATTGAGCCACAACATATTAAAATCTAAAAATCTCTACCGTCACGCAACATCGAAATTTCATAGCGCTAAATTGACGCTATTCACTCTACACACATACACAGTCCTGATACGACAACGACTATATACGGCTTTTCGTGCATGGGTTGCAATGAACGTTGACGTGCACTAACGTCAATGTCATTACTCGTCGCATAAAATATATAAGATAAAGTAGAACGTGTTGATGCGTTTGCATATTTGTATTGGAAAACATGCGTCACGCACGACATGTCGTTTAGTAAAAATACCACGGATAAGATAAATAAGGTTGGATTGGCAATAGTCACACTTTTGTTTGAAAATCAGCGACGCCGCCTGTTTCCCACCCATCAACTCCACTATACAAGCAATAATCCCTACTAATATTATAAAGGCGAAAGTAACTCTGTCTGTCTGTTACGCTTTCAAAAAAACTACTAAACGGATTTGGCTGAAATTTGGTAGGTAGACAGATTAGGACCTGGATTAAGACATAGGCTACTTTTTACCACGCTCGCGAGCCGCTTGCGGCTCGCGCACTGCGCACCCTCGAAAAGTCATAGAAACGTGGTCCACGCGGGTGAAGCCGCGGGAAACAGCTAGTAATACATATATACACGAATTTTTAGAACACAGGGCTGATTGTGTCTCACACCATTTCGAGAGTCCTTTACGTTACACACAACCAAACGCAAATAAAAAGTAATAACGCATGTTTCGGTTAAGTATGATTGTCTAATCATACTTGTGGCGCGCCTGCCCAGCGCACATTTACAATCCACCCTTATTTATCTGATCCGTGAAAAGTACCATGCTCGCGCGAATGTGTTAAGAACTTCTGGTCAATATGCACCATAACGGAATGGCTATAGTATCCACTCACCACTAGAAAAAACACTTTTTGCAAAAGAAACTAACCAGTGTTTGCTTATCCCTTGCTAGGGTTTAGGGTGGCTCGGCCAGAGTACCAGGCAAACATAAGGCGCCGGCTAGTCGGGGCGACAGTAAGACACCTGCATTGGGCTTTTGACGTGGTCTAAGTGCGCTCCGATTAATTTAAAAAGAGCATCGGTGGTGCAACGGCTAGGGCTACTACCTCCTGTCCGGGAGGTAGTGGTTCGAATCCTACCACGTACCAATGGTTTTCGAAATTAGATTTAATATGTACGTTTATCTTAAGCTCTTACGGTGAAGGAAAACGTCGTGAGGAAACCTACACACGCCTGCGTAGAAACTGTGTGTGAAGTCGAGCAACTCGCACTGGGGCCGCGTGTTCAACTAGGCCCGATTGCCCTAATTTAGGGTAGGCTCGAGTCTCTCGGTGGGGACGTATATGAGTCAGCTCATATCAGTATGAATGATATACATATGCTTGCAAAATTTCAGCTCAATCGGTTGAAGATATCTGCTTCAAAATTGAGTTGCAAGATTCCACCCGAACAAACATACATACATTGCAAGTTTAAAAGCTTGTAAAAAGAGCAACGGTGGCGTAACGGCTAGGGCTACTACCTCCTGTCCGGGAGGTCGTGCTTCGAATCCTGCCACAAAACAATGCGTTTTCAAATTTCGATTTAATATGTACGTTTATCTTGATCCCGTGCGTGCGTGACATGATACATTTTTATTGGTTTAAACATACTATAAAATGTGTCATGTCACGCACGCACGGGATCAAGACAAATCTAACGATACTTCGCACTCCAAAATCTATCAATCCGTTTAGAAGATATCATGGAATAAATAAAATAAGTAAAACATAAATTTAATAAATAAAAATACGTAAATATGAGACCTGAAAAGAAAACATACGTAAATATGAAACCTGAAAACATACTTAAATATGAGACCTGAAACATACGTAAATATGAGACCTAAAACATGCGTAAATATGAGGCCTAAAACATACGTAAATATGAGACCTGGAAACATAAGTAAATATGAGACCTGAAACATACGTAAATATGAGACCTAAAACATACGTAAATATGAGACCTGAAAACATACGTAAATATGAGACCTGAAAACATACGTAAATATGAGACCTGAAAACAAACACTTCTTTTTTGTGGGCAGTCGTGTGAAAATCGAAGAAAACAATTCTCAGTAATAAGGTTCGACCAGAGAGAGAAGTGGTAAGGGACCAAGTAAATCCTGAAATAAGGCGAGGACCAAAGATAATAACATCACTAGTTTAAGGGGATTGTGAAGCTGCGACTTTTCATACAAACGGCGTTAGCGATTTTCACCTCTTAAATGTTAACCGATTTGGACAAATTTTTGACAGGTTGTCAGCTAGAACAAAAGCTAGGCTTATACGTTTTTGTTTTTTCGATAAAGTTAATAAGTTTAATTTTATTGTCGTTCAAGTGTTTTTATACAAAACTAAATTCGGCCATTTTTTGTTTATTTATAATCAGTAATTTAAAAAACGAAACGTATAAGTCTAGCTTTTGTTCTGACTGATAACCTTACAAAAATTACAAATCAGTTAACATTTAAGAGGTGAAAATCGTTAACGCCGTTTGTATGGAAAGCTTGTCCTCTTAATTAAAATTAAAAACCGATTATTTTAAATGATCGAGATTCGGGATCAAGACGAATCTAACGACATCTCGCATTACAAAATCAATCAAGCCGATGAACAGGCTTAGCCAATGAAACATACATACAAACATATACTTTCATAACACCACATTATTTACCCTCCTCCCCGGGTAGTCGGATAAATCATTAGACTTAAGTACCTATTGTTTTTTTTTAAATTGATAAAAAAAACACTTCACGTAAAGTAAAAAATTCACAGCTAAAATAAATTATTGACTTACATTAATGAACTAATCAAACTTTGAAGGAAAAGTAAAATATCCCTTTTGAAAACAAAAGAAACACACACGAATATCCATGTTTAAATCATTTTGGCCGTTAAGCGCAACAATAAAACAACAATGAACTAATAGAGGGACCGACCAGAGAAAGATGTGGTAGGGACTAGGTAAATTGTGGAACGAGGAATAAACAAAATAACCTCTGTTTTACAAACCAGGCTCGCGCGGTATAAACCTGTTATTTAATCTTAAAGAATCAGCTTTACAGTTTAATTTCGCGGAGTTTCTTAACGCGACTTACGTCCTTTACCTACACACATGAAAAAAAAAGACGTGTGGCACTCGGGGACTGCCGCGGTAAAGCTATTGTATAGCATTTTTTATCAACTTATGCAATTATAATTATTATTATTTTTTATATAAGCCGTATTTAACGGTACCATATAGTCCTTGGAGCGCGGGATGTTTAAGTAATAAATTAACACTAAGAAAGTTAAGAAAGTTAAATCATCATCGCCAGCGTCATCGTCCACCATCGCGACCACCATCGCGCCCGCCATCGCGACCGTCATCGCGACCGCCACCGCGACCGCCACCGCGGCCGCCATCGCGACCACAATCACGAACAACATCGCGACCACAATCACGACCACCATCGCGACCACCATCGCAACCACCATCGCGACCGCCATCGCGACCACAATCACGAACAACATCGCGACCACAATCACGACCACCATAGCGACCACCATCGCGACCACCATCGCAACCACCATCGCGACCACCATCGCGACCACCATAGCGACCACCATCACGACCACCATCACGACCACCATCACGACCACCATCGCGACCACCATCACGACCACCATCACGACCACCATCGCGACCACAATCGTGACCACAATCACGACCACCATCGCGACCACCATCGCGACCACCATCGCAACCACCATCGCGACTACCATCACGACCACCATCGCGACCACCATCGCGACCACCATCGCGACCGCCATCGCGACCACCATCACGACCACCATCGCGACCACCATCGCGACCATAATTGCGACCACCATCGCGACCACCATCGCGACCACCATCGCAACCACCATCGCGACCGCCATCGCGACCACCATCACGACCACCATCGCGACCACCATCGCGACCACAATCGCAACCACCATCGCGACCGGCATCGCGACCACCATCGCAACCACCATCGTGACCGCCATCGCGACCACAATGACGAACAACATCGCGAACACAATCACGACCACCATAGCGACCACCATCGCGACCACCATCGCAACCACCATCGCGACCACCATCGCGACCACCATCGCGACCACCATCACGACCGCCATCACGACCACCATCACGACCACCATCATCACCATCATCATGATTAGGGCTTCCAATCCCGCATTGCATTGCGGGATCTCGGTATCGGCGGGATCCAAAATTTTCAAAGGCGCGGGATCCCGGTATAACGGGATCCCGTGTTCTTGATAAGAGTGGTCAAAAATAACAAGTCGACGAAGAAACTAGAGCGCCGACCCATGCATGCGCAGAACTCGATTTCTGTGTAAATTGTATGAGGGTAAACAAGCGCGACACATTCGTTTAGCGTTCAAGAATCGTTGGACAAGGAAGGTATAGTATAACATAGCATAATAGCATTTAATCAAACATAAGTCAAAGAGAAACATGACTGGTATCATAGTTTTATTTAATAAGTACACTCAAAACAGAATTAAAGAAGAAATACAAAAATATAGAATCACTTTTCATTTTGAAAGTGTTTTCGAAGGAAACACAACATCCCCAACGTATCGTCAGCCAAACTACTTCGTATCTTACTGGCAAGATAACCGGCAGAAGAGAACGCCTGCTCAGCACCGCTCCGTTAGGTAGGTCAGTCAGTACCCGAGCGACAGCGCTTTCGAAAAACGTCCCTGTATTGCTTATCAATCCCGCAAAATCCCGCGGATCCCGCACTTCCAATCCCGCAGTTAGCGGGACTGAAAAATCATGCGGGATCTCGGTATTTCGGGAACCCTTGTATACCGAGATTGGAAGCCCTAATCATGATGGATATGCACGGCCTTCAAGCCACACCTCCGTGCCCGTCGGAGTGGGGAGCGTGAGGTTTTTTGTCGTTACGGAATTTCTGGATTCGGTGCCCGCGCTCAAGGCCCGCGGGCCGCGATAGAATCTATGCAATAGCTTAAAAAGTCTAAGCAACTTGCATCATTTCACAAATTTTACCAATTATATTAATCAATTTTTAAGTCTTTACTCACTCAAGGTGCGTAGGTATGTAAACTTTTTTGTTTTTGATGACATACTGGCTGATCGTAAAAAAAAAAACGATTATGTTTTTTTTAATATAAAATTGAAACGAATGCGAATTTGTTTGAATCTAAGTGCGTTTTATTGCTACGTTTAGTCTAGATTTTATAATTTTACCAACAATTTGAATAAAGTTAGCGACAAAATTGGATTGTGAGACATTATTTACGACATGGAGCGACGTCATTTGACGGCAGATCAAATGCAAAGAGCTGTAGGGATGATGCAACAGGAAGAAATCAATCTCAGGTATCTCGGCATTTTGGTATTCATAAAAGCGTTATTTGTCGTCTTTGGCAGCGCTACAAAAATACAAAAGACCCCGCTGAACAGCATCCAGGCCTTCGAAGGAGTACAACCACTTGGCAAGACTGATACACACAACTGACTGCAAGACGGCAGCCGATGTTAACCGCTCGAGATATAAGTGTGAGGCAACACAATTCAAGTGGTGTTGTTGTAAGACCCCAAAATGTGCGAAATCGACTGCATGAGTACGGCCTACGAGCTCGACGCCCAATCAAGTGCCCGCCTATACGTCACGGGAATCGCGCTCGTCGAAATGACGTAGAGAACGCATAACATGGACCCAGGAGCAATGGGATAAAATTATGTTTTCCGATGAGTCGCGATTCGGGTTTAGGCCTCATACAAGAAGGGTGAGAGTGTACCGATGGCCCGGAAATACTGAAAAGCTCAGGTACGTTCAGGAAGTTCATCCATACAGCGGCTCATCAGTTATGGTATGGGCGGGTATTACGAAGAACAGGCGAACTGAGCTCGTTTTTGTAAATGGAAACATGAACGCTGAAAATTACGTTGAGGATATTCTTAGACCTTATGTCCATCTATTTGCACAAACCTTTGGCTCCGATTTTACGTTAATGCACGACAATGCGCGTTCGTGTACAGCTCGCTGCTCGGCGAACCGGTGAATACTTGGCAACGGAGAACATCCGGGTGTTGCCCTGGCCTGCACAATCGCCAGAACTCAACCCCATCGAGCACGCATGGGACATGCTCCGGAGAGGTGTTTTGAAGGACTTGGACGGAGTGACAACAACCCAACAGCTGAAGGATTCGCTACAACTCCATTGGGAGCGATTGCTGCAAGATGACATAAACCGTCTCATTAATTCTATGAATAATTGTTGCCGACAATTTTTGAATAGCAGAGTTGGTCATACCTTGTATTAAATTATCCAATTCTTTCACAATAAATTAACTTTCTTTAGAAATTTCATTTTGATACAAAATGTTTAGTTTCTTATGTACTTTAGTTTGTATAGTACATTAAAATATTGTTAATTTATGTCATGTTATTTTTACATCATTAAGACCCTAAAAAATTATTTAAATAATAAAATACAAACTTTATAATGTGAAGAACCATCCTAAAATTTAAATTAGTACATGTTGCTTAGACTTTTTTGATGTGTGTACTTCTAGAAAATTTTGTCTTAGGCGTTTTACCAATACCTTTATTCTCTTACTGTCGGTATTTATTTCATGCGCCTAACATATGTAATGTAGGATAACAATTCAATAATCTCTCAAAACTACATAATTTTACAAAATAACAAATAAGGAGCGAAAACCAATGAATCGTGTTGTTTAATCCATATGTAAGAAGATTCAAAGTATCAACTGTGTAGTTTTTCACGTTTAGCAAGCTGCGACCGACTCAACATATTCTAGCAAAAATGCACTTATTTTGGGAGCCTTCTCTTAATGTATTCTATGTTATTCAGGGGATCAATGCGAATCTAACGATACCTCGCGTTCCAAAATCAATGAAGACTTTCTGCAGGCTCAGCCAATGAAACATACATACAAACTTATACTTTCATACATACAACAATTTACTAACCCTTCCTCTTAGGCAGTCGGATAAGTTATTAGATATAATTACTGTATTTTTAGATAAATATACAAATATAAATAAAAACCGACCTAATGCGAGTCAAACTAGCACTCCGAGGGCTCCGTACCTCCACACCTCTCCCCACAACTACATAGTAATGTAATAATGACAATTGACAATGATACCTACTCACATTACAAACAAAAGACACCATACTTTTTTTTTCATTCAGTTCGGACTCCTTAGCGCGAGTGCGACTCACACTTGGCCGATATACATATAATATTTGTTGTTTTACTTCAGTCTTAGTAATATAATCACACCAAGTGTCATGCTTGTATGTATTGCTGTTTTTACGATAGAGCTAAATCAAAAATACTTCTAAGGACCTACAAAAAGACACGTTTTTTTTATATGGAGACCCCTTATTATATGTATTTGTTGTTATAGCGGCAACAAAAATACATATTCCGTGAAAATTTCAACTGTCTACCTGTTACGGTTCATAAAATACAGCCCGCTAACAGACGGACGGACAGACGGACAGACAGCGGAGGCTTAGTAATAGGGTCCCGTTGGTCACCCGTTGGGTCTACGGAACCCTAAAAATCACCCACTTACATTATTATTACAAATATCCATAATTTAGATATAATAGTTTGAAGGAAAAGTAAAATATCCCGTGTGAAAATAAAAAATACACTTACACATATTAAACATTATTTTAAATTTTTCGAAAATGTGTTTAAATCCTTTCGACAGTTAATCGTAACAAAAAATTACAATGAACTAATGTGCGACCCCTGGCCCTTGAGAATGAAGGCTACAAAAACCTAAGAAAGATCGTTAATTTTTTTAGAAAAGTTAAAAAGAAACTAATTTGGAGACCTTTGACATTTAACCCTTCCTTCAATTGTTAAGTTGTAATGTAATTTTATTAACCCCAAAGGTCACAAGAAATATTGCACAGTAAACGTGTGAATCACATGGATTGTGTTGTGTGTAATTTTAGATTTCCGACATTTTTTGCTGTAAGTAAACATGTTGGGTACTGTAGAGATTCTAAGATCATTTGTTTGTTTTACTTTCAACCTGTCTCAGTAAGATGGACGGAAAGGTTAATTCTGTAATGAATTCATTATAAAAACGCTTACAAATCTCAGTACATTTGCTGTGTACGTACCAAGAGAGCATCGACAGACGGGACGTCGCTGACAGTTGATTGACGTCTCACTCGCTTACTGTCCGCCATATTTATCTTATTGCTGCCCGCCAATTTCCATTTTCACTTTTAAAAACTTCCAACCGCTCTTATTACTAACGACTTAGAAGCTAAATCAATTTAACCTAGTGAATTATCGAGTAAATGGAAAAGTTTGTTAGAAATTACTAATGTAATGAATGACTAACAGGACAGAACTAAACTAAATAGTCGGCTAGAGACGGCCCAGCTGTCTCCGGTGGCGGATTGCTCAGTTTTAATTCTAAATGGGTTATATATAATTGAATGCTGGCTGCCGTGAAGACGTGTTAAAAGATGTCTCTCGTCATATTTGTATAATGTGTCAAAATGTAAAATAATGTTAGTGAAGTTCAAATGCATACACGCTATGGGCAAAGTATGTATATTAGTACTAACATACAGTATAGACACTCCCTGCAGCTCTCTAGATTGCTACCTCACCCCCTCGTCACCGAGATTGATACAGATTGGTTACAGTTTGGTTGTCGAACGTATAGGATTTCGCCGCCATTTTGTTTTTTCCGTCATTTCTTTTTGAAATGTCATTTCTGGCCCGTTGCATGTAGTGTCCAGGGTGTGCTATGGGTGAAAAAACCTTGCTTGCGTTCTATAAGTGCTTTGCTTACGAACTATCTAGTATTTCATCTGTGACTTTACCACGAAAATTCACACAAGGAGCCTTCTGTACTTGAATTACTGAAGAAAATAAAAATATATACAATCAAAACAACTGTTCAGTAGCTAGTTATTGATATCCATAAAAGTAAAAGGTCAAAAAAATATATTGTTAAGAATCAAATAATAGTAATACCGTTACGTCCCAAGGGGTCAACAATACTCACTAACCATACAAGGGTTAACAAATGTCAATAACTTTTGACTGTAGAGAAAAATAACAACGCCGCTGACCCATTCTACGATTGCTTGTCCATATTTCATTGAAAAGGTGACAGGTAATAAAAAATGGTTTTTTTTTCTGTTTCGTTGCGGTAACTCAAAACCGCAGTGCACATGCGCGGATTTGTAAGAAAAATACAAAATTTTTTTTACAATATTCCCTTGATTTCGCCAAAATATCGGGTTTCGTTCTATTAGTCTGTGATGTATAAAATTTTCGTTTTCGACCGCCGGTTTCTGTTTTGAACATGTGTTCTTGATATAGGTTTTCGGATGGAACACTGTTTTTGGTAACAAGGGAAATGTCAGTCTAACTTAGTAAAACAAAACATTGAAGCAAATTATACAAAGCCCATATTTTAAGTTAGCAGACACTATTAGCGTTTTTGTTTTTACCTACCTATGATCCAAAATAAAATCGAAACATTTCAGAGAAAATGAAGAAGAATTTTGATTATTAAAAATCATTGTTAAAGCAATAACATTGTTTATCTACTCTCATATCGTAAAGTTCGCTTTATCAACTTCAAAACGAATTTATATTGGCATACTTTATAAACACAATACCGTAATTTTAAAAAAATACATTATAACAATATTTTGTTAGAGAAATAATGTTATAATGTATTTTTTTTTTCCATTACGATACAAGTTAAACAAAAGAGTATCACCAACAAAGTTCTATATTATTATTTTTTTATTGGAGCGCACATGCGGTTCGCGCCATTTTTACAGCAATACAAAAAGTTTTCATTCCAATTTTTACTTGTCTGTGACAGAGCCCGCTTTAACGCATGCGCGGTGATGAGTTGGTTTTTCATTGAATTTTGTTGTAGATACTGAATTTCGTGGATAATTTTCATTCTTGTTTAAAAATAGCTGAGATCAGTGAAAGCATTGTTTTTACCTGTCTGTGACACCGTCCGCTTCAGTGCAAGTGCGGTGATGCGCCGGGATTCAGCGCTAAGACACGTTTTGTTGTAGGTACTTACTGAATTTCGTGGGATTTTTTTCTTACTCTTAACTTTGATCTTTGTATTTTAGTTGATTCAATCCCAATGTATGAGATTAGATAAAGTAGTGTATGAAACTGTACATAATTTGGTCTTAAAACACTCGTGTAATGCTCGTGTAACTTACACTCGTATTTTAAGAACCCTTATTATGCAACAGTTTCATAAACTACTATTATTGCAAAGTTAGGCCTACGGTGCCGTCCTAGAATAGGGATGACGACAGCATCAGTAATAAATAATGAACTCTGAATCACTAAATAAACTGCTTAAACTTCGGAAAACCTTACTCGTTTTGTTTTCCTCTTCGATTTTCAACCGAGTTCATTAATTCACCAAAATCACAAAATGAGTACCTACGTATATAACGCTGCTAAACTATGACGTCACGCCTTGGTATTTCTAACATTTTTAGAACAAAATTTAGTTTTTGACAGATGATAAAAAGTAACTCGGATGACTATCATTCATCATCCCTATTGTATCATCCCAACTCTTCCTGAGGGTGTCTTATAAGGCGACTAAGTGATTAAAAACCGCATACTGTGCTATTACGGCGTGGCGATTAAGGCAAAACCCCCTCAACTTTGGGGAGGCCTATGTCCAATAGTGGACGTTTTTCTCCTGATGATGATTGTTAGGCAGGAATTGGTGTTGGCAGGAATAGCGGCCCTCACTGTTTACCTTAAGGGTCGGTCAGTGGGGACGCTATATCATAAACTTGGTAGTTTTAGCGTATCTGGTAGATATACGAGAGGCAATGATGATGATTGTTGACAGTTATAAAAGACCTATCATCAAATCAAATAAACTTAAGTTTTCTTACTTCTCATTTCTAATTAAGTATTCATTCTTCACTTTACATAGGTAATCTGTTAATCTATGTTTGTTTCCAAAATCACGCCCCACACAAAAATAGATCGCAAACCCTCACCACAATTTATTTTAAAAAGTAAACGTTCTAATTTTGAATGCTCATTAAAAAGGATACGCAGAAGTGTCATAGGCAAAGGCAACCAGTTGTTTCAGCCGCGGTAACTAACGACAGTGGGTGTCGAATGGCAACTAGAGGCATTTGTCTCGACAGCCAAAGGGTTAAGATTGAGTTGGTTTTCGTCAGGCTGACTCGGAAGAAAATATTGACGCAGTTTAGTTAAATAATTGACGGAAATAACCTTCTTCTGTAACGTTAAATACAAAAGAAAAAACTATAAGTGAAATGTATTTTCAACCGACTACCAGAAAGAAAGAAAGTAGTTCTCAATTCGACTGTAATTTTGTGTGTTTGTTACGCGAAATCTTCGCAATTTGTGGACCGATTTACATATTTTTTTTCGATACGTAGCATACCTACCCGCTTTCGAGTTGGTTCCATATAAATTTTATCAAAATCGGTGAAGTACTTTTTTTAGAAAATTAACAAAAACCAACAATTATAATTTAAAATTGTATTAAGAGTATTGTGAAGCTGCGACTTTTCAATTTCATACAAACGGCGTTAACGATTTTCACCTCTTAAATGTAAACCGATTTGGACCAATTTTTCATAGGTTGTCAGTCAGAACAAAAATAGGCTTATACGTTTTTGTTTTTTCGACAAAATTCATAAGTTTAATTATATTGTCATTCACATGTTTTCATACAATACTAATTTCGGCCATTTTTTGTTTATTTATAATCAGTAACTTAAAAAACAATACGTATAAGCCTAGCTTTTGTTCCGACTGACAACCTATCAAAAATTTGTCCAAATCGTTTAACATTTAAGAGGTGAGAATCGTTAACGCCGTTTGTATGAAAAGTCGCAGCTTCACAATCGTCATAGGTGTCGTTTTTTTTAGTGTTCAGAGTTTCTATTATTAAAGTTGACCTTTAACCTTTAAATGGAACATACCTATTTAGAAAAAAAACCATTTTTATTTATCTTTCAATTTAGCTTGTAGTAGAGTGGTTTTCATATAGCAAAGATATTTTATCGGAACTACTAATCTCATCACAAGAAGAGTCAATTTACACTTTTTATGGTAGTAAATAATACTATTTCAATAAAAACAAACCACAGTCACGCTTGAAATAATATCACATTAAATAAAGTTGACAAAATATGCATCTGCCTCGTCAACTTCTTAATCGTCATCAGAATACCGTCAAATTGATGTTCTACCGAAACAATACGTTCGTCAACCGTTCGGATCACACACGTAACGTAACAGTGAAAAAAGTCTCCAAGATAAAAGTCCTTTGCCTTATACAGAGAGAAAAAAGGAAAATTTAAAAAAGAATCACCGCGCCATACTGTCTGCTATCCGATTTCCGAAAACGTATTAAATTACGGCCCGCTCTCGCTCGGAGTACGCACCGCGAGAGTTTTACATGGTTTTACTTTATTTTGGCTTTTTATGTTGTAGTATAAAATATAATATTCTTTATTGAGATAGCTCTTCGTGAAGTCATTTTTAGGGTTCCTTAGTCAATAAGAAAACTTTATAGTTCCGCCATGTCTGTCTGTCCGTCTGTTTGCGGATAAGCTCAAAGACTATTAGTACTAGAAAGCTGTTATTTTCATACAATTTTTATATTGTACTAGCTGTTTTCGGCGGCTTCATCCGCCTGGACAACGTTTCTATGACTTTTCGAGGGTGCGCAGTTAAAAATGGTTCTATTCAACGATACTCCACCCGATAGAGTATTTTATTGTACCACTTTGTCGGCGTGATTAATATCCAACTAATAATATAAACCCGAAAGTTTAAAGAATATATGGATGTATGTTTGTTACTCTTTCACGCAAAAACTACTAAACGGATCTGGCTGAAATTTGGTAGGTGGACATACTAAGACCTGGATTAACACATAGGCTACTTTTTTCCACGCTCGCGAGCCGCTTGCGGCTCGCACACTGCGCACCCTCGCAAAGTCATAGAAACGTTGTCCACGCGGGTGAAGCCGCGGGAAACAGCTAGTTAGAAATAAAAAACGCGACTTCATTAAAACTTAACCCCTATTTTTTGGCCAGTCGGGTAACAAAAATGTATTGAATATTAGTCACGAGATTAAGACGAATCTTACGATACCTCGCATGCCAAAATCCATTAAGCCGTTGGTATACCATGGTCTACCAGTAATAGGTAAAATGGATGGGACCACGGTCCCTTAATATACAGACCGTGCCAAAGAAATAAATAACCTCTTTTTTGGCTAATCGGGTAAAATATGTATTCTATGTCACTCACGGGGTCAAGACAAATTTAACGACAAAATCCATCAAACCGTTTAGGCACAGATGAGATACTATAGTTACTTCGTGTTTAGGCTACAGGGCGTGCCAAAGAAATAAACATACATACATACACTCGAACAACATAACCCTCCTTCTGGCGCAGTCAGGTAATAAAAAGTGAAGCTTTTTTTTATCAGAAAATGTTAAGTCCTTAGGCATCATCTTACCCGATGGTAAGTGATTGATTACTGATTAGACGCCGCGCCGATACTGAAGCTTAAAACGGGGTTACCAAGATTCCCCAATGCAATGGGGAACTGACAATCTTATCTTCATGCCCAAACACAGAAATGCTTTAGCGGCAAGAGATTGTGGTACTCGCTCCTTGCGTTTAAAACGAGGCATTGATTGGAACAGTCGTCTCTGTTTTTTTTCTTTACGTGTAAAGAGTAAAGAAAATAACCACGTTTGCACTTTTTCAATGTTTTTTCGTTTAGAGTAAAAACTACAATTAATTTTAAAAAATCTAAGCGGTATATTAAAGTATGTGTTTAGACTAATCGACTAAGAAAATTTAGAGATTTAAATCGGTCTGGTTTGCATGTACGAGTAGAATGCAAATCTCTGTTTTAAAAGATGTTTCTTTGATATAATTTTTTCTGTTACAAAAGTTAACGAATCGTGTTTCTACAAATAAAAATTTTTTTTCATGGAAATGAAAAAACAGGGTACAAAATATCACTTTTATATGTTTTGTAATTCATGAGAAAAGTCAAGATCCCTGCGATCAAAGTTTCCAATGCTTCCCCTGAAGACTGCACTCAAAAAACATTACCTTAATCCGCCTTCCTTGAGCTAAATATATTATAATATGTATGTAGTGTATGTATTTATTATATAAAAGTATATATTTTGTATGGGTCTAGTTATCTATGTATAAACACCACCACTACCAATACCACTACCACCACCACTACCACCAGCTGTATAGCTGATTCGCTAACTTGGAAGCCGATTTTTTTTTGCGATATCACCAGAGTTGTTTTAAAAGTTGTTAGAAGACAGTAATTTATACTATTTTACTAAACATCATGCATAATAAAATAAGTAGGTATATTAAATAATAGATACGAAAGAATAGTTAGTTACCTACCAAATGAAACGTTGATAACATAATTACGCCAATAAGTACATTATCTAAATAAATAAATGCTTAACATTACATAAAACATATTTGGATCACATACCTACTTAAATTTTAAACATAATTACAATAACAGTTATTACAGCATTTTTTTAAACATTTTTTATGTAAAAGATACACCTATCTAAACAACAACGGTTAGCGCTTATGTAATTTGGGATCTACAAAGTATATATAAATACAAAGTTATATATATTTTTATATACATTTACTATTACATACCAGGCAACTATAAAACGAGTGTGGTTGTCTGCAATGCAAACACAAATTCCGATAACCCTGAATCAGCATTGACATCGACAACACTCGGTAGGTATGACCCGGGTGGCGCCTACGTGCCGCGATAACTCCGCCAGTTTCTGCTCGCTTGGTATTTTAATTAATGTAATTCATTAATGTAATTAAATTAATTAACTTAATGACTAATTAAATAATAATTTATCGGAATTGAATGGAGACTGTAGTTTCAGGAAAATGGGAAAGTACGAGTATTTTAAAAGCTTTTATTTAATTTGCAATGTATACATACATACTACATACTGTTACTTTGGTCAAATCCTCGGGTCAAATCTTGCAAATGATTTTGGAGCTCCTTCCCGAAACCCGATTGAGCTGAAATTTGGTATGAAGCCGTATTCATAGTGACAATAGATCCTTTTGATATTCTGAAGTTGATCTGATGATGAACTTTGGAGTGGGAATCAACATCCCTGGATCGTCTTTTATTTTGCGCTTGCCTTTTTGTTGAATTTGGAAAGGAAGATTTATATTTACACTAGCTGTCCTGGCGAACTACGTACCGCCTTACATTACATTACACTGCCCTACCCTACCCTACCCTACACTACCCTACCCTACCCTACATACACTACACTACACTACCCTACCCTACACTACCCTACACTACACTACCCTACACTACACTACCTTACCCTACCCTACACTACCCTAAAATAAAATAGATGTTGGCCGATTCTCAGACCTACACCTACTCAATATGCTCACAAAATTTCATGAGTATCGGTCAAGCCGTTTCGGAGGAGTACGGGAACGAACATTGTGACACGACAATTTTATATATAAGATTTAGCACACTGTGCATTGGCTTTTTAAGCTTTAAAACTCCTTTCAAAGTTTAAAGATTTTTCGATAATTGTACATTAATAGAATTAATTTTCCACTATATTCAAAAGTATAGTAGGTGCCCGCGACTTTCGAAAAATCTGGTCTCATTTCTTTGTCCATCATAAAGAAAAACTCTGTGCAAAATTTCAGCTTTCTTGGGCGTTGATGAGTCAGTGAGTGAGTGAGTCAAGGCTTATCTTTTTAAAAATAGGTACAGATTGATGATTCTGGTTACTATGTACTTATTGAGTTGTATTGTGATTATAAAAAACCCGCCAAGTGAGAGTCAGAACCGCACACAAAGGGTTCCGTACCATCATACTAGATGGCGCTAATTTCTTCATGTTTAAAAAAACAAGTTTTTTGTATGGATACCCCCATATTTTTTAACTTTTTCTAATTTTTAGTATTTGTTACAGCGGCAACAGAAATACATCATCTGTGCAAATTTCAACAGTCTGTATGTATTTCCGTTGCCGCTATAACAAATACTAAAAATTAGAAAAAGTGAAAAAACAAGAGGGGTCTCCATACAACAAACGTGATTTTTTGCTCGTTTTTACTCGATTTTGATAACGGCAACAGTTAGACGCTTGAAATATTCACAGAATATTTAGTTATATATTCAATTTAAAATAAATGTTTAAATTAAAATAAAACAATTTTTTAAGGGGGCTCCCATACAACAAACGTGATTGTTTTGCTCGATATTTATAACGGCAACAGGCAGACGCTTGAAACAGAATAGAATATTTACTTATATATTCACTTTAAAAATAAATAATATATTACAGTAAAACAAATATTTAAGGGTATAAAATAAATAATTAAATTAAAATAAAATTATTATTTAAGGTAGCTTCCATACAAAAAACGTGATTTTAATAGATAATGGTACGGAACCCTTCGTGCGCGAGTGCGACTCGCACTTGGCCGGTAATTTTTTTTTTAAACTATATAATTTTTTTAATTTTTAGTTTAGGATAGTGAGATAAACTTATGAAATTATAGTATTGTCACCAGTGACTTATATATTACTGGCGTAATTGTCACTGATTCTTGATAAATGTACAAAGTTTTAATAAAATCTGTCCGTTTAAAGTGGCTCAAAATCAAGTGCGAAGAAGTCGGTTACAAACATACAGGTGAAGCTAATAAAAGCGTGAATAAAATACTAGAGTACTATGTCTATGTAGCGTCGGTGGCTCACTCAACCGGTAACGACTCGGTCCTTCTAACCAGAGGTACCGGGTTCAAATCTGGACGGCCAATGTACCAATAAGTTTTTCAAAAACTTACGTACATATTATACTCACCGATTGCTTTAACGGTGAAGGAAAACATCGTGAGGAAACCTGCACACGCCTGCGAAGAAACTAGAAGGTTGTGTGTGAAGTCGACCAACCCGGTCTGGGCCCGCATGGTCGACTAAGGCCTAATCGCCCTAATTCAGGGTGGGCTCGAGCCCCTCGATGGGGAAGTATATGAGCTGATAATATGACGACTCCATCTATACCTAACTACGCAAAAACGTGGAGTGCAGACACAGAAAATATTTCTAGTAATCCGATACACGTCCAATTTCTGAGAAACCGTACGTTATGTTTATGTAAAATACTCTTTAATCTGCCGGCAAAGTAACCCAGTTTTGCAATTCCACTGACGAATTAAAATTCTGTTTTCATTTTTAATGTAAAATCGTAACCTTGGCAATGGTGGCGTGAGCGGACCAAAGAATAAGTTAAATGCAGAAAAATAGGCATTAACACGTAATCATACAAGTTTTTAGGGTTCCGTACCCAAAGGGTAAAAACGGGACCCTATTACTATATGCTTCCGCTGTCCATCCGTCAGTCACCAGGCTGTATTTCATGAACCGTGATGAAATATTTTTAGAAAATAATATCTGTGGTGGACATTACTAACGATATAGAGGACAAAACAACCACTTTTGGAATTTTTGTCTGTCTGTCTGTATGTTCGCGCATCACGCAAAAACTAACAGGCCGATTTCGATTAAATTTCGTATGGTAGTTTCTTATAGCCCGGGTTAACATACAAGATACTTTTTATCCCGGAATATTCAGGAGTTTCCGTGAGAAAATTTAAAACCTCCACGCGGACGAAGTCGCGGGCACAACTATAAAATATTTGTCTGTCTATCCCTGTCTAAATAAACACATTTAGACCGTTTTATCTCAGCATATATACGTTTTTAGAAAAAGACAAGGATATACGGACGTAGATTTGCGATTTTTTTTATAAAACAAAATCTTGTATTCAAATTATCAGTGGACTGCGATTTGTATGGACGGCGGCCAGATAAAAACCGGCCAAGTGCGAGTCTGAACCGCACACATAGGGTTCCGTACCATCATATTAGATGGCGCTAGTTTCATGTTTCAAAAACCATCATATTAAGTGACGCTAGTTTCTTCATGTTTGAAAAAAACACATTTTTTGTATGGAGACCCCCCTTATTTTTAAATTTTTCCAATCTTTAGTATTTGTCGTTATAGCGGCAACAGAAATACATCAAAATTTCAACAGTCTAGCTATCACGGTTCATGAAATACAGCCTGGTGGCAGATGGACAGACAGACAGACAGACGGACGGACAGCGAAGTCTTAATCCCGTTGTTACCCTTTCCGAAGAAGAATTGTTTGTATTTTTCAAACGACTTCCAAAAAGGGCAGAGGTTCTCGATTCGACTGTATGTTTTTTTTGTGTTAGGTACCTCAGCACTTTTGACTGGGTGAACCGATTTTTATGGTTCTTTTTTTATTTGAAAGCTAGTCCTTCCCGTGTGGTCTCATATAAATTTTATCATAATTGATGTAATACTTTATAAGAAAATTAACAAAAACCATAAATAATAATGCTAAAATGTACTCAGTTGTTGCGATGGAGGTCGGTTTTTTAACGTGTTTAGCGTTTTTTTTTATAAAGAAATCTGACAAAGCAATAGAAACAGATAACTTAATGCCGTCAATAACGTGTTTACAAATTTTTTTACAACTTTTTTTTTTGTTTGGATCGTATTTTATTTATTTGGAGTTTGTATGGGGCGTGCTATAAATGCGCAAGTTACAGTTTTTCGAGTTTTTATTTATTTATTTCACAATTTATTGCACACAGAAATAGGGACAAACAAACATTAAACTAGATAAGAACATACAAAAGGTACAGTTTATTTTTGATGGTAAGGCAACAGCTCTTGTCCATCTCGTACGGGTAAACGCCCGCATCAGAATTGGCTCTTAATGATAATGAATTGATGATGAACCACCTATAGAATCCTCCTCGCTAAGGGCCCAGACGGCCTGCAAGCCAGCTGCAAATTCAGAGATTGGATGCAGTTCTCCTAGTCAGTTGCGCTTAAACTGCATCGAAACATTACTAATATATATATACTTTGTCCAAACTGCGAATTTGCAGATGGCTTGCAGTCCGTGGTCCGTGCTGGGCTGCCATTTTATTTTTCGAAGAGATCGTACAAAAGAGGCAAAAAAATCGTAAACTCGAACAAAAAATTGCAAACAAAATCGTACGCCTATACAAAACATATAAATCCATTTCATTTAAAAATCTTAATTCCATACAAATCAACCAAAATTTAAATAGTACGGACTGCTATACAGGGTGTAACAAAATTGGTGTAGGTCCCATTAACTGGGGGTTCTAATTGTCATACTGAACAACTTTCTCCAAGGAACCAATAGTCAATTCTCAAAAAAAACCCTCCATACTAAAAATGCACGAAATCAGTCGATCAGCTGATCAATTTTTTTTTATTATTCACAATTGGTAATTGTATGAAGAGTAAAAAAAAATTTTACGTTTTCAGCAAAGTCGTAGAACAAAAGTTGTTCAGTATGATGATAAGAAGCCCCAGTTAACGGGACCTACACCAATTTTGTTACACCCGTGTAATCGTACGAATACGATTTAAATCGTACATCTGGCGGCCCTGAGTCCGTGTGTCTCGACCCTTAGATTGACATTGGAGGCACGTAGGCACAACGTAGGTGTTCAGTAATTTTCTATAATTCTCTTAGCAAGCGTATAGGGACGTACTACGGGCATTCTGTCACACGCAGCATGTTTGACTGTATGTAGAAATCTAGTAAGAAATATACTTATTGATTAAATAAGCCAGTCCACAATGCTAGTAAGTACTTATTCTCATATTCTTTGACAAATTATATGCATATTCAGACAATTCAGTATTCAGTTGTTTGTTAAGTTGACAATCGACAAAGTAAAGGTACGATCAGCAGAAAAAGCGTGGGAACGATCAAGCGTGTCCGACTGTACCTCATCATCATTACAGCTCATATACGTCCCCACCGAGGGGCTCGAGCCTACCCTGAATCAGGGCGACTAGGCCTTAGTCAACCACGCGGGCCCAGTGCGGGTTGGTCGACTTCACACACAACCTTCGAGTTTCTTCGCAGGCGTGTGCAGGTTTCCTCACTATCCGACTGTACCTCAACATCATCATATCAGCCAAAAGACATCCACAGCTCGACAAAGGCCTCCTCACTACGACCGGTCCGGCGCTGCCCGTACTCGAGGCCTCCTGCCACCTTCATCAGGCCGCATGGCTTCCAGCTTAGAATAGGGACATCCCGTGAGCGTCGTAAGAGACGAGGATGATGAGGATAGGCAACAGCGGTCTTTCCGCGACTTGCAAAAGACCTACGACCGCACTGTTGAGATCGCCAACCCGCCTGGTCCCGCCTGCCCAGCGTGGCTTAGTACTAATATATACACTGTGGCGTGGCGATTACGGCAACCCCCCACCCCCACCCTCCCCATGAAAACCAGACAATACCTTAATGCTAGTAATGTCAATAACACTAAAATAGTTGGTATAGGTTATCCTCATCATCATCATCATATCAGCCGATATACGGTCGAATTGAGAAACCTCCTCCTTTTTTTGAAGTCGGTTGAAAATTGAGTAAACACACACACACACAAACACACAATATGTAAATTTAAGTTATCCTTTTGTTTTATATAAATACTAATACCCTTAGTTTCATCATCATCATATCCGCCGAAAAACGTCCACTGCTGGACAAAGGCCTCCCCAAGCTGCTCGCATCCATCGGCTTCCCGCGATCTTCACCAGCTTGTCGGTCCACCGCGGGGGAGGCTTCCTACGCTACGTTTTCCGGTGCGCGGTCGCCACTTGAGAACCATAATGCCCCAACGGCCATCTATACGAGCTATGTGCCCTGCCCACCGCCACTTCAGTTTAGCGATTCTGTGGCTATGTCGGTTACTTTTAAATGGTCAATAAAAAAAAGGTCAATAATAGTGTAATATTAGACAGTAATAAATTAGAATTTGTAAATACTACGGTGTTCCTTGGTATAACTTTGGATGTTTCACTTCAATGGGAAACACACATTGAAACTGCGGCTGACATAGAAACTATTTTCATCTTGCAGAAAAGAGCTATCCGCGCAATCTATCAGATGCGATCACGTGAGTCAAGTGAGTCAAGTTAAGTGTAACACCAGGCAAACGGCCATCTATCCCTTGGATAGCACGATTAACTTTGTCAAAGAGTGAAACACGTAAAACGTCTTCAATATCACATATAGGTCAGAAAACTAAAATGCAACCGATATAACGAAAGAGACATCTGTTTCCGGTAGAACCGTGACAATCTCATGTGTAAATTAAAAACATAACCCTCCTATTGTCGTAGTCGGGTAGAAACCAATTTCTCGAGTTTCTGCTTTCCTTGCCTGTCTCTAACCGCATATGGAACCCTGAATCCAAAGATCCTTGTATGGGTTCCGTCACTTCCGCCCGGCGAGCAGCTGAGTGGTACCAGGGAAATATGACTTGACGTGGTGTTCCTGTGGGTTTGTGCGGTAACTTTAACAGTTTTAGTAATTTTAAAGCTATGTTGTTAGAAGGTCTCCATGTGGGAAGGTCAATGTTCCACAGTGGACGCCTTCCGGCATAAAATGAAGCTTAGTCCTACTCTAATATTATAAACGCGAAAGTTTGTAAGAATGAATGGATGTATGGATGTGTGTATGTTTGTTACACTTTCACGCAAAGACTACGGAACGGATCTGGCTGAAATTTGGTAGGTAGACAGATTAGGACCTAGAATAACACATAAGCTCAAAATGTCATAAAAACGTTGTCCACGCGGGCGAAACCGCGAAAAACAGCTAGTTAGTTATACATAACTTATATATCATCATATCAGCCGAAGGACGTCCACTGCTGGACATAGGCCTCCCCCAAGGATTTCCACGTCGACCGGTTCTGCGCTGCCCGCATCCAGCGGCTTCCCGCGGCCTCCACCAGGTCATCAAAGTGTACATAATATTATTCAACTATTATTATATAGCTGGGCTCAGCGACAAGGTCTCCCGCTTCTGGTTCTTCCGCACTATCCAGGTGCCATCATCTCTCCTAGTATTTCCAATCTTCCGGATTTTTTTTCTTTTTTCCCTCTTTTTTTCCTTTTTTCTTTTCTTATTTTTCTCCAGAGACCTGATTGGCGTAAGGAGGCACAGAATAGGGACGAGTGGCGACTTTTGGTGGCGAAGGCTAAGATCCTCTTTGGTTCGCTGAGCCTGTGAAGTAAGTAAGTATTATCATAGTTAAAGATATCGGTCACCGTGTAATTTTGTTTATCCAAAAGTCACAAAAATAGTTTATTTTCAACCGACTTACAAAAAGGAGGAGATTCTCAATTCGATTGTATGTTTTTGAAGTAAAACTTCTTTACGCACGCTTGACTTAGGGAGTAAGCTGGTGGATGCGTGACGAGAGCGTTACGAAAGTATGATTGGGCGAAGCGAACGGAAGTTGTTAGGGATATATAAAATAGTGATTAAAGAAAGAGAGATACTATTTATTTTTGTTTACCAACAATACCGGTTGCCAAGGCAACAATATCGGTTGTCAAAACAAAGATATAAGATAAAAAGGATTTGATCATTTTCAGAGGATAATAAAACTCTTTTCATAAACTGTCTATACAGACCTCCATATTATGACAAAAAAGATTTGATTATTTTCTGAAGACTAAGTTATTAACTTTCATACATTTGTAGATGGAGCTAAAGAAGTTTTACTTCAGTCGTGTGGTCTAAAGCACACTCGTATTTTTTTTCTGTTTGTTACCCGATATCGTAGCATATTGTGGACATATTACGTGTTGCATATATTTCCTCAAACTATTCAAGTTTTGGCGTCTGTTAGTCATCATCTCATGTTGATGAGCTGATGAAGGAAGGTACAACTCTTTAACGGTTAGGAGTTGGAGGATAATTCTTCAAATATTTTGCGTAGATACGAAGGTAAGTATAGACCGATAGACATTCAGATTATTCAGATGAGCTGCTCATAGAAGATTTAACTCCTTAACTTTCATGCTGTTGAGATGATGATGGAAGCTACAGGAATCTCTATCTGTTAATGAAACACATGCTTTATGGTTTGATGGTTCCTATTGGCGAGTGGGTGATTAGGTTAACGTTGTTAGATAAATAGTATTATCACTAAAAATAAATAAAATAAAAATAAAAGTTTAAAAAACTTAAAAAACTTTTGAGTGAATTTCATTTTGAAGTCGCAAAATGAAATTCACTCAAAAGTATGAAATAATATTATTATACTTAGATACACGACATTAACCAACAATAACAAAATCAACGGTGGATACGAATTAAATTAGAGGCCTAAAATTTTTTTGAGGTCGGTTTCAGCAATGCCATCGAATCTAAAACATTTGAAACGTAAGTAGCTGTGTGCTGGTACCGACCTCAAAAATAAATTTAGGCCCCTAATTTAATTCGTATCCACCATTGATTTCGTTATTGTTGGTTAATGTCGTGTATCTAAGTGTAATAATATTATTTCATACTTTGGGTGAATTTCATTTTGAAGTCGGTTTTTAAGTTTTTTAGCTTTTATTTTTTGATGCTTTAAACGTATCTATATTTTTTAACCATGACTGTACAATTTTGCATTATAATATTTTTGTTTTAGTTATTTTTTAATAAAATAGGACTACACCAATTTTGATAAAAAAAATATGGGACTAACTCGAAAGTATAACTTCTTGAATAAAAAAATAAATCATGAAAATCGGTTCACAATCTGCAAAGATATCGCGTAACACACCTACGAAAAAAAAAAAACATACAGTCGGTTAAAAAGGTAAAAGACAGATAAGGTTTCAGTAGAAATAATTACATTGATTTTAATAGTCATCGTCATCATCATGTCAGCCGGAAAACGTCCACTGCTGGACAAAGACCTCCCCCAAGGACCGGTCCTGCGCTGCCCGCATCCAGCAGCTTCCCACGATCTTCACCAGGTCGTCGGTCCACCGATTTTAATAGTACTAATAATCAACGCAGACAAAATTATCCTTATCGTTTCACTACGTAGGTACAGAGGCCAGCACAACAAGCTATACACTCATTGTGCGATTCTGATCCATACGAATTCGGCATAAGAACGGTATAAAGTGCAAAGTGTGTAGCTTGATGTGCTGGCCTGTGTACTTACGTATGTATCTATTTATCTATAACATGTGACATCGACAGTTTATCAAGCAGTTATTTATCATATTTTATTTATCAATGACCGCGCATGTGCAGCCGAGCCATGTGTTGCGTGATTTAGGGCATCGAACAGGCGATAGATAATACTTAATATTTTTATTGTTAAGATAATTAATAATAATATAAGTACGTTGTTAGGATGAGCGTCGATGGCGCAACGGCTAGGGCCGCCGCCTACTGTCTGGGCGGGAGCTCGTGGTTCGAATCCTGCCACGTACTAATGTGATTTTGAATTTATATATTTCATATGTACGTTCATCCGACGCTCTTACGATGAAGGAAAACATCGTGAGGAAACCTGCACATGCCTGCGAAGAAACTCGCAGGTTGTGTGTGAAGTCGACCATCCCGCACTGGGCCCGAGTGGTCGACTAAGGGCTGATCGCCCTAATTCAGGGTGGGTTTGAGCCCCTCGGTGGGGACGTATATGAGCTGTTATGATGATGATAGGTAAGATTTCAATTTCAAAATATTTATTCTTTTTTTTTATTCACAATTGGTGAGCCCTTGGCATCATCTCACCTGATGGTAAATGACGATGATGCCGAAGATGGTAGCGGGCTTACCAACATACCCCAACGCAATGGTGATCTAGATGTCTTATCTTCAAGCCGGAACACATCGATGCTGTTAACAATCTTCAACCAATCAACAGATATGGACCGGCCCACGCGAACAACGGTTTTGATGCCTACAGAATGTGTGCATTCACTTATTTAGTCTCAGTCGGTCTTTCGGAGGCCAAGAGGTCACACACTCGTATATTCCGATAATCATAATATACGAATAAAGGTTTAGGCATAGGCATCCCTTTTCATTCGTAAGTAAACGTTTTGTATTACAATTGTAATGCTCCCGTGCTCATGCTCAGGCCCCCGTGCCTGACCCAGGTTTATTCTTGGATTCATTCCGAAATTATCACCTAATGTGTCGAAACATGGGTTTTAACCTGAATATAGATAAGTACCTACCCACTTTTTAGGTTAAAACTGTTAAACTTAATAAAAAACTTTTTAGGTAAAAACCCACGCTCCTTTCTAAAGGGTGACTTTTAATTAGGTCTTGATAGCAAAGGATATGAATGTATGTATACTCGTGATTACAAACAACTTTCCAAAGAAAGTATAATAGGACATATTGGACATTTAAATTTTAGTTATCATATATATTTTTTAAGGTTTTTAGTTTTCTTGTATATATATTTTATATTTCTATTAATAAATCTATCCAGTTTTGGACATAATATTGGGGAGATATTATGTCAAAAATAAAAAAAAAATGTTCCTTTATACATTTTTGATGATTTGATAACTTATTATTTATTGAGGACCAATTTTTTTTAATGATTTGACATATAATTTCTCTGGGAAAGTTGTTTGTAATCACGGGTACTTACATTCATATCTTATGTTATCAAGAACTAATTAAAAGTCACCCTGTATCCTTATGCTATAAAATCTTATGTATTTTTAATAAAACCTCGATCATAGATCATACTTAACTTCATACTAATATTATAAACGCGAAAGTTTGTATGTATGGAATTATGGATGTTTGTTATTCTTTCGCCACAACAGTTGAACATCATCATTCGGCATTCGGCATCATCGTCACTTACCATCAAGTGAGATGATACCAAAGGCTTATCAATAGGGTATTTGACAGTATCTAAAATAAATTAAAAAATATAATTCACAAAATAAAATTTCTCCTACAAAAGCATAAAAACTTATTCATATAATGTTTTAATCCAATTTAAATTTTATATTTATCAGAATCACTAAATTAGTTCGTCAAAGATAATGACGTACTTTGTAACACGAACAATAGGGATGACGAATGTTAGTCATTTGAGTAACTTTTTATCATTTGTCAAAAACGACATTTTGTTCTAAAAATGTTTGAAATACGTCTTAGTTTTGCAGCGTCAGTTATGTACTCATTTTGTGATTATGGTTAGTAAAAAATCGAAGACTTGATTGAAAACAAAACTCGTCAGGTTTTCCGAAGTTTCAGTAGGAAGGCAATTTAGTGATCAAGAGTTCATAATTTATTTCTGATGCCGTCGTCATCCCAATTTCAGAACAAAATGTCGTTTTTGACAATTTATAAAAAGTTACTCAAATGACTAGTAGTCAAATACCGGATTGTGGATTTAAAAAAAAAACAGAAGCTTTACTAATTCACAAACACTTGTTGTTGTAACGGAACCCCATGTACATGGTGTGAGATTTCACGGCGGGACAGAAAATTGAAATTACCGACACAAATCGGCTATGGTTGCCCCATGGGACAGATCTCACATCCCTGGCGCGCTGGAGAAAACTGGGTATCTGACATATTTTTAACACGCTTACTCGTATATTAGCTTCACCTGTATGTATGTATGTTTGTAACCGACTCCTTTGCACTTGATTTTGACCCACTTTAAAAGGACAGACTTTGTACATTTATTAAGAATCAGTGACAATACAATAATTTCGTAAGTTGATCTCTATCCTGAACTAAATAAAAACTGAAAAATAAATATAGTTTAAAAAAACAATAATAACACGCTTTTAAAGCACATCAAACTAAAAAGTGAAAAATAATTCTGAATATAAGGTGAAAACAATAGTGAACGAAAAATACTAGTATTATTGTGAAAAAAGCGTGGGTTGCTCGATATACGAAAAATATGACACAAAGCGTCCCACAATTATACTAGTATTTCCTTTCGTTCAATATTGTTTTCAGCTTATATTAAAAATAATTTTTAACTTTTTAGTCTGATGTGCTTTAAAAGCGTGTTATTTTGGTTTTCTAAAACTATTTTTTTAAATTATAGCCATTGCATGGGCGGGTTTTTTTGTACCACTGCACTGCCCAAGAAGGAGTGTATGTATAGATGTGGGTAGGGTTGCCAGGTCCTAAAACTGAATAGCCGGACAGACTACCAAGTTAAGCCGGACTTTTGGGTAAAAAGTCCGGACTCCTTTAAAGCCCGCTCTAGACATGAATAAATTTAGTGCATTTATTAGTCAATCTGTATGTTTAGACGAGGTCATAATCAGACTACGAAGCGCCGTCCCCTTGAGTCTCTTTATCACTTTATCACGACGGCGCGTTCGCCCGAATATCCACGTGACTGGAGGATCACGAAATACAGGGTCTTCGGCAGATGGTTGAAAATACGAAAATGGGGGATAGGTGGGGTCGCCTCCCACCTATTTTGAGAATTAAAAAAAATCTAGGACTTGTAATTTTTTTTACAGGATTTTTTTTCCTTTTTTTAGAAATTTTGCCATTTTTATACCTTTGAACACATGTAACTTTTTGTTTTTTAAAGCTAGCTCCAAAATCTTTTTTTTAATAGACTTTTATAAGATTGTCGGCTCTAACAAAAATTATGTTTGTTTCAAGTTATTGCTAAAAACAAAAATGTGGGCCCCCGAACTTGAAAAAAAAGTTGAACAAAAATTTAAAAGTCAACTTTGCGATACATTTAAAAAAAAAATAATGGGGCTGGAAGGCTTCTGTTTTTTTTAAAACATCTCTAAAGCTTAGGCTTTTGAATGGTATGTAATTTGTTTCGGTATCTTTTTTGTAACCGGAGTTGTTAATTTTTTTTACTCAATTGGACCATGTTGACGAAATTCCACTAGTTACATGTTTTGTGAAATGTATCAAATGCAAAGTTGAAAATAATGTAAATACTTACTGTTGGGACGGTTACAAAGAGCAGGTACGTTTTTTTACATTCTTGCACACACATAATGGCTGTCTTTTGTAATTTATTGGCATATTGGAGTTAGCACTTCCATATGCCAATAAAATGTCCGCATATTTCGCATTGGTAAATTGAGCCATTTTAAACCACAACAAAGTCTTAACAAAACGTCTGATAATAACAAAAAGTGACAAACAACAAAAAAACTTAACAAAATCACAAACACAGCAAAGTGAAATTAACGAAAACAAAAAAAAACGTTAACGTTATTAACGTTTGTGATTTTGTTAAGTTTTTTTGTTGTTTGTCACTTTTTGTTATTATCTGACGTTTTGTTAAGACTTTGTTGTGGTTTAAAATGGCTCAATTTACCAATGCGAAATATGCGGACATTTTATTGGCATATGGAAGTGCTAACTCCAATATGCCAATAAATGACAAAAGACAGCCATTATGTGTGTGCAAGAATGTAAAAAAACGTACCTGCTCTTTGTAACCGTCCCAACAGTAAGTATTAACATTATTTTCAACTTTGCATTTGATACATTTCACAAAACATGTAACTAGTGGAATTTCGTCAACATGGTCCAATTGAGTAAAAAAAATTAACAACTCCGGTTACAAAAAAGATACCGAAACAAATTACATACCATTCAAAAGTCTAAGCTTTAGAGATGTTTTAAAAAAAACAGAAGCCTTCCAGCCCCATTATTTTTTTTTTAAATGCATCGCAAAGTTGACTTTTAAATTTTTGTTCAACTTTTTTTTCAAGTTCGGGGGCCCATATTTTTGTTTTTAGCAATAACTTGAAACAAACATAATTTTTGTTAGAGCCGACAATCTTATAAAAGTCTATTAAAAAAAAGATTTTGGAGCTAGCTTTAAAAAACAAAAAGTTACATGTGTTCAAAGGTATAAAAATGGCAAAATTTCTAAAAAAAGGAAAAAAAATCCTGTAAAAAAAATTACAAGTCCTAGATTTTTTTTAATTCTCAAAATAGGTGGGAGGCGACCCCACCTATCCCCCATTTTCGTATTTTCAACCATCTGCCGAAGACCCTGTATAAAAAAGCCTAACAAAAACCGGACAGACCGAACATCATCTAATTTGACCGGACATGCATCCAAAAAGCCTAACCCTGTCCGGCTTTATCCGGACGCCTGGCAACGCTAGATGTGGGTATGACTGTGTCTCTGCTGAGCGTGAAGCCTAAACGGATTTATGAATTTTGGAGCTATCATGAAACTTTATGGACATTTGAATCTGTCTTGTTATATTTTGGAAATAAAATTGGTTATTTAATTTTTATTCAGAATTATCTCTCTTATCGTGTGGCATAATTAACCTTTCCTTCCAAGGGATAAACGGCGGTTGCCTGGTGTTGCACTTAGGATCACCCGCGGTCACGTGTACGGTGTACGGCATTTAGATTTACACCTACGGACGTGTCTAGCGCGATCTGCAATCAGATGTGCAGGTTTCCTCACGATGCTTTCCTTCACCGTTAAAATAATCGACAAGTAGGTATATGTACATAAGTTTCGAAAAACTCATTGGTACCTTGGCCGTCCGGATTTGAACCCGGGACCTCTTATCTGGTTAGGTAGGAGAACCGAGTCGTCACTGTTTGAGCCACCGAGGCTTAATAAGAATTGGTAAGCCATCTCACCAGACGGAAGTCACCAAAACATCGTTTTAGGCTTTCTCTTAAAAATCTAGGTACTGTTTAAATTAGTAATATTTTCCTACTCTTTGCTTATGGCAACTTACTTACCTATTATGTATTATTTTTCACAATGAGATACCGCAATAAACTTTTTTTTTTACCTATATAATAAAATTGCTGTCCCGGCGAACTTCGAACACCGCACTGCACTGCGCTACACTACACTACACCACACCACACTACACTAGAGATGTGCAAATGTATGGGAAAATGAATTTTCTTTTTGATGAATTCCTTCGATGTGTTAATAGTTATTCTGCTATTCGGGGTCAAGACAAATCCAACGAACCAAAAATCATGAAAATCGGTCCAGCTGTTCTTGAGTTAGAAATGGTGTAACTAACCCGACTTTGTTTTATATGTGTATAAATAGATATAGATTTTTGCTACTATACTAAACTTACACAGGGCTGGGTAAAATGCGCATTAAAAATTAAAGAAATACAAAATATGTATTAGTACATATTTCAAATAAAGTAATTCAAATACTGCCCAGCCCTGACTACTTACCGAGTCTTAATTTTTACCACTGCCATATCGCTGCATCTAACAAGGGGTGTTGTAAAGAGGTGCCAATGACAAATAACAAGCGTTGTCATATACAGGGGGCGTTATAATGTAAAAACGAGCGTTATCGCACTATCGCGGGCGAATCGCGCTGTGTTTTACTCCACAGGGCACTAGAACATCGTTTTCTAAAGAGTAGACACACGTCATATTATTTATAGAGATGGGTCAAATGTGATTTGAACCAAATACGAACTTCGGCCGAACATTCGGTAAAAATTCAAAATTCGGCCGATGTTCGGGTCTTTTCACAGCGCTTTCTCGGGTGCGAATCCTTAGTGTTTTTGCATCATAACCTGCCCCTTGTCAATTTTAAGTACTAGTAGATCCGTAGGTTCCGTAACCAAAGGGTAAAACGGGATTACGGGACCCTATTACTAAAACTCCGCTGTCCATCCGTCTGTCGTCTGTCCGTCTGTCACCAGGTTGTATCACTTGAAGCGTGATAGTTAGACAGTTAAAACTTTCACAGATGATGTATTTCTGTTGCCGCTATAACAACATATACTAAAAATTACTGGCAATATATAAATGACTATGATTATGAAGTGATTGTTTTATTATTTGAGTCAAAATCATTGAGATTTTTCACTATTTTCTTTCACCGAATGTTCGGAACTTGAACCGAATGTCGGTCGAATGCAGAAATTCGGTTGAATCGAATGTGAAACGAAATTCGGCCCATCCCTAATTATTTAGTTCTCCGTTGCATTGGAGAATCTTGGTAAGCCCGCTTCTATCTTTGGCATCATCGTCACTTACCATTAAAATTAATTAAATTTATTTATTTTTTTGTGAATACATAAAAAAAATATTTACTTGATTTTTACTTTCCTGAGCAGATTTAAAACGAGATCTAATTAGGACAAATTCATCCAAATCAATTGAGTTACCAAAGAACTTACGGTGGCTATGTACCTTGTTATTTCCAACCGACTTTGAAAAGGAGGAGATTCTCAATTCGACTGTGTGTTTGTTACGTGATATCTTCGTAGGTTGTAAATCTATTTTCATGGTTCCTTTTTATCCCATCCCATATAAATTTGATCAAAATCGGTTCATTATTTTTTCAGAAAACGAATGCTATTGAAATTGTGCCTAAATAATTTAAAACAAAAAAAAACGGACTTCAAACGCACGAGTCGCCACTTCGATTTTTGAAGGTTCCCCTCGATTATCTAGGATGCCATCATCAGGTTCTGGTTTCCTTATCATGGTTCCACTCTTAGGATATCTTCTTTCCAATAAAAAAGGAATCATCAAAATCGGTTCATAAACGACGAAGTTATCCGCGAACACACATAAAAAAAAATATATATGGTCAAATTGAGAAACCTCCTCCTTTTTTTGAAGTCAGTTAAAAATGTTGAAGTGTATTTTAGTGTAACCTATTTATTACTAGTTTTTTCCCGCGGCTCCGCCCGCGTGGATATCGTTTTTATGACTGTCTTTAAGGGTGATTAGTAAATTATGTCGTTTCCCACCTACTCGACCATCTCTGTGCAAAAATCACAACAATTGAGTAATTTTTTAGTTCCCTCAGGAACTGCATCAGATTATGCTATTTTCCCGGGATAAAAAGTAGCCTATGTCCTTCCCCGTGACACAGGCTATCTGCATGCCAAATTTCATAAAGATTGGTCAAGGCGTTGAATTGTGAAAACAAACACATTTTCACATTTATAATATTAGTAAGGAGAGCCTATATTACTAAGTGGAATAGAGCATAACTTCTTCACTTCTAATATTCATACTCGTGACAAGTGACGACAATTCAGTTTAGAGCTTATAATGGCGTGGGTGGCTTAAAGATAGAGGGTAGAAGAGACAGAAGAACGCTAAGACGAAACTACAAGAGCAGGGGTTCCCAATTTTTTTTAGTTTATAGCACACTTTTGGGTTTGAAAACTTACCGACTCCGTAGCTCAGAGGCAAAGTTCACTGGCTTTACACAGGAGGTCGCGGGTTCGATTCCCGGCGGGGTCGATTGTAAGACTCGGTTTGGTTGGTGGTAGGGCATTTTCTAAGCCCGCCTGGCTAGCTACCACCATCTTATCTAAGTCTTGCCGCCAAATATCAATGTTGATATCATTGGTGTGTTCCGGCATGAAGATAAGATAGCCAGTGCCCCATTGCGTTGGGGAATCTTGGTAAGCCCGCTTCCATCTTCGGCAACATCGTCACTTATCATCAGGTGAGATGAGGCCTAAGGCTTACCAATTGTTTAAGATCATGAAATTGTCAAGGGTTTACCAATTGTGAATAAAAAAAAAACTTTCTACGGCGCGGCGCCCTACCTGTGCAAAGCTTAGTCCATAGTCCATGGATGGAGAAAATCAACATTTGACGCCCTTAATTTAAATGTAAACAAAGTATTTACGGCGAACCACATTTCTCTCTATGGCGCCCCAGGGCACCGCGGCGCACACCCTGGACACTTCATACAACGGTCCAGAAATGATATTTCCAAAAATGAATGACGAAACAAACAAAATGGCGGCGAAATCCTATACGTCGACAACCAAACTGTAACCAATCTGTATCAATATGGGTGACGAGGGGGTGAGGTCGCAATCTGGAGAGCGGCAGGGAGTGTCCATACTGTATGTTAGTACTAATATATATACTTTGCTTTGGGAACCCCTGACATAGAGCAAATAAATGAAAAGGATGCTGTCGCGTCGTATCAAGACCTTAAAGTAATAACTGAAGATAGGAATAATTGGCGATTACTCCACAGACACGAGCATTAATGCTCTTAAATTATAGAAGAAGGTATTATTCCCTACTGGGCAACTGGAGTCCTTCCAGTAGGGAGGAGTTCTGCCCGAAGGGTGTGGTGTTTCGGAGGTTCCGCGGGAGCTTGCCGATCACGCCGATACAGCACTAACTTCATCGTATCGTATCAGCTCATATACGTCCCCACCGAGGAGCTCGAGCGTACCCTGAATTAGGGTGATTGTGCCTTAGTCGACCACGCGGGCCCAGTGCGGGTTGGTCGACTTCACACACAACCTTCGAATTTCTTCGCAGGCGTGTGCAGGTTTCCTCACGATGTTTTCCTTCACCGTGAAAGCGTCAGATAAACGTACATATGAAATCTAAATTCGAAATCACATTAGTACGTGGCAGGATTTGAACCACGACCTCCCGGACAGGAGGCGGCGGCCCTAGCCGTTTCGCCACCGACTCTCTTAGTACTAACTTCACCTCGTGCTAATTATTTTAAATGATTTATAATTTTATTCTTTGTATAGCATTTTATGTTTTACAATTGTTGTAGTTTACAGTTGTTTTATTTTAATAATATTGGTCTGTACAATGTACTTTGTTACCTGATATCCTTACTAATATAAACGCGAAATTTTGTATGTATGGATAGATTAGATTAGATTAGATTAGATTTATTCATCACACCACACAAATTCATAAAATATACATGTCAAATTATAAAATATGTCAATGGTGAGGTGATCGTCAAAAAGTAAATTAACAAATTAACAAAAACAAAATGTCAAATTACAAAAATTAAAACGTCAAAAAGTAAAGTGAACAATGAGTAAATAAATATAAATTAATACATTGAAGTATGTCAGGACTTCATTTTTAAAATTTCGTTAAGTGAATAAATATTCCTTATCCAACAAGAGGTTTTTCAAATGGCGCCTAAATGTTTTGTCATTTGATATTTCCCGCAGATATTTGTTACTCTTTCACGCCAGAACAGATAAACGGATCTGGATGAAATTTGGTAGGTAGATAGATTAGAACCTGGATTAACATTACAGGCTAATATTTTCCATTGCGGCTCGCGCACTGCGCACCCTCGAAGACAGTCATAGAAACCATGTTCACGTGAGCGAAGCCACTGGCAAAAACTAGTAAATTAATAAATTAAATTAACATCTTATACCCAATTAAGCTTCACCACTTCTAATAAATTGGATAAACATACACTAACAGAGACCCTCCCTAACCCGATGTGTTAAAAATCACCACCGCCGGGAAGCGAACCCGACACCGCCGATACTGCAGTCCTCAGGGGAGGCCCTTTATATTTGCGGAGGGAAAGGGTCGGCTCTTATTTGTTTGATTAGGGAAATTATTCAGAATGACGTCAGTGGGTTTTAATAAACTATAATGGCTTCGGAAGATAGTGGGGTTAGCACAGATAAGGAAAATTTGCTACGAGGGTATCGTTAGTATAAAACACGAAGGGTTCCGTAACATCGTAAAAGAAAAGAATTCCGTTTCGTGTAAATAATAAAAATTAAATGAGAATTAAAGTGGGGCACTTTAATTTTCATTTTATTTTGATTATTTTTTGTAAATGTGGCAATGGAAATACTGTGTAAAAATTTAACATTTCTACTTTTTTTTTATTCACAATTAGTAAGCCCTTGGCATTATCTCACCTGATGGTAAGTGACGATGATGCTGAAGATGGAAGCTGGCTTACCAAGATTCCCCAACGCAATGGGGAACTGGCTATCTTATCTTCATGCCGGAACACATCAATATTTTTAACACTGATATTTGGCGGCAAGACTTAGATAAGATGGTGGCAGCTAGCCAGGCGGGCTGAGAAAATACCAAACCGAGTCTTACAAATTGACCTCACCGGGAATCCAACCCGCGACCTCCAGATGTGAAGCGAATGGACTAACCATTACGCCACGTAGGCGGTTAAAATTACTTATTACGGTTAATAAAATACAGCCTTCTGACAGACAGATGGACGGACAGACGGACAACGGAAGCTTAGAACGAGTAAGTAGTAGAGTCCCGTTGGCATCCTTTAGCTATGTTATCCTTAAAAAAAAACAAGCCAAGTACGAGTCGGACTCGTGCACCGAGGGTTCCGTATTTTGAACGTAGTGTATCTGCATTCATACCACAGTGTACAAGAAGACACAATACTATGTTTTTATAACTCCTTTGTTTGTATCAAAAATCAAAACCCGACTGGTCAAAATGTATCCTGTGTCACTCAGGGGATCAAGACGAAACTAACGACACATAGCACTCTTAAATCCATTGAGACGTTAAGATCGAGGACTGTTAACGAACAGCGAAAATTCGAATTTTAATACAAACGGCGATAACGATTTTCACCTCTTAATGTTAACAGATTTGAACCAATTTTTGATTGGTTGTCAGTCAGAACAAAAGCTAGGCTTATACGTTTCGGTTTTTAATGTACTGATTATAAGTAAAAGAAAATGGCTGAAATTAGTTTTGTATGAAAACACGTGAACGACAATAAAATTAAACTTATTAACTTTATCGAAATAACAAAATCGTTCAAGCCTAGCTTTTGTTCTGACTGACAACCTATCAAAAATTGGTCCAAATCGGTTAACATTTAAGAGTTGAAAATCGTTATCGCCGTTGGTATGAAATGTCACAGCTTCACGATCACAAACCATATATCTATGTCAGTGTTCACGATCCTCTTAAGACCAACACGTTCAAAACACAATACTATAAGTCTCACTACTTACAACTCCTTTGTTCGTATCAAAATTTATTAAAAAATTAAAACACAAGTGTTCAAAATGTATCTTGTGTTACTCAGGGGATGAAGATCAATCTAATGACACCTCGTACTCCAAAATCCATTAAGTCGTTGAGACACAATCAAAATCAAAAACAATTTATTTCAAATAGGTGTTCACACACACTTTTAAATAGTCAAAACAAAAAAAAATACAGTATATTACAAATAATGTCATGATTTAGATTACAGTCTCAGGTAATGGTATTTGATATAGAATCAACATATATATCTTTGTCATTTACATAATCTATTATTTAATCTATTATTTATATCCTCTAGAGCACAAAACTTTTTTGACATGAGTCTTGAACTTATTCTCTGACAAACTAGTTACATTTTCTGGAATTTTATTGTAGAATCTTATACACTGCCCCACAAATGACTTTTTAACCTTACTCAGTCTCGAAAAGGCTATATCTATTTTATTTACATTTCTTAAATTCAAATTATGCCTGTCACTGTTTTTAGGAAATAAATGCAAATACTATGTAAGTCTTACTATGTATATAAGGTCTAACAAAATTAGCTGAAACTATTTTAACTGGTGCTTCTACCCATGGAACTGAACAACTTTCAGGTCTAACAAAATTAGCTGAAACTATTTTAACTGGTGCTTCTACCCATGGAACTGAACAACTTTCAGGTCTAACAAAATTAGCTGAAACTATTTTAACTGGTGCTTCTACCCATAGAACTGAACAACTTTCTCCATGAAACCCATAGTCAAATCTCAAAAAAAAATTGAACTTCCCATACTAAGTTGGCTGATCAGTTGATCAAAAAATTTGATCAGTTGATCGAGTTATTATGGGAGAGCCAATTTTTTTTTGCGATTTGACTATGGGTTCCATGGGGAAAGTTGTTCAGTTTCATGGGTAGAATCACCAGTTAAAATAGTTTCAGCTAATTTTGTTACACCTTATATATACTTATAAGTTATAACTCCTTTGTTCGTATCAATATTTATTAAAAAATTAAAACCAAATTGTTCAAAATGTATCTTGTGTTACTAAGGGCATGAAGATGAATCTAATGACACTTGTACTCCAAAATCCATTAAGTCGTTGAGACACAATACTATGTAAGTCTTACTATATACTTATGACTCCTTTGTTCGTATCAAAATTTATAAAAAAATCAAAACCCAACTGGTCAAAACGTATCCTGTGTTACTCAGGGGATCAAGACAAACCTAACGACACCTCGCACTCCAAAATCCATTGAGCCGTTTAGGCTATTGGCTCAGCAGAAGAAACAAACATACCTACATATACACCCCAAAAACATTACAGTCCTTTTCGGGCAATCGGTTCAAACAAATAAATATCAAGTTCACTGAGACAAGTAAATGAATGTCAACGCGCTGCAGTAAACTTGATCTATTTCCACTAATTCGCCCGTCAGCGCTGTAAAACGGTTGCCCGTTCCTGTTAGTCCAGGGACAGTTCAGTATTGGTGGAGACAGGTTGGACAAGGGAAATTGAGAGGAAACGCGCGCGTTTACTACCCAGTCTTTTTGTGAGCCGACTGCAAAGATCGGTTTTGTTTTTCACACGTATCTAGTAATATTTGTGGCTACCCACTTCAAAAAAGGAGGAGGGTTCTCAATTCGACCGTATATATTTTTTATGTGTGTTCGCGGATAACTTCGTCGTTTATGATCCGATTTTGATGATTCTTTTTTTGTTGGAAAGGAGATATTCCAAGGGTGGTACCATGATAAGGAAACTAGGATCGGATGATGGCATCCCAGAGAAATCGAGGGGAACTTTAGTTTCTTTAGGTCATCACCCGTGGTACGGTAGGGTTGTCCGGACAATACCAAGCTTTTTCTACATTTTTGTTTGCTTAATATTTTGTTCACATTGCTTATTGCTTTTGCTATAATAGTGCGAGTCGTCCTGACACAGGTTCAGATAAAAACGGGAATTATATTTTTCGTCCTCAATTAAATAGATTCATCTCTATTCAATATTTTCGTTCTCAAAATTATAGATCTGTCATCGAATTGATAGATCTGTCATCAAATTGATAGATTTGTCATTAAAAAGTACGTGTGGCACTACAGCGGTAAAGCTATTGCATGGTAAAAAATATAAAACTAGGGGGTAATTGGTCAAGGTCTTTTCAAGGTCAAGGCCAGGGTCAATTCGATCCAAAAGATCCATAATAATTGGTAACAAATCGAAAACTAGGGGGTAATCGGTCAAAAACAATAAATAAACGAGCGAGCGAAGCGAGCGATGTCAGGTTCGGTCAGGTTTGATTGATTTAACAGTCAAAGAGGTCCCCACCCTGGGTACCTAAATACTTCGCAGCAGAAGAAATCGTCGGAAGATGACCCCTCACAGGGGCGTAGCCCCCGCCGCCCGTATCGAACCCCAACAAACTTTCGGGATCCGAGGAGGATGTGGGAGTATCTGTAGGTCACCTTTGTTAGTAATTTTGTGCATTTCTTTGGTCAGTCGCCATTTTGAGTACAAACTAGGTTATTTGGGGAATTTCAAATTTTGTATTTAGTGATCGAATCTATTTAATTGACAATCGATAAAAGACTTTTTTGGTGATAAATATTTTCCTTTTGAGTGTTGTTTTGGTGCTGTTTGATGACTTTACTTTGGCGACAGATCTACTATTTTGAGTACAAACTATATTATTTAGGGAATGTCAAATTTTGTATTTAGTGATCGAATCTATTTAATTGACAATCGATAAAATCATACCCGATAAAAACCTGAAAGGGGGTCTCAAATTTTACTTTGAGATGATGCTACAAGTGATCTAATATATTTTTTTAATATTTTTACTAGCTTTAGCCTGTGGCTTCGCCCACGTAGACATCGTTTTTATGACTGCCTTTGAGGGTGAGTGGTGCGCAAGCCGCAAGCGAGTTTTCTCCAGATCCCTCAGAACCTATATCGGGTTATTGTATACACAGTAGCCCAACATAGTTCCTGAGGGATCAACTCTCTCTGTGCAAATAATCACAACAATCCATTGTTCCGATAGTAATGTTAAAGAAGTATTTTTTCAGTTCCCTCAGGAACTGCATCGGACTATGCTATTTTCACGGGATAAAAAGTAGCCTATGTCCTTCTCAGTGACACAGCCTAACTGCATGCCAAATTTCATCAAGATTGGTTAAAGTGTTGTTAAAAGTTAACAAACAGACAATCGCATTTTCACATTTATATTTAAGGATTTTTTTAAAAAATCATCTAGTGGCTTCGTCTTGTAGGTATTAGAACCAATACTCGCCATTTTAACCTAACCAATTTAATTAAAAACACGACAACTCTAAAATTACCCTCTTTTTTGAGCAGTCTCAAATAAATTATCCTAATCACTCAGGGGAATAAGACGAATCTAAAGACACCTCGAACTTCAAAATCCATCAAGGCGTTTTGGATACAGGCTCATCCAAAGAAACATACTAGAATCATCATCATCATATCAGCTTATATACGTCCCCACCGAGGGGTTCAAGCCTACCCTGAATTAGGGCGATCGGGCCTTAGTCGACCACGCGGGCACAGTGCGGGTTGGTCGACTTCACACACAACCTGCGAGTTTCTCCGCGCAGGCGTGTGCAGGTTTCCTCACGATGTTTTCCTTCACCGTAAGAGCGTCGGATAAACGTATACATATTAAATCTAAATTCGAAATCACATTGGTACGTGGCAGGATTCGAACCACGACCTGCCGGACAGGAGGCGGCGGCTCTAGCCGTTACGCCACCAACGCTCCACATACTAGAATAATATAACTAAATATAACAGACATAAGTCAATGGGGAAATAACATTTGTCACATTTGTTAAAGTTCTTTGAAGTTTATGCCGCTCATTCATCAATCATTTTCTCGAAGTCTACAGTAAGACAAACGCTATATATTTCATTTTGAAAAGTTTAAAAAGAATTATTAATCATAAACCAATAGACAAGGCAATCCTGCCATTCAAACATGATTCAAATATTCTAAATTCGAATGTCCGTTCGAAGTGACAGCTGTCAAAACGGTGTCATGGCGGCGCAAGATGGCGTCCGGTTACCGTCCATCTCGGAGTCGAGACCGTGACCAGCAGTGGAACGGCAAAAAGCGAATGTTAAAAAGCGTTTCCCGTTGTTGAAATAGCTCTGTTCGTATTGGCAAAGTATATTATATATTAGTACTAACGTACAGTGTCCATCCCTGCTGCTCTCTAGATTGCGACCTCACCCCCTCGACACGCACATTGATTACAGTTTGGTTGTCGAACTTATAGGATTTCGCTGCCATTTTGTTTGTTGCGTCATTCGTTTTTTTAAATGTCATTTCTGGCCCGTTGTATGGAGTGTCCAAGGTGTTGTATTGGCATAGGTTAAAAAATAAAGTAATAAGACACCTATGTATTTTAAGTGGTTTTCTTGATGTCAAATTGAAATCAACGCCAAAACCGATTGAAGAAAATGAAGCAAGTGAAATATTTGAAGCAACGATTGGCCTAAAAATTTTAAGGGTTCGGAAGTCAACAAGAAACCCTTGTAGTTTCGCCATGTCTGTCTGTCTGCCCGTGGCTTAGCTCAGAGACTATTAATACTAGAAAGCTGTAATTTGGCATGGGCACAGTACAATAAAGAGTACTAGCATGGGTAAACATATTAATCACGCCGACAAAGTTGTAAAATACAATCCCGAAAAATAATATCCTACATGTAAAGAGGAGGTGAATTTTTTTTTGCTTCCTTACCAATGTATATATATTGGTGTAGGTCCCGTTAGCTGGGCGTTCTACTCGTCATACTGAACAACTTTTTCCAAGGAACCCATAGTAAATTCCCAAGAAAAATTTTGTACCCTCCATACTAAAATGCATAAAATCGGTCGATAGCTGATCGATTTGTATGAAAAGTAAAAAATATTTTTTTTACGTTTTCAGCAAAGTCCTAGAACAAAAGTTGTTCAGTATGATGAATAGAAGCCCCAGTTACGGGACCTACACTAATTTTGTTACACCCTGTATATTAGTACTAAACGGTAGGTGCTCTATCGTGTGAGGTATTGCTGAATCGGTCTTTTAAAACAACTCAGGGTTTGCTATAACGATTTTTGATTATGGGATCGTTTTGCGAAATATAAAGCTACAAAATGCTAATAATTTTTGTTTGAGTCAAGTGTCCTACCCCCTACACGCAAAACCGCTATTTCAGGACACCTGAAAAAAATGTTTAATAGTGAAATATATAATCAATTTAAAAGAAAAACTATCACGGCTAAGTAGACTTTCTAAGTAGACTTTTTTAGTTTATGAAAACCTAATAGTCGACCAACTTCAGGTGTGCACTTGGAATTAAAAAAGTTCATAGAAATTCCATACAAAATTTTCTATTACCAACTGCAAATATAATTTTGTTTTTTGAAATATAGGTTTATTTACTGAAAATACTACGGAACCCTACTTTGCGCGATTCTGACTCGCACTTGGCCGGTTTTCATGTATTTGTAAGGAAATTCTGTTTTTGATGTGTAACATCTTTGCTCTCGCTTTCCTGCAATTTTTGGGAGTGATTTCGTGAAATGGGACGGAAATGTGTAACATGGGACGGAAATCTGTAACAGGAAGTCGCGAAAGCGCGCGCTAAAAAAAATCTACTACGAAGGGTGTTAAAACGTCATTAAAAAACCGACCAAGTGCAAGTCGGACTCGCGCACTAAGGGTTCCGCTCGCTTTCCTGCAATTTGTGGGAGTGATTTCGTGAAATGGGACGGAAATGTGTAACTGGAAATGCGAACGTTTTTTTATTCTCGAAAACTAAGGTTGTCATAGTCATGCCGCCTAGTGTGAAGTATTTTGTCACATTTTACACATCATATGCGAGTACTGTAGGTCTCGCTCGTTTTTTTTCTGTGTCTTTGTATCTACTTGGGTTACTGATAAGTTTTACTTGTATGTATGTATAATTAATAGTCATCAAGTCGGTCCTAAAACAAGAAAAACGTTTGCTATTCCTTGCAGGAGCTCAAACAGAATCTATTTAATCAGCAGTTAAACATTTACAGTCAATCTGGAACCCAAACACGGCTATATTTGTCTTAAAGCTTGCGTCACAACGAGCGTTCGGTCTGCTCGCAATAAAACTCCGAAGTACATTTTTTTTTATTTAGGGTATTTATTCAAAATAGGTGCAAATTACACTCTTTCTGATTGTCATAAAACAATTAACATAATTTCATTTGTGAAAAATCAAGAAATAAACAATCATTAGTTAATAACATCAAAATTCAATCCTTGAAATAAACCAGATTATGTCATTAGAACATGAAAACAAGGTGACACGAAAAGTTATACATAAAAATCATTAAATGTCATTGAAACCTTTGAGAGTAGGCCAGTGTACACGGACAGCACCCGGTCACGAGTATAACGCGAGATTCAGCCATCGCTCCCATCAACCATATAAGAGAGAAAGGAACGACCCGGCTCCCTATGCGCCGCCATCCGCAATGAGTGGAAAAGAGAAAAGCAGAGGTTTCCATCATCATCTGCTATATCTTCTAAGAGTACAGTTTCCACTCAGTTTGCTTCTTTCTTCATAAACAAAAGAGAAATGCTCTCTTCGGCTGGTAGAGCAATTCCGATTTTCCCCTATCTTTCTTCAGTCTTAGGCCAGCTTCTGCGTCACACTCGTCGGTCGGTAGGTCTCGTCTTTCTCCTGTCCACCTGTTGCTGGACTAACTCGGGATCATACCCTATCGAATAAAAAAGATTCATGAAAATCGATTCACAATCTGCGAAGTTGAGTCGGTTGAAAATGCTTTCGTATATCTGTCTGGCTGTTTCGTGCAGGTCGCATTTCTCAACCGATTCTCGTGAAATTTTGTAAGCAGCTTTAATAATTATATGAAATTTTATTGTTGATTCAGTTTTTAGAAATTTTTCAAAATAGCGGAGTCATGGGGGAAGAAAACTTAAAAAATATCATAATTTCAGCCATAACGAAAAACTTGCGAGGTCTACTAACAGCTCACAGATCCACTATAGTTACCATAATAAATAATTAATAGTAGATAGTAAAACTCGTCAACATCGCCTGACTATAGCCAGTCCTAACTCTTAACACAAAGCAATCAGGCATCAGGCAGTTTCCTTCGAATAATTACCCGCTGAGAGCGCAATGGTGCTGTGGGCTCTGACGCATCATGTCTTATTCTCACATTATCGTGATAATGCAAAATGTCCAATTGAGATTTAATTGAGAACCTCCTCATTTTTGGAAAACGGTTGAAAATGATTTCGTGTATCTGTCTGGCTGTTCCCTACAGGTCGCATTCCTCAACCGATTCTCGTGAAATTTAGTTTTGTGAACAGCTTTGATAATTATATGGAATTATCATCGTCGTCACTTACCATCAGGGGAGATGATGTCAAGGGCTTACTAATTGTGAATAAAATAAAAAAACATTCAATGCAATCAAAAGTAACATAATCATCAACATTCTAACAATATTAGGAGCTGTTTATCATCATCATCATCATATCAGTCGAAGAGGTCCATTGCTAAACAGACGACTCCCTCAAGGATTACAGCGGACAAGGAACGGTCCTGCGCTGGTCGCATCCAGCTGCCTCCTGCAACCTTCACCAAGTAAGGTCGATAGCGTGCTCCGTCTACGCCACGTCTTCTAATGTATGGTCACTTATCGAGAATTTACTACCCCAACGGTCTTTCATTTACTTAAGCGTCGCGATTTTGTACAGATCTCCTGATTTATGATTGGATCAAACAAGAAAACTCCGAGCGTGCTCGCTCTATCACCCTTTGAGTGGCCCTTGAGCCTTTTTATGACGCCCATAGAAAAGTATATATATTAGTACTAACATACAGTACGGATACTCCCTGCCGCTCTCTAGATTGCGACCTCACCCCCTCGTCACCCAGATTGATACAGATTGGTTACAGTTTGGTTGTCGAATGTATAGGATTTCGCCGCCATTTTGTTTTTTGAAATGTCATTTCTGGCCTGTTGTATAAAGTGTCCAGGGTGTGCCTATAGTAAACGACCTGTTACTTTTTATTAAATCTGTATTAACATATAAGCTATGAGTCTATATCTTGATTGAACAGTATTAAATGAACGTTTAAGAACAATCTCCTGCAAGACGTTCTGAGACTAAATGACACGCCAAGGCCAAACGCACACCTGCAAAAAATCGGCCTGACGCACGACCCGACCTGCAGGGCCTGTGGTGAAGATATAGAATCAATGGAACACTTACTGTGTCACTGCGATGTCCTGGCTAGCAAGCGTTTGTACCTCCTAGGTGATGGCTACCCAAAACCGGAGGACTACAAGCACCTTCCAATCAGCGGAATTGCTGCGTTAATGCAGCACATCTTCGAGTAGGTTGGGGTGCCAAAGTTATAGGGGTAGACACAAAAGATCCCATTGGGTCGAAGTGTCGCTGCAACGCAGCCCCCACTTACAAAGATAAGATAAGATAAGGCCAAGGTGCTTGGTACATTAATAAGTATAAAAGGAAACGACTGCAAAAAAAGTCAACAGATCTTGTGACAGTTCACAGTACTTATTTCATTTTGATAATCGGTCATTTTGCATCTGAAACCAGGGGCGGCGGCAGTGCTAAGTTCAGCACACTGCACAGTGGTTCAGTGCAGTGCGCTCGAGAACAAAACGACATACACTGTTTTGGCTTGCACCAATGCTAATTTGTTGATTTACCAGTAATTGACCGACAATGTTGGTTAGGGTTGCCAAACGACAATAGGGGATCAGACTGCTAGTCATTTGAGTTACTCTTTATAATCTGTCAAAAACGAAATTTTGTTGTAAAAATGTTTGAAATACCCACAAGTGACGTCATGGGTTTTAAGCGTTATTGACGAACTTATTTTGTGAATTTGATCAATTCAAAATTGAAGACGTGATGGAAAAACAAAACAAGTAAGATTACTTAAAACTTCAAGAGGAGAGAAATTTAGGAAATCATATTTCAGATTTTATTTTTGATGCAGTCCGATCCCCCTATTATGAGTTAAAACAATTTAAAGGTAAAGTTCGTTTGCTTAATTGAGCTGCAGCTTTGACGGCTCGCGACAAACACTCTGTCAAAGAGGCCGTCTTGAGTTGCATCGCGCCGCCGCCGACGTTATCGGCGTCGCGATTGAACTCAGCGGGGCTCCTTTGTCAAAGTGTTTGTCTGTCGCTGCTACCGGCTCGCGGCATTCATCAAAGATGCAGTTAAATGGGCGAACGAACTATACCTTAGTTTAAGTAACAAAAGAAATATTGATAGAAAAGTAGAACAGTTTATTTACAGGTTTCGTAATTGTTAACGAAGTGAATAGATTTTCTTTAGGGTTTTTTACTCGATAAAATGACAGCTGTATTAAAAAGTTTCATTAGGGTAGGTAACACATCAAAATATATATTTAGACTCTGGCCTGGCCACATCATCATCATCATTACAGTTCATATACGTCCCCACCGAGGGGCTCGAGCCTACCCTGAATCAGGGCGATTGGGCCTTAGTCGACCACGCGGGCCCAGTGCGGGTTGGTCGACTTCACATACAACCTTCGAGTTTCTTCGCAGGCGTGTGCAGGTTTCCTCACGATACCACGCCTGGCCACACCTTAACCAAAATATATATGGACACTCCCTGCCGCTCTCTAGATTACGACCTCACCCCGTCGTGAACCAGATTGATACATATTGGTTACAGTTTGGTCACGTTTGGTTGTCGAACGTATAGGATTTCACCGCCATTTTGTTTGTTCCGTCATTCCTTTATTGAAATGTCATTTCTGGCCCGTTGTATGAAGTGTCCAGGGTGTGCTAGAGTTTTTTGGCGGGATTTGTGGTGATTTTATTTTATTGTTTTTGCGTGGTTTTCTGCTAGAAAATTGTCTTGTGCTCGTGAGCAATGAGAAGGACAAGAAAATAAAATGAAGAAGGACGTGAAAACCCAATTTGTACTGGGTTCAGTTTTTAGACGCCCTTACTGCAACCGTGTGTTCCATCTCAGATTGAGGCTGCTGCAAATGCTGTCAAGAACTCCAGAGAATATTTGTAATGCGACGGTACTAGCATTGCATATCAAAACACAAGTGAAGAGTAATTATATGAACCCAGAGACGTTAATATATTCTTGAAAAAAAAACTTCTACTCGTGAAAGTGAACAATGTTCCCAAATATCGTAAAAAAGTATCGACTAATTAGGCATAGACAATTGTATAGGGAAACAATGGAAGAATATTTTTTTTTAGTAAATAGTGAATTAACTGTTGGTTTCTTGGCAAATGTTGTCAGGTTGCTTAAACACAACTTTAATAAAATATTTGACAGTTTTTTTTATTCACAATTGGTAAGCCCTTGGCATCATCTCACCTGATGGTAAGTGACGATGATGCCGAAGATGGAAGCGGGCTTACCAAGATTCCCCAACGCAATGGAGTACTGGCTATCTTATCTTCAAGCCGGAAGACATCAATGTTGTTAACACTGATGTTTTGGCGGCAAGACTTAGGTAAGATGGTGGTAGTTAGCTAGACGGGCTTAGAAAATGCCCTTCCACCAACCTAACCGAGTCTTACAAGTTGACCCCACCGGGAATCGAACCCAGGTCGCGGGTTAGTGTGAAGCGAATGGACTTACTATTACGCCACGGAGGCGGTTCAAATAATGGCTAAACATAACCCTATGTTTTTCTGTATTTGACAACCCTTATCCCTATCCCTGTGCATAAACATCATTGTGTTTATCGCTAACGACTCGATATCGGTGATATTTTAGGAGTTAGACTCAATAATCAATCGCTTAATAAGAACTGCTTAAGCAACAGGACCGACGACCTGGTGAAGGTTGCGGGAAGCCGCTGGATGCAGGCAGCGCAGGACCGGTCGTCGTGGGAGTACTTGTGGAGGCCTCTGTCCAGCAGTGGACGTCTCTCGGCTGATATGGTGAAAAAGCGTTTTTTATTCAACAAAATCATTCAAACCATCTGTTGGACTGCAATTTGCTATGCAAGATGCAGAAAGCACTTGAATCAGGACCACTTTTGGTCAGTGTTCGTTATGATGAGTAAGAATGTTAATTTATAAAAAACGACTCAGTGCGAGTCAGAACCGCACACATAGGGTTCTGTACCATCACACTAGATGGCGCTAGTTACTTCATGTTTTAAAAAAACACGTTTTTTGTATGGAGACCCGTTATTTTTTAACTTTTTTAGTATTTTTAGTATTAGGTGTTAATGCGGCAACAGAAACTTATAATTAGATAATATTTGGTGTTAATGCGGCAACTTTTTTAGTATTTTTAGTATTTGGTGTTAATGCGGCAACAGAAACACATCATCTGTGAAAATTTCAACTGTATAACTATCACTGTTCATGAAATTGAGCCTGGTGACAGACAGACAGACAGACAAACGGACGGACAGCGGAGCCTTAGTAATAGGGTCCCGTTTTTACCCTTTGGCTACGGAACGGTTTTAAAACAACAGTTTAAAAGTTCTGGTGTAAGAATCAAGGTTGAAATGACAATGACTTTTCGAGGGTGCGCAGTGCGCGAGTTGCAAGCAAAGTGAAAAAAAAATGCCTATGTGTTTATCCAGGTCCTAATCTGTCTACCTATCAAATTTCAGCCAGATCCGTTCAGTAGTTTTTGCGTGAAGAAGTAACAAACATACACACTCAGAAACTTTCGCCTTTATAATATTAGTGTGATGTGATGTGATAATAATGTAACGCATTTGGTAGATTAGCAAATCAAGTTTACCAAGTATCCCTTAGGGATCAAGTGTACTCAATATCTCCTACTTTTAAGCTAAACTTATAAGTTACTAGCTTTTGCCCGCGGCTGAGTTTTCCCCAGATCCCTCAGGAACGATATCGGGCTATTCTGATCAGAAGTCTTTGTCACTTCCCTCCCCCTCAACCAATTCTATACAAAAAAAACACTTCAGTCCGTAGCTCCGTTGCGACGCTGATGTGCGCGAGCGCGGAAATGAGTTTTCCCCAGTTCGTCGGGAACCATGTCAGGATATGCTAATTAGTAAACTATGTCATTTCTAACCCCCTTAGCCGTCTTTGTGCAAAAAATCACAGCAATCCATTGTTTTCATTGTAATGTTAAAGAAACTAACCAAAAAAAAGAGTATATTTTCAGTTCCCTCAGGAACTGCATCGGACTATGATATTTTCACGGGCTAAAAACTATGTCCTTTCCACACAGGCTACCTGCATGCCGAATTTCATCAAGATTGGTTAAGGTGTTGCAGCGTGAAAAGGTAACAAGCAAACAAAAAAACAAACAAACAAATACATTTTCACGTTTATGATCTTATAATTAGTAAGGATTTCTTAATATAATAGGTACTAGCTGTTGCTGGCGGCTTCGCCCCCGACCCCCGTGGATCGATATCTCGATAGAGTCAGCGGGGTTTTTTAGCCTATGCCCATCCTGAAATTCTACTCAACTATTGGTAAAAGATTTTTTTGAATCGGATGAGTAATTTCAAAGATTACGTTTTAAATAAATATATACAAACATACCCTCTTAAAGATAATAAATTAATTAACTCTTTTCTTGACGTTGGGTATATACTGTTTTAATATTCAGAGTTAATTAATTTATTATCTATAAGAGGGTATCTCTTATAGATAATAAATTAATTAACTCTTTTCTTGACGTTGGGTATATACTTTTTTAATATTCATATAATCTCTCAAAGATTTGTTAGATGAGCTTCCCAAACGCAATCATTCCTTGCAGAGAGTGCCAAATCAGAAAAAGTTAAAGCAAATAATGATATATTTTTTAAGCTATTGTATAGCTTTTATCGCGGGCTCTGAGGGGACCGAATCAAGAAATTTCGTATCGAAAAAAACCTGAAACCCCAAAAAAATATATATTGAGTTCTAAAAAACTTACAGTGCCATCTATCTATCCATCATGTCGATGGTGATGGTGGTGGTGATGGTGGTCGTGATGGTAGTCGTGATGGTGGTCGTAATGGTGGTAGTGATGGTGGTCGCGATGGTGGTCGTGATGGTGGTCGCGATGGTGGTCGCGTTGGTGGTCGCGATGGTGGTCGATGACGCTGATGATTTAAATTTTTTAACTTTCTTAGTGTTAATTTATTACATAAACATCCCGCGCCCCAAGGACTATATGGCACTGGTAAATACTGCATAAATAAATAAATAAATATAATTGCATAAGTTGATAAAAATGCTATGCAATAGCTTTACCGCGGCAGTCCCCGAGTGCCACACGTCTTTTTTTTTTAATTTTTTCTAACAATTTTTTTTTCAGCAGAAGAATCGGTGGTTAGCAAGTAATCCTCTTGCTCTGAGAAGTAATCACCATGAAGAAAAGAGTTAAAGAGGTAAATTTTGCAAGTTTGTTTGTTTGTTTAATCTCCGGAACTACTCATACGATTTTTTAAATTCCTTTACCAATATGTAGAATGGACGTTTAGGATAAGGATTAACATACAATGAGCAATTTGAAATCACATTGGATAGGGCGTGTATAACTCGCCACCCATGCAGTGTAGACAGAATAAATGAAAAATTAGATAGACAAAATAAATACAATATTAGTAGACAAAATCAATAAAAAATAGATAGACAAAATAGATACAATATTAGTAGAAAAAACAATATTAGATAGACAAAATAAATACAATATTAGATAGACAAAATAAATACAATATTAGTAGACAAAATAAACACAATATTAGGTAGACAAAATAAGTACAATATTAGGTATACAGTTTGAATAAACAGTACCTAAAGAGTGAAACTAATGTTAATGCCTACTTATAAAATAAATTAACACAAATATTTATGCACATTTACGAGTATCTGTGAGTTCTGTCTGTGACATCCCAGTACGGCTGACAGCGACAATTGTACAATTAAAACAACAATTAATCACCGGAGGACATGCATACCACTCGTTGATAGTAGAAATTAATTTATTATTCTCTAGGGAAGGCATAATGGCTTCGTTCACATTGAATACTACACAGTGGTAATATCTTTTGGGTATGATTTTATCGATTGTCAATTAAATAGATTCGATCACTAAATAAAAAAAATGAAATTCCCTAAATAGTATAGTTTGTACTCAAAATAGTAGATCTGTCACCAAAGTAAAGTCATCAAACAACACCAAAACAATACTCAAAAGGAAAAGATTTATCACCAGAAAAGTCTTTTAACGATTGTCAATTAAATAGCTTCGATCACTAAATAAAAAAAATGAAATTTTATAAATAATATAGTTTGTACTCAAAATAGTAGATCTGTCACCAAATAAATGCCTAAAATTACTAACAAAGGTGACCTACAGATACTCCCACATCCTCTTCGGATCCCGAAAGTTTGTTGATGTTCGAAACGGGCGGCGGGGGCTACGCCCCCGTTAGGGGTCATCTTCCGATGATTTCTTCTGCTGCGAAGTAATTTTGTACCCAGGGAGGCTCTTTGACTGTTAAATCAATCAAACCTGACCGAACCTAACATCGCTCGCTTCGCTCGCTCATTTATTTATTGTTTTTGACCGATTACCCCCTAGTTTTCGATTTGTTACCATGCAATAGCTTTACCGCGGCAGTCCCCGAGTGCCACACGTATTTTTAATGACAGATCTATCAATTTGATGACAGATCTATCAATTTGGTGACAGATCTTCCAATTTGAGAACGAAAATATTGAATAGAGATGAATCTATTTAACTGGGGACGAAAAATATAATTTGATGACAGATCTATCAATTTGGTGACAGATCTATCAATTTGAGAACGAAAATATTGAATAGAGATGAATCTATTTAACTGGGGACGAAAAATATAATTCCCATATCTTTTTTTATCCACTGTTAATAAGCCCTTGGCATCATCTCACCTGATGGAAGATGATACCGTACCGAAGATGAAAGCGGGTTTACCATCAAGATTCTCCAGCGCAATGGGGAACTGGCTATCTTATGTTCAAGTCAGAACACATCAATTCTGGCTGTTGATATGACGATGGTGGTAAATTGCCAGGCAAGCTCACAAAATGCCCAAGGGTAAGGTTGCCAGTATTGGACCACTTAATTTTCAACAGCCGTAAATTCCAAACCACATCACGTAAGAAGAAATATAATCCGTCAATTAAAAGGTATTACATACAAGTATCTGTAGATAAGAGATTTTGCGGCCATACTTAGGTATACGATGGTGGTAGCTGACCAGGTGAACTTACAAAATGCCCTAGGGTAAGGTTGTCAGTATTGGACCACTTAAATTTTAACAGCCGTACTCGTAAATTCCAAACCACATCACGTAAGAAGAAATGTAATCCGCCAATTAAAAGGTCTTACATTCAGGTATTTTCAGATGTAGATAATTTGGGTCGTTAGCTTTTTGATACCTTTTACAAACTACTCATAGTCATCATCATATCATATCAGATCATAGCTTCTCGTATATATTTAATATCATAGTATTCAAAATTATTGAATTTTTATGGGAGGAAAAGCCCTAAGCTTTTCTAGATTTACCACTAAAAGGAATACAATTTTCTCGATTGGGAAAATTTCATAAGTGAACTTAGCGCCACTACTTTGGAGAAAAAAATATTTTAAAAGTTTTTCGTATGACAGGTACTATTTTAAAAAAATTCCCAGATAGGTTTACTATAATAAAGTGCAGTCCATGTTTAAAATTTGAAAAATATCCGTGCCCTTAATATTTTGAAAACAACCTCTGGCCAATAATTTTAAATATTCATCTGCTAAATTCCATCAAAATCTGTCCAACAGTCTACATATCACCTTTATTTATCAACCAATTTCATTTTATTGCACTTAAAATCTAGCTAACATCACACCTCTAGGATTTTTTTAAAGTTTTCAATTATGAAAAAATGTTTTTTAGAAAAATAGTCAAATTTTTCAGTTTTTTTTAAAATCAAAAAGTGTGTATTTTTTTCTACATTACAGCCCTTGGCCTAATACAAACCCACATTTTGACGCATAAATCATTACGATATCCCAAATACTTTCAGAGTATTCGCCATGTCAGATCTTTTTCTGAAAAAGGTACCCTTACAGGAGCGAGCGAAGAAACATAGCAAAACGATTAGGTATATATACCTACCTTACCCTACTTCCTCTAAAATTGGGGATGTGGAACATGACTAGGCTTGACCAGGAGCCCAGACGAATGCAAGAGGAAGCTTCAATAGGTGTGAGACCGCGGTCATCCGGCTCGGTGGACTAATGGTTCTTGCCTGGTCTAAGTTGTCCAAGTGAGCGGAAAAGTCAATACGATAGGTATTTGAAAATAAAAAGAATACATAAAAATACTGTATATTTGTGGAAAGTTAGCTCTCGTGTTCCATTGTTGAAAACGGCTGTAATGATTTTGATAAAATTTTACATTTAATTTAATTAATGTTTTACGTTCCAAGTCTAGTAGGTGTCAATTCTGAGAAAACCCGTTTTCATACACAAAATACTGTTTTTAGTTACACCGTACAACCAAAGAAAACTAAATAATAATGGTACAACGCCCGGTCGCTAAGATACTGTAAACATTTAAAAAAAACTATTTGAGTCTATTTTTCGAAAAAAAAATCTAAAAACTCCGTACAGTTTTGTGTTTTTTTTATGTGTATAAAGTTTCATTAGAATCGGCCTGTCCATTTTCAAGAAAATTTAGTTTCAGTTTGTACAGGAATATAGAGCGTCGGTTGCGCAACGGCTTGGGCCGCTAAATTCTGTCCGGGAGTTCGTAGTTCGAATCCTGCCACGTACCAATGTGTATTCGAATTTTTAATTCATATGTACGTTTATCCGACGCTCTGACGGTGAAGGAAAACATCGCGAGGAAACATTTATGATGCGTACAGCGAAGGAGTGGAACTCTTTGCCTGCGTCAGTGTTTCCCGATTCCTATAATTTGGAGATCTTCAAGGCAAGAGTGAATAGTCATTATTTGAGTTTGCGTGTACCATCCTCGACTGCATCATCACTTACCATCAGGTGTGTTGCAGTCAAATGCACTCAAATTTTTAATAAAATAGAAATAAAAAACTGCACACACCTGCGAAGAAACTCGAAGGTTGTGTGTGAGGTCGACCAACCCGCACTGGGTCCGCATGGTCCACTAAGGCCGATCGGCCCAATTCAGAGTAGGTTCGAGCCTCTCGGTGGGGACGTATATAAGCTGAATAATGTATAATATATTGTACAGGAAACTACTTTCGACAAGGCCTCTTAAAGCGTTATATCTTAAGCTCTTATGCTTTAGACCACAGCTCGAGTCAAATTAATCCAGTTTGATGAGGCGACTAGACAACGTAACAGACGGTCACGTGCTGAGTGCTGGGCCAATGGATACGGCCTTAGCGACTCCAATTCATTCTACTTTACTATGCCCTGTTGTCCAGGACTAATGAGGATTGTAGTAATTCGTGAGAACTTTGACATTTTATCTTATGCAAACTTGAGTAAGACGATTAGGTAGCTCTGTCAAAGATGAGAACAATCCCACGCTGGAACACATCTATGGTACGGTCGAGTTCATTATTATATTGGCATGGCCAATGCACACCCCGGACACTGCATACAACGGTCGTGAAATGACATTTCTAAAAACAAATGACGGAGCCAACAAAATCACGACGAAATCCTATACCTACGTTCGAGAACCAAACTATAAACAATCTGTATTAATCTCGTTGACGAGGGGGTGAGGTTGGAATCTAGAGAGTGGCAGGTAGTGTCCATACTGTATGTTAGTACTAATATAAATAACTGTATGTTAGTACTAATAGTATATAACTGTATGTTAGTACTAATTAACATTGTAAGCATGAATATGATCATAATTTCTATACAAACTTAGATATCAATAAAATGTTATCATATAAACGGTTAATTAATATGTTACGGTGGTGTAGACAAAAATATCTGACTACTAAATAAAACTGTTAACTAACTGAGTGATATCTGACTTCATTATATTAAGTGTAGTCACATATTTATGATACCACAGATTGTTTACATTTTATTGTAAGGCAAAGCTGTTTAGAGTTTTATGAAACTTATTGTTGCATATATATTTTTGATTCATGAACAAACATGTACTGATATAGACGAACTCGACTGTACTTTCTTGATGCATGATGGAATAACTTTGATGTGATGGTGGCATTAAGCCGAAGGGTGGCTAAATAATTTATTTTATCTACTCTCATATCGTAAAATTCGAATTATAAACTTCAAAACAAGTTTACATTAACATTCATCAACATGTTTTTTTTTAATCATAGATATAACATTTTTTTCCTAACAAAATAATGTTATAAAATGTTTTTTTTTTTACCATAACCATACACAAAAATCCGGGAAGTTAATATCGTCAAGGAGATTCAATCAATTATTTTCTTCTAACGGAACGCAAAGGCGGGGCGCGCCATTTTATAGCACTACAAAAAAGTTTTTATTGCCATTTTTACCCATCGAGCTTTTTTCCACCGTCATTGGTTTTGCCTGTCTGTGACAGCGCCCGCTTTAGCGCATGCGCCGTGATGTGCTATGATACGTTTTGTTTTAGGTACTGAATTTCATTATGATTTTTTTTTTGTTACTCTTTTAACTTTGATCTTTTATTTAGCAGGTTCAATCCCAATATATGAGATTAGATAAAATAGTGTAGAAACTGCACATAACTAGGTATTAAAACATTGGTATGATATTATTGAAAACCTCACCGAAAGCTCGGTTTTTAAACTCATACCCGCCGCGTGTTTTAATACCCTTCATTAAGAGATTTGGATAAATTTTTGATAGGTTTTAAATTGCTGATTATAAATAAACAAAACATGGCCGAAATTAATTTAATATGAAAACACGTGAACGACAATAAAACTAAACTTATTAACTTTATCGAAAAAACAAAAACGTATAAGCCTAGCTTTTGTTCCAAAACGTCCAAATCGGTTAACATTTTAGAGGTGAAAATCGTTAACGCCGTTTGTATGACAAGTCGCAGCTTCACAATCCTCTTAAGTAACGGTTACCTAAACTACTCTTTTTGTTTTAGTGACCAAAAGTCATAACAGTCAAAACAGAAATGCAGGACAAAACAGACCTTATGTGTGACGAAATTGACGAACTATCCATCGAAGACCCACCATCAGATGACAATTTCGACCTGCCTGAGCCGGCTTGAAGGTAAGATAGCCAGATCCCCCTTGCGTTGGGTAATCTTGGTAAGCCCGCTTCCATCGTCGGCATCATCGTCACTTACCATCAGGTGAGATGATGCCAAGGGCTTATCAATTGTGGATATTAAAAAAAGAAAGAAAACCGATAAATAATATTTTGAGAAACTTTTAAAGAAATCAATACGAGTGATATTTCAAGGGATAATATTTCAAAATTGTCTAGAATACTGGAAAAATATCAGAAAAAAAATTACAACCCACTTTTCACATAAGTATCTATAGGTAGCTAAAATTTGGCTTGGCTGGGCAGCGTTCGGGAAGTTTCGCATTATATTCACGTCCCAAATACCGCATTGTCTCAAGACTAAGGTCTTTGACCAGTGTGTGTTGCCAGTGATGAAATACGGAACCGAGACATGGTCGCTTACTATCGGCCTTATACAGGGTGTAACAAAATTGGTGCAGGTCCCGTTAACTGGGCCTTCTGCTCATCATACTGAACAACTTTTGTTCTATGACTTTGCTGAAATCGCAAAAAAACTCTTTATACAAATCGATCAGCTGATTGACCAATTTTGTGCATTTTAGTATGGTGGGTCCAATTTTTTTTTTGAGAATTGACTATGGGTTCCTTGCGGAAAGTTGTTCAGTATGATGAGTAGAACCCCGACTTAACGGGTCCTACACCAATTTTTTTACACCCTGTATATAAGAAGGCTCAAGATCATCCAAGTCGAATGGAATCGTATGAGAACCAAAGTTACCGACATAGCTCTCAGAATTGCTAATCTTAAATGGAAGTGGGCAGAGCACATAGCTCGTAGAACAGATGGCCGTTGGGACAGTAAAGTTTTCGAGTGGCGACCGCGCACCGGAAGAGGTAGCGTAGGAAGGCCTCCCACTCGGTGGATCGACCACCTGGTGAAGATAGCGGGAAGCCGCTGGATGCAGGAAGCGAAGGACCGGTCGTTATGGAAATTGTTAGGGGCCTTTGTCCAGCAGTGGACGTCTTTCAGCTAATATGATGATGATACTTAAATGAAATTTCTTTCGGCGTCTCCTCTCCTCTTAAACATGATCAATCTTTATCATATCAGCTCATATACGTCCCCACCGAGGGGCTCGAGCCTACCCTGAATTAGGGCGATCGGGCCTTAGTCGACCACGCGGGCCCAGTGCGGGTTGGTCGACTTCACACACAACCTTCGAGTTTCTTCGCAGGCGTGTGTAGGTTTCCTCACGATGTTTTCCTTTACCGTAAGAGCGTCGGATAAAAGTACATATGAAATCTAAATTCGAAATCACATTGGTACGTGTCGGGATTCGAACCACGACCTCCCGGACAGGAGGCGGCGGCCCTAGTCGTCACGCCACCGACGCTCTTACCTGAACTCTATTCAACAGAAGAAAATATATGATGCGTACTGTAGTAAAATTCCTTCGCGTTTTAAAAATATCACTCGTGTTTTTTATCCAGCTTTTCTATTGGGACTTTCTTCAACTATTTGCGGTAACCACCTCCAAATAAAATCATTTGAGCAATGCCAGGCGCCCATATCGGCATCGGAGATCGATACGACACCTGTGCGTTGCCGTGGCGACGCTCCGGAGGGCGCCACCCGACACCGCCGCGTAATTTGAAATTCGAACCGCCCCGATAATGTCTGTTGCCAGTAGGCGCGTGCCTATTTCCGAACGAAATTACTCGTAATTTTGAACTTGGAATGGATTGATGATTTTGGATAATTAAGGCTTTCTGACTGGAACTACCTTCTTGTGGGTGAGAAAATTGATTGATGAGGAAGAAGTTGTAGCACGGCTGTAAGTATTAGTGGTTAGGGCGTGGGCTTCGAAATAAATGCGTGCTACGGGTAATCGGAATTTAATAAAGATGAAATAAAGACCTAAAAAAATCAACAAAAGAGTCGGTGGCTTAACCGGTAACGACTCGGTCCATCTAACCAGAGGTACCGGGTTCAAATCTGGACGGCCAATGTACCAATGAGTTTTTCAAAAACTTACGTACATATACATAATTACCGATTGCTTTAACGGTGAAGGAAAACATCGTGAGGAAACCTGCACACACCTGCGAAGAAACTCGAAGGTTGTGTGTGAAGTCGACCAACCCGCTCTGGGCCCGCGTGGTCGACTAAGGCCTAATCGCCCTGATTCAGGGTAGGCTCGAGCCCCTCGGTGGGGACGTATATGAGCTGATATAATAAAAAACCTAAAAAAGAACATAAGAATTTGAAAACGATACACACTTAAATTTAAAATACGAATCACAAAGCATAAATAAATCTTACCCGAGATGGGTCTTAATATGAAGACACAGGTTTAAATAGAAGTTAATACTAGATTATGATGACAGTAACGAAATGATGAAAGATATTGAATGATTTTTTGAAAACTAAATTTAATGTCAGCGCATGCGTTAAAAAGAAGAAATACTTATATGGAATGAAGAGAAGATCGGATGAAAGGAGAACGAATAACTGCGCACCGCGGTAAATAGCTCTAAGATCAATTATTTCAAAAATACTCGTTGCACGTCTTCTCTTGTATAGAGAACAAAAAAACGTGCAACACTCAAGAGTACCCAACTTAGTCGTTGCAAGACATTGTGCACGACATCAGGTGGTCCTGATGGTTAATTCACTTGCAGCTAGGTTGAAATTGGCAAAATAATTTTATGACGTTAGTAAAACAGTTTTTAATGGAATAGTGCTTTTATAAAATTTAAGACTTTATTAATAGTAGTCTCAAAACTTTAATATCGATTTTCGTTTAATGTGATTTGTTTCAGATTATCTTTCTTGTGTTATTTGTTTTAATTAAATGTATTTTCTGACATTTATTTTTATAGATAAGGGTGACATTTTATTAAGGAAAAAAATTACATGAGATTTAGTTTTTTATTTTTATTGTACCCTGTGTTGCTGTAGTTTTGTAAGTTCCATTTCCTATACAATACCCATTGTTACAAGGAATAAATATATATGGAATACTACAGAGTTTGATTTACTTACTAGCTTCTGGCCGCGGCTTCGCCCGCGTGGTCATAGTTTTTATGACTGTCTTTTAGGGTGAGCAGCGCGGACGTGAGTTTTCCTTAGATCCCTCAGGAACGATATCGGGCTATTCTGATTAGAAGTTTATGTCACATCCCACGCCCTCAACCAATTCTGTATAAAAGACCACTTCAGTCCGTAGCTCCGTTGCGACGCTGACGTGCGCGAGCGTGGAAATGAGTTTTCCCCAGATCCCTCGGGAACCATGTTAGGATATGCTTATTAGTAATTTATGTCATTTCCCACCCCCTCAGACATCTCTGTGCGAAAAATCACAGCAATCCATTGTTCCGTAGCAATGTTAAAGTAACTAACCAAAAAAGAGTATATTTTCAGTTCCCTCAGGAACTGCATCGGACTATGCTATTTTCACGGGATAAAAAGTAGTAAAGTGTTGAAGCGTGAAAAGGTAACAAACAAATAAACAAACACATTTTCACATTAAAAATATTAGTAAGGATAAAATGACTTACATTTAATACCAAGTAATATATATTTAGTAAAAAAAAACTGGGACATTTCGTCGCTTACATGACATACAGGGCGTATTGAACAGTTTTGTCATAATTGAACTGAGTTTACCAGTAAACATTATTTTTTATGTTTTTCATTGTCACAAAGAATCGTCTGTAGGTAAAATAGTTTCCGAGTCAGACATGTAAAAAATGACTTATCTTAAAACAAACATATTTTTGTTGTACTCAATGTAGTACGTAAGTACTTTTTGTAAAACTAAAAAAAAAAGTTACTTTTGTATGTAAGTTACGACGATTATACAAAAGTAACTTTATTTTTTAGTGGTGTAAATTTATTCAGGAGCATATGTAACTTATGACAAATATTAGTGGTGTAAAATTATTCAGAAGCGTATGTAACTGATGACAATTAGTGGTGTAAACTTACACAGGATCGTATGTAACTTATGTCAATTATTAGTGGTATAAAATTATTTAGGAGCGTATGCAACTTATGTCAATTATTAGTGGTGTAAAAATATTTAGGAGTGTATGTTACTTATGTCAATTATTAGTGGTGTAAAATTATTAAGGAGCGTATGTAACTTATGACAATTATTAATGGTGTAAAATATTTAGGAGCGTATGTAACTTATGACAATTATTAGTGGTGTAAAATAATTTAGGAGCGTATGTAACTTTTGACAATTATTAGTGGTGTAAAATTATTTAAGAGCGTAATGTAACTTATGACAATTATTAGTGGCGTAAAATAATTTAGGAGCGTATGTAACTTATGACAATTATTAGTGGTGTAAAATTATTTAGGAGCGTATGTAACTTATGACAATTATTAGTGGTGTAAAATAATTTAGGAGCGTATGTAACTTATGACAATTATTAGTGGTGTGTAAAATAATTTAGGAGCGTATGTAACTTATGACAATTATTAGTGGTGTAATATTATTTAGGAGCGTATGTAACTTATGACAATTACTAGTGGTGTAAAATTATTTAGGAGCGTATGTATGTAACTTATGACAATTATTAGTGGTGTAAAATTATTTAGGAGCGTATGTAACTTATGACAATTATTAGTGGTGTAAAATTATTTAGGAGCGTATGTAACTTATGACAATTAGAGGTGTAAACTTACAGAGGATCGTATGTAACTTATGGCAAATATTAGTGGTGTAAAATTATTTAGGCGCTTATGTAACTTATGACAATTATTAGTGGTGTAAAATTATTCAGGAGCGTATGTAAGTTATGACAATAAAATTATTAGTGATGTAAAATTATTCAGGAGCGTATGTAACTTATGTAAGACAATAAGTAGTGTAAAATAAATTAAGTTATTAGCATTTATAGCTATGATTTATTTAAAAAGTGCAAAACTGAGTCGCGATTCTGTGTGAGAAAACTGTTGATTTTTTAATTAAAAGACTGTTTATTTTATAACAATAAAATATATAATAGTAGTTTATGAAACTGTTGCCAAAAAAGTTATTATGTGCAGTTTCATACACTACTTTATCTTATCTCATTCATTGGGATTGAATCAACTAAAATACAAAGATCAAAGTTAAGAGTAAGAAAAAAATCCCACGAAATTCAGTAAGTACCTACAACAAAACGTGTCATAGCGCTGAATCCCAGCGCATCACCGCGCTTGCACTGAAGCGGTCGGTGTCACAGACAGGTAAAAACAATGCTTTCACTGATCTCAGACATTTTTAAACAAGAATGAAAATTATCCACTAAATTCAGTATCTACAACAAAATTCAATGAAAAACCAACACATCACCGCGCATGCGTTAAGGCGGGTGCTGTCACAGACAAGTAAAAATTGGAATGAAAACTTTTTGTATTGCTGTAAAAATGGCGCGAACCGCATGTGTGTTCCAATAAAAAAAAATTAATATGGAACTTCGTTGGTGATATTAACTCTTTGGTTTAACTTGTATCGTAATGGAAAAAAAATACATTATAACATTATTTCTCTAACAAAATAATACCGTATTGTGTTTATAAAGTATGCCAATATAAACTCGTTTAGAAGTTGATAATGCGAACTTTACGATATGAGAGTAGATAAAGGTATTTTTATGATTAAGTTAAGTAAGACTACACCTATTCGTAACACCGGGTCGTTTTGCCAGAAAAATATAATTATATTATGTTTTTTCTTTAATTTAAAATTTGAGTGCGTTTGACAACATCTTAGTAATGAACTGTGACGATGCAGTCGAGGATAATGCATGTATACCCAAATAATGCCTATTCACCCTCGCCTTGAAAAAAAATGTTAGTTGGGAAACACAGGGAACATGTGTAATTCATTTATTTGTTAAATATATTTTATGGTTTTTAATATAATTACAATTATAAATAATAATAACATAAACTTAACAGACATATAATAATTAAACATGTTAAGAATAAAAAACGCACATCAGAATAATCATCAGGTCATCAGGTGTCATTTTTATTACAAAATCCGATGTAAAAAAAGTAACAACATGCTGTTTTAATACATTTTAATGTATAGCATTTATTATACATATCAGCTCATATACGTCCCCACCGATGGGCTCGAGTCTACCTGGGGCCTTAGTCGATCACGCGAGTCCAGTGCGGGTTGGTCGACGTCACACACAACCTTCGAGTTTCTTCGCAGGCGTGTGCAGGTTTCCTCACGATGTTTCCCTTCACCGTAAGAGCGTCAGATAAATGTAGGTTGTGAAATCCACATTCGAAAGCACATTGGTACGTGGCAGGAGGTAGCGTCCATTGCCATTACGCCACATGCAGCATTATAATGATTTTAAAAAAAGAAAAAAAAAACATAATTCAAATATTTTTCATTATTTCAAATATATTTAAAACCAAATATTCAAAAAATTGTGTCTCGTTTCGTTGGAATACGGATATTACTATGAAAAATTAGAGTTCAAATTCATTGAGCTAGTAACGGTTGGAATACTAAACCTGTATGTATGGTTACCGCAGGGCCGCACTAAGGTATGTTAGATATGTTCTTAAAAATTATAAAAATATTCCAAGACAATTTCACCCATGGTCTGCTGCCTTTACCAGGCATGCCGCCAGGCATCAATGTTAACAGCATTTATGTGTTTCTGCTCGAATGTACGATAGGCAACCCCCCATTGCTTTAGGGAGTCTTGGTAAACCCGCTTCTATCTTCGGCATCATCGTCACTTACCATCAGGTGAGGTGATGTAAATGGCATATCATAACGTTATTTTTCAATATAATGTCAAGGGAATGCGTTGTAAACTACAAAAACCATACATTTTAATGTGTTAGACAAATAAAAGAGATGCCGTTAATCAAGGATGAAAAAGGCGTAACAACTTAAGACCACGGCATCTCCCAATCATGGACGAAACAAAGCCAACTCGTCAGCGCTGGCTTGGCCACCTAGAAGAGGATGGAAGATGACTGTGTTGCAAAGAGAGCATAAAAGGGATGAGCAACCGTAAACCGCACTGTTGAACGCCCCGGGCACCACTGGAATGACGAAGTGTGTGCAGGATATATCCTATAGTGAGAATTAAGAAAGTGGCGTGGTACAGTTTCGGAGACCAAGATCCTATTAGAGTTATCAAGTCAGCTAAGTAAGTAAAAATAATAAAAAAACCAGCCAAGTGCGAGTCAGAACCGCACACAAAGGGCTCCATACCATTATACTAGATGTCGCTAGTTTCTTCACGTTTCAAAAACAAAAACGTTTTTGTATGGAGACCCCCTTATTTTTTCACTCCTAATTTTTAGTATTCGTCATTATAGCGGCAACAGAAATACATCATCTGTGAAAACTTCAACTGTCTAGCTATCACGGTTCATTAAATACAGCCTGGTGACAGACAGACAGACGGACGTACAGTAAAGTCTTAGTAATAAGGTCCCGTTTTTACCCTTAGGTAAGGAACCCTAAAAAAAGAAATGCGATATTACAACCTCATTTCCAGAATCGCCCCATCCCTGCGCCCTTAGTCCGACTCTGTTCAAAATGAGCAATCTATTTTTACAGAGCTGCACCCGAGGGAACCAATTTAACGGTGCGATTATTAATCGGACAATTATTGCACCAATTATTAAGGCTCGCAAGTGGGACAGGACCAGATGACACCAATTGTTAGGTCGCGGGACTTGCGAAATGGAGTATTATTGGAGTTTGGATCTAATCTGTGTTTAGATACCTATAAGGCCGGAATTTTTGTTATTTATTTTAGTTCCAGTTCGAGTTAAGAACGGTTCGAGTGAGGAATAAGCCAGTATTAGGTGGGGAAAACGTTTCTTTGTATTTTGTAAGTTAAAAAATCAAATAATCAAACAAACTACTCAAATTAAACAAACTCAAATAATGCCTATTCACTCTGGCCTTGAAGATCCCCAAACTATAGGAATCGGGAAACACTGACTCCATACCACAGCCTAAAGAATCCATACAGTCGTCCAAAGGAAGCTTCTAGACAGGGTATAGATGAAATAGCGCCCGTTTGTAACAGCTTTAACTGTGCGGAAGTCGAGGGACGAGACGGCGAAGGTCGAGCCCAACTTTTCATACTCAACTTAGGAAGCTTCATATACTCAGGCTCGGGCCACGGTGGCTCAGGAGCACGTGCCCAGTTACTAGTGATATCGGCTTTGATGCAATTATCAAAGATGTTGGACTTGGTTGGACTACTCCTTCTCTTATCGTGTGTCTTTCACAATTAACCTTTATATCGAAGGGACAGACGGCGGTTGCCTGGTGTTTCACTTAGCATCACCCGCGGTCACGTGTCTAGGGCATTTAGATTTACACCTACGGACGTGTGCAACGCAACCTACATACACATCTTGGAATCAGATGTAAGTGTTTTCCCACCATGCTTTCCTTCAGCGTTAAAGTCATCGGTAAGTAAATGTGCACGTCAGTTTCGAAAAACTCATTTTAACCACCTCCGTGGCGTAATGGTTAAGTACATTAGATTCACATCAGAACGTCGCGGGTTCGATTCCCGTCGGAAACTCAGTTTAATTGGTGGAAGGGCATTTTCTAGAAGCCCGCTTGGCTAGCTACCACCATCTTATCTTATCTAACAACATTGATGTGTTCCGGCTCGAAGATAAGATAGCCAGTTCCCCATTGCGTTGGGGAATCTCGGTAATCCCACTTCCATCTTCGGCATCATCGTCTCTCACCATCAGGTGAGATGATGCCAAGGGCTTAACACATGTGAATTAAAAAAAAGGACATTGGCCGTCCGGAATCTAACCCGGAACCTCTGCTGAGGAGGAAACCAGTCGTTACCGTGGAGCCACTTGTTGGACCACTGTAGGATCCTTTATACTGTGCCATAACGTCCTTACTGCTGGGGCAAGGATCTAAACTAACTCTGTCACGTTGCTAGTATACTTGTCGGTTCAACTTCCCATCCTAACCGCGACCACCCTACACTCGTGATCGCATCTACGTGGCCACTGGTGTCTCGGGTAGATTTCCGTCGCATAATGGCAGACAGCGATTGCTGATACACCACAGACGTTTTTAACGTGGCCACCGTCGGATGTGCCTGGTAGGCGACGGCGGGAATCTTAGGTAGCAGACCGCATTTACTCAGGAGTACCGTCGCATGCCAGGTGCAGCTACGGGGGACACGCGTACAACAACGGGTGCTTTAGCCTCGACTGTTCCCCTTTATGCACTGATATCAATGCCCCAGCAGAAGTTCTGGTCAGTGCGCCACAGGAACGAAACGGAACGGAAGGTAGGACCACAGAGACAAGTCCAGGCCAAAAGTTGAGTAAACAAAATAGTTAAGTCGACGCAGTGAAAGCTTTGGCCGCAAGGATCTCAATTTTTCTCCGCAATTACAAAACATATGATAGTGATATTTTGTAACCTGATTCTTCGTTTCAATGACTTCATTTTGTCAGTTGCAGAAACACGATTCGTTAACTTAATAACAGAATAATTTTGAATATAAAAAAACCGACTTTAAACAGGAAACTAAGGTTCCCCTCGATTTCTTTGGGATGCCATCATCAGATCTTGGTTTCCTAATCATGGTACCACCCTTGGGATATCTCCTTTGCAACAAACAAAGAATCATTAAAATCGGTTCATAAGTAACGAAGTAATGCAAATCATAGCAAATGGTAAATATATGATGGCAAGGGCTTAACAGATGTGAATTTAAAAAAGTACATTGGCCGTCCGTATATATATGCGGTCGAATTGAGAAACCTCCTCCTTTTTTGGAGTCGGTTAAAAATATATCGAAGAAACCTCTTTTAAAACAGAGATTTGGCAAACCAGACCGATTAAGTACCTCTAAATTTTCTTTAGTCGATTAGTCTAAACACACACTACAATATGTCCGTTGGATTTAATTGTAGTTTTTAATTGAAACGAAAAAACATAGAGAAAGTGCAAAAGTGTGGTTATTTTCTTTACTCTTTACACGTAAAGATAAAGACAGAGACAACTGTTCCATCAATGTCTCGCCTTGTATCGACTTTAGCAAAATAAAACGATTTAGTGTACTACCGGTATAGTAACATTATAATATATCATTGCTATCGCTTGACAAGACGTCGATATGATAACGAAAAACTCGTCTTGACTAGTTGTAGTAATATTATGTAACCAGTGTGCCATAGACGTGTTTTTGTTATGTTTTTTTTGTTATTCAATGAGTTGTTTGTTAAATCACAAATTCAATATTTTGAACTTTGGACGGGAAGCCACCTTAACATCTAGAGACCAAAAAAACATGTTACCTGAATTTATTACTTATTGGTTAAAATTTTTAGTTGTATTTTAGTTCTCAAAAGTGTGTGTACTTTTTGTGTATATTCAAAATGTTTGACTACAAGTATTTAACACAAAAACATTTGAAGGGGTTTGAAAACTATAAGGTATGTATGTTTCCTAATATTATTTTTCTGGCTCTTGTATTTTAGTCTCTTTTATCATCTTATGCATCTTGCTTAGTCTTGAATCTTGTCATGAATGTTTTTTTACCTATTTTATGAAAAAAAAAGGTTCCCCCTTAACATTTTTATGTTTCCTCTATAATCTATTAAAAGGATCGTCGGTGGCTTAACCGGTTAACGACTCGGTCCTCCTAACCAGAGGTGCCGGGTTCAAATCCGGACGGCCAGTGTTCCAATGAGTTTTTCGAAACTTAAGTACATATACTCACCGATTGCTTTAAAGGTGAAGGAAAAACATCGTGAGGAAACCTGCACACACCTGCGAAGAAACTCGAAGGTTGTGGTGTGTGAAGTCGACCAACCCGCACTGGGCCCGCGTGGGCGACTAAGGCCCGATCGCCCTAATTCAGGGTAGGCTCGAGCCCCTCGGTGGGGGATGTATATGAGCTGATATGATGATGATGATGATAATCTAATACTGATGCAAAGTTATGAGAGTATTCATCATCATTACAGCTCATATACGTCCCCACCGAGGGGCTCGAGCCTACCCTGAATCAGGGCGGAGAGAGTATTAATGAACATTAATTGTCTTTGATTTATACATATTCGCCTTTGTTTCTTAAATCTCAGGAGATAATCTCATAGTCATAATTTCAGCCGAAAGACGTCCACAGCTGGACAAAGGCCTCCCCAAGGATTTCCACGACGACCGGTCCTGCGTTACCCGCTTCCAGCGGCTTCCCGCAACCTTTACCAGATCGTCAGTTCACCGTGTGGGAGGCGTGCCTACGCTACGTCTTTTGATGCGCGGTCGCCACTCGAGAACTTTACTGCCCCAAAGGCCATGTTCTACGTGCTATATATCCCTGCCCACTATCACTTCAGTTTAGAGATTTTGTAAGCTCTTTCGGTTACTTTGGTGCTCCTGCGGATCTCCTCATTTCTGATTCAATCGCGTAGGGAAATTCCGAGCATAGCTCGATCCATCGCCCTTTAGGTTTTTTTTTCGGGAGGACAAGTTTTTTGTTGGTCGTGGGGGCCTTTACAACTTCACCGGGCAGGGGAGGTGAGTGCGGAGGGCACAAAAGCAAAAGATGCAACTGCCTAAGGGCGCCCAGGTGGGCACGGACCTCGGCTTAGGTCGTTGCTTGGACGGGGGATTGAGCCTTCTTATGATGCCCACAGTAAGCTACCATGACTGACTTGGTGGCTCAGTGGTTAGTGCCCTTGACTACTGATCCGAGGGTTGTGGGTTCGATCCCCACCCAGGGCAAGCATTTGTGTGATGAGCAGATTTGTTTGCTCTGTGTCTGGGTGTTAATTATATCTATATCTATATATGTAGTCTCTGGTAACCCATAACACAGGGAATCCTCCTTTGGGGCCAGATGACCATGTGTGATTTGTCCCAGAATATTTATTTATTGTTATTTATTTATGTCTCATCGTGAGGAAACCTGCACACACCTGCGAAGAAACTCGAAGGGTGTGTGTGAAGTCGACCAACCCGCACTGGGCCCGCGTGGTCGACTAAGGCCCGATCGCCCTAATTCAGGGTAGGCTCGAGCCCCTCGGTGGGGACGTATATGAGCTGATATGATGATGTCTCAGTTCCGCGTATGTCATCACCATAGATCGGAATAGGTAGAGTTTTTTCCGGCAATTATGTCATAACGTTGTCAATAGTATGGATAAGCTTCTCCGGATTTCCGGATTTGAGGGTCTTACAAAGTGAAATAAAAACTTTTTTGGAATCATCTTTTTATTGTTTATAAATGCATAAATTACTTATTTAAAACAAAATACACCAATAATTATACAATAAGAATTAGTAAATAAACAAATGGGAAAATATATTTCTGCATGTATTTCTCAATAAAACCTATAGCACGCACGGATTAGCATTTTGTTGAGTCTTGAGTTAATTGCTTCTAAATGAAAAAAAAACCGGATACCAGATAAAATTAAGCTTATCCATGTTGTGCCAACGTTGCAAAAGTACATGAAAAAACTCTACCTATTCCGATCATTGGTCATCACTGGCTACGCACACTGGTCAATCTCTTAGTAGGTACTTATAACTTTGCATTTTTTTCAGTATAGTGCAATAGACACAAGTCCACTTAGCAAGTATGTGATGCATCCCACATGGAACACCATTGTCAAAGTAAGTTTTTCATTTTATAAATACAACATAAAAATTATTTAAAAAACATAACAATAAAAAACCGACCAAGTGCGAGTCAGAACCGCACATAAAGGGTTTCCGTACCATTATATACTACATGGCGCTAGTTTCTTCATGTTTAAAAAAAAAAGTTTTTTTGTATGCACAGACTCCCCCTAATTTTTTACTTTTTCTAATTTTTTGTATTTGTTGTTGCCGCGTCAACAGAAATACATCATCTGTGCAAAGAACCCCGTACCAAAAGTATGGAAAATGTGGTTTCAGTTAAATATTCTGAAATTTTGATAGATTATAGATTTTAACGTCCTGAACAAAAGTCTCTATGGGGGCTACCACTGTTGCCGAGTCCCTTTCAGAGTTACGACTGGTTTTGTACCCTCAAGGAAATCGACTCTAGTACTTACCAATTCTTGTCACAGTGATAGTAATATCAGTAATATGACATCTCCAGTGTCTTTTTCAAGTGCAAAATAAATCATTTCATAAATATTTTACGAAGTTCTTATTACAACGACACACAGATCATTGGAACATATATTTGAGCATTTTAATGCACCCATATTTTTACAATAGACTGCACCAGACAAAACAAACTATCACGGGTAAAATGAAAGAAAAATAGTGTTACTCGTTTACATATATTTTCATAGATACACATGTACACTTTCAAACTCGGTTTATTATGGGTTCAATTCAAATCAAATCAGTCGTAACTCTGAAAGGGACTCGGCAACAGTGGTAGCCCCCATAGAGACTTTTGTTCAGGACGTTAAAATCTATAATCTATCAAAATCTCAGAATATTTAACTGAAACCACATTTTCCATACTTTTGGTACGGGGTTCTTTCAACTGTCTATAGCTATCACGGATCATGCCTGGTGACAGACGGACAGACAGACGGACGGACAGCAAATTCTTAGTAACTGTTTAAGTAAGTTTTTATCCTCTGGGTACGGAATCCTAAAAACCGGAAAAGTGCGAGTCGGACAAAGTAGGGTTCCGTAGCCTTTTCAAAAAATAAACGTATATTTTAAAAAACAAAATTGTTTTTGCTGTTGGTAATTGAACATTTTGTATGAAAAATCTATGAAGTTTTTATAAAACTAACTGCACGTCTTAAGTTGGTCTACTTATTACTCCTAAACTAAGAAAGTATGTCAACAAAAAAAATATCCCCATTTGTTTCACCATTTTGTAGGCGTGTTTAAAATGTATGGGCATACCAAATTACAGCTTTCTAGTACTAATAGTCTCTGAGCTAAGCCGCGGACAGACAGACAGACGGACGACAGGGATATATATTAGTTCTAACATACACTATGCACGTCGGTGGCGTAACGGTTACGGCCGCTACCTTCTGTCCGGGAGGCCGTGGTTCAAATCCTGCCACGCACCAATGTGTTTTCGAATTTAGATTTCATATGTACGTTTATCCGACGCTCTTACGGTGAAGGAAAACATTGTGAGGAAACCTGCAGACGCCTGCGGAGAAACTCGCAGGTTGTGTGTGAAGTCGACCAACCCGCTCTGGGCCCGCGTAGTCGTCTAAGGCCCGACGGCCCTAATTCAGGGCAGGCTCGAGCCCCTCGGTGGGGACGTATAAAATGAAGATGACAGTATGGACAATCCCTGCCGCTCTCTAGATTCCGACCTCACCCCCTCGTCACCCAGATTGATACAAGTTAGTTAAAGTTTAGTTCACGAATGTATGGGATTTCGCCGTGATTTTGTTTGCTCCGTCATGTGTTTTTAGAAATGTCATTTCACTATCGTTGTATGCAATGTCCGGGGAGTACTCTTTATTGTACTGTGGTCCGGGGTTTACTATAAGGGTTCCTTGTTGACTACGGAATCCTAAACAGCTAAAAAATCCTAAAAAGCGTCGGTGGCTCAACCGGTAACGACTCGGTCCATCTAACCAGAGGTACCGGTTTCAAATCTGGACGGCCAATGTACCAATGAGTTTTTCAAAAACTTACGTACATATTATACTTACCGATTGCTTTAACGGTGAAGGAAAAACATCGTAAGGAAACCTGCACACGCCTGCGAAGAAACTGGAAGGTTGCGTGTGAAGTCGACCAACCCGCACTAGGCCCGCGTGGTCGACTAAGGCCTAATCGCCCTGATTCAGGGTAGGCTCGAGCCCCTCGGTGGGGACGTATATGAGCTGATATAAACACACAACATATAAATATTATAGAGCGCGTACCGTTAAGATATACTTAACCGGTATGACCGCCAGGCAAACAACAAATCTCTTTAGTAACAGAGATGGAGTTCTCACTGTTATTAAATCTGGAACGCTATCTCTGTCACATTGGAAAAGGAATCCTCACTTATAATATTATAGCTGTCCCGGCGAACTTCGTACCGCCTAACATTACATTACACTGCCCTACCCTACACTACACTACCCTACCCTACTACATACACTACACTACCCTACCCTACCCTACCCTACCCTACACTACCCTACCCTACACTACACTACCCTACACTACCCTACACTACCCTACACTACACTACCCTACCCTACACTACCCTACCCAACCCTACACTACCCTACCCTACCCTACACTACCCTACCCTACCCTACACTACACTACACTACACTACCCTACCCTACCTAAGAACCTTCTCCTGACAATAACGAACTCGACAAAAAAAGAATTAGCGAAATCGGTCCAGCCGTTTAGGAGGAGTTCAATGACTAACACACGGACAGAAGATTTATATGGAATAAAATCTTTTAGTACCTATCTCTATAAATACAAACAGCTGTGTCTTAAATAAAAATGTTTTTGCATTTTATAAATAAAAAATAATCAAATCTTTTTTGTCATATGGAGGTATATACAGTTTATGAAAAGAGTTTTATTATTCTCCGAAAATGATCAAATCTTCTTATATGTTTGTTTTGACAACCGATATTGTTGCCATGGCAACCGAGCGTGAATTTTTTTTCTTCGTTACGGAATTTCTGGATTCTTAATTAAAATTGCGACTATAATTTGAGATTTAAACTATCCTATCTCTCAAGTTGGATCGAACTGCACATGGTGTGCGAATTTTATTATAATCGGTTAAGTGGTTTAGGAGTCCATTGGGGACAAACATTGTGACACGAGATTTATATATATTAAGATAAATGTGAAAATGTGTTTGTTTATTTGTTTGTTTGTTACCTTTTCACGCTTCAACACCTTGACCAATCCTGATGAAATTTGGCATGCAGGTAGCCTGTGTCACGGGGCAGGACATAGGCTACTTTTTATCCCGTGAAAATAGCATAGTCCGATGCAGTTCCTGGGGGAACTGTAAAAATACTTTTTTTTGTTAATTTATTTTACACTAGCTTTTGCCCGCGGCTTCGCCCACGTGGACATAGCTTTTATGACTCTTTTTGAGGGTGAGTGGTGCGCGAGCCGCAATCAGCTCGCAAGCGTGGACATGAGTTTTCACCAGGTACCTCAGGAAATGTATCGGGCTATTCGGATTAACAGTCTCTGTCACTTCCCACCCCCTCAACAAATTCTATACAAAAAATCACTTTAATCCGTTGCTCCGTTGCGACGCCACCGACGTGCGCGAGCGTAGAAAACAGTTGTCCCCAGATCCCTCGGGAACTATGTCAGGATATACTTATTAGTAAATTATATCATTTTCCACCTCATCTCTGTGCGAAAAATCATACCAATCCATTTTTTCGTTACGATTTTAAATAAAACGAACAAAGAGTATTGTTTTAGTTTCCTCAGGAACTGCATCGGACTATGATAATTTCCACAGATAAAAGGTTGACTATTTCATTCCCAGTGATACAGGCTACCTGCATGCCAAATTTCATTAACATTGGTAGAGGTGTTGAAGTGTGAATAGGTAACAAACAAACAAACACATTTTCACATTTATAATATAAAGTAAGGATTTCTAAATCTTAAATAAAATATAGAGCGTCGGTGGCAAAACGGTTAGGGCCACTACCTCCTGTCCAGAAGGCCGTGGCTCGAATCCTGCCACTTACCAATATCTATACGAATATCGATTTCATACTGATATGTACGTTTATCCGACGCTTTTACGGTGAGAGAAACCCCTTAGAAACATCGTGAGGAAATCTGCACACGCCTGCGAAGAAATTCGAAGCTTATGTGTGAAGTCAATCAACCCGCAATGGGCCCGCGTGATCGTCTAAGGCCAGATCGCCCTAACTCAGGGCAGGTCGAGCCCCTTGGTGGGGACGTATATAAACTGATATGATGAAATATTATCAAAAAACTAATTCAAATCATTATAGGCATCAATCTAGTAATAAAATTTCCAAACAATATTAATATGGGTCAAATCCTCGAGTCGTATCAGCTCCAAAGGAGCCCAAAACGCACTTCTCGTTGCCGCGCTGGATGGCAATAGACAACCTTAGCAGCAGGTAAGACCTCACGTCACATCTCCTCTCTCGAAGGCGAAGGCCAATCTTCTTTGTGAAGGCAAAGTCCTCTGAGGGTTCAGCAGCCGGTTGTCTCACAGACCAGCGGCACAAAGCAGTAATTTGCCTCCAAGACCGAGTACTTATTATGCTTCTTTCTCACCGCAAATTGAGCAGCAGTACCGTACGGGTGAGGAGTGGGGCAGAAAAAGTGGCTTCCCAAAGCAGGCACGTTCCTCTCTGCCATAGCACCTGTTTAAACCCTCCGGCTCAGATCGACTAAAACCTGGCCGGCGGCTGCATCAAAGATGGAATATTCCATCTGGCCGAGACCAGTGCCCTCCGAGTGAGGTCATTAAGGAATTGGTGACGTGGTAATCTTCACAAACACGACTGCAACTCAGTGAGTGATGGCCAATTGCCTCCACCGTGGACCCGCAAATACATTGATGAGGTTCACAGATATTGATATTGCAGGCGGAGAGCAACTGCCACACGCAAATAGTCGCCGTCAGAAGAGTTGCCATATCTGTGCCTCCTGTTAAAAGATGTTAAACTCGATTTAGTGTTTTTATTTTTTTACACGATTGGATTCTGTAAAAAAATACCTCTCTGTTCGTCTATGAAACACATCGCTACGTACCATAGTTCCAGAGTTTAAAGTAGCGTATGCTGAAAAATACATAAAAGAAATCCACTCAAAAGTATGAAATAATATTTTAATGTTTTAATACAACTTAAGCGCGTTTTATTATCCCTGCAGTGCCATCTATTGACATTCTGCTACTATGATTATAATGTTTGGTATGTGTAGCTAATATATAGAAAAAAGTACTCTTTTGTTATTATTGTATGTATCGATAGATAATTTCCCACAGGACCTCTTTAGTTTTCTGGGATAAAGAATACCCGACTATACAATGATGATCAAAACACCCCATCCCTATGTAAAGGTTTCATATTGTTACGTTGAGTCATTCTAAAGATACAATTTTTTGCATTCCTGTAGGAACCCTAATTTTTTTGGGATTCACAATGTCCCAGTTTTAGTTCGCGATAAGGGTATCAACGTGTAAAATTTGATTGTAATAGGTCAAGCCACATTTGCGTGGTGAGCCACTCTATAAATGAATACTTTTGATTTTCCTACGGGAACTCTTGAATTTTCTGGGATAAAAGGTATCCTATATGTTAACCCGGGCTATAAGGAACCACCTTACAAAATTTCATCAAAATCGGCCTGGTAGTTTTTGCGTGATGCGCGAACATACAGACAGACAGACAGACAGACAGACAGACAGACAAAAATTCCAAAAGTTGTTGTTTTGGCCTCTGTATCGTTAGTAATGTCCACCACAGTTATTATTTTCCAAAAATATTTCATGTACAGACACGGCCCCGTTACAGTTTTATTATATTATAGATAGATAGATCACAACGGAACAAAGGATTGTTGTGATTTTTTGCACAGAGATGGTTGCGGGGGTGCGAAATGTCATAATTTACTAATTACCATATCATGACATAGTTCCCGAGGGATCTAGACAAAACTCATGTCCACGCTCGCGAGCTGCTTGCGGCTTGCGCACCACTCACCCTCAAAGACAGTCATAAAAACTATGACCACGCGGGCGAAGCCGCGGGCAAAAGTTAGTGAAATAATAATATTTTCGAACTAAAATCTAAATACTTTTAGATACAAGCGTATATTTGAAAAGAGTTTTTATTTTCAAAACTTGCTCAAAAAGCCAAACGGTCACTGTGCCAAATGTCCGAGGGTATCGTATAAGTAGCTACACGCCGATTTGTCCTACACAAACTAACATACATACATACGAACAATACAAGTTAAAAAAAAACGGTTAAGTGCGAGTCGTCTTGTCCGAGGGTTCCGTACCACCACAACTCTACACACAACTACATAGTAGGTATAACGACAATGATACCTATTTACATTACAAACAAAAGACATTAACGCGAGCGACAAAAATATGTTTTTTTTGTCATTCAGTTCGGACTCCTTAGCGCGAGTACGACTCACACTTGGCCGATTTTTATTATATATTGTGTTACTTCAGTATTATTTCCGACTATAATCGCATCAAGTTTCACGTTTGTATGTATTACCGTCTGTATGTATTACCATTTTTACGATAGAGCTATATCAAAAGTACATACTTCTAAAGCCCTACAACTTTTTGTATGGAGATCTTTTCGTTATAGCGGCAACAGAAATACACATTCTTTACAAATTTCAAGTGTCTACCTGTCTTTCATGAAATACAGCCCGCTGACAGAGGGACAGACAGAGGAGGCACAGTATTACAATATAGCGGCTTACAGTAGTGCAACGAATGTACTTACGCAGAGCAACGGAAGGGTACATGCGGGGCAGCGGGCGGCGGGGTACAGCTTGGCAAACTCCGCCAGTTTGCCAGTCTGGCTACAGGCTAGTACTGCTAGTACCTGCGCCGTGGCGGCATCGTGCGACATTAAAGGCGTTGCGCTACTGTAAGCCATATCGTAATACTGTGGCGGAGGCTAAATGATAGGGTCCCGTTGGTCACCCGTTAGGTGAACGGAACCCTAAAAAGCTTTTAAAATACTTGTTATTTAATTTGCCGGTTGCGTAACTTAGTCTTGATCGTTTCCGTGCTTCACAAGGTCGGTCGGCTAAGCCGTTAGAGCTAGTTGCTACCACGTGTTACCAGATGGCAGGTGGAGATCGCCACTACATTAAGAGGAAACGCGGTCTGAAGTTTTGGTGCGGGACCCTGTTTGTGTGACCTCTAGTCACACTTGGCCGGTTTTTTTTGAGAATTGACTATAGGTTCCTTGGCTTTACAACAACCACCGACTCGGACTTGGTTCCCGTGTGTGGCGTATGGTCTCACTTTCCCGAGTTTGGTAAGAGACCCGGGTCCCATCAGTGGGGACGTAGTTACCTTCATCATATCAACCGAAAGACGTCCACTGCTGGAAAAAGGCCTCCCCCAAGGATTTACACGACGACCGGTCCTGAGCTGCCCGCATCCAGCGGCTGCCGGCAACTTTCACCAGATCGTCGGTCCACCGTGTGGGAGGCGTGCCTACGCTACGTCTTCCGGTGCGCGGTCGCCACTCGAGAACTTTACTGCCCCAACAGCCATCTGTTCTACGAGCTATATGCCCTGCCCACTGCCACTTAAGGTGACATCAAATGACAATTTCCATTGACACAGAAACAAATTCTTTCGATAACATTTCACAGTTCATACCAAGACATGTAGCGCCGAACCTGCTTACCTTCTCCGGTTTCGTATGCATGGTAGCAGCTGTAGCCCTAGTAACGGTACTGGACTATGACGCCACGTCATCGGGAGCACCGTTCTGGTACCAGAACAGCAGAGGTGGAAAGATGCCAGATTGGGCCTTCTCAGTCTGCGGGGTGCTGCTGTTCCTTGCTTATAATTTAGGTGAGATTAGATAATAGATTTGACTGACACCGATTCGCTTGACCCCTGTGTTTTATGTAGGCCTAATATTCCCGAGTTCCTTGTGTTCAGCAAATTAAACTGACCATAGTTAGGTTCACAGAGCCAAAGAGGCCATATTTAGGCCATAATAAGGCTCACATTACTCGATGAGGCAATAGTTAGGTCTAAAAACTGGCATATCCGATTAGGGAAAAAGTTAGGCTATAAAGATCCCATACCCGATGAGACAATATAGCTAGGCCATAAAGTTCGCATACCCGATGAGACAATAGCTAGGCCATAAAGCTCCATATCCGATGAGGCAATTTACAGGCCATAAGACTCGCTTACTGGATGAGACAATAGTTATAGGCCATAAATATCACATACCCGATGAGGCAATAGTAGGGCTTATGGCACGCATACGCAACGAGGCAATAAATATGCCACGACGCTCATATACCCGATGAGGCAAAAGTAGGCCTTATAGCTCGCATAGGCGATGAGGCAATAGCTAGGCCACAAAGCTCACATACCCGATGAGGCAATAGTTTGGCCATGAAATGAGCACACCCAATGGGGAAGAAAGGCTCTCCAATTTCGCCTGCGCGCTGGAAGACGTAGTGTTGGACAGCCCTCACCAGGTAGATCGTTCTCTAATGTATTAGCATATAGGAGGCACTCGATGCATGAGGCATAAAAAATAACTGTTCCGCCATCTTTGGGAGTCCGCCATATTGGATTTAGAATGACGTCACTTGACTAACCATGCGTTGTCATCCAAACTAAACGTGTATATGCGAAATTTCAGAATCGGGAAGTGGGTCAAATTCAACTTGCAAATTTTGAAACAGACCAATTACTTACAAACGAACATTGCAAGTTAAATAAAAGCTTGTAATCACTAGTTAAAAAAAAACAGCGAGCCGTACAGTAATTGCATGTGATGTGTAACATCTGACATAAGTAAAAAACCTAGCGGCCTTCCGGCCTCGCATAAGGCGACCTGGTTATGTTTCCTTAACTTTCGTGACAAAAAAATAAGGCATTTTCTGTTCCACACTTCCGACCCTTTTCACGAAATCCCTCCCACAAGATTGCAGAAAAGCGAGAAAAATGATGTTGCACATCAAAAAACCCTTGTACTTATAACATGATATCGCGCACTGTTAATGTAGCCCCTAATGTCACGTGATGTGTTTTTAGATGGCGTGGATGGCAAGCAAGCCCGTAAGATTGGAGTGTCAGGGCCACTGGGCGAGCTGATGGACCACGGAATAGACTCCTACGTAGTGTTTCTCATACCGTTTGCCTTATTCTCGGTGTTTGGACGGGATGAGTTCTCTGTTAGTGTTTTCAGGTAAGATGTACGTATACAGGGTGTAACCAAATTTGTGTAGGTCCCTTTAACTGGTGCTTCTACTCATCATACTGAACAACTTTTGTTCATCGACTTTGCTGAAATCGCAAAACAAAAATTTTTACTCTTCATGAAATTCGATCATCGACCAATTTGAATTTAGTATAGTGTCCAATTTTTTTTTGAGAATAGACTATGGGTTCCTTCGAAAAAGTTGTTCAGAATGATGAGTAGAACCCCCAGTTAGGGGTACTACACCATTTTTTACACCAGGTATTTAAATTTATTTATCTAAATGAGAAAATTAATTGAACGTGATTCACCCAGAGAGCGTCGGTCGTCAGCTAAGACCGCTACCTCCTGTTCAAATCCTGCCACATAGGCAATGTGTTTTCGAATTTAAATTTCTATGTATGTTTATCCGACGCTCTTACGGTGAAGTAAAACATCGTGAGGAAACCTGCACACGCCTGCGAAGGAACTCAAAGATTGTGTGTGAAGTCGACGAACCCGCGTGATCAAATAAGGCCCGATCGCACTAGTTCAGGGTAGGCTCGAGCTCCTCTGTGGGGACGTATATGAGCTGATGTAATGATGATTCTCCTAAATGGACCGAAATAGGACTGTAGAGTAGAAAATTACTCTTGACCTGTGGACTCCAGAAAATGACTCTTGATATTGATGTATTTAGCTGTGCGATGAATTCAAACTGAAGTTTGTGCAAGAACTTCACGACCTCATTCCCGGCTCCATTCCACCGTTGGTCAACGAGACGCAGGGAGGTCTATTTGTTGTTGATGTTCCACCTTTTCGCAAGAAGCGTTACGCTTCCTCATTTATTATGCATACAGCGAAGCTAGTACAACAGATTAACGTGTTGGGGCAGTAAAGTTCTCGACTGGCGACAGCGCACCGGATAACGTAGTAGCTTAGGCATACGGTATGCACTCAATTGTGGAGCAGATACGGAGCAAGCGCGGTTTCGACTGTTTTCCTTTGACACTTTTCCCATTTTAACTGAAAACGGGACATTTAAATTCTGCGTCCCGAAGCTTTCCTCGGGGACACCGGGACTAAGTGCGAAATAAAGGGACCGTCTCGTTCAAAACGGGACGTATGGTCACATTACTTAAGCAGCTACTTGTCGATTCCTTCTGATGAGTTCATAAGCGGAAGCGTTCAGATAAACCCAAACATCACAGATGATATGACGAAGGTAGCCACCTTCACCTAGCCTTTTGCATTTTGACGTGATAACGTCTTAAATTGATGACACGGGCTGCATGATGCATGCACGAAAAAGTGTCCCGTTACGTCAGTACGCTGAGCCAAACGTGCAAGCGAGAGTTGTACTTGTCCTTGCTTAGGGTTTGGGGCTTCGGGCTTTGGGGTTGGGGCTTGGGGCAGGTCAAGGTCAAGTTCAAGTTAAGTTAAGTTAAGTTAAGTTAAAAGGATTAAAAGTACTAGGCTTCCAGGATCTTACAAGAGATGTTCCAATTCGGTCCATTCTTTATGAGGAAATGCCAAAAAGTTAACTCACCCGACTATGGGCGGTATCTTACATCTCTTAAACATGGAGCTGAAGAAGTTTTACTTCAGTCGTGTGGTCTAAAGCACTCAAGCGTTTGGCTTGTGACACGTTATCACGTAAAATTATCGTCCGTAAACCGACTTTACAGACAACATTGTATTTTTTTTTAAACTAGGAAAGAAGTAATAGAAAATTTGATTCTGATAAAACTTACTGTTTTCAGAGGCTACCTGATGGTGGTGAGTATCGTACTGAATTTCTACACAAGTCACTGGGAGAAATATACAACAGGGACATTGTACCTGCCGTGGGGCTACGACCTCAGTATGTGGGTGAGTTCCGACGATTTTTTCCTGTAGGTGGCGGTTTAAGCAAAGAATAAAGACTATTTACTAGGTACGACATCAACAATAAAAGTAAATTTCTAAAACGCGCTATTGACATTTTATTAATTTCCTGTGATTAATAGTCGAATAAGAAACTAACCAATTTAATAAAAATTTAAAGCCCAAATGCATAAAAACATTAACCGTTTACTTTTTGGCGGTCGGGTAAAAATGTATCCTATGTCACTCAGGGGATCAAGACAAATCTAACGACACCTGGCACTCCAAAATTCATCAAGCTTTTTAGGCTAAAGGCTTAGCCACAAAAGCAGACATACATACACCCGAAAAACATTACTATCCTTTTTTGGCAGTGGGGTAAAAACATTACTATCCTTTTTGGGCAGGGGGGTAAATACATTACTATCCATTTTTGGCAGTGGGGTAAAAACATTACTATCCTTTTTTGGCAGTGGGGTAAAAACAGTTTTAACGGCGGCCGATCCCCAGACGTATTCGTACCACCGCATTTGGTAAGGAGTGCTAACCCTTCTTCTCTGATGTGAGAATCCATTGCATCTTTATTTGTTGATCCCACATCATTAAAATCCACAATTAGTAAATTCTTAGCATCATCATCATACAGTTCACTGCTAAATACTTTTACCCGACTGCCCAAATTAAAAAAAGTAATGTTTTCGAGTGTATGATATGTATGTACGAGTGTTTCTAAACGGCTTGATGGATTTTGGAGAGCGAGGTCCATTTAGATTTGTCTTGATTTTTAATTTTTTTTCATTCACAATTGGTAAGCCCTTGGCATCATCTCACCTGATGGTAAGTGACGATGATCCCGAAAATGATATAGGATACTTTTTAACCCGACTACCGAAATAAGAGGGGTAATGTTTTTATGCAGCCGGGTTTTCAATAGGGTATTTGACATTGTTTAAAATAAATTAAAAAATATTATTCACTGAATAGCATTTCTCCTACAAAAGCATAAAAACTTATTCAATTTAAATTTTATATATTATATCAAAATCACTAAATTAGTTCGTCAATGACAATGACGTCACAAGTTTGTAACACGAACAATTTCAGAACAAAATGTCGTTTTTGACAGTTGATAAAAAGTTACTCAAATGACTAGCAGTCAAATACCGGATTCTTAATTAAATTGGTTTGAACTTGGTTAGATTATTTACCTTTAGCTCAGCGGAATCGGTAAAGTTCCTTTGCTGATTTAGCTGCACTTTTGACGGCACGCGTCAAACACTCCGTCAAAAAGGCCGCTCTAAGTTCATAGCGCCGCCTGCAGCGCCGCCGACGTGACTGAACTCAGGGCGGCCCCTTTGACGGAGTGTTTGACGCGAGCCAGCAGCGGCGAGCGGCATTTATAAAAGGTACAGCTAATTCAGCGAACGACTGCATGGGGCAGCTATCTAACTACTCGATAAGTGCTAAGTCTGTGTTTACGATAATAAGTACTAGCTGTTTCCCGCGGCTTCACCCGCGTGGACAACGTTTCTATGAGTTTTCGAGGGTGCGCAGTGCGCGAACCGCAAGCGGCTCGTGTGCGTGGAAAAAGTAGCCTGTGTTAATCCTGGTCCCAATTTGTCTACTTACCAAGTTTCAGCCAGATCCGTTCAGTTGTTTTTGCGTGAAAGAGTAACAAACATACATCCATACATTCTTACAAACTATAGTGGGAGTAGGATAGCCATGCCGCGCAAGATTACACATTAAAAAAATCACTTCTTTTAATACTTTTTCGCCTTCTCTGCCAGCAATAACCGCCTCCGAGGCGTAATGGTTCAGTCCATTAGCTTTACATCAGGAGGTCGTGGGTTCGATTCCCGGCGGATTCTAACTTTGGTTGGTTGGTGGAAATGCATTTTCTAAACCCTACTGGCTACCTACCACCATCTTATCTAAGTCTTGGCGCAAACAAAAATGTTTGCACCATAGATGTGTTCCGGCTTCAAGATAAGATAGCATATCTCCATTACGTTGGGGAATCTGGGTAAGCCCGCTTCCATCTTCGGCATCATCGTCACTTACCATCGGGTGAGATGATGCCAAGAGCTTACCAAATGTAAATAATAATAAAAATAATAATCACCTACCTGTATCTGTAACAAAGTGGTCCTTCGAGCCTGATCTAAACCAGCAACCTATGGATTAGTCCTTGGTCCTTAATCCTTATGAAGTTTTGCCACATATGTAGTATCTAGTGGCACTTTTCCCTCTAGTGGCAGCGAGCCCCAAACCAAAGGGGCTTTTTTAAAAATTCTCAATTGGTAAGCCCTTGGTATCATCTCACCTGACGGTAAGTGACGATGATGCCGAAGATGGAAGCGGGCTTACCAAGATTCTCCAGCAATGGAGAACTGGCTATCTTATCTTCAAGCCGGCAAACATCAATGTTGTTAACACTGATGTTTGGCGGCAAGACTTAGATCAGATGGTGGTAGCTAGGCCAGGCGGGCTTAGAAAATGCCCTACCACCAACCAAACTGAGTCTTACAAGTTGACACCAGCGGAAATCAAACACGCGACCTCCTGGACTAACCATTACGCAACGGAGGCTACCTCCAGACCAGGATACTAGTGAATCGTCTGTAACAGACGTAGAGGCCAATGATGATGACGATATGATGCTATTAATGTATCTTCTTATCATGCAGGTTTCATCTGCATTGTTCGTAGTAGCGGGCATCTACGGACCCTCAGTGTACAAGTACTACGTCTTCGGCAACATCAGCTTCGTGCAGGCTTTGGAAGTGTTAATCCATGCTACTGGTTTGTTTACTACACTGCCGGGGTCCATTTATAATGTTTATTTGTAAGTATAGCTATGCTTCGGTGGCGTAACGGTTTGGGCCGCCGCCTCCTGACCCGGAGGTCGTGGTTCGATCCTCACACGTACCAATGTGTTTTCGAATTTCGATTTCATATGTACGTTTATCCGACGCTCTTATACGGTGAAGGAAAACATCGTGAGGAAACCTGAATATGCCTGCGAAGAAACTCGAAGGTTGTGTGTGAAGTCGAAAAACCCGCACTGTTCCCGCGTGGTCGACTAAGGTCCGATCGCCCTAATTTATGGTAGGCTCGAGTCGAGCCCCTCGGTGGGGACGTATATGAATTGATGTGATGATAGCTATGCTCGGAGTTTCTCTACGTGATCGAATCAGAAATAAGAAGATCCGTAGAAGAAGTAAAGTAGCAGACATTGCTGACGGACTGGCTGAACTCAAGTGGCAGTGGCGGAGCAAATAGCCCGACGTGGAACCGATGACCGCTGGGACAGTTAAGTTGTTGAGTGATGGCCGCACACCGGAAGACAGGCCTCCCACTCGGTGGACCGACCATTTGACGCAAAACCGGTTAATATGGAAAGCTTTGGAGCTGGCTTTTGTTCAGAAGTGGATGTCTTTCGGCTGATATGATGATGTAAGTAATTATTATTCATCATCATACTGTATCAGGCTAGCTGGATTGATACATCGCAAGACACGGACTTGTACAGTACCCCCCATACACATCCAGCTGCCTTCATTAACGTCCCTTACATCATTACACAATAGGTAACACAAAATAACATAGGTACCTACTCTCTCTCTCTCTCTCTCTTATCGAGAGACAAAATTACCGTGCTATCCAAGGGATAGACGGCGGTTGCCTGGTATTACACTTGCAACGCGACCTTCATACACATCTGGAATCAGATGTGCAGGTTTCCTCCCGATGTTTTCCTTCCCCTTTAAAGCAATCGGTAACTATATGTACGTAAGTTTCGAAAAACTCATTGGTACATTTGCCGTCCGGATTTGAACCCGCGTCCTTTGGTTAGGAGGACCGAGTCGTTACCGGTTGAGCCACCGACGCTACCTACCTACTATAATAGCAACAATATTCTATAGTTGCAGATAGTCATTATCATCATATCAACTTAAAGATTGTCCACTGCTGGACAAAGGCCTCCTGGACGGATTTCTACAACGACCATTCCAGCTCTGCCCGCATCCAGCGGCTGTTCGCGAACTTTATCAGTTCGTCGCGTCGGCGTCGGTCTAGCGAGCGAGACGTCTGCATACCTACGCTACGTCTTCCGATGCGAAATCGTCACTAGAGAGCTTCACTGCCCCAACGGATATCTACCATTAGAAACTAAAATTTTGCTCGCGCAATCGTTACTTCTGCCTAATAATGACTACGCTGACGTGTGTTTCCTCGACACAACTGAGGTCTTCAGAACTTATGTATTCGCAAAATCAATCCGAGCAGGTTAATACGTGTATAATATCGAACGTAAGGCATAGATTACTAAATAGTGCGTAAGGTTCAAATCAAACCGAACGCCCCGATTCTCGATTTTTACATGTTTTTATTACTTTTCGTCACTTTCAAATAAGTTTAAAAAAAATTGTTCAATAAAAAGGAAAGGTCTTAAAGTCACCAATTTTTGTGTGTTGGTTTCATTCAACATAAACTATTTGTTTTCGAGAAAATTTTGTAATTAATGCCAAAGACAGGGTCTACAGTATATATTTTGACATCAAAAGTGGTAATATTTTTAAAATTGTACTCAATTAAATCGATTAATCACCTTATTAATAATCTGTAATGTAATCGTATTCAAATACAATAAATAAATAAAACAAAGAAATGAAATGAAAATTATTATACCATATAAAAGTATGGCAAACATTTACGGTTCCAAAATAGTTATTTGTTATACAAGAGTGCAAAGTTGCTTTTTACCCGCGTGCTCAATTTTGATGACCGAGCAAGCGAATTCAAAAATTAGAATCCTGAGCGTTAGCGAGGGAATCAAAAGAGCACGAGTCAGTACTAATATATTATATACTTTGACGAGGTGAAAAATCTTTGCACTCGAGTGCAACACGTAACTTTTCATTCCACCTCAGGCGAGGAAATTACTAAATGGAAAAAAAAAACATTTGCGCATTACAAACAGTTTCAGCCAATCCTGTTGGCGTCAAATAAACTTCCTCGTCGCTATAATCACTCATTTTAGGTTTTTCACTTGTTTTCAAGTTTCTTGTTTTGTTTTCAAGTTTTTAACAATATGACGTGAAAAGAAAATGGCGCGCGCAAAGCGAATTAAAAAAAAAGTACACCAAGAAGGTTCCGAGTCTGAGTTTTAACAAATTATAAAAGGTTGTATGATAAATTCGGCACCATGGAGGTAGAAGTAAATAGGTATAATAATGTTTTGAATTCACGATGTTCTAAAATCAATTTACTTTATCCTCTAGCGAAGAAAAACGGCTTTTGCACTCAGATATTTACTTTATCCTCTAGCGAATAAAAACGGCTTTTGCACTCAGATATCGAAGAGCAAAAATACAATTTCCGAGATGGGGGGATGAAAAAAAATTTAATGTACCTATCGCTAATCAAAGAGTTAAAGTGTAACTTTAAAAAAAAGGAAGAGCACATCAAGAAAGGTTTGATCAATTCATAAAAATTTGCGAATAGCACCTATTTGCAAAATTATTTAGGTCTACATTACGATATTATTTTTTGTTTTACTAGTAAGTCTACTGGGATCTATTTTCCCTGTAGTCTTACTAGTAAGTATATTGGGAAGAAAACTCCCAATAGTACTACTGGTAAGACTACTCGGTAAGACTACTGGGATGTGGGGAATTTCACGAATCACGTCACAAAAATTTTGACTTATTTACAAACAGTATAAATTAATAATAAATATTATAACGAAATCTTTAATTTTAATAATATACTATGGTTATACTAGATAACTCTTCATCTGGCCCCAATCTAGTACCATAAACGTTCACTACCGTTTTTAGGTAAAACAAAAACGGGACTGCTTCACCTACAGATATCCCCTTTTGGTTTTAGGTCACACAAAAACGGGACTGCTTCACCTACAGATATCCCCTTTTGGTTTTAGGTCAAACAAAAACGGGACTGCTTCACCTACAGATATCCCCTTTTGGTTTTAGGTCACACAAAAACGGGACTGCTATACAGAAATCTTTGGTGGAAATTCTGCGGCCAGTGTGGTCGATAGCCACAATGACAATTGCAATGACAGTGTGGGCCATTAAATCTCCGAATAATGTTTTGGAAAAAGATCCAAGAGCTTTCCTTTTCCTCTACGGAACTCTGTTCAGTAATATTGCCGTAAGTTACAGTAATAATAAATACACTACAATAATACATAATAAATACATTACAATAATAATACAGCTTTTGTTAATACACGAGATCTACATCTATTGTAGTTTCTTGAGCAAGAAAATAGTCGGTAGTGAGTCGCTTTCTCGACGGCGGCGGTGGGACAAGTGCCTATGTCAGCGATTATGATTGTAAGCACCCGGCAGTTCATGAAATGCCCAAGCATTTGAATGCGGAGCTCCGAAATTAACTTAGTTTAAGTTTAATTATGAAATATATATTTTTTAAAGGCATAATAAACATTCGGTCCGCAAAATAACTACTTGAGCGGCAAGATTTCATGATTGAGCGGCAGAAAAACATGTCTATAAGCAGCAACTCAACACTGTAGGAAGAGTGTGGTACGGGGAGTTCTAAATGGAAGCGGGAGCGAGCGAAGCGAGCTCGGACTTGCGGAGCACCCCGACTCGGATCCGTTAGGTTCGGAGACTGTGCGGGGAGGCGAGCTAAGCTCGCCTCCCCGCACAGTCGTAGTGTTAGGTTTAACATGAGAACACAGAAGTAGGAGCCCCGAAGGGGCTCCGTCGACCACTCAACACTGTAGGAAGAGTGTAGTACGGGGATGTTTAAAATAATTACAGCCATCCAGAATGACATAAATTGCTGATTGATTTTGAAATGTTTGCTGACCATGAGTTGCTGACCAATTAGCTATTTCTGCTGACCGATTAGCTATTTCTGCTGACCGATTATATTTTTCTGCTCACAGAAATAACAATACTATGCTAACCATTTAATTGACACCCTTTAATTATTTCACATGTACGTTTATCCGACGCTCTTACGGTGAAGGAAAACAGCGTGAGGAAACCTGCACACGCCTGCGGAGAAACTCGAAGGTTGTGTGTGAAGTCGACTAACCCGCATTGGGCCCGCGTGGTCGACTTAGGCCCGATCGCCCTGATTCAGGGTAGGCTCGAGCCCCTCAGTGGCGACGGACGTATATGAACTGAAATGATGATGAAGTTTAATCAGCATGTCTGGCTCCACCGAAGAAAGGAGCATCGCAAAGTGCCTAACCTATATAAGTGTTTTCGGAGCTCCGTGATGGCATTTCATGATCTTATACAATTGGTAAGCCTTAGGGCTCATCTCATCTGATGGTAAGTGACGATGATGCCGAACATGGAAGCGGGCTTACCAAGATTCCCCAACGCAATGGAGAACTGGCTATCTTATCTTCATGCCGGAACACATATGCTGATAACATTGATGTTTGGCGGCAAGACTTAGATCAGATGGTGGTATCTATAGCCAGGCGGGCTAAGGAATAGCCCTTCCACCAATCAAACTGAGTATTACAAAGTTAGACTCTGCCGGGAATCGAACCCGCGACCTCCTGATGTGAAGCTAATGGACTTAACCATTACGCCACGGTGGCGGACCTGCAGGATTATTACGATCGCCCACCGACATTATAATATGAAGTTATTAAGATATTTTTATTATTGTTGCCCTTTTTTTGCAATTTCTTTCAGAGTCGCCTGATCATAGCGGAGATGAGTCACCAGCGCTGCGAGCTGATCTGCTGGCTCTTCTTGCCTCTTATCTCAGGGCTGACCATCTCTTTCTACCACCCGACCCTGGAAATGACGATGATGTACTGTTTGGTTGCAATCTCTTTGGTGGTCCATGTGCACTATGGAGTATGCGTGGTGGGTTTTATTTATAGTCTTTTGGACTGTTTGTCCGTGGCGTAATGGTTAAGTGCATTAGCTTCACATCAAGATTCGCGGTGGAGTCTAATTAAGAATCCGCCGGGAATCGAACTTGCGACCACGTGATGTGAAGCTAATGGACTCAACCATTACGCCACGGAGGCGGTTTAATTACCTACTTAAATTAAGGCGGTAATTTTCATTTTTAAATACCTGTCGATAAAGTAGATCAAAGTTTAAGTAAGGAGACTGAATTCTAATGTTCATTCGAGACATTCGTAAATATTCATTCGTATTGTGGTTAGGTTTGTTTCAAAAAGAATCAATAAACAAACATATTATGATTCAAAATCAAATACTTAAGTATTTTTTATGGAAACAATATTTTTATTTTTCAGATTCGTCAACTTTGCAAGCATTTCAAAGTAAGCTGTTTCACAGTGCCAAAGGATAAGAGAAAATAACTTTCAATTTGTATAATTAAATATCTAAGCCTAAATAAGAAAAAAAACTAAGTAAATAAGCAAGTATGCCTCACATAAAACTGTTTTCTTAAAATAAATTTCATGACTATCTACCCTCGAAACCATTGCGTAACATAAGTAAAGGTAAGATTACACCAACCTGCCTAAACTATCCTCCTATAAAAGTAATACCAGGTACAGACAGAAAATATGACACCCCGACACAATCTAATTCACAAAATAACACGTAATTCAATATAGGATAGCAAAAAATGAGCAATCCAACATCGCATCGCGAAAAGCTGCGTAGCCTCCGCCGTTAGTGTAAAAGAGACAGATAGACGAACTCAATCGGTTACAGAACTCCGTCGTTAAATTATACGTTCTCATAGCCTTCTAGCCGTCTGGGCGTTTCGGAGAACGACCGATTTACAGTTACGCATTGTCGCATTTTGGAACGAGTTGCTAATACGTAGAGTGTAGTTTCGATTGATGCTTGGGTGTATATAGGATGTTTTAGTTTTGAGTGGAAATTCAGTAATGGGGGGTGCGCGACATGGACACCGCTGTCGGGGTTTAGAATTTCAGTCCAGCTTCGGATAGCGCAAGGCGCTGCTTTGTTAGCTCAACAATTGTTTACCAATTCGATTTTTTTAATTTCCTATACGCGTCTATTATCATCTTTCTCGTTACACATACGAAATATTCCAAACCGGATTTAAACAAAACTCGTTCGAAATTCAAAGAGACTTAGTTTAAATAATTCGGAAACGCAACAGTATTGAGTTTCAAAATAAGTAGGTGCGTATAAAAGTTTTACGCGGTTTTCCAATGTAAAAACTTTTTATAAAGTGAACTTGTAAACTGAAAAAAAAGTGTTTTGGTGTTCAAAGTGTTTTTCGTAACTGCTCAAAAGTATTGCGTTTGAAAATTATGAAGAATTAAAATATTTAAATTTTAGGTAAGTGTGGTGTTTTACAGAGAATGGATACTCTATAATAAATAACAGTAACATTTAAATTTTGTGGTGGTGTGGCCAAATAATAGGCATGTTTTTAAACATCGCATGCGTTAGAGTGAATTTTATTTAAAAAAATCGAACAAAGAGAATGCAAAAGCACGAAACTTTTTTGGTGATAGAAACAAAATATGTAACATAGGTATTTACTTATAAGAAAAGTTCAAAAAATTTCGTAGTTCTTTTTTTTTTAAGAAAGAGACTTTTACATAGACACTAATGACTTATACTGGCGTAATAGAGACTGACTTCTTTTTTACCCGACTACCCCGAAAAGGAGGATAATGTTTTACGGATGTATGTCTGTATGTATGTCATCAACTCATCATCATCATATCAGCCGAAGGACGTCCACTGCTGGACATAGGGCTCCCTTAAGAATTTTCACGACAACCGATTCCGCGCTGCCCGCATCCAGCGGCTTCCCGCGACCTTCACCAGTTCATCGGTTCACCGAGTGGGAGGCCTGCCTACGCTATGCTTTCCGGGGCGCAGTCGGCACTCGAGAACTTTACTAACCCAACGGCCATTCGTTCTACGAGCTATGTGCCCCGCCCACTACCACTTAAGTTTAGAAATTTTGAGAGATATGTCGGTTACTTTGGTTCTCCTACGGATCTCCTCGTTTCTGATTCGATCACGCAGAGAAACTCCGAGCATAGCACGCTCCATTGCCCTTTGGGTATGTATGTGTATGTACCATTATTATATTATTATTACTTCCTTGTATGTACCTATGTCCGTTTCTTTGGCTGAGCTTGTAGCCTAAACGTTAGATTCGTCTTGATCCCGTTAGGGACATATTACTTTCCAAAAAAGAGGGTTAACGCCTGTATATAGAGTGGTGTTTTTATTCAATTTTGAAATTAAAGTTATTATTTAAATTTGTTTATTATTATATTATTTACTGTAGATAAAAAATAACAATCCTGTTAATCCTAAGGGTAAAAACGCACAGTGTATTATAAACCCTCATTTTGTTTCATGTTTATTTTAGTGCAAAATATAATTGTTATTAACATTACAAACATCAGAGTAAAACTCCGAAATCGATACGACTTTTAGTTTTTCAGGAAAAAAAAATTAAAAGTTTGCCTATATCCGGGACATGAAATAATAAAAAATAAAAAAAATAATCAATTAGTTGTTTTGTTTTCAATTACACCAATTAAATAAACATATAAAACCACATCTTTCTACAAGTTTTTGTACATTTACTGTAATTGTATAACGAGATATGAATTTATTTCTCATTTTCAGTTTTTTTTATGCCACTATAACGCCGTATTAGAAGGAGATTTGTATATTAGACGATAGCTTAAATAAGCCTTTATCAACAGTATTAAAACCACAATCTAATTCCGCGTTATACGGAAGATACAAAGAATTTAATTTTTTCTTCAGGATTACGACTTAAAATTCTCCCACAGTCATTCTAAAACTTTTCTAAAACCTTACATTAATATAATGTTTCCATTGATAACTATCAACAATCGTACGAATAACGAATCTATAACTATTAAACAGATGTTTATGAATTTTCCCTGTATTTTGGAAGTGGTACGTCGGCGTTTGACTAAGGGAAAATTATAACATGCGCACACTTTCGTAAACATTATCATTATATTAACGACGTTCAAGTTTTTAACAGTTAATGTACGTTAAATACAAGATTTCTTTAAAAGTTCATCACATCAGCTCATATACGTCGCCACCAAGGGGCTCGAGCCTACCCGGAATTAGGGCGATCGAGCCTTAGTCGACCACACGGGCCCAGTGCGGGATGGTCGACTTCACACACAACCTTCGAGTTTCTTCGCAGGCTTGTGCAGGTTTCCTCACGATGTTTTCCTTCACCGTATAAGAGCGTCTAATAAACGTACATTTAAAATCGAAATTCGAAAACACATTGGTACGTGGCAGGGTCGAACCACGACCTCCCGGACAGGGGGTAGCGGAAGTTTTCCCTATGTATGGTTACTAAGGCCTATTCCAAGTTTGTAGGTAGGCTAGAAGTACTTTAGATAGTACGTATAATTAAAGTATCTTCAAGACGAGAGTGAATAGGCACTATTTGAGCTTGCATGTTACATCTTTGACTGCATTGGCACTTACCATCAGATCGCTCATTTGGTACTACAATGACGTAATTAAGGTTTTTATCAAAAATGAGTTAAGTATGTCAAACGATATATTTTGGTTGGTTACTTTCGGGGTAAAATCGACGGTAATGTATTTTCATAAACTGCGGCTAGATGGCGTTGACGTCATTGTTACTTTTATACCAAAACGCAAGCATTCTACAGCTACAACGGCGATTTAGTCAGTTGTGCCGGGGAGTTCCTTGAAGTGAGGTATCAGTTTGGTGCAACAACGACGGCAAGGTAAATATGACATCACTTTTATCCCCTCCTGGCGGAACAACGACGACAATGCTTAATTTTGTCGTTGTTTCCGTAAAGTGAGGACTTATTTTGTGTGCAACAATGACGAGAATATAAATGTGACATTTGTTTTATCTGCACTTGGCGGAACAGCGACGACAATGCTTAGTTTCGTCGTTGTTTCCATAAAGTTATTTTGTGTGCAGCAATGACCAAAAGATAAATGTGACATTTTTTTTACCTCCACTCGGCGGAACAGCAACAAAAAAGCGTAGTTACGTTGATATTTCCCCAGATATTATATTTATTTTGCGGGAAAACGACGATAATGTAAATTATGAATTATGGAATATACAACTTCTTAATTTTTTCTCCATTTTTTTGGGGAATTTATTAGTACCAGCACACAGCTACTTTCTTATCAAATGTTTTAGATTCGATGGCATTGCTGGCACCGAACTCAGAAAAAAAATTTAGGCCCCTAATTTTCGTACCTACCTTTGATTTCGTTATTGTTGGTTAATGTCGTGTATCTAAGTAAATAATATAATTTCATACTTTTGAGTGAATTTCATTTTGAAGTCGGTTTTTAAGTTTTTTAAACTTTTCTTTTATTTATTTTTAGTGATAATTCTATCTACCTAAACACGTTATACCCAATCACCCACTCGCCCATAGAAACCATTAAATCATAAAGCATGTGTTTCATTAAAAGATACAGATTCCTGTAGCTTCCATCATCATCTTAACAGAATGAAAGTTAAGGAGTTAAATCTTCCATCATCAGCTCATCTGAATAATCTGAAAGAATACAACTATCGGTCTATACTTACCGTATCTACGCAAAATATTTGAAGAATTATCCTCCATCTACCTTCCTTCATCAGCTCATCAACATGAGATGATGACTAATAGACACCAAAACTTGAACAGTTTTAGGAAATACATGCAACACGTAATATGTGCCTATAAAATTTGAGGGTTGTTCTCGATTTCCCTGAGATCCAATCCTCAGATCCTGACTTGGTGACAATGGGACCCCCTCGAGAGTATACTCTTTCGAATAAAAAAAATATTTTGAAAATCGGTTCACAATCGGCGGAGATATCGCGTAACAAACATACAAATAATTGAAAACGCTAAACACGTTAAAAAACCGACTTCCATCGCAACTAATTAGTACATTTTTCATTATTATTTTTGGTTTTTGTTAATTTTCTAATAAAGTACATCACCGATTTTGATAAAATTTATATGGGACCACATGGAAAGCACTAGCTTTCAAATAAAAAAAGAATCGTAAAAATCGGTTCACCCAGTCCAAAGTTATGAAGTAACAAACATAAAAAAAAAAAAAAAAAAAAAAACATACAGACGAATTGAGAACCTCCTCCTTTTTGGAAGTCGCTTAAAAAAACATACAGTCGAATTGAGAACCTCCTCCTTTTTGAAGTCGGTTGATAATGTATGTAAGTCAAACTCTTGAAAATTGCTTCTAATCGAGAAGTTGAGATTGTTTAAGCTTAAGTGAAATTAATCTTAGTAATACGACTGCAAGTTGATTAAGTGAAAGTGACGACAAATTTTATATAAGTTTTATACGAGGTACCAAAAAATATTAACAGCGGCGGATGATTAAAAATAATGGTTAGCTTTTGTCAACGTGTGTTAAGAATTTTAGTTGTAATTGAATCTGTTTTTTAGTTGGCAGAATTGAATTACTTATATTTTGGATGCGGGCAGCGCAGGACCGGTCGTCGTGGAAATCCTTGGGGGAGGCCTTTGTCCAGCAGTGGACGATTTGTGGCTGATATGATGATGATATTTATAATGAGTAAAGATTTAGTATTAGGCTTAAAAATTTGTCCCTATTGAGAAGTTGTTATTTATACGACTGATAGTTGAATAAATTCAAGCGACTGCGTTTTTCAAAATGTGATTTTCTGATTAACTAAGTATTGTAGAAGTTACCAAATGAATAATTAAAAATGATTAAAAAAAAACTGTTTCCTACTGTAACCTTATATTGAGTTTTGTATGAAAGCATTACATATAATTAAAAGAATCCTGGTGGAACAATGACGAAATTGGGGGTGTCGCTTTAGTTTTTTTTTAATAAAAGAGATATTTATGTAGATAAACAGTTGACATAGACTACTCATAAAACTATAATACTTATGCCATGTTTTAAGTCTAAAATCATAGAATAGTGATATATTTAAAGGTCATTAACTGGATGATGAAAGTTGAATTTTTTTTTAAATCGCTCTCCTGTAAAGTTACAAAAAGTGCATTTTCGTCATTGTAGTACCAAATGAGCGAGATGAGGTCCAGCCGAACGCACTAAAATTTTTAATTATATAAATTATTTTAATGATCGCTGAGTGAGTCTTGATATGAGATATTTCCTTGAGATATTTCCTTGATATTTCGCAAACTTTATTAGGGTAGAGTCTTGTAATGTAGAGGTGAAGGTAGTACTATTGGGGACTAAAATTTCAGACTCTGATATGAGATATTTCCTTGATATTTCGCAAACTTTATTAGGGTAGAGTCTTGTAATGTACAGGTGAAGGTAGTACTATTGGGGACTAAAATTTCAGACTCTGATATGAGATATTTCCTTGATATTTCGCAAACTTTATTAGGGTAGAGTCTTGTAATGTAGAGGTGAAGGTAGTACTATTGGGGACTAACATTTCAGACTCTGATATGAGATATTTCCTTGATATTTCGCAAACTTTATTAGGGTAGAGTCTTGTAATGTAGAGGTGAAGGTAGTACTATTGGGGACTAAAATTTCAGACTCTGATATGAGATATTTCCTTGATATTTAGCAAACTTTATTAGGGTAGAGTCTTGTAATGTACAGGTGAAGGTAGTACTATTGGGGACTAAAATTTCAGACTCTGATATGAGATATTTCCTTGATATTTCGCAAACTTTATTAGGGTAGAGTCTTGTAATGTACAGGTGAAGGTAGTACTATTGGGGACTAAAATTTCAGACTCTGATATGAGATATTTCCTTGATATTTCGCAAACTTTATTAGGGTAGAGTCTTGTAATGTACAGGTGAAGGTAGTACTATTGGGGACTAAAATTTCAGACTCTGATATGAGATATTTCCTTGATATTTCGCAAACTTTATTAGGGTAGAGTCTTGTAATGTACAGGTGAAGGTAGTACTATTGGGGACTAAAATTTCAGACTCTGATATGAGATATTTCCTTGATATTTAGCAAACTTTATTAGGGTAGAGTCTTGTAATGTACAGGTGAAGGTAGTACTATTGGGGACTAAAATTTCAGACTCTGATATGAGATATTTCCTTGATATTTCGCAAACTTTATTAGGGTAGAGTCTTGTAATGTAGAGGTGAAGGTAGTACTATTGGGGACTAAAATTTCAGACTCTGATATGAGATATTTCCTTGATATTTCGCAAACTTTATTAGGGTAGAGTCTTGTAATGTACAGGTGAAGGTAGTACTATTGGGGACTAAAATTTCAGACTCTGATATGAGATATTTCCTTGATATTTCGCAAACTTTATTAGGGTAGAGTCTTGTAATGTACAGGTGAAGGTAGTACTATTGGGGACTAAAATTTCAGACTCTGATATGAGATATTTCCTTGATATTTAGCAAACTTTATTAGGGTAGAGTCTTGTAATGTACAGGTGAAGGTAGTACTATTGGGGACTAAAATTTTAGACTCTGATATGAGACATTTCCTTGATATTTCGCAAACTTTATTAGGGTAGAGTCTTGTAATGTAGAGGTGAAGGTAGTACTACTGGGGACTAAAATTTCAGACTCTGATATGAGATATTTCCTTGATATTTCGCAAACTTTATTAGGGTAGAATCTTGTAATGTACAGGTGAAGGTAGTACTATTCGGGACTAAAATTTCAGACTCTGATATGAGATATTTCCTTGATATTTCGCAAACTTTATTAGGGTAGAGTCTTGTAATGTAGAGGTGAAGGTAGTACTATTGGGGACTAAAATTTCAGACTCTGATATGACATATTTCCTTGATATTTCGCAAACTTTATTAGGTAGAGGCTTGTAATTTGAAGTACTATTGGGGACTAAAATTTCAGACTCGTATCTACATTCGGAACGAAGATATACTAGTAAGGGGCTTAAAATCTACGTAAGTTGCTTCACGAAAAGTATGATTGTGCCGTGCTTAACACGCGTGCCCCCAGTTGTATGAGCTGGAAAATTGTGTGGCAAATTATTTCTGGTCATAAAAAAAAAAACATTACAAAAGATGCTCGTAGCTCGAAGAACAGCGAAAAATTATAGGTACTATGACGTGACTACGTAACGTCTGCGGATCGTAGCTCACAGGTACTATGGAATGAAATACGTTTGTACGATATGAACAAGGCTGTATTGTACAGCTATCTTTATTCACTTCGTAAAATATATTATGCTCTGTCAGCTGACTTATTATTGGATTGTGAATAATACGAGCTAGCTAAATTATATTCTTGCCGTGGAAATCACACATAAAAGGGATCTCTGCCCTGGCGAGCGGCAACAAATAGATATTACTTTTGATAAAGGACCTCTGTCCTGACTCGCCGTCTCCAATGGAATGAATCTCAACTGTTACGGAAATCTTTCGAACGACTTACTAGTTTGAATTTGAACTTAGTTTTTAATACGATCCACGCTGGCAAGTATTTATATATAAAAGGAGTCGCGAGTGTGTAAATGTAAAGATATACGATCTTTACAGTACCAAGGGCTTACCAACTACAAAAAAAACCCTACGTTCTTCCAGCAGCGGCGTGCAATGTCGTTGGCCATTAAAACTCCTAGCTAATCTGAACAATTAAAAGAAGGTTGGAAACAAAGGAGGCTGGATATATTCAGTGAGGCGTGAGGCTACGCGGTGGCTTCGTTCTGCGAAACGGTCTTAGTTTTAGCTACAGGTTTTAGCCAACACTGCGGCGCGTCGGGATTGTTTAGTGTAGTCAGGCGTGCGCAGGAGTGGTAGGGATGGGCTATATAGGTAATAAGGATAATATCGATAACGATAAATTAAATTCAAATTGAGTGTAGACAAGAATTTCGTCCAGATCCAGTTCTAGAAAATCTGTCACAATTTTATAAACTTTTGTTTTATTTTATTTTTCAATTTTTAGCTCCGTTTTTTCGCGATTACTTGGTGTTTATTATCCATGTACTATCTGAGTGATAAAGTATATAAATCATTTATCTCTACTTTGATCCACTTGCTATTATCTATTTTTCAACATACAATACAATTACTAAAAAGTGTTTTTTTCTTTAATCAATAATAGGGCCAGATCTTTCACCTATTCTCTTTTCAATTGACTTCTAAAAAGAAAAAGTTTCTCAATTCGAGTCGACTGTATGTTTTTTTTATTGGTGTTACCTCCAAAATTTTGACTGGGTGAACCGATTTTTATGATTCTTTTTTTATTTGAACGATAGTGCTTCCCGTGTGGTCCTATATAAATTTTATCAAAATTGATGTAGTACTTTATTAGAAAATTAACAAAAACCAAACAATATTAAAGCAAAAATGTAGTAAGTTGTTGCGATGGAAGTCGGTTTTTTAACGTGTTTAGCGTTTTCAATTATGTCGAAACTTATCATAGAATTTCTAATACAAAAGATTAGAGCGGTTTGGTGAAAAAAAATACTAATATTTCCTCTGATCTAGTCCACCCAGCTGCTGCTATTTTTTTATAAATAAAAAAACTTGAAAAACGTGCAATGTTTGTATGTGTGTGCAAGTCTTCAAATCTTGCGATCGATTAAAAGCAATTTCCAGTAGTGCGATTGAGCTGAAATTTGGTATGATGTCTTATGCCCCGGTGGCAATAGTCCTTTTGGTATTTCGATGTTGATCTGCTGATGACGAATTACGAAAGTGGAATCAAGGTTCCAGGATTTTCTATTGTTCTCAATCAAATCATGAAAAATACTGTACCTCAAGCCCAGCTTTTTTTAAATTTGTTATCACGGACACTGAACTTAAAATTATTTTCAATTAAAAGCTTGTACCTAAAGTTTGTAATGAGCTTACGGGTATTAGAAGCTTTTATTAAACTTAACACTATCAGTTACTTTAAATCTTGAAATCGATTTTAGAGCGTCTTCCAGGAGTCCAATTCAGCTGAAATTTGTTGTGAAGTCGTTTTCCAGGTGTCAATTGATCCCATTTGTATTTCGAACTTGATCTGATATTGAACTTTGGTGGTGAAATCAAGATCCTAGGATCGTCTATTGTTTTCAATCGAATCGTAGGATTTTTTTATTAAAAATTTGAGTACTATTGACTTTAAATCACCTGATGGGAAGTGACGATACAGTTGAGGATGGTACAAGCTAACTGAAAAAATGCTTATTCACTCGCCTCTAAGGTCCCAAACTTATGGGATTACAATAAATAAATCTCGCCCTTTTTTATTCCATTTTAAAGTATATCTACATTTGTTACAATATATATTTGACATTTTTGCGCATAAAATCTCTTTTTAAGTAAAGTTTTCTTCAACTTTTATTAATGTCAATTTGGTGTAAAACGATTTAACTCATTTGACAGGACTAAACTTAATTTTAGCATTCTGTCTTTTTATTTCTGTATCGAAAAGACAAGGACAGTATGCTTAAATTTAGTTAAGTCCTGTCAAATCAGTTAAATCGTGTTACACAGAATCGACAGACGACACCATATTAATTGTTTTTGAGCTAGAAGTAGCTCTACTATACTATATCGACATAACCACATCACTAAACTCTTAGCTCGTGCCTAAAAAAGGAGGAGTAGCCCACCACACTTCATTAGGGAAAGGGTCAATATCGTCAGCACGCCATATTGGCTCAGCATCAAAATCACCAACCTGGGATGAAATTACAGGACACTTCTGGAAATGCCTCGGTTTAAAACAATAAATAATAAAATTGGCTAAGTGTGAGTCGGATCATCACTAAGGGTTTCGAATTAAGTGAAACTGAACCATTTTTAACCGACTTCGAAAAAGGAGGAGGTTTCTCAATTCGACCATATTTTTTTATATTTTTTTTATGTGTTCGCGGATAACTTCGTCGTTTATGAACCGATTTTGATGATTCTTTTTTTGTAGGAATAGAGGTATCCCAAGCGTGGTACCATGATAAGGAAACCAGGATCTGATGATATCATCCCAGAGAAATCGAGGGGATCCTTAGTTTCCTGTTTGAAGTCGGTTTTTTTTGTTCAAAATTATAAACGCTCTTTTATTGTCTTTTGTATGAACCTCTAATTAACAAATAAAAGACAATTACAATTATTAACATTAAAACAAATAGGTATTATTGTTTTCTCTGTTGTGCGTTTTTAAACTAGCCGGCACGGCACTGGCACCACCGGTCCGGTTGCCGGGGAAGCAAAAATTTATGAAAATACTAGCTTTTGCCCGCGGCTTCGCCCGCGTGGACATCGTTTTTATGATTGTCTTTGATGAGTTTTCTCCAGATCGCTCAACTATCTCTGTGCGTAAAAATACAACTATCCATTGTTCTGTTGCGATTTTAAAGAAATTAGCAAAAAATGTTTTTTTCAGTTCCCTCAGGAACTGCATCGGACTATGCTATTTTCACGAGATAAAAAGTAGCCTTTATCCTTCCCCGTGACATAGACTACACGCATACCAAATTTCATCAAGATTGGTTAAGGTTTTGAAGCGTGAAAACAAACAAACAAACACATTTATAATATTTATATATTTTATAATAATATAAAAATATTAGTAAGGATAGTATGGAAAAACATCAATACTTTCTGAAGCTACTAGTTTTCATACAAACGGCCTTTACGATTTTCACCTCTTAAATGTTAACCGATTTAGACGTTTTTGTTTTTTTGATAAAGTTAATTTTATTGTCGTTCACGTTTTTTCATGCAAAACTAATTTCGGCAATTTTTTGTTTATTTATAATCAGTAATTTAAAAAATGAAACGTTTAAGCCTAGCTTTTGTTCTGACTGACAACCTATCAAAAATTGGTCTAAATCGGTTAACATTTAAGAGGTGAAAATCGTTAACGCCGTTTGTCTGAAAAGTCGCAGCTTCACAATCCTCTTAAGGCGAGGCATTTGTAAAACAGTTGTCTCTGTTTTTTCCTTTACATGTAAAGAGTCAAGACAATAACCACACTTTTGCACTTTTCAATGTTTTACGTTGTTATTTCTCTTAAGACTTAAAATAATTTAGCAGGTTCTCTGAAGTACTTAAAAAGAAATATCTCCATATAAAAACTATGTGCAAATTTAGAAATTTTATTAATAAATAATTCGTTTTGGACCTTTTTTGGATTTTTTTATGATCGACTAAAGTACACACTATCGTGTAACACATTAGCACATTCCTCAGACAATATCCATAAGTATGTCCAATATTTTTTGCAAGACCGATATTTAGTAGTAATTACCCAAAAAATTTGATCTAGCAAAAGGGTTTCTCCTGTTCTCCACCGATGCCTCGCCTTAAAATCGGTGCCCTTCGAAAACTCGACTCGCACTTGGCCGGTTTTCAGAAACTCCTAATTTATGCTACTATAAATCAGGGTTCGAAAGTATCCGATATCTTTATATATATAAATCTTCTGTCCGTGTGTTAGTCATTGAACTCCTCCTAAACGGCTGGACCGATTTCGATAATTCTTTTTTTGTCGAGTTCGTTATTGTCAGGAGAAGGTTCTTATGTAGGGTAGGGTAGGGTAGGGTAGGGTAATGTAGTGTAGTGTAGGGTAGGGTAGGGTAGTGTAGGGTAGGGTAGGGTAGTGTAGGGTAGGGTAGGGTAGTGTAGGGTAGGGTAGTGTAGTGTAGGGTAGTGTAGGGTAGGGAAGTGTAGTGTAGGGTAGAGTAGTGGGGTAGAGTAGTGTAGGGTAGGGTAGTGTAGGGTAGGGTAGTGTAGTGTAGGGTAGAGTAGTGTAGGGTAGGGTAGTGTAGGGTAGGGTAGTGTAGTGTAGGTTAGGGTAGGGTAAGGCAGTGTAATGTAATGTAAGGCGGTACGTAGTTCGCCGGGACAGCTAGTTTATTATAAATATCAAAATATCGGATATTTATGATATATATCCGATATATATCAAAAGTTTGATATACAATATCATTTTTTTATGAAAGCCATATTATTATTTTATTGTATTATTTATGTATATACTATTTGCTTATGTGCTACATAAACATAATAAATTTATTTAAAAAACTAAAATGTTTTTAATGATTTATTACAAAAGTAACATTCTGGCAACGCTGGACCCCACTAATGCCGGCAGAAGTGTGGCCATTTATGGATTAGAACTTACTATTAGGGAGTATGTTTTAACTATACTCCAACGCCATCTACCTTTAGGAAGTAGAAATATAGTAATAAACGCTAAAAATTACTTAATAATATAAAATTTTTAAACAATTTTTGTATTGATATATATCATAAAAAATCATTTGATATATATCCTCAAACCCTGCTATAAATAAATCTATTTATCTGGTAGCCGAAGGTATGATTTCCGACGGGTCTAAGTGGTTTATCTTTCATGACATAATGTCAAAGACTTCCCACTTCATCATCATATCAGTCGAAAAACGTCCACTGCTGGACAAAGGCCTCCCCCCAAGGATTTCCACGACGCCCGGTCCTGCGCTGCCCGCATCCATAGGCTTCCCGCGATCTTCACCAGGTCATTGGTCCACCGCGTGGGAGGCCTGCCTACGCTACGCTTTTTTCCACTTTTAATGACAAAAAAAATTATTGCGATGTACTTACGTAGAAAAACATCAATGTATGTTCCCGCTTGAAGATAACATAGCCAGTTCTCCATTGCGTTGGGGAATCTTGGTCAGCCCACTTCCATCTTCGACATCATCGTCACTTACCAGCAATTAAAAGTACAAAAAAATCTTTGGGATAATCTTGAAATGCTCTCTGTTCTACGAGTTAGAATTATTCTAAAAGTTTATTGAAAGTCTTTGAAAGTATGAATATTCAAATCTGAAGTTGTTTGTAAACGTTTACAAAAATCTCCTTTGTTTATCTGAAAATCGATTCGCTCATATCGAGCACTTCAGGAATCAAACCGAGCGATTTGGCGGGGCCGATGCACTTTAATTTTTTTTTGAATTTCGAATTCATGCGCACAACACCGGCATTGTACGTTCGTTGCGCGTGCAGCGACCACTTCCAAGAACGATTTCGACGCGAGCAAAAGAGACAGTTTGATTTGGAGTCACCAAGAGAGAAGAGGATAGACAGTGGATATTAATTTTGTTTTTCTTTTTCTTAATCTGTGGCCACATGTGGACGGTTGGACCTTATGGTCATTCGTTGTGATGTCTCGACTCTTTTTATTTTGTCCGTGGCATTCTGGGGTGTTGTTTTAATTAATGCGTGTTTCCTACGTGTTTATGCGGGTAGTTTGAGCAAAGTATTAAATATTTGAGAATTTGGGTCGAGTTTTAGCATATTCTTATTACTGGTTTTTTTATTTATTTTATTGGTGATCTTAAAATAAATCTTTGAATGTAAGATTTTATTAAGTACCTAATTAGTATAAGCTACGATGTAACTAGTATCTTATCTTTTGTATAGGTAGTGTACCTAGCAAAAATGAAAGATAAACTAGTTAAATGGAATTAAAAAATCGAGCTATGGATTCGCCACATATATGGCGACTACTATATTATGTGGCCATATAATATATGGCGAATAGGTAACTACACGTATTTAGTCTCAATGGCTTTTTTTTATAAACAAAACAAGTTAAAGTAGAAATATTGAGGAAATAACTAAACAAATTCATTAAAATTAAAAATCTGACTTCATAAAAATGTAACACTCTTTTTTTTGATCAGTTGGGTAAAAATGTATCTTATATCACTCATGGGGTCATGGGATCAAGATTTTTTTTTAATTCATTATTGGTAAGCCCCTGACATCATCTCACCTGATGGTAAGTGACGACGATGCCGAAGATGGAAGTGGGCCCACCAAGATTCCCCATGATTCTAATCTATAACGACACCTCGCACTTCAAAATCCATCTAGGGCTACAGAGCGTGCCTAAGAAGTATACATACATACAATAGGAACACATAACCTTCCTTCTGCCGAAGGCGGGTAAAAACTTTTTGCTTTTAGTTTCTTCTTCTGATCGGCCTTTTCTTATTACTTTTTCAACCGAATATATTCGGAACTGTAAGTATTTTTCTGGTTTTTTTACTGAGTAAATATTTCGAGTTTCCACTATGTTATGATATGATAATAGTCAAAAAAACATTATCAATATCATTTATTTTCAAATACTTATCCGGCGTATTTTTATATGTCCGTAGTATCCATACTTTTTATTGAATATTAATTTCAAGTAACTAATTTTAACTTTTTTACATTTATTTTACATACTTTTTCACATACAGTTTATACGTTACCCTAAAGACTATGCGAAGTCCGACACTCACTTGGCTGGATTTGTAATTTTGTATGAAATATTCAAAGCTTACCCTCGGTGTGCTTGTCAATCACCAACTTTCCTTATATGTTAGTAGGTTTGAAAAATCACCCACGTAGGAACAGTTTTCACGTTACTACCTAAAGAATGCGGAACCCTACAATATGCGTGAATCGACACTCACTTGGCCGTTATTTGCAATTTTGTATGAAATATACAAAAGGTTACCCGGCGTCGGTGGCGCAACGGCAACGGTCGCTACCTCCTATCTGGGAAGTCGTGGTTCGAGGCCTGCCACGTACCAATGTGTTTTCGAATTTCGATCTCATATGTACGTTTATCTGACGCTCTTACGGTGAAGAAAAACATCGTGAGGAAACCTGCACACGCCTTCGAGGAAACTCGAAGGTTGTATGTGAAGTTGACCAACCCGCACTGGGGCCGCGTGGTCGGCAAAAGCCTGATCGCCCTAATTCAGGGTAGGCTGGAGCCCCTCGGTGGGGACGTATGTATGAGCTGATGTGATGACCCTCTCAGTATGTACTTGTCAATCACCAAATGTTCCTATAATCCTATACTGAATCTATACACATTTAAGAACTGGGTTCCCAGCGTTCCCCGTGAGCTGCTTGCGGCTCGCGCGCCACGGACTCGCTAGTTCTAATCCAAGGTTTACAGTGTTGGTACTCGTAAGTCACAAGTTCAAACTCGCTGAATATTAACTAGTAAATAGTTATTTTTTATAAGAACGGATGTGTATGTTTAACTTCTTTAGGTATTCAACCGCATAACATCGCGTATTTCGTGAGTAATGAGTGTAAACATTATTTTTTTACTTTCGAGTGAAGAAGGAGCTTCTGTTTGTTGTGTGATCATCCAAAAAACCGACTACGAAATTTTGATGAAAATGAACTCTACATTTATAGATGTGGCAGGCAAATTGTATGGTTGATTAGTCATTTTACATATGGTCAGGCAAATTGTATAATTCGTCCGTATACAGGGTGACTTTTAATAAGTTTTTTAAAGCAAAGGAGATGAATGTACTCGTGATTACAAACAACTTTTAGAAACTATATGTCAAATATGAAAATAAATTTTTGGTCCTCGACACATAATAAATGATAAGTTATCAAATCGGCAAAAATGTACAAAGAGCTTTCCCAAAGAAACCATATGCCAAATATGAAAAAAAAATTTTGGTCCTCGATACATGATAAGTTATCAAATCGGCAAAAATGTACAAACAACTTTCCCAAAGAAACCATATGCCGAATGTGAAAAAAAATTTTTGGTCCTCGATACATAATAAATAAAAAAGTATAAAGGACCAACATTTTTTTTTCATATTTGTATATAGTTTCTTTGGGAAAGTTGTTTGTAATTGTATCTACATTCATAATTATCCTTTGCTATCAAGAACTAATTAAAAGTCACCCCATATAAACGGTCAGGCAACTGCTTTAATGCTGTACGCCGATTGTAAAATGAACAAGCAAATGTATGATTAGTCATTTTCAAATTGTAAAAACCTGTACGCAGATTGTAAAATGCCGAGCCAGGCGAATTGAAATAATTCGTCCGTATATAAACGGTCAGGCAAATCGTAAAATTTAAATTTAAATGTAATTTTAACCGCCTCCGTAGCTCAGAGGCAAAGTTCACTGAATTTACACAGGAGGTCGCGGGTTCGATTCCCGGCGGGGTCAATTATAAGACTCGGTTTGGTTGGTGGTAGGGTATTTTCTAAGCCCGCCTGGCCAGCTACCATACCACCATCTTATCTAAGTCTTGCCGCCAAACATCAGTGTTAACAACATCGGCATCATCGTCACTTACCATTCAGGTGCGATGATGCCAAGGGCTTCCCAATTGTAAATAAAAAAAAAAAACTGTACGCAGATTGTAAATTGCCGAGCCAGGCAAATTGTCAAAATGCCGTACGGCAGATTGTAAATTGTTTTGATTGATCTAACAGTCAAAGAGCCCCGCGCAGCAAGACTTCCAGCCCTCGCAATTATACAATTTGCCTGAGCGTTTGAAAAACATACAGTAATCAAACAGTATGCCTGCGACATAGACACCAAAAAAGTATTCAACCAAAATGTGTGTGCGCGTGAGTATGTCCGTTTCCTCGATGTTGGACCGATTTTTATGAAATTATGCACTTAAATATTTAAAATTATTTGCTAGGGTACATTTTTAGATTTTTTATTTTCAAAAATATAAATGGTAACTACTTCCCATACATAAAAGTTAAAAAAAAACTCAAAATCTACGCTAATGATATTATCGAATTTTTTGTCATCGTCAACACAGTGTTAACTCTAGGGATGCATCGATACGCCTTTTTGCCGATACGATACCGATACCGATACTCTTATAAAAATATCGGCGATACCGATACCGATACCGATACGATTATTGAATTCAAAAAGGAAGGTAGAATAAATAAAACACAATTAATTAATAGTTTTAGTGATCAAAATTAACATTTATAAGATTTTTATTTAAAAAACAAAGCATTCTTAAGTTTTGCGGTCTGTTTGAATAAGACCTGCGGTGGAAAATAGTCTCTCAGATGCGACAGATGCCTCGTTTGCAACGAAATAGATGGGACAACACGCCCGTTTACATTACATTTTTAAAGCGCGAAATTTGAAAAGTATCGTTGAATCTGCCAAAAAATATCGCCGATACCGATATATCGGCAAACCCGAAGTATCGCCGATATATCGGTATCGGATGCATCCCTAGTTAACTCCTAAAATACGCCATATGTATACGGACATAGCTCTCAAAATTGGTAAACTGAAGTGGCATTGCAGGGCACATAGCTCGTAGAACATATGGCCGTTAGGGTAGTAAAGTTCTCGAGTGGCGACCGCGCACCGGAAGACGTAGCGTAGGCAGGCCTCATACTCATACCGATGACCCAGTGAAGTACGCGGGAAGCCGCTGGATGCGGGCAACGTACGGCTGGTCGTTGTGGAAATCCTTGGGTGAGGCCTTTTTCCAGCAGTGGACGTCTTTCGGCTAACATTATATGGTATATTCTTTATCTGGATAAACTCAAAAATGGTATAGGTACCTGTCATACAAAAAAAGGTTTTAAAATATATTTTATCAAAACTGGGGTTTAATTTATTTATCAAATCTAAATTGAGAAATTTTAGTAGCAGCTATTATATGCCATTTATGGTAGGAAAAGCCAAAAAATAGAACCTCCCATACACATTCAATAATGTTAGACTACATGTCATACGAAAAAGTTTTAAAATACTTTTTATCCAAACTAGGGTTAAATTTATCAAAACGCAATTAAATACGTTATCATAATATCAAATAGTACCTCCCATACAAATAGAATAATGTTAAATGCTCCTTTGAGGAGGTATGTTCTCCGCGGGGAAGTACCGTTTATTTAATCTGCTACTTTCGTCCACTACAACAAATCATAGACAGATAGGATAATGAATTTTTTGAACTGATATAATTGCCTAAATACCTAGTAATCTTAGGCAGCAGCTGTTTGCATCATACATACCTAAGACATAACATTTTCTGTTTTTACACGACTACTGGCCAAAATAAAAGGATTTTTTTCCCGGGTGTAAGTACATACTTACACTAATATATAAATACATATGTATATTAGTTTTGTTGAGATAGTTTCGATATCGATATTTAACCTTGAAACAACGTCGATAGCGCGATAGTCCTATCGAAAATATCAACATGCTGCAATATTATCGACACTATCGATAGTGAAAATTAGGGAATACTATTGAACGTTGTCGATACTACCGAAATACGATACTATCGATAGTATCGCTTTAAAAAGCCGATAATATCGATACTGTATACGAACTGTCGACGCGATTCGATAGCATCGATAGTTTTGCTCTAGTAACTATCGCGATATTTTCGATACTATCGACTGGAAATAAAAATGAGCTAGCAATAGTATCGTATAATGTTCCACTATTGATAGGTCAAAACTATCGATGTGTCTTTGGCTGAGAAAAAAAAAACACTACTTTTTTATACTGATTTTGGATTACGAGGTGTCGTTATATTCGTCTTGATCCCTGAGTGACATAGTAAAATATATATTTTACCCTACTGCCCAAAAAGAGGGATAATGTATTTTTTAAATTAAATTGGTTAGGCTATGAAATTAATTAATCAAAACCACATAATTAGTACTTCATCATCATTTCAGCCCTATACGCCCCCACTGAGGGGCGATTAGTACGTCAACAACAACAGTCTCGTTTTTAACAATTCATAAAAAGTAAGCCAGATGAAAACTTAAACTAAAATCGATATTGATTGCTATCATAAATAACAGCAATAAAAGCTTTAGTAATTTCTAAATATACTCACCTATTTTATTTTATTTTTTATTAAAAATTTAAGTGCGTTTGGCTGCAGCCGAGCAAACACGATGCAACACGCAAGCTCAAATAGTGCCTATTAACTCTCGTTTTGAAAATTCCTAAATTGTACGAATCGAGGAATACAGACGCCGGCAAAAACCTACCTATGCCTATCTCAAAATCTATTCGATTCAAAGACAAATTTAATTTCTTTTACCCATACAGTATTTACCCAAGTAAGTCACTTCTTATATTTGTTACCATATAAATACAATTAATAGTGTAGGTGCTAGGTACGCTAAATAACCTAATCACTCCGGGAGTGCCGACAGAAGTGAAAACTTTGTCCAGTTTTATAAGTTTCGGCCCTCCGAGTGTTCCTGGCGAACGACTAGGTTGACAAAATTTTTGACTATGCGGGTGTTCCTAGTACGGTGTCGGTTACGTTACATTACGTTACTGTGTCGCGAGTTCAATAGTTTTTTTCCATCTCAAAAAATGCCCAACGCGCCTAAAGAAGTTTTCACTTGCCAGCATTTCACGATTTGCCTGGGAATGTTGCGATCTGTCGGATTCTTACGATCGATCTGCCACCCGCGCCGATAGATATGTATAATATTAACTTCTTTAAGTCTCCCTCCCCAGAACCTCTCCGTATACAGCAAGAAAGGGATAACCGCAGCGCAGACCGATAATGGGCACTAAAATTTACCAAAAGAATATTTCTTAGTACTTACCGTATTTCCTCCTCCAAAACTTGAGCAAAAAAAATTTATTATTTTTAAAACTAATTGAAAAAACGCTTTATCTATGCTTCTGTGTTTTCATTTTATTGTTAATATGCGTATTATTTTTTGCTGAGTGTCTTTAAATGACGTTTCAAATGGGCAATTTTTTCAGATTTTGACGGCTCCTACTTCCTAAGTTCCTATTATAATTAGAATATGGAAAAAACAAAACATAGGTCATCACGGTGGATATAGGTTTGATGGAAAAATATTTTTGCTCTATTGATTTTATCTAAGGAGGAAACAGGGGACTACGTTTGTATGGAAAAAATTACACCCGCATTTCCTCGTAAGTGACATTGCTCGTAGAACAGATAGCCGTTGGGACAGTAAAGTTATCAAATGGCGACCGCGCACCGGAAAACTGGGCAGGCCTCTCACTCGGTAGACCGACGACCTGGTGAGGGTTGGAGAAAGCCGTTAGATGAGGGTAGCGTAGGACCGGTCGTTGTGGAAATCCTTGGGGAGACCTTTGTCCAGCAGTGGACGTCTTTCGGCTGATATGATGAAGCAGGATTTCCATTTCCACTCGAGTCGCGAATGATCATCTTTATCAGATTGTTTCCTTACGTGAATTCTCATTATACGAAGAAAGGGAATTAGGCTTGGAAATAGGTTATTATGCTAGTAAGTGAACCGAAAATTTTAATCATGTATTTTTTTTAATCTCGCTAAAAAAGGTCAACCAAAAGAGAAACAAATCTGAATTATAAATTCATACAATGTACCAGGCACCCAAAAATGTGTAAGAGGCGACTGTCCAGCGATAACTATCAGGCTTTTTCAACTGCTGGCTTATCTCAGCATCGATGCGTTGCGACGACGAGGGCTTTCATACGCCTAGCGCAGTATCTTGATCTATTTTAACTGTTCTCAACATTAAGGATTAAAACGAAATTACCCTAATATGTTTAAGCATTCACGAGTAAGTAATGCCTTAGATTTTGTTAGTAATACGTAATTATTAACAAGGGAATGAATTCTTCCAACTTGTTTCATTTTAAAACAAAATCGAGAAACACGCATTAAAATGTTATTAAATTAATTTTTTTTTCAACTACAACACCATTCTAAGAAATCCTATTTGTATAATCGACAGAACATGATCGTAGAAAGTCGGCAAGCCTTTGTAATTACATATTCATGATGCACGCAAAATATTTTGTTCTACGTCAATCTATACATTATTATAATAAAAGTGTAATACGAGGCCGTGTCTGTAAGTACATATATTTTTTTAAACATGACCGTGGAGAACATTTCTATTAATAAAGAGACTAATAATTTTTTTCTGTAGGTCTGTCAGATCGATCACGCATCATGCAAAAATGGCTTAACTGATTGAAACTTTGAGTGAAACTTTCCAAGATTATGGGAGCCGGGTCCTTCCTTTCCCTCTAATATGGTTGAGGGGAGCGATGGCTGACTCTCGCGTTATACTCGTGACCGGGTGCTGTCCATGTGAACTGGTCTACTCTTGTCAAAGGCATTAATGCCATTCAATGATTTTAATATATAACTTCTCTTGTCATATTCTTTTCATGTTTTAATAACACGAGAAGTTAAACATTAAAATAATTGAATGTCATTAATGCCTTTGACAAGAGTAGGCCACAGTTCACAAGGACAGCACCCGGTCACGAGTATAACGCGAGAGTCAGCCATCGCTCCCCTCTTAATGACATATTTTGTTTTACCTATTGTGATTGTATTTAAACGTTGTTAACTAATGATTGTTTATTTCTTCATTTCACAAACGACATTATGTATATGTATTTATAAGATTTTACGACTATCTGAAAGAGTTTAATTTGAGCCTATTTTGCCAATTTTGAATGAAATTAAATTGAATAAAAAAATATATGTAACATCTTTTACGTAGGTACTTTTCATCCCGTAAAAGTCAATGGTTCCCGGAGGAATCTCTAAAACTGATTAAAAAAAATGATTAATCACGCGAGAACTAATTCGCCGATTTCAGTAATACTTGATATCATCAGTAAACATCCCATATTTTTATCCCGGATAATCGAAGGGTTCCTATAGGAAAGTAAGTGAACTGTATCTCTGGGATGGCTCAATATGTTAAGATGAAACTTTCACTGTTAGATTAGGTGATAGGCATATTGAATACGGTACTTAGGGCTTACCAATTGTGAAAAAAAAACATCATCTTTACAGTGTCATATTTTTGATCCTGGTTAATCAAAAGGCTCCTGCAGGAAAGCAAGAATACTGAATCTCTGGAATAGCTTATTGTAATAAGATAAAATCTGGAATAGCTTATTGTAATAAGATAAAACCTTCGCTGTTGGATTAAGCGTCTTCAATATGACAACACCTAATTACCACAAAGTATTCAAAATAAAATGTTAACTGAGGGACCCATCCTCCACGCGGAGTCGCTGTCACCAGCTATACAATCGTAATAAGTCAGAAAAACCCTTTGATAAAAAAAAACTAATTAAAGAAAAAACCTAAAAACTTTTAGGTATACAAGCTTTTATTTAAAAATAGTTTTTATGATTAAAAGCGGTGACGGTGTGCCAAATGTAAATATAAATAAATACATGTTTCCAAATTCAAATAAGTTAAAGAAAAACCTAAATTTTTTTGGGTAAATATAATATGTATAACAAACTAAAGTTTTTACTTTTAGGTACAAGTTTTATTTGAGCAGAGTTTTATGCTCAAAAGCCAAATAAGCTCACGGCACGTTTCCTTATTTAAAAAAAGACGAGCTTAGAGAATAAATTACCATCAGAAAACGATGACATCATCATAGTTCGCATATCGGACCACCAGGCGAGCATGAACAGTAGGTAATCTTTACAGTTTGAAATTTAATTCACTTGAAAATCGGCAAATGGTAGTTGCTACTTGTTGTCTAACTGAAAACTTAACCCACCACCACAAAGGAACCTAATACAATCGAACCAAAAAAATGTTTATGACTTCACATACCTACCTACAAAGGGGTACGAACCTTTTTGGCATCATAGTAGATAACTACGTTCAGACCTTTTTTTTTCAAAATCTTTGCACACGATTAGACCTACATATATTATTTCGATAATGAATGCAAATACAAATCAAACATAAAAAAAATTGTGTGTGTCAGCTCCGACGCACGACTGGAGTTTACTCGCGCTTGAAAAAAACTATAACTCACTTCATTTCTACTATTGAACACGACCTTTTTGGTATCGAAACTTTTTCGTAACGCTGTCATTCATCGATAGATTTTACTCCTCACATTTTTCTCATACCGGGCCCCTTATATATGCAAATCGATTCTTAAGGAGTAAACTCCAAAAATATTAAGACACTGACCCTTGTTACTGAGATATTTTGATTTAAAGGCTGTCTAAGCACAATTTCTCGCTGTATCTCTCAAAATATCTCAGTAATATGACGCTTTACGTTAAAATGTTCATAAGCGACACACGTAACGGGCTTGCGTAACATTTTTGTATGGAGCCTATGGCATAGTGACTATTATCCTTTTTTTTCGAAATCTTTTGCGCACGATTAAATATAAAGACACTGGCCCTCGTTACTGAGATATTTTGAATCAAATTCAAATCAAAATATCTCAGTAACGAGGTTTAGTGTCTTAATATTTTTTCGATTTACAATACAATATTCTTTATTGCATCACAATATAAAAAAGAAACATTATATACATTATTATTTACATTTGTATCCCCCCTCAAAATATACAGGTTTAATCGTGTGCGAAAGATTTCGAAAAAAAAAGTACAATAGTCACTATACCAGGCTCCATACAAGAATGTTCCAATCCCTTTGTAAATTAAATGATCAATTATTAAGAACAATATCGGAAGCCAAATTGTAAAAACTTTCCTCGAACCCTTAGTCCATGTAGGCAGTCTTATAATAGAATAGAACTGGTTATTCTTCTCTAACGTAAACTCCACATTTTAGATTGGCTTATAGTTCACTAACTAATTTCCTTATTAGTGGGGCTTCCAATCTCAGTATACCGAGATCTCGAAAACTCGCTCGCAGCGGCACAGATGAGATACTAGTTACTTCTTAGATTCTGTGGTGCCTACAAGCATAGAAGCTGAGAGGGAGTTGTCTTGCCTTACAAGATACGAAGTAGCTTGGGATGTCACATTGGGAATGTTGTGTTTCCTGCGAAAACACTTTCAAAATGCAAAGTAAAGTCTTGTAACTTTTTAATAATGTAATTACCCTCTTGACTAATAAATTTTTGTGTTTTAATGTTGTTTGTTGGTAATTCAAATTCAACACGGACAGTTCACCAAATTACAAACCTTTGTGCATTAAGAATGCTATGTTTTATTACTTAATTTTAACTATTTTTATCAAAAAGCTCTTAACATCGTCTCACCTATCATCATGGAAGCGGGCTCACCAAGATTCCCCAACGCAATGGGGAACTAGCTATCTTATCTTTTCAAGCCGGAACACATCAATGCTGTTAAAATTGATGTTTGGCGGCAAGACTTAGATAAGATGGTGGCAACTAGCCAGGCCGGCTAAGAAATTGCCCTTCCACTAATAAAACCGAGTCAAACAAAGTAAGACTCCGCCGGGAATCTAACCCGCAACTTCATGATGTGAATCTATTGAACTTAACCTTTACGCGTCGGAGGCGGTTAAAATGATCCCGTTATATCGAGATCCCGCAGCATTGAAAATTTTTCATCCCGCCTATACCGAGATCTCGCAAGGGCCTGTACGATTGACAGCCCTATTAGAATTTTGTACAATTACTTAAAGTATTCAATGATAAGTTTCTGCATCCAGTTTAAAAACCAAGCTTTAAATATAAAGACAAATATTTAACGACACGTTTCAGTTGAATACCGTAACGCATATTTTATATTTTCTTACTCCGACGTACGAACGGCATTAGCATTGCGATGAAAGAATACATTATTTAGCATCCTGCTCATTGCTGATATCCTGGTAATCTTGTGACTTGTTTGTTTCAAGTTCATTATACTTGGTGCATGCAACTTTGTCACAAATGTACGCTGCGTGTGTAAAAAAAACCACACAAGTGCCAGTCGGACTTCGTACAAGATTTGACTCTAAATAGTGACCATTCTTGAACATTGTATACTTTTAATTTATTTTTTCTACTTCCATTTGGTAATTTGAAACGACATAGCTCACAGAATCGCTAAACTGAAGTGGCAGTGGGCAGGGCACATAGCTCGTAGAACATGATATAGCCCTTTGATTATTTAAGATGGCCGTTGGGGCAGTAAATTTCTCGAGTGGCGACCGCACACCGGAAAACGTAGCGTAAGCTGGCCTCCCACGCGGTAGACCGACGATTCGGGCAGCGCAGGACCGGTCGTCGTGGAAATCCTTGGAGGAGGCCTTTGTCCAGCAGTGGACGTCTTTCGGCTGATATGATAATGATGAATTGTTAATCTAAGTATTATCAAAGTATATGTATATATTAGTACTAACATACAGTATGGATGGACACTTCCTGCCGCTCTCTAGATTGCGACCTCACCACTCGTCACGCAGATTGATACAGATTGGTTACAGTTTGGTTATTGAACGTATAGAATTTCGCCGCAATTTTGTTTCTTTCGTCATTCCTTTTTTGAAATGTCATTTCTGGCCCGTTGTATGAAGTGTCCTGGTATATTATATTTTTTATTCTTTCACTTTTATGGCATCCACGGAGGCGACGATGCAATGGACTTTTAAATAAACAAATAGCTGGCTGAGTTTGAATCAATTCGAAGTTTAAACAACAAAAAGGATTCCTAATTTGCACTGGACTATTGTATATTATATTACATCGTCTCGAGTGTCGAATCAGATCAAATTAAATACAAACAACTGGCGCCAACGCAATGGAATCTCAATTAAGCAAATTTTTACAGAGGAATGATTTGTTACAGGTTGATATTTTTAGCTCTGTGTCTGTGTGTGTTGATATTTTAATTATTTATTTGGTTTCAGTACAAAACACGTGTAATATGCATTTAAATTAGGATTGCCAAGCGTCCTGTTTTCCCAGGAAGTGTCCTGCTTTTGGAGTGTCCTGGATAGTTTTTAAGTAGTGTCCGGGGTTTTGGGTGAATTATCTTATTTGAGAATCGAGTACCTATATCTATACCCAGTAGAGGTGCGATAGGCATTGAAGAGCATAAAAAAAACGACGGGTTGTACTCCGGGAGTGCCGGCAGAAGTGAAAACTTGAATATTAACGTTGTGCATTTTTGATATTTTGGAATGGTTAGGGAATAATTTTGCACGAATTGCTTTGATTATCAGTATAAAAGGACTATCATTTATGTGGTAGAATACAATATTTATTTATTGCGCTATCGTACACAAACATGACAATTCATATTACATTAAAAAGTTTATATACAGAAAAATCTACAAAAAATCAACTCCATCCGTCTTACGAATTTTCAATCAGGTCACGTGTCCTGACGCGAGTTTAACATTTTTTACCCATTACAAAACAAGTGCACAACGCCGCTAAAGAAGTTTTCAAAATCAACTCCATCCGTCTTACGAATTTTCGATCAGGTCACGTGTCCTGACGCGAGTTTAATATTTTTTACCCATTACAAAAAAAGTGCACAACGCCGCTAAAGAAGTTTTCACTTCAAAAAAGGCCAAACACGTGATTACAGTCTTAGGCAGGGACTTCTAAATGCTATTAACTATTATTCTAAATGCTACTTATATTGCGTCCTGTTTTTAAACAGAAATGTCCTGGTATTCCGAATTTGGGGATTACAACCCTAATTTAAATACATAATATTAGGCCCCAATATTTAAAAACTAGTACGTTTTTTGTCCTTTTACTGTTCCATACCTCAAAAGGAAAAAACGGAACCCTAATAGAATCACTTTTTTGTCCGTCTGTCTGTCCGTCCGTCCGTCTGTCTGTCAAGACCCTTTATCTCGGGAACGCGTGGAGGTATCGAGTGGAAATTAAAACCATATATATACTCCTGTCTACAGTCACTTGAAGTTGTGAAAAAATCAAACTTCTAAGTTAACGTAAAAAAAATACGGCCGTTTATGCCGCAAAAAACGGATATTTCGACACTTTCAGGGGAATCAAAATTTATAGGGTATTTTCCGTTGACATAGAACTGTAAAATTTGGCAAGTAATACCATCTTTTACTACAAGTACAGGGAAAAATCTGAAAACTATAAATTTGTAATTAGATCATAAAAAATATAGTCTTTATTTAAATTACGTAATCTAATCAATTATGCAAGGAACAGCGGCGGTCCAAATTTTGAATTGAGTTAAACTTATCATGTGGGGTATCGTAGAAAGGCCTTAAGGTGGTTGCAGAGGCGTCATTTTCATACAAAACGTTTGACCAATACACTCATCGAGTGTTAGATTATTAGGTTATCAAACAATGTCAAAAAAATGTTTAAAAAATCTTGTTTTCGCGAATGAAATCAGATTTGTGATAAATCGAACAATTGAAAAGTTATTAAGGTTTTAAATCTTGTTCAAAAGTGTCGATTTTACGTATGTGTGCGTTACATTTACACAACATAGACACTTATGCGTACCGTAAAGCTATATATGAACAGTGCGTTCTGAAACTCTACTTGTGTTATAAGAATCTAAATATAAAATGTTTTTTCAGAGTGAATACAAATCGATTTATTTTTTATTAATAACACCCATAATTAATAGTGTAAAAAACTAATACAAAGATTCAGTTTTTCAAAGATGTTCTTATATTTTTGTTAAAAAAATTAAAACAACACACTTTTCGAACGCACTTATCCCCGTAACACTCTGTGGCTGAATATGAATGAATCAGTGTTGCTATATATACGGATTTATCTGCACTCGTATGGATTTTTGAGGTCCAATGCGGATAATTCATGATTATGGATTTACGCGACACAAATATCATATTCCTACATCCAAAGGTATTGTTTACAGGTTGAATTTATGTATATTCCTTTCGTTTTCTTTAAAATTTGACTTGTACTCATGTAACTGAAAAACTTTCCCTAAGGAACCGGCTGCTGTGTCATATTCATACAAATTTAGCTTTGTTGGACTTCTCAAACTTTGTATGGAGAGTCCAAACATTTGGATAAGATAACAAAAAAATATATATTACACTTTAGACTTCTGTACATATTTTTACGATAAAGTTTATGCGACTTGTGGCGTATCATTTTTGTCATACGGTATAGGGTATTTGACAGTGTTTAAAATAAATTAAAAAATACTATTCACTAAATAGCATTTCCTACAAAAGCATAAAAACATTCATTTAAAATTTTATTCTAAATTCAATTTTATATTTATCAAAATCACTAAATCAGTTCGTCAAAGACAATGACGTCACAATTTTGTAACCCGAACAATTTCAGAACAAAATTTCGTTTTTGACCGTTGATAAAAAATAACTCAAATGACTAGCAGTCAAATACCGGATTGTATTAACAATTTTAACTGACAATTATTTACTGTTGCACAAATTTTGTCCAGATTTTGGACTGAAGATAGATTTCTTGATTCCTCCATATGGCAACACTGTTTTTTTGCTCTGCAGTTAGTTTGTGAATTTGGTAAACAAATGGCTTTTGTAACAAAATGAATTAACGCTTTTACAATAAATACGTATACTCAGGACGCAAAGTAAACCCAAAACGATCGCGAGCCGGTTTGTTACGGTATCATGCACTAGAATAGAAATGGCTTCGTAAGTACCTATAATACAGGCAATCCTCTTCGGTGTTTGTGAATATTACTTACACTGTTGGTGTGTCGCTATCAACCGTTCAGAGTGCTCCAGCGATTTGAAGAGACTGGATTCAATATGCACAGACCAGGAACAGGCCGAACAAGGTGCACGACAGCGCGGGACGATCGATATATGGTGTCAACAATATTGAGAAATCGATTTCAAACGGCTGTTGAAGTCAAAAATCACCTTCTACGTGCTGAAGAGAGCAATCCGGGCACGTGTACAGTGAGGCCGCGTCTTGCTGAAGCGAACATGAAGCCATTTAGACCCACCAATGGTCCAAAACTCGGAAGGCAGCATCGAAATTCAAGGCTGAGTTATGCTAGAGAACACATGAATTGGACTTTCAATGACTGGTCAACAGTTATGTTTTCGGACGAGTCGAGTATCATGCTATACAAGCACGATGGGAGACGAACTTTAACTGCAGAGAGATACGTGAATGAAACCTTAAATGAGTATGTTGGCCCACTTTTAGTAAACATGCGCAAGAATGCCATCCTTATGCAAGATAATGCTCATCCCCACACAGTGGCCAGCACGCAGCCCAAACTTGAACTTCATCGAGCATGCTCGGATGAAGCAGTGATAGAGGAATGGGAGAATAATCCTCAGCATCAACTCAGAAATCGAAAGTGGAAAGCATGCTAAACCGTGTAACAGCTGTTTTAATAGATCTCAGTGGTAATACAAAATACTAAAATGTGTGAAAATTGCAATTTCGAAATCTAGTGAAAAATTTACATTTTTTCTTAACTTACTTTTATTCAAAATAAACTTTATAAACTTTTATGACTTATTTTTATTATTATACTAGCTGCCCGGCGAACTTCGTTCCACCTTACACTACACTACACTATCCTACCCTACCCTACACTGCACTACCCTACACTACCCTACCCTTCCCTACACTACCCTACCTTACCCTAACTACACTACACTACACCTACACTACACTACCCTACCCTAAAACCAATTATTTTTGACTGATATTTTTTTTATTGATGAATATCATATTTTAATACTTATTACCCTATTCCAGACAAAGACAAATGCAAAAACACAAAAATCATAAAAATTGGCCCAGCCGTTCTTGAGTTATAATGGTGTAACTAACACAACTTTCTTTTATATATATAGATGCACTATAAAATTGTCTATAATACAGTCTTTATTTCATAAAGCTTGTTACAATATTTTGGAAGTTATTGAGGTTTTTGTTACAGACCCATTTCCTTTGCTGTCGAGTGTATTTACACAATAATTAGTAAATTGTATATCGTAATGTAATATTTTTAGGCCGAACACAGGCAACAACAGCAATCACTAAAATATACAAAGCTGTTCATAAGTAAGTAAATCATAGATATTCCATTTGATAAGTTTAAAAAAAAAGGAAAAAATGGAACCCTTATAGGATCACTTTGTTGTCTGTCCGTATGTCTGTCAAGACCTTTTATTTCGGAAACGCGTGGAGGTATCGAGTTGAAATTACAACCGTATAGTCCGGTCTACAGTCCCTTGAAGCTGTGAAAAAAATTAAGCTTTTAGGTTAACGTAAAAAAAGATACGGCCGTTTATGCTGCAAAAAACGTATATTTCGACACTCTCAAGGGAATCAAAATTCATAGGGTATTTTCCGTTGACCTAGAACTATGAAATTTGGCATGTAATACCGTCTTGTACTACAAGTATAGGGATAAATCTGAAAACTATACATTTGTAAAAATATAATCTTTATAGTATGTAATCAATTATGCAAGGAATGGCGGTCCAAATTTTGAATTGAGTTAAGCGTGTCATATGAGGTATCCTATGAAAGGGCTTCATTGTCAGAAGCTTAAACAGACTTTTAATTATTTTTTTGATGTATAGTTTTTGATTTATGACAAACTGTAAAATTAATTAAGACAAAATGTAAAAAAAACTCCCCTTTTTTATATGTGTAGGTAGGTACCTAATGATTTTGGCGTATGTAGTACCTAACAGTCTGCACTGTTATGATTTATAATATGGATCTACAATTTTGTACGGAACCCTCGGTGGGCGAGTCTGACTCGCACTTGTCCAGTTTTTTGTAATGACAAAACTTATCGAGAGCCATTTTTGAGAAACCTATGTTTTACCCTTTTCTCATGGCAGATCGTAAGAGTTTTACCAGATAAAGTACCACCTGTAGCATATTATAGATATTAAATTTGAAAAACATCTTGAAGAATTTTTTGGGGATCAAACAAAGATTTGTTACCATAGATGGGTTATGCACTAACAACATTTGAAAATCGAACCCCTTTACACACAGTAATAAAGGTAGTTCACTTCCATTGCACCGAATGCTACTAAGAATGCTTTTATTTGCTTCACTTTTTGTACGCATGTAACCTATCTATATCTCTGGGAATAAATGATTAAAATTGAAAAAAACATGATATTGAATATGATTATTTTATTTTATGTATGTCCCTTGTGCCAACTTTTAACCGCCTCCGTGGTGTGATGGTTAGTCCATTTGCTTCACACTAGGAGGTTGTGGGGTCAACTTGTAAGACTCCGTTTGGTTGGTGGTAGGGCATTTTCTAAGCCCGCCTGGCTAGCTACCACCATCTTATCTAAGTCTTGCCGCCGAACATCAGTGTTAACAATGTTGATGTGTTCCGGCTAGAAGATAAGATAGCCAGTTCTCCATTGCATTGGGGAATCTTGGTAAGCTTGCTTCCATCTTTGGCATCATCGTCACTTATCATCAGGTGAGATGATGCCAAGGGCTTACCAATGGTGAATTAAAAAATAATAATAAGGCTTCAGCAGTGCCCATGAAAATGGTTATTATGTGTAAAGGTGGTGATCATCATCATATCAGCCAAAAGACGTCCACTGGTGGATAAAGACGTCTCACATCCAGCGATACTTTCTATATATTTTTGCTGATCAACTGTAATTACATTCCTTTCTCGATCTACATTGATATTCATTTCTAGATATCATCTCACAGGACCTAGGTTTTCATATCTTAAACCACGATCTGCTATACTAAATGATTAAAACAAAAGTTTATTTGGGCTGGAAGTACTTATATTTTTACAATGAGAAACAAATCAATCACAACAATAAAGTCTCTGTCACACCATAGAAGAGACAGAACATAAAGACTTAATGGAAGATATGCAAACTTCGCGTTTAACTACCAGAGAGAAGGTGTCCTCATAATCTATTCCAGGTTGCTGCGTGAAACCTTTTGTCACTAGTCTCCCATGATAACGCACTTTGTTGTTCACATCAAACTGTTTATTTAGCACCCACTTGCACTTATCAACTATTGTTGCACCACCTGACATATCAATAAGCTCCCGAGCATTGTTTTCCCTGAACGACTGCTATGGCTCAGCAGCTGGATATGTACACACGGAGAAACCATATCTATTGAGGTAGGTAGTTTCCTCTCTCTGTTTTCGTTCTCTATAGCACATGGAGTAGACATGGGCTTTCTTTCAATTCCCCCACTGAATCTGTCCTCCTGGCTGTCTTCAGGTGACATTTCTTCTCCATGAAACCAGATAACACTATTCTTCAGTTTCCTCATTTCCATTTTGTCTTCCATTACAATCACGGCTCTGCTAGTTAACTGCATTTTTACAAGGATTCTACACTGTATCCAAAAAGATAATCGTAAAAACGATTTCTGAAAATCCGATGTGCTCTCTGTTTTGCTTTTTAGTCCTAGGAATAAAATGTAATTTTGTTTATGTAGGTATATTTCGTAGTGATTTCTATTCTCTTTGTATACCGCTATTGTAAACTGACAGATATTACGCGACTTTTTATTGAATGAATTGCACCCACACACTTACAATTCGTGCCTGCAGTGTGCGTGACTACTGTCAGCTGCTAATTGTGGGATAACACGGGAGAATAAAACAATAAATGAAGTTAAACACTTACTATATCATCGAAACATCAATAAAAGGGCTCGCGAATAAACAAATTTTGCTTCAAACTTATCTAATTTACGAAATATTTGTCAAAAACAACAATATTTGCTCGCCAGCGCCATCTAGGTTGCGATGTCTATTTTTGTTTCCTCTGCAACCGCCTTAATTGGCACAAGCTTAAACAGACTTTTTATTATTTTTATTTTGTATAGTTTTCGATTTACTATTTTTAAGGTTTCTTATCCAGAGATGTGGTGGTACGGAACCCTCGGTGAGCGATTCCGACTCGCACTGTTTTTTTAGAAAACCTTTTTTTTTCACTGGGCTTGGGTTATGCTACTTATGCTACATTAAGGTCACGAACCTACACAGTTTTTCTATAGTTATGCGTTTATTATACTGTGGTTATGCTAAGCATAGTTTGTGCTTTATTCTACTTAGTACTAATATACAGGGTGTAACAAAATTGATATAGGTCCCGTTAACTAAGGGGTTCTACTCGTCATACTGAACAACTTTCTCAAAGGAACCAATAGTCAATTCTCAAAAAAAAAATTGGGCCCTCCATACTAAAATGCACAAAATCGGTCGACTAGCTGATCGATTTGTACGAAGAGAAAAAAAAATTACGTTTTCAGCAAAGTCGTAGAACAAAAGTTGTTTAGTATGATGAGTAGAAGCCCCAGTTAACGCGACCTACACCAATTTTGTTACAACCTGTATATACTTAGATTCTACCTACCTACTGTATGTTGTCCAAAAAAAATAGAGTGATCAGAGATCAGAGTATTCTATCCGAAAAAGCTGAGTGAGCGAGTAGGTACCATAGACAAGTACACACTTATCTATCAAACAATAATGTTCCGAATTCGGTTTGGCGGGCGGAAGGGGCGTGGCGTCGGCTGGGCGGGCCGCGGGAGGGAGATAGGACATCACTGTTCCCAATTCAAAATCTCACAGCTGCTCGTGGCGGATGTTCCATTTTCAAATTTTGCTTTGCGCACTCGTATTGTATTAAAAATATATTATCCGTTTTTTGCCTGCCAGTTGATTTTACAAACCATTTTTGTTGGTAGGTATAAGTACGAAATGTGGTATACCTACTACCTACCCAAATGTTTTTTTTTTATTATACTGCAGTCGCAGGGCTGGGTAGCTAGAGCATGTAAAGCCTTAATCACTGAATTCATAATATTGATATCCGATACTTTTTAGCCTGATTTGGTAATTTTTACTTTAAGTTTCGCCATGTCTGTCCGTCCGTCCTTTTTTTTATAATTTTTTTATTATTAGCCGTTTTATTCAAAGACTACTACACCTACATCTAAAGCTGAAATAAAAAAAACGGTTGTCTGTAAAGTCGGTTTACTGACGATAGTTGAACGTGACAACGTCATAAGAAAATACTGATGGAATGGTTTCATAATATCGAAAGAATCATTACCTTTATCGCCGCAATTATCATTGCTATAAACAATTGACACCACATTCACTTTTCACTGCACTTCATACTTGACGAGAACATGTAAATGTATTGTATAGCAGCTGTCCACGCGGACGCATCGCTCACTCAAGTTGGAGAGAGACAGATGTCGAACGCTGCCGAACGCGGAGGCCAATTGTGCCTCTTTGTCGCTCGTTGCACGCTCTCGCTTGCACTTCAAGCCTTAAACGGAACGCCTCACGGAACGCCTCAGAGCGAGGTAACGACGCATTTTTTCGTGCGTGCAGCCGGCTCCATCGAATTATAAGACGTTATCACGTCAATAAAAATACAACAAAATACTTGAATAAAATTTATTGTTTAAATTTCTAATCAATTGTTAAAATTAAAATTTTGATTTTATTATTTTAATAATATAATTAAATTTTTTCAATTAGTTACTTAATTATTTTTGCAAATTTAATTGTAATTTGTTATAAAAAAAGTAATATTTTTATATAATTCATTATAAGAATAAACAATCATTAAATTATTGTTTATAAGTCTTACATTTAAAATTTAAAATTTGGAAATATTATTTTAATAATATAATTAAATTTTTTCAATTAGTTACTTAATTATTTTATTAATATTATTTTAATAAACATTATTTTAATAATATAATTAAATTTTTTCAATTAGTTACTTAATTATTTTTGCAAGTTTAATTGTAATTTGTTATAAAAAAGTAATATTTTTAAATAATTCATTATAAGAATAAACAATCATTAAATTATTGTTTATAAATCTTACATTTAAAATTTAAAATTTGGAAACATTAAAATTTTCGTAAATCAAGTTTTTAAAAAGCCCGCCTCAATGTGTTTAATATAGGAGAAAATGTTCCCTTTGACGGATGGCTGGTCCAACCTGTCATTTCAGACACGTTGTTGTGATATATGGAAGATTTAATATTTATGTTTTAATTTTTTTAAATCATAATAACACTCGATAATTATTTCGATTGAATAGTAAAGTCATCGATTTTTTACTCATCGTGAAATAGTTCTGTTAACTTATTGTTTTAATTTTGTCAATTATAGCATAACCTATAATCGCTGCACTAGCGGACCGATGCTATTCATTTTAATGATGAAAGCACGAATATTCGACAATATATCACTGAATATATAATTAATATCGAAAGAATCATTACCTTTATCGCTGTAATTATCGTTGTTATAAACAAGAACAACACATTCACTTTTCACTGCACTTGATACTCGATCAAAACATGTAGATGTACTATAGTATAGCAGCTGTTCACACAGACACATCGCTCACTCAAGTAGGAGAGAGACGGATGTCGAACGCTGCCGAACGTAAAGGCCGATTGTGCTTCTTTGTCGCTCGTTCGCGCTCTCGCTTGCACTTCAAGACTTACACGGAACGCCTCAGAGCGAGGTAACGACGCATGACGGAATGCCTCAGAGCGAGGTAACGACGCATGAGTCATGTTTTTTCGTGCGTGCAGCCAGCTCTATCGAATTATAAGACGTTGTCACGTCAAAAATAAACATAAGGAATAATTTCTGTAAAAAAAATTAGGGAATATACTGTATAGGTAGGTACTTTCTCTTTCCCCTACATGTAAAGTTTGAGTTTTTTTAAATCACTTTTGTTCTTTTAAATTAAAACTATTGAGGTTTTTTCAAGAACAGTTTTCAATGAATCATTCGTTTACGAAATGTTATTTTTCTAGGTGGTGATTTTCGTTAGAGTTAGGTTCATGTCCCTACCCCACCCCCTAACAGCTGAACCACAGATGAGATATCTACTAGTTACTTCGTAAACTGAACTGCTTTTTCAGGGCATCTGAAAAGATTTGGTAAATGCAGGGCATATACAGGCTGTAACAATATTGGTGTAGGTACCGTTAACTGGGGCTTCCACTCATCGTACTGAACAACTTTTGTTCTATGACTTTGCTGAAATCACAAAAAAATTACTCTTCATCAAATCGATTAGCTGGCAGACCAATTTTGTGCATTTTTGTATGGAGGGTCCTTTTTTTGAAGAAAAACTTCTTGACTTGGGGAGTAAGGTGGTGGATGCGTGACGAGAGTGTTACGGAAGTGGGATCGGGCAAGGCAAACGGAAGTTTAGAGGGATATATAAATTAGTGAAGATAGAAAGAGAAATAGGTACTATTTATTTCTGTTTACCAACAATATCGGTTGTCAAAACAATCAAAACAGACATACAAGATAAAAAAGATTTGATCGTTTTCAGAGGATATAATAAAACTCTTTTCGTAAACTGTCTATACCTCCATAATGACAAAAAAGATTTGATTATTTTCTGAAGACTAAGTATTTACTTTCATACATACATATAGATGGAGCTAAAGAAGTTTTACTTCAGTCGTGTGGTCTAAAGCACACTCGTATTTTTTTGAGAATTTAGTATGGGTTCCTTGGGGAAAACTATTCAGTATGACGACAAGACAGGACCTACACCAATTTTGTAACATGTTGTATAATTTGTTACTAGTGGATGCCCAGCGGCTTTGCCCGCGCAGATCTCGTTTTTTGCCGTTCCTGTGGGAATTTACCGAAGTCCTTTCTTAATATGCCTGCGTCTTAATAATATACCTATCTGTCTTAATTGCTACCAGGAGTACAAGCCCCAGTTAACGGAGCCTACACCAATTTTGTAACCAACTTGTATAATTGCCACGTCGCAGTCATAACACCTCAATTCCGTTTATGTGGCCTTGGTAACTAACATTGACATTGTTTCAATACCAAATCAATCTGATTACAAAGTGACCACAAATATTTGACCACTGCGGTGCTATGGGTCCGTCTGGTTCACTTATTTATTAATGTGACCACAAATTAAGTATGTTCTTCCGCATTCGAAATATTATGTCGCTACTAGCTGTTGCCCACTGCTTCACCCGCGTAGATTCAGTTTTTTGCCGTTCCCGTAGGAATTTTCCAAAATCCGTTTTTTAGGGGATGCCTACGTCTTAATTTCTACATGTATGCTAAATTTTAGCCCTAACCGTGCTCCGCATTGGTTAGTCCATTCGCTTTACACCAGGAGGTCGTGGGTTCGATTCCCGGCGGCGTCTAACTTTGTAACACTCAGTTTGGTTCTTGGTAGGGCATTGTCGCAGCCCGTCTGGTTATAGCAGCTACCACTATCTTAATAAGTCTTGGTTGGTGCTGAACATCAATTTTAACAGCATTGATGTGTTCCGGCTTGAAGATAACAATAAGCCAGTTCCCCATTGCGTTGGGGAATCTTGGAAACCCACTTCCATCTTCTGCATCATTGTCACCTCATCAGGGGAGATGATGCCAAAGGCTTATCATCATATCAGCCGAAGGACATCCACTGCTGGACAAACGCCTCCCCCAAGGATTTCCACGACGAAGCGTTGTTCGCTGCCCCCATACAACGACTTCCCGCGACCTTCACCAGGTCATCGGTCCACCGAGTAGAATGGCTGCCTACGCTCCGTTTTCCGGTGCGCGGTCGCCACTCAAGAACTTCACTACTCATCTGTTCTGAAGGCTATGTGCCCCGCTAACTGCCACTTAAGTTTAGCAATTCTGAGAGCTATGTCGGTTACTATGATTCTCCTACGGATCTCCTCGTTTCGATCACGCAGAGAAACTCCGAGCATAGCACGCTCCATTACCCTTTGGGTGACCTTGAGCCTTCTCATGAGGCCCATAGTAAGCGACCATGCCTCAGTTCCGTACGTCATCACTGGCAACAAAGACCTTAAGATCGAAAGGCTTCTCAATGTGGAAAAAAATATGTTAGGTAGGTATTCATCATACCAGCTCATATACGTCCCCACCGAGGGGCTCGAGCCTACCCTGAATTAGGGCGATCGGGCCTTAGTCGACCACGCGGGCCCAGTGCAGGTTGGTCGACTTCACACACAACCTGCGAGTTTCTCCGCAGGTGTGTGCAGGTTTCCTCACGACGCTCTTACGGTGAAGCGTCAGATAAACGTACTCGTACATATGAAATCGAAATTCGAAAACACATTGGTACGTGGTCGGATTCGAACCACGACCTCCCGGACAGGAGGTAGCGGCCCTAACCGTTGCGCCACCGACGCTCTCATTACCGAGGTAGGCATTATAATCTCCTTATTCTAAAAAACATTTAGTATGCATATCCAATTTACTCTACAAACTCCTTTCAATTTAATTTAATTAAGAATCACAATCTCATTCATTACTGTCGTTATAAATTCATTAAATAAATTCTTTATCAGTCGAGATCTGTACGTACAACCAGTTCTAAGTCGGAGGAGCAACCAATGGCTTTTTATTTCCCTCGTAAATTATCGATATTATCGATTTGGAGACTCGATGTGACGGGACATCACTAGCTTAGGTGAAATTACCAAGCTTTTTATAAAATTACAATTCCAATCTGTAGTATTTTTTTATTCAACGAGGCTTTGGAGTTTTGATAAGATATTGCTTTTTTTTTATTCACAATTGGTAAACCCTTGATAACATTATGATGTCAAATTATGGATATACATAATATTATGCAGAACCGGTCGTCGTGGAAATCCTTGGGGGAGGCCTTTGTCTAGTAGTGGACGTCCTCTGGCTGATATGATGATGATGATAATATTATACAGATGTAACAATATTGTGCAACTCTGCTGGCCAGCGTTCGGGAAGCTTCGCCATATCCAAACAAACCAAATCCAAAATATTTATTATAATAGGTGTTTATACACACATTTAAATAGTCAAAAAAACTTATTGTCTATTACAAATATATATGTTTGTCCAGCTGTGGAAGTTTTTCGACTGATATAATGATTACAAATAATGTCATGATACAGATTACAGTCTAAGGTAATGGTATTTGTTATAGAATCAACATATATATCTTTGTCATTTACATAATCTATTATTTTATAATATCCTCAAGAGTACAAGCATTTTTTGAGATGAGTCTTGAATTTGTTCTCTGACAAACTAGTTACATTTTCTGGAATTTTATTGTAGAATCTTATACCTACACCGAACCACAAATAACTTTTGGACTTTACTCAGTCTCGAATAGGTATCTATTATATTTACATTTCTTAAATTAAAATTATGCGTGTCACTGTTTTCAGGAAATAAATGCAAATTCTTAAAAATGTACATTATGTTTTCATAATGAATAGCAACAGTTAAAATATTAATTTCTTTAAACTTATTCTGTAACGACTCACGTGATCACATCTGATAGATTGCGCGGATAGCTCTTATCTGCAGGATGAAAATAGTTTCTATATCAGCCGCATGCCCCCACAGTAAGATTCTATAAGACATTATACTATGGAAGTAACTAAATTAGTCTCGCAGTACCCACATCCGTTAACTGTCTTATTTTATTAACGGCATAAGCAGCTGAACTATGCCTTCCCGCTAAAGTTTCAATGTGTGGTCCCCATTGAAGTGAAACATCCAAAGTTATACCAAAGAATACCGTAGTATTTACAAATTCTTATTTATTATTATCTAATATTACACATAATATTTTTAACCTTCTTTACATTTGGCAAACAAAATTTTATACATTTTGTTTTCTTAGCATTTAATAATAAGTTGTTCACAGTTAACCAGTTCAGTATCTTTGAAACAGTGTTGTTTAATTCGTAAATTTCGTTTTCTTTCCTATTCACTGCAAAAATAAGAGAAATATCATCCGCAAACAATACAATATTTTACAGATATTGCACCATAAAATTTAAACAAGGTAAAGAAAAGGCCCCTTAAATGAAACCCTGTGGCACAACCATTTTCACTCTTGATCCAGATGACTTCGTGCCATTCACTTATACTTTTTGTGTTCTTTTGTCTAAGTATGAATTTAAAAGATTGAGAGCCCCATTATCTACACCATAATGCTTTAATTTCACAAATAATGTTTGATGTTCAACACAACCAAATGCCTTAGATAAATCACAAAACAATACAATTACATTCTGCGATTCCTCAAAGGCATCATAGATGCTGCGAATAAGTGCTACTTCTGCATCGGTTGTTGACCGACCTTTCGTGATTTTGTCAATTGTTAGTTATACAGTAGTTGTTTTCTGTAAAATGTTGTTGCATTCAATTAAGCATGATCTTTTCAAACACCTTACAATGAACCGGCAGCACAGAAACTGCAATGATCTGTAGTTGCCCGATACAGTTTTTGAACCATATTTATAATAAACACGTCGCAAATACCGCAGTGTCTCAAGACTAAGGTCTTTGACCAGTGTGTGTTGCCAGTGAACACATACGGAAATGAGACATTGTCGCATTACTATGGGCCTCATAAGAAGGCTCAAGATCACCTGAAGGGCGATGGAGTGAGCTATGCTCGAAGTTTCCCTGCGCGATGTAGGAAAATCAATGTAACCGACACAGTTCATAGAATCGATAAACTTAAGTGGCACGTAGCTCGTAGAACAGATGGCCGTTGGGGTAGTAAAGTTCTCGAGTGGCGACTGCGCACCGGAAGACGTAGCGTAAGCAGGCTTTCTATTTTGTGGACCGACGACCTGATGAAGTTCGCGGGAAGCCGCTGGATGCGGGCAGCGCAGTCGTGGAAATCCTTGTTGGAGTCTTTATCCAGCAGTGGGCGTCTTTCGGTTGATATGATGAACAATATTGGGGCTTCTACTCATCATACTGAACTTTTCCCAAGAGACACATAGTCAACTCGCAAAAAAATCAACTCTTCATACAAATAGATCATTTTGTGCATTTGCGATTTTTTGTGAATTGGCGGGACTGTGGTTGAGGAATTTTTTTCAGTATGATATGTGATGAGTAGAAGCCCCAGTTAACAGGTTCTACACCAATTTTGTTACACCCTGTATGGTCTCTTGAAGAATTTTTCTATCCTCGGCTGGCTCTGACTCCCGTGAATTCAATACTATGGACTAACTATTCAAATACAAGTAAATCAATAAAAGTTAAACAAAATCGAATACATCTACCAGGCAAGTAGCAATAAAATGAAGGAGTTTTAATGTTCTGTAACACTATAAAATCATATTGGCATTTCCACTAAAACCTTCTTACCTTAAATTCAATGTTATAATGTTTGAAGAAAGGTTTTGAATCCGTTGAGTGGCCAGTGGTCAGTGTTTGAATTTGGAACATTTTGGTGGCGCAAGAGTTTACCCCCCGATGCGAAGGTCAAGCTTCAAAGTTCAGGGTGACTATGATGAAAGCTTTTGGGAGAAACTTATAAAAAATAAAAACAAAGGTCTATCTAATTATTTTAATTTCAACATCATTTATTAATTATCCAAAAAAAAGATTGAACTGTATCTTAAAATAACTGGTATCTTCATACTAACTTCAACTTACTTACTTAACTTCATTTTAAAAGCTTTGTTTGTACCTATTTATGTATGTATGTTTGTTTATGTTATGTCGCAAGGCTCCGATTAAGCTAAAATTTGAAATGAAGCCGTATTCCCGGTGACAATAATTCCTTTTGTTATTTTGAAGTTGATCTGATGCTGAACTAAGGAGGTGGAATCAAGGCCCCAGAATCTTCTTTAATATTTATTAGAATCGTAAAAAAAAATACTGTGCTCACCATTTTTTGAATTTGGAACCGTATATTTTTTATATTCATTTGAGCATTTGGCTTTTTAAGCATAAAAACTATTTCAAATAAAAGCTTGTACCTAAAAGCTTTTAGGTGTTTCGACAATTATTTATTTATAGTATTTTCGTAACTTTTTAATTAGGTATTTCTTCTTTGTATTTAGATAGTTGACATTACAAATAGCATTACGTTATCAAGTCCAGTGATAATTAAAAAAACGTAAAAACAAAAAATACCTTTTCCATTTACTGATCTTCAATCTTTGGAAATTCCTGGGTAAGGTACTTGTCCAGCAGTGGACGTCCCTTGTCTGATACGAATTTAGAAAATTCGTTATAATATTTTTAGTTCACATGCATAGGAGACTCCGAGCATCACTCGGTCGTCCAGGCACTACTGTTGTAATGAGTGGAAATATGGTGGTAATAGTATTTGCCAAAGCTTGAAGTGATCGAAAACTAGAGGTTACTTTTAAAACTCTCTTTTTTAAGGTTCCGCACATCCGATGAAAAAAGGGAATCCTTATGGCGAGATATTGATATTGAGTTGTCTCTGTCTTTTTCTTTACGTGTAAAGAGTAAAGAAAATAACCACACTTTTTCACTTTTCACGTTTTTCGTTTCAATCAAAAACTACAATGAAAAAAAAAAAAAATAACATTACTCACTTTGTATTATTATAACAAATATTGTTATTATTTTTTTAATTTATACTTCAAAATATTATTCATTACTAGAGTTGAAAGTAACGGTGTAGACCTGTCTTTGGGATTTTTTTCTATAGAGCCAAAACTGCTCAATCGTGTTTCTAATACCTTTTGACTTTAAGGAATAACCTCAAGAATAAGGGTATTTTTTTTCAACCTTGGGTTTCCTATCGTTAAGGAGTAATTGACGTCAAAGATAAATCTGTAATAATACCGCCATATACGACGATCACTCATATGTCTGTCTGACCGTTCGTCCGTCCGCTACACTCGATTTTCTTCAAATAAATTTGATGTTCTACTTTATCCTCGAGACTCCCTCCATCATGGTCACTTGCGTTTCACAACACGCAGCGCTGCTACTGTTCAATCCCCCGCTAGCTCAAAACAAACACCCACTTATTATGCAGTATTTTATTCGAACCACCGTTTTTAATGCGTTGGACGGAACGTAAACTCGGTAGACCTTCACTTTTTATTTCACCGTCCATCAAATGGCTCTATAATTCGAACGGACAGTTTGACTTCTTGTTAACAAAAAACAGATAAATAAGTAACAATAATAATAGTTACAGGAGCAATACGGTATTTTAGGCCGCTGTATTGTAATAATGTGGTATTTTACTACTAGTCATTTGAGTAACTTTTTATCAACTGTCAAAAACCAAAATTTGTTCTGCAATTATTCGACATAGTGACGTCATTATAAGTGCGTTACTGACATAGTGACGTCATCATAAGTGTCATAGTCTTTAACGAACTAATTTGCTGTATTTAATAAAAATAAATATTGAAAATTATTTAATATTTTTTTTAAATTCACAATTGTTAATTTTAAAGGTATCGGTAGATTCGTCTTTATCCCGTGAGTGACATAAGATACATTTTTACCCGACTAGCCAAAAAGACGGTTTAAGTTTTTACGCAAGCAGTTTTTTAATTTTTAATGAATAATTAATGTATAATATTTATTTAATTACACTTATAGTACACCAAAAACCATTTCGTAAAGCTAATACATAGGGCAGCATATAGTATACAGTAGGCGATCTTATTGCTAAAAGCAGTCTCTACCAGACAACCTTTAATAATGTCATGATTAGATTATAGATACTGTAAGTACTACTAAAAATCAACTTTTCCAGATCAATGATTCCATGCAGCAGAGTGTAGTAGATATTTAGTATTCTTTGGTACCCTTCGGCCGCTGTGGCAACCAAGTATCGCAACCAGTTATGTAAAAAAAACCGGCCAAGTGCGAGTCGGACTCGCGCTCGAAGGGTTCCGCACCATTATCTATAAAAAAAAAATATAAAATGCTTTACCTATGTCTCTATGTTTTAAATTTAATGTTATTATGCGTGTAATTTTTTGGTGGGTTGTTGAAAATAACGTTTCAATTGGGCAATTTTCTCAGTTTTTGAAGGCTCCTACTTACTATTATAATTAGAATATGGGAAAAAACAAAACATAGGGGCATGACCATGGTAGATATAGGTTTGATGGAAAAAAACATTTTTACTCTATTGTCATTAGCCAGCGAGGAAACAGGGGACTACGTTTGTATGAAAAAAAAAGGGCGCCTGCGTTTCCTCTTAATATTGTTACCTGTTCTGTGGCTAGCTTTGCTCTAGCAACACCACATGACATCTATAATTTCGGAGTTTTTTGGCGGGATTTGTGGTGGACGCATTCGTAGTTTTATTTTGTTGTTTTTTCTTTGTTTTCTGCTGGGATTTTGTTCAAGAAGTGCATTTTGGAGAAAATCGTCTAGTGCACGTGAGCAATGTGGAGAACAAGAAAATAAAACGAAGGAGGACGTGAGAACCCAACTTGCTCTGGGTGCAGTTTTATAGACACCCAACAGCAACTGGGTGTTCCACCTCAGAATGCAGCTGCTGCAAATGCTGTCAAGAACTTCAGAGAAGATTTGTAATGCATCGGCACTAGCATTACAAATCCAAAAACAAATGAAGAAAGTGAAAATTATTTACGAATCCGGCTGAAGGACTAGTTTCCATGGCCAAGAAAAATTCACAACTAACAATAATTACTCTATAATTTCAAAAAATCAAACGGACTTTTCAAAGAATTACTATTTATTGGTAGTAGGAACCTTATTTATGTCACCTTAGTAGCCTGTGGGCAGCATAGGTAGGTAGGTAGATACCAGGTAATCAGTTCGCTCCTTGTTCACTCTCAATTACGTCAAAATCTATTTGACAACTTGATGAACACGTTCTCGGTTCGACATTTGAATTTGACGAATCCTAGTGGGTGGTCCGTCGGCGGGCGCGCGTGTCAATTTTTTCTTTGTTTTTATTTTTTATTTCTGCTCCGCCGTAGACCGATGACTAACGAGTTTTCAATAACCAGCCACCAGTGTAGCGTGATAATATCTATCAACAAGTTTTACCATCCTCATGTTTGTTACGTCACGATAATTAATATGGTAATCATATTCTTTATTATAGCCGAACACAGAAAATTATGGATTGTAAAAAGGAGAACAGCAGCAAACGAATAAAATATTATACAGACTCTTTGTGCCGCTCAAAAACCAAGCGATAAGCGCAAAATGATATCTCAAAAACTTTTTCGTGCTCAAAGAACTGTCACAGTGACATTGGAGTGTGGAGTGTGAGTGCGTTCGGAAAAACGGGATGCTCGGTGGGACCAAGGAGTTTGTGTGACTCCTTGGGGGACATTATGGTGACACTGATGCCGTGTAGCTACCTCAGCGGCGCGTCGCCGCGCTGCAGCCTGGACCACGCAGAGCCAAAGGTCAGCATTTGAAATTCGAACGACTTCAATCACACGCTATGACAAAATCTACCATAATATACGGTAAAATTGGAATTGGAAAAAGTAATTCGGCGTTCGAAAACCGTGTGATTGGAGTGAAGCTGTTATAAGAATCTCACTGTATCGTGTTGTAGCATTTTACCCTTACCGAGCACCATTTTACCCTTACCGAGCACCATTTTACCCTTACCGAGCACCATTTTACCCTTACCGAGCACCATTTTACCTATAAAGCACCTTTCGTTACACTTAACTCAACCAAGATTGAGTCCTCAACTAAAACCTGCATGAACGCACTTGCGTGTACCTATTTTTTTTGTTACGCTTATTGAGGAAATGCAAGCTTACTAGCATGTTTTACACGTAATTTAGCATTAAGTTACGCTTTTTTATATGCACAAACAACAAAGTAGATTAAAGTTCTGTAACTTTCTGCTCCTCTATACTCATAATATTGTACCTGTGAAATGCCTTACTGGTGAAAATAATTCTTCAATATTTATCATGGTGATTTAAATCATAACATTGACATTCTCCGCGTCTTTTAAACATCCCTTATAGGATCACCTTGTTGTCCGTCTGTCTGTCTATCTGTCTGTCAAGACCCCTTTTCTCAGGAACGCGTGGAGGTATCATGTTGAATAAAATTAATGTCAAATCTTACATCTAAGGTCCGATGGAGCTGTAAAAAATTCATGTTTGTATGTCAAATCAATCAAAAAAAGGGTAATTGCCGTTGCCCTGGGCCTTAGACTCATGAATTTTGGCAAGAAGCAAGGTCTCACGACACAAGTTAAGGCAAAAAGTCAAAAATTGAAAATTTAGTTTAGCACACAAACTTTCTTTGCGATTACAAACTTTCATTTGCAGTTGAAAAATTGACCGTGGCATATACCGACGTATGAAACAACATATTTCTTTGGCATTATCGTCACTTACCATCAGGTGAGATGATGTGACACAGACTTTTGGATTTTATAATATTAGTAAGGATTTGTTCCGTAATTGCTCAAGAGTTTTTAAAAAGGTTTAAAAATATTAATTATCTATTAATTTTTAGGTTTTACAGGGAAGTGACATAAAAGGGGTTGCAATATAGCTCAGAAAAATTAATGAGGAAGCTGTGGCCTAGCCTTAGACATCCGTACCAATATCACACATAGTGGGTAATTCACACCGAATTTTATTCGACCATCGAACACACAAACACATACGGGCAAACTGTTTATATTTTCCAAGTGGAACGACGCCCGATCGTGTTACCCATTCATACGTTAATCTTTAGGAGCCATTAAAAAGTCGTAATACATTCACTGAGGTGTCATGGCTTACCTACGGGACAGTGCGTCGTTAGCCATCCGATACCAGGCTATCATAACTGTTAGGAGTTTGTTTTCAGTTGCACGTTGATTAATTAATTTTTTGGTATGCGAATGAAACGGTTGGACGGCGGCGGTGGGTGGGAGTGGAATGGCATGCTAAAATGGTGGCGCGAAAAGGATGGTAGATTTTTACACTTGATTACAGTTTTGAGTAGTGCATGATAATAAATGATTGACATAACATAATAATTAACCATTTTATTATGCAGAAAACAGGAGTTAAAGAGGTTTAGATCACTTTAGAGATTATGTTAATTATTTTAAGACTTTTTAATTTTAAAGGGCTTAATAATGATCCCTGATGGACAGATGAGGGGTTAAAAGCAGAAAGATTTTCACGATAATAGTCAACACGGACGTAGTATACTCTGTCGGCAACTAGGATGGTACTCTGATGGTGAAAACTGTTTATTTATTGTTTATTGTACACAGTAAATGAGAAATACATAAGTAACAAAAACCATAAAATTTACAGTTGGTATGCTTAACTCTGTAAGAGTTTTCTGCCAACAAAACAGTAAGTGAGAAAGAAATAAAATACGAACGGCTAGAGGCGTGTGCAAATTTGTTATTGAAAATGTTAAAAAAATTACTACATATAAGATATAAGTTCTTAATTAATATGTTACATAAAACAAATACGTATAAGTTAATAATAATATATCTACTGCATACATAAAAAAATTAATAATAATATACTAAAAAAGCGTCGTTGGCTCAACCGGTAACGACTCGGTCCATCTAACCAGAGGTACCGGGTTCAAATCTGGACGGCCAATGTACCAATGAGTTTTTCAAAAACTTACGTACATACTTACCGATTGCTTTAACGGTGAAGGAAAAACATCGTGAGGAAACCTGCACACGCCTGCGAAGAAACTCGAAGGTTGTGGGTGAAGTCGACCAACCCGCACTGGGCCCGCGTGGTCGACTAAGGCCTAATCGCCCTGATTCAGGGTAGGCTCGAGCCCCTCGGTGGGGACGTATATGAGCTGTAATGATGATGAATAATATACTTACTGCATACATAAAATAAATAAAAAACATACATACATAATAATAATATAATACATACCTACAATGTTGCAATATAGGGAAAGTAAGTCAGGTCAGGTAATGCTCTTTTATTTTCCTCTTAAATATGTGTATGCTAGGACTGTCGCGAATTTCGTGGGGAAGGGCCAGTGTATCCTAGGCTAGCTCATACAAATGATTAACCGTGGACAATTTTGTTTATCAAAGAACTACCTTCGTCCGTGTCGACTATCATCGTGAAAACGCGACTTGAAGAGCACAAAAAAAAAGATAATTTAAGTCAAACATTACGATGAAGTAAAAACAAAAGAAATCATATGTCAAGTAAACAAATCAAAGTATGTAATAGTTAAAGTAACACTTAAAGTATAATCAGTAAAAAAGCATTTAACTTAAATGCTCAATTCAAAGAAGGACAAAGAAAATAAAAGGAACAAGCAAGATAATGTAAAGGCAAGCCACCCAGAGATAAACAAATTTGTGGGACCCGATAGTCGGACAGACTCGATTTATCGGCGAGATGTCTCTGTTGATACCAGCAATCCAGGTTTATTGATATAAGTACTCCTTGGTTGATACCTACGAAGCAAAGGAAGAAGACAAAAAAAACATTTTGATGATGATTTACCATGCCATACTGACTGGAAATAAATCGCATTAATCGCATCTAAATTTATTTGTGTTATTCAGTATCATCATCATATCCGCCGAAAAACATCCACTGCTGGACAAAGGCCTCCCCCAAGGATTTCCACGACGACCGGTCCTTCGCTGTCCGCATCCATCGGCTTCCTGCGATCTTCACCAGGTTGTCGGTCCACCACGTGGGAGGCCTGCCTATGCTACGTTTTCCGATGCGCGGTCGCAACTCGAGAACTTTACTGCCCCTACGGCCATCTGTTCTACGAGCTATGTGCCTTGCCCTGTGCCCTGTACGCAGTATAGGTACATTTAATAGGACGAGGAAAAAGTTTTTTTTGTACTTTGTAAGTATAAATTTGTAATCAAATCTGTTTGCTTGTATTATTTGTACCTGGCTGGTTATAATAAAATTTAAGTGGTGTACATTAGTAATTTAAAGAACAGCAATTTTTTAATTGATAAGTTGTCTACGAAAATTACAAAAAAATGTAAAAGTTACAAAAAAATCGAAGATCACACTCAATCCGAGCAGGTTGATACGTGTTTAAATAATATAGAATGTAAGTCTATTCATTTTAAGTTCAATTCAATATGGGCTTCAACGCGGCTGTTACGTTGAAACCGAACGCACAATTCTCGATTTTTAAGTGTTTTTGTTACTTTTCATCACTTTCAAATAAGTTTAAAAAAATGTGTTCAATTAAAATGAAAGGTCTTAAGGTAATTAATTTTTGTGTGTTGGTTTCATTCAACATTAACTATTAGTTTTAGAGAAAATTTGCAATTAATGCCAAAAACAGGGTCTACATATTTTTTTACATCAAAAGTGGTAATATTTTCAAAATTGTATTCAATGAAATCGATTTTTTATTACTTCAAATATTTTTTTGTCGATGGTGGTAGCTTTATACAGTCTTTCAATCATTTGAATTGAATATTGTTATTTGACCCATCTTAAGGCCATCATCTTATCAGCTGATATATGTCCCCACCGAGGGACTCGAGCCTACCCTGAATAAGGGCGATCGGGCCTTAGTCGACCACGCGGGCCCAGTGCGGGTTGGTCGATTTCACACACAACTGCGAGTTTCTCCGCAGGCGTGTGCAGGTTTCCTCACGATGTTTTCCTTCACCGTAAGAGTACCGTAAGGCCTTAATAAAAGTTAAATATGCAACACAGGCCGTGAATAGAATTTTGGTTGTTTATGGACCTAATACAGTATCAGTCAGTAGCACAAACTTGGTTCAAGAGTTAAACGTTTCCAGTTTCGAAATAACGGTCAAGATGCAGCTCGCCCTGGTTACCCGGTTTGAATTTGCATACATAATACAAACAACATATAAAAAAAATCTGACTCACTCATTCACTGACTCATTAGCGCCCAGTCCACAACCTCTTGGACCTAGAATACTGATAATTATAAACAAAAAAAAACCGACTTCAAACACACTAGTCGCTAGATTTTCGAAGGTTCCCTTCGATTTCTTTGGAATGCCATCATCAGATCCTGGTTTCCTTATCATGGTACCACAAACATTTCCAACAAAACGAGAATCATCAAAATCGGTTCATAAACTACGAAGTTATATATATACGGTCGAATTAAGAAATCTCCTCCTTTTTTTGAAGTCGGTTAAAAAAAGTTCCCTTTGTGGCATAGACAAGGATAAGGCCGGATTTTTAAAAATTCCCACGGGATAAAAAAACAAAGCGGGAACGAAGTCGCGGTAAAAACTTAAGTCCTGTCGGACGAAGTTAAGGGAAAAAACATATCCAATAAAAACCGGCCAAGTGCGAGTCGAAATCGCGCAAAGTAGGGTTCATAATATGTATTCCATTTCTCCATACTATTTCTTTTTTTTAGTGGATAAAATTGAATTAAGGTTTATCTGGTAGGGACCCCTCCCTAGGGTTGGGGGAGGAACTTGAACACATGAAAAATTAGCACTTTAAAACTTACTATTTCGCAAACGGACCCCTAAATTAAAAAATGGTTTTAGCAAACCATCAGTAATTTTAGAAGACCTAATCAACGATACCCCACACGATAGGGTACGTCAACAAAAATAAAATTTCGGACAATTTAATTAAAAATAAAAAAACCCTACTGCATAAAAAAAAATACCTCTCTTTTTTGGGTAGTCTGGTTAAAATGTGTCCTATGTCACTCTCGGGATTGAGACAAATCTAAAGACACTTTGCAATCCTAAATCCGTCAAGCCGTTTCTACAGGCTCAGCGCTTGGGCATTAGGGTAAAAACAAACACAAAATGAAAAATGCGACACAATTTAGTGGATAACAAAAAAAGAGCGTGACAAATATTCCAACATGTATATTCATACGTTATCTTATCACGATTCAAGAAAATTATAAAACAAATAAATGCTCCGTCCAAATAAAATAAAAATATATTTATACGCAACTTGAATACAAATTACGGACATGTTTCGAGCGCGTAAAACAATAAAAAATGTGGGTAGTCGCATTCACTATTAAGAGGAAACGCGGGCGCCATTTTTTCCGTACAAACGTAGTCCCCTGTTTCCTCCCACAATATGACAATAGAGCAAAAATGATTTTTCTTCAAACCTATAATATCTACCATGGCCATGTCCCTATGTTTTGTTTATTCCCTCTAAATATAATAGGAAGTAGGAGCTTTCAAAAACTCAGAAAATTACCCAATTGAAACGTCATTTTCAAACACTCGCCAAAAAAATTATACGCACATTAACAGTAAAATGAAAACATGGAGGCATAGATAAAGAGTTTTTTAAATTATAGAAAAAAAAGACGTGTGGCACTCGGGAACTGCCGCGGTAAAGCATTTTTTATCAACTTATGCAATTATATTTTTTTATATTTTTTTTTATGCAGTATTTACCAGTACCATATAGTCCTTGGGGCGCGGGATGTAATAAATTAACACTAAGAAAGTTCATCATCATCATCAATCGCCATCATCAATAGCCACCATCAATCGCCATCATAATCGCCATCATCAATCGCCATCATCAATCGCCATCATCAATCGCCATCGCCATCGCCATATAATAATTATTTTTTTTGGGGTGTCAGGTTTTATTTTCGTTACGAAATTTCTTGATTCGGTCCCCTCAAAGTCCGCGATAAAATCTATACAATAGCTTAAAAAGATTATTGCTCAAGTTTTTTTTGGAAGAGGATATTTCGAAATGCTGTTTTAGTCAATTTTAGTGCCTATTATCGGTCTGCGCTGCAGTTCTCTCTTACTTGCTGTATACGGATAGGTTTAGGGGAGTGAGACAGCAACATTTTATTCAAATAACTATTCTTTTGACCGCGTATCCTCTTAAAATTGACGTTTCACGCGATGCATGACTCAAAAACTAAAGATTGGAATTAATATCACACCAATAAGGTGATATCTCTCGAATTATCAACGATAAGCAAACGGCTGTAAATAAATATGGCTGACGATAAAATTTGATAATTTATCACTTATTCGAGAGGGAGATGGGGCGACCAGGAGACCAGGAGTCTCTGATCGTAAATATAAACTGAGATAAAACAATAAACGAATTACATATAAATAAAGGAGCGTTTTGTCCTTAAACTTGTTTATGATGCATGCATAGGATGTTTCGAATTATGTTTTAGAAGACTTGCTTCTTTTTTTTAATTTTTTTATTCACAATTGGTAAACCCTTGACATCATCCCACCGAATGGTAAGTGACCATGATGCCGAAGATGGAAGCGGGTTTACCAAGATTCCCCAACGCAATGGGGAACTGGCTATCGTATCTTCAAGCTGGAAGACTTCAATGTTGTTATCATTGATGTTTGGCGGCAGGACTTAGATAAGATGGTGGTAGATAGCCAGGCGGGCTTAGAACATACATGCCCTTCCACCAACTTAACCGAGTCAGTGTCTAACTCTGACGCCGGGAATCGAACCCGCGACCTCTTGATGTAAAGCTAATGGCCTTAACCATTATGCCACGGAGGTGGTTAATCTTGGAACTGTATGCCAACAATTACACTATTTGTATTTTTTACTAGTAATCTATTTGGGAAACCTTAATCAAAGAGAAAGGAATATTACTACAAAAAGCCTTAATGCCTTTTTCTTGGAATCTAGATACAGGTATGGTTTTTTACGCGGACACACAGGGTGTAACAAAATCGGTGTATGTCCCGTTATCTGGGGCTTCTATTCATCAAACTGAACAACATATTTGTTTTACAAGTTTGCTAAAATCGCAAAAAAATGAACTTTTCATACAAAATAATCAGCTGATCGACCAATTTTGTGCATTTATTTATGTATGGAGCGTCGAATTTTTTTTTGCGTATTGATAATGGGTTCCTTGAGGAAAGTGGTTCAGTGTGATGAGTAGAAACCCCAGTTAACCAACTCCATTTTTTTTTACAACCTGTGTATAACACACTGTCATGTCAACATCATTGGCCCCAAACAAGCATTCTCTGTTCTATGGGAACCAGAGACCAATCTATTTAAGATACGTTTAAATACATACAATTATATAATATCTATATCATATTAATATACATATAGCTGTATAGTTAGTCGATAAAATTATTAAAGCATCGTAATATAGTTGCCATGGGACTACCTCTACCATACATGTAACTCCTATTCTAACTAAACACTGCTCTGACTGCAAATTGTTGTTATTCGCCAACAACGCAGTATAATCCTTTACTCTTAATTCCCGCAGTAAAACTTACATACCTCATGTATTTTAAACCTTTACAAATTTAAACAGCCTGTACAATAAAGCGTTCTGTCGCCGCGTAAAACGTATAAATTAGTTGTCCCTATCGCACGATCGGACGGCCTCACACCTCGAAAGGAATGCAAGCTGTGATTTACATACTCCATCTCCATGTAAGGAGCGAGAAATGCAAGAGCGGTGCTAGATTATTCTTGCTTACTCCTGATATCCTGATGGATGCTGAGCTAAGTGTAATTTGTAAAAGAAAACTAAATTTACCACCACTATCTCTCATCGCTTTTACACTCGTTATCTTCTGTTCGGAAGGCCTACCAAAATGCTCGTAGATGTGACGTACTGAAAAGTGAACTCCACGCAAGGTGCCAACGGTGCTAGATTAGGTGCTCTTGCTGACTCCTGGTCTCTTGGTAGTTTGTAGATCTTGGGTCTACTATGACCAGATTTTTAGACAGACCTCATTTAACCTCGGATTAACTATTATTTATGCTCCTGGAGCGTGCGGTTCTAGTGCTACATTAACGCCATCCTGCTCTCTCTCTCTCCCCTTATGATGTTGCACAATTAACAGTGCTATCCAAGGGATATGGCGGTTGTCTGGTGCTGCACTTCACTCGTTATCCTGCTATAGATAATAGAATGCTAGATTATGAAATCCGATTGATAACATCAAATCAGCATCCGCTTAGAGACCACCCTAAGCGCACCAAAGCACAGTCGTAGAACTGACTCGTAAGGAATTCAATTATTATTCTTCTATTCACTATTGAATTTGCTATTGATTTACCACTCCATGTAAGGTGTGAGTGGGTGCGAGCGATGCTGGATTAGTATTGCTGACTCCTGGTGTCCTAGTAGATGCTGGGTCTAATTAAAGCAGCAACATTTATGAAAACTGATTGACATGTGTCATTTAGAAAGGAATGCATACTGAGATTGGCGCGTTAAGAACAAACGGTACCAAACTACTCCTCCGGGCTCCTTATATCCTAGTAGATGTTGGGTCTAGTATTACCAATAGGTAAGCTAAAATCCGAGACCGCACCATACAAGGAATGCGCGTGCGGTGCCTACCTGTCCTACCTCCTGCCTGGTCGATACCAGGTTGTATGACCAAGTAATTAACTACTCCAGACCAGAGGTCCCGGGTTCAACTCAGCCCATGTACCAATGAGTTTTTCGAAAGTTAGGTACCTGAAACATCCAGGGGAAACCTGCGCATCTGATTCCAGATGTCTGTGTTGGTAGTTTGTTTGGTCTACTAGGACCAGATTTCTAAATCTTGTAGACAGCATCGGTCTCATAACCTTGCAACTGGTTCGAACAAGTATTCATTTTTTTTAGCAGACAGACGACCACTGTAGAGCATAGGTTCCCAACAGATTTCCCATTGACCTCTTCCTAACCCACACGCATCGCAAGCTGCACCAGACTTACGTCTCCTGGTCCATTGTACTAATATGTAACCTATCTTTGGGTTTTTTTTTCTATTGAGCCAAAAATGCTCAATCGTGTTTCTAATAGCTTTTCACTTTAAGGAACAACATCAACAATAAGGGTATTATTTTTTTCAACATTAGGTTTTCTATCGTATAGGAGTAATTGACGTCAAAAATAACAAAAATCTGTAATATTACCGCCTTAACTCAATGAGCTGTGTCGGTTCGGTACTCGTAACTTCACTTCTACGGAGCTTCTTGTTTCGAATTTAATCTGGCCAAAGATATCTATATACAGAGGCCAGCACATCAAGTTAGACACTTCAGACTACATACTGTTTTTATGCCGTATGCTTATGGATCAGAATGGCACTACGAGTGTCTAGATTTATGTGTTGGCCTCTGTACATACTACGGTAGAATATACGCATCATACGATTCATACGTCAATGAATCTCGCAAAGAAATTCCGAGCATAGTAAATCTCTGTAAAGACACAAAGATCACCAAAATCGAGCATGTTTATATTTTCACACAAATAATCAAAAAGATTTTATTTTAACTTTCAAATTTTGAACTCATTCGAAATACAATTTGAAATTACACCCGCGTCAGTTCGTATATCAAATGCAGACGAAGTGGCGCCTAAGCGAGCTGTTAAATAAATCCAAGCCGATTTTATTAATGTTGTTACCACAATCTTGATATCATACGGACGTTTAGGATACGTATTATTTATAACTTTTATTTTATCTGTGATCTTTTGTGCGTTGCGTAGAGTTGTGTCTGTGACTTTCGGCCGTTATTTGGTTATGGTTATGTAGGTAATGGCTGTGGAGATTTTCTAAAACTTTAATTTATATTTTTTTGAAAGTATAGGTAGTTAAAATTGGTGGAATCTTTTATATAAGCTAGAGATTTAAATTGAGTCGGTCAACCTGAGTGACATGAGTTTTTTGAAGTGAAATCTTCTTCAGGCGCGTTGGACATTTTTTGAGATGGGAAAATACCATTGAACACGCTACACTGTAACCGTTACCGACACTTTACCAGGAACACTCGCAGGGTGAATACTTTGTTAACCTAGTCGTTCGCCAGGAACACCCGGAGGGTCAAAACTTATAAAACTGTAAAAAGTTTTTTTATACACAATTGATAAGCCTTAGGTATCATCTCACCTGGCGGTAAGTGACGTTGATTTCGAAGACATAAGCGAGCTTACCAAGATTCCCCAACGCAATAGGGAACTGAATACCTTATCTTCAAGCCGGAACAAATCAATGTTGTTATCATTGATTTTTGGCGGCAAGACTTAGATAAGATGGGCGGGCTTAGAAAATGCCCTTCCACTTCCACCAAGCAAGCCGAGTTTTACAAACCTCCTGATGTGAAGCTAATGGACCTAACCACTACGCCACAGAGGTGGTTAATTTTTTTACTTTATGTATGTCACCGTAAAATTTTAAAAACCGTTAGATTATATATAATCTAAGGAGATCTATTTCGCGAGATAATGAACTGTCGAAAGATTGTGAACCGTAACATACTGCTTACAATGTCACTAGTGTCATTGTAATCTCACTAGTGACATTAAAATAACACTAAGCGAAGTGAATAACATTAAATAAATGAGCGAGCGAAGCGAGCGATCGATGTTAGGTTCGGTCAGGTTTGATTGATTATGATTAGTTTTGATTGAAGCGAGGCCCCCTCCCCTGGTAGCAGAATGCTTGGCAGAAGAAGAAATGATCGGTTTTATTCGGAGATACAAGAATGGGCCGTGAAATTTACCGTCATATTATAATCTAACTGAATTTAGTTTAGTGAGATTGTAATATCGCGGTTTCGACAATATCCTGGCGACATGTACATTTTACACTTACTAACAAGTGACCACTGTACTCATACAATTCGTAAAAAGCGTTTGTATATGGCTGGTAGAATCAATGCTTACCGCCGCGGACGCCCATTCTTTGACACACAACACTACCTATACAATGTGGTTCTTAGAAGTGCAAGATGTGTTTGTGAAAAACTGTCGCTTATACCGGCTAGCGCATGGCATGGTCTAACAAAACTTTCTAGGTGAACAATAACATGTAATTGCACTTAAAATTACAGTGTCATTCATTCATTCATTACATATTTATTAATAAATTGTTATTTAGCTCATATAATGTCCCCACTGAGGGGCTCGAGCCTACCCTGAATTAGGGCGATCGGGCCTTAGTCGACCACGCGGGCCCAGTGCGGGTTGGTCAACTTCACACACAACCTTCGAGTTTCTTCGCAGGCGTGTGCAGGTTTCCTAACGATAGTTCCTTCACCGTAAGAGCGTTTTTTTTTTTTTTTTTTTTTTATTCACAATTGGTAAGCCCTTGGCATCATCTCACCTGATGGTAAGTGACGATGATGCCGAAGATGGAAGCGGACTTACCAAGATTCCCCAACGCAATGGGGAACTGGCTATCTTATCTTCATGCCGGAACACACCAATGATATCAACATTGGTATTTGGCGGCAAGACTTAGATAAGATGGTGGTAGCTAGCCAGGCGGGCTTAGAAAATGCCCTACCACCAACCAAACCGAGTCTTACAATTGACTCCGCCGGGAATCGAACCCGCGACCTCCTGTGTATAGCCAGTGAACTTTGCCTCTGAGCTACGGAGGCGGTTAAAGCGTCGGATAAACGTACATATGAGATCGAAATTCGAAAATACATTGGTACGTGACAGGACTAAAACCACAGCTTCCCGGATAGGAGGTAGCGGCCCTTGCCGTTGCGCCACCGACGCTCTCAACAATATTAAATTAAATTAAAACAACTGAAATATGTAAAACAAAACACCTGAAATACCTTAAATAAAACACCTAAAATACCTTTTTTTAAATTAAAAGCTTGAGTGCGATTGCTGCACCTCACCTAATGATAAGTGCCGATACAGCCGAGGATGTTACGCGCAAGCTCAAATAGTGCCTATTCACTCTCGTCTTGAAGATTCCTAAATTATACGAATCGGGGAATACAGACGCCGGATACCGATAAAAATCCAAACAAAATTCACGATTTCAGCAAAGTTGCAGAACAAAAGTTATTCAGTTTGATGAGTATCATTGCACCCTGTATAGTCAATTGAATCCATCACGTAATAATTAACAGTTTACAAAACTAAAAACAATCACTCTTTAATTGACAAACCCAACTAATTCATTATATACTGTTTTTAACATTTTCTAATTTTTTAATTTTTTTATTGTAACGTGCAAATTTTCGATTTAATACCACGACGCCTTGAATTGAATGAAAATCAAGTTAAAAAAAAGAAGAAAGAAGCTTATATATATATATAAAGCGTTTAAAAATTTAATAAACCACAACTGTTTGTGTTATTAATATAATAATAACATGTTACTATCGTTGGGAAAACAAAATCTGACTTTCATTTAGGTCCAAAATTCTGTTACATATGTAAAATCCGGATAGTTGCCACCCTTTTTAAAATCTCTGTAAAACTGGCCGGTTCTTTAAATTTTTATCTACAAATTTATGAAAAGTGAAAGACATTTTTTTAAGGCGGTAATATTACAGATTTTCGTTATTTTTGACGTCAATTATTTCTAAACGATAGAAAACCCAAGGTTGAAAAAAAATACCCTTATTGTTGACGACGTTCCTTAAAGTCAAAAGCTATTAGTAACACGATTGATCAGTTTTGGCTCGATAGAAAATTATCCCAAAGATAGGTTATTTTCAACTCAAGTTATGACTAATATTTTGAAATATAAATTTTAAAAAATATACAACAATATTTGTAATGATATTACAAAGTGAATGATGTTATTATTTTTTATACTTTCATTGTAGTTATAGATTGAAACGAAAAACCAATGAAAAAGTGAAAAAGTGGGTTTATTTTCTTTACTCTTTACACGTACTTAAAGAAAAAGACAAAAACAACTGTTCCAATCAATAGCTCGCCTTAATATTTCCAGTTAATTACGTTTAGGATAGATGTACCGCCGTGAAACAGGACATCTACCCCGCAAAAACTTTAATCGCATTTTGTCTTCCCATGCAATCGCACAGAGACATGTGACACGGTCAACTAAGTGGTAGTTGGAGAGTCTTTCGATAGATTAATAAAATAGCATGCGATTCAGCCGCGAAACTAGAGTAATATCAATCGGGGCAACTATACCCCTGGGGCAACTATCCTGGTTTTACCCTATGTTACTACTTTCTTACCTTTAATACCCCGCAGAAACTTTGATCGCATTTTGCCTTCCATTGCAATCGCACAGAGACACGAGACACGATCATCTTATTGTTTGTTGAAGAGTCTTTCGATAGATTAATAAAATGGCATGCGATTCAGCCGCGAAACTAGAGTAATATCAATCGGGGCAACTATACCCCTGGGGCAACTATCCTGGTTTTACCCTATGTTACTACTTTCTTACCTTTAATACCCCGCAAAAACTTTGATCGCATTTTGCCTTCCATTGCAATCGCACAGAGACACGAGACACGATCATCTTATTGTTTGTTGAAGAGTCTTTCGATAGATTAATAAAATGGCATGCGATTCAGCCGCGAAACTAGAGTAATATCAATCGGGGCAACTATACCCCTGGGGCAACTATCCTGGTTTTACCCTATGTTACTACTTTCTTACCTTTAAATTATCTACCTATCTATAGCCATCATCGAGGATGATCAATGGGTACCTCACCTGAAAAACTCTTCCTGTGGAGCCCATAGCAATTAACATCATCATCATATCAGCCGAATTACGTCCACTGCTGGACAAAGGCCTCTCCCAAGGATTTCCACGACGACCGGTTCTGCGCCACCCGCACCAAGTCATCGGTTCATCGAGTGGGAGGCCTGCCTACGGTAATTTTTTCGGTGCGCGGTCGCAACTCGAGATCTTTACTGCCCCAACGGCCATCCGTTCTACGAGCACCCCTAATAAATAATATCGATTTACAGTGTAAAAGTAATTAAAAATAATTATTAACTAAATTAATTTCTTAATAAAATTAGCACTGGGGCCGTTTTTTCATAGTATTTGAACTAATAGCAAAGTATACATATTAGTACTAACATTACAGTATGGACACTCCCTGGCGCTCTCTAGATTGCGACCTCACCCCCTCGTCACCCATATTTATACAGATTGGTTACAGTTTGGTTGTCAAACGTATAGAATTTCGCCGTCATTTTGTTTGTTCCGTCATTCCTTTTTTGAAATGTGTGCTAATGGCGTCATCCATCACCTTTTAGCATTTGAAATGTATAAAAAAATATCCAGTGATTAAAAGTTTAAAATGTGCACCAAAACTTTAACTACCAACAGAAAACTTTGGGTTTTTCTCATAGGTTTATTCCTGTAACCTTTACATTGAACCTCATATACTTACTGTGATTTTTTCAAAATTTTAGGCCTAGTAGTTTCGGAGATAAGGGGGGGGGGGGATAGTCACTTTTCGCCTTTTTTTCCTTAAATAAAATAACTTAAAAAATAATTACCTTAAATTATAAATATTATATACGGGTGTAACAAAATTGGTGTAGGTCCCGTTAACTGGGGCTTCTACTCATCATACTGAACAACTTTTGTTCTACGACTTTGCTAAAAACGTAAAAATTTTTTACTCTTCATACAAATTGATCAGCTGATCATGTGCATTTTAGTATGAAGGGGCCATTTTTTTTTAAAATTGACTATGGGTTTCTTGGAGAAAGTTGTTGAGTATGACGAGTAGACTCCCCAGTTAACGGGACCTACACCAATTTTGTTACACCCTGTTATTTTTTTATGATTCTCACAACAAGCCATTTTATATGCTAAGTCTAACGATATATACTTGTTAAACTTTTTTTTAAATTTTCTAATTTACCTCCAAAAGTGGCCCCATGTTTAAAATTCATTGGACGGATAGACAGACAGATGGACGGACAGACAGATATTTTTTTTTATTCTTATTTTATTATAGATGGCTGGCAATGGCATAAACTAAAGCTAAAAGTAAGCTCATCTGTTTCCTTTCCATTAGTGATTGATTATGAATGGCACCCGCACTGCCTTGTAATTTTTTTTTTTTTGTTTCTTGTTGGTATTGAATTTAAGCGTTTTCAATAATGCACTGTTGCGTTGCTAGACACAGCGGTATTGTTGAAATATTTCAGGTTTTTTTAATAATTCTTTGTTGTGTTGTTACAGGCGAAAAGATCCAGAGTCGACACAAACACCGATGTACCGGATCGGTAAGTTATATATGCTTCTACCCGAGATATGCTATACATAAATATACGTAAGGGGAGGTAGATAGGTTACATGCGTCGTAATAGTGAAGCAAATAAAAAGAAAATTTACGTAAGGGGAGGTAGATAGGTTACATGCGTCGTGAAAGTGAAGCAAATAAAAAGAAAATATACGTAAGGGGAGGTAGATAGGTTACATGCGTCGTGAAAATGAAGCAAATAGTAAGAAAATATACGTAAGGGGAGGTAAATAGGTTACATGCGTCGTGAAAGTGAAGCAAATAGTAAGAAAATATACGTAAGGGGAGCTAGATAGGTTACATGCGTCGTGAAAGTAAAGCAAATAGTAAGAAAATATACGTAAGGGGAGGTAGATAGGTTACATGCGTCGTGAAAGTGAAGCAAATAGTAAGAAAATATATGTAAGGGGAGGTAGATAGGTTACATGCGTCGTAAAAGTGAAGCAAATAATAAGAAAATATACGTAAGGGGAGGTAGATAGGTTACATGCGACGTAAAAGTGAAGCAAATAAAAAGAAAATATACGTAAGGGGAGGTAGATATACATGCGTCGTAAAACTGAAGCAAATAAAAAGAAGCTATTGGCATATCTTTTATTACTATTATCGATACAACGGAAGCGCACAACCTAAAGTCACAGTCTAAGCATAGTCCCTAAGAAAGTGAAGCGCACAACCTACAGTCACAGTCTAAGCACAGTCCCTAAGAAAGTGAAGCGCACAACCTACAGTCACAGTCTAAGCACAGTTCCTAAGAAAGTGAAGCGCACAACCTAAAGTCACAGTCTAAGCACAGTCCCTATGAAAGTGAAGCGCACAACCTATAGTCACAGTATAAGCACAGTCCCTATGAAAGTGAAGCGCACAACCTAAAGTCACAGTCTAAGCACAGTCCCTAAGAAAGTAATTTGTGTGTGTGTGTGATCGCGTTAGATTTTCAAATGTTGTTTGTTAGTGCATAATCCATCAAGCTAGGGTAACAAATCGCTGCTTCTACCAATCATTTAAAATTTTCCTTTGTTTTTAGGGTTCCGTACCACAAAAGGAAATAGTTTTCGAAAAAACTTAAAGCTTTTAGGTACAAGATTTTTAGGATCAAAGAAAACTCAATACGAATCAAACAAGCCCAAACTCGATGGGGTTGTGTCGTCTTATTGCGGAGTTCCCATGCCCGCCTTCCAGCTTCAGCATCAGATCAGCTCCATGTCATCATAATTTTGTTTTGTCACGCGATAAACATATGCATGCAAAATTTCAGCTCAATCGGAAACCGGGAAGTGGGTCAAATTTAACTTTCAATATTTCATTACAGACACCGGGACAGGTGAAAAAAGGGAAATCTTAGGATAACTTATGTCACATATTTTGATACTCGCAAGAGTAAATAAAAACCTATAGCACACCCCGGACACTGCATACACGATCGTGAAAAAAAACAAATGACGGAGCAAACAAAATCACCGCGAAATCCTATACGTTCCATCCAGTACCAAACTATAACCAATCTGTATCAATCTGGGTAACGAGGGAGTGAGGTCGCAATCTAGAGAGCGGCAAGGAGTGTCCATACTGTATGATTTGTATTAGTATACTATTGACCTAGAAACATAAAATTTGACAGTTTTTATTATTATTATATCAGCTCATATACGTCCCCACCGAGGGGCTCGAGCCTACCCTGAATCAGGGCGATTAGGCCTTAGTCGACCACGCGGGCCCAGTGCGGGTTGGTCGACTTCACACACAACCTTCGAGTTTCTTCGCAGGCCCTGTGCAGGTTTCCTCACGATGTTTTCCTTCACCGTTAAAGCAATCGGTAAGTATGTACGTAAGTTTTTGAAAAACTCATTGGTACATTGGCCGTCCAGATTTGAACCCGGTACCTCTGGTTAGATGGACGGAGTCGTTACCGGTTGAGCCACCGACGCTTTTAATATTTTTAATATTTAATTTTTTTTTTGCGATTACAAACATACATTTTCTGTTAGAGAATTGACCGTGACGTATATCTATGTATAGGAGAACATTCTTTTCAACTACAAAGTTAAGTTTGTCCTTCATTCCGATTGATACAGTCGTTGATGTTTGTAGGGTCGTTCCCCAAAGGTATTTTGGTGATGAACCCTCAGTCCGAAACGTATTTAGCCGGTTTTTGTTATAAAATATTACAAAAGGTACACTTTTTTTTATTTCCAATTAGTAAGCCCTTGGCATCATCTCATCTGATAATAAATGATGATGCCGACGATGGAAGGTAGCGTACCAAGATTCCCCAACGCAATGGGGATCTGGCTACCTTATCTTCAAGCCGGAACACATCAGTTCGCTGTTAACACTGATTTTGGCGGTAAGACTTAGATAAGATGGTGCTAGCTAAGCAGGCTAAGCCTGAAAATAAATGATGATGCCGACGATGGAAGCGGGCGTACCAAGATTCCCCAACGCAATGGGGATCTGGCTATCTTATCTTCAAGCCGGAACACATCAGTTTGCTGTTAACACTGATTTTGGCGACAAGACTTAGACACAGATTACTAAATAGTTACTTCGTAAACTTAGATAAGATGGTGGTAGCTAAGCCAGGCGGGCTATGAAATTGATCTAACACCAACCAAACCGATCTTACAAAGTTGACCCTGCCGGGAATCGAACCCGCGACCTCCTGGTGTTAAGCGAATAGACTAACCATTACGCCACGGAGGCGGTTAATAACACTTATAACATAGAAGTTATAACTTATAAGGTGTACCTACATGGTGCATTTGGAAAAACAGTTGTCTCTGTTTTTTTTTTGCGTGTTAAGTTTAATGAAAATAACCACACTTTTGCACTTTTTTAATGTTTTTCGTTGTTATTTTTAAACTACAAATAAAAAAAGTTAAGGTTGTATTTTTTTATTAGTTTCTCAAACTTCCGGTAAGCTTCTCAAGGCTCTTCTGGTCCGCGCCATCGCTGTCGTTTTTTCGCGCTTTTTAATTTTTTGTAATATTGGCAGCATTAAGTATCCTTACTACGGATGCGTTCATGTCTACCGTATTATTCTTTTTTTTTTATTCTTATGGCTTTCCAAGTCGCTTTTCAACAGAATAATAATAAACATAATTGCCGTATTACAAGTACACGCACGCCGGAGCCGGTTCTCGAAAACGACCTTGCCAAGCTCTACTGGGACCGACCCATCATCACGGACAGGACTATTCCTTCGGATAAGCCTGATATCGTGCTGATGGATCGGGCGGGGAGTCACTATCCCGTACGATGAAAACCTCGTGCAGGCTGTTGCCGAAAAAAGGACCAAGTGCCTGGACTGGGCGCACGAAGTTACTGATGTGGCAAGTGGAATCCACCAAAATCATCCCCGTAGTCCTATCCGTGAACTAATTTAAGCTGACCTTGAACTTCACCTAAGGCGGCAATGCAGAGAGCAGTCCTCATCGATAATGCCCGTATAGTTCAACGCTTCTGTCCCCGTCGCACTGAACTCCAGCCGACTGTGCTTCTGTGCACCTCCATGCTCCTGCCACTTCGCCTCGTGCCAAGTGAGCGGAGTAGCTTAAATTTTATATATTTTAAATAATAATGAAAATTACAATATGTTCATCTGTTGATACAGACTGAATAATATTTGTAACTCATGTTAGCCCTGTGCGTGTAAGAATTTTTATTATTTACTTTAATTGAGTTATTCTGTATTTTGAAATGAAACTTTTCTATTGCTATCTGGTACACTACCTACTCAACCTTTTCGCTGATGCGATCTTAAATTAAAGCTTACACTAACATCCTTCACCGAATGTTCGGTATACAACAGCGAGAAGGGCTCTTAATCCCTTGTAATCCCCATATTGTCGATACACAATTGCCGTGAAAAGAGCTACTTAATAAAATTCTCGAATGGGACACACCCCTGACTCGTCGAGAGCTCTATCACGCCTCGATCAAAGGACGTGTAAGTACAATGGGTTTTGTGTTACGCGCCGATTTTGGGATTTTAATATTTGATTTGGGCAGCCAAATCCGACGGGCGTGATTTTACTTGTTTTGAAGATCTTGTTTTGATATCTTCACGTTCGAAATACCGCAGTGTTTTACGACCAGTGTGTGTTGCCAGTGATGTTATGACATACGGAACTGAGACATGGTCGCTTACTATGGGCCTCATAAGAAGGCTCAAGGTCACCCAAAGGGCAATGAAGCGTGCTATCGTAGTAGAAGTAAATTCTACTATTGTGTTATGCTCGGAGTTTCTCTAAGGAGATCCGTAGGAAAACCAAAGTAACCGACGTAGCTCTCAGAATTGCTAAACTTAAGTGGCAGAACGGATGGCCGTTGGGGTAGTAAAGTTCTCGAGTGGCGACCGCGCAGCGGAAATCTAGCGTAGGCCTCCCACTCGGTGGACCGATGACCTGGTAAAGGTCGCGGGTAGCGCAGAACCGGTCGTCGTGGAAATCCTTGGGGGAGGCCTATGTCCAGCAGTGGAAATCCTTCGGCTGATATGATGAAGATCTTGCCATCGTTTATTGATAAATACAAAATAGTTTACATTTTAATCACAGTTGCAACTATGCAACTAGCATTGATGGGTTCCGGTTTGAAGATAAGCTCGTTTTGAAAAACCTAAACACTTTTAGATAAAAGCTTTTATTTGAAAATAATTTTGATTGACAATTGTTTCTCAGCGAACCCTTTAATTTGATACCCATACCATGGGGGACTTACATAAAAAATAATTGGTCTGTCTGGATTTAGAATGACGTCACTTAGCTAACCATGCATTGTCATACAAACTAAACGTGAATGCAGAATTTCAGCTCAATCAGAAACCGAGAAATGAGTCAAATTTAAATTGAAAATTTTACAGCGTACAACTTTCATACATACATCATACTCGTCATACGAACATTGCAAGTTTAATAAAATCTAGTTAAAAGATAGCCAGTTCTCCAATGCGTTTGTAATCGTACATCTTTGGCATCATCGTCACTTACCATCGGGTAAAAAATAGCCGAAAGACGTCCACTGCTGGACAAAACGCCTCCTCCAAGGATTTCCACTTTTAACTGTGCGCTACTCGCATCCAGCGGCTTCCCGCGACCTTCACCAGGTCGTTGGTCCACCGAGTGCCAGGCCTGCCTTCGTTACGTCTTCCGTTGTGCGGTCGCCATTCGAGAACTTTACTACCCCAACGGCCTTCTGTTGGCATTGTTCAAAAAAATTAATTTTAATTTTAAATAATAATATATTTTTTTCATTTTATTCATGGTTAAATTTTAGTGATTATTAAAATAATGTTTGTGATGACGTCACAGGCCCAAATACTATGAAAAAAACCGGTAAAGTGTGAGTCAGAACCGCGCACAAAGGGTCCCGTACCATCATACTAGATGGGTAGTTTCTTCACGTTTCAAAAAAAAATAGGTTTTTTGTATGGAGACCTTCACTTTTTCTAATTTTTAACACGCTTTTATTAGCTTCACTTGTAACTATGTAAGAAAATCTTGGAATCTTAATTTGACCCACTTGCCGGTCTTCGATTAGGATGAAATTTTGCACACGCTCTGAGTTCTGATGACAATACATGACTAGCTAAGAAACGTCTTTACAAATCCAATATGGCGGCCACTCCCAAGATGGCGGACTGGCTGTTTGAAATCCACCCCCATGATATGGGTATCAAATGAAAGGGTTTGCTGTCAGGAATACGCAGAAATAGTCACGTGACTTAAATCCAACATGGCGGACATCCAAGATAACTACTTAACGTGTTTACTAAAAGCGTGTTTTTTAGTTTTTTAAACTAATTGATGATTATTATTATTTGTTGTTATAGCGACAACAGAAATACATCTGTGAAAATTTCAAGTATCTAGCTATCACGGTCCATGATATACAGCCTGGTGACAGACGGACGGACGGACAGCGGAGTCTTAGTAATAGGGTCCCGTTTTTACCCTTTGGGTACGGGACCCTAAAAAAGGTCCCAGTCACGTCCCAGTACTAATTTCAATTGACGATTATGAATAAAATTATGTTATTTAGTATGTTTGGACAGTATTTAAAATCATTATATTATATCCAATGGTTCTTTTATTTACGTTCCTTGTAAAAAATCTGAACAATACCAGACTAAACCAGACAATATATATGTCACCGTAAGATTGTAAATTCCGTTACATTATAATCTAACGGGATTTATTTCGCGAGATTGTGAACTGACATAAGGTGAGTTACATTTCACATGTGACATTACAATAACACTAATCGAAGTGAAGACACTAAATAAATGAGCTTTAACCACAGTTGATTGATTTAACCACAGAATATCTTTTTTCTTATCTGTGGATTTAACAGTCAAAGTGCATAATGCTTCGCAGCAGAAGAAATCAACTGTTTTATTCGGAGGTACAAGAACAGGCCGTGATATTGTGATCCGATTCACAATTTACCGTTATTTCAAAATCTGACTAGTGAGATTGTAATATCGCTGTTTTCACAATATCCCGGTGACATATATACTGCAAACTCAGTAGATATTGAGTTTCATACAACAATCATAAAAAAAAGTGGGGTAACGCTTGTTCTATTATATACGTTTGAATCTTTACCTTATGTGGTGACCTCAAATAGTGTTTCGACACGTGATAGGTCGAAACACTATAATATTATCCTTCACTGTAATTAAGATAGGTGCACGTTTTGGCATGTTGACCGTAAGCCTGCCAACGCGTGACTGTAAGCAAAACTCTGCTCCGTCGTGATTGGAGCAGAGTTTTTACAAGCTTTTATTTAGTTTCACCTGTCCCGGTGTCTGTAATGAAATCTTGCAACTTGAATTTGACCCACTTCCCGGTTTTCGATTAAGCTGAAATTCGGCATGCATATTAATGTCACGTGACAATGAAATGTTGAAAGCTTGTACCTTGAAGTTTTTAGATTATATCATACCTTGTTTTCAAAGTGCTAAGACTACATCTAGGTACCTTTTATTTTTGATCTGAGACTGCAAACAAAAAAGTTCAGATGTTTCTGTGAGCAGCTGTTAACAACCCAAAGACAAGTCAGGACTTCAAACCACGAGAAGTGTGATAAATAGTTTTCTACATTCAACAAGCCACAATCCCATTAGAGAGAGATATTAGTTGGGTTAATTAGTGGTTTAACCTGACGTTCATTCGCACCAAGCACTGCAAAGCATTTTCTGTAGTTAAAATCGTGTTTTTCGTTGGGTATAAATCAATTTTTTGACGCGATTCCGTTTCGTTTCACGGTATGATTTTTTAAAGTTTTGACAGGCAGGATCTAAAGTATCGGATGGCGTGCAGTTATGTGTCTTTAAAAATAGATGTCGTTGGTTTTTTATTGTGCCCAAACTTGTCAGTTGCACGTTTACTATTATTCATTACTATCTTTTGCCCGCGGCTTCGTCCGCGTGGACATCGTTTTTATGACTGTCTTTGAGGGTGAGTGGTGCGCGTGGACATGAATTTTCTCCAGATCCCTGCGCCAAATCGGGCTTTTCTTATTCGCAGTCTATGTCACTTCCCACCCCCTCAAACAATTCTGTACAAAAAATCACTTCGATACGTTGCTCCGTTGCGACGCCGACGTGCGCGAGCGTGGAAATGAGTTTTCCCTAGATCCCTCGGGAACTCTATCAGGATATGCTAATCAGTAAATTATGTCATTTCCCACCGCCTTAACCATCTCTGTGCAAAAAATCACAACAATCCACTATTCAGTTGCAATGTTATAGAAAATAACCATAAAAAGAGTATTGTTTCAGTTTCTGCATCCGCTATGCTATTTTGACGGGATAAAAAGTAGCTTATGTCCTTCTACCTGCATGCCAAATTTAATCAAGATTGGTCGAGGTGTTGAAGCGTGTAAAGGTAATAAACAATCAAACACTTTTTCACATTTATAATACTTTTATAATTTTAGGATGATAGTGTTTTATTATCTAAATCACCTGTTTATGTGTAGCAACATCATCATATCAGCCACAAATCGTCCACTGCTGAACAAAGGCCTCCCCCAAGGATTTCCACGACGACCGGTCCTGCGCTGCCCGCATCCATCGGCTTACCGCGACCTTTTTTTTTGTTTGTAGCAACATAAATTTTAAGATTTGTTTACTTTTCATTATTTGACACATTTCCAGATCAAAGTTCCAGTTCGTAAAACAAATCTGTGAGTTGTTATAATAACTGAAACAATAAAATGATAATCACCGAAATCATCATAAACATTAATAACTCGTACTGCTAATAAATTATTTCACAAAAATGTTATTTTTAACCCTTTCCATTCGTCGTTCGTTAAGCGGAACAAAAACATCAATGTAACATGGTTATATATAGGACGTGTCTCGGCAATTTTTTTCAGCTCATTTTGGCAGTCCGACCGAAAAAAAAAATGTAATTAAAAGAATCTAAACGCACCCGGGCGTTTGACACGTGGACGCCAAATGGCGGTTGCAAAGGGCCGCTGCGAGCTTTAGGGTTCCTTGAAGTTGTGTCATGGTAGTAAAGTTATTTTATGTAAGTTCTCGTTGAAAAACAAAAGACAGCGCAGCGTCTCATCGACAACGTTATACAGATCACTTATACTATGTTAGTACTAATTTATATACTTTGCTTATACAATGTGTTATGTTATGTGAGGAAACCTGCACACATTGAGCAGTTTTGGCTCAATAGAAAAAAAAACCCAAAGATACAAAGGTCTACACCGTTACTTTCAACTCTAGTTATGACTAATATTTTGAAGTATAAATTTAAAAAAAATATACAACAATATTTGTTATGATAATTGATAATACAAAGTGAGTAATGTTATTATTTTTTGTACTTTCATTGTAGTTTTTGTTTGAAACGAAAAACCATTGAGAAATTTAAAAAGTGTGGTTATTTTTTTTACTCTTTACACGTAAAGAAAAAGACAGAGACAACTATTCCAATCAATACCTCGCCTTAAGGGTTAAAGTTTTATTCTGGAAAGTTTGTCTACAGAAGATAGTCTATTTTGTAATTTCTTGTATCCTGGTATTTTTGAAAAGACAAACGCCCACAGACGATCGTATAAAGTCGGGTAATAATGTTACTTCAAGGAAAATTTTAAGTATTTTACAAATTTTATTTTAACTGCCGTGTTATAGTTAGTTAGTCTGATTGTTAGTTTAGAAATTGGGACAAATCTTGGAAGCTAAATTAGAACCACTTTCTGGTTTCATATACAAGTTAAGTTTGAAGAACAATGCATGGTTAGCTAAGTGGCGTCTCATTCTAAATCCAAAATGGTGGACCAGTTATATTTTATGCATCCCCATGACAATGGTACCAAAATGAAAGGGATTTGATTCGTTTTTAAGTTTTTAATAAATGAGTTTAATAGTTTAATATGTAGTTTTATCTTCAATGAGTTTAATCTTTGAAATACAGAACCCTGACTCCATATAAGTGGCTAAAGAGCGCATTGTTTCTCCCGCTGCTGCCGGAGCGTGCCGGTCCCTTTGCCCTTGTCAGAGGGCAGTGAGAGTGTATTGTTTTCTTGGGCATGGGTAATAATATGGGCCGTAACGTACGGCATGGCATGTGATTAGCTGGAGTTTAAGGTCAATGAAACACGTGGCGGGCGATAGAAAGAACATTTTTCTTCAGAGAGTTTAGCTTGAACTATACGTACTTTTTAGGATTATGTACCAAGACCTATGATCCATAGGCATACGGCATAAGAACGGTACAAACTACAAAGTCTAAAGTGTCTAGCTTGATGTGCTGGCTTCTGTACATATAATGTATTATACACAGGCATGTTTAAATTAATCTCAATACTTACTAATATTATAAGTGTTTGTTTGTTATCTTTTCACGCTTCAACACCTTGACCAATCTTGATGAAATTTAGCCTGCCGATAGCCTGTGTCATGGCCAATTGGTTGGTTACTTTTTATCCCATAAAAATATCATAGACCGATGCAGTTTCTGAAGGAACTGAAAAAAGAAAAATACTCTTTTATGGTTAATTTTTTTAACATCGCAACGGAACAATTGATTTTAGTGATTTTTAGCACATAGATGGTTGAGGAGGTGGGAAATTATATAATTTACTAATTAGCATGTCCTGACATAGTTCTGGAGAGATCTGGGGAAAGCTCATTATTCCACGGTCGCGCACGTCGGCGTCGCAACGGAGCAACGGATTAATGGGATTTTTGTACAGAATTGATCGAGAGGGTGGGAAGTGACATAGACTGCTAATCAAAATGGTTCGATATAAAAATTCATGTCCACGCTCGCGAGCCGCTTGTGGCTCGCGCACCACTCACCCTCAAAAACAGTCATATAGACACTATGTCCGCGCATAAGCTAGTAACTAATTATAAAACTAAAACTAAAGATGCGCGTTGTTTGACAAGAAAAATATGAATTGTAAAGGATCCTTGACATTCTTCACCGCCATTATAATTTGTCACGCATAACATAAAACTTAAAGTGTGACATCTAATTCTATCTAACTAAGCATATGAAATGTTATCGGCCAGTCATTCGCTGACATAAGAATCACAGCTATCAAAACCTTTGAAGATCTTTTGTTAGGAATACTTAACGCTTTTTACGAGGACTACTGCAAGTAAAAAAAAAACTATGAAAAGAGACCGAAGTACTAAAAAAGCTTTCAATTAAAGAGATAGTGACAATGCTGCCAACATGAAAACAAGATTCCACTCTGGTACATTCTTTTGATATACGATAGTGTTGTACTTTGAAAGTGGCGGCAAAAAGCAAAGTGACACTTGAAAAAAGGCACGAATTATGTAAACAACGCTCGTTTTTTCTAGGCGTGCATGTTCTCCAAAAAGCTACTAAGTATGAAGATCCGTAATACATAGTTCTTTAGATTTCCTTACTCTGCGTTCTCTAGTGGCGCCAGAAGACGTAGCGTAGGCAGGCTTCCCACTCCGTGCACTGACGACCTGGAGAAGGTCGCGGGAAGTCCTAGATGCGGGCAGCGTAGGACTGGTCGTCGTGGAAATCCTTGGAGGATGTCTTTGTCCAGCTGTGGGCGTATTTCGCCTGATATGATGATGTGATGACGATGATTTTTAAAAGCTTTCTTTTAACTAGAAATGTTTGTATGTTGGTTTGTTTAGGTGGGTTTAAACCTTGCGATCGATTTTAGAGCGACTTTCAGACGTCCGGTTGAGCTGAAATTTGGTATGAAGCCGTATTCCCGGTGACAATATATCCTTTTGGTACTTATTTTGAATTTGATCTGATGATGAACTTTGGAGGTGGAATCAAGGTTCCAGGATCGTTTTTTACCAATAGAATCATAGGAAATACTTACTGTGCTCGCCTTTTTGAATTTGGAAACGTTTGGTTAATATTCCTTTGAGTATTCGTGGTTTTTTGAGCATAAAAAACTCTTTTCAAATAAAATATTGTACATACTTAAGACCCAGGTACCTATTGTTCAGAACAGTTGTCTCTGTTTTTTTCTTTACGTGTAAGGAGTAAAGAAAATAACCACACTTTTATGCACTTTTTCAATGTTAATTTTTTTTAACTTAGATATAGGCATTTATGCAAAAAAGTTAGTCTGACAATAATATGTCACGATTTTGTTCAGGAATGAGAGAAAAAAAATAAGGTGCTATGTCTAACTGTAGTGAAGTAAAACTAGTTTTTGTGGGCTAAAACAGCAAAAATTGACAAAATTTAAGCGAACCTTGCATTTTTTTCTAAATCGTGTTTTGGCCTCCTACACTTTATAGCAGACATATTGTTTTTAATTTATTAAAAAAATTAATAAATGTATTGCAATTTCAACCGCAGAAAAACCACCTTTTCCAACCCTCGATTTCGGGGTTTGCTTTATTTTCTGAAAGGGTTTCGCCTTAATAATTTTTAGGAATTTTAAAAAATTATTAAAGATTTAAGATGGAGATAGGTACTGCAACGTTTACGAATGATGAAAACAAATAATTTAAGACTTTTAAGACAGTCAGGTGTTTGTCAAAACGTCATAAATTTAATTTTTAGCGCAGACAGTAATTAATTAGTTATTCATAATTTTATCGTCCATCCAAATACTAAAACATCGTTATTTATTTTAGGTTCGGTAAGGTGTGGCTTCTGGTATGCTCTTACTAAAAATAATGTATTTTTATACTTAAATTTAAAATATAATAAAGAGGCAAAGTTCACTGGGTTTACACAGGAGGTCGCGGGTTCGATTCCCGGCGGGGTCAATTGTAAGACTCGGTTTGGTTGGTGGTAGGGCATTTTCTAAGCCCGCCTGGCTAGCTACCACCATCTTATCTAAGTCTTGCCGCCAAATATCAATGTTGATATCATTGGTGTGTTCCGGCAAGAAGATAAGATAGCCGTTCCCCATTGCGTTGGGGAATCTTGGTAAGCCCGCTTCCATCTTCGGCAACATCGTCACTTACCACCAGGTGAGATATTGTCAAGGATTTTTCAACTGTGAATAAAAAAATTAAAAATAAAATAAGCCCGGAAATGGTCATGCAAATTGCCAATAACATTTGATCTGGGACAACTTTTAGATAACCTGGATAAGACGGTCATATTAAGATCTTGCTACAGTTCCGCGTACTGAGCTAGGACTGCCTCTTTATATCTATTCTAATGCGTGTCGGGCCACGCGCAATGTAGATTTCCGTAGTTGCCATTATCGCGTCCATATCTAATTTTCAAATTTCCAAATACAGCGGTTTAGTTGTTAGGGGATGGGGACACTCGACTCCAAAAAAAATTTTTTCACTTTCAAGCTTATTTTTGCGAAAACGGAACCCTAAATTATAAAATGGTCTTAGAAAACTAACAACTATTTTTCAAGCTCTAACCAACGATACCCCACACGACTGGGTTTGACGAAAAAAAAAACATCCCCACTTTACTTGTAGAGGAAGTGCCCTTAAAAAGTATTTTTTTCAATATTATTTTACAGTTCTCTTCACGTTATTATTATAATATTCATAAATCTTTGCCAAATTTTAGCTTCTAACTACTAATAGTAAACCGCGGACAGACAGACGGACAGACAGACTTGACTAAACTATAAGGGTTCCTTGTTGTGCCACGGAACCCTAAAAACGAATTGTTTATGAATAAAAATTCTAACTTTGCACATAATTTTTATACAGAGATATTTCCATTTAAGTAGGTACTGTGCCAGTACTGTGTGGTGTGACTGACGACACGCCGCCGCGCCCCCCGGCGCTGCCGCCCCCCTCCAGTCGTAATCATTTCTCGCGTTTAAATGCCTCGATGTTGTGGACGCATTTACAGTAATCACAGGCGTTGATAAATGATAACCAGCCAAATTAATAGGGACACGTGTAAACATTTAATTGATAAACCCACCGACTGTCACGAGGGGTGTGCATCACACGCATCTGTTATTTGATTTGCCTGATTTGTTTTAATGGACTCGTTTTGAAAGCAAACATTGTAATTTATATAAAAAACAAAACATGTTAATTGGTGCAATCTGTTTTAAATTTCAGATACGATTATATCGTCAATTGATTTAACCAGAAATTGAATCATAAAAACTGTACACCAAAATTAGAAAACGTTAAAAGGTCGTTTTACAATTCGGTTTACTGTTAACGTTAATTGTTTCCCGCCTTTTACCCTCTTTCCCAATTAAGACATTTGGGGCAAATGTCTTTTTATAAAAAGGAGCGCCATTTCAAACAGTTGGAAGATCCTCTTATGTTTTTTTTTTTACTTTTCATTTCGGATGTTGTGTTAAGCGCAGTTTGTTTTAAGAGGAGTTTAATGAGTATTCGCTTTCATTAAACGATGAAGCACCATACTGTACAGTATACTTACGTCTTACAGTTTTAAGCATTTTAGAATGTGCTTTCTTTTTTACAGATTATCGAGTGAGGTCAACCAAAGCCCGTGTGATTCTGAGTCAACATCCAATTCACCTCCATCGCTGCTGCAAGATGCGACGTTGCCAGCTCTCCTAGTATCTGGCTCGTCGACGCTCTTCCAGAACACCACGACCTCCACCAATTCGGCGTTGAGCCTGTCAACTGTTGACAGTTTATGCTTGCCTGGTAGTTCGGAGGTAGACAGCTGTAGTCTGACGAACGGATGCGCGTCGAACACACTGGCCGGTCTGGCGCTGCCGTTGACGTCAACCGGTGGATTGTGCTCGACCTCCTCGTCGTCTGCGGTTGCCTGGTTGATGAATGAGGATAGCACGGGTAAGAAAATTTCGCGCAATTTATAATGGCGCTTTCGCGCGACCCGGTCGCTTGCTCTTGGCGACGACGGCGAACGGCAACCCGAATAGGGTCGGCGACCCACTGCTTTGTATATTTTAATATAGGAAGCCCTGACAAATGCAAGAGACCGGGACGCGCGACCGTATCCCATACAAAACGGTGGGTCGCGGTACCTACCTACTTAAAAGATGAACTTGATGAAGATGGTACTACTTTCAAGAATTTGACTAGGCTCTGTACATGTTCTGTTTTGTATAATTACAACTCATAAACGCCCCCACTGCAGTGCTGGGGCCCTTCTCAAACTCGGGAAGGTTGGTCCTGCATAATCACATCACATGCATCACACTAATATTATAAAGGCGAAAGTTTATGAGTGTGTATGTTACTTCTTCACGCAAAAACTACTAAACGGATCTGACTGAAATTTGGTAGTTAGACAGATTAGGACCTGGATTAACACATAGGCTACTTTTTTTCACTGCACTGCGCACCCTTTGAAAAGGCAAAGAAACGGTTCGATGTCCACGCGGGTGAAGCCGCGGGAAACAGCTAGTAATTAATATTTGTAAACCTCATCTAATAATGAAAGTGTTTTAATGTCAACAAACCTCTTACCGGAAGAAAAAATGAAATTAAAAAAACTAAAAACCGAATTCAAAAAGAAATATTATTATTTTTTATTCGCAATTGGTAAACCCTTGACAACATCTCACCTGGTGGTAAAAATTATGAAATAGTATTTTTATGAATACACGAAATTTACTAACAATAACGAAATCATAGGTAGTTATGAAACAAATTATTTTTTTAGGTAGCACTCGAGAAAAGTACACCTAATAAACCTACCAAAGTTTTGGATTCGATGGCTTTGCTGACACAGATCTCAAAATAACTGAAGGTCCCTTTTGTTTCGTAACTACCTTTGATTTCGTTATTGTTGGTTAAGTTTGTGTATTCATAAAAATATATTATTTATTTTACAAAGGCCTGCACCAAGGATTTCCACGACGACCGGTCCTGCGCTGCCCGCATCCACGTGTGACTCGAGAACATTACTGCCCCAATGGCCATCTATTCTAAAAGCTATGTACCTTGCCGACTGTTACTTAAGTTTGGCGGTCTATACGTACCTATAATATCTATAGAATTATCCTTCAACTCCTAACCGTTAAGGAGTTGTGCCTTCCATCACCAGCTCATCAATATGAGCTGAAAACTACCAGACGCAAATACTTGAATAGCTTTAGAATAACTAAAATGATAATAACTATGAAACAAGTAATAAGTGCTTATAAAATTTGAGGGTTGCCCTCGTTTTCCCCGGGACCCCAGCACCATTAGATCCTGACTTGTTGACAATTGGACCACCTGGGAAGTATATATACCCTTTCAAACGAAAAAAGAATTGATATATAAAAAAATATTCCGACGAATTGAGAACCTCCTCCTTTTTTGAAGTCGGTGAAAAAATACAGACCGGAATAGCGCCAGCCTTAACCGCCTCCGTGGCCTAAAGGTTCGTCCATTCGCTTCACACCAGGAAGTCGCGGGTTCGATCCCCGGCGGGGTCAACTTTATAGGACTCGATTTGGTTGGTGGTATGGTATTTTCTAAGCCCGCTTGGCTAGCTACAACCATCTTATCTAAGTCTTGCCGCCAAACATCATTGTTAACAGCATTGATGTGTTCCGGCTTGAAGATAAGAAGCCAGATCCCCATTGTGTTGGGGATTTTTGGTAAGCCCGCTTCCATCTTCGGCATCGTCGTCACTTACCATCAGGTGAGATGATGCCAAGGGTTTACCAATTGTAAATTTAAAAAAGCAGAAATCCAGAAGTTCTCTGAGTGGCGGAATGCATTTTGAGGTTAATGAAATTTGTCGATTTCATGACATGTTCAACCATTTCATTAACTCGTTTTATTGACGCAGCGCAGAAGCAGCGATAGTGCATTGAAGAAGATTTTCTGATGAATAAATACCTAATTAAGTAATTTAATTTATAACCATCATCAGGCGAAAGACTTCTAATGCTGGACAAGGCATTTCTACAACGACCGGTCTTGCGCTGCCCGCATATTACGATATTATAAATTTAATTATTCCACGTCATCAGAAAAACTTCAAAGCACTAGACACCGTACGTAACTCTTTTTCAGATCTCCCTCTTATTTTAGATTTCGTTATAAATAATGTCTGGCTTTCAGGGTTACCAGTGAAGATTAAATAAAATATGGTACAATAAAACATAATACTTATGTTTGTTTTTTACAGGTGGCGTCAAGAGCGAGGTGCGCAGCCCTGGGCTGTGCGACCCTGACGTGGCTCTGTACGGGGAGGCTCTGCCTTATGACCAGAGTGCGCTGCCTTATCAGTATTACAATAGGTTTGTGCTTCTTTGACTGAATACCTATGGTAAGGAAATGGATCACAGGTGGTGGCGTTAAGAGCAAGGTGCCTAAGCCTATTCCAGGGCTGAAGTGGCTCTTAGACTAAACAACTCGTCCAATAACTGTATGCCTTACAGCCCACTTTAAAAAGTAGGTAAACTTATCAGTACTTAATCAAATTGAAAGACAGTTAACAAAAAAAATATTAATTCCTACCCTTTATTTTTTTTTTAGAGTACGTATACTAAAAATTATTTTTATTTTTAATTCCTATCCTGAAATTATTATTTTTTGTTAGGAAAACTGGCTGTATAATAGGGTGGAGTGATCATATATGAAGAAAAAAAAAACTTTTTGTTTTTCAACGGCATAGCGATATAAAGTTGTCTTTGAATTAGAAAATCAAACATACGAAATCTTGTTAATCTATTTTAATGTTTTGAGGTGCCCCAATACAATTGAAAATCGGTAAATATAACTATTTTTTTCATTTTGTTATCACACTGTCAGATTGTTCAATGAATGTATTTTTCTGAATTTCAGGGCTATCATTAAATAAATATTATTAAAATTACTTGGAAACACAATAACTAAAAGAGCCGTAACTTATTTCGACCAATTTATTTATTAAAAGAAACAGTAAAAAATGTGTAATTTTAGTTAAACATGAAATTGCTTTTTTGTATCGAAATGTGGCATTTGCTGACGTGAACGCAGTCTTGCTCTTATAAAACCGTCTCGTTTATGTTCTGCGCAAACAGCACTTGAAGCTTCTGTCACTAATTTGATACAGCGCTCAACGGCTTGTGTGTAGCATGGATAGTTTTTTATATTTTGAATTTTACCCAAACCACTTTTAACAATCAATTTCAAGGCTTCATCCGATAAATTGGAAGTCAGCGGTGGCTCAGTTATTTCAAAGTCTTGGAACGTAATAATTTTCGTATAATTTTCGGCGTTCAAATTTAAAGCAAGCACTTTAAATGTTCGAAGTCCTGGAGCATTCTCTGATCTTGCTTTAGAGATTTGTTGATATGCTAGCTCACGTATGCTTTCTATGTCATCTCCAAGCATGGCGACAAGAACATTCTCTGGATGACCGAAATATCCATTTCGTTGGATTACTTTGTCAACGATCTTTCTTCAAATCCGGGTTCAAATAGCGACTCAGACTAATAGTTTGCCACAGGTGCTTAGCTCCATTTATACACGAGGGATTATATTTTATTGTGAACCACATTGGAACATAAACTTTTATTACGTACGTAGCTAATATCACCAGTTTTTCTTCGGGATCTGTCTTGGTATCATATAATCTTAAAATTCGATTTGCTGTCGTAAGTCATCTAGAACAGTTGAGAGGCCCAGGTTTCATATTAGCTAAATCGGAAGAAAAAACACCAGTGCTTATAGCCGTCATTATATCGTATAGATATTTTTCGTCCGTACTCAAATCATTTCTGGTAATCTCAAGTAATGTTGACGGAATGGCAGTGAATTCTACTATTGGCATAGTTTCACATTTTTGTAATTCTGATCCAACGGGACCTGAAAAGCACTTAGGCCCTGTAGTTTTTCCATCCATTTTAGTGTTGCAGTGGTTATTCATTCGAATGTAACTGACAGACAAACCACTGTAATGGTTTTTTAAGTTCTTCTTCCATCAAGCGAATCACACCACCTTTAAAGCCTGTGTTAACTACTGTTCCATCGCAACCAACAACAGATATTTTGCCAAATATCTAATACTTCTTGAGCCAATATTTCGGATATGTCATGGACCGTCGGCTCTTTTGTTGTATTGTCTGTCTTTAATTCATATTTAATGAATAGATAATATTTTATAACATCATTATAAGTAGGTAATTGAGATACTGGGATGTCGTTTGTCGAGTTTTGACTTGAGACATTTTACTGTAAAGAACAAAAATAATAGGTATAAATTTAAATCGAAAGTACTTTATTTCTATCTAGATTGCATTAACTATCAACATTAAATAATAAATACTACTTACATGAGTTGTATTTCTTGATCTCAGCCGTTAAAACCGAAGCGTCTCACAAATAAAATAATAATAATCCGCGCGCGTGTGTTGACTAAATGGAGTTCAAACAACGTTTGATGAGAGTAGTGAAATGACCTTCCCCGCGTACCGCGCATCGAAAAAACGTCTCGTGGTAAAATTTTTCTATCATAAACTAACAGGGCAAAGTTCAGAATATAATTTAGCGGAAATAAGACGAATGTATTTTTTGACCAATTTTCTCGAATTTCTCTAATGTTAATGAGGTTGGGGGCACCTCTAAATATATTAAGTGTCAAATAAAATTTTGTGTGTATATTTGTGAGATAGAAGAGCAACTTTTTACAGGTATTCCAAAATGATTACGAACTAAAAAAATATTCGCTCCACCCTACTGTATAACACTGTTACCTACTTAACAAACTTTCGATTTTCAAATTAGAAGACAGTATACCAAAAGTTATTTTAATTTTACATTTTTACGGTTACCTACTTAATGACCAACTTTTGTGTTTATGTCATACAGCTATAAAATAGTCGTAGAACAATTTTTACATGTAGCAGCGACTAGTAGTCGGTTAATTAAGGTATGTTGCTTAGTAATAGCCTCATTAACACAACAAAGGAGCGGTCACTGATTCAGTTTGGGAGTGGCATGTTTGTCTAAGTTTAGTTAATTATGTTTTGCTCGAAATTATAAAATTTTGACCATACAGTTGCAATAAATAAATAAATATCAACATTAAGGCGAGGTATTGATTGGAACAGTTGTTTCTGTCTTTTTCTTTACGTGTAAAGAGTAAAGAAAATAACCTCTTATTTTCACTTTTTCAATGGTTTTTCGTTTCAATCAAAAACTACAATGAATGCATAAAAAATATTAACATTACTCACTTTGTATAATCATAAAAAATATTGTTGTATATTTTTCAACATTCATACTTCAAAATATTAGTCATAACTAGAGATGAAAGTAACGGTGTAGACCTATCTTTGTGTTTTTTTTTATATCAAGCCAAAACTGCTTGATCGTGTTTAGCTTTTGACTTTAAGAAACATAATCAACAATAAGGTTATTTTTTTTCATCCTTGTGTTTTCTATAATAGTTGAGGAGTAGTTGACGTCAATAATAACGAAAATCTGTTATATTACCGCCTTAAAGATTTGGCCTCCCGCGACCTTCATCAATTCGTCGGTCCACCGTGTGGGAGGTCTGCCCAAGCTTTTGGGGGGTTGCGGGACCGGTCGTCGTCGTGGAAATCTTTGGGAGAGACCTTTGTCCAGGAGTTTACGTCTTTCCTTGATGATGATGTCTAAAAATTGCTTGTATTTGTAAAACTACAATAATAGGTAGGTACGTAAGTATTTGTGCACTTATTGGACTCTTCAAAGTACAAAACTTATACTTTTAAAATTATAACTTCTTTGTTTAAGTATGCCACTTCCTAAACAGTCCTAAATCAAAGATTTGAATCGTTTCTCCTAACCCATATCAATCTGTTTACATTCAAAATTAAATAAGTCAACTCGGCGGCTGTTGAATGATTCCTTTGTTAAATGTGCACTTGTCCTTAACTGTTCTACAGTTCATAATAACGATCACAGTTTTGTTTTTCAAAGAGTACCGGCGAATACAATCAGATGTGTCGAGATTCCAGTGAACGGCCTAAGATTATAAATTAGAATGTCCTTATAAATTTTACGTTCCTGCTGTAATGCGTCATATAGTAAATGTTTTTTACTACAAGTTCATGATAATTAAAAATTATCATTTAAGTAACTATCTTTGTTGACGAATATTTATAACTGGAAAAAAAATGGATTTCAGATTATAATGATTAAACGTTGCAAGTTATAGTTGACTAGTTAAGCCCGCAGCTTCGCCCGCATGGATTTTTTACTTTTTTCTATTCACAATTGGTAAGCCCTTGTTGGCATCATCTCGCCTGATGGTAAGTGACGATGATGCCGAAGATGGAAGCGGGCTTACCAATATTCCCCAACGCAACGGAGAACTGGCTATCTTATCTTAATGCCGGAACTCATCAATGTTGTAAACACTGATGTTTGGCGGCAAGATTTCGAAGGTGCGCGCTAGGTCATTTTATTTTTGTTACAACGTTCCCGAGCGTGCACGCAACGAACTGTACGAAATTTCAACGCAATCGGATGAAAGGTACGGCAGCGCATAATATACGAACAAACAAACAATCAAACATTTATTTTTATACTATACTAGAGGGGCCAAAATACTTCTTTGGCATCCAAAATAATGCCATGTATCGAAAAATTTTAAAAACTTCATCTATACAGGGTGACTTTTAATTAGTTCTTGATAATAAAAGACATGGATGTACAACTATATGTGAAATCAGAAAAAAAATTTTGGTCATCGATACATAATAAAGTTATCAAATCCGCAAAAATTTATAAAGGACCAAAATTTTTTTTTCATATTTGACATATAGTTTCTTTGGGAAAGTTGTTTGTAATCACGAGTACGTTCATATCCTTTGCTATCAAGAATTTATTAAAAGTCACCCTATATATGCTAAACTTAAGTGGCAGTGGGCGGGGCACATATCTCGTAGAACATATGGCCGTTGGTATAGTAAATTTCTCGAGTGGCGACCACGCACCGGAAAACGTAGCGTAGGCAGGCTCCCACTTAGTGGACCGATGACCTAGTGAAGGTCGCGGGAAGCCGCTGGATGCGGGCAGCGCAGAACCGGTCGTCGTGGAAAGCCTATGTCCAGCAGTAGACGTTCTTCGGCTGATATGATGAATCTAGATAAACAAACAAATGTACAAACAGATATAAGGCTTATATTAGTAAAAGGCCACAACCCCATAATTTAAGGTCGTCGAACGATTTTAGGCTCGACGGAAACCTTAAAAGGCCCGGCTACAAATAATTAAGAGCTGACTTCCTTGTCGCGTCGCTTAATGATGATATTAGCACAGTATTACGATATGGCTTGCAGTAGCGCAACACCTATGATGTCGTAAGATGCGCCCGCCACCGGCGTCGGTACTAGCCCATACAAGCGCGAGTTTTCTAGGCTGTGCCCTGCCGCCCGCTGCCCCGCAAGTACCCTTCCGTTGCTCTGCGTAAGTACATTCGTTGCGCTACTGTAAGCCGCTATATTCTAATACTGTGATATTAGGCAGACTATTTATGTCGTAATCTTGTTTGTGATCAATTGATTGGAAATAGGACTGTCCTTACTGTTGCCAGCGTATTTCGAGCTGGGTTCGTTCACCCATTGATTCTGTTCATTTATTCAGAAACATAACGATGTGTTTGAAATTATGAAATTACAAATTGTACGGACAAAATAAAATACGAAATAAAGAAAAGCTAAATTAAAACACAATTACAATCTTGTAGCATGATATTCAAAAAAACAATTGAAAGGTACAAAGAAGGATCAAAGTCAGTTATATAACAGAGTTGGCAATGCCATCTAGTAGTATCGAATGAATGTCATTTCCCACCCACTCAACCATCTCTGTGCAAAAACTCACAACTATCCGTTGCTCCGTTGCGATGTTAAAGTTTTTTTTTTCAGTTTCCTCAGGAATTGCATCGGACGATGCTATTTTTACGGGATAAAAAGTAGCCTATTTCCTTGTCTAAGACACAGGTAACGTACATACTAATTTTCGCCAAGATTAGTTCAGGAATTGAAGCGTGAAAAGGTAGCAAACAATCAAACACATTTTCACATTTATATTATTAGTACATAACCGAGATTAGTAAGAATGTAGTAATGTCTGTTTCCCATAGTACAGGAAATCCTAACATGGGGCTAGATGACGCAGTGGTTGATTTGTCCTTGTATAATATTAAATTGTTATTATAGATAAACTACACTGCACCCTGTCTTGATAATTATTCATCACATCAGCTCATATACGTCCCCACTGAGGGGCTCGAGCCTACCCTGAATTAGGGTGAACGGGCCATAGTCGAACACGCGGGCCCAGTGCGGGTTGGTCGATTTCACCCCACTTCACACACAGCCTGCGAGTTTCTTCGCAGGCGTGTGCAGGTTTTCGTCGCGATGTTTTCCTTCACCGTAAGAGCGACGGATAAACATACATGTTATGTAATCGAAATTCGAAAACACATTGGTACGTGGCAGGATTCGAACCACGACCTCCCGGACAGGAGTTTGCGGCCCTTGCCATTACGCCACCGACGCTCTTATTCTGATTATTATTATTATCACCCGAAAGACGGCCACTGCTACACAAAGGCCTCCCCAAAAGACTTTCACGACGTCCAGTACTGCGCGCCAGCAGCCAGCGACTTCCCGCAACCCTAATCAGGTCGTCGGTCTACCGAATGGGAGGCTTTCCTTCGCTACGTCTTCTGGTGCGCGGTCGCTACTCAAGAACTTTTCTACCCCAACGGCCCTCCGTTCTACAAGCTATGTGCTCTGCCCACTGCCACTTAAGTTCAGCGATTCTGTGAGCCATGTCGTTTACCTTGGTTTTTCTGATTCTGATTCAACTTAATTCAGTCGTGTAGAAAAACTCTTAGCAAAGAGCTCACCCAAGCCTGAAACTGAAATACTTAACTGGTTTAGGTTCTAATATTTTTTTAATTTTTAATTTTCGTATACCGGATATTAGACAAACTTCGACATAAAAAAAATATTAGAAGTCATATCGAAGTTGAACCCAGTGCTAGAAATGATAAAAACTATCGATTTCGTAAATGAAATCAAGATAAAACCAAATTTGTGTTAATACGAGTATCATCATATCAGCCGAAGGAAGTCCACTGCTGGACATAGGCCTCCCCCAAGGATCTCCACGACGACCGGTTCTGCGCTGCCCGCATCCAGCGGCTTCCCGCTATAATAAATATAAATACGAGTATAATAAATATAAATAAATAAATAATAATATTATAAAATAAGTATCATGTGAAAATGTGTTTTTTTTTGTTAACTTTTCACGCTTTAACACCTTGACCAATCTTGATGGAATTGGGCAGCCTTTGTCACGGGGAAATATAACAGTGAAAATAGCACAATCCGATGCAGTTCCTGAGGGAACTGAAAAAATAGTCTTTATGGTTCATTTCACATAACAACAGAACAATGGATTGTTGTGATTTTTTTCACTGAGATGGTTGAGGGAGTAGGAAATGACAAAGACTGCTAATCAGAATATCCCGATCTGGGATATGGATCTGGAGAAAACTAATGTCAACCACTCATCCTCAACGAATTCTACGCGGGCGAAACCGCGGACAAAAGCTAGTACGTAATAATCTCTTTTTTGTTCAGCATGCAACAGTATGGCGGCAGCGGAGCGGCATCATCGTACGTGGGCTCTACGCTCTACAACCAACCATACACGGCCTATCCACCACCTCACAACGCTAATAACAGGTACCTAAAATTTTTATAGGTACATTATTTCATAACACTTTAAAAAAAAACACTAACACCATCGGGAAAGAGAATTGCGACAAAGATGACCTATTATTACTATACATAGATGGCGTTTTGAGTAAACGTCCAATAAACGCCCATCATTGACATTTGCAGCGTATTTATTAGACGTTAATGGGCTTTTATAGTGGGTTATCTCAATACTTTAGTAAAATTCCAATAAATGCCCGGCAAAAACACATTGTAAAAGCAAAGTGACCTCAGTCCATATTTGGTGGTTTTTAATCTGTGAATGTCAAGGTTTTCTTTGTGTCTATGGCTATATGTCAGCAAAAATTTTTTTGGTGCAAATACGCTTTAGTCTCGAGTAAATCTATTTTCTAAAACGACTTTAGCAACAAACACGCCTCATTCCAATACAAACTGTATTCATGTTAAAACAAAAAGATGGATTCTCGATTTTCATTGACATAGGACTGAGGTCACTTTGCTTCTGTAACCCCTCAATTATAACTGGCGTAGAGTCTGTGCGGAAAGAGCGCCATCGTGGCGTAAAATGGAACTAACATTGAATAGATTTCATAAATGTTTTCATCTTTGTTAACTTGTTGGAGAGCTGACAAAAAAAATGAAGTTTTCTTCATATTTCGCTTGCTTACTGTATTATAACTTTTTTTTACAAAATCAGGACAAATACAAGAAAATGAGTTTTTCATACAAAATTCAAAACCGTTGATTTTCGATCCCTGTATGATTTTTTTTGTTGCAAACATAACTTGTTGCTTATATTTACAGTTATTAAAGAACAATTTAACAATAGTTGTTGCCTCCCTAAATGCGCAAAATACTCAATGATTTCAAACCCTGTATCGAATTACGTAAAAGTGTTGCCAAAATGGAAAACGGTAGTTAGAGCGCCCTCTATAATGTTACGACGATTCTCTCTACCCACAGACTCTACTTGTCATGGATGTGTTATACATGCGATTTATTTTGATGGGCCGTCTTAAGCAGCTTTAAGTAAATCTCTTTGGTTTCATCAAGTTGGTGTAACTTCAGAGTACTCGCATTTATGATGTGTAACTTGTGACAAAATACTTTAGGTTAGTTAGATTTGATGACGATATTGTACCTGGGTGGCGGATCTGACAGTAACGAAAAAAACCGACCAAGTGCGAGTCGGACTCTCGTAAAGTAGAATTCCGCGCTTTCGCGACTTCCTGTTACACATTTCCGTCCCATGTTACACATTTCCGTCCCATTTCACGAAATCACTCCCACAAATTGCAGGAAAGCGAGAGCAAAGATGTTACACATCAAAAACCTGAAAATGACAGTGCAGGGTTCAGGCAAAGAATAAAGACTATTTACTATCAGACAAAGTATGAACATATATTAGTACTAACATATGGTATGGACACTCTCCACTGCTCTCTAAATTCACGTAGTAAATAGTCTTTATTCTTTGGCCTCACCCACTCGTTCCCAGAGTGAAACACATTAGTGGTAGGATTTAATCGTGATTTTGTTTGTTCTATCATTTGTTTTTTACTTTTTAGAAATTTAATTTCTCGTCCGTTGTATGAAGTGTCCGGGGTGTGGTGCAGCTCATAAAGCTGAACAACTTTCCGCAAGGAACCGATACTGGAAACGCAAAAAAAGTTTTACCTGTCATACAAACTTCGCTATCAGCTCATCAATTTATTAAGGGGTACCCCCAGTTAACTGGCGCCGTTATCAGTTAAAAAATAATTATTCGCTGTGTACATCATCATCACATCAGCCGAAAGACGTCCACTGCTTGCCTCCCCCAAGGATTTCCACGAAGACCGGTCCTGCGCTGCCCGCATTCAGCGGCTTCCCGCGACCTTCACCAGGTCGTCGGTCCATCGTGTGGGAGGCCTGCTTATGCTAAGTCTTCCGGTGCGCGGTCGCCACCTGAGAACTTTAAAGAAATGATATATTTTAAGAATAGGTGCTGTAGTTTATTTAGAAACTATCAATTTACATTTTATTTACAGACAGCTTAGGTGCTAAAAGAGTGGTCACTTGTAGCTCGTAGAACAGATGGCCATTGGGTACTAAAGTTCTCGAGTGGCGACCGCGCACCGGAAAACGTAGCGTAGGCAGGCCTCTTACGTGGTGGACCGACGACCTGGTGAAGATCGTGCGAAGCCGCTGGATGCGGGCAGCACTGGAACGGTCGATGTGGAAATCCTTGGGGGAGGCCTTTTTTTTATTTTTATTCACAATTGGTAAGCCCTTTCTTGTCCAGCAGTGGACGTATTTCGGCTGACATGATGATGGTGATGTTTTCTGTAACTATACAGTGAACTATATTTCACACAGTTAATAGTTTCTTAATAAAGTAAATGATGATGATGAAAAGTATTTTTTACTTGCTAAACTCATTAGCAATTCAACTTTTCAATTAAATTCAGTCTATTTCTAAATATAAAATCTAAAGCTATGCGTTTGCGCAGGTCATCGTGCAAAGCGACGCCAACGTACCTGAGTGCATACGGGGTCGGGGGTGTTAGTGGAGTCTCCGGCACAAGCTTCGGAGCTCAGCCCTCGCCGTATGCCTACTCCACGTACAATGGCGGGCTTGCGCAATCGTTCCCTACTGGTCAACAGGTTCGTTTCCCTACTAGTACGTAGCAACACCAACAAGGACCAGCTACTGACACCGTTTCACAAGCTGAAAAAAATCGGAACAGTTCGTATACATCGGTGGCCCCGTCATTTATAAGTTTTATAACAAATTACCGGATAATATTAGAGATGCAGCATCCACCGCGGTGTTTAAGTCCAAGCTCAGGAAGTGGCTATCTTATAACCAATTTTATAGCCTGATTTTTTAAATTTAAAGATTTAATGTATATTATTATTATTAATTGTAACATTTACATTCGCTATTGCGACATTTTAAAGATTTAATATTTTATTATTTTAAATTGCAACATTGACATTCGCTATTGCGATATTGTTATAAACGATTATATTTAGATATATTTTTGTGAACTAGATTTCGCAACCTGCCCTGCAAGCCTGCAACACGAAAGTTGTCAATAAAATTATTGTATTGTATTGTATGTGATAAAATGCGGTTTCAATAACTTCCCGTTCAAGTAATCTCGGATATGGTGTCATCTGATGTCAATGAATTCAGTATGACCTCCTGAATACCAATAGATGAGATGACAAGCGGTTTTCAATCTAGCCCTACCCTACAACCTCCACCAGTCCTGTGTGTAATTCTAGCCTTACCCTAAAACCTCCACCAGTCCTGTTTGTACATCTAGCCCTACCCTACAACCTCCACCAGTCCTGTGTGTAATTCTAGCCTTATCCTAAAACCTCCACCAGTCCTGTTAGTACAGCTAGCCCTACCCTACAACCTCCACCAGTCCTGTTAGAACATCTAGCCCTACCCTACAACCTCCACCAGTCCTGTGTGTAATTCTAGCCTTACCCTAAAACCTCCACCAGTCCTGTGTGTACATTTAGCCCTACCCTACAACCTCCACCAGTCCTGTTAGTACAGCTAGCCCTACCCTACAACCTTCACCAGTCCTGTTAGTACAGCTAGACCTACCCTACAACCTCCACCAGTCCTGTGTGTAATTCTAGCCTTACCCTAAAACCTCCACCAGTCCTGTGTGTACATTTAGCCCTACCCTACAACCTCCACCAGTCCTGTTAGTACAGCTAGCCCTACCCTACAACCTCCACCAGTCCTGTTAGTACAGCTAGCCCTACCCTACAACCTCCACCAGTCCTGTCAGTACAACTAGCCCTACCCTACAACCTCCACCAGTCCTGTTAGTACAGCTAGCCCTACCCTACAACCTCCACCAGTCCTGTTAGTACAGCTAGCCCTACCCTATAACCTCCACCAGTCCTGTTAGTACAACTAGCCCTACCCTACAACCTCCACCAGTCCTGTTAGTACAGCTAGCCCTACCCTACAACCTCCACCAGTCCTGTTAGTACAGCTAGCCCTACCCTACAACCTCCACCAGTCCTGTTAGTACAGCTAGCCCTACCCTACAACCTCCACCAGTCCTGTCAGTACAACTAGCCCTACCCTACAACCTCCACCAGTCCTGTTAGTACAGCTAGCCCTACCCTACAACCTCCACCAGTCCTGTTAGTACAGCTAGCCCTACCCTATAACCTCCACCAGTCCTGTTAGTACAACTAGCCCTACCCTACAACCTCCACCAGTCCTGTTAGTACAGCTAGCCCTACCCTACAACCTCCACCAGTCTTGTTAGTACAGCTAGCCCTACCCTACAACCTCCACCAGTCCTGTTAGTACAGCTAGCCCTACCCTACAACATCCACCAGTCCTGTTAGTACAGCGAGCCCTACCCTACAACATCCACCAGTCTTGTGTGTACATCTATTAATGCAAGCAACACTGGATAATTAATAAGATTTTTTTGCGCCATGGGAAGGATTATTAAATTTTGAATATAAAACATTGATCAATAGATTTTAAAAATATAAGTACCTAACTAATTGTGTTACGATAATGGAACAATCGAAAGTCGAGTTTAAATCAATCAGAAATGTGGATAGGGGATCGGACTGCTAGTCATTTTACTTACTTTTTATGAACTGTCAGAAACGAAATTTTGTTCTAAAAATGTTTGAAATACCCACAAGTGACATCATAGATTTTTAGCGTCATTGACGAACTTATTTTGTGAATTTGATCAATAAAAAATTGAAAACGTGATGGAAAAACTACACAAGTAAGGTTTTTTGAAACTTCAAGAGGAGAGGAATTAAGGAAATCATATTTAAAAAAATATTTTAGATGCAGTCCGATACCCTATTGTAAATGATTCGAAATAAATCTAATGAAGGTGAACTAATATCTATACATTATAATAAAACTGTATTATAGATTAAAATCCTATATCGCCAGGACTACAGCAGTTATGCTGCTGGGTACGCGGACCACAACATGGCCCAGTACAGCGGGTACTACGCACCAAGCTACTCGCCGTACGTGAGCTCGCCGAGTAGCAGCGGCAGCGCGGGTCACACCTCCTACCATTTGGGTGGCACACTTTCAGGTAAATAGCACAACGCGCTGTTAATAGTTAGAGTTACAGTGGCTCCAAATAAAGAATGGCGATGGTCTCTCTGTTACGCCAGTATTATAGTACTCTGTGGCTCAAGTGACGAGGGAAGCTGTAAAGAAACCGACATAAAGATACTGTGTAGCGGGTACCTACTACGCGCCGAGCTACTCGCCGTTCAGAGTTTGCCGAATAGCAGCGCTAGCGCGGGCCATACCTCCTAATTTTAAATAGCACAACCCGCTGTTAGTAGTAAATAAAGTATGGCGATGGCATGGCGATGGTCTCTTTGTTACGCCAGTATTATAGTACTCTGTGGCTCAAATGACGAGGGAAGCTGTAAAGAAACCGACATAAAGATACTGTGTAACGGGTACCTACTACGCGCCGAGCTACTCGCCGTACAGAGTTTGCCGAATAGCAGCACCAGCGCGGGCCATACCTCCTAATTTTCAGATACTCTCAAGTAAATAATATCAAAACTGACGTGGGAAGATGAAAAGAAACTGACATAAGGATATTGGAAGGAAACGCAGGTATGGCGAATTTTAATTTTTCAAGAACAGGTAGCGCCATCTGTTTTCATCGAATTAGAACAGCGGCAGGCAGCGGTTCGATTTCCAGATTAATCAAAGTTTCCAGACAATTATTTGGAAAATTGCTAGGTACAGCTGTTATGATATGCATGTGTCGCAGTTTAATGTAAAAATTAAGTGATATACACGTGTAACAAAATTGGTGTAGGTCCCGTTAACTGGGGCTTCTACTCATCATACTGAACAAATTTTGTTCTATGAGTTTGCTGAAATCGCAAAAAAAATGTACTCTACATACAATTTAAGCGACAAGCGACCAATTTCGAACATTTTGGTACGGAGGGCCCAATTTTTTTTAAATGACTATGCGTTTCTTGGGGAAAGTTTTATGTTAAATACAACCCCCAGTTAACGAATCCCACACCATTTTTTTTACACCTGTATGTTACTAACTGTACGTGTATCGCTAGCCTAGGAATATATTTATGCATATCGGGAGATAGTTACCTATTCGGTTAATTTATACTTATTACTTTTGAATACGGCAAAAACCCCTTACAAGCAGGGCTCCAAAACCAAGTTGACGAATTGTTATATCACTAGTGAGATAGCCTACGAACTTCTTTCGCCCAACTATCTCTCGTTATACAGAGTGTAACAAAATTGGTGTAGGACCCGTTAACTGGGAGTTCTAATCATCATACTGAACAACTTTCCCCAGGGAACCCATAATCAATTCCCAAAAAAAAAATTGGATCCTCCATACTAACATACGGACCTCAATGCACAAAATTAGTCGATCAGCTGATCGATTTGTATGAAGAAAATTTTTTTTTTGCGATTTAAGCGAAGTCTTAGAACAGCTTTATGTACAGTAGAGATAGTTTTGGAACATTGGAGTTGGGACAGACAGACGTACCAACTTTATTTTGTGCATCGTGCAAAGTGCAAAATGTAAACTGCAGACCGACGGACGCCACGACGACATAGTAAACTTGTAGACTTCCTGCATATTGTACCTACCAAGTACCATGTACCTAATATACTACTTTTTTTCTCTTTGACCAATTGTGCCTGATAACATTATTACATTATAATAATAGACTTAACATATTCCTACATTTTCTATAATACTTACATATAAAAAAGTAAATCAGTCATGCTGTACTTTAGCAAAGATGACCTAATTTTAGCGAGTCTTTTCATAGACAAAAAAAATTACGAACGCATTCCACTATTGCCAACCGTGCAAAAGTGACATGCCGACATCCGGTTGGATCTTGACGTTTGATTTTGTTTGTTTTGATTGCAAATGTCCTTGGAGTCGCTCGCGTTGCGCTGGCTCATTTCATTATACTTACGAAAAAATGTTTATAAACACTGGAATGAAATAAATCACTGTACCAAGTGCTCAAGTTTAAAGTCAACATTATCCAAATACGATACATATCATTCACAGTATTTTTTTTAAAGATCTCAGTCATTTTTGATGTGTTGTAATGTAACAAAAAATGAATAAAGAAAACGAAGACTTTTCGTCGAATAAACGAAGAAAGGTGAATGAAAGTGACTCTGAAACATATTACGGTGATAATTCGGACCACTGGTCAGATTCAGACAGTGAAATCGGTAAGAGGTTTTGATTATTTTGCTTCTAACTACGTGATTCACTGATGATGCACCCGGAGAGTTACAGTATTGTTTACAACCCATAAACGTCTCCACTGCTAGGGCCGAGGGTTAGAGTGTACGATTGCGATGCACATAACCGGGCGCCATACTAAATCCAAAAATAGGTTCGTTAGGTATGATCATTATAGTCGCCCCTATGACAACCTGGTTATGTGCACCCTGAGTGCACTTAAAAGGGCTGCCATACTAAATATTTTCAAAACCTCTAGACAACTTATTGCTTTACTCAGAGAATTTAAAGTGCACCCTGACCAGGCTGGGTGCCTTACCAAATTTGGGAAGGTTTGGCCAAACTCCACACGTGGAGGCCAAGTCTGGATTGGTGGATGTTGTAGGGCTAGTGGTGGACCCCACAGTCAGAAGCTTTCATGCCGACTTTTAGGCCTCTGAGTTCTGTTACGGCTTAACGACTGCCATGCAATAATAATCCAGTAATAACTTTCCGACGCTCTTATGGTGAAGGAAAACTTTGTGAGGAAACCTGCACACGCCTGCGAAGAAACTCGCAGGTTGTGTGTGAAGTTGACCAACCGGCACTGGGCCCACGTGGTCGACTAAGGCCCGATCGCCCTAATTCAGGGTAGGCTCGAGCCCCTCGGTGGGGACGTATATGAGCTGATATGATGAACCTTCCCTACGAAGCACGGAAACAGCTGAGATAAATGCCACAGACAGCCAAACCGATCCTGGCAATGACCTTAACGTCAGTTAACCTGCATGATCAATCCAACCATACAAGTTGCACTAAACTACCACTGCTTTGATCTATGTAGTTTACAGTATTAGAGTCAATTATATAATGGCAAACACAGATTTTAGTAATTTACCTTATGTTAGCACTGTACTAAACTACCAACATATCAGCGAATCATGGAATGAAGCATGACAGGAAAATGGAAATTAGATAAAAAACCACAAGACAATCAGAAAATCTACAAAACTCAAGAAGTTAATCTAAAAAATGGAAATTAAAATGGAGATGGGCTGGACGTGTAATAAGATGATAGAAAAATGGAGCAAAACATTACAACTTGGTATCTAAAAGAAGGGAAACGCACAAAACAAAGACCTTACAAAAGATAGGAGGTTGACATAGTGAAATTAGAGGGAAGAACATGGGCAAGGAAAACTCAAGATCGCAATGAATGGAAAGAGTTGGAGGAGGCCTATGCCTGATAGCAAACAGACACTGATATAGAAAATCAAAAACATAAAGCTTTTAAATGTAAAAAACATATATTATATTGAAGACCAATAAAGGCTTAAAATAAAAATAAATCCTTATTATTCCTTACTAATATTATAAATGTGAAAATGTGTTTGTTTGTTTGTTACCTTTTCACGCTTCAACGCCTTGACCAATCTTTATGAAATTTGGCATGCAGGTAGCCTGTGTCACGGGGAAGGACATAGGCTACTTTTTATCCCGGGAAAATAGCATAATCTGATGCAGTTCCTGAGGGAACTAAAAAAATTCTCAATTGTTGAGATTTTTTGCACAGAGATGGTTGAGTAGGTAGGAAACAACATAATTTACTAATCACCCTTAAAGACAGTCATAAAAACGATTTCCACAAAGCTAAGTAGTATTATAAATGTGAAAATGTGTTTGTTTATTTATTACCTTTTCATGCTACAACACCTTGACCAATCTTGATGAAATTTAGCATGCAGGTAGCGGAAGGACATAGGTACGTTAGTACTAATATACAGTGTGTATAGGATAGGGTTACCAATATTTTAAGGGCATGTAATACACCACATTTCATCAACAAAATCCCCCCACTAGGTTCACTTACCCTGAAAGTCGGTCATTAAAAACGATGTCCGCGTGGGCGAAGCTACGGGCAAAAGCTATTGACAAATAAGCACTGTAATATCCATACTCATACAGATCATAAAACACAAAAAAATAATTTAAAACTGAAGTTACGAAGTAACTAGTATCTCATCTGTGACTGCAGTAATAAATGTTCTTGTAAAGTGCAAGAAGTCGGTAACATTTCAACCTTCTTTCTATACATGATCAAAGTATTCCAGCAATTTTATTAAAAATAAAAATGAATTTGTTTCATCTCACCACATTTAAAGTCATGATGAAAACATATGAAAAGAGTACATATATGATGTCTTAATTAAAAAAAAACATGTGTCTAGTACTTAAGTATAGTAATTAATTACATATCATTCAAGTACAGTATAGTGATTAACATACTTTTTTCATTACAGAATCTCCATCATCAATTCTGCCTTCAATAAATGACAGTAGTCCACTGTCGCCTATCAAGAGTGAAGTGCATCCAGCAGGGAGGAGGTGTAGAGAGAACTCTGGGTAAGCTTCCAAGCATGCCAACATCATTAACAACTTAAGTACCTATATCTATCTTAACAGCGTCTCATCTCATATGAACTGGGAAGATAAAGGCAAACTCTAATTGCCAATTTAGTAGGATATTTTATAGGCACTGCTCAGCGGATGGACAATGTTTGCATGGATAGTTTGTTCAGAACCGATAGAGCATAATAGAAATCTATGCAATAACACACACACAGTAGTCTTTTTGTCAGGCAGATTAGTTGTCGTATGTGTGCATTGTTACATAGATTTCCGTATGTTCTATCATCACAGACCAATTGTCCATGTAAAATCAGAGTAAATAAAAATCAAGTGATGCTGTGTTGGGGCACACTGCCGTTGGTTTAACATGAAACAATTTCAACTTTCTTCCGCGATGGATAACTAATTAGGTTTGAATGTTCCAAGAAATGAGGTTGTTATACAATTGGCCGGTTCTACTGAAACAGATCTAAGTCTCTTTCATTATCCGTTGTGTTTCAGTTTTCTCACCTGGTACCTCGTATGTGATCTTAAAGTTGACTTCCTAACTATTTGTCAATATCTGACCGTTCAATTTGCATTTTTTTTTGTAAAGTCTTATATGTACTTTTTGCTTTGATCATACATAAGATAGGCTCCTTGGAGAAAGTTGTTTAATTACAGGGTGCTGATTTTTAATGAATGAAAAGTCATCTCTATAATTCTAATTAACAAAGAAAGTCATTTCTGGAGTGGATGTTCCTGGACTAGAGAAGTAATGCACTATACACCACAACACCACCCATCTCAAAAAATTGTAGATAGGAGGTGCCAAATACTCCAGTGTCTCAAGACTAAGGTCTTTGACCAGTATTTAATGAACTGAGACATATTATGGTCGCTTACCATGGGCCTCATGAGAAGGCTCAAAGTCACCCAGATACACATTGAATTCTAAATATCTACCTACATCGAAGAACACTAAATATGCCTACATATAAACCTAGTTCTTTGGTTATGTCATCATATTAGCTTATGTATTTTCTTACCGAGGGGCTAGAGCCTGCCATGAATTAGGGCGATTGAGCCTTAGTCGACCATGCAAGCCTAGTATGGGTTGGTCGACTTCACACACAACCTTCGAGTTTCTTCACAGGCGTGTGCAGGTTTCCTCCCAATGTTTTCCTTCACTGGGTGACATCCAGTTTTAAAATAGTTGACTCAACCTGGAGCTAAGGCACTGCCGAATAATGGAGCAAAAATGTATTATATATATCACATGAAATATGTAATCAATTCAATGAAAGTTAGAGGTCTGAAATGTTGTCAATTTCTATATTTTGCATGTTCTTAGATAAATCCAATAGTTTTCATATTCCAGTGAAAGTGCAACAAGCCGAGTTCGGGGGCGAGGTAGACGCAACACATCATCATCACCCGCTCAGCACGTGCCTGAGCCAGCCACGGACCGGGTCTTTGTCTGGGATTTGGATGAGACCATCATCATCTTCCACTCGCTGCTGACGGGGACGTATGCTACTAAGTACAATAAGGTTAGTTAGTTGCTATAAGACTATGTAACTAATATTATGAATAAATTCCACTTCTGTTTTAAATTAAAGTTTAGTTTAAAACAGAAGTGGGACTGGGCAGGGCACCTGTCAAGATACAAAGATAAGAGAGATGGACTTACCAAACAACTAAATGGCAGGGCCCAAAAGGCAAAAGGAATGTGGGAAAACAGAAGAAACGATGGTCGGTTGACATAATAAACACAGCTGGAAAAAGTCGAAGTACCCATTAGTATTCTACAAAGCATTACACTTATAAAAGCGAAAGTTTGTATCTATGGATGTTTGTTACTCTTTCACGCCACAACAGATAAACGGATCTGGATGAAATTTGGTAGGTTGACAGATTAAGACCTGGATAACCATATAGGCAACTTTTTTCAACTCTTGCGAGCCGCGCGCACTGCGCATCCTCGACGATAGTCATAGAAACTGTTCACGCGAGCGAAGCCGCTGGCAAAAGCTTGTAATATTATAAAACAATAGCTAAGTACTTTCGGGTGCGACTGTTCCCGTGCGCAAACACATCTCCACTATCGCTCACTGGTTTTTTTACGTGACGGGAACTATACCTTAATTTACGTACTTTATTTAATAAACCTTATTATTTTATTAAATTTGAATTAAATTGAATTTGAATGTTCATCATAATAAAGAGTTCTCAGTCAGGATAGGTTGCTGACCTTCATACTGAGGAACGTAGTCCCAAAATGGTGCCAGGTACCTAGTTTCAGGTATAAAAGGTAAAAAAAATAATTACTAGGGCTATCTAGTGCACTAGTAATTTTTTTTTTGGACGAGGTCACCCTGAATTAGGACGAGGGCAGACTTGATGTAAAAATAACAAGTAATTCAGGTTTGTATGGGAGGTACCTTACTCATATTTTTCCGAAAACAATTAACTACCCAGTGCAGCCAGCTTTACTAAGTCCTAGTTATTCACAAAGTTTCATTAAAATCGTAAGAGCCATTTTTGAGAAAATGTAATAAACAACCTGGAATTGTATGAGAGGTACCGTAGTCCGATTTTTCTTGGAATAACAAACTACCGCGTGCTATAGGTCATAAAAGTTGTAGTAATGTACCAAGTTTCATCAAAATCGTTAAAGCCATTTTTGAGTAAAAAATAAAAGTAATTTTTACTTGGGTGGCAACCCTAATAAATATAAATAGGGTAAATTTGAAAAAAAAAGTAGGTACTGTTGGACATATAAAAACAATATTGCCCTAACCCAACCTATAATACATCCCCATCAAAATTTTAACTTAGATTTTTTTGCTATCACATGATACCTTCTTCACTCCTTCATCGCTCGAAAGTAAAAACACACTGTGAAGTTCTGTATACAGCTCAATATTGGTGCATTGTTACTCTGTGTGTAATAGTCTTAAGGCGAAGTATTGATTGGAACAGTTGTCTCTGTCTTTTTATTTACGTGTAAAGAGTTAAGAAAATAACCACACTTTTGCACTTTTGGTTTTTCGTTTCAATCAAAAACTACAATGAAAGTATAAAAATAATAACATTACTCACTTTGTATTATCACAAATATTTAAGTATATTGTTTTTAATTTATACTTCAAATTATTAGTCATAACTTGAGTTGAAAGGAACGGTGTAGACCTATCTTTGGGATTTTTTTCTATCGGGCCAAAACTGCCCGATCGTGTTTCTAATAGCTTTTGACTTTAAGGAACATCATCAACAATAAGGGTATTTCATTTCAACCTTGGGTTTTCTATCGTTTAGGAGTAATTAACGTCAAAAATAACGAAAATCTATAATATTACCGCCTTAATAATTTTATTTTTGTTTCAGGACACACAACAAATAGTTCAATTAGGTTTTAGGATGGAAGAAATGATATTCAGCTTAGCTGATACGCACTTCTTTTTCAATGATGTTGAGGTAAGTTTTCTTTTTTTTAAAGAGCTTGTTTATTTTTTAATGAAAATCATGTTCTGTTTGAGGAGCATAGGAACGTAAATACGGTGAAGGAAAACATCGTGTGGAAACCTGCACACGCCTGCACAGAAACTCGAAGGTTGTGTGTGAAGTCGACCAACCTGCACTGGGCCCGCGTGGTCGACTAAGGCCAGATAGAGGGTACGCAATATGAGCTGATGATGATTGATGAGGAACGTAAATGGACAAATCCGTTTTTTGATATTTTGTTAATATGACTAATAATTGAAAACGCTGAACACGTTAAAAAACCGAATTCCATCGCAACAACTAAGTACAATTTTGCATTATTATTTTTGTTTTTCGTTAATTTTCTAAAAAACCATTCTACATAATCGATTGTGATAAAATTTGTATGCGACCAACCCGGCAGTATCGAATAAAAGGGGAATCATGAAAATCGGTTCACAATCCACAAGGATATTGCATATCAAACATACAAAAAAAAACCATAGAGTCGAATTGAAAACCTTCTTCCTCCTTTTTGGAAGTCGGTAATTTACATCGTTTGCGCACCTTGCAACTTTCAAAAGGTAATATCCCTTCATTTTTAGGGTTCCGTACCCAAAGGGTAAAAACGGAACCTTATTACTAAGACTCGTCTGTCTGTCCTTCTGTCACCAGGCTGTATTTCATGAACCGTGATAGCTAGGCAGTTGAAATTTTCACAGATGATGTATTTCTGTTGCCGCTATAACAACGAATCCAAAAAAAATGAAACAGTGAAGGTCTCGATACAAGACACGTGTGTTTTTGTTATACACACACATTATACAGTACTGTTAATATTGATGTTTAGCATCAAGACTTAGGAAAGACGGTGGTAGCTAGCCAGAGGGGCTTAAAAAATGCGATACTACAAACCAAACTGAGTCTTACAAACTCAAGTCTTAAAGACTCTGCTTGGTAATCGAACCCACGACCTTCTGTGGTGTGAAGCGAGTGGTCCAACTACGCCACTGAAGTGGTTTTCTTTCAAAAAACCCCTCTAATTTCTTCTGTCTTCGTAGGATTGCGACCAGGAGCACATAGACGCAGTAGCGGCCGACGACAACGGCCAAGATCTATCCGCTTACAACTTCGCGACGGACGGGTTCCATGCGGGCGCGCCGCCCGCTGCCGCCGGGATCTGCGCACCTGGTGTCAGAGGCGGGGTGGACTGGATGCGGAAACTAGCTTTCAGATACCGGAAGATCAAGGATACGTACAATAATTACCGGAATAGGTGAGTCTTAGTCATATACATGTAGAATACTGGATGTCATAATTCCAAACATGTACTCGTAGAACAGTTCATACTCTTAACAATCCTTCGGGGCATCCGGGGGCCGACGACAACGGCCAAAACTTATCCACAAACAAACTTAAAATATAAAAAACAAACAACTTCGCGTCAGGCGGGTTCCATGCTATTTTCTATTCCATCACTAATAGAAATCTACAAAATCCCTAAGAAACACAGGGATAAAAAATCAAAATTACTCACGGCTCGCATACCGCGCACCGTCTAATATAGTCGTAAAAAACTATATTCACACGGGAAAAGCCGCATATCTTGTATCTTTTAACTCATCTTTTCAAATTAATAACTTAGCATTATTTATTTCTAGAGATGCTCCGAGTTTAACCGAGTACCGAATATTACTCGGTTTAATGTTTTCCAAACCCAGTACTCAGCCGAGTTTATAGTAGTGGGCAGGGTATAAAACAAGATAACCACATATGGCACATTTAGCGCGAGGGTTTTTATGTGCACCTGCAAGCACTGTGTATATTCTCCGAAGCGAGTAATTTAACGCACAGAAACTCTTGTATTCCTTCATAACTCGCCCATGTTAAATTAAAAATAATAAAATGTTAAATTAAAAAAAAATACATTGATGATTGCTACATTTCATTTTGAAGTAGTAAATGCTCTTGCAATACTTTATTTAAATATGCATGTTTTCACTATATTATCCCTCTAACTGTGATGCTTTACTTTAACCAAGTACTCATGCCGTGAACAGAGTTATTCGGCCGAGTACGAGTAATGAAAAAATACCGAATACACCGAGTAGTAAACGAGTACTCGGCGCATCTCTATTTATTTCATATCTTACAAGCTCTTATTTAGTTTCACCGATCCCGGTGTCTGTAATGAAATCTTTCATGTTAATTTGACCCACTTCCCGGTTACCGATTGAGCTGAAATTTTCCATGCATATGCATGTCGCGTGACAATGCAATATTAAAAGCTTGTACCTAAAAGTTTTTAGGTTTTTGAAATTATTCCGGTATGGGCGGCCTCCTGGGGCCAGCTTATATTATACCTCATCTTTTCAAATTAATAACTTCGTATTATTATTTAATTTATTCCCGTGTGGGCGGGTTCCTAGGGCCGGCTAATATTATACCTTATCTTTTCAAATTAATAACTTCGTATTATTATTTAATTTATTCCCGTATGGGCGGGCTCCCAGGGCTGGCCTATCTTATATCTCATCTTTTCAAATTAATAACTTCGTATTATTATTTAACTTATTCCCGTGTGGGCGGGCTCCTAGGGCTGGCCTATCTTATACCTCATCGTTTCAAATTAATAACTTCGTATTATTATTTCATTTATTCCAGTGTGGGCGGGCTCCTGGGGCCGGCCAAGCGCGAACAGTGGCTGCAGCTTCGAGCGGAACTAGAGCAGGCCACGGATAACTGGCTCACGTTGGCTTGCAAGTGCCTCAATATGATCAACTCAAGGTATTGATTCAATCCTACAACACTTCGTACTCATCATATCAGCCAAAAGACGTCCACTGCTAGACAAAGGCCTCCCCCAAGGATTTCCACGATGATCGGTCCTGCGCTGCTCGCATCCAGCGGCTTCCTACGATATTCACCAAGTCGTCGGTCCACCGCGTGGGAGGCCCTAACGCTAGGTCTTTCGGTGCACGGTCACCACTCGAGAATTTTACTACACCAACGCCTATCTGTTCTACGAGCTATGTGCCCCACTGCCACTTTAGTTTAGCTATTCTGTGAGCTATCTCGGTTACTTTGGTTATCCTGCGGATCTCATTTCCGATTCGATCGCGTAGGGAAATTCCGAGCATAGCTCGCTCCATTGACCTTTGGGTGACCTTGAGCCTTCTTCTTACTTTATTCTACGGAACAGTAGTAACATTGAGGTGACGACAGCTAGTTATCTGAGTTACTTTTTATCATCTGTCAAAAACTAAATTTTGTTCTAAAAATGTTTGAAATACCTAGGCGTGACGTCATTGTTTTGTAGCGTCATTTATGTACTCATATTTGGATTTTGGTGAATTAAAGACTTGATGGAAAACAAAAGGAGTAAGTTTTTTCAAAGTTTCAGTAGGAGGGCAATTTAGTTCATTTTAATTAAATTTATTTTTTAATCCTGTCATCAACCCCATTAAAAATTAAGGCGAGGTATTGATTGAAACAGTTGTCTCTGTCTTTTTTTTACGTGTAAATAGTAAAGAAAATAACCACACTTCCACTTTTTCTATGGTTTTTCGCTAGTTTTTCGTTTCAATCAAAAACTACAATGAAAGTACAGTTGAAAATGAAATTCTAGTTTGTGGATAGATCACATTTTCCAAATAATAGCGGTTTAAGGTTTTCATAGTGATCTTAAAATTCGCTAATCTTTTTTAATATATAGTATTTTGAAAATGTGATCTATCCACAAACTAGAATTTCATGACTTGCTTATGTGTATAAAGTTTCATTAGAATCGGCCCATCCGTTTTCAAGTAGGTAGTAATTTTTAGTTTGTATGGGAAACGTCGAACAGATGGCCGTTGGGGCAGTGAAGTTCTCGAGTGGCGACCGCGCACCGGAAGACGTAGTGTAAGCGGGCCTTCCACGCGGTGGACTGACGATCGAATGAAGGTCGCAGGCACCGCAGGACCGGTCGTTGTGTAAATTCTTGGGGGAGGCCTTTTTTTTTTGGACGTCTTTCGGCTGATATGATGATAAAGGGAAACGATTTTGTGAATACGCTCACTGACTGACCTTTGGACGCGGAACCCTAAAAATGTATTTACCTTTTTTATTCAGAGAAAACTGCGTAAACGTGCTAGTGACGACGACGCAGCTGGTTCCGGCGCTGGCCAAGGTGTTGCTCTTCGGTTTAGGAGGAGTCTTCCCTATTGAGAACATCTACTCCGCCACTAAAACAGGTCAGTGTACATATTGTATCAGTCTGGTTTTTAATTTTCTTTGAAAAATGACATCATATCAGCTCATATACGTCCCCACCGAGGGGCTCGAGCGTACCCTGAATTAGGGCGATCGGGCCTTAGTCGACCACGCGGGCCCAGTGCGCGTTGGTCGACTTCACACACAATCTTCGAGTTTCTTCGCAGGCGTGTGCAGGTTTCATCTCAATGTTTTCCTTCACCATAAGAGTGTCGGATAAACGTACATATGAAATCACATTTTTTAAGGGTTTTTATTTTTTAAATAATTGCTGAAGTTATTTTATGGCTTGTTTTTAAGGCTTTCCACTGTTTATTAGCAAAGAGCGTCGGTGGCGTTACGGGTAGGGCTGCTACCTCCTGTCCGGGAGGTCGTAGTTCGAATCCTGCCACGTACCAATGTGTTTTCGAATTTCGATTTCATATGTACGTTTATCCGACGCTCTTAAGGTGAAGGAAAACATCGCGAGGAAACCTGTACACGCCTGTGAAGAAAGAGGTTGTGTATGAAGTGACAAACCCGCACCGGGACTGCGTGGTCGACAGGCCCGATCGCCCTAACTCAGGGTAGGCTCGAGCCCCTCGGTGGGGACGTATATGAGCTGATATGATGATGATAATTTAGGTGTCATGTTCAAGTGTTTAAAGAAGACAGGTTAAAATGGATCCAAAAAAACCTAAACGCCCGGCGCAAAAAATATATCTCATGTTTGTCACTGGATTTAGTGTTGCCGAGGTCTAAATCTGCCTTATTCCACAAAAATTTCCTATACAATGCGTTACCAGGAAATATCAAAATGCTGTCTTTGCCAAGGTTTAAAACTAGTGTTTACAATTTACTGATTGAAAAATGTTTTTACAGTATCGATGAATTTATGAAAGAAAAAGTGGACCGATTTTGTAAAAATTGATTTTTTCCTTGACATTCTCTTTAATTAATTAACATATAATATTGCATGCTTTCTTAAGGCAGGTTATTGCGAACATATTACAATTTCTTTAAGACCTAATGTAAACCAATAATCGGCAATAAAATATTTGAGTTTGAGTATGAGTAAAAAGTTTAATAAATATATTTTATTCATTTCGGTAGTGATAACATGTGAATATTGTTATTAATTTTGATCAAGAAAACTAAATTCAAAATTTAATAATAAAACGACTAAATAAAAACGTTACCCTCAGTATTCAGTATTCAGTATTCTTTATTGTGTATAGAATCAAAGTACAAATATTTGCAGGTGGTATACATTTAAACTAGATTCATTTAATTCTACCATTGAAGGCATATACACAGTCGTATTTAACATTAGATAGGTCTGTAGCGACACACTAGCTTGCATTGTACTGTCAGCATTATTGTATGGGCGAACCCCCCGCTTCCCGTTGCGACTTCAGTCGCCTCCAAGTTACTGTACTAAGCAGCCACACTCAATGTAATAAAATTAAATCAAAAAAAATATAAATTTAATCCTGGAATAACTGACATTTAATTAGCAATCTTCTGATTAGGACAATTAAATAATGATATAAACAAAGATCATTAAAGTGGTGACCCGCGTTTGAACTAAACTATCCGTGAACCAGTAAATTTTTGTTCCTACGGATTACGTTGTGTATAGTGAAAAATGTCTACGGATCCTGCTGCTGTAACACCGCCGGCCGCCGCATCCACCGGGGTTCCCGACCTGGCCTCCATTACCGTCTCATCGCGGATTCCTGAATTTTGGGTCCACCAACCGAGGGTATGGTTTATACGGACGGAGGCAATACTGGGCTCGCAGAAACTTGGAGACGGCTCAAAATTTGACCTTGTCGTATCAAAATTAGGCGCTGACGTCATTGGACAGATCACCGATTTTCTTGTGAATCCGCCAGAAACCAAAAAATATGAAGCTCTGAAAAGTAAGTTACTTACGCTATTTGAAGATTCAAAAAATCGACAAATAGAGAAATTAATTAGTGAAATGGAGTTGGGCGATCAAAAACCCTCTCAGCTCCTGAGTAGAATGAAAGAGCTCGCCCGCGACAAGGTTCCCGATGACACCCTCAGAGTTCTTTGGCAAAACCTGCTTCCACCCACGGTCCGTGCTTTACTTACGGTTACGGAGAACCGTGACCTTGAAAAGCTTTCGGTCGTAGCTGACGATGTATACGAAGCGACGAAACTAGGCACCGTGGCAGCCGTACAACAGCAACCCCGTGCCTCAACTTCTTCAGAGACATCCATCCTAGCTGAAATAGCAAAGCTTAGTGCACGTTTTGACCAACTGGAAAGGCGTGCTACAGATAATAGATCACGTAGCCAAAATCGCCAACCTCGAACGACCAAGAGAAGAAGTAATTCACGACCTGCATCAAGAAAACCGGATTGGCTTTGTTTTTACCATTTCCGCTATGGAAAAAAAGCTCGAGACTGCGTAAAACCTTGCGCGTGGGATGAGAAACCGGAAAACTAGAGAAGGTGCAGCCAGCGGCGGAAATCTGCACCATCACTCCAGCCCACCGCCTCTGTGTATCCGACGTGAATAGCGGTTTAAACTTTTTAGTGGATACAGGTGCTAATGTTTCGGTTATACCAGTGAATAAAAGAAATAGGTCAGTTCCGAAGTGTAGTTATAAGCTGTACGCAGCAAACGGTACGGAAATATTAACCTATGGTGTTAAGTCCCTAGTGCTGAATTTAAAACTACGTCGCAGTTTTCGTTGGGAATTTGTAGTTGCAGATGTTAAACAACCTATCCTTGGAGCAGACTTTTTGAGTTATCACAAACTTTTGGTAGATGTCAGCGCGAAAAAGCTGATCGACCAAGTGACCGACCTAAATGTTAAAGTTTCAGTTGTAAGTAGTTGTACTCCATCTGTAAAAACTTTAGATTGTAATCAGCCTTACTATGATGTAATTTCCGAGTTTCCCGAAATTACTAGGCCCACATCTTTCAATGACCCTCCCAAACATTCAGTCTGTCATCATATTGAGACAACCGGACCACCGGTATATGCCCGAGCAAGGCCATTACCACCCGACCGGTATGCTAAAGTTAAAGAAGAGTTCAGGGTCATGCAAGAGATGGGAATATGTAGGCCTAGTAAAGGTTCCTGGGCTAGTCCTTTACATGTTGTACCGAAGAAAAATGGTGAAATAAGACCGTGCGGCGATTACAGGAGACTCAATGCTATTACTAAGCCGGACCGTTATCCCGTGCCACGATTACAAGACTTTACCTATGTACTGGCGAACAAAAAGATATTTACTCGGTTAGATGTTAATAGAGCGTACCATTTTATACCAATCCATCCAGATGACATTGAAAAGACAGCCATTATTACACCTTTTGGCCTTTTCGAATTTACTAGAATGAGTTTTGGTTTGCGCAACGCCGCACAAACTTTTCAAAGATTTATCAACTCGACTGTACTGGAAGGACTAGATTTTTTATTCGCATATATTGATGACGTAATCATCGCTAGCGAGAGTGAAGAACAACATAGAGAACATTTAAAAACTGTTTTTGAAAGATTAAAAAAGTTTGGATTAACAATTAATATTTCAAAATGTACATTTGGTCAAACTAAAGTTGACTTTTTAGGCTTTGAGGTTTCGAATGAAGGTATTAAACCTTTAAAGTCGCGAGTACAAGCAATTTTTAATTTTCCAAAACCAGAAAACGTTTTAGAATTGCGTAGATTTTTGGGAATGGTGAACTTTTATCGTTCACATATTCCGAGGGCAGTAGAGTCGCAAATAGAACTCAATAAGTTCATACATCATTCCAAGAAAAACGATAAGACTAAAGTACAATGGGACGAAAAAGCGAACACTGCATTCGAGCAATGTAAGCTTAGCCTACAACAGGCGGTTACATTGACACATCCCCGCGGCGATGTACCTATCTCACTTATGTGTGACGCGTCAGACACTTGCGTAGGCGCAGTTCTCCAACAGCAAATTGATGGGAAATGGGAGCCGTTAGGATATTTTTCTAAAAAGCTTTGCGATTCGCAAAGAAAATACTGTACTTATGATCGTGAACTTTTAGCGATTTACATGGCGATTCAATACTTTAGAAAGTTGTTTGAAGGTCGAGAACTTATTGTATTTACTGACCATAAACCATTGACCTACGTTTTTTCGAAATTGAACAGTAATTCAGAAACGCCAACTCGTACTAGACATTTGCTATACATTAGTGAATTCACAACGGACATTCGACACTTAAGTGGTACACAGAACATAGTTGCTGACTCGTTATCACGTGTAGCAGAAATACATTGCCCGACAGCCATCGACTTCGCAGAACTAGCTGTGGCACAGGAAACTGACGACTACATTACACGAGTGTCAAATGACTGTAATACAAACAGCAAAGTTGTTATTAAAAGAGTAAGTAGTCCGATTATAGGTGAATCCATTTACCGTGAAATGTCTACTGATACAGTGCGTCCTTACCTACATGAAAAAGTTAAGAAAACACGATTTTTCGATGAAAAATAGGTACCTAGGATAAGTTATAATTTAGTCTACATACGATTTTTAATAAGTTTATTAAAATTATTTTTATATTAAATGTTGTAACAGTTGTGAACACGACATTACTTCTACGCTTTAGCGATTGTTTTTCGTAGTGAGTGAGTCAACTAGGTGTTGGTCACGTAAATGTATTGTTTAGACTATGTAGTACCTACTTACCTAGTGACCTAGTGCCGAGTTAGTAAAAATCTTGTTATGCTAAAAATTCTGTACAAACTGATCACTTGTACATTTTGCCATAACGACATTTTTAGGTAAAACCTAGTTATTTTACTAAGTAAGCATACATAAGCTACATAAATTAAGATTTTCAAACTATGTCATTATTTCCATCAGAAAAACACTCAAGACCAGTTCTTATCTTATTTTACTTTTACCTTAAAAATGGGAAAACAGCAAAGTAAAAACGCTGACGTTATAATTGCACAAAATGGTGCTAATGAAGCATCATCAACAAATTTGGAGAAGAAAATGGAAATGTTCGGAATTTTCACAATATTTTTGATGGCAACCATGATAATTATACTTTTCTTTTTGATTTTTAAATTTTGTGGACGGAAAATCAGAAAAGTTTTGGTCAGCGACATTGTGTCATCAATGGAAAAAGGACAGATTCCCCAAATTCACCCGAAAACAGTTCAGCAACCACCAGCTCAGGTGATTAGTCAAACATACTAGTTAAAGTGAAAAGTGAGTGTTGTTCTGTTGAAAAACTTTTGTGTTTAGGTTAAGTAATGTAATAATACCTAAGTTTTAGTGTAATCTTTAAATTTTGTAATTTCTGACCTGATTTGTTACATTTACATATAAAACGAAGACATAACTTACATTTACTTTGTATCGAGTCGGTTCATTACATTATAATATTATTTGCTTCAAACTTGACCAAGCACTCATGTAATCGAACACCTAGCGATAAGCGCATGTTTGCATTTTGATGATGTGTAACATTCGTTTTACTTACAGAGTAATTGATTGATACAGAGTGTACCTATTTAGTTTAGAGTTAAAATTTGATATGCAGTTGAACAATGAGTTGTATGTTCCTTAATTTAAAAAAAATAATATTTTTTTTGAAAAAGGGGGAGGAATATTGTAGCGACACACTAGCTTGCATTGTACTGTCAGCATTATTGTATGGGCGAACCCCCCGCTTCCCGTTGCGACTTCAGTCGCCTCCAAGTTACTGTACTAAGCAGCCACACTCAATGTAATAAAATTAAATCAAAAAAAATATAAATTTAATCCTGGAATAACTGACATTTAATTAGCAATCTTCTGATTAGGACAATTAAATAATGATATAAACAAAGATCATTAAAGGTCTAAAAAAATATTAAAATACTTGGTTAATAAACAAAAAAATAATCAATAAACCTCATTCAATAAAAATAATGACTTATGTTCTTAATTTAAAATAATTTCAATAAGTAAGCAAAACTAGTCAATTTAAGAATAATAATAATGTCAAAATGATATAGTACTAAAAGTAAAAGTCAAAAAATTGTAATATGTCAATTGCACAAAATATACTAAAATTTATTTTTTTAATGTCTAATACTATTTGTTGTGTCATCAAATAAGAAAAATTCATTAATACTATAAAAACTACATTCAGTCAACCAATTTTTTACAGATTTTTTAAAGGCATATAATCTTAATTCTTTAAAAATGTCTGGTAGCTTATTGTATATCTTTATGCTCATTATATTACTATTTTTCGCAACCATTGTCAATTTTGTAGTTGGCACGTATAGTTTATTTTTATATTGCGATCTTAAATTCCTTTTATTCATGTCTTGGTTACTTTGGAACAAATTTCTATGTTTATGAACAAATATACATGTGTCTAATATATACAAGCATGGCAATGTCAGTAGTTTGTGTTTTCTAAAATGAGGTTGGCATGAATCTGTCTGTTCTAGTCCAAATATAGCCCTTAAGCAACGTTTTTGCACAATGAAGAGTTTATCAATGTCGCAAGAATTTCCCCATATCATAATACCATATCTTAAAATTGAGTTTACATATGCATGATAAGCAGTTAGAGCAGCCTGTTTTGATACTGTTTGTGTTACCCTTCGTAAGGCATATACAAAACTATTGATCTTTGCACAAATATTACCAATATGATTTTTCCAATTACAATGAGAATCAATGTTTATACCCAAAAATACAGTATTTTCAACCTTGTCTATTAAATGACCCTTGAATTTGATTTTAAATTTTTGAGTAGTACCCTGATAGGAAGAAAACTGTATATATTTAGTTTTAGTTAAATTAACTTTTAAATTATTTACTGAGAGCCATGTTATAGTTTTAGCTAATGTTGCATTTATAATTTTTCCATAATTTAGTATATCTGTCCCCCCTATGATTATGGTCGTATCATCAGCAAATAATATGCATTTTTGAGGAGCAACCGCCTTTGGTAGATCATTTATATACATAAGGAATAAAAGCGGTCCTAAAATGCTGCCTTGAGGCACACCAAACTTATTTATTGTATAATTTGATCTAAATTTCTCTAAAGCTTTGGATTTTTGGCTATACTGAGTAATTTCTACACATTGTTCTCTTTGTGTAAGATATGACCTAAGCCATTCATAAGCGGGTCCCCGGATACCATATTTGTACAGTTTAACAAGGAGCCGATCGTGACAAACAAAATCAAATGCCTTGCTCATGTCCATGAAAAGACCAGTCACTTGATTCTTCTTATTTAAGTGATTCATAACATCTCCCACAAGTTCATACATCGCCAATGTTGTACTTTTATTCTTTCTGAAACCTTTTTGTTCCTCTGTAATCAGATCATGTCTTTCAAAAAACGAGATAAGCCTTGCGTACATAACTTTTTCATAAATTTTTGAAAAAATGGGTATTAAGGCAACTGGTCTGTAATTATCGAGATTCTTTTTATCGCCTTTTTTATACATTGGCTTGACTATGGTTTTTTTGAGACATTCCGGAAATATCCCTTGTAATAGTGATAGATTTATAGTATGAATAACATGATCTATAATTATCTTAAAACTTAACTTGATGACATTAGTGGCTAACCCGTCATAGCCAACTGCTTTGGAATTGTTTAGTGACATCACAACCTTTGCTAGTTCTTCTTTGGTTACAGGATATAAAAATATACTTTCATTTACCATTCGTACATATTCATTAATACATGTCAAATTTAAGTTAGGATTACAATTATTATATACAATATTAATAAAATAGTCATTAAATTGTTTGGCAATAGCTCCCGGTTCGATTATTGAATTATTATTAACATTAATCTGAGAAACAGAGGTAGTATCAATGTCACTTGTAGTATATTCTTTAATGACATCCCATACTGCTTTACATTTATTCGTGGAGGTATTTATATATTCAGTATATTTATTTTTACGGGAGTAAGCCAAGCACCTCTTTAAAATCTTTGAGTATGTTGTATAATAGTCCTTACTACATTTTTTTAGTCTAACATTGAAATAAATATTCCGTTTGGTGTGGCAACATTTCTTTAGACCTTTAGTCATCCAATTAAATTTATAGTCTTTATCTATTTTTTTCACTTTCAGCCATGGAAAACACAGATCATAAAATAGTATGTAAAGTTCATAAAACTCTTTGAAAGCGTCACTAGCAGTCTTCATGTTGTACACTTCACTGAACGACAAAGCAGATAAGCAGTCGATAAATTTTCTTATGTTTTCATCGCAATAGTCTCTTCTATAGATATACCACCATTTTGGAGAACAGATACTTGACTTTTTTACAGGTATATGGTAAGTTTGGGCACTGTGGTCTGACAGACCTAAATGATGTACTTTAGCTTCACCCACTTTAATATTTGTAGCTATATTGTCTATACATGTTCTTGATTTGACTGTGATTCTAGTTGGTTCGTTTATTCGTAGTTTAATATTATAGTTTTCTAGTATTCTAACAAATTCAGTGGAAATGGATGTGGTTTTTAGAACATCTATATTGAAGTCGCCACATAGCACATACTTTTTCCTTTTATTTGTGCAGATTTTTCCGAGAAGAATATTGAGTTTTTGGAAAAACATAGAATTTGTGGATGTTGGGGTTTTGTTGGTATACACACATATTAAAACTATTGAGTGATTAATTAGTTCCACAGCACAAGCTTCAAATACATAATTCTGACTAATTACCTCTGTATCTTTGATCAATTTGTAATCTATTCCTTTCCGTATTAATATTACAGATCCGCCATTTTTGAATGTCTTTCTTGAATAATGGGCAACTAAATCGTAACCTTTTAGTTTAAGATTGCTTTCGGTTCCTTTCTGTAAATTTGTTTCAGTTAAACATACGGCATCTATTTTTATTTTATTAATTTGTAATTCTGATAATAAACAATTTAAGTCATCTTGTTTATTAAGAGCCCCGTTAATGTTTTGATGTAGGATACCAATTTCATTTCTTTTCATATTCGTCCTGTGGGTTTTGGTGTATAAGTTGGAAAAAAACCCTGGTTTTTCGACTTTTCATTTTCTTCAGAATTGCTTTGTATGTCAGACATTAGTTTTTGCAAGTGCTCAAATATGTTCTTCAGACCAAAATTGTTCAATTTCCCAGTACGATATGAGAACATATTATAGGTGAGGTTTAGGTTGGAGTCTAAGCAATATGCATATTCCTCTGCATATGCATCATTAGTCAGCAAATTATTGAATATTTCAACTTTGTAGTTGAAGATAGGAGCTCCACATATATATGTTGGTAGGGCTATGGCTACATTGGTATATGTAATCTTTTTTAGTTTCTCTTTAATGTTCTGTACTAGTATATTATAGTTTTGGGACATATTAAAATCATTTTCTCCTATTAATATAATGCAAAAATCTTTGTGCGTAAAGCCTGCAGTTTTAGATTCCATTCCCTGTAAAATATCCAAAACTCTGCCCCCAGTTGTAATATAGTGACAGTAATCAAACTTATTAGCCAGCTCTAAGCTTTCTATAGTCTGAAGTACTTTATCTACTATTACTGCTTATGACACAAAGCTTAGGTTTCTCTGGTGTGAAGCTTTTATCCCCTAGAGTGTTACTTTGGTTACGACTACACATGCTGGTGTCAATCGAAACCTGCTGGTTATTGAATGCTACATCTTTATTTTTTGAAGTCATTTCAGGGTTTTCATGAGAACGTTTTTGTGCGACCTCATCTTTTGACTTTGTTTTCTTTGATTGTTTACTATTTTTCTTGACAGTTTTAGCAGTAGTATTTGTTCTGGTCGATCCTGTATTGATTCCCTTCTCTGATGAAGACGGCAAATCCAGTTTTTGTTGTGACTTCGCATTCAGTTTCTTAAATGCTTTTCTCAGATTCTTTACCGGTTTTTTTGACTTATTTTTACCAGTTGTAGCATTGCTAATATTACTATTTTCTAATTTAGACTCGTTTCCTATTACTACTGAATCCAGAAGCTGTTGTTTTGTAGCGTTGAGATTTCCTTGTAGTTTTGATTTCTTTTCCATTTCTTTAATCATTTGTTTTAACTTTTCATTCTCATGCAACATATTTGCTATTTCATCGTCAGCACTCAATAACTGTAATTTTAGTTCTTCTATCTCTATCTCTAGTTCCTCTATTCTTGCATCTGATTTCAGATGCCCCATGCGTATAGATATTTCTGGTAAACTTTTAGTAATAATACTTGCTTCTGATCTATTTTTTGATGTTTTACATTCACTTTCGTCCTCTGTGAGCGATCGTATTCTATTTTTTTTTCTAACTTTTGTAACATAATCACAGTCATAGCTCAAATCATGATTTGATTCATGGTTACTTATTCCAGTAATTGATTCTTGTTCCTTTCGTTCATTTTGCGTAATCTCGATTTTGCTCTCTTCTAGTGGTGACTTCTGTTCCCTACATGCGCTTTGCCTTTGGATGGATTTCTCATTCTCATTAAGAGTATGCCCCAGTAATGAATGATCTTCAGAGATATCGGAGGTGGACAAAGGGGGTGGACACTTGTTGTCCTTGTCCTGATTGATTTTCGGCGTGCTTTGTGAGGTCGCGTCTTTGATACATAGATTAATTTGCTTATTGCCCCGTTTTTTAGTGTTTATGTAAGATGTCTGTACTATTAACGGTGTACTGAATTTAGGATCAGTTCGTTTAATAATACATTCCTGGCACTTCCAGTTAGACTTTCTATCTTCGTCCATAAGATCGAATCTTTTTACTGGAACATTCGCACATTCTAAATCCAATTTTTTCTCGCATACTGAGCATTTTAAAAACACTCGTTTGGGCAGAGTTTTTTTACATTTACTGCAGATGGTTTTAAGTTTTGCAGCCAATTTGTTAACTTTATTGACTGGAGGCGCCATCTTCATTCACCTTCGCTATCTTCTCAAGCACTATTATAAAATAAGGTTCAAGCAAAGTTATTCATACACGCCAAACTCACATGTGTGATTCGATGTCGATAGATGGCATGGCAAGTGGTAGGACAGACTAAAACAAAGATGACCTATTATACTCGACCGTCATATGGACGCAGCTCACTGTCTGTGGCACGGTTCCATAGATCCTCCAAAAACGTTAGTTTGTTATATTCTCTTTGGGTCCTCTATTGATCTATTGATTACTCATCTGACACTTATTGTTCAATGTCATCATCCAATCAGCTGGTTTTGTTTTGAAACAGTTGGTGTATTCTTGAATATTGTGATGTGATTTGTGGAGAATTTGGACAGTATTTTCAAAAAGAAAGAAAAAAAAAACAAAAATGTAACGGTTTTGAGAATGCGTACCTTAGTGAATTTCCAATGAAATCGGCCACAATTTCCAGTAAGTAGTCAGTATTCCAACACTTCTAGGTTATGTCTTACTCGACTGCGTATTCTTGTCAACAAAGAAACTGTATTTGCAAATTTTAAACGAAAATATTATAGAGCACTCTTGTTTACGTTTACTTGGCACTTTTACTTTTGTTTTGGGAAGTTGGGTAAATTGTATCCTATCACGGGATCAAGACGAATCTAACGATACCTCACGCCGTTTAAGCCGTTTAGAAGATATCGTGGAATAAAGAAACATACATACATACATTAGGCCTTTGTCTAGCAGTGGACATCATTCGGCTGATATGATGATGATGATACATACATTAGACGTGAAAACATTTCACTCCTTGGTAGACCTATAGCAAAAAATGATGTTTTTTTGCTGCTCACTGTGCGATGGTGGTAGCTAGCCAGCCAGACGGGCTCAAATCAAATTAAATGAAAATAATTTATTTTAAATAGGTGCTTACACACACTTTTATATAGTCAAAAAAAAACTTATTATCTATTACTTAATGAAATATATATTTTTTAAAGGCATAATAAACATTCGGTCCGCAAAATAACTACTTGAGCGGCAAGATTTCATGATTGAGCGGCAGAAAAACATGTCTATAAGCAGCAACTCAACACTGTAGGAAGAGTGTGGTACGGGGAGTTCTAAATGGAAGCGGGAGCGAGCGAAGCGAGCTCGGACTTGCGGAGCACCCCGACTCGGATCCGTTAGGTTCGGAGACTGTGCGGGGAGGCGAGCTAAAGCTCGCCTCCCCGCACAGTCGTAGTGTTAGGTTTAACATGAGAACACAGAAGTAGGAGCCCCGAAGGGGCTCCGTCTACCACTCAACACTGTAGGAAGAGTGTAGTACGGGGATGTTTAAAATAATTACAGCCATCCAGAATGACATAAATTGCTGATTGATTTTGAAATGTTTGCTGACCATGAGTTGCTGACCAATTAGCTATTTCTGCTGACCGATTAGCTATTTCTGCTGACCGATTATATTTTTCTGCTCACAGAAATAACAATACTATGCTAACCATTTAATTGACACCCTTACATAATGTCATGATTCAGATTACAGTCTCAGGTATTTGTTACAGAATCAACATATATATCTTTGTCATTTACATAATATATTATTTTATAATATCCTCTAGAGCACAAGCATTTTTTGACATGAGTCTTAAATTTGTTCTCTGACAAACTAGTTACATTTTCTGGAATTTTATTGTAGAATCTTATACACGGCTTGGAGAAAATGCCGTACCATCAACCAAACCAAGTCTTATTAAGTTAGTCCCCACCAGGAATCCAGCCCGCGACCTTCTGGTGTGAAGCAAGTGGACTATCCTTTACGCCACGGAGGCAGTTGAAAATCTCATAAAACCAAATGTTTCATTATGCTTCCAGGCAAAGAAACATGCTTCGAGAAAATCAAACAACGCTTTGGCGAAAGATGCACCTACGTCGTGATCGGCGACGGACAGGACGAGGAGGCGGCAGCCAAAGCGAAGAACTACCCTTTCTGGAGGATATCGGGACATTCAGATATAGCTGCGTTGTACAATGCCCTCGATATGGGCTTCTTATGATCTGCTGCGAGCCTGGTACTTGGTGTTGGGTTGTTACAACGATTTTGTACAGAAATCTATAAAATTAGTCTACATTGTCTAAAAGTAGAAACCTCTTCTGAAGGATATCGGGCCATATTTTATACTTATTTTTCAATAGCAAAACAGTGTTCGTGCAAAATGCAATACCGTTACCGTTGTCTACTTACTGATTAGCGTTTAAATTTTCGTTCCAATAAGCACAATGACGTTTACATTTTTTCTACGTTTCGTAAAAAGTTAATTCCCGGAAACAGCTTTCCCCAAGGAACTCATGTATTCGATTTTTTTTTTTACTTTTCATACAGATCTATCAGACAACTTTGTAATAATTATAATTTTTTTTTGTTCAAACTTCCGGGAACGGTGTTTTTACACTCTACTTAAATTCTTTAAAATAACATCGACAACGTCCACTAAATATTCCAAATTAGTGCGCCACAGTAGACTCAACTTCCACTCATTTCCAAACGGGTTCCAGTAGAAAACATATCATAAAACGTTTCAAACAACAAATAATACATTTACAATTCGTAACGATTGTGGCTATCACTATTCGTCGATAAATCTAGTATCGCATACGAAATGGTTTTGTTACGTAAAAGTCTGCCTCGAACAACGACGATAGGACGTAAAACGTGACTGGTGAAACGTTTTATGAAACGGTCGCCTCTAATCTTCTGCAGACCTTGTACATGTGGTAATGAATATTGTAGAAAGTGAGTAAAAAAAACAACTAGCAATTATTTTTTGTGGTTTTTTCACGTTCAGTATTTACTGGTAGACCACCCTGTCATATTGGCTTCCACCACAGAAGAGTAGATTTAAAAAATGTAGGTTTGTTCTGTATGAGAAATGCAGGAGGCAAATTTCATCTGGGCAGAAAAATAAATAAGGTCTAGACCCAGGCTCTTTCGCGCCCAATAGTGGAAGCTCAAGAGAACACGAGCGCCATTGATTCAGGGTGTAACAAAATTGGTGTAGTTAAAAGGTGTGGCGTAATGGTTAGTCTATTCGCTTCACACTTAGAGTCGCGGGTTCGATTCCCGGCGGGGTCTAACTTAGTAAGACTCGGTTTAGTTGGTGGTAGGGCATTTTCTAAGCCCACCTGGCTTGCTACCACCAGCTTATCTAGTCTTGCCGCCAAAACATCAATGTTGACAGCATTGATGTGTTCCGGCATGCAGATAAGATAGCCAGTTTCCCATTGCGTTGGGGACTTACCATCAGGTGAGATGATGTCAAGGGCTTATCAATTTTAAAAAAACTGCTCCTTTTTTAACCCTTAGTCTACTCGAAAATCCTTAAAAAATACGGATAGTAATAAAACCTCCGAAAAATAAGTTAAAAATGAGGTAATTGAATTTGTATTATTGCTTTAAACACTAAGTTACCGAACACCGTCGGAAACTACCGAATAATATACTGAAAGTTTCTAAAATTTTAAGGTTTGACTTTTTCTGTTTTTCTTTTTCTGTTGCTGTGTTGTGCGATCAGTCAGATCCGCCACCCAGCGAGGCTCTTCGACTGTATAATCATAGACCTAACGGACCTATTATCGCTCGCTCAACTCAGACCCGCCACCACAGTCTAAGAATTCTTAGACCGTGTAGCCACCCAGGGTGTATGTAATTTTTTTCCTCGTCAAACCTATGTCGCTTTTTTCCTCGTCAAACTATGTCGTTTTGTTCCTCGCTACTCAACCAACCCCCAACTTGATCCCCCACTGAATTTTCCAAAAGCAGAACGTTCTTTTTCTGTAAGTCAGTATTTAACCGACTTCAAAGAAGGAGGAGGTTCTATATTCGACTGTATACAGGGTGAATGGTAAGTAGTGCAAATCCTTTTAAGGGGATAAACTACATCTAATTTGCAACAGAAAAAGTCACACTAACTGGGGGTCGGAAATCAACGGTTTTCGAGTTAAAGCCTATTTAACTTTTTAATTTTGTATAAAAAATTATTTTGTTCAAAGAGATTTTTTAACAAAAAGTTATAATACAGTTGGCATGCAAAATACGGTAAAACCTACTTTATTTTATCACGCTTTCGAGCAAAGTAAAAAAAGTTAAAAATGTACAAAATTAATTGCAACAAAAAACAATGATTGTTGTCAAAAGGGGGCCTAAAATCCCATACTAATTATCCAACAAAGTTCGAATTTTTTGGATCAGCTTGTGAATCAAAGTTAGTCATGATGCTAGAGGGTTAGAGATGTTTGTTTATGCGAAAAACATGATAAATTATTAAAAATTTAAAAAAACATGAAAATAATGTTTATTGAAAATTTGTATGGGGTTTGATGCACCCGTTTGACAACAATAATTCTTTTTTGTTGCAATCAATTTGTATTTTTTAACTATTTTACTTTTTTGAAATGCTGATAAAATGAGAAATTTTTAACCGTATTTTTCACGCCAACCGTATTATAACTTTTTTTTGTAAAATCACAAAATATTTGAACAAATGCGTTTTTCATACAAAATTTAAAAATGAAATGGGTTTTAATTCGACAACCATTGATTTCCGACCCCCAGTTAGTATGACTTTTTCTGTTGCAAATTAGATGTAGTTTATCCCCTTAAAAGGATTTGCACTACTGTCGGTATATATTTTTTTAATGTAAGTTCACCGATTTCTCCGTCAATTGTGGACCGATTTTTAAAATTCTTTTTTTATTCGAAAGAGTAAACTCCCGAGGGGGTCCCATTGTCACCAAGCCAGGATCTGACGATGGGATCCCAGGGAAATCGAGGGCAACCCTCAAATTTTATTATTACATATGTTAATATTTTACAAGCTTTTCTTTATCTTGCCTTGTTAGTTTGGGTCAAACATTGGATGCTAAATTAGAACCACTTCCCGGTTTATGATTGAGCTGAAATTTCGCATACACGTTTAGTTTGGATGATAATGAATAGTTAGCTAAGTGACGTCATTCTAAATCCAATATGGCGGACTTCAAAAGATGGGGGACCAGTTTTATGCATCCCGATGATATGGGTATTAAATGAAAAGGTTTGCTGAGAAAAATACGAAATAATTAAAATTATTTTCAAATAAAAGCGTGTACTTACCTTAACGTTTGTAGGTTTTCGAAAATTATTATTCGGTAGTTTACGTATATGGGGCGACTTTAAATTAGTTCTCGATAGCAAAGGATATAAATGTACTCGTAATAACAAACAAATTTCCCAAAAAAACTATGTATCAGATATGAAAAAAAAATGTTTGGTCCTCGATACATTTTTGCCGATTTGATAACTTTTTATGTATCGATACAAGTTAAAAAAAAATAGTTTGGTCCTCGATACATTTTAGCCGATTTGATAACTTTTTATGTATCGAGGACCAACATTTTTTTTCATATTTGACATATAGTTTCTTTGGGAAAGTTGTTTGTAATCACGAGTACATTTATATCCTTTGCTATCAAGAACTAATTAAAAGTCAGCCTGTATTTATTAGAACCAAAAGTTGTCGCTTACTTAGTATTAAAAACAGTAATATGCAGCATTTAAAAATCATTCTAAAATCGTTTTTCTGAACTATTATTATACTCCCAACACACACACACACACACACACCTGATCAGTTTATATGAAGAGTCCAAAATTTTCTTTTGTGAATTTACTATGAGTGTCGTCCAGTAAAAGCCCCAGTCGGCGGCTCCAACACCATTTTTTTTTTCAACCTGTACTGTATGTAGGAAAGAGCGAGAGTAACATGCGCACTCTCTTCCTCCTAGAATATTTGATGTTGGACTATGGAACAAGCATTTCCACTGACATCTTTATTTATTCACGGACAGCGCCTTAGGTAGTACACTATACCGCGCCGAATCGGCTTATGTAATCGGCAATAGAGGCGTTAATAGCGAGCGGGGCGGATGACAAAAGTAACGCTCTTATTGCGTTGACATAAAGGTTTTTTTCTACCGGCTCAAGCGGCATTTTATTATCTATGTCGTAATATTCTTACAACAAACTATAATCATATCAACTTTACAGTAATCTTGTAAGGCTCTTTTTGAAGTACATACATTTCTTAGTTTATTTTAGTAATTGAGCCAGTCAGCATATTTAAATTAAAATATTTTAAACATATAACCGTTTATTGATTAGTTTTAAAGCTCAAAGTCAGCTCAAAAATCTTAACAAAATTTCTATTATATTTTTTTGTAAATATTTATTATATAGAACTACTGTAGAAAATATCTTCTTAGAACTTGTTTCTATAAGTCCATTCCTATTACATAAGTTATATGTAACTATAAAATGTACAGACAAAAATTTACTATTTTTAGTGAACTTTGTAGGAAAATGTTATTTTAACAATTTTAAACTGTCACGCTGCTCGTTTTAATACTAAAGTACACACGCAGAATATTTTTCTTAAGTTCTAACATTCTGCAATTTTTCTTATTTTATGAGCTAAATTATTTTTATGGAACTTTTTAGTATTTTAAACATTCTGCAATTTTTCTTATTTTATGAGCCAAATTATTTTTACGTAACTTTTTAGCATTTTGAACATTCTGCAATTTTTCTTATTTTATGAGCACAAATTATTTTTATGTAACTTTTTTTATCATTTTCTCTTCAGAAATGACTATTTTTTATAATTTAGTGCTGGTCTTTTATTGTATTATTCTTTTTATTGTGACTGTTATGAGCTGAGAACGAACCTTGTAAAAGAAATTTACAAAATTGTCAGAAAGTGTAAATAAATATAGATAAATTCAAATGTAGATTAAAGCTTTAGTCTAAAACACTAATTCTAGTGAATTTATAAAGAGATTCGAAAAATAAGATTATCCGACTTGTAAATAAAAGTATAATTATTTGAAAATTATTTTTTATTTAGGTTGATACCTACCTATATTTCTCCATTGAGGGTCCCCAGGAGGCTCGAGTTTTTTTTTATATAAACATATTTTATTTAACAGTTTATTGTGTACAAATAAAAAAGACGTGTGGCACTCTGGGATTGCCGCGGTAAAGCTATTGCATAGCATTTTTTATCAACTTATGCAATTATAATTATTTACCATCGCGACCACCATCGCGACCACCATCACGAGCACCATTGCGATCACCATCGCGACCATCATTGCGACCACCATCGCGACCACCATCGCGGCCACCATCGCAACCACCATCACCACCACCATCACCATCATCATGATGGATAGATAGATGGCACTGTAAGTTTTTTAGAACTCAATATATATTTTTTTGGGGTGTCAGGTTTTTTTCAGTCCCTTCAAAGCCCGCGATAAAAGCTATACTTACAATAGCTTAAAATACGAGTGTGCTGACCACACGACTGAAGTAAAACTTCTTTAGCTCCATCAATATATGTTTGAAAGTAAATACTTAGTCCTTAGAAAATAATCAAATCTTTTTTGTCATATGGAGGTATATACAGTTTATGAAAAGAGTTTTATTATTCTCCGAAAATGATCAAATCTTTTTTATCTTATAGGTATGTTTGTTTTAATTGTTTTAACAACCGATATTGTTGCCTTGGCAACCGATATCGTTGGTAAACAAAAACACTTTATACACAAATTTTACAAGTACAGCTATTCAATGTTGTACATAAATACCTATACACCTATATACCAGCTGCTTATGTATTCGTCCGATTTCGGAGCAGCTCGTCTCGATTCGTGCGATTTTCGTAGAGTCGTACAATACGTCTAATCGCACGCACACAACGCCGTGTCGAAGACTGCCGAACTGAAACGACGTTAGACGATGCACGGCCTTCAAGCCACACCTCCGTGCCCGTCGGAGTGGGGAGCGTGAGGTTTTTTCGTTACGGAATTTCTGGATTGGGTCCCCGCGCTCAAGGCCCGCGATAGAAGCTATGCAATAGCTTAAAAATGTAACAGGCCATAAAGAAAGTCATACAAAGGTTATTTATTACTTATTTCTGATAAGAAATTTCTTCCAGCAAACCCGGGAAAAAGTTAGATTTAATTGAAACGGCTGACAGGTACACAAGTAAAGAAGCAGCTAGTATTTAATATAAAAATACAGAATGTATGTAGTGTAAAATTCATAATTTTTATAAATAATTTTATTGAATACTAACGTTTCGCAGCGTGAAGATCGCGGGAAGCCGATGGATGCGGGCAGCGCAGGGCCGGTCGTCGTGGAATCCTTGGGGGAGGCCTTGTCCAGCAGTGGACGCTTTTCGGCTGATATGATAGTGATGATGATATAGTGCTAATTATATAATATATACTATACACTACATACTTACATGGCTTATCAATCTCGAGAGGGAGAGGTAGTGCTCCGTGAGTGTCTTTTTGAAGGAAAATATGCTCTCGCAATCGCGGATTTCGTGAGGTAGAGAATTCCACAACCTGACGGCATGAACAGAGAAGGAGTAAGAGTAAAAATCAGTGGTATGGAGGGGAAAGTTGAGGAGGGATTTTTGGTGGGATCGGGTTTGTTCTTGCTGGCGCTTCCAAGTGAAGCGCTCGCGCAAGTAACTAGGAGAGGTAGGTTTATGGAGGATGTTAAAGAGGAGACGCACTCAAATTTTTTATAAAAAAAAAAAGACAGGAGGACCCTCTTGAAGATAAGATAGCCAGTTCTCCATTGCGTTGGGGAATCTTGGTAAGCCCGCTTTCATCTTCGGCTTCATCGTCACTTACTATCAGGTGAGATGATGCCAAGGGCTCACCAATTGTGAATAAAAAAAAAGGATATGAATGTTACTGCGCAAGCGGATCGGGAGCCATATTTTAACTAATTACGGAACTGGGAGACTTGATCAAATTTACGCAACCCAAAGATTGATTAAGAATTTTTAACCGCCTCCTTGGCTTAATGGTTAGTCCATTCGCTTCACACCAGGAGATCGCGGGTTCGATTCCCGGTGGGGACAACTTGTAAGACTCGGTTTAGTTGGCAATTTTCTAAGCCCGCCTGGCTAGCTACCACTATCTTATCTATGTCTTGCCGCCAAACATCAGTGTTAAAAACATTGATGTGTTCCGGCATGAAGATAAGATAGCTAGTTCTCCTTTGCGTTGGGGAATCCTGGTAAGCCCGCTTCCATATTCGGCGTCATCGTCACTTACCTTCAGGTGAGATGATGCCAAGGGCTTACCAATTGTGATTATATAACAAAAAAGATGTATAGGATACATAGATTCTGTAAGCGCCTCGAGCTTATTAAGGAGTTCCTCGGTGACGTCCAAGTAGCTCGAGTCAGATGGTCGAGAAGGGGTTAAAGAAGCGTTTGAGCAAGGAATATCTTGGTTTTCAAGTGTAAAAACTATTGGAGGCGCATAAGAATGTGACAGGAATAGTGTAGCTTCCTGCTGACCTCGTTGATATGAGATGACCAGGATAGTTTGGAGTCAAAGATGACCCCCCAGATTTTTATCTGTAAATGTGAAGGGTATTACAGTGCCATCGTAAATAATAGCTGGAATTTTTGTCAGATCAATTTGTTTCAACATATAATTGCTCTCAATAAGCATCGCCTGAGATTTTTTGGGGTTTACTAAAAGACCATACCGCAGATGCTGAAGTTTGTCGTTAATAAATTTTGAAGCGTGGCTATATTTGGAAAGTATTTTGTGATATTTAGTCTTTTTATATGTAGTTCATGGCTTTTTTGGAAAGTTTATCCAGCACAAGATCTTTTTTAACTGAGGTCTAAAGATATTAATAAATGGTTCCGTTCCAAAACATTTCCAAGAGAAATACCCTAAGGATAGCCTATTGTATTTTTTGTGTGTTGAAAGGGACAATCTTTTGCCAGCTAAAGGGTACGAACTTTTGTGGCATATTGCATTCATTTTTTTTCAATCTTTCGCGCACGATTGAAACTATATTCTAAGGTAGGAAATGCAAGCAAATACAAACCAAAAATGTAATAGGACATATTGACCTGAAGCGTCACGTTACTGAGATAGGTACTTTGGAGATAGAGAATTGTAATGACGGGGCAACTTTTTTTTTCTTATGACAACCTTTAACTCCAAATATCTCAGCAACGTGACACTTTAGGCCAAAATGTCCAAATTAGGTTTGTATTTACATTCTCTATCGAAAAACATAGGTTCAATATGGCGCCGAAAGATTTAAAAAAATATAATATTAACAGAGTCGACCAACCCGCGTGGTCGGCTAAGGCCCGAACTGTGCCCCATCGCTCTAATTCAGCGTAGGCTCGTGCCTCTCGGTGGGGACAATGATATGAACATAATATATTGTCACTATACCACGCTCCATACAAAAATGTTTGTAATACAGCCCTAAAACTAAATTGCTACGCATGGATGTCAACACAGAGTACCTTTGTGGAAAAGCAAGATGTCAAACGTCGTTGCTAAGCAACGCTGACGAGCGAACGACCCAACACAACAAACAATACGAGAAATCTTACGACTTTTGTTGTTGCATCGAATTTAGTGGAATTTTCAACTTTTTACTTTGCCGTCTTAATAAAATCAATATGAAGTCCATAGTAAATACGATACTCTTCGACGTGTCCAAGAACAACATGTTCAAAATAAACGAAAACTACAAGATGTTGCACAGAAAATTGAAAACTACTTGGAAAGTGATGATGTGGGTTTCCATTTTTATTATCACGCTTTTATTAGCTTCACCTGTATGTATGTTTGTTTGTATGTACATATGTATATATGTTTGTATATTTGTTTAGTTGTAACCGACTTCTTTGCAATCGATTTTAACCCACTTCAAACGGACAGATTCAATTCAAACTTTGTACATTTATCAAGAAGCAGTGACAATACAATAATTTCGTAAGTTTATCTCTAAAAGTTTAATAATAAAAATGGTTAAAAAACTAAAGAACACGCTTTTCAAGCACATCAAACCAAAAAGTGAAAAATAATTCTTATTAAATAGGTAAGCTGAAAACAACAATGAACAAAAAATACTAGTATTATTGTGAAAAAAGCGTGGGTTGCTCGATTTACGAAAATTATGGCACAAAGCTGGAAAGTGATGATGTGGGTGTCCATTTATTCTGATAAGTACTTCACTATTACGTACGTTCTTTACAAAGTGAATTTTTTTAGAATTGGTAGGTACCTCCAATTAGAGGTTTATGTAAAGTACCCACAGAGCGTCGATGGCGTAAAGAGCGTCGGTGGAGTAATGGCAAGGGCCGCTACCTCCTGTCCGGGAGGTCGTGGTTCGATTCTGCCACGTACCAATGTGTTTTCGAATTTTGATTTCATTTGTACGTTTATCCGACGCTTTTATACGGTGAAGGAAAACATCGTGAGGAAACCTGCATACGCCTGCGAAGAAACTCGAAGGTTATGTGTGAAGTCGATCAACCTGCACTGGGCCCGCGTGGTCGACTAAGGCCCGATCGCCCTAATTCAGGGTACGCTCGAGCCCCTTGGTGGGGACGTATACATGAGCTGATACGTATACATGACTATGACCCACAGATTACTTTTTACCCGACTGCGTCTGAAGGAGGGTTATGTTTTTCGAATGTATGTATGTACATATATTTCTTTGAAAACAAATCAGGAAAACTTATGAGAAAATCTGTAGGAACAATGATATCTCCGCCAGGCGAGGTGGTATGCCTGGGATGCGGCTGTGGACCAGCCGTTGATATACTCAGTGCTGAAGAAATGTTAATAGCGCGTTCTAGATGTCGTATTTCTTTTATCCTCTCGTCGATTGTGTTAAGGTTCAGTGGCGGGTTTCTGCAGCTGCCGCCACAAATCTAAAGTCCTTCCGTTCCCACAGGAAAAATAAAATTTTCAAAGATCAGAATAATTAGTCCCATTAATTATAAGTATGTACTATGTACTCGTTCAGAGACCAGGAGATCCGTAGGAGAACCAAAGGAACCGACATAGCTCTCAGAATTGCTAAACTTAAGTGGCAGTGGGCGGGGCACATAACTCGTAGAACGGATGGCCGTTGGGGTAGTAAAGTTCTCGAGTGGCGACCGCGAACCGGAACGCATAGCGTAGGCAGGCCTCCCACTCGGTGGACCGATGACCTGGTGAAGGTCGCGGGAAGCCGCTGGATGCGGGTAGCGCAGAACCGGTCGTCGTGGAAATCCTTGTGGGAGGCCAATGTCCAGCAGTGGATGTTTTTCGGTCGTTATGATGATGATGACTGAGAGGTTTTTTACTGTTGGTAGTTATAGTAACTACTGTAACTGGTCCTTGTCTTCACCTTATGATGTTGACAGGAATAGCGGCCCTCACTGTATGCCCAAGGGGTAGGAAAGTGGGGACGCTATATCATAAACCTGGTAGTTTTAGCGTATCTGGTAGATATACGAGAGGGAATGTTGGTAGTTATAGTTTTGGTGTCCAACCCTGTTTGTGTGACTTCGAGTCGCACTTGGCCATATTTCCCTACTTTGACTTGGCCGGGTTTTTTTGTCAATATGATGATGATCTATCCGACCGATGTCGGTCATGGCGACCACTTCGACCCTTGGTCGGTTTGCCGCGCGTGCGCTCGAAGATGGCTTATATAGCCAATCTTCGCAGCGAAGCTCCTCGCGCAATGAGGGCATTTAATTAAATTGTCGCAGATGGTCGGGCCTTTAACTGGTCGCGTTTAGTATCAAGGTCAGCTTTACGCTGATCGTCGAACTCGCGTACTTGCATTAAATCCTGCGCCATTCTGGCCGTTCTGCTGCCAAACTCTCCCATTGAGAGGGTTCTATGTTGCATCCTTTCATATGTCGCTTCTGAAAATCTTTGTACCGAAGGAGCTGTCAATACGCTAGGTATTTAAAACCTAGTTATTAAATAATTATAACCTCATCTGATTACCAGTAACCGCGACGAACTAACCACAAACATACTGCAAGATGTAAAGATCCTGGTGGTACCAGGACCGCAGAACATGTTCACAGATGACGAGCTATCTTGCTTGAAGAATATGGTGGAGAGAGGAGATTCAGTGCTGGTGGCAATGACGGATGGCGGGGAGGAGAGGATGAACACGAATATCAACTTTTTTTTGGAGGAGTACGGGATTGTGGTCAATAATGGTAGGTACGACTTCATTCCCCCAGCTCTATCCCATCTTCGGTCAACGGGACTTAGGTAGGGGTTCCACCCCATTGTTGTTGATATGCTGCATATCCACATGAAGCGTTACGCTTCCTCATTTATCATGCGGACAGCGATGGAGTGGAACTATAAGTGTATAATAAAAAGTTAATAACTCCTTGCCGTCTGAAGCTTCGCGACGTACAATTTGGGGATCTTAAAGACCAGCGTGTACCATCCTCAACTGCATCATTACTTTCTATTAGGTGAGATGTAGTCAAACATACTTAATTTTTTAGGGTTTTATACCCAAAGGGTAAAAACGGGACCCTATTACCACACCCCGGACACTTCATACAACGGTCGTGAAATGACATTTCCAAAAAACATATGACGGAGCAAACAAAATCACGGCGAAATCCTATACGTTCGAGAGCCAAACAAACCAATCTGTATCAATCTGGGTGACGAGGGGGTGAGGTCACAATCTAGAGAGCGGCAGGGAGTGTCCATACTGTATGTTAGTACTAATATATATACTTTGCCTCTACCCAGTTCAATTTCGAGCCCCATGCATCCATCAGTTCCCCGCGAGATCCAAACTTTGCAAATATATTGAGTATACACATATCGATGTTTGCAATTAGTTTTCATCGTAGTAAATTGAAACATAACTAAACGAAGGCTTTTTTTCTGTTTCATATTAGTACACCGAAAACTAATTATGTAAATATCGATATGTGACTGTATGGCCGTTGAGGCAGCAAAGGTCTCGAGTGGCGACCACGCACCGGAAAACGTAGTGTAGGCAGGCCTCCCACTCGGTGAACCGATGACCTGGTGAAGGTCGCGGGAAGCCGTTGGATGCGTGCAGCGCAGAACCGGTCGTCGTGGAAATCCTTGGGGGAGACCTATGTCCAACAGTGGACGTCCTTCGGGTGATATGATGATGATGATGATGATGTGGCTACTCAATATATTCGCAAAGTTTGGACTCAATCCGGCATGTAGTTTTTGTATTGAAGCGGAATTACGTTTGTATGGAAACTCGAGCCTTCTGGTGACCCATAAATCATCATCGTTGCAGACTGCGTGGTTCGCGCCAAATACCACAAGTTCTACCACCCAAAGGAGTGTCACATATCAAACGGTATTCTGAACCGGTCTGTCATGAAACACATCATGAAAATGCCGACCTACACCAGCGAGTCTGATGATTTCTTGTAAGTACTTATTGCAAATAATGACTAATTTCACTGCCTCCGTGGCATAAGTCCATTAGAGCGTCCACAGATAAGATAAATATGGCGTAACGGCTAGGGCCGCTACCTCCTTTCCGGGAGGCCCGGAGGTCATGGTTCGAATCCTGCCACGTACCAATGTGTTTTCGAATTTCGATTTCATAAGTACGTTTATCCGACACTTATACGGTGAAGGAAAACATCATGAGGAAACCTGCACACTCCTGGGAAGAAACTCAATGGTTGTATGTGAAGTTGACCAACCCGCACTGGGCCCGAGTGGCGTGGTTGACTAAAGCCCGATCGCCTTAAATTGGCCTAGGCTCGAGCCCCTCACTGGGGACGTATATGAGCTGATATGATGTAACTAGATTATCTTTTTTCTTTTCTTATCTGTTAACTAACTACGCCCGCGCGTAGCTCGTAGCAACGTTTTCCTAACCGCTTTGTAGCAAAAACTCTCAATGCACGGACTACACAACGCGGTAAAAATAGTATATTATGCAACTAGTGATTAAAGGACGGATTTAAAGCGAGGGCCATAGATAAATCAATCGCAAGTGAAGGGTTATAATGACTGTACGCGAGTGATTCAAGTATTATAACCCTGAGCGACGCGAGTGATTCATAGCCCTCGATATAAATCCGTTTTATTCAAGAGTTGCATACTATACTTTATACTATGACTCCGAGAAAAAGGAACATTTAAGCGAGAATAGATATTTAATGAAGAAAAAGTATTTTTAAATTAATTAAAATACTCATTAAAATTGGAGCAATTACATAATAAAATAAAGAGTAATTTTCTTTGTGCTCGTACAATTTATAGTATTCAAAATAGCGCCAATTTACTAATGAAATGACACCAAAGAACACAAATTTAGAAGTTTTTTCTAATGCTAAACTTTTTTTCGAAAATATCGAACAATCAAATCTCGAGGAAATATTTGTACAAGGAGTTTGTATGTAAAATATTCTTTGGATTAGGAGTTTGCATCGAGTATTTTTTGCACAAGGAGGTTGTATAGCTGAGATGCGAGGTTGAATATATTGCTGTATTTTAAATTTAAACACCAAAATAGTGATTATAAGAGCTTTTTATTCACTGTTTTCAGTGAATAAAATAAACTTTTTAGAGGAGCAATGTTGGTACCATTTTTGAGATAGAGCAAATGTTCTTTTGCTCTATCTCAAAAATGGTTAAACATAAAAGCGTGAGTTTCACGTTTCAGTTGTGATTATAATAGATACTAATTTTGAAGTATAACAACAAATATAAACGGGCCAAGTGCGATTTGTGCTCGCGCTAAGGAGTGTTTAATAAAAAAAAAGCATTTTTCGGTAGCACGCGTTGATGTCTTTTGTATAATGTAGTTGTGTGGAGGTGTGCTGTTACGGAACCCTCGAAGCGCGAGTGTGACTCGCACTTGGTTGGTTTTAGAGTTCCGTAGTCAATAAGGAACCCTTATAGTATAGCCATGTCTGTCCGTCTGTCTGTCTCTCCGTCTGTCTGTCCGCAGCTTAGCTAAGACACTACTTGACAGTACTAGAAAGGTGCAATTTGGTATGGGTATACATATTAGTCGGTGGTGCAATGGCAAGGGCCGCTACCTCCTGTCCGAGATGTCGTGGTTCGAATCCTGCCACGTACCAATGTGTTTTCGAATTTAGATTTCATATGTACGTTTATCCGACGCTCTTGCGGTGAAGGAAAACATCGTGAGGAAACCTGCACACACCTACGAAGAAACTCGAAGGTTGTGTGTGAAGTCGACCAACCCGCACTGGGCCCGCGTGGTCGACTAAGGCCCGATCGCCCTAACTCAGGGTAGGCTTGAGCCCCTCGGTGGGGACGTATATGAGCTGATATGATGATGATACATATTAAGGTGACGGGAAGCCGCTGGATGCGGGCAGCGCAGGACCGGTCGTTGTGAAAATCCTTGGGGGAGGACTTTGTCCAGCTGTCGACGTAGTTCGGCTGATATGATGATGATACATATTAATCACGTCGACAAAGTGGTACAATAAAATCTTGAAAAAAAAATGTTTAGGGTACCTCCTCTACATGTAAAAAAGGGGTGAATTTCTTTTCGTTGACATACCCTATCGGTTAGGGTTTCGTTGGATAGGTCTTTCGAAACGACTGAGGGTCCATGTCCCTCGGGAACTATGTCGGGCTATGCTAATTATTTGTCTGTATCACTTTACAACCCCACAACGATCTCTATACAAAATTCCTATCACGTAAATCCTTCTTTCATTGCATCGTGAAAGAAATTAACTAAGATATCGGGAGCCGGGTCGTTCTTTTCCCTTTAATATGGTTGAGAGGAGCTATGGCTGACTCTCGCTTTATACTCGTGACCGGGTGCTGTCCGTGTGAACTGGCCTACACTTGTCAAAAGCGTTCATAACATTCAATGATTTTAATGTATAACTTCTCGTGTCATGTTGTTTTCATGTTCTAATGACAATATTTGTTTTTTTTATATCACGGAATGGATTTTGACTTTATTAACTAATGATTGTTTATATCTTGATTTTCTACAAATAAAATTATATAATCACTATTTTGTGACTGTCAGAAAGAGTGTAATTTGCACCTATTTTGAATAAATATCTTGAATCTTGAATATTTATAATATTACTAGCTTATGCACGCGGCTTCGTTGTAAATCGTTTTTCAATGGTGGAAATCGTGGAAATCGTTTTTAGACTGTCTTTGAGGGTGAGTGGTGCGCGAGCGGCAAATGGCTCGCAAGCGTGGACATTAGTTTTCTCCACATCCCTATCCCAGATCAGGATATTATGATTAGCATTCTATGTCTTTTCCCACTCCCTCAACCATCTCCGTGTATAAAATCACAACAATCCACTGTTCCGTTGTGATGTTAAAGAAATGAACGAAAAAAAGAGATTTTTTCAGTTCCCTCAGGAACTGCATCGGACAATGCTTTTTTCACGGGATAAAAAGTAGCCTTTATCCTTCCCCGGGACACAGGATACCTGCATGCCAAATTTCATCAAGATTGGTCAAGGCGTTGAAGCGTGAAAAGGTAACAAAAAGAAACAAACACATTTTCACTATTAAAATATTAGTAAGGATTAATAAGGACCAACCCGCACTGGGTCTGCGTGGTCAACTAAGGCCTGATCGCCCTAATTCAGAGTAGGCTCGAGCCCCTCGGTGAACTGATATGAACGAAAAAAATAAGGATTGGACCACCTCCCAATCTGTAGCCATTAAAGTGCTCTTTCCCACACACATGGGGCAGCTCTTGAATAAGGCTGCGTATTAATTTGTCCACCATGTTTAACTACAGAGAAGACCCATCAACGCCGAACTTTGTGTACCCTTACGGAGCCACTCTGACGGTCAAAAGACCAGCAGCAGCCATCTTGTCGAGCAGTGACGTGTGCTATCCGGTGAAGAGGCCCGTTGCTGCGATGTACATTTCTGAGAGGAGTGGCGGTAAGTCAAATAATAATTGTATTCTATGGTTATATTGATAACAGAAAAGCAAAACAGTTATTTGCTTTCTAACATACACTTTAGGGTTCTTTACACAAAAGAGTGTCGGTGGCGTAACGGCTAGGGCCGACGCCTCCTGTCCGGGAGGTCGTAGTTCGATTCCTGCCACGTACCAATGTGATTTCGAATTTAGATTTCATATGTACGTTTATCAGACGCTCTTACGGTGAAGGAAAACATCGTGAGGAAACCTGCACACGCCTACGAAGAAACTCGAAGGTTGTGTGTGAAGTCGACCAACCCGCACTGGGCCCGCGTGGTCGACAAAGGCCCGATCGCCCTAATTCAGGGTAGGCTCGAGCCCCTCGGTGGGAACGTATATGAGCTGATAAGAAGAAGATAAATATTGATAACAGAAAAGCAACAGCGATTTGCTTTCTATAGTGCGGAATGCTGATTTGACACTTCAAGCCAGCGGTAGAATGTAACATTCGATGAATCTTCGAAATTGTAAACAAATCAATCTTTAGTTTATATTTCTTATAAGCTTGAAAAAATGAAAAAAACATTTTTTTTACTTAATATTAATCTCTCCGAGGTGATGGAGGATCTTGATAAGCAAGGACGAGGGCGAACTCAACAGCGGAGGCGGCGGAGGCCTCCATCGCCGTTACCAACGTTACGACAAAATATCTAGATACCGTCAAAGCTCTCAAAGATTCTCCGATGACTTTTTGGATGGTTGAAGACTCGTAGTAGTAACAGAACACATATTTAGTTTTATGTTTACATTAAGGACAACAGAACGCGTGTTTTGTAATTAAATAAAACGTTAGTGAAAAGTTTACGTTCTATGGTCATTTCTTCTTAATAATAGTGATGTTACCACATGTAACTATTGATAACGTACTTGTAACCTATAAATTTGTTTAAAATATTATGAATTAATTACCACATAAACAATTAATTCTTGATGCGTCAATCAACCATACAAGTTTAAGTCATAAAAGTGATGTGTTTAAGTAATAACAATAGTATATTGCATAACAAGAGCATAAAAGAAGCCATTTGAGATCATTTAGCAAACCGACCGGTATGGCGAGGGTGGATAGTCACGTCGAGGGTAAAGTGAGTTTCATGCTCGCGTTTTACACTCTGCTTTTTACTTCGATTGCATGGAAATAATAAATATTCAACCGCAATACAATAAATTTGGCTAATTTTGACGAATAATTAGTTTCCCGCGCCACACAATTTTTCTTATTTTCCACCCCCTTCATCCATTACCAACCCTAAAATCGACGGTCCACAAAATTGGAAATATATTATTCCACTATTTTGGAAATGGCTATTTTATTTCGTTATATGTTACATCTACATGATATGATAGGTACATAGTATTTATTCACTATGAATGTCTATGGGCACATCATTACTTACGTCAAACTAGCATATGTCAAATCAGCATTCTGCCTGTTCGCAGCAGGACTTAATGGACGCCACAAATAGTGCAGTCGAAGCGGCTAAGTTCTGGGCCGGAATGATTTAATTTGTCATCGACACGCAAAGAAGAAGAAGAAGAAGATCAGCATTCTCTGGACGGCCGCAGTATAACATACACTTAAGGGTTCTGTACACCCAACGGGACCCATTACCCTCTATTACTAAGCATCTGCTGTTTGTCCGTCTGTCCGTTTGTCAGCGGGCTGTATTTCATAGACCGTAATAGGTAGACAGTTGAAATTTTCTCAGAATATGTATTTCTGTTGCCGCTATAACAATAAAATACAAAAAATTAAAAAAGTGAAAAAATAAGGGGGGGTTTCCATACAAAAAATGAGTTTTTTTATAGCTCTTTAGAAGTATTTTTGGTTTAGCTCTATAGTAAAAACAGTAATACATACAAGCATGAAACTTAGTGTGATTATAGTAATACCGCTGAGGTAAAACAACTAACACTAAAAATCGGCCAAGCTTGAGTCGCACTCGCGCTAAGGAGTCCGATCTCGATGACAAAAAAAGCATATTGTTGTTAGCTCGCGTTGATGTCTTTTGTTTGTAATGTAAATAGGTATCATTGTCATTATTACTATGTAGTTGTGGGGAGAGGTGTGGAGGTACGGAACCCTCGGAGTGCTAGTTTGACTCTCACTTAGCCGGTTTTTTTAAATAACTACTGATATCTTCGTTAGAGTTGCTGCAATGCTTTATGAAGTTGGTATATGAACCGATGACGTGTTTCTTCTAGTGATTTAACAATTAACAACACTTATCATATCTTGAAAATTACTGAACCGATTTTGATGAAATTTGCAATGTTCTCTAAGTTGAAATGTGCTTCATCATATCAGCTTATGTACGTCCCCACCGAGGGGCTCGAGCCTATCCTGAATTAGGGCGATCGGGCATTAGTCGACCACGCGGGCCCAGTGCACACACAACCTTCGAGTTTCTTCGCAGGTGTGTGCAGGTTTCCTCACGGTGTTTTCCTTCACCGTTAAAACAATCGGTGAGTGTACGTTAGTTTCGAAAAACTCATTGGTACATTGGCCGTCCGGATTTGAACCCGGCACCTCTGGTTAGGAGGACCGAGTCGTTACCGGTTGAGCCACCGATGCTGTATGTGCTTGATGAAATGTGCTTAATCCAATGAAAAAGAATAATTGCAATTCGTTTTCAAGTTTCTAAGAACTACGTGGACAAACATACATTTGTGCAATTTGCCACACCTGTTTAGACGCCCATACAGACTAACAGACACAAATATTCCTACAACATTACATACATACATGTCGAATTGATAACCTCATTCTTTTCAGTCGGTTTAAAATGCGTCAAACCCGCGTCTAACCTGCTTGAATTCATCAATATCAAGTTTACTAGGAGTGCATAACTTACAGGGAAGCTGTTCGTGATTGGCTCCGGCCATTTTTTCGCCGACCAATACCTCGAGTGTGAGAGCAATGACCTCATCAGGGAGATGGTGTTCAATCACCTCGGCGGCATCATCGATGTACACCTGAACCCTGTTGACGTTGAGGACCCTGATGTAAGTTTTGAGCGGCGAAAAAGAGTAAGTGTCATATGCGCACCCTTTCCCTCGCAAGTATTGGACTTGGTACGACTGAAAGCATAAGAGGAGTGCGTCTAGAGTCACCCCCATTCTTGAATTTTTGGGTCATGTTACCATGTGTCTAATTTTTATATCTTTTTACTAACTTAATAGTATTTTCAGATAAACGAGTACAGAACGCTTGGCGACATGATGTGGCTGAGCAGCGTGCCCTTACCTGAGCCAGCTACCGCGCCCCCTCCGCGCCTAACCCCTTTGCACCCACATGCGCTCTTTACTTGGAGACTCTTCTCACTCAACCTGTCTCACTGTGAGTAACGAACTCCTATATTTTCTGTAGTCCATGTACCTCAACATGAAAATAACGTAACTCTACTTTGCTTTTTGTCTTTCTGTGGCGGACACCCCCGGACACACCCATACTTCATAACTGTTATATTAGTCTATGGCATGCCCATACACTCTTCAGATGGAGACTCTTCTCACTCGACCTCTCTCACTGTGTTAAGTAACATCTTATTAAGCTATTGCATAGATTTTATCGCAGGCTTTGAGCGCGGGGACCGAATCCAGAAATTCCGTAACGAAGAAAATAACCTCACGCTCGGTTGCCATGGCAACAATATCGGTTGACAAAACAAACATATAAGAATGGTTGCCATGGCAACAATATCGGTTGTCAAAACAAACATATAAGAAGATTTGATCATTTTCGGAGAATAATAAAACTCTTTTCATAAACTGTATATACCTCCATATGACAAAAAAGATTTGATTATTTTCTGAATACTAAGTATTTACTTTCAAACATATATTGATGGAGCTAAAGACTTCATACTTCAGTCGTGTGGTCTAAAGCACACTCGTATTTTAAGCTATTGTAAGTATAGCTTTTATCGCGGGCTTTGAGGGGACTGAAGAAAACCAGACACCCCAAAAAAAAATATATTGAGTTCTAAAAAACTTACAGTGCCATCTATCTATCCATCATGATGATGGTGATGGTGGTGGTGATGGTGGTTGCGATGGTGGTCGCGATGGTGGTCGAGATGGTGGTCGCGATGGTGGTCGCGATGGTGGTCGCGATGGTGGTCGCAATGATGGTCGCGATGGTGATCGCAATGGTGCTCGTGATGGTGGTCGCGATGGTAAATAATTATAATTGCATAAGTTGATAAAAAATGCTATGTAATAGCTTTACCGCGGCAGTCCCCGAGTGCCACACGTCTTTTTTTTTTACTTTATTATAACGAATACTAGCGGCGTTGCCTACGCAGATCCCGTTTCGTAGCGAATTTTCCAAATTCCTTTTGTAGCGAATGCCTTCGTTATATTTTCAATCTGTTTGCCAAATTTCAACCCGATCCGTCCAGTGGTTTGAGCTTTGCGTTGATAGTCAGGAGAAACGATTTTATAATTGTTGTATATACAAGTATGCCACCGTAAAATTGTAAAAACCTATCTAAAGTATCTATCTCGCGAGATTGTGAACTGTCGAAAGATTGTGAACCGTAACATACTGGTTACAATTTTACTAGTGTCATTGTAATCTCACTAGTGACATTACAATAACACTAAGCGAAGTGAATAACATTAAATAAATGAGCGAGCGAAGCGAGCGATGTTAGGTTCGGTCAGGTTTGATTGATTAAACAGTCAAAGAGCCCCCTGGGTAGCAGAATGCTTCGCAGAAGAAGAAATCATAGGTTTTATTCGGAGATAAAAGAAAGGGCCGTGAAATTGTAAGCCGAATGACAATTTACCGTCGTATTATAATCTAACTGAATTTAGTGTAGTGAGATTGTAATGTCGCGGTTTTGACAATATCCACTTATTTGTTTAACTTATACGCCGCAAATTTTAATATGATTTAGCTTCGTAGCATGCCTATATATGAGCCATGTATTGCGCCCACTCCGTGCCTGACCCCTCTGCATCCTCATACACTCTTCACTTGGAGACTTCTTGTTTATCGTCTTCTGTGGCCTCTGCTTCTCTATGTGTTCTTCATATATGCTTCATACAGAGACTCTTCTCCCTCTGATGTTATACTTGAAGAAATATGCGTTTGAAAGTTTGCCTACGTTCACTGCGCTGCTTCTCCATGATCTGATCTCTTCACATTATGGAGACCTTTCACACTCAACCTAGGTAGGTATACCACAAAATTGGGAGGGCTCGGAATAAGCCAACCACGCATTGGAATCTTTCATCCTTATCACTTGAAGATTATTCAACCAAATTATCTCACAGCCTAATTAACATATTTGACAATAAAGTCGAGTATGTGTGTTTTCTCGGCGCTTAACTTCTGTGGAGAGAAATGGAGAGGGTTCCCACTCAACCTGTCTCACGCCTTTCGTGTTCTCTTGCCCTGGTGCCTACCTTGAAATGAGATTATGAAATAAGACTCAGCAACATATGTTCTACCTGTCACAAACTGTTATTTTCACTTGACAGTGCTAAAAGAGTCAGCCAGTGAGTCAGTGACGTATGAGCGTAAATAGTATATTTTCTAGTTTTTGCCCGCGGCTTCGACCGCGTGGACATCGTTTTTATGACTGTCTTTGAGGGTGAGTGGTGCGCGAGCCGCGCGAGCGTGAACATGCGTTTTCTCCAGATATCACTCAGGAACTATATCGGACTATTCTGATTAGCAGTATATGCCCACTTCCCACCCCTCAACCGATTCTATACAAAAATCACTTTAATCCGTTACTCCGTTGCGACGCCGACGTGCGCGAGCGTGAAAATGTGTTTTCCCCAAATACTTAAGGGACTATTCAGGATATGCTAATTAGTAAATTATGTCATTTTCCACCCCTTCAACCATATAGACTAAGAGCGGGCCGTATGCAACCCTACCTCATCGAGTAGCAAGATGCGACCTATCTAGGGTGTTGCATATTAAAAAGGTAAGTCTTAAAATACAGGGTTGCCTGGGCGTAACCTGGAGCTTTTTGTACAGTAAGCAAAAAAATTATAATTTTTTTGGGTGTAAATTACCTCATCGAGTAGCAAGTAGATACTTAGTACATTCGATAGTACTCATCAAGAAGTACCAAAACCTGCAGGGTTGCCTCGCCCAAACCTGGCACTTACGTAAGTCAGCCTAATTTTAGGGTGGCTAAAAATCTAAAAAATTACGTCATCGGGTAGCAAATCGAAACTCATGCCATTCGTTAGTCCTAGTGATACTGTTAATAAAAAAATTGGGTTGTCGGCCCTATACCTGGAGCTTTTCTTAGTCGGACGAGTTTTATGTTCGATCTTAAATATTGACTGATGTCAGAATAACGTAGAAATGAGTCGGATTGAGATTGATTTGATGTGATTATACATTACAGGTATAAATTTGAAGCAACATCACCTTGAAAATTATGTACGGTTAGCAAAAACCACGCCTCAGAAAGTAAAAAAAAATACAGATGATTTTGAAAGGCGTGTTCGTACAGTAGACCTAATTGCAAAACATAGTAAGAATCACTTCCTATGTTTTCTATGTTTTTTTAGGTTTTCGTTACTAAACATTTAGTTTTTATATTATACAAAGCCCATATTTTAAGTTAGCAGACACTATTAGCGATTTTGTTTTTACCTACCTACGATCCAAAATAAAATCGAAACATTTCAGAGAAAATGAAGAAGAATTTTGATTATTAAAAATCATTGTTAAAGCAATAACATTGTTTATCTACTCTCATATCGTAAAGTTCGCTTTATCAACTTCAAAACGAGTTTATATTGGCATACTTTATAAACACAATACCATAATTTAAAAAAAATACATTATAACAATGTTTTGTTAGAGAAATAATGTTATAATGTATTTTTTTTCCATACGATACAAGTTAAACCAAAGCACAGTATATATATTAGTACTAACGTACAGTATGGACACTCCCTGCCGCTCTCTAGATTCGACCTCACCCCCCCGTCACTCAGATTGGATGTAGATTGGGTACCAAACGTAAAGGACGAGCTACGCAAGCACTTTTATTCACTATATTCACTTTGCGCGCCGCTGTGATTTCGTTCACAGGAATAAAAACCAACCAGTTACCGAACGTAAAGGCCCAACTGAACTCTTTTTTTTCATACTTGTCTTATGTTGTAAACGAACACCGCTCGAACAAAAAACAACACATTCCGAATACACCATACACATTAAGAGACTATAAAACATTGTAAATGGTAACTGCGACGTGGACGTATGAATTACACTGAAAACTGCTATTATTTTATACATCTTTTAACACATTTTCCATAAAATTGCGAAATTGATAAGGGATTTTGTCACAGATTAAAAATCGACATGATAGTTTTGTTGCTTTGGTGTAGAGATGGGACGAAGTGAATGACTGAATGAATGATTTTGAACTGTTGGCAGTCCGTGATTTTTTGGTAAGAGATAGGCTTTAGCTGAAAATCCATACCAAATTTCAAGGTTAGGAAACCAGCGGTTTTTGAGTTATGAATTTTTGAAAATTGTATTTTTAGGTACTCTTTGGTCTTTGTTTTGTGAGTTTATGTAGGACCAAAGATGACTTATTACTGATTGTATAATTTGATTCCTAAGATTCATAATATGGGGTTAAAACCCCCAACAAACCTTCGGGATCCGAGGGGGATGTGGGAGTATCAGGGCGGGGAAAGCACGCGGGGCCGACTTGAGGGCAGACAAACTTGGGGGTAACAAATCGAAAACCAGGGGGTAATCTGTTAAGGTCAAGGTCATGTCAAGGTCTAAGTCAATTTGATCACAAAGATTCATAATATGGGGTCCGCGAGTGAGGTACGGGAAGTTCTAAATAGAAGCGGGAGCGAGCGAAGCGAGCTCGGACTTTCGGAGCACCCCGACTCGGATCCGTTAGGTTCGGAGACTGTGCGGGGAGGCGAGCTTAGCTTGCCTCCCCGCACAGTCGTAGTGTTAGGTTTAACATGAGAATGCAGAAGTAGGAGCCCTGAGTTTGTTGGCCCCGCGTGCTTTCCCCGCCCTGATACTCCCACATCCCCTTCGGATCCCGAAGGTTTGTTGGGGGTTTTAAATAGGTGGCGGGGACTACGCCCCCGTTAGGGGTCCGGGCCCCGCGTGCTTTCCCCGCCCTAATACTCCCACATCCCCTTCAGATCCCGAAGGTTTGTTGGGGGCTTTAAATGGGTGGCGGGGCCTACGCCCCCGTTAGGGGTCTGGGCCCCGCGTGATTTCCCCGCCCTGATACTCCCACATCCCCCTGGGATTCCGAAGGTTTGTTGGGGGTTTTAAATGGGTGGCGGGGGCTACGCCCCCGTTAGGGGTCCGGGCCCTGCGTGCTTTCCCCGCCCTGATACTCCCACATCCCCTTCGGATCCCGAAGGTTTGTTGGGGGCTTTAAATGGGTGGCGGGGGCTGGGCCCCCTGGACCCCATATCATGAATCTTGGTGATCAAATTGACTTACACCTTTTTTTGGAATAAGCGGTAGTGATTTTCGCCGTCAGAGAAGTGGATAACCTTTTTTTTACTAAGCGGCAGCGATTTTCGGCGTCATAGAAGTAGATGACTTTTTTTTAATAAGCGGTAGCGATTTGTCGGTCAAAGACTACCTAACAAAAAAGATTACCCCCTAGTTTTCGATTTGTCACCCCCAAGTTTGCCCGCCCTCAAGTCGGCCCCGCGTGCTTTTCCGGCTTCGCGGACCCCATATTATGAATCTTTGGAATCAAATTATACAATCAGTAATAAGTCATCTTTGGTCCTACATAAACTCACAAAACAAAGACCAAAGAGTACCTAAAAATACAATTTTTAAAAATTCATAACTCAAAAACCGCTGGTTTCCTAACCTTGAAATTTGGTATGGATGTTCAGCTAAAGCCTACCTCTTACCAAAAAATCGCGGACTGCCAAATCGATGTACCCTATAGAACAGTTGAGCCCAAAGATGACCCAATCATTCATTCAGTCTTTCACTTCGTCCCATCTCTACACCAAAGCAACAAAACTATCATGTCGATTTTTAATCTGTGACAAAATCCTTTATCAATTTCGCAATTTTATGGAAAAAGTGTTTAAAGATGTACAAAGTATTAGCAGTTTTCAGTGTTAATTCATACGTTCACATCGCAGTTACCATTTACAATGTTTTTTAGTCTCATAATGTGTATGGTGTATTCGGAAAGTGGTGTTTTTTGTTCGAGCGGTGTTTGTTTACAACGAAAAGTATAAAAAAAAAGAGCTTAGTATTCACACTGTTGCATTCAGTAAATAACTAACAAACATTTCGTGACCAATACCCCCGGTGTGATTCAACCCTACCTGCATTCTTGCCTATAGATACGTCAGTTATATATATGTATATCATTTCTCGCTCGTTTGTATGGAGTGTCCGGGGTGTGACCAAAGAGTATCACCAACAAAGTTCTATATCATTTTTTTTTATTGGAGCGCACATGCGGTTCGCGCCATTTTTACAGCAATACAAAAAGTTTTCATTCCAATTTTTACTTGTCTGTGACAGAGCCCGCTTTAACGCATGCGCGGTGATGTGTTGGTTTTTCATTGAATTTTGTTGTAGATACTGAATTTCGTGGATAATTTTCATTCTTGTTTAAAAATGTCTGAGATCAGTGAAAGCGTTGTTTTTACCTGTCTGTGACACCGCTTCAGTGCAAGCGCGGTGATGCGCTGGGATTCAGCGCTATGACACGTTTTGTTGTAGGTACTTAAATAATTTCGTGAGATTTTTTTCTTACTCTTAACTTTGATCTTTTTATTTTAGTTGATTCAATCCCAATGTATGAGATTAGATAAAGTAGTGTATGAAACTGCACATAATTTGGTTTTAAAACACTCGTGTAATGCTATAAAAAAAAAGACGTGTGGCACTCGGGGACTGCCGCGGTAAAGCTATTATATAGCATTTTTTATCAACTTATGCAATTATAATTATTATTATTTTTAATATAAGCCGTATTTAACAGTACCATATAGTCCTTGGAGCGCGGGATGTTTATGTAATAAATTAACACTAAGAAAGTTAAGAAAGTTAAATCATCATCGCCAGCGTCATCGTCCACCATCGCGACCACCATCGCTCCCGCCATCGCAACCGTCATCGCGACCGCCACCGCGACCGCCACCGCAGCCGCCATCACGACCACAATCACGAACAACATCGCGACCACAATCACGACCACCATCGCGACCACCATCGCGACCACCATCGCGACCACCATCGCGACCACCATCGCAACCACCATCGCGACCACAATCACGAACAACATCGCGACCACAATCACGGCCACCATAGCGACCACCATCGCGACCACCATCGCAACCACCATCGCGACCACCATCACGACCACCATCACAACCACCATCACGACCACCATCACGACCACCATCGCGACCACCATCGCGACCGCCATCGCGACCACCATCACGATCACCATCTTGACCACCATCACGACCACCATCGCGACCACCATCGCGACCACCATCGCAACCACCATCGCGACCGCCATCGCGACCACAATCACGAACAACATCGCGACCACAATCACGACCACCATAGCGACCACCATCGCAACCACCATCGCGACCGCCATCGCGACAACAATCACGAACAACATCGCGACCACAATCACGACCACCATAGCGACCACCATCGCGACCACCATCGCAACCACCATCGCGACCACCATCGCGACCACCTTCACGACCACCATCGCGACCACCATCACGACCACCATCGCGACCACCATCACGACCGCCATTACGACTACCATCACGACCACCATCATCACCATCATCATGATGGATATGCACGGCCTTCAAGCCACACCTCCGTGCCCGTCGGAGTGGGGAGCGTGAGGTTTTTGTCATTACGGAATTTCTGGATTCGGTGCCCGCGCTCAAGGCCCGCGATAGAATCTATGCAATAGCTCAAAAACTCGCCTACGGCTCGTTTTTTTAACTTACACTCAGCAACAGTTTCATAAACTACTATTTACGCACATTATATACACCTAACGAACCTATGTACATACCTCTTTCAATGGTCTGTTGTCCTAATATAATGTAGGTCAGGCTAACATGGATTGGATCTCAAGACCTGTGCAGCCTGAGATAACTTTATCTGAGACAGATTATGTGTGTGTGTGTTTGTTGCTTGTGAACAGAGATTCAATAGTACGCTCGCCGTGATGGAATTCATTCCCATTGTTTTCTGCAGATTTCAAGCATATTTTTTTCTGCATTCTATTTGCATTTCGGCATTTTTGTTTCAGTACCTGAAGTACTAGGACTGTATGATGCGTTAGGAATCAAGCATGAGCCGTTGCGGCTGATAGCACCACAGTTTGAAACGCCTTTCCCACCACTACATTTAGCTGTGAGTAAACAATTCTTTAATACTTGTGTTGTGACGTTTCGATTCCTCATTCGTAGAACGCTGTATTTTCAGGTTGTGCACCCTATTCTTCGTGGAAATACGAGTAGGTCTCGTTCTCATTGGTCTGCAACACCTGCATGTTGCCTCACGATGATTTCATTCGCCGTTAAAACGATTGGTTGTTACCACGTTGTGACGAACCCACATTTACAACGTACATTTACATGTACTTCGTTACGTAAGCTTCTAAAAACTCATGCGTACATTTACCAGACCGGGATTGGAACTCCGAACCTCTAGATAGCACAGAGTCAGGGTCTTTAGGACACTGAAGTTTCCATTTAAACGTTATTTTGTTGTAAAACGATAACGACACACCGGATCGAATGCGAACTTTGCATATTTATAACACTATGAAACATGATTATATGATGACTGATATTTGTTTTCGATGTACTAAAAATAAAACGGAACAAAATAGGAGGGACTTGAAACTTGTATGTACATAGTACCTAGGTAGTACCAAACTAATGTATGCCTTTTTTGTTGTGTTTAAGTTTATTACGATAATAAAACAAATTACAGATATCGATATGTATTGCAAAGTTTAGATTCAATCCGGCATGTACTTTATTGTATTAAAGTGTAACTACGTTTGTATGGAAACTAAAGCCTCTTCCGACGTTCTAATGATCTGACAATTGTATTCAAGAGTTTTCTGTCACCAGGTTTTTCCACCTACATTCCGTGAGCCACCTCCTCCACCCCTTGAGCTGTTTGATCTTGACGAGGCCTTCAGCACTGAACGGTCACAGTTAGCCAGATTAACCAATAAGTGTTTGCAGCCAGCTTCTTCAAGAATGGGTCAAGGTAATACACTCTTGTCTTTTATGGTAACCTAGTACCTCTGTTACTAAAATGATACATTGTTTTCCTTTCTTGGGATTTCGGACAGTTTTGACTATGTTAAATAGGATGAAACCGCAAAAGTATCTCCGTGAAAAAAAGGTGACTTTTGACCGCCCGACCATATTGTATTAATCTGTGGTGTGACCGTGAAAGTTTCTTTTACATTTTTCCTTGTAGTACAATTAACCACATGGTCCTAGGTAGGTGACGCTAAAAAAACCAGTTTATAATCAAAGGCCCTGCAAGCATGCAAGAATAGATGGCAGTAGAAGACGTAGTATAGGCAGGCCTGAACACGGTGGACAGACGACCTGGTGAAGGTCTCGGGAAGCCGCTGTATGCGGGCAGCGCAGGATCGGTCGTCGTGGAAATCCTTGAGAGAGGCCATTGTCTTTCGGCTGATTTGATGAAGCAAGCATGCATCTTCCTTGGTACGCATACGAAAAATTTATTCACGCTTTGCAATTTATATGAAACTGTCTCATTCAAAATGTAAAATTAGTTGTTTTACAAACCAGCCAGCCGCTACGTAAAAAAATCCAAATAAAAGCAAGTGAATAAAACGAGCCACCGACGCTGTAACAGCTGTACATCAGCGTCGGTGGTTCAACCGGTAATGACTCGGTCCTTCTAACCAGAGGTGCCGGGTTCAAATCCGGACGGCCAATGTACCAATGAGTTTTTAGAAACTTACGTATATACTCACTGATTGCTTTGACGGTGAAGGAAAACATCGTGCGGAAACATGCACACACACACCTGCGACCCGTACTGGGCCCGCGTGGTCGACTAAGGCCCGATCGCCGTAATTCAGGGTAGGCTCGAGCCCATCGGTGGAGAAGTGATAAGATATGATGATGTACAGCATCATCACTGGTATCATCAACCACTGGCTGCTAGATTGAATAAAATTATCTCGTTTTTTCTTTTAAGCGTAGTTCATCTTAATAAACTGATACGACTGTTATCACTAGCGTGCAGTTGACCGTATAATTGCGGAATTTTATTGTTTGTGGACAATATACAATTGACCTTTGGTTATAAACTGATTTATTTTGTATTTATCACACAAATAAATTTATATTTTAAATTCAGTACAGTTTATTCGTTAACAAAAATGTTTTATAGTTTTTTAAATATTAAATTTCTGCTTATTAACTCTCGATTATATCAAATTGTGTTGAAATAGTACATCACTGACGTAAGCGAATTAAGTAAGCGATTGCTGGATAGTAGAGTTTTTCCGGCCGAGGCCTGTATAGTGCTTTACTCAAACAAAGCAAGGAAATTAAAACAATAATTAATAGGGAAGTAGTTTTATTGAAGTGAAACTTTTATATAGACGGGGGTATTAGGATTTTTTCTGTCACGAAAAAACGTTACGGCCGCGTGGAGGGGGTAGACAGAGAAAGGCTGGCGGCGGCGGTGGATAGAGGGCAACGGCTGTTCGTAGATAGAGAAAAGTTGAGATGGAGATATAAAGCAGGTACTTAGCCTGGGTTACCCTTTCCACTGGTCCGTTAAAGTTTCACCCAAGCAAATTACTGTTACCACGGGTGATATTTTAAACCAGGGATATACTCATAGAACTGAAAAACTTACTCTAATGGCACGAGGTTCCGTACAGCATATGGGAAAAAAACGGACCCCCTATAGGATGACTATGTCGTCCGTCTGTCAAGAACCGTTTTTTCAGAAACTGACAGAGGTAGCCGATGTAGTTTTTCTTTAAATCCTCAATTAGTGAGCCCTTGACATCATCTCACCTGATGGTAAGTGACGAAAATGGAAGCGGGCTTACCAAGATTTCCCAACGCAATGGAGAACTGGCTATCTTATCTTCAAGCCGGAACACATCAACGCTGTTAACATTGATGCTTGTCGGCAGGAGTTAGCTAGTCAGGCGGGCTTAAAAAATGCCCTTCCACCAACCAAACCGAGTCATACAAAGTTCGACTCCGTCAGGAATCGAACCCGCGACCTCCGGATGTAAAGCTAATGGACTTAAACATTATGCCACGGAGGCGGTTAAAAGTAGATACCTAATATCCACAGTGTAGGAATACATACATAAAGCTGCCTTACTAGTATTCCCTGGGCACCTGCTTCTTGCACCGCCTGAATGTATGAAGTGTCCCGATATTTGACTATGGAACTTGGGGCTCGACGGTATTCATAGTACTCTGTGGGGTCCGACCCCCCTCCCCCGTCTTGCCCCTGGACCACCGCACGACTGCCCCGTCTAGATGTCTCCCTTGGACGACTGTATGGATTCTTTAGATCGACTTTGCTAATACTAATACTAAACGCCTCCATGGCGTATTGGTTTTTAACCGCCTCCGTGGCGTATTGGTTAGTACATTCGCTTCACACCAGGAGGTCGCGGGTTCGATTCCGGGCGGGGTCAACTTTGTAAGACTCGGTTTGGTTGGTGGAAGGGCATTTTCATAGCCCGCCTGTCTAGCTACCACCATCTTATCTAAGTCTTGCCGCCAAACATCAGTGTTAACAGAATTGATGTGTTCCGGCTTGAAGACAAGATAATCAGATCCCCATTGCGTTGGGGAATCTTGATAAGCCCGCTTTTATATTCGGCATCATCGTCACTTACCATCAGGTGAGATAATGCCAAGGGCTTACCAATTATGAATAAAAAATAATAATAACGTTTCTGGTCTCTAGGAAGTTTAAAAAATTCAAGCTTCTGTTAAGGTCACCGCAATCAAAAGATCCGGGCCATTTATCTCACATATTTGGATACTCGCAAACTGACTGATCAGAACTTCTACTTCCCCTTGCCCTAGAAACATAAAATTTGGCAAGAAGCACGATCTCACAGTACAAGTAAAGAAAAAATTCGGAAGTCAGCAATTTGTAATCATATCAAACAAAAATATTTTTGTTGCGACTATAAATATAAGTACATATTTTGCAGTTGGAACACCGTTAGTGACCGATGAATATTGGCAGAACATTATTTCCACTGCTGCAATTAAATTTTTCCTTCAGTCCCCTTATACGTTAGTACTAATATATATACTGTGCCTTAGTTCTCTGGCACAGTATATATATATTAGTACTAACGTATCAAATTCAATTAATTATTTGAAGTTTTTAGAGTCCTGTATCCAAATATGTTGAAGCCTCGGTGCGTGACACCGACTCGCACTTTTCTCTCTCTGTCTCTCCTTCTTATCTTGTAGCTTATAGTATGGGCAGGTATGAAAAGCAGATGATTTTTTTAATCCTATCCTATAGGTTCCTTTGGGATAATTTTTCAGTTTTACGAGTACATTTCTAGTTTAAAATATTACCAAAGGCTTTTAAATAAAGCGTAGCAGTTAACCTGGAGATTCTTTTAACCTCCCTCCACCTATTTCAGGTGATGGACGTCAACTAGAGAACGAACTGGAATACTACATCCGGGAATGCGGCAGAACTGTACGACTTTCTCGAGCTTTGCCCGTCGAAGACGCACCTGCTGGGAAGGTGATACTGCACCAGCTAGCCGTTCAGCTTGCTACGTATAAGAAGATATCGTCTCGTGACTGATGCAGTCCTAGTACCCAAACTGTGCAAAATGTGGCAGAACTGTTCGACTTTCAGCTTAGCTCTTCATCAGCATCAGCTAATCAGCTTGCTGTCCAGTTGTCCACGTACTCAGAAGTCCTAGTAATGTAGCTATTAATCGAATCTGTGTTAATGGGGCAGAATATTCAGCCTTACCCAGAGAGGCGCCTATTTAATCTCCGCATCAGCCAATCAGCTGACCACGGCCTTGCCACACATTCAGCAGTTAGGTCGCCAGAGGTTCGTATGGTCGAAAAGCAAGTCTCTTTCTCTCTTTTACAATTTGACAGAAACAGATTGAAACAGTGAGTCAATATTTGCCACATTGCATAGAAAAGCTGTTCGCAGTTGTCTTCGGACAAGATTACTCTATCGGTCAAGATCCTCTCACAGTTAGTGTGATTGTGTCGTAGCACTTAGTGCTTTCTCGAACCTTACTCGTCCAAAACGAGCTCACTTTATCCGTCTACTCTAGGGTCAAATAATTTAAGAAGATAGGGTCAAATAATTTAAGAAGATAGTATCTCAATAAAATATAAATGTGAAAGAGAGCCAAGTTCGTACAAAAAAATTACGGAGATCTAAATGGTTAGGTACAAATTCTAAAATGGTTTCTTAACTCATAGCTTCTCCAAATAATACAGTATGTACAACAGTTTTCAGTAGCTTACAAGAAAGTTTGCCATGTTCTGTGGTACTAAATGGTTCAAGTTTAAATAGTCAAGCCGCCAAGTAAGCAAAGCTTACTTTTAAAAATATACGCCAGTATAGAACAAAATTTAATAGTGAAAAATGGCCAAGTTAAACCATTAGTATCACAGACCTTATTCATCAAAATTTTTTGTAAAGTAATCTTCTGTCGTGTCGAGGTTCCTCCTCGCGCGCATGATGCCCCGAGACGGCGGTGTTGACGGCCCTGGCAGCCGCGTAATAATAATTTAAAGTAATTAAATTATTTTCTCTGTTTATTATTTAATACCTACCTCTTTATAATATTAGTGTAAATTTGTGTAGATATTAGTACATTACTGTAGCGGCCAGCAAAAGAGGCATTGATGGACGAACGTGTAAATGTAGGCCGAGGCGAAGCCGAGGCAGTTCATCAATGCCTAGTTGTGGCCAAGGCTTGTATATTACTTTTCTCAAATAATGCGCGGAAATTAAAACTTCATTAATTACTTTTCAAAATCAATGACGAACAACGAACAACAATAATTCATTTGTTTACAACAATAGTTCATTTGTTTTTTTTAATAAACAGCGTTCTATTTGCAAGTCAGTTCGAAATTTAAATAAAATCTTTGATAAGTTACCTCCTTGGTTGACATGTTTCGGAGAAAAATATAGTTCGTTTTTAGTTACACTACAGATATGAGTTTACATAGTAAGTTATTTGGCCGCTAAACAAGACAGATATGGATTTTCATACAACTATTACCGGCCGCTGCTTGCATGTATTTGGCCACTACAACAATATCGATTTATCTCGAAAAAGGTTGTCAAAATAATGCTCAAATTTTCAAGCATGTTTGAGAAATATCTGTTAAATGTAATATACATAATCTACATTGTACAGTAATCTATACTAACATTATAAAGAGGTGAATTTGTAAGTTTTTTTTTAATAAACAGCGTTCTATTTGCAAGTCAGTTCGAAATTTAAATAAAATCTTTGATAAGTTACCTCCTTGGTTGACATGTTTCGGAGAAAAATATAGTTCGTTTTTAGTTACACTACAGATATGAGTTTACATAGTATAAGTTATTTGGCCGCTAAACAAGACAGATATGGATTTTCATACAACTATTGCCGGCCGCTGCTTGTATGTATTTGGCCACTACAACAATATCGATTTATCTCGAAAAAGGTTGTCAAAATAATGCTCAAATTTTCAAGCATGTTTGAGAAATATCTGTTAAATGTAATATACATAATCTACATTGTACAGTAATCTATACTAACATTATAAAGAGGTGAATTTGTAAGTTTGTTAATTTGTTTGTAGGAAGCAATCTCTGGAACTACTGGACCGATTTTGAAAACTCTCACCCGTAGAAAGCTAAATTATTTCTGAGTGGCATAGGATATATATATATCATCATCATCATATCAGCCGAAGGAAGTCCACTGCTGGACATAGGCCTCCCCCAAGGATCTCCACGACGACCGGTTCTGCGCTGCCCGCATCCAGCGGCTTCCCGCGACCTTCACCAGGTCATCGGTCCACCGAGTGGGAGGCCTGCCTACACTACGCTTTCCGGTGCGTGGTCGCCACTCGAGAACTTTACTGCCCCAACGGCCATCTGTTCTACGAGCAATGTGCCCCGCCCACTGCCACTTAAGTTTAGCAATTCTGAGAGCTATGTCGGTTACTTTGGTTCTCTTACGGATCTCCTCGTTTCTGATTCGATCACGCAGAGAAACTCCGAGCATATATATATATATATATATATTATATAAGGTGTAACAAAATTAGCTGAAACTATTTTAACTGGTGCTTCTACGCATGAAACTGAACAACTTTCCCCATGGAACCCATAGTTAAATCGCAAAGAATAAATTGGCTCTCCCATACTAATTCGATACAGTAATCAGCCAACTTAGTATGGGAAGTTCAAATTTTTTTTTGAGATTTGACTATGGGTTTTATGGGGAAAGTTGTTCTGTTTCATTGGTAGAACCACCAGTTAAAATAGTTTCAGCTAATTTTGTTAGACCTTATATATATATATATATATATGTATACGCTCAACGCGCAACTTTCACCTTCAAATAAGCCGCGGGCAAAAGCTAGTATAAATTATCTTTTATTACACAACGGTGGTGGTACGGAACCTTCGGTGCGCGAGGTTGACTCGCACTTGACCGGTTTTTTTAAATTTATCCCTTAATACGTCGGATAACCTATTTCAATTCCAAATTTTAGGTTCATAAATCACCGGGAAGTGGCCTGTATAATTATTTTGAACAGTAGTGGTAGTATTGAACCTTAATTTTGACCGATTTTTCTTGTCCCTTTGTAAAGCTACGCCTAATAAACCTAAATGCTTTACATGTATGTAAGTCATTTGGAAGTGTTCTATAATTTTTATGAACGGTAGTGGTTAGGAACCGTGATTTAATTCAATTTGATATTTACGAAAATTGAGTTTTGTGGTGATTTAGGGGGCCTTAGTAGAAACACAAAGTCGCTAGCAATGTATATATCTATATATTAGTACTAACATACCTACAGTATGAACACTCCCTGCTGCGCTCTAGATTGTCACCCCCTCGTCACCCAGATTGATTCAGATTGGTTACAGTTTGGTTGTCGAACGTAAAGGATTTCGCCGCCATTTTGTTTGTTCCTTCTTTCATTTTTTGAAATGTCATTTCTGGCCCGTTGTATGATGTGCCCAGGGTGTGTCGCTAGAGTGGTATGATGAGTAGGTCAAACAGATTTTAAGGGTAGCTCGAAAGTGGCCCGAAATGGTTCGTGTAATATCAATATAACCCACGCCTACGGCCGGTCTAAAGAAAAGTGTTCTCGATCTTCACGCGACTGATGCGGTCCTGGTACTCGTACTATGCAACTTTTACACTTTGTGTGTGCCACGGCTGGTGGTGCTGACCATGGAAATCAGGAAAGAGAAATGGGTGTTTAATAAGTAAAATTTAAGTTCATTTTAATGTATCAATCCTTACTTAAACAGAAGAAAGATATAACTGTATTAAAGTCGTTTTTGTAGTCTTAGAAAGTACATAAACGTTTTTTTGCAACCAAAAATGTGTCTTTCTTGCAAATTAGGTATCTGCTGGTAGCAAATCTTTAATTCATATGAAAATAATAACAAATATATACCATTATGCTAATTTATGACACTTCAAAGACTGTAAAAGACTTACGTACATAGAAATAAGTTTAGTAGAAATAAATAAAATGTTAAATACCTATATTCTTCATTGTGTGATTTCGAAATCAGTTAGGGTTAGGCTCAAAACATTTATGTCTAAAGTCAATTGAAAATTTATTGCAGCATGGATTTATTGGCCATCACAGAAACTCGTAAAATATCAATAAAAAGGACTCTCAACATTTTCATATTAAGTACACTTTCCTATGTCGTAGAAATGAAAACACTGTTTATTTTATTTTTTGTTTGTTATATTGAGACTTTCGTGGTAGCCAACAATGAGGCGGTGCAAACTGGCCCCATCTTAATACGGTCTAAGAAAAAAAACATAGACTCCATTGTTCATAAGAACCTCAACATACTGAACAGGAGATATTTGAAGATACCAGAAGGCCAGGCCGGTGTGGACGTGAAAAATATACCAACGAAGAAAGCGTCAGACAGCAACATTGCTTATACCGTCTTCCCACCGATCAACGTAGAGGGGGCTAAGGTTGAAAACTTGCCGGACAGCCCATACTTCCCGTTGGAAAAATATGCTGACTACAAACCGAGAGTCAAAAAAGTTCTGCCCAAAGTCGTTTTCAAGAGCGTCATTAGAAGAAAAAGATCTGCGGTCAAACCGAAGAGCAATGCGAATGTCACGAAACCTAATGCCGCTACAAAAAAGGCTCTTAAAAGATCTGATAAGAACAAAAATAATTCTAAGAAAGATGACAAGAAGGAAAAGGTAGAAACCGACAAAAAAGAAAAAGTCGATAAGAATAAGAAAGGACCATCATTAAAATCGGGCAAGGCACGACCACCAGCAAGATCATTGGCGGGGAAACCGAAAACGGCAAAGAAGCCCAAATCGGGCGCAAAACCAAAAGGTAGATCTAAATTAAGAACAAGGAAGTCAGCGCCGAAACGAAGCCGAAAGCAAGTAAGCTCGAGGAGTAAAGGAAAGAAGAAAGGTCGAGCCAACAGCCGCCCCAAAGCCGGTAAGAAGAATTGAAAATTGTAAATTGTTTTCAATAAATGTTATTGCGAGAGTATCATATTAGTTTTATTTATTGGACCCCTTGTCGTAGTGAAACCGAGCCGGCGGTTGATCGCGTCGAACGATGCATCGGTTGAAATCTACCCCTACGTGATCTCCATACAGAAGGACCGGCAACACTGGTGCTCGGGAGCCCTCCTCAATCCGAGGATGGCAATCACCACGGCTAACTGCTTGTGGAAGTGAGTCCCAAAAATTAAGCCGTAAGGAATAAAATAAGTAGGTGTAAAAGGTTGGATGCGGGCAGCGCTGGACCAGTCGTTGTGGATATCCCTGGAGGAGGCCTATGTACAGCAGTGGATGTCCTTCCGCTGATATGATGATGATGTAAGTAGTAGTAATAATATTGTGAAAGAGACGACAGTTCATTTTATTATAAGTACACCTTGTCATACGGAACAAGTAAATATTATAAATAAATTGTACAGCCACGATGTGCATACTTTATCGCAAAGCCTTAACCATCTATCGTAGTCGAGCATACACAAATCAACTATAAACATTACACTTAGTAGCAAAGAATACAGTCAGGTATATCAGACTTGATGAAATATTTCCAAATAATTTCGGTTTGTATAGGAGGTACTTTATTCCGATTTTCTCTGGAATAATTAAGTACCCGGTGCAATAAGCCTTATTAAGTCCTAGTTATTCACAATATTCATTGTTCTTGTTAAAGCCATTTTTGAGAAAAAGTAAACTACCTGGATTTGTATGGGAGGTACCTTATTCCGATTTTTTTGGAATATCAAACTAATACGTACTGTAGGCCATGCATAGTAGTGGTAAAGTCATTTTTGAGTAAAATAAATAATGTGATTTTTAATACGGTAGCAACCCAAAAAATCAAGATGGGAGGAAATAAAAAAAAAGCTGTAGATATAAAAATAACCTTAACCTAACCTAAATTTCACCCAAATCCTTCAAGTACTTTGGGAACTAAAAAAAAAGCTGCAGATATAAAAATAGTCTTAACCTAACCTAAATTTCACCCAAATCCGTCAAGTACTTTGGGAACTAAAGCACCTACGGACGTACAGACACACACACTCACTGACACACTTGTTTTAGACTCTATTAGTGTAACACAAACGATCCCCATGAAAATCTCAACTTTCTTTTTTTTTCTATCACAATACCTTCTTCACTCCTTCGTCGCTCGCCACAGTGTACGAAACCACACATTTCTAAAAACAAATGACGGACCAAACAAAATCACGGCCAAGCTATAACCAATCTGTATCAATCTAGGTGACGAGGAGGTGAGATCGCAATCTAGAGAGCGGCAGGGAGTGTCCATACCGTATCTTATAAAGTATATATATTAATATACTTTTTTCTATTCATTTAATTCTTGAACAGGCTTAAAATTATAAATAGACGAGTAAAACTCCCAAATGCACGCTCGATATAGTTTAGGAGGAAAACGTTGGCAAAAGTCTTTATTTTTTGCGGTAAATTAAGTAAAAACAATAATTACTCTGTTAAAGTTGATTAATATTATGTTTTGCGTGAATAACGGCTTCTTGCAAACTTTAAAGCAACATAAAAAAGTCAATATAGAATAAGAAATGTTTTTTTTCGTATTTCTAGACTAATTTTTTTCTTCCAAGTTATGGTGTAGTAGCACCTAAAATTTATCTCATTATAAATTTATTGCTTGTCTACTATACAGGCAAAAAAAAATCTTACACTACATCCCTAATGCACAAGTGACAACCCTAATGCACAATAAAGTTGTAAAACAGTTTTTAAATTATTTCTTCAAAGATCAGTCGAAACTTTGAAGAAATAATTTAGTCTTTTACAACTTTATTGTGCATTAGGGTTGTCACTTGTCATGTTCTATAAAAAATATTAGAAAAAATATATGTTTAAGAACATATAATAGAATGTAACTGTTAGGTACGTTCCTCCCCGATTCTAGACCACCATTGTAAATGATTCTTCAAACGTGATATAATATGTGAGAGCTAAAAGATTATCAGTCTCAGTTTTCCGTGGTAGAGGCAACTATTTTAATATTAGGTAACTTTAATGCAGCTTTTGCCGGCGAATTCGTCCAAGCATTAATCGGTTTTGTGTAGTGTTTTTTGTTTTGTATTTTTGCTAACACATTATTGACGTGCACTTAGTCTTTTGCTAATACAGTGAGTGCCAACCCTGGACCTAATTTTGAAGACATTGTTATTCGGAAGTTGCATAAAATTAGTTAACAGTTTTTTTGTTATTAAGCAATTATTTAAAATTAGAAACATTTTAGGTGCTACTATGCCATGATTTGGATTAAAACATATCTAGAAATACGAAAAAAATCATTCCTTTTTATATACATTGACTTTTTTATGTAACTTTAAAGTTTGCCAAAGCCTTTATGACTGTTCTATCTGGTAAAAAATACAACATTTATTTTAATAATTTTTAACAGAGTTTTTTTTACTATCTGAACCGCAAAAATACTGATTTTTGCCAACGGTTTTCTCGTAAACTTTATCGAGTGTGCACCTGGGACTTTTACTCTCGTGTTTATGATTATTAAGACTATTTAAAAATGACCGGTCGTCATGGAAATTCCTGGGGGAGGCCTCTGTCCAGCAGTGGACGTTTATCGGCTGATATTTTTTTTAAAGAAAAATTTGACTGCAACTCACCTAATGGTAAGTGATGATGCAGTCGAGGATGGTACGCGCAAACTCAAATAATGCCTATTCACTCTTGCCTTGAAGATCCCCAAATTATAGGAATCGGGAAACACTGACGCAGGCAAGGAGTTGCACTCCTGCGCTGTACGCATAATAAATGAAGAAGCGTAACGATTCGTGCGAAAAGGTGGAACATCAACAACAAAGGGGTGCAACCTCTCCCTGCGTCTCGTTGACCGACGGTGGAATGGAGCCGGGGGAATGAGGTCGTGACGTTCTTGCGTGCACTCTCCGAAGTGATTTCGATAGAATACCGATAGACAGGCGACTTTGCGGCGATGCTCAAGGCTTTGGATATTTTGCTATATGATGATGAGTCAAAAATAAAATGAATAGAAAATTTTCGATTTTTTGGCTCTTCCGTACACTGTGCTCGCTATCGCGCGCTCCTCAGTCGCTCGAAAGTATAAATTACATTCTGCACAAATGTAAAAGAAACGGATCACGCATTAGGTTCTGCAGTCAATACTTAAAATAGCTACAGTAATAATGATATTTTCCAGTTTTCAAAACCGCCGGGGGAGGGGAAACTTGATAAAACTCTTAAAACCTATTGAATTACCCCGTACGAGGGGTGTACACTCGAAAAAAAAAATATTTTATCTCCCCATTACACATATTATAATTATGAGGAGTGCCTCTAAAAAAAATCTTCTTTCTAAATTATTCTAAATGAAGATCTATATCTGAAATATTTTTGGAATTTTTGACTATCATAAGACCAACTGTAAAGTTAAGAGCATATTCACAAATTCTTTTCCTATAGGATAACAAATATATACAGGTATATAAAAACTTCAAATTACTACTTCTTAAAAATGGATGGGCCGATTTTAATGGAACTTTATACATATTAGCAATTCACAAAGTTTCTAGTTTGTGTATCCACAGTTACAGTTTCAATTTTAAAACTAAAGTATTTATTTTATTTTAAAAAGGTGAGAAAATTTTAAGATTACTATGAAAAACCTTAAATCACTATTATTTAGCGACAATACATTTTTGCCGAAAATAAAATATAGTTTTAATCAGTTTTGTGATTTGTTTATGTTTATAAACTTTAAATAAAATCGGCCCATCCATTTTTAAGAATTTAGTAATTTAAAGTTTGAATGGGAAACGATTTTTTGACGCTCTGAAATGCTCTTAATGACCAAAAGACAAAACAACACATAGTACTTGCAACGTAATCATCTAGTAGGTTTTACCTGTTAATGCGCGAGCCGCAAGCAGCTTGCGAGCGTAGACATGACTGACTGCAGATCCTTCGGGAACTATGCTGGCTATGTTAATTAGTAGTCTATATCACTTCCCGCCCCCTCAATTATGAATATGCTAAATATCACAAAGCATGGAAATTAGTTCGGTTATTCGGAAAATATATCCGGCTATCAATAGCAATCTGTTACTTCCCACCTCCTCAACTATTTCTATTGAATAAATCACAAAGCGTGTAAATTATTTTTCCCCAGAATCCCTCGGAAACTATGTCGGGCTATGCTAAATAGTAGTCTATATCATTTCCACCCCCTCAACTATCTCTGTGCAAAAAATCCATAGCTCTGTTGTGATGTTAAGGAAATAAACCAAAAAAAAGATCATTTTTTTCAGTTCCCTCAGGAACTAAACCGGACTACACTATTTTCACGGGATAAAAAGTAGCCTATGTTATTCTACTTGACACGTGCTACGTGCATGACAAATTTCGTCAAGATTGGTTGATGTGTTGAAACGTGAAGATGTAAAAAATAAACAAACAAACACATTTTTATATTTACAATATTAAGTAAGCATCAAAGTTATCTGTTTTGTGCACGCCCAAATTCTTGTATACTTCTAACTAGATATGTCAAGAACTATCAAACATATTTGGACAAAACAAACTAGGTATATGTATTTCAAATCCAACATGTTTTAATTTTTGAACGCATACAATTATTTAACCCTTAGATCAGACCGCGTTTCTCGTATGCGCATCCGAGCTTGCTCCCGATACACTGACAGAGGTGGTCAGGAAGCGAAGATCCAAGAGGTGATGAAACATCCTCAGTGGAGCATCAGATCAGGACCAGACCACGACTTGGCGCTCATATACTTCGATAGAGTGATCAGGTAGATTTATTATGCTTTTATTTTAATCTAGTAAAATTGAAAAATAAATCTTGCCGTCAAACATCAATTTTAACAACATTAATGTGATCCGGCTTTAAGATATGATAGCCAGTTCCACATTGCGTTGGAGAATCTTGGTAAGCCCGCTTACATCTTCGGCATCATCGTCACTTACCATCAGGTGATATGATGCTTACCAATCGATAAAAATAAAACAGCTAAGTGCTAGTCGGGCTGAGGAGTCCTATTCACATTACAAACAAAAGACATCAACGCGAGCGACAGAAAAAATATGTATTTTCGTTCAGTTCAGACTCCTTAGCGCGAGTACAACTCTACTAGGCCAGTTTTTATTATTACATAAGTTTTTACACTTAAGGCAATAAAATATAGACTGTTACTACCTCAAGGTTAAGTACTATATACACACGCCAAGTTTTACGCTTGTATGTATAACCTTTTTTACGATAAACACAAAAAATCCGTTAAAAACATGTTTCTTTTATGAGAGCCTCATTTAATTTTTATTTTTAGGGTTCCGTTCCTTAAATAGGTAAAAACACAACCATTATAGTATCACTCGTGTGTCTATCTTTCCGTTCGTCCATTTGTCACAGCCAATTTGCTCCGAAACTACTGAACCGATTGATTTGCAATTTGGTACATATATGTAAATCGGTGACTCAAAAACGAAGGTGTAACGTAAATAAATTAATTTTAAACCTGGATAAATTATAAAATGAAATAAAAAGTTTTGCAAAATATATCGTGTGACATATCAAATGATAGAGCTTATTGTAACAATCTCAAAAATACTGTTTTTATCATTTTGATATAAATATTTTAAAGTTATTTAAGAAAATAGGCGAAAATTTACCAATCTGTGTATGAGATTAAATGCATAAATTACATAAAAAAAAAATAATCGAGCGAGACCTACAGTACTCGCATATGATGTGTAACATGTGACAAAATACTTTATAAAAGGACGGCAAAGATACGGCAGACTAGGCTGTATGGTCATAGATACCTTTGCCTTTTCCGCGCTTTTAAAGCCTGAAAAAAGGACGGCAAAGATACGGCAGACTAGGCTGTATGGTCATAGATACCTTTGCCTTTTCCGCGCTATTAAAGCCTGAAAAAACGCGACTTCCTGTTACACATGGGACACATTTCCGTCCCATTTCACGAAATCACTCCCACAAATTGCAGGAAAGCGAGAGCAAAGAGATGTTACACATCAAAAATAATTTCCAAAAACCAGAATAAAATTTGTAAACTTCATTTTTCCTGTGGGAATGAAAAGATTTCAGATTTTCATATCGGTATTTATGTAATCTATGCATTAAACCTCAAACTGTGATTTTTTCAACATCTTAGGCCTAGTAGTTTTGGAGATAAGAGGGAATAGTCAATTCACCTATTTTCTTAAATAACTTCAAAACAATTTGTCTTAAAACTAGCTTTTGCCCGCGGCTTCACCCGCGTGGACATGTTTTTATGACTGTCTTTGAGGGAGAGTGATGCGCGAGCCGCAAGCGGCTCACGAGTGTGGACATGAGTTTTCTCCAGATCCCCATCCAAGATCGAGATATTCTTATTAGCAATATATGTCTCTTCCCAACCCCTCAACCAATTGTATACAAAAAAACACTTTAATCCGTCGCGGTGGCACGGCGGGCGGCGCGATTGAACTCAAGGTGGCCTCTTTGACAGAGTGTTTGTCGCGAGCCGTCAAAGCTGCAGTTAACTCAGCAAACGAACTTTACCTAATATTGATAAAAAAAAATTTCTAGTTGTAAACTAGAAACGCTGCAATTTTATTAAAAACATTATGATAATTGATAATTTATGAACTTCATAACAAAAGAATATAAAATTATTTAATTTTTTTACTTTTTATAAATTCTTATTTTATTTATAATGAATTAAAAACCACAATTTTCGACGCATCATTTTAGGGACGAAGGAGCCTTAAAATAATTTTAACTTGTTCAGATTCTCGCACGACTGCCACAGTGTGGACCTGCCGAATCGCGCCATGTACCCGGCGTTTGAAGACGCCTGGATCACTAGTTGGGGAGCTGAGAGGGTAAGTATTCGGTCAGGGGATGCCAGTAGTACCTGATTTCCTCGATTTGCCCTCGATTTCCCTGGGATTCCATCATCAGATCCTGACTTTGTGACAATGGGACCCCCTCGGGAGTATACTCTTTCGAATAAAAAAAGAATTTTGAAAATCGGTTCACAAACGGCGGAGATATCGCGTAACAAACATACAAAAAAAAACAACGTACAGTCGAATTGAGAACCTCCTCCTTTTTGAAGTCGGTTTTTAGTTTTTTAAACTTTTATTTTTTCTTTAGTACAGGCCACTCGTCTGTGGGGAGTCATCAGTCACACATTTGATGTTTCCCGGCCAAATAGTATCTTATACATGTCGCCGGGATATTGTCGAAACAGCGATATTACAATCTCACTACACTAAATTCAGTTAGATTATAATACGACGGTAAATTGTCAATCGGCTTATTATTTCACGACCCATCCGAATTAAACCGATGATTTCTTCTTCTGCGAAGCATTCTGCTACCCAGGGGGGAGCCTCGCTTCGCTAGGCTCTTTGACTGTTCAATCAATCAAACCTGACCGAACCCAACATCGCTATGTTATTCACTTCGCTTAGTGTTACTGTAATGTCAGATTACAATGTGTGACAAAAATAATGGAAACAGGGGATAAAAACCCTCACGGAATTTGCCACATACGATACGTAAGATTTAGGGGTTCGGGCCTAAACGGAGTTTTAAGAAAAAAATATTATGGGGTAAATTAGAATATATGTATTTTATGATTTTTCTAAAAAGAAGGAACAATAAACAATATGAGTAATGGAAAAAGATGTGATTTACATTGGTTGACCGCGTTGACAATAAAACAATGACCTAATATATTTATGGACAATTTCCGGAAATAAATTTAAAGTGACAATTTTATTTGTATATAAAAAGGTTATTTTATAGAATGCCGGTAGGCAACGATCGTCACCGTCCCTTTGGTACTTAAATAAGTTATTAAGTTCTAAAATAATTAAATTTCACTCTGGTCCGAATTACCCTATCTTTCTAAAAAAAACACGTATTAGGTACAAAACACTTTTAAAATTTAAAATAAATAACTAATGGTTAGAAACCGGAAGCAGGAAATCTTCTAGGACGGCAGAAAAGTCAGAGAGTCAGAGAGTCGCTCGGGATAAAAGATAAAATAAGTATTCACTTCCCTTTTGGCAAGCAGCTGGGCGGGCAGTGGAAAGGACTGGCTGGTGGTCAGTACAGCTCCATCCCAGGATTAATCCTTAATCAGGTAAACCATTGGGGACGTCAACCTCGCAGGGGGGTGGATGAAACCCTACGGACATATATAGATCTAGTTCGCAGCAGTACCAAAAATACACGCAAAGCGGTTTCCTTATACAAATTACTTACCACTGAATAAAATAGTGGGCCTCAACAAAACATTATAAAACAATATATCCAAAAATTTAAAATGCACATGACTGTCGAAGAGATCACGGTCAACCTTTTGTTTTCCTCTTGTCAAAAAATAACAAATATTTTCAAATTCAATTTCCATAAAGCAACGACATCAAAAAAGAATTTAATTATGAAACGCAACAAAAGAGATCGGCTTGAAGCGATACTTAGCGCTTCAAAATACCCACAAACTCACAAAAAAAAAGGCGAGAAGTCCAAAAAATTTTTGAAATTTGGACAACCCTATAGACGTTGGACAGCCCTGAAGAAGAAAAAAATAAAAACTCTCTAAGTAACTAGTTAACTACGAACGTTTACTTGAAGCTGGTAGAAATTGACATTTATACACGAAGCTACACATACAAACGGCAAAAACTCCATCTAAAAGTGAACAAACTTAATAACCCCAACAACACACTAGTGTTAAGGGATCGCTGTGTATTTGAACCTAAAACTAGTCACTTAAGAAAACAGGAGAAACCAAACAACTAGTAAAACATTAAAGACCAATAGGGTTGACAAAAACTGAAAAAACTTGCAAAACATTGTCGATTACCCCAGCGAAAATGTGGACAAAAGCGGTAAAGGCGGATGCGTGAAAAATCCGACTCACGGATAAAATTAACACCGGAAGTCTGAAACGCGATACGCAAGAGTCTAAAGGGACAACACTACCGAAAAATAGGCCATTTGAGGTAAGACAAGGGCAAGATTAATGAAAGAAATTTGAAAAATGGGAAATTGTTATAAGACCCCAAGAAATCTAAACAATACTGCGAAATACAGAAACGTTGTCACATAAAAGTGAACAGGGTACGCCAAAAATTTAAGGAGTACCTCGCAAAACAACGCGTAAAAATATTCCAAACAGTAACCCTTAAAGATTTTTCCCATAAAACAACGTTAAATAATCGTGAACTAAAAGTAAGTCTGTCCCGACTTTCGATTGAAAGAAATCTAGAGTCTGGCCATTGACTACTTAAATTAAAAATTCTCTTGGAAACGTAAGGGAATACACAGGCAAAAACAACGCAACAACACGTAAGCAATTATCCGAAAGAGGTATAATGCCATTTAGCCGGGGAAAAAACGACCCGTGTGTAGAGAAGCAAAAAAATACCGTGCATACAAACAAAAAAACATTACGTTTCAAAGAAAACTGCACGATTAAATTAAGTAAGGGTCTTGAGGTATTAAAACTTGAACCATATTATCCGGAAAACGGATACACCCACGAACGACAAAAAAACGGGTTCGTTAGGGAAAGATTAAAGGCAGAAAAGGGATAAAAACCCTCACGGAATTTGCCACATATGATACGTAAGATTTAGGGGTTCGGGCCTAAACGGAGTTTTAAGAAAAAAATATTATGGGGTAAATTAGAATATATGTATTTTATGATTTTTCTAAAAAGAAGGAACAATAAACAATATGAGTAATGGAAAAAGATGTGATTTACATTGGTTGACCGCGTTGACAATAAAACAATGACCTAATATATTTATGGACAATTTCCGGAAATAAATTTAAAGTGACAATTTTATTTGTATATAAAAAGGTTATTTTATAGAATGCCGGTAGGCAACGATCGTCACCGTCCCTTTGGTACTTAAATAAGTTATTAAGTTCTAAAATAATTAAATTTCACTCTGGTCCGAATTACCCTATCTTTCTAAAAAAACACGTATTAGGTACAAAACACTTTTAAAATTTAAAATAAATAACTAATGGTTAGAAACCGGAAGCAGGAAATCTTCTAGGACGGCAGAAAAGTCAGAGAGTCAGAGAGTCGCTCGGGATAAAAGATAAAATAAGTATTCACTTCCCTTTTGGCAAGCAGCTGGGCGGGCAGTGGAAAGGACTGGCTGGTGGTCAGTATAGCTCCATCCCAGGATTAATCCTTAATCAGGTAAACCATTGGGGACGTCAACCTCGCAGGGGGGTGGATGAAACCCTACGGACATATATAGATCTAGTTCGCAGCAGTACCAAAAATACACGCAAAGCGGTTTCCTTATACAAATTACTTACCACTGAATAAAATAGTGGGCCTCAACAATACATTATAAAACAATATATCCAAAAATTTAAAATGCACATGACTGTCGAAGAGATCACGGTCAACCTTTTGTTTTCCTCTTGTCAAAAAATAACAAATATTTTCAAATTCAATTTCCATAGAGCAACGACATCAAAAAAGAATTTAATTATGAAACGCAACAAAAGAGATCGGCTTGAAGCGATACTTAGCGCTTCAAATGACACTAGTAAAATTGTAAGCAGTATGTTACGGTTCACAATCTTTCGACAGTTCACAATCTCGCGAGATAGATCTCGTTAGATTATATATAATCTAACGGTTTTTACAATTTTACAGTGACATACATACGGAAAGCAGAATAGACTCTTTCAAATAAGATAGCGCGCCTCTAGCGGACCGCTCCCGAACTAGTACAGAAATATGAAAAACTAATTTAATAACTATACACGAATTCAATTGCATAAAACCTTAACCCCTCTTTTTTGACCAGGCGGGTAAAAATGTATCCTATGTCACTCACGGGATCAAGACGAATCTAACGATTCCTTGCATGCAATCCATCAAGCCGTTTAGGCAACAGAGCGTGAGAGCAAAGAAATCATCATCATCATATCAGCCGAAAAACGTCCACTGCTGGACAAAGACCTCCCCCAAGGATATCCACGACGATCGGTCCTGCGTTGCCCGCATCCATCGGCTTCCCGCGATTCAACAGGTCGTCGGTCCACCGCGTGAGAGGCCTGCCTACGCTACGTTTTCCGGTGCGCGGCCGCCACTGGAGAACTTTACTACCCCAACGGCCATCTGTTCTACGAGCTATGTGCCCTGCCCACTGCCACTTCAGTTTAGCGATTCTGTGAGCTATGTCGGTTACTTTGGTTCTCCTGCGGATCTCCTCGTTTCTGATTCGATCACGCAGAGAAATTCACCAAGGAACCAAAGATCACCCTAAATAAAAAGAAATATATATAAACATACACTCGAAAAACATAACCCTCCTTTAAGATGAGCTTAATTGCGAAATTTTTGACTAGCTTCGAACTCGCGCACATCACAATGGCTTGTGGCGCCATCTATCAATGAACCTGTAAACCTGCAGTTGCTCATACAATGAAAAAATGTTCTGAGTGAAAAAGCCCTGTTACCGGCCTAAACGGTTAATGATGACGATGTATATGTCACGGCTAAAGGTGGGTGTGAACATAAACTTAAGATTAGCCGGCTAAAGTTGTTTGAGTAAAGTCCGATTATTAGTTGGTATTCGGCGTTTAACCGTACACAGCAAGGTCTACCCAACACTGGCTGGGTTTTTTGGGTGGTGAGCGAGCGAAGCGAGCGATATTAGGTTCGGTCAGGTTTGATTGATTTTACAGTTTAGCCAGCTAATCTTAAGTTTATGTTCACACCAACCTTTAGCCGTAACATATTGTAACGCGGTATTGCTGTTATATAATCATCTTTCATCCGACCTTCTTTTAATTCCATATATTTCTTGTTCGCGCATGCGCTGTCAATATCATTCAAAAATCAAAATCTGAATCCTCTTCAATCTTCAATATTTTCACTAGTAATTGGATATAAATAACTTAACTTTTGTAGGTAAAAATAATGTAAAATAACTGAAACAGATACTCTCATAAAAGACTCATCTCGGGTCTTAAATTTCATCCTACATTTGCACAATTTTCATTAAACTTTAAACTGTAAGCACGCATATTCTTTCAAACCCACGACCTAACTACCTACCGTACCTAAAAGTCGTGCTGCAATATTAACCGCCTCCGTGGCATAATGGTTAGCCCATTCGCTTCACACCAGGAGGTCGCGGGTTCGATTCCCAGTGGGGTCAACTTGTAAGACTCGGTTTGGTTGATGGTAGGGCATTTTCTAAGCCCGCCTGGCTAGCTACCACCATCTTATCTAAGTGTTCCGGTTTGAAGATAAGATAGCCAGTTCTCCATTGCGTTGGGGAATCTTGGTAAGCCCGCTTCCATCTTCGGCATCATCGTCACTTACCATCAGGTGAGATGATGCTGTAGCGAGGGTGTTGTGCGGTTGAAGGTTGCGTGGAGAGGATGAAACGTGACCGGGTTTGCAGTTCACGAATATCCGGATTTTTTTAAATTTACAAGAATGTATTACATAGAAAGGTTATCCTTAGGTTAGGTCTATAGCGAGGCGCGGTTCGCGAGCGACTGCCGAGCCGAGCCCAGGGCCCAGTGCAATGGCAAGCTGCACGCAGCGCAAATATAAGAATAGTACATGTCGTTACAATGCCAAGGGCTAACCAATTGTGAATAAAAAATAAAAATATATATACATAATATTTTCTCCTCAGCGCGACGGCATCTATGAGCGTCCATTGACAATGCAAGTGTACCACGCGAGCTTGCTGGACCGGGGGGTCTGCAACAACATCACCATGCGCTTCGGCGTCCCCGTCACGGCTAACTTCATTTGTCTGGCGCAGTCCGGCAGGAGGGCGCCTTGCACTGTGGGTAACTCAGAAGCATTTCATCCACTTATGAAGGCCGTCCCTGGCCGCCGTCCATACAAACCTTAGTCTACTGATAATTTGAAATTGAAATAACCTTTTCATCTCAGCGTATATAAGTTTTTTTGAAAAAGACAGGGATATACGGACATAGATTTCTTTTATCGGATCACGAAGGGCGATTCCACTCCTTTGTCGTTAATGTTCCACCTTTGCGCACGAAGCGTTTTGCTTCTTCGTTCGTTATGCGAACGGCCAAGGAGTGGAATTCTCTGCCGGCGTCTGTGTTCCCCGATTCGTATAATTAAGAAATCTTCAAGTCTAAGGCACTATTTGAGCTTGCGTGTTACCTACATCTCGGCTGCATCGGCACTTACCATCAGCCGAGGTGTAGCCAAACGCACTGAAATTTTTAATTCAATAAAACAAATTATTTTCAAATTATCAGTGAAGTGCGATTTGTATGGACAGACAGAACTACTGCTCGCTCTGTACAGGATGTGTCAAAATTGGCATAGGACCCATTAACTGGGGCTACTCATCATAAAAAGTCTTCATAAAAATTTTGGGCCGCCTTCGTTCTACCCACATAATTATAAGCCGGGAGAGCAGTGGACTGTTTTTGTATAGGAGACGGTGATCGTATGGCTGTGACTGACATGCGAGGGGAAGTAGTACCTCGGAGTGGAAGAAAACACAAGGACTTGCAAGGACCAACGTAATTTGCCATGTACTGCTACCGATTGGGAGACGCGAGAGGCTTTCCTTCCTCGAGGTTCTATTACGACGCTGTCGCTCGAACGAAGGTTGTTGCAAGGGTCAATTACGGCGCTGTCTTTTGCGTAGGATTTTGATTCTCGCTTCTAGTTGCTCCTTCGGAGGTTCACCTTTTCTCGCAGCTACGCAGATCTCTTACTTTTTGTAGGACCGACAATCGGTCATACTTTTACGCCGACTTTTAATTTCTTATGTTTTACAGCTGCTCATAGGCGTCGGTGGCCACATTTTGACTGACCCGGTAGCGTAAATAAAAAGGCGGATGCAACAGAGACACCCATAGCAAAGTATATATATTAGTACTAACATACAGTAAGGACACTCCCTGCCGCTCTCTAGATTGCGACTTCAATCCCTCGTCACGCAGATTGATACAGATTGGTTCCAGTTTGGTTGTAGAACGTATAGGATTTCGCCGGCAATTTGGTTTCTTCCGTCATTACTTTTTTGAAATGTCATTTCTGGCCCGTTGTATGAAGTGTCCAGGGTGTGCCCATAGTCTGTGCTGCATTATCTCGCGAATGGCTGCAACACAGTTGCTTGTGGTGCAGCCGCATTTATTGATTTTGTTAAGCGAGCGAAGCGAGCGATAATAGGTTCATTAGATTTCATTATTATACTGTCGAAGAGCCTCGCCAACGTATACCTATCAATCAAACCTAGCGAACCTAAATCGCTCAGCTTCGCTCTTTAGCGTTAGACGATAATATGAACAGCTATACTGACCTGTATTGCAGCCGTTTTTGTTAAATAAAATGTCTTACTTAAAACAGATCATAATGCAGACAGTTTCCAAATGTCTGTGGTGTAGTAGTGTTTGTAACTATTTCTATATACGGACCCGGCTGTGTTACAGAACAGCTACTTTCTGTGTTGCATCCGCCTTTGTATTTACGCGACCGGCTGGCTCAGTGTCAGCTTTAGTCTGCCCGAGGGTATTGGGTTCGATCCCCACCTAGGGTAAACGTTCGTGTGACGAACGGGTTGGTTAGCTGAGTCTAGGTGTTTGTGCAAGCAATTGAAACATTTTTTTTTGTAAAAAAATATAGATTCAAAGCATAAAAAAAACGATAACGTCAAAAAAATGACCTTTATTACACAAAAAAGGAAGGTATCTAGTGGTATAAAGTAAGCACAAAGTAAACGTAACGTATGTTGTGTAGTTGGTTGCGTACGGCTAGTATGACCTTAAAGGCATAGACAGTGTTAATAATAATAATAATAAATAACCTTTATTGCATACCAGAAAAAGCATAACAGAAACTTAATTTTAATATGTACAGTGCAAAGGCGGCCTTACTTATCGCTTTTAGCGATTTCTTCCAGGCAACCTTAAGGTAACCGGTCGGAGTTGGTAGGTAAAAGGCTAAATGCTACGAATATATTTAGTGTTAATTTCTACATGTCGAACAATTTACTTTACCATGTTTAACCGCATAAATCAGCCGCATTCTTTGTAATCTGGAAATCGTACTAATTCAACTGCCACGATACAGGCAAGTTGCCTAGTGTGGGGTTATTGTTTAAAAAAATATGTATTGTGTTCTTTCTGCAAATAAACATTTTCTACTTTTTAACTTTTACATACATAATATGTATGTATTAAGAAGTACCTATGTATGGTTCCTATACTACGGGGAATCCTAGTTTGATGCCAATGACCTTGTGTGATTCGGGCTGATGGGCCGAGTATCGTGGATTCGATTCCCACCCAGGGCAAACGTTAGTGTGACGAACAGATTTGTTTGCTCTGTATGTAGGTGTTTAATATCTATACATGTCGCAGCTGTATTGTAGAACTAGCCGTTTTAAACTACTGAATAAAAAATCTTAATAAAACCGAGTCGGAGAGACGGACGGACAGACGGTTAGGTTAGGTTAGGTTAGCATGTCTTGGTGTACCATGAGAAGGAGCCAGCGGGGCTCCGTCCGACTCGACTTTACTCGGAGTTTGTTTCAATACATCTTACTTAGTTTGAATGCATGCGACTTTTCATAGGTTATAATACTTTTTCTTTTTTCATTAGGGATGTACAAAATATTTAATACATGATCGCGGAGCTGGTACTGGAACTGTCATTGACCCTCATAGGACAGGCTATGCCTAGTGTGAGGGTCGCAAGTAAACTAATCTTATGTACTTATCTATTTTTGGCAAATAAACTTTTTTTATTTTATTCTTTATTCTAGATTTTTACTCTGTACTTGTACAAAACAGCGTTTCTTACATTTTTACTTTCTCGACCTCCGTAGTACGGTACTAACATACGTCGCAGGGTAGAGAAATTATTGTGATCGCAAAAAAAATATTTTCCAATTTTCATGAAAATGTGTTCTATAAGTATCATTAACACATATCAAGATTCAAGATATTTATTCAAAATAAGTGCAAATTACACTCTTTCTGATAGTCATAAAATAGTGATTACATCATTTGTAAAAAATCAAGAAATAAACAATCATTAGTTAATTACGTCAAAATACAATCCGTAATATAAAAAAAAACAATAATGTCATTAGAACATGAAAACAACACGACACAAAAGGTTATAGGTACATTAAAATTATTGAATGTCATGAACGCCTTTGACAAGTGTAGGCCAGTTCACACGGACAGCACCCGGTGACGAGTATAACGCGATAGTCAGCCATCGCTCCTCTCAACCATATTAGAGGGAAAGGAACGACCCGGCTTCCGACGCGCCACCATCCGCACGAACATTTAAGCGAGCGTGCACCACTCATGTCAATGCTAAGATAAAAATATTAATTAAAAGAAGTACTACTTGTCATGTCTTGTCGCTTTCACGTCAATTTTTAGTTAAAGTTTGATCTTCATTTTATTACTATTTAACAGGATTAGTAGCGTTGATAGAAGAAACACTGTCTACCCATACATTTTTGTCATTTAAATATTCGGATGTCTTATAATAACCTTTTTTACAAAGAGTTCTTTTGACACAATTTTTAAACTGTTTTTCTGACAAATTTAAGACATCAACAGGTAATGTGTTATACATGAGTGTGCATTGACCCACAAATGACTTATTGATTTTGCTAAGTCTATATATTATATAAAACTCAAAGTTGACTGACTGACATAGTGATCTATCAACGCACAGCCCAAACCACTGGACGGATCGGGCTGAAATTTGGCATGCAGGTAAATGTTATGACGTAGGCATCTGCTAAGAAAGGATTTCGGGAAATTCCCACGGGAACATCAAAAAACGGGAACTGCGCGGGCGAAGCCGCGAGCACCCACTAGTCTGGTATAAGTTACTTGAAGTTTATTCCTATTCCGAAGATTACGACTGTGCCTGTCAATATTCAGTAAAAAGAAAGGCAGATTTTTACGAACATACATTATATTTTCATTAATGTACTGACAGGAGAAAGTCAATATATTAATATCTTTGAACTTAACTCGGAGCGATTCACGAGAACGCATTCCATAAATCGCGCGAACCGCTCTTTTTTGCAGAACAAATATGGTATTTATATCAGCTGCATGTCCCCACAAAAGTATCCCATAAGACATAATACTATGGAAGTAGCTGAAATATACCAGTCTTGCGGTGTCTATATCTGTAAGGAGCCTGATTATTTTAACTGCGTATGCGGCTGAGCTAAGCCTGCCTGCTAGCGTTTCTATATGAGGGCCCCATTGAAGCTTTGAATCAACAGTTAAACCTAGAAACACGCTTTGATTTACAAATTCTAATATATTACCAGCTAAGAATACATTGTTGTTTACTTCAATAACATTAGGTAATGTGAATTGAATACATTTGGTCTTTTTTGCATTTATCACTAAGTTGTTTCTATAAACAATACTATTAAACCAATTGTATACTTTTGAAAGAGTGTCGATTACTTCATCAGATATATCAGTTTTTCTGTCAACCTTAAAAACTAGCGATGTATCATCCGCAAACAACACAACATTTGACAGTGATTCAACCATAAATGGTAGATCATTAATATAAACTAAAAAAAGGAAAGGTCCTAAAATAGAACCTTGAGGCACACCCATCTTAACCCGAGAACCCATTGATATCGTGTTATTTATTTGTACTTTTTGTATCCTATTAATTAAATACGATTCTAAAAGATCTAGAGCCTTATTTTTAACACCGTAATGGTCCAATTTTACAAGCAGAGTTTTATGTTCCACATAATCGAATGCCTTTGACAAGTCGCAAAAGATCCCTATCGCGTTTTGGGTTTTCTCAAAAGCATCATATATGTTTTTAATTAGTTCAACGCCCGCGTCCGTTGTTGAACGCCCTTTTGTAAAGCCAAACTATCGAAAAACCAAATATCTAAATTCCGTACGCGCGTCTGTGTGTGCGTCCGTCCGTCACGCTTGGCTCTGGTGGCTATATCTTAGCCCGGTTGGGACTAAATTTGGAACTGGAGTTTTAAATTAATTCATCGAGGGATTATCCAAAGTTTCTTCGTACCATCAAACCGAAGAGTAGGTGTCATACAACAAAATCAGTTTTTTTTCCTCTAAAACGGCTCTAACGATTTTGAAGAAACCTTGCATGTCGGAGTTCCTTATGTTTATTTATTACATCAAATACCCATTGGTCTGGAAAAAATCATGTTTGTATGGTTCTCCTACAAATGAAATTGAAAATTTCATGTATTACGAATAAGTATATATTTGGTCATGCAATATGAATTCATCAATTATTACAATTTTTAATTCAATTTTTGTATGAATAAAAATAATTTAATTTACCTACAGCGTCCGGTAGTTTGTTATTCCAAGAAAAATCGGTATAAATAAGCAAAGAGTAGGGAAATAATACTATAAGTTACCTCCCATACAAATTCCAGGATTTTTTCCGGTACTTTTTCTCAAAAATGGCTCTAAACATTTTGATGAAACTTTGTAAATAACTAGGACTAAATAAGGTCTACTGCACTGGGTAGTTAATTATTTTTTGGAAATCCGAGAAGGTACCTCCCATACAAACAGTCTGATGTAGGTATACCCAGAGATTTGTTACCATAGATGGGTTATGCACTAACAAACAATATTTGAAAATCGAAGCCATTTGCACACACAATATTATAGGTTGTTTGCTTCCGTTGCACCGAATGCTACTATCATAATTTTTAAATATATTGTTATTGTTTAATATTAAACAAAAAAAAACGACTTCAAACGCACTAGACGCCACTACGATTTTCGAAGGTTCCCTTCGATTTCTCTTGGGTGCCATCATCAGATCCTGGTTTCCTTATACCACCCTTGGAATATCTCATTTCTAACAAAAAAATAATTATCAAAATCAGTTCATAAACGACGAAGTTATCCGCGAACACACATTAAAAAATATATATAGGGTAACTTTTAATTAGTTCTTGATAGCAAAGTATATGAATGTACTCGTGATTACCAACAACTTTCCCAAATGACAAATATGAAAGAAAAAAATATTTTGATCTTATACAGGGTGGGAAGGAGTATACCGACAGATTTTAACCAAAGATTCTAATGCCTATTTAGACAAAAAAAAGTAATATAAACATGGGCCAGTAAAGCCTAATTTTCGAGATATTAATTTTTTTAATAATTCACAAGTTCAAAAAATCTCAAGGGTAACACGCCCTAATAATATGACGTAATCACACACACCTTCACACAAGTACACTCGTTACCTGCCATAATTTTGGCTACGGATAAGTTTTTTTATTAAAATTTGAGTTTAAAGAGCAAAGAGTTTTTATTAGGTAGGTATTGAAATAAATGAAAGTTATGTCTAATGGAGTTATCATTCGCTGTGTACACAACTACCAACTAAGATACAACTAGACACTTAATAATATCTTGGCTTAAGATATCTTTAATCAGAAACAGAGTACTCAAAAGGTATTAACGTATTTTATTATTAGTTTTGTCTTTCGTCTACTGCCTGCTTTCGAGTTTCTACCAGCAAGTCGGCAAGTATGCAAACTTTTTCTGTTGAAAAACGTACTGGCCGTAAACCAAATTAAAATCGTCATTACAATTACTACAAAAGAATAACCAATTGTCACCTGTGTTATCTGACGTTTGTTGCCTCAAAGTATCATACTGACGTTGACTTCACTCGTCGTTTATCGTATGTTGTCGGAGTCGTTCGTGAAGTGTGAAGTTTTCTTTTTCACTCTTTAGACTAAGGTTTCGTTCAGAAGGGATTACTATCGTTAATTGATTTTTTTGTTCCAGAAATTAAGTAAGTTAATAAGGCAGTTTTAGACCCATCTTGATATAGCATTATTTACTCATAATATCACCAGGAATCCATGGTTAAAATCTGTCGGTATACTCCTTCCCACCCTGTATACATTTTCACCGATTTGATAATGTATCGAGACCAAAATTTTTTTTTCTAATTTGATATATAGTTTCTTTGGGAAAGTTGTTTGTAATCACGAGTACATGCATATCTTTTGTTATCAAGAACTAATTAAAAGTGACCCTATACCTCCTCCTTTTTTTGAAGTCTGTTAAAAAGAGATGCTAATTGGCATCATTTTGTTGCTTCACTTTTTGGACTCATGTAACCTACCTACCTCCCCTTACGAGTATGTATAGCATATCGCTGGGTATACCTGTATTCTTTGCTACTTATGTTTATAATTGACTAGCTGTCCCGGCGAATTTGTATCACCTTACACTACACTACACACCCTACCCTACACTGCACTACCCTACTCTACCTTACCCTATCCTACCCTACCCTACACTACACTACATTTACCCTACTCTACCCTACCCTACGCTACCCTACACTGCACTACACTACACTTACCCTACTCTACCCTACCCTACACTACCCCACACTACCCTACCCTACATAAGAACCTTTTCCTGACAATAACGAACTCAACAAAAAAGAATTAGCGAAATCGGTCCAGCCGTTCACGCGTGATGCGATGACCAAGGGAAATAGAGATTCATTTTTATATATAAAGATTTGTTTGCCCGACTACGACAGACGGTGAAGGCTTCGCGAGAAAGTATGCACAGCGTGACTGTACAATATATTTTTTAATGATTTTTCAGCGAGATACCGGGGCACCAGCAGTCAGTGATGGAATATTGTGGGGCGTTGCTTCATGGGGTATTCGAAAATTGTAAGTGAATATTTCTTCTAAATGGAATTTTGCCCTCATCTTACAAGAACCAATCAATCATTTTTAGGGTGCCGTAGTCAACAAAGAAACATTAAAGTTACAACATGTCCGTCTGTCTGTCTGCCTGTCCGCGGCTTAGTTCAGAGACTCTTAGTACTAGCAAGCTATAATTTAGAATGGATATACATTTAATCATGTTGACAAAGTGGTAAAATAAAATCTCAAAAAATAATATTTTAGGTTAAAAACACGTAAAATTAGGGGTATTTCTTTTTCTCGTCTATCCCATCCCGTGGCGTGTCGTTCGACAGGTCTTTAAAAAATATTGCGGGTGTTTGAAAACCATTTTTCGATTCCTGAATGTTTGCGAAATATCAATCTTTAAAGTGTATTTTTTGTTAAAGTGCTATACCGCTATTTCAAGAGATCTAAAAAAAACTGAAATAGTATTACATACAGAATGTAAAAATAAAACTTTTCCTTAGGGTAGACTTTTTAAGTTTAGAAGTAAGTAAGTAATCTCAGCTTCGTCGCTTCGTGGCATAAACTAGCACTCACTCATGATACAATGGCTCTCATTACTTGGCAGTGGCATAAATAACTATTGTGTTTTGAAATTTAAATTATTTTGCTATTTATCGGGGGGCACGGCAGTGCCTCCGCCAAGTCGAGCGCGAAGCAAACACTGCCGTACCATCCTTTACTGGAACCATTTCGCCGCATTTTCAGGCCCCTATTTGAGAACCTCTGGATAAGACTAGAACGCAGAAATTTTCGTCATCCAGTAAGCTATAATCACATACTTAAAATCCAAAATTTCAAGTCTGTAGGTCATTTAGTTCCAAAGTTAAGCGAAAGCAAAGTTTCGCATTTATGACACTCACTCATGATCGTCAGAATAGAACTAGTACTTCCCATAAACTCAGAGAGTTGAAATTTGGTACAGAGTTAGAGTTTAATGGCCACATAAAGGAAAAACTATAAAAACTAGGATAATCGAAGATCTGGAGTACCTGGTGACCCTGATTAGAAAACACAAGAGCCCAGCCAAACTATTAGAGATCGACATACCGCCTCTACAAAAAATATTCAACTTAATAAATCAATATGCCCACGTTTCTACAAAAAGAAGTGAAATCCCACCAAAAACATTATGCAAAAAACTAGCCAAGTTTCGATGGAGCTGCTTGTTTATCTCTAAAAAGTAATTAAATCTAGACAAAGTCGTGCCAAGTCTAAGGTTCTTTACTGCGATTTCTTTATTATTATAGTAAATATTGTGTGACTTGGCCGTTGAAGGGTACACAAGGGTACAAAACAAGGTGCTCCATGACACCATTGCACCAATCTGTCGCCAGAACCGCCACCCATTGACAATGGAAAATTGCCACTTGGAAAACGTTGATTCAATAACCAGTCAATAGTAGGCTTGATAAAGCTGCGTATTTCAATAATACTTATTGTATAGGCGAGCCTGAAACAAAAAGTATAAAAAAATATTTGCATTACAGACGGACTTCTACTCATTGATAGAAGTCCGTCCGTACGTATATTTTATGTTAGATCGATGGTCGATTTGACGCTCCAAAAAGAAGTGTTTGTTTCAGGCTCGCCTATACATAAGTATTATTGAAATACGCAGCTTTATCAAGCTTACAATTGACTGGTTATTGATTCAACGTTTTCCAAGTGGCAATTTTCCATCGTCAATGTGTAGCGGTTCTGGCGACAGATTGGTGCAATGGTGTCATGGGAAACTTTTGTTTTTATACTTAATTGTAGTCGGGTTTTATATATTTTTTTATTTTTAAAATTTGAGAAGTCATAAACAAAAATTAAAATGCCGTAGTCGCAAGCCCTATCGGAATCAAATCATTACGGCTTGCAACCACGGCCATACTATTACCTCTATTATACCCCACATGAAGGGAAAAATAAAGGCTATGATTTCAGGCGGGAAACTCTTGTTTTCATACTTTATTGTAGTCGGGTTTTAGTATTTTTTTACTTTTTAACATTTGACGAGTCATAAAAAATACTAAAATGCCAATTACCTAACAAAATGCTATCACGGGGCGTCTTAAACAATTGAAATAACACCTATCTACTATCCTTATCCTTATGCTATACTATCTTATATATAAAAATGAATCGCAAAATGTGTTGGTAAGCGCATAACTCGAGAACGGCTGGACCGATTTGGCTAATTCTTTTTTGTCGAGTTTGTTATTGTCAGGAGAAGGTTCTAATGTAGGGTAGGGTACGGTAGGGTAGGGTAGAGTAGGGTAGGGTAGGGTAGTGTAGTGTAGTGTAGGGTAGGGTAGTGTAGGGTAGGGTAGGGTAGTGTAGTGTAGGGTAGTGTAGTGTAGGGTAGTGTAGGGTAGTGTAGTGTAGTGTATGTAGGGTAGGGTAGGGTAGTGTAGGGTAGGGTAGGGTAGTGTAGTGTAGGGTAGTGTAGAGTAGTGTAGTGTAGTGTAGTGTAGGGTAGTGTAGTGTAGGGTAGGGTAGTGTAGTGTATGTAGGGTAGGGTAGGGTAGTGTAGGGTAGGGTAGTGTAGGGTAGGGTAGTGTAGTGTAGTGTAGGGTAGGGTAGGGTAGAGCAGTGTAATGTAATGTAAGGCAGTACGTATAGTTCGCCGGGACAGCTAGTAATATTATAAATGTGAAAATGTGTTTGTTTGTTTGTTACCTTTTCACGCTTCAACGCCTTGACCAATCTCAATGAAATTTGGCATGCAGGTAACCTGTGTCACGAGGAAGGACATAGACTACTTTTTATCCCGTGAAAATAGCATATCCCGATGCAGATCCTGAGGGAACTGAAAATATACTCTTTATTGTTTAATTTCTCTAACATCGCAACGGAACAATGGATTGTGTGATTTTTTGCACAGAGATGCTTGAGGGAGTGGGAAATGACATGATTTACTAATAAGCATATCCTGATATAGTTCCCGAGGGATCTGGAAAAAATTGATGTCCACGCTTGCGGCTCTCGCACCGCGCTCCCTCTCAGACAGTCATAAAAACTATGTCCACGCGGGCGAAGCCGCAGGCTAAAGCTAGTTACTCATAATATTATGTTTGTACATTATTAGTTGTGACACTGCAATAAATAATTGAAATGAAACATTTTTCTGTGTAGATGCGGCACCGAGCGGTTTCCAGCCATGTTCTCCTACATCGCTTCGCAAAGCAACATGGATTTCATCGCATATGCAACCACCTACCTGATGTCGGACCAACGGTTGTTCCCGTACCCTGACAGGTGATTCTTCTTTTATCTCCTACTGGCTATTTTACATGATGGGCCATCATCACCTAAAATGGCAACTTTGAGTTTATCGATAGTAGCGATATTGAGTTTATCGATAGTAGCGACTTAGAGTTTATCGATAGTAGCGACTTAGAGTTTATCGATAGTAGCGACTTACAGTTTATCGATAATAGCGACATTGAGTTTATCGATAGTAGCGACTTTGCGTTTATCGATAGTAGCGACGTTGAGTTTATCGATAGTAGCGACTTTGCGTTTATCGATACTAACTACTTCTTGCGTATCCTTTAGTCCTCAACCGCCTCTATACTACAGTGGCGTGTAACTTGCTTCACAACGGGAGCTCGCTGGTTCGATTCTCAGCGAGGTCCTACTATACAGAGTGTAACGAAATTGGTGTAGGTCAGGTTTACTGGGGGTTAACTCATCATACTGAACAACTTTCCCCAAGGAACTCATAGTGAATTCTCAAAAAAAAAACGGACCCTCTATACAAAAATGCACGAAATTGGTCGGTCAGCTGATCGATTTGTATAAAGAGTATTTTTTTTGGCAACTCAGCATAGTCATAGAAATTTTTTTTTTTTTTTTATGCACAATTGGTAAACCCTTGACAACATCTCACCTGGTGACGATGTTGCCGAAGATGGAAGCGGGCTTACCAAGATTCCCCAAGTTGTTCAGTATGATGTATAGAAGCCCCGTTAACGGGACTTACACCAATATTGTTACACCCTGTATACAAGACCTGGTATGGTTGGTTTAATTTAAGTACCTTACCTACACCGTACCGTACCTTAAGAGCGTATTCACAAAATCGATTCCTACACAATTTTGAAATTAGATACTAATACTTCTTAAAAATGGATTGGCCGATTAAAATGAAACTTATACACATAAACAAGTCACGAAATGTTAGTTTGTTGATAGAAAACATTTTCAAAAAAAATGTTTTGTCACTAAGTAATAGTGATTTAAGGTTTTCATAGTAATCTTAAAATTCGCTAGTCTTTTAAAAAAAAAAATTCGAGCGAGACCTACAGTACTCGCATATGATGTGTAACATGTGACAAAATACTTTATAAAAGGACGGCAAAGATACGGCAGACTAGGCTGTATGGTCATAGATACCTTTGCCTTTTCCGCGCTTTTAAAGCCTAAAAAAACGCGACTCCCTGTTACACATTTCCGTCACATGTGACACTTTTCCGTCCCATTTCACGAAATCACTCCCACAAATTGCAGGAAAGCGAGAGCAAAGATGTTACACATCAATAAAGTATTTCGAAACTTAATCTATCCACAAACTAGAATTTCGTGACTTGCTTATAAGTGTACAAAGTTTCATTACAATCGGCCCAAACATTGTCAAGAAGTAGTAATATTAAGTTTGTATGGGAAACAAAATCGTGAGGAAACCTGAACCCGCCTGCGAAGAAACTCGAAGGTTGTGTGTAAAGTCGAACAACCCGCACTGGGCCCGCGTGGTCGACTAAGGCCCGATCGTCCTAATTCTCTCACGGTATATAGGCACAGTATTACGATATGGCCTACAGTAGCGCAACGCGCACGTTGCGCCTCCGGCGGCGTAGGTACTCCTACACTAGCCTGTAGTGAGCCTGGCAAAATTAAGGCTGTGCCATGCCGCCCGCTGCCCCGCAAGTACCTTTCCGTTGCTCTGCTTTGTTGCGCTACTGTAAGCCGTTTTGTTGTAGTACTGTGCAGTAGGCTTGAGCCCCTCCTCGGTGGGAGCATATATGAGCTGATATGATGGTGGGAAACGATTTTGTGAAATACGCTCTTAAAGCTGTCTCACACGGGAGCTATACTACAATATTTTATATGCGAGTATTTTACGATAAAAACTTATAGTATAGAGGTCTCACACACGGGACCTATACTAATAATATATGAAAACCGAACATTCTAAAGAGCTACACCTAAAACGTTATATACAGGATGATTAAGAAAATGAGTTCGCGTATTTTGCCATTGGAGGAAGCCGACTTACACCTAAAACGTTATATACAGGATGATTAAGAAAATGAGTTCGCGTATTTTGCCATTGGAGGAAGCCGACTTTGACGAAGTGACTATGATGCCGAAGATGGAAGCGGGCTTACCAAGATTCCCCAACGCAATGGGGGATCAGGCTATTTTATCTTCAAGCCTGTTAACCGCCTCCTTGGCGTAATGGTTAGTCCATTCGCTTCACACCAGGAGGCCGTATGTTCAATTCTTGGCGCGTTCAACTTTGTAAGACTCAGTTTGGTTGGTGGTAGGGCATTTTCATAGCCCGCCTGGCTAGCTACCACCATCTTATCTAAGTCTTGCCGCCAAACATCAGAACAACATTGATGTGTTCTGGCTTGAAGATAAGATAGCCAGTTCTCCATTGCGTTGGGGAATCTTGGCAAGCCCGCTTCCATCTTCGGCATTATCGTCATTTACCATCAGGTGAGATGATGCCAAGGACTTAAAATATATCATCATTTAAACCCAAACTTGTGATATTTCTTAAAGAAAAGATATTATATAGAAATGCCGTAAATGAATGCCTAGATCAGGGATGGCGAACCTTTAGGAAAACCTCTAAAGAAGAATTCATTAAGGCCATGACGTGCCGTCAAATAATTTTGACTAAGTGGTAACTATTGGGAAAATCAAATTCAAACTCATCTCTTGTTGCATTAATTTTTTAATCAATATTGAACTGCACTGGAAATCAATCAGCTGCATTGTTACTTTGTACTAAAATGCAAATGCTTTCGATCGGTAGCGAGCCCAAAATATTTTCTCACGTGCCATTTATGGCACGCGTGCCATTGGTTTGCCATCCCTGGCCTAGATAGACATTTTGACAATTGATATTGACTATGACAGATGCGAGTCTTTATTTTGTAGTATAGTTATAAGTATTAGCTGTAAATTTTAAAAATAATAATTATAATAAGACCGGGTGTGCTGGAAGAAATTTCATTAGAAATAAGCTGTGACCTTTGTGTGACCTTACTTTGTGAAATGTGTATACAGGGTGACTTTTAATTTATTCTTGATAACAAAAGACATGGATGTACTCATGATTACAAACAACTTTCCCAAAGAAACTATATGTCAAATCAGAAAAAAATTTTGGTCCTCGATACATAATAAAGTCATCAAATCGGCAAAAATGTATAAAGGACCAAATTTTTTTTTCATATTTGACATACAGTTTCTTTGGGAAAGTTGTTTGTAATCACGAGTACATTCATATCCTATCCTTTGCTATCAAGAACTAATTAAAAGTCACCCTATATATGTAACTTATGTTTCCTATACAATAAACTATAAATAATATTAGTATTTGCATGCCAAATCTGGTAAAATATGAAGACTACCTAAATAATGTAACAGCTTTAAAACCATTTTTATGCAAATAAATTTTCATTTACAAATTGCGAATAAAAAAAAGATGTTTGGCGGCAACACTAAGACACAGATTACTAATTAGTTACTACGTAACAGATACTTCACTCAGTAGTAAATTTCCAATACCTACTGCTATAATAGCCTACTCCATCGCGTCAGCTTGCTTCACACCACGCGATCCCACAGCAATCGCAGGGCTGCCTCTTCGATAAAATTAAATTAACATAACTTTTTGTGTCTATGTTATTGAGAACTGTGAATATGTTTTGACTTATAGGTGGTAGTTTAAAATTGTATCATTTATCTATCTATATATCTAATATATAAAATGAATCGCAAACTGTGTTGGTAAGCGCATTTAACTCGAGAACGGCTGGACCGATTTGGCTAATTCTTTTTTTGTCGAGTTCGTGTCAGGAGAAGGTTCTTATGTAGGGTAGGGTAGGGTAGGGTAGGGTAGGGTAGAGTAGTGTAGGGTAGGGTAGGGTAGGGTAGTGTAGTGTAGGGTAGTGTAGGGTAGGGTAGGGTAGTGTAGGGTAGGGTAGTGTAGTGTAATGTAAGGCGGTACGTAGTTCGCCGGGACAGCTAGTATATATATATTATATATATATATAAGGTCTAACAAAATTAGCTGAAACTATTTTAACTGGTGCTTCTACCCATGAAACTGAACAACTTTCCCCATGAAACCCATAGTCAAATCTCAAAAAAAATTTTGAACTTCCCATACTAAGTTGGCTGATCAGCTGATCGAGTTAGTAGGGAGAGCCAAATTTTTTTTTGCGATTTGACTATGTGTTTCATGGGGAAAGTTGTTCAGTTTCAATGGCAGAAGCACCAGTTAAAATAGTTTCAGCTAATTTTGTTACACCTTATATATATAATTCTCGTGTCACAGTGTTGGTAACCATACTTCTCCGAAACGGCTCGACCGATTTTTATGAAATTTTGTGTGCATATCGGGTAGGTCTGAGAATAGGTTCTTTTCAGTTTCAATGGCAGAAGCACCAGTTAAAATAGTTTCAGCTAATTTTGTTACACCTTATATATATAATTCTCGTGTCACAGTGTTGGTAACCATACTTCTCCGAAACGGCTCGACCGATTTTTATGAAATTTTGTGTGCATATCGGGTAGGTCTGAGAATAGGTTCTTATCTATTTTTCATACCCCTACGCGGGCGAAGCCGCGGGCAACAGCTAGTAAATATATATATTTTTTAAAAAGGTGCTGATTGTGCAATACATCTAGATTACACATAATTTTAGAGGTCAGTGTGTAAGTAAAATGAAGAAAAAATCTTTAAGAGTTACATGTGTTTTATTTTGATATAATTTTTTATTAATTTCTTACCCTTTCTAAATTCTCGGTTATAAATCGCATAAAACCGAATCACAAGCACAGATTACTAAATAGTTATATCACAAGTGTTTGTGTGCGCTAACAGCACGACAAGTTGAGACAGGTCGCCGCGCCTGCGACTCACATATTATCACAATTTTATTTTAATAAAAATAGCTTTTTAAACGTTGTTAAAATAGTGTTTAAGATAAGTATGACGTTTCTATGTAACAAAAAAATGTAAATCTGTGTTTGAAAGGCAAGCTAATGCCACAGTGTAATAAAGAGTACTAGCTAATGCTTAGTATACCTAGTATTAAAAATAATTTTAAAACGACAAAAAATAGTAATAGTTTATCCCTTACCTTTATTCATTGACAGGTAAATGGAAAAATGTTAGGTGTCTCTTCTTTTGCTTTATTTGCACCCATCTACAGCACATAAGGCACCAGACGGCATCGTAGGTACGCGTACGAACGAACGAAACGATTTAAATTGAACTACGTGCGTGCGCTTCGTTTGTGAAAACCGCACTGAATTGGGTCCGCAAACGGCCCGAGAACGCTGGGCCGGGCGGTAGGTAATTATAGCGCGCAAGTACATGGAGTGACGGAGGCCTGACTAAGATAATATGGTGGTAGCTAGCCCTGCCACCAACCAAACCGAGTCTTATAAAGTTGACCTTGCCGGTAATCGAACCCATGACCTCCTGGTGTGAAGCGAATGGACTAACCATTACTCCACGCAGGCGGTTAAAAACTCTTTTCAATCATAATGTATTTTACTTACGATAAATATCTGTGAGCTTTGCGATATCGCACGAACGCGCGCGGTATCGCTCGGTATCGCTAGGTATCTAAAAATATATATTATCTGCCCCGTGTGTGTACTCTCATCATCATCATCATATCAGCCACAAATCGTCCACTGCTAGACAAAGGCCTCCCCCAAGGATTTCCACGACGACCGGTCCTGCGCTGCCCGCATCCATCGGTTCCCCGCGATATTCATCAGGTCATCGGTCCACCGCGTGGGAGGCCTGCCTACGCTACGCTACGCTATTGATTTTTATGAAGAGCGATTTTGTAAGATATCTGGTACGTTAAAGATGTCTTATAGTATAGCTCCCGTGTGTGATATCATAACCTTCAGTGGTGAATCCTTACTAATATTGACTAATCTTAATGAAATTTGGCATGCAGGTAGCCTATGTCACGGGGAAGGACATAGGCTACTTTTTATCACGTTAAAATAGCATAGCCCGATTCAATTCTCGAGGGAACTGAAAATATACTCTTTTTTGGTTAATTTCTTTAACATCGCAACGGAACAATTAATTGTGTGATTTTTTACACAGAGATGGTTGAGGGGGTGGGAAATGACATGATTTACTAATAAGCATAGCCTGAAATAGTTGCCGAGGGATCTGGAGAAAATTCTAGCGGCTCGCGCACCGCGCACCCTCAAAGTCATTCACAAAAGCGATGTCCACGCGGGCGAAGCCGCGGGCAAAAGCCAGTAAAATAATAAAGATATAAATAATAAAGTACTTTTGTGTTTCACAGGTATCCGTTCGAATTCACTCCGCAGCCACCGAAAGCTGGCACCCAGGCCACGCCTGCGCCACTTGAGACACAGGACTTCGAGCCCGACAGACTAGTTAGGTTTTAAAGTGGAGGGGTAAATCGCGAGACACAGCTTATTTTATATATGTCACCGGGATATTGTGAAACTACAATCTCACTAGTTAGATTATGATATAACGGTAAACTACCCGGGGGGGGGGGGGGAGCCTCGCTTCGAGAGGCTCTTTGACTGTTCAATCAATCAAACCTGACCGAACCTAACATCGCTCGCTTCGCAAGCTCATTTATTTAGTGTTTTTCACTTCGCTTAGTGTTATTGTAATGTCACTATTGAGTTTACAATGTCACTTGTGTTTCAATTGTCAATATGTTACAGTTCACAATCTTTCAACAGTTCACAATCTCGCGAAATAAATCCCGTTAGATTATAGTCTATCGGAATTAACAATCGTACGGTTGCTCAACATATTTTAAAAACTTTAACGCAAAACTTGGTTGCTTAAAAAGCCATTAAAATTACTTAGGACATGCGCAGTACAGCGTACAAAAACTTTCAAGATGGGCAAGCGCTATATTTACGAGTACCTTCCCAGTTCTTATAAACATGGGTTCTACTGGTTTCATACAATCTTTGCTATCCTTCTATGACAATCACCATCATTTCAGCTGAAGGACGTACACTGCTGGACAAAGGCCTCCCCCAAGGAATTCCACGACGACCGGTTCTGCGCTGCCCGCATCCAGCGTCTTCCTGCGACCTTCACCAGGTCATCGGTCCACTGAGTGGGAGGCTTTCCGGTGCGCGGTCGCCACCCGATATCTTTACTGCTCCAACGGCCATCTGTTCTACGAGCTATGTGCCACGCCCACTGCCACTTAAGACTATGACAATATAAAAACACAATTATTTTAATTTTCCGCGCGATGTTTGAAAAACCACTCAAAACTAAATTCATTTATAAGAACTGAGAGGGTATAGCACTTCCTCATCTCGAAAGTGCCCTGCACATGTCCTAGGTATTTTTTTAGAGTTCTTCAAAAAAACATGTTTTGTATGAAAAGTCTAAAAATATCCCTAGGCAAAGTTGATGTGTGTAGTCTAACTAAATCGTTTATTTGAGAAACCCCATAAGTCGCTTTTTAGATGCAGTTGGTTTTTTAATGGTATAAGTTGAATGAATAAATTTCTCTATATGAAATCACTTTAAACTATTCTAACATTACTATTTTATAATATTTTTGAATCATCTTCATGCTAAGTTTTTTTCAGAAAATTTGTATTTATTTCTTTTGACTATTATAGTTCGACGATCTTGAGTTGACTCATGGGATTTCTCAAATTAACGAATCAACTAAAGGAGCAACACAGTTCACAGAGCCACATACATCAAAATAAAATAAAAAATATTAATTTATTGTGCAAACATCTGGTTCATCACCTCAGTCGGTCTAGGAAGACGTACACTGCAAGGGCGTCGCCAAGTTGCAGCTGCCCCCAAAAGTGGGGATCCGTGGTCTGAGTTAAAAAAAAATATACAGAGTGTAAAACATGGTGTAGGACCCGTTAACTGGGGGTTCTACTCATCATACTGAACAACTTTCCTCAAGGAACCCATAGTCAATTCTCAAAAAAAAATTGGACGGCCATACCAAAGGTTTCGGCTCACAAGATCTGTTTCTCAAGTGATCCAAATCCCATATCATCCGCTTCCTGAAACATACAAAAACACAAAATTGGTCGATAAGGTCGATCGATTTGTATGATTAAATATTTTTTTTGCGATTTCAGCAAATTCATAGAACAAAAGTTGTTCAGTACGCTGAGAAGAAGCCCCAGTTAACGGGACCTGCACCAATTTTGTTACACCCTGTATAATTTAAAAGTTGTATTAAGTATGGGAAATCGATGAACTTTTTACAAATCTAACTGCACATCTTAAGAGGATTGTGAAGCTGCGACTCTTGCATACAAACGGCGTTCACGATTTTCACCTCTTAAATGTTAACCGATTTGGACCAATATTTGAAGAGGTGAAAATCGTTAACGTCGTTTCTATGAAAAGTCGCAGCTTCGCAATTCTCTTAAATCGGTCGACTATTATCTACTCCTAAACTAAGTAAACAGCTATACTTTGCCATAATAGTTTTCCTTTTAAATTATTTATTTCAATACATTTTAGATTACCTGAAATTAGAGGTTCAGCGGTGGGAAACAACATACCAAACTCTAATAAAAACCACCAAACCACTTAAAACCTTAATACATAATTCGTAAACGAATCATCAAAAAAAAATATCATGGCTTACCGTCAATAGTTGTAAGATCTATTAACGGTCACAGTATAATAAAGAGTACTGACACGGTGGAGAACGTGAATAAAAAATATTTTCACTCCATATTTACATGAAGGGGAGGCACCCAAATTTTTTTTACAGATTTTATTGCGTTCGTCTATAAACGTAACTGATTTGTATACCTTTCAATTTTATAGCTGTAATAATCTGAGTAAAACGGCTGTGACATACCGACCGACGGACAAACAGACAGACAGACGGACATGGCGAAACTATAGGGTTCTTAGTTTGACTATGGAACCCTAAAATTCATCCTATCCATTCAATATTTTTTCACCATCATTCGCCATTAAAATAAATAAAATATTGTGAAACTGATATACTCTCTTAACACCCAGGGTAAGTTTTATTTATGTTTTTTATGATAAATTTAACGTGTGAAATCCTTTTGTATTTTTTTATATATACTAGGTCTATTCTAGGTCTTTTATCTCAAAAAAAACCTTGAATGTGTGCACGTATGGTTATTATAACCCACCACGCGCTATCTTACCAACTATAATACTTTGCCAACCAAGGTGCCACACCCTCACCAGCTAAACTTCTATTTCAGGGAATCTGAAACTATTTGAAACAGTAAGGCACATAATTAATTTAAAATAACTATTATCACGGCTTAGTAGGCTTTAGTCAGACAACTTAAAATGTGCAATGGGATTTGTTAAAAGTTCTACACTAACTGCAAAAATAAGTTTGTTTTTGAAATATAAAATATTTCTTTACAATATTTTTTTGATTTCGCGCTCATTTCACTCGCTTAATTATATTCAAACAATACTATTTGTCAAGTTGTCTTGATTCATTGTTGGACATAGGTTTCTATAGACCACTTGCATCCACATCTTACGCACAATTTTAAGCCACTTGCAGCCACAGGCAGGCACCCTGCCAGCTAATCATCTTCAGCACCATTTTGAGACAATTAAATATAGCGGCACCCTGCGAGCCAAACATCCTACGCATGATTTTGAGCCACATGCAGCCAGCGGCAGCCTGCGAGCCAAACATCTTTCGCATGATTTTGAGCCACTTGCAGCCATAGGCACCCTGCCAGCCAATCATCTTCCGCACCATTTTGAGACACGTATAGTGGCACCTTGCGCGTCAAAAAATATCCTCCGCATGATTTTGAGCCACATGCAGCCAGCGACACTCTGCGAGACAAACATCTTACGCACGATTTTAAGCCATTTGCAGCCATAGGCACGCTGCCAGCCAATCATCTTCCGCACCATTTTGAGACACTTACATATAGCGGCAGCATGCGAGCCAAACCTTACACACGATTTTGAGCCACTTGCAGTCATAGGCACACCCTGCCAGCCAGTCATCTTCCACACCATTTTGAGACACTTACATATAGCGGCACCCTGCGAGCCAAACGTCCTCCGCATGATATTGAGCCACATGCAGCCAGCGGCAACCTGCGAGCCGAACATCTTACGCACGATTTTGAGTCACTTACAGCCAGCGGCACCCTTTGAGCCAAATATCTTACGCACGATTTTGAGTCACTTACAGCCAGCGGCACCCCGCGAGCCAAACACACTTACTACGATAAACAAAACAGGCAGGATGAAGCGTAACATTAGAGCATAAAAAACCGGCCAAGTGCGAGCCGGATTCGCGCACCAAAGGTCCGAGGGTTTGGTGCTACACGTCTCCACACAAGTATTACAATGACTACCTATATAAATTTCAAACAAAAGAGATCAATGCAAGGAACCGAAAAATGCTGTATTATTTTTCATTTAGTTTAGACTCATAAGCGCAAGCATACTTCAGACGCTGCAAACAATGGTCGTGAAATAACATTTCTAAAAACCAATGACGAAGCAAACAAAATCACAGCGAAATCCTATACGTTCGAGAACTAAACCATAACCAATCTGTATCAATCTGGGTGACGAGGGGGTGAGGTCGGAATCTAGAGAGCGGCAGGGAGTGTCCACACTGTATGTTAAGTACTAATATAGGTATATACTTTGGCGCAAGTATGACTCACACTTGGCCGGTTTTCATAATTTTTTTGTTTGACTTTAGAATTACATGTAATTACACCAATTTCATAAAACTCTTTTCCTTACAATATGTTGTAAACTTTCTGCGATATCATAACTCTTTACCTTACAATTGTACAGTCTGTGATATCATAAATATGTGATTACACTTAATAATATCAATAAGTCAGATATCAGTCTGTCAGGTAACAGTTTAATCCAGTAGTCGGATATTATTGTCTACACTACCGTAACATACTCATGAACTGTGTGCCATATCAGCTCATATACGTCCCCACCGAGGGGCTCGAGCCTACTCTGAATTAGGGCGAAGTGCGGGTTGGGCGACTTCACACACAACCTTTGAGTTTCTCCGCAGGCGTGTGCAGGTTTCCTCACGATGTTTTCCTCACCGTAAGAGCATCGGATAAACGTACCTACCTATGAAGCCGAAATTCGAAAACACATTGGTACGTCGCACGATTCGAACCACGACCTGCCGGACAGGAAGTAGCGGCCCTCCTTGCCATTACGCCACCGACGCTCCTGAACGCTCATGAACTGTGTATATGATAACATTTTATTGATATCTAAGTTTGTGTAGAACTTTATGTTCATTTCCATGCTAACAATGTTTTAAACAATATATTAATGAACTCGACTGTACAAAACCGTAAAAAAACAAAAATAATGACAAGAAAACGCACAAGTATATTGCTTGCTTTGAATGGAGGTACTTGGTCATAACAAGCAATGTACTTGGTTCTACTTGTCATTTATCAGGCAATGCCATTCAAATAAAGTGCATTTTAAGACTGACTCGGTGGCTCAGTGGTTAGTGCTGACTGCTGATCCGAGAGTTGTGGGTTCAATCCCCACCCAGGGCAAACATTTGTGTGATGAGTAGATTTGTTTGCTCTGTGTCTGGGTGGTAAATATCTATATATGTATGTATTTAAACGTATATAAGTATGTATATCAGTCTCTGGTTCCCATAACACAGGGAATCCTACTTTGGGGCTAGATGACCATGTGTGATTTGTCCCAGAATATTTATTTATTTATTTTATGACGAAATATAGATCTTTGTTTACTTGCAGTTGATAAAATAAAACAAACTAGATTGCTTGCTTTGAATGGAGGTACTTGATCATAATAAGCAATCAAGTCATTTATCAGGCACTGCCATTCAAATAAAGTGCACTTTATGACGAAATATAGATCTTTGTAAACTTGCAGCTGATAAAATAAAACAAAATTGATTCGAATATGAGCATATTTAATATTTTCTTCTTCAAAATTGTAAAACTCACATTTTGAAATTGCAAAATTATAACTTACAGTTAATAGTAACAATCGCCATTTTGTAATTTTTCTCCATTTTTGTATTTTTTTCTCTCAAACTAATAATAATTGTAAACCATTTATACATTTCTAATAATAATATATTTTAATGTTCTAACAAATTCATTCTCTCAACGCTTTACCACCATTTCGTTTTTATCGTTACCCAACATCAACTTTCACAATATTAACTCTAATCAACTTTTTTATAATAGATAGGTACTCTAAACATTACTTTTTACATTTTTTTCCATATACAATGACTACGCCTTTCTTAACGCACCGATTGATGTCATTTTTTTGAACCAAATACTGGAATGACTTCAAATGAAGACTATGAAAGTAATCCCACGAAATACACTTAAAAATAACTATTTGACATAAATTATCAATTCCACGAACTTTTTACAATTCGATTACAAAAATCATTTCGATTCTTTGGCATTTTAATTAAAAACCAAAGTTAATGAAAAGTGAATTTTAATTTTTAAGAAACTAGCAAAGGCCTTTATACTATATATTGAGAATTGGCTAGAGAAAGATTTTTTTTTACATATCGTTGTAATATAAGAAACTTATTCAAATATTATCGACTAGTGTGGTACGACTTTTTAATCATGAATCAATGACGTCATGTCATTTATCTAGCTCTCCTATTGGTGGAGCTGTTAAAATGTGTATCCACACTAGTCGATAAATTGTCTGATTTATAATATAAGTGATTGATTAGCAACATAACAAGCCTCTATTTATAATGTTTAACTATTGTATTTACTGTGTACTGCAAGACCTTATATAAGTGTAGTAACAAAGTAAGTTATTAAATATTATATAAAGAAAATTCAACTAGCACTGGCCAGTACTAAGCACAAAACATTATTGAAATTATTTTATTTTTGTTGACAAAATTTAGGCCAAAATAAAATATAGATTGACTATGTTTAGCGTAAGTGGAACCTTATTTTGTACATCTATGAAGTATCTAAACGTAAAGTTAGCTTACCTATTGTACTTGGCCATACACTCTATGGTAACAATTAAAGTTAAAAAAAAACAATAAAATCGTACCTACCTATACACTGTTTACTGAGCAAAGCAAAAACTCTAGCAAAACTTAAAGCTAAGAAGATGAAAAAGAGTAAAATAATTGGAAACGCTAAACACGTTAAAAAAACCGACTTCCATCGCAACTACTTAGTACAATTTTGCATTATTATTTTTGGTTTTTGTTGTTTTTCCAATAACCGATTTTGATAAAATTTATACGTGACCACACGGGAAGCACTAGTTTTAAATAAAAAAAGAATCATCACCCATCACAAATCGGTTCACCCTTTCAAAAGTTCTGACCTCAGAACAAAAAAAAAATACAGTCGAAGAAACTTCTCCTTTTTGGAAGTCGGTTAAAAATGGATGGAGCCGATTGCAAGATTACGAATTAATAGAATTTAAATAAGAAAATGATAATTTAGTATTCGCATATATTACTCGGATATAAATACAACTATAGCACTAATAGTAAGTACAATATTATACAAAACAACAAATAAATTCGTGCTTCTTAAAATCTAAAATGCCGCTTTTTATACCTAAATTTAAAATTAAAATTTTTCTTATCCTATCACTATGGTAAAGAAAAGATGTTATTCTTACTCCAACAGATGGGAAAATAAAGTTTTTGGGATAGCTTTAATTAAGTTTTAAGCTGCCTTTTCACCAAGCTTCCGTCTTCGATAAACGTTTCCATTAATATATCGCACCGCAGGCAAGAATATTTTTTAATGTAAGTTTAATTAGCCTAACACTAAAATCTCCCTGAATTTTTTCTTACATTCTAAATATACACGAAATAATTTTGTACTCTTTCATCGAGTTTTAGATTACATGGCAACACTTAGGTATGTGGCTTTTTATACAAGTTTATGGCAGCTTTGTACGATCTTTTTTATTTTTGAAAATGTACTACCTGGAGACTCTACCTTGGACTTATTTTTTAAAAAATAAAAAACTAAGTTGGCAACGAGCACCATAGAGGATTTAGATTCGTCATGCCTAAATGACAGAAAAAAATATGACCGTTTAAAATAACAAACAAACAAACAATTTATTTATTTTGCAAAAATACGGCTGATACAAAACACTTGGATCGACTGATACCTAAAATAGGCTCGAAGCCTGTGCTATAGGCACCAGCAAAAATGAAATGAATGAATGAGGTATTGCCAATAACCACAATTTTTTAAAGAAAATTAAGTGTTTATTACTTAAACAGTCAAAATGGTCAGCCGATAACATGCATTGTGTAAGTTAATAAACAAATCCCAGTAATCAGTTTGCTAATTTATTTATCGTATATTTTTGTTTTTTTTTCTGAGCATCACTCATTTCAATTCGGTACTTCATCTGTACTTAAGTCATCTGACTTACTTTTTTGAACTGTCAAAACGAGATTTCGCTCTAAAAATGTAAGAAATATTAAACTATTATTTTTTTCGAAAATTATGATCATGATGATGATTGAACTATGACGTAATATTTTTTTAATGCCGCTGACGTACTAATTTTATGTTTTTTTATTAAAAAAAAAATCAAATTGATAGTAAGTTTCTCTGATATTGCAGAAAGAGGGATATTTAGTTAATTTTATTTCTTAATTTATTTTTGATGCTGTCAAATAAGCCATTGTCTGTTTTCTTAAATTTCTTAAATTGACTCACCGAAATTTACCGAAAATTGACATTTAAAACATGCTTAGTACTAAATCTGAATCAATAATGCCATGAAGAACGAGAATGACATAATATAACTTAATTTTTTTCGGTCGACATCACAAAAATAGATTAACATATCTATAAAATAGATGTGGATAAAAAAATCTGTGGACTTCCCTTTAAAACACAAGATTCCGTCAACTTAGAAATATCCAAATTTGAAGCCCAACACGTTTTGAAGACAAAGTTTCACCGTATCCTAGGGTTGGTTCATGAGTAGAGCTTCCAGCTCGTCAGCAGAGCGTAGGAGGAAGGCTGCAGACTCACGGTATCCTGTGATGAGTTGTCTTACTGCTCCCACTTCTGCTCCTGATAGCTTGTGGGAGAGAAGCGGGGTCTTGGTCTGCGATGAGGGAGTTGAGCCAGTAAGAGACGAGACGGTGGAAGTGCTGTGCAGCCCTGATGATGTAGAAGTGTTCTTCAGAGATAAATCTGTGGGAGCTGAAGGAATTTTTCGTTAAAATAATTGAACCACAATTTTATAGTCGCAATTGGCCGGTTTTTTATATAAGTAAGAACCTTATTATTAAGATGATATTATATCATCATCATATCAGCTCATATACGTCCCTACCGAGGGGCTCGAGCCTACACTGAATTAGGGCGATCGGGCCTTAGTCGACCACGCGGGCCCAGTGCGGGTTGGTCAACTTCACACACAACCTTCGAGTTTCTTCGCAGGTGTGTGCAGGTTTCCTCACGATGATTTTCTTCACCGTTAAAGCTGTGGCGTTTCTCGCCACTAATGTTATTTAGTTTACTGCCTAAATGGTAATTTAATTCCCACTGTGGCAACATTATATGTCTTAGATATAGCAACATTGTTATTGTATGTAAATGTACTTCAATCAGAAGCTCTGCAATATGGCTACCATAACAACTGTGTCTTACAATTTTGTACAGTAATCAAAATTACAACTTAGTGTATCTTCACTTCCGCGTTTCATTTGAGCCAAGACCAATAGACCAACGAACACGCAAGGATAAGAAACAGAAGGGGACCGGACTACATAACATATACGCCGACTTCCCCTTATTGGTGACGACGACGTGTCATTCAATGGTTCAGCGGATCAACAAGTGTGCAGTGTTTTTCACCAGTCCAAGTGATACGTCAAACACTTCGTATATACACAGTGTTTCGCGCACCGATCATAAAGAAAGTGTGCGACGATCGTATCTGGACGTCAGGTGGTAAAATCCTGGCTGAAAGGTTAGAAAATATCGCAATTTATTGCAAATTATGAAGTTCCACTACTGGTGCTGCCGTCTATCACCTCACACAGGAACTAAATAATACGCTCCCACAGATGCTCATCTACCATAGATAAGGTAATCACTTTTCGCATGGGAGACGGCAATCAGCTACGAGTTTACGAAGACAGCTACATCTTTATTTCTCGTGCAAGAAAATTCGTATGGAGTGACTTTTGATTTGCATTTACGAAGATAGCTAGTTAACTTTTCTGGTGCATTCGTTTTATCGTTACTGCATGGTGAAAACTTGTTTTTAACTAAAAATTAAGTATGCTAACAAAGATTTTAAGTGGCTAAGTGCAAATAATATTTTCGCGGGTGTCTTTAACTAATTGCATCCGGTGTGTGCCTAAAATTATTTCCTAACACTAGAATTAAGTCCTATTTGCTACTACACTTTGTTTTCTAATTATTATTATTTTTCTTTCTTGTTGTACATAAGTGTTTACTGTACCGTTTCCCCACGCACGGTTGAAAATTTTTGCCTTAAATAACTCAGCTCGTTGTGTAACTAACCTTACTGTGTTCTTGCATTTTATTAATTTTTTGCCTGTCTGGTTTATGGTTGCCGGTTTGTGGTGTTGGGTATCACAGGTTTCTTAGCCGAGTTGCTGACCTGTTAACAATCATGGCAGATGAAGGCGAGTTGAAGAACGCGAAGGATGAGCTGGAAAAGCTAAAAGCTAAAAATGCTGCATTACATCAAAAGCTGCATGATGGTGAGAAGTCGGGTGGTGATGCCCAGCTGGAGGTAAGAAAATTGTCAATTAAACTTCCACCGTTTTGGTCAGACAGGCCACTCGTTTGGTTCGCCCAGGCGGAAGCCCAATTTCACCTTGCTGGTATAACGTCTGACACCACCATGTATAGTCATGTCCTGAGCCAAATCGATCACAAGCTCGCAGGCGAGGTGGAAGACATCGTCATGAACCCTCCTCAACAAGGTAAATACCAGAAACTTAAGGACACACTTGTCAAACGTCTCTCATCATCCGAGGAACAGCGAGTTAGACGCTTACTTGGTACGGAAGAGCTTGGGGAAAGAAAGCCATCTCAATTTCTCCGTCACCTTCGTTCGCTAGCGGGGACGGCACTGTCCGATGACAACATTTTGCGACAACTGTGGCTTCGACGGCTTCCTTCCCAAGTACAGGCTATTCTTGCAGCTCAAGCCGACCTCAGCCTGGAAAAATTAGCTGAACTTGCTGATAAAATTATGGAAGTTACCCCGGGTGCCTTTGATGTTTGTGCAGTCACAAGCAACCCTACTCCCAGCACTGAGACAACTTTAACCTCATTAATGGAACGTATGGACCAGTTAAGCAGGCAAGTAGCCGCACTATCCTCTTCAAGCAGACACAGGCAACGTGACCGTTCTTCTTCTGAAACTAGGAAGACTTCACGCAGCTCAACTCCGGGCCGCACGTCCCAACGCTGCTGGTATCACAGAAGATACGGATCCAACGCAACCAAATGCTCAAGCCCTTGCGACTGGGTAGACAAGCCAAAAAACCCAGAAAACAATCAGTAGCGGCGGCAACTGATTGTGAACCTACATCAAGCCGCCGTCTTCTCGTCACTGACCAAGTTTCAAAACGCCGTTTTCTTATAGATACTGGGTCTGATGTATGCTGTTATCCCCACCGCTGGCTTTCGAGTAGGAGGAAACCCTCCGACTATGAGCTGAGCGCCGCAAATGGGACCAGTATTAAGACGTTCGGCACAGTCAATTTAACGCTAAACTTGGGCCTACGCCGCAGTTTCGTTTGGCAATTTGTCGTTGCTGACGTAGATAATGCCATCATCGGTTCGGATTTCCTGGCATACTATCACTTGCTACCGGACCGCCGAACCAAACGCTTAGTCGATGGTTCTACTGGCCTGTCAACTGCTACAGTTGCGGCAACTTCTGACCAGACTAGTGTCAAAACCGTATCGTTAGAGAAGTCGGCATTTGCACATGTGCTCGCGGAATTCCCAGATATTACCAAACCTCCTGGTCTTCCGCGCGTTGTTAAGCACAACACCGTGCACCATATTAAAACTACGGACGGACCTCCTGTCTCATGCCGACCACGTCGCTTAGCCCCTAACAAACTGGGCCCAGCCAAAAAAGAGTTCGAGGACATGGTACGCGCTGGTACTGCCAGACCTTCGAAAAGTCCATGGTCGTCTCCCTTCCACATGACTTGGAAAAACAATAAACCACGTCCTTGTGGTGATTATCGCGCCCTAAATGCCAGGACCGTACCTGATCGGTACCCTGTGCGGCACATCAACGACTTTGCCCACAATCTCAGCGGAGCGACCATCTTCAGTACCCTTGATCTTGTCAAAGCGTATCATCAGATCCCTATGGCACAGGAGGACATTCCGAAGACGGCTATCATTACCCCGTTTGGACTCTTCGAATTCCCATTCATGACATTTGGTTTGAGGAACGCTGGTCAAACATTTCAGAGATTCATCGATGAGGTCACACGGGGTCTTGATTTCTGCTTCCCTTACGTGGATGATATCTTAGTCTTTTCTAAAGATGAAGCTCTCCACGAGAAACATTTACGGATCCTGTTCAAACGTTTTCAGGATTACGGGGTGGTAATCAATCCATCCAAATGTGTCCTGGGCGTAAAGGAGGTCGTGTTTTTGGGCTATCACATTAGCTCCCATGGTACTCGACCCCCCCAAAGTCGCATTCAAGCCCTTCTGGATTTTCCCCCTCCAGAGACCATCCAGGGCGTGCGTCGCTTCTTAGGGATGCTCAACTATTATCGGCGATTTATTCCGCAGGCTGCCAAATTTCAAGCTCCTCTTATCGAAGCCGTTGTGGCATCTAACGGGAAAGGTGCCAAACCATTCATATGGTCACCTGATCTCCTGGAGCACTTTGAAGCGTGCAAAAATAGCCTGTCTGCCGCTACATTGTTACAGCACCCAGTCAACGACGCACCCCTTGGACTTTTCACTGATGCATCTAGTGCCCATATTGGTTCCTGCCTTCAACAACAGGTGGACGGTGAATGGTACCCACTTGCGTTTTTCAGCAAAAAGCTGACAACGCGACAAACACAGTGGCCTGCCTACTACCGAGAGTTACTGGCGATTTATGAAAGTGTGCAACACTTTCGCCACATCCTCGAGGCACAACAGGTGACAATATACACCGACCACAAACCACTTTTGTACGCTTTCGTACAACGTCGGGAAAAACTACCTCCATCGCAGTTGAACCAATTATCGTTCATTAGCCAGTTCACAACGGACATAAAATATATTAAAGGCGAAGACAATGTCGTGGCCGACGCAATGTCACGCGTCAACGCCATTTCAATCGACCAAGACTTTGAAGCATTAGCCAAATCGCAGGAAAATAACCAAGAGCTCGCGGATCTACTCGCTAAAGGCAGTCTCCAACTGACGCCGGTTGTTATCCCAGGCACGGATATCTCCGTAACTTGCGACATTTCAACAGGCAAGCCTCGACCTTTCTTGACCCCTCCTTTCCGTCGCGCAGCCTTCGACAAGTTTCACAACTTGAGCCATCCAGGCTTACGCGCGACCACTCGGCTTGTTACGGAACGTTACATCTGGCCGTCAGTCAACAGGGACTGCAAGGAGTGGGCTCGAAGTTGCCAAGCTTGTCAACGCGCTAAGGTCACTCGTCATAACTCGGCCCCTCTTGGAAATTTTGATCTCCCATCGGGCAGGTTCATGCACATTCACATTGATATCGTGGGTCCCTTGCCCTCATGCGGAGACTTTCGTTATTGCCTGACGGCCATAGATCGTATCAGTCGATGGCCTGAAGCTTCACCGATGCGTTCAATCAGCGCGGAAGAAGTAGCAGAGACGTTAGTTCGCGAATGGTTTTCCCGTTTTGGCGTACCCCTAGTCATTACCACGGACCAGGGTACCCAATTCGAATCCGACTTGTTTCGTCGTCTCACCCGAATTTGTGGAATCAAACGCGTACGGACTACGTCGTATCACCCTGCCGCAAACGGCATGATCGAGCGAGTACACAGACAGTTAAAAGCTGCACTCACCTGCCACAACGATACTTGGGTTCGAGCACTTCCGATGGTTCTTCTTGGCATGCGATCAGCATACAAGGAAGACCTAAAGGCTACAGCGGCTGAAATGCTATATGGCGAGACATTACGGCTACCAGGAGAGCTGCTTGTTCCAACCACTGACATGAGACTCGAGGACGCGACAGACTTCGTCGTTCAGCTACGACAGAAAATGGCGGACATCCGTCCGATCCCTGCATCTCGTCACTCCGAACCGAAAACCTTCATCTTCAAGGCTCTTTCCACCGCGTCGCACATTTTTCTACGCGATGACTCTGTCAGACGGTCTTTACAGGCTCCTTACACAGGACCACACGAAGTTTTGGAACGTTCAAACGATGGAAAGACACTTACCATCAACCTCAAGGGTAGGAAAGTCATAGTCAGCGTGGACCGCGTCAAGCCAGCATTCATTGAGTACGAATCACGCCAACCAAAACAGACAGAACTGTCTGCTCAGCAAACGCAACCGTCCACTCAACAGCCTTTACCCACGGTCCAACCTCCATTACAGCCAACGCCAACGCACATAGCAAGTGACAACCCCAATACCACAACTCCGTCTCAACCTTCTTACACTACCAGGTCTGGCCGACGAGTGAGATTTAAAAATTTTGATGATTACGTTGTTTAATTTCCTATTTTCTTTAATATTGTATAAATTCTTATACCTTTATTTTCTCCGTAGGGGGGTGGTGTGGCGTTTCTCGCCACTAATGTTATTTAGTTTACTGCCTAAATGGTAATTTAATTCCCACTGTGGCAACATTATATGTCTTAGATATAGCAACATTGTTATTGTATGTAAATGTACTTCAATCAGAAGCTCTGCAATATGGCTACCATAACAACTGTGTCTTACAATTTTGTACAGTAATCAAAATTACAACTTAGTGTATCTTCACTTCCGCGTTTCATTTGAGCCAAGACCAATAGACCAACGAACACGCAAGGATAAGAAACAGAAGGGGACCGGACTACATAACATATACGCCGACTTCCCCTTAAAGCCATCGATGAGTATATGTACGTAAGTTTGGAAAAACTGATTGGTACATTGGCCGTCCGGATTTCAACTCGGCACCTCTGGTTAGGAGAACCGAGTCGTTACCGGTTGAGCCACCGACGTTTTTTCATAATATATCAATGATATAAAGTCTTCTATATAATGTAAGACTTTGTCCAACACAGCCAGATGAAATATTAAATTAAAAACTCTACGCACGTTACTGTTTGGCGGTAAGTTGTTGTTGTTGTTGTTTAGTGCTGTGTAGCTGTTCAGTATTTAAGTGGCAGTAGGCAGGGCACATAGCTCATAGAACAGATGGCAGTTAGGTAAGTAAAGTTCTCGTGTGGCGACCGCGCAATGGAAGACGTAGCGTTGGCAGGCCTCCCACAAGCTGGACTGACGATCTGGTGAAGGTAGCGGAAAGCCGCTGGATGCGGGAAGCGCAGGACCTGTCGTCGTGGAAATCCTGGGGGAGCCAGGAGAAGAAAAGCGGCTGATATGATAAAAGCAGGGCAATAACGGAAACATACATACATAGCCTGTAAGATTCATAACCCTTCGTGTTGGCAGGTTAAAAAAGGAAGTATCATCGTCACTTATCATAAGGAGAGATGATGCCAAGGGCATATCAATTGTGAATAAAAAGAGTTACCAATTGTAAATTTAAAAAAAAGTATTGAGGTCGAACACGTTACCGCCAAACCACTCACCGCTGAGACTGCTGGGGAAGGTGTGTGTGTGGGCTGCCATAGCAGATAGCAACGCACTCTGATACGCCGCCATAGCCGCATTCACTCCCACACCTGAACAAAATGAGGAATTGAATAGAAGGTTGAAAGAAGAAAAATAGAAACTAATTAAATTTAGTGACCAGTCCAAAGAAAGAGCGTCAGTGGCGTAACGGTTGCGGCCGCTACCTCCTGTCCGGGAGGCCGTGGATCGAATCCTACCACGTAACAATGTGTTTTCGAATTTAGATTTCATACGAGTATGTACGTTTATCCGACGCTCATAAGGTGAAGGAAAACATCGTGAGGAAACCTGCACACGCCTGCAAAGAAACTCGAACACACAAGTTCACATACAAGTCGATCAACCCGTACGAGCCCCTCGGTGGGCACGTATATATGAACTGCTGTGATGATGATGAGTCAACTTACCAGTCGGTGGAAGAGCTGTTAATGTGGACAGAAGAGCACTGTTTGTTAAAGCTGCGGTAGCTGGATTTGTACTGGAGCTGTCGGGGAATACAAAAAAAAACGTGTTTAGATGAGATTTGTAAGAACTACAATGCACATAATGAAATTACAAATAAATACAGTGGTATCTTCCTTTAAAATGTATAAAAGGATAATAGTTTTTCTGTTGGAATCAACCCTTTGGTTACAACTTTGTAAACAGGAACGAGCTTAGCATATAATTTTAATACTAGATCATAACTAGGGGCACAGAAGAGTGGAGGAGTTTTAGTATTACAGCACAACCCGAACATCCAATAATTCTTACTAATATTCATCATCATGTTATTAGCCGAAGGACGTCCACTGCTGAATATCGAGCATAGCACGCTCCATTGCCCTTTGGGTGGCCTTGAGCCTTCTTATGAGGCTCATGGTAAGCGACCATGTCTCAGTTCCGTATGCCATCACTGGCAACACACACTGGTCGAAGACCTTGGTCTTAAGACACTGCGGTATCTGGGACGTGAAGACATTGCGAAGCTTCCCGAACTCTGCCCAGCCGAGCTGGATTCGACGATTAATCTCTTTCTTGAACTTTATCCCATAATTTAAGTAAAACTTTTTTCTGGAATCTTAATATGGACTTCACCCGCAAGTTCAATCCAACAATACGTAATATAGCACTTCAAATGCGTGACAAGGTAATCAACAATCTCGGAAGGAGGTCGTTTGCATTATAGAGGCGTTCGGATTAGGCTGGGTTCAGTATATCGAGGCTCTACTGTATCTATATTAAAGTATTACGTCCTCTTACACTGTGCTAGTGGCAAGTCGAAAGCTAGTCTATATTATATTATTTTAAAGAGGATAGATTTGATTGTTTGTTTGCATTGAATAGGCTACAAAACTACTATTTGAAAAATTCTTACACCATTGGGAAGCTACACTATCCGCGGTTGCTACAGGCTATATTATATTTTCTAAAACTCCAATAATGTAACCCAAGAAGTAAAAAAATACCTAAAATGTTTTGCATTATCTACAAAAATTAGTGTACTGTAGTGCAGTGTGTAGTGGGCGGTGTGTGGTGTGCGGTGTGCAATGTGCGGTGTATAGTGTGTAGTGTACTGCAGTGTAGTGTAGTGTAGTGCAGTGTAGTGTAGTGTAGTGTAGTGTAGTGTAGTGTAGTATAAGGCGGTACGAAGTTCGCCGGTACAGCTAGTGAAACTATAAAGATGTTCTCACTTCTGCCTTCCAAAAGACTGCGGGTTTGCGAACGTATTCGGGAAAGTTGGTCTGAACAACGGCGCAGGCGATGATGCAGGGCTGAAAGAGAAAAACCAATATCACATGTTAGATTGTTTACATATTTACAATAATAAAATAGTAAAGGACAAAATAGGTACTTTACATTTCATAATCAGTTGACAAGGGAAAATCGCTCTCACAAGCGTCTTCAGGGATCGCTGCTACACTGCTTCCTGGCGGTAGAACGTCCCACGCCACCTTCAAGATTCCCATCGATTTAGACAGCACGAAAACTCCTGTGTGTGGGGTGTCATTCGTGTGGTTTTAGGACTGTTGTGTAATAGTTTGGGGTGAGTGCACAATGGCGCCCAAGAAAGCTGTAAACAGAATGGTCCAGGACATCCGGAGGGAGGAATGAGCGATGGGTGGTTCAGTTCTAGACAGACGGAAAGCCTTCTATACATGGCCGGGGGGAGTACTGAAATTACATCATATCAACTCATATTCGTCCCCACCAAGGAGCTCGAGCCTACCCTGAATTAGGGCGATCGGGCCTTTGTCGACCACGCGGGCCGAGTGCAGGTTGGTCGACTTCACATACAACCTTCGAGTTTCTTTGCAGGCTTGTGCAGGTTTCCTCACGATCCTCCACAGTAACAGCGTCGGATAAACGTACATATGAAATCGAAATTCGACAACACATTGGTACGTGGCAGGATTCGAACCACGACCTATCAGACAGCAGGTAGCGGCCCTAACCGTTACGCCACCGACGCCTTCGCTAGTCACTGAAATTACGCCTCAAGCGGTTCCAACTTGTGGTAATTTTTAGTGTTCAAGAGTTTTCAGATGTGCTCCTCAAGATCGGAAAGGGGTGATTACCGAAGACCAATGGCCTGGTACAACTGCGACGGCAGTCTCCGTGTAAATATGTACCATTCGTTGAGGAACTGATGTATGTGTTTCGCAATGACCACTACTTTTATCAGATTAATAATCTCAAATGATTCATTTTGATTGGTCTTTTTTTAGGGTTCCTTACCAAAGGGTACAAATGGGACCCTATTACTAAGACTCCGCTGTCCGTCCGTCTGCATCTCTGTCTGTCTGTCTGTCTGTCACCAGGCTGTATTTCATGAACCGTGATACTCGTAGCTAGACAGCTGAAATTTTCACAGATGATGTATTTCTGTTGCCGCTATAACAGCAAATACTAAAAATTAGAAAAAGTTAAAAAATAAGGGGGTCTCCATACAAAAATCGACATTTTAACATGAAGAAACTAGCGCTATCTAGTATGATGTATTTTGAAACATGAAACTAGCGCTATCTAGTATGATGTATTTTGAAACATGAAACTAGCGCCATCTAGTATGATGGTTTATGAAACATGAAACTAGCGCCATCTAGTATGATGATACGGAACCCTATGTGTGCGGTTCTGACTCGCACTTAGCCGGTTTTTTTTTCAAAATTTCTCATTTTCATTTATACACGCGAACAAAGTCGCCCGACTATATTTTTAACCGATTTCAAAAAAAGGAGTTCAAAAAGTTTCTCAATTCGACCGTATATACAGGCTGTAACAAAATTGGTGTAGGTCCCGTTAACTTGTGCTTCTACTCATCATACTGAACAACTTTTGTTCTACGGCTTTGCTGAATACGCAAAAAAAAATTTTTACTCTCATACAAATAGACCAATTTTGTGCATTTTAGTATGTAGGGTCCAAATTTTTTTCTGAGAATTGACTATAGCATCCTTGGGGAAAGTTGTTCAGTATGATAAGTAGAAGCCTCAGTTAACGGGTCCTACACCAATTATTTTACACCCTGTATATATATTTATTTTATGTGTGTTCGCGGATAACTTCGTCGTTTATGAATCGATTTTGATGATTCTTTTTTTGTTGGAAAGGAGATATCCCAAGGGTGGTACCATGATAAGGAAACCAGGATCTGATGATGACATCCCAAAGAAATCGAGGGCAACCTTAGTTTCCTGTTTGAAATCGGTTTTTTTTGTTCAAAATTATACTGGTACCAATTTAATGGAAATTTTGTAGAATTTCTAACTAATTTTTAAGCAAGCTTTTCCAAGAATGATAAGGTATGCTTACCTTGCAGTTTTGCTCCCCGTATTGCCATTAGCATTGTCCAGCTTCAAGCTGTTATTGTTCAGCAGCGTATTCTCCAGGGTGGGACTGCTGGATGGTCTGGTAGTATCTGCTGGGGCCTTGCTGTGTCCCGCCGTGGCCAGGGTCGAAGTGGTCGACGTGGTAGCAGGAGTCGAAGCTGGGCTGCTGATGGCTCCACTGTACAGGCTCAGGAAGGAGGATGCGACAGCTGACGTAGCTGTTGTGTCTATAGCCTGTAAAAGGAGAGGAAGATTGAAGATTGTATCTATACGCTTCTCACCTTGCACGTAAAAGACGATTTTGATTTGGTCAGAGTATAACTGGTAAGTATGTTTCAAATGGCAGAATTCGAACCACGACCTCCAGGACAGGAAGCGGCGGCCCTAGCCGTTACGCCACCGACGCTTCGCAATGACAACTACTTTTCCGGATATACAATCTCAAATGATTCATTTTTATTGGTCTTTTTTTAGGGTTCCGTACCCAAAGGTAAAAACGGGACCCTATTAGTAAGACTCCGCTGTCCGTCCGTCTGTCTGTCTGTCTGTCCGTCTGTCACCAGACTGAATTTCTTGGACCGTGATAGCTAGACAGCGGCAAGAGGCCATTTGGATTTGGTCAATTTTTCCAATTTGGAGTTGGTCAGAGTATAACAGGTAAGTATGTTTCAAAGTGCATCTTCAAAAGTTATATTGCTTATCAAAAATAAAAAAGTTAATTAATAAAAAACAAAAAACAGATATCAAGGCCAGGGTTTAGATATTGGCACATCCCGGACACTTCATACAACGGGCCAGAAATGACATTTCAAATAAGGAAAAACGGAACAAACAAAATGGCGACGAAATCCTATACGTTCGACAACCAAACTGTAACCAATCTGTATCAATCTGGGTGACGAGGGGGTAAGGTCGCAATCTAGAGAGCGGCAGGGAATATTCATACTGTATGTTAGTACTAATAAAAAAACAGCTCGAGTCTTGTCTAAGAAAGGGTTAAAATGGGTTTTGATATTGGTATGAAACATTAAGATAGTTTGTTTTGCACTGTCAATAGACAGGTGTAAAGCCCCAAGCAAGCCGATCAAGACCAGCTTCTCAAGAAGACCGAGGTAGTTACTGACCATGGGGGTGGGCACGGTCGGCATGGGCTGGCTTACTGGGTCGAGTCCGAGGCGCATGCGCTTCGCGTTGAGGCTCTCGTTCTCGCACGCCTGAGCCAGGATGTGTTCCGCCTGCACAGAGGTCAGATGCGCGGGGGTCGGCCGCACCTGTAAAAAGCAACTTGAAAGATGAAGGAAAATGTTCACTATGAGTTATATTTCGTTGTCAAAAATTTTTGCTAGTTGTGCTGAGTTATATTTCGTTGTTTTTTTAAGAGAACTATCAATGAACTTAGTGAATAAATAAATAAACAACTAAAAAATCAATATACAGGGTGTAACAAAATTTGTGTAGGTCCCGTTAACTGGGGCTTCTACTCATCATACTGAACAAAATTTGTTCTACGATTTTGCTGAAATCTCAAAAAAAAAATTTTACTCATAAAAATCGATCAGTTTTTAAAGATACATTTTTTTAACTGGAGCTTCTACTCATTAAACTGAACAATTTTCCTCAAGACTCATATGGTCAATTCGCATAGGCGCTTCTGGCGTCGCCAGTTTACGTCCGACCAACTGCTGGAGGCGTGCCAGGTGAGTGGTTAAAAAATAATAATTGCGAATTGACCAGTGGGGAAAGTTGTTCTGTTTCATGAGTACAAGCTTCAATTTAAAAAAAGTGCATACTTTTGTTAAGACCCTATACAGGGTGTAACATCATACTAAACAACTTTCCCCAAGGAACCCATATTAATTTTACAAAAAAAAATCCATCTCCATAGTCCATACTAAATTGCACAAAATTGGTCGATCAGCTGATCATTTTTTTTGCGATTTCATCAAAGTCGTAAAACAAAAGTTATTCTGTACGCTGAGAAAAAAGTCCCATATAACGGGACCAATTTTGTTTATTTATTTATGTGTTTATTTAATAGGAAGACTTTTTTTTATCCAGCTAATATCACACTAATTTTATAAAGGCGAAAGTTTGTGAGTGTGTGAGTGTGCATGTTTGTTACTTCTTCACGAAAAAACTACTGAACAGATCTGGCTGAAATTTAGTAGGTAGACAGATAAGGACCTGGATTAACACATAGGCTACTTTGTTTCGCGTTCGCAAGCCGCTTGCGGCTCGCGCACTGCGCACCCTCGAAAAGTCATAGAAACGTTGTCCACGCGGGTGAAGCCGCGGGAAACAGCTAGTAACATTATAAAAATCACATAAAAAACAGAAAGCCACTCAAAGTCCTTTTTTTTATTATTATTAAAAATTTGAGTGCGTTTGGCTGCACCTCACCTGATGGTAAGTGTCGATGCAGCCGAGGATGTAACACGCAAGCTCAAATAGTGCCTATTCACTCTCGTCTTGAAGATTCCTAAATTATACGAATCGGGGAATACAGACGCCGGAAGGGAATTCCACTCCTTGGCCGTTCGCATGATGAAGGAAGAAGCAAAACGCTTCGTGCGAAAAGGTGGAACATTGACGACAAAGGGGTGGAACCGCTCTCCGCGCCTGGTCGTCCGATGATGAAATGGAGAGGGGGGAATGAGGTCGTGAAGTTCCTCAATAATAGTTGTTACACTATAAACTACAAAATATAACTTTCATAAACTTTCTGAGATCACAAAGAAATGCCAAAATTGGCCACAAAACATAAGTATGAAACCAGCACAAAACATTCTGATGCCATTAAAAAGGAACTTTATGTTGTTGATACACAAAATAAGACAGTGCAATGGACAGAACTGTGCCTACGCAAACCTTGCTGATGTCATGTGAACAGACTACGCAGACGAGAACATAAGCGGTCGAAATACTTAAGGCGGTAATATTACAGATTTTCGTTATTTTTGATGTCAATTACTCCTAAACGATAGAAAACCCAAGGTTAAAAAAACCTCTTATTGTTGATGATGTTCCTTAAAGTCAAAAGTTATTAGAAACACGATTGAGCAGTTTTGGCTCGATAGAAAAAAAATCACAGAGATAGGTCAACGCCGTTACTTTCAACTCTAGTTATGACTAATATTTTGAAGTATAAACTTGAAAAAATATACAATACTATTTTTTATGATAATACAAAGCGAGTAATGTTATTATTTTTTATACTTTTATTGTAGTTTTTGATTGAAAAGAAAAACCATTGAAAAAGTGAAAAAGTGTGGTTATTTTCTGTACTCTTTACACGTAAAGAAAAAGACAGAGACAACTATTCCAATCTATACCTTGCCTTAAGTAATGTAATCAGTAATTGGTTTGGTTCGGAACGATGTCTCCTCAAAATAGTCTTAGTTGTAAAATATAATTCTGCTCAAAAGTAATTCTACTTAAGAGGTAACGCGGTCTAAATAATTTTAATAAAATGTTACTGTCTCCCTTTCCCAAACCTCTCCGTATACAGCAAGAAAGGGAGGACTGCAGCGCAGACCGACAATAGGCACTAAAATTGACCAAAACAGCATTTTCATTTCGTTCCTCCTTTATGAAAACATGAGCAATAATAAAAAAATGATTATTTACCTATGCTTATATATGTTTTAATTTTATCTATATACATATAATAAACTGTAACGGGGCTGTGACTGTACATGAAATACTTTTGAAAAATAATAACTGTGGTGTGGACATTGCTAACGATTTAGAGGCGAAAACAACAACTTTTGGAATTTTTGTCTGTCTGACTGTCTGTCTATATGTTCGCGCATCACGCAAAAACTAATAAGCCGATTTTGATGAAATTTTGTATGGTGGTTCCTTATAGTCCAGGTTAACATATAGTATAGGATACTTTTTATCCCGGAAAATTCAAGAGCTCCCGTGGGAAAATTCAAAAGCTCTATGTGGAGTTGTGGACGAAGTCGCGGACACAGCTTGCTGTTAATATGCATATTATTTTATTGGCGGGTGTCTGAAAATGACGTTTCAATTGGGCAATTTTTACAGTTTGGTAGGCTCCGACTTCCTATTATAATTAGAATATTGGAAAAAACAAAACATAGGGGCATGGCCATGGTAGATATAGGTTTGATGAAAAAAACATTTTTACTCTATTGTCATAAGCCAGCGAGGAAACAGGGGACTACGTTTTTATGGAAAAAATGGCGCCCGCGTTTCCTCTTAAGGAAGGAGGCTCGAGTTTTCATACAAACGTAGTACCGCTGTAAAACAAAAACTACATGCCGGATTGAATCCAAACTTTGCAAATATATTGAGTAGACACATATCGACATTTGTAATTAGTGTTCTACTCGTATATACTAAAATAAACCGGAAAATATTAGAGCAGTTTAAAACTTTCAGTACAAAACTAATTTAAGCATTCGTTTAGTTATGTTCAATTCACTACGATGAAAACTAATTACAAAATACTACATTCTCGGACTTAAGGTAATAAAAAAATTCAAAATTCGATATGTGTCTACTCAATAATATATTTGCAATGTTTGGATTCAATCCGGCATGTAGTTTTTGTATTAAAGCAGAACTACATTTGTATGGAAACTCATGCCTCCTAGGGAGCCTTAATAAAGGTTTCAATGATTTCCTAAAAACAGTCGAATAAGTTATGCAAGGAAATATTTTACTGTTATCAAAAGGTAAATTTTTAGAATTGTCAAGTTTTGACTTTGTTGCTATATCATCATCATTATATCAGCTCATATACGTCCCCACCGAGGGGCTCGAACTTACTCTGAGTTAGGGCGATCGGGCCTTAGTCGACCACGCGGGCCCAGTGCCAGTTGGTCGACTTCACACACAACCTGCGAGTTTCTCCGCAGGCGTGTGCAGGTTTCCTCATGATGTTTTCCTTCACCGTAAGAGCGTCGGATAAACGTACATATGAATTCTAAATTTGAAATCACATTGCTACGTGGCAGGATCCAAACCACGACCATGACAGGAGGCGGCGGCCCTAGCCGTTACGCCACCGACGCTATATTGTAGCTATATAAGACGACTTATTTTTCGCCTTAGTAAATCTTATCTTCATAACTGATCCATGTACGAAGGACAGAATATAAAGCCAGACAGTCGTAGTGCGATTCTGATCCATACTCGTAAGGCATAAGAACGGTACAAAGTCCAAAGTGTCTGGCTTGATGTGCTGGCCTCTGTACAACAAGAGTAGTTATACAAAGCTTTTGAAATGTCTGATCGAACCCTCACCGCTGTATCCCAGGAGCTCCCAGTTCCCGGTGTACTCCCTCCATTTCCCGTCGTCGGACCTTCACCCCTGACCTTCTTATTCCGTCTACAGCTCTTCAGATACGTCCTGATCCTCTTCCGGGCTCTCTCTGCAAACTCCGGGAACTGTCGCGTACAGGAATCTATAATCGCCTGAATCTTCTCCTTCGGCTGCTTCGATATAGGAACTATCCTGTCCAGGTTCTCATCGACAAACAGGCGAACGAACATCTGGAAATTACGTTTGAGACAGTTTATTTATCAATCAATCAAATATGCTTTATTGTACAATTACAAACGAATATTTTGTTGATTGAATCAAATATGCTTTATTTTACAATAACAAACGATTATTCTTGTTGACTGAATCAAATATGCTTTATTTTACAATAACATACGTTTATTCTTGTTGATTGAATCAAATATGCTTTATTTTACAATAACAAACGATTATTCTTGTTGACTGAATCAAATATGCTTTATTTTACAATAACATACGTTTATTCTTGTTGATTGAATCAAATATGCTTTATTGTACAATAAAAAACGATTATTCTTCTCGATTGAATCAAATATGTTTTATTGTACAATAACAAACGAATATTCTTGTTGTTTGAATCAAATATGCTTTATTGTACAATAACAAAAGAATATTCTTGTTGATTGAATAAAATATGCTTTATGTACAATAAAAAACGAATATTCTTGTTGATTGAATCAAATATGCTTTATTGTACAAAACCAAACGATTATTCTTGTTGATTAAACCCAAGTAACCGACATAGGTCACAGAATCGCTAAACTGAAGTGGCAACTCCCTCTCGTATATCTACCAGATACGCTAGACTACCAGGTTTATGATATAGCGTTCCCACTTACCTACCCTAGGGCATAACAGCTATTCCTGCCAACACCATAAGGTGAAGACAAGGACCAGTTACGGTAGGTCTTGTCGCCAAGACGCTTGTCCCGGTACTCTGCAAGGCGAGTGCCTCGTGGAAGAGAACCACTACCTACTGTCCAGGTAGGTCCCGGAGCTGTAGGCGCGCTCACCTCCCGCGGCTTTCGCAGATGGCGGTTCGATCCCCGCTCGGGACGCCAGAGAAGCTGGCTCCCACATATCCGGTGTGGTACCGGAGCTGTAGGCACGCTCACTTCCCGGCGCTTATCGCAACTGAAGTGGCAGTGGGCAGGGCACATAGCTCGTAGAACAGACGACCGTTGAGGCATTAAAGTTCTCGAGTGTACGTAGAAGAAGAAGCGTAGGCAGGCCTCCCACGCGGTGGACCGAAGACCTGGTGAGGATCGCGGGAAGCCGCTGGATGCGGGCAGATATGATGATACTTGTTGAATAATTAACGCTGTTGACCACAATTCTAATAATCTCTCTGAATATATCACCATAAACGTGGCGTTCTCGAGTGGCGACCGCGCACCGAAAGAAGTAGCGTAGGAAGGCCTCCCACGCTGAGGACCGACGACCTGGCAGTGGCAGCCTTTGCCATTACGCCACCGATGCTCCTAATGATATTTATCTGGAGTCCAATTTCGAACTTTAACTAAATCCTTGTTTACAATTATGACCACTAAATTTCTACTTATTTTATTTACTTACATTGAATGCCTTCAGTCGCTCTGGATCATGATGCTGCGGATCGACCCGATCGTCGCTGTCATCGTCAGAGCCACCTGCGTCATCGTCATCCTTGGTCCTATCCGATGATGACGTCTCATCGTGTGTCGAAGCAGGATCAGCCCCAAGTGTAGCTGATCCTACGTGTATTGGACTCTGTAAATAAAGATTTAAGAGGATGTAAAAATTAGGAAAAGCAGTGGTCCCAGCGTATTTCCCTGATGGAGTCTATGAATTTTAAGAGAATCAGGACAGTTTAATTGTTAGATGCTATACAGAAAATAGGTACATTATATTATGTATATTAGTAATATGTATAGTTTTAGTAGTATCTTTACCAATGAAATTACCGATTCAATTTTGAAGTTCAATGCCAATTTTTGTTGAAAATAAAAAAGTTTTTGTTTTTTATTATTGACCTTATAGTGACACTACTTGTGGTCTTTTATTAGTAACTAGTGACATGTCTTTGACGTTCCAATCCTCTGAGCTATGTACTATTGAATGGAACAAAGGCGTTTTCTTAGTGGTCAGATGGGGCAATTTTTTAGACTAGTTAATTTTCTTGAATTTTCCTTAATGTGACGAAATCTTATGCGGGGTATACCCAAATATGACATTAGTAATGAAGAAATTACTGCGATAACTCTAGAGCTTTACAATTAAAAATGTGTATACTTTTGCCTCAATAGAGGCGATTTTTTCAGGTGAAAAACCCGACTTCATGGGTTTCAAGCCACCGTGCTCTCAAAATATCTAAAAAATAGGCATATGTTTACCACCATTTAATTTCTAATAGTCTAATCCTATTTTGAGATTAAATTTTGTTTTTAATAACTATTGTTCTTAATATTCTTTAACCTTTTTTTATACAATCAGCAATTTTATAGGTAAAGACCTACTCGTAATATGATCAAAATTCCATTCGCAATTACGTGACTATTTGTAAATTTTATCAAAAAAAAATATAGTGAAAGAATAAAAAAAAGTGAAACGCTGCTCAACCTTAAAACTCACCGAGTGACCTGTGGTCAGTGGCGTGGGAGCCTTTGGAGGTTTGCTGCCGAGGCCCAAGGCGCTGTGGTATGACGCCCAGAGATCAGCCATGCTGTCAGCCCCACTATCCGTCACATCGCCGTTGCGGCCTGAAAAAATTCACATTCTTTATTAGTTATCCAACATTCGATACCTCATTACTCATTAGGTTGAAAAATTAAAACCTTCTTTAATATTTTTGTCATAATAAAAAGTGTACGAGCGCTTAATATCTTCTTTAGCGAAAGATTCATTCTTCCGATTATCTGATTCTTCTTTAGTGTTTCATTTATGATTTCCAAAGTCACTTGATCTTACAATTTCAGTTTTAAAAAAGTACAAATCGAGAAACTTACCTCAATTTTTTTTGTTAAAAATGTACAACAAAAAAGTAAATATGCTGGATAATATTATAGGGTATGCTCGTTTCCTTACTGATATGTGAACTGGTATGAATTGTATATCTATAATAATTATCTATCTGCGGCACCTCAATCATCCGTGTATCCTGTCTTAAATTTTTATATCTATACTATTTTAATTATAAAATTGAGTGCTTTTGACTGTATCTTACCAGATAGAAAGCAATGCAGTCTTAGATGTGACGCAAACTCAATTAAAGTCTATTTATATCTTAATGCGTAGTCTACTGTCTCCTAACTTTTTTCTCCTAATTGTTTATTTTCTGGCTAAGGAGTTTGAAGTTTTGATACAGCAATTTGATCAGTAGTCTGTGTATTTTTTATTCACATTTGGTAAGCCCTTGGTATCATCTCACCTGATGGTAAGTGACGATGTTGCCAAAGATGGCAGCGGGCTTATCAAGATTCCCCAACGCAATGGGGAACTGGCTATATCATCTTCAAGCCGGAACACATCAAGACTTAGATAAGATGTTGGTAGCTAGCCAGGTGGACTTAGAAAATGCCCTTCCACCAACCAAACCAAGTCTTACATAGGAAGACTCCGCGGAGAATCGGAACCACGACCTCTTGATGTGAAGCTAATTGACTGACATTACGTCACGGAGGTGGTTTCAATGTAATTTAACCTTTTTTATACCTCTTTACTTACCTAGTTATTTTTAAGTCATAAATTTCGATGTGTATAAAAACAATTTATTATTTCAATCCAAGATTAATTGATTCTAGAAAGATTTACTTATTAGACGACCAAGTCAAATCGCATAATTGTTGAGCCATATAAAGTGCATCGTTACTAAGGCGGCAGAAATTAATGTGGGGTGAGGAACCGGTGCATCTGCGCCTGTTTAAATGTCACCGCTAACCAGCCCTGCGGCCTATAAATAATTTGAGAAGGTGCTTGCGAATGTATGGGGCCCTGGCACACGGACTCTCGATATGGCTTCGCTGGCTTCGGTCGGTAAAAATAACTTCGCTGGAAATTATGCAAGTGGCTGCCTTAATGAACAAGGTGAAGTGATTAACGGTTTTCGTTGATGTTATTTGCAGATGTCCACAGTACCTACCGTTCTAAAAACTAAAATTACATTGTAAAATTGATGACGATTTTTTGATTGTACTTAATTCACACCCACGTTACGTAAACAATCAAACGCTCAAATTGCAACATTTTTTTCACTGATCAAGCGATTTATTCGTGCGTATTAAAAGCCACATTCCAAGAAACTGCAGATTTGCACATCATCGAAGTTTTTAAATTCATACACGTACTCCGAGACATGAAATAAAATAAACTAAAACATTTACCTTGACTCTGGCTGTGATAATTCCACGCCAGCAACATCATTTTCAACTTCTCGGCATCTTTCGCGAAGGCCTGACCTGCACCAGATCACATTTGCCAATCAATGTTTGAAAATTTAAATTTGGAAAGGAATTATTTAAATGTTTAGGATAGCCAATAATGGTAGTCGGTATTTTATGCCAGTAGGTATTTGAATCTTTTCATAAATAATTTTAAATATTTTTTTTTCTTTCTCGACCCTGTAGTATTTATGCTACGTAAGTACGTAGATAAAGCAAGTATTGTTACCGCGGGAAAAAAATATTTTCCGATTTTCGTGAGAATGTGTTCTGTTCTGTATCATTAACACATACCGAAAAACCGAATATCTAAATTCCGTCCGTGCGTGCGTGCGTTCGTCCGTCCATCCGTCACGCTTGCTCTGGAGGCTAAATTGGTCTGATTGGGACCAAATTTGGAACTAAAGAGTGTTAAATTATTTCATCGAGGGATTATCAAAAATTTCTTCGTACCGTCAAACCGAAGAGTAGCTGTCATACAACAAAAACTGAAAATACTTTTTTCTAAAAACGCCTCAAACGATTTTGATGAAACTTTGCATGTCGGAGTTGCTTATGTTTATCTATTACATTAATACCCATTGGTCTGGGTAAAATCGTGTTTGTATGGTTCTCCTACAAATAAAACTGATACTTGCGATTCACTCACAAACGGTTTGAGCTATTGAACTGTCATGTACAAGAAGTACGAAGTAGTATATATTTGGTCATGCAATACGAATTCATCAAAATTTTTAAGCTATTGCATAGCTTTTATCGCGGGCTTTGAGCGCGGCGACCGAATCAAGAAATTCCGTAACGAAAATAAAACCTAACACCCACGCTCGACGAAGTTCTAAAAAACATACAGTGCCATCTATAAGCGATTTGCGGTACTAAAAGGACTTAGTCAATTTTACTGGTGTAACTTTCTTAGTGTTAATTTATTACATAAACATCACACGCCCCAAGGACTATAATAATATGGTACTGGTAAAATTAAATACTGCATAAATAAAAAATAAATATAATTGCATAAGTTGATAAAAAATGCTATGCAATAGCTTTACCGCGGCACTCCCCGAGTGCCACACTTGTTTTTTCTAACTAATTTTGTATGAAAAAAAAATTATGGAAAATATTGTCGAGAAAGTTTATGCGGGCTGCAGTACGATTTATTAGGCTTTGCGTTTGTGTCACATAAAATACCAACAGGTGGAATTGATTTGATGCAAGTGGCTGTATTATCAGATTTTCAATAGATATTAACAAATTAATTAATTATACTCACTAGAATAGTTCTCGTCATCGTTCATATCTGCAGGTTCTGGCGTTAGGTTATCCTGTAACAAGAGAGAGTATGATTTATATACTTTAGATATTTTTTTTAATACTTTTTCAAAATTTAAGATGTCTCTTCAAAACAGGCGCAAATTACGCTCTTTAATAATAACTCTAAAATAGTAATCTGTATACATATAATTACACTGTAACGAGGCCGTGTCTCTACATGAAATATTTTTAGAAAAAAAAAAATTAGTAAGCCCGCTTCCATCTTCGGCAACATCGTCACTTACCACCAGGTGAGATGTTGTCAAGGGTTTGCCAGTTGTGGATAAAAAAACTGTGGTGAATATTACTAACTATATAGAGGCCAAAACAACAACTTTTCGAATTTTTGTCTGTCTGTCTTGCTGTTTGTCTGTATCGTCACACATCACCCAAAAACTACCAGGCCGATTTTAATGAAATTTTGTATGGTGGTTCCTTATAGCCCGGGTTTACATAAAGGATTTTATCTCGAAAAAAAGTTGATGTGTGTGAGTGTGTGTGTGTGTGTCTAAAAGTCTGTCCGATGCTCTAGTTCTCAAACTACTGGACGGATTTGGGTTGGGGCAATCAATGTTATTTTTATATTTCCAGCTGTTTTTTTTTTAAATACCCCTATCTTGATTTTTTTGGTTTGCCATCATAGTAAAAAATTACTTTTTATTTTATTACTCAAAAATGACTAACGATTTTGGTGAAACTTGGTACGTTACCATAACTTTACATGACTACAGCACGCAGTAGTTTCTTATTCCAATAAAGATCGGAATAGGGTGTCTCCCATACAAGCCAGGTACTTTGTTACTTTTTCTCAAAAATTGCTCTTAACATTTAATGAAATTTTTTATACAACTAGGACTTAATAAGGCCTACTGCACCGGGTACTAAATTATTTCAGGAAAAATCGAAGTAAAGTACGTCCCAAGCAAACCGACATTATTTGGAAATTCATTCATTCATATCAGCTCATAAACGTCCCCACCGAGGGGCTCGAGCCTACTCTGAATTTGGCTACACTTAGTCGACCGTGCGGGCCCGGTGCGGGTTGGTCGTTTTCACACACAACCTGCGAGTTTCGCAGGCGTTTGCAGGTTTGCTCACGATGTTTTCCTTCACCGTAAATATTTATTTGGAAATATTTAAGTGTCATGTTTATAGTTGATGTGTGTATGCTCGACTACAGCAGATGTAGAAAAAAGTATGCGCTGCGTGGCTGTACAATTTATTTATTGTGTAATTCAATTCAATTATGTTTTAATAGTGGTTTAAATATTTATTGGAAAAGGGTTAATATCAAACGAGTAACATTTGTAAGCGCGAGCCGCAGGCGAGGGTTTACCATCGTCGTTTTTCATTTACCGTTTACACCCATACAGTTTTCCAATACAGTTGTAAGAAAACAACCTATCTCTTTTAGGATTCTCCTTTCAATAGAAATTTCCTTCGAGCTAGAAATTTGAAAAAATGTGGCAAAGCAAAAAGTTGTGCTTTGAGGTAAATTAAATTTTGCGCACAGTAAACTGGCATGTAAGACTTTTCGAGCAACTGTTATGAAAATGCTATATAGGCTTGATTTTACATGTTATTTTTTTGCAAAATTGTTTGGGTCATCTAAAAAGATTTTTTGGATGATTAATTGTGGCCGCTGGTTTTCCTTGGTTCTACGTTGAAAATACCCAACCACATTTACTAGCACATCATGTGATGGTAAGAGTTTAAATAATTAATAAATTTGCGAAACGGCCGGCGGTATTCCGGGTCATCGCTCCTGTCGCCAATCGATAGTGCTTGAAACGGGCAAGCCACTAAATATAGCGTGGTACACCCCTGCATATGCGCTGAACCCCTGGTACCCTGGATGGCATGCGGACAGTTATTAGGGCAGCTGCATTGCAATTTGAGTTGCAAGTTATTAGTGCACACAACTAAACTCTGTTTCTATAGTTACCAACTAATTACACTCTACAAAGTATAATTTGAACCTGTAAAGTAAAGCTCTCAGAAATTTCACATAACTTACGAACAGAAATCTAAAGATGTTGGAGACATTACCTTTCACGACAGTGTAAAGGACAAAACTATAAGATTTACATATTTTACGAGCTTGTAGCACTTGTTGTGTGGCTCTTGGTAACTTTACTCCCAGAATTGTGATTTTTACAACTTTCCAAAAATAGTTAGTAAGTATGTCATGTCATAGGAACATAAGATACTAAATTTATGAATGGACAAAGCTTAATCTATTAATTAAGGTTCTCCGTTTGATCGTATTTAAATAGAAAAAAATCATCGTATTTGAAGAAAAAAATTAACATAAAAGGCACAAAGTTTCGTTTTGATTTTTAGGCTACTAATGTATCATACATAATGTACAAACAAAATATTTCAGGATGAGAGCGCTAATTAGTTGCTTATCATCAACGTATAAAAAGATTACAAACTTGTTTAAAGAAAAAAACTATACCTCCGTGGCTTAGTGACTAGTCTAATCGCTTCACATTATGAGGGCGTGGGTCCGAATCTCGGTGAGGTCTATATTTGTAAGATTCAGTTTAGAAGGTGTTAGAGGTGTTAAGCCCGCCTAGCTAGGTACCACTGTCTTATGCAAGTCCGACCGCTAAACATCTATGTTAACAGCATTGATGTGTTCCTGCACGAAGACAGATAGCCAGTTGCCAATTGCGTTGGGAAATCTTGGTAATCCCGTTTCCATATTTGGCATCATCGTCACTTACCATCAGAAGAGATGACCTTATTACCCACCCACTAAGTCCATGACCAAGTCAGCTGAAATTAAGTTTTCTTTAATCGACAATTGATAAGCCCTTGACATCATCTCACCTGATGGTAAGTGACGATTATGCCAAATATGGAAGCGGGCTTATCAACATTCCCCAACGCAAATGGGGAACTGGATATCTTATCTTCATGCTGGAAAACATCAGTGCTATCAACATTGGTGGTATTTATGATTAAGATGGTGGTAGCTAGCCAGGCGGGCTTAGAAAATGCCCTACCACCAAGCAAACGAGTCTTACAAAGTTAGACCTTGCGCCGGGAATCGAAACCGCGACCTCCAAGTGTGAAGCGATAGGACTAACCATTACGCCACGGAGGCGGTTATAGACGTTAACAATGTGGTAAGTTTGGTAATGGATAAACATGGCTAATCTTCTTTTAACAGAACTGCCTGAATATTTAACAATTACTGTAAATTTTCGAAGTTGAGATTGTGACGGGGATCAATTGTCTTGCACTAAAAGTCTAAAAAACAAAAAAAACAATCAATCAAATATGCTTTATTGTACAATAACTTATATATATATATATATATATATATATATATATATATATATATATATATATATATATATATATATATATATATATATATATATATATATATATACAGGGTGTAACAAAGGTGTGGTGATACTTTAAGGTGGGCTTGTACCCATCAAACTGAACAACTTTCTCCATGGAACCCATAGTCAAATCGCAAAAAAAAATTTGGCTCTCCCATACTAACTCGATCATCTGATCAGCCAACTTAGTATGGGAAGTTCAAATTTTTTTTTGCGATTTGACTATGGGTTCCATGGAGAAAGTTGTTCAGTTTGATGGGTACAAGCCCACCTTAAAGTATCACCACACCTTTATGTTACACCCTGTATATATATATATATATATATAAGTTAAGACCTGGTGAAGGTCGCGGGAAGCCGCTGGATGCGAGCAGCGCAAAACCGGTCGTCGTGGAGATCCTTGGGGGAGGCCTATGTCCAGCAGTGGACTTCCTTCGGCTGATATGATGATGATGATATATATATAATAAGTAGGACAGAATACACAGTAAAATTTTTTAATTGTACAATGCGGGCGGCCTAAAGCAATAGCTTAAAGAAATTTCTTCCAGGCAACCCAGAGAATGGATACAATTATATAAAACTAAAACCTAAATTATAATATAACATGTACCTAATAAAAATGTGAGTATGTGGGTGTGTGTCTAGTTTCGAAACTACTGGAGAGAAATTTTAGTAAAATTTGGGTTAGCGCAATATTATTTCTATATCTCCAGCCGCTTTTTTTTCAAATTTCCCGTCTTAATTTTTTTGGGTTGCCACCATAGTAAAAAAAACACATTATTTTTGATGTGTAACATCTTTGCTCTCGCTTTCCTGCAATTTATGGGAGTGATTTCGTGAAATGGGACGGAAAAGTGTCCCATGGGACGGAAATGTGTCCCAGGGAGTCGCGTTTTTTCAGGCTTTAAAAGCGCGGAAAAGGCAAAGGTATCTATGACCATACAGCCTAGTCTGCCGTATCTTTGCCGTCCTTTTTTCAGGCTTTAAAAGCGCGGAAAAGGCAAAGGTATCTATGACCACACAGCCTAGTCTGCCGTATCTTTGCCGTCCTTTTTTCAGGCTTTAAAAGCGCGGAAAAGGCAAAGGTATCTATGACCATACAGCCTAGTCTGCCGTATCTTTGCCGTCCTTTTATAAAGTATTTTGTCACATGTTACACATCATATTATGCGAGTACTGTAGGTCTCGCTCGAATTTTTTTTTACTCAAAAATGGCTTTAACGATTGTAATAAAACTCGCGGTACGTTACTTTAACTTCATATGACCTACTGCACGCGGTAGTTTGTTATTCCAAGAAAAATCGGAATAACAATCAACAACAACAACCTCCCTTAAAAAATCCAGGTTTTTTGCTATTTTTTCTCAAAACTGACTCTTACGATGTTAATGAAATTTTGTGAATAACTAGGACTTAATAAGGCCTACTGCACTGGGTAGTTAATTATTCCAGGAAAAATCGGAGAAAAAGTACCTACCATACAAACCGATATGATTTGTAAATTTTCATCAAGTCTGATATAGCTTACTGTATTGTTTGCTACTAAGTAAGTAAATTTCACGAAAGAGATCAATAGTCGAACCAACTCGGCTATGCAGCGTTCGGGAAGCTTCGCAATATCTTCACGTCCCAGGTACCGCAGTGTCTTAAGACTTCTACCAGTGTGTGTTGCCAGTGATGAAATACGGAACTGAGACATGGTCGCTTACTATGTGCCTACTAAGAAGGCTCAAGGTCACCCAAAGGGCAATGGGGCATGCTATGCTCGGAGTTTCTCTGCGTGATCGAATCAAAAACGAGGAGATTCGTAGGAGAACCAAAGTAACCGACATAGCTCTCAGAATTGCTAAACTTAAGTAACAGTGGGCAGGGCACATAGCTCGTAGAACAGATGGCCTCCCACTCGGTGGACCGATGCCGGATTCGGGCAGCGCAGAACCGGTCGTCGTGGAAATCCTTGGGGGAGGCCTATGTCCAGCAGTGGATGATATGATGAAGTAAGTTAAAATGTTTATTGTTGATTTGTGTATGTAGCTGTACAATTTATGTAATCCACAGTTGTTAAGCCTTTGGCATCATCTCACCTGATGGAGAAAAACAAAACCCGAAACTAGAGAGATCATTAGAAGCAAGTAAACAAGTCAAAAATTAAAATATTCATGCGTCTTCTGTTCTCGTTCAAACTTCAAATCTCCGGGTGACTCAGCAGCGTTTTAGGCGCCTCGCCTCGAGGACGCGACTTGCGAAAACATGAAGATTTCCATCCAAAGCAACAAGTGGTAATTCGTAATCGGATACCAAACAAGACTTGTTTAAGGCCTTTAGATGGGATAAATAACAATACTCAATTCAAAATATTGAAAGACTGTAAAGCTATCACCATGGAACAAATATTGTAACGAAACTCTTTTCTTAAATAAAATCTGCTTGCTTCGGTTTTTGGCTAGCCGGAAAAATGTAAGGATGAAAGCAAAAGGTGTAATATTTAGATAGACAATAAAAAAGAGATGGTCGTTGATTCTCATCTGTGGTTATGTTGGTTTTCTTCGTTATTTATATAATTCAAATTGTTTTGTGAATAATGTAATATAAATCGTGCCCTCGTTGTTTGTCAGAGGTAAGAAGCTTAATTTCGGTACTCCTACATGCTTTGTTTGGCTCTGTCGTGTTCCTGTACCTTTTTTCATAGGGCATTATCAATCTACGAGTGAACTGCACCCTGGACATAGGCCTCCCCCAAGGATCTCCACGACGACCGGTTCTGCGCTGGCCGCATCCAGCGGCTTCCCGCGACCTTAACCAGGTCATCGGTCCACCGAGTGGGAGGCCTGTCTACACTACGCTTTCCGGTGCGTGGTCGCCACTCGAGAACTTTACTACCCCAATGGCCATCTGTTCTACGAGAAATGTGCCCCGCCCACTGCCACTTAAGTTTAGCAATTCTGTGAGCTATGTCGGTTACTTTGGTTCTGAATAACCGACACAGCTCACGGAATTGCTAGGTGGCAGTGGGTGGGGCACATAGCTCGTATACCGGATGGCTATTGGAGAAGTAAAGTTCTCGAGTGGCGACCGTGCACCGGAAGAAGTAACCTACGTTACACTGCTACTTAGCAATTCTGTGAGCTATGTTGGTTACCTTGGTTCTCCTACGAATCGCTCGTTTCTGATTCGACCACGCACAGAAACTATAGCAGAGATACTAAACTAGCAATTCTGATGTGAGCTATGTCGGTCACCTCGGTTCTCCTACGGATCTGCTCATCGCGTAGGAACTCCGAGCATATAAGTTCTCTCCATAAATATTATTTGGTGTAGGACCCGTTAACTGGGGGTTCTACTCATCATACCGAACAACTTTCCCCAAGAAACCCACAGTCAATCTTTAAAAAAAACGGTAATTTTAAAAACTAAAAAACCCGCCTGCGTTTCTGTGTGATTTGGAAATGAAAAACCCTAAAACAAGAAAGTCGTCATACCCGATTGCACTTAACTTAAGAAAAACTGTAGCAGTCGGGACCCATTCTAGAAAGTCAGCCGTTTAGTCAGTATATTGGAGTAATCTGCAATGTTATATAGGTATGTGCTCTCAATTCACTAAGCCTCCATTTCTAGAATGGGTCCCGACTGCTACAATTTTTCTTAAGTTAAGTGCAATCGGGTATGACGACTTTCTTGTTTTAGGGTTTTTCATTTCCAAATCACACAGAAACGCAGGCGGGTTTTTTAGTTTTTTAAATTACCGTTTTTTATTTTATTCATTTTTTTAGTTTTATTATTGAATAAGTTCATTTGAATTTGGCGCAAAAAATCCGCCATTTTGGTTTTTTTTAAATTTTGATATACCCAGTGTCATTCTCACAGTAAAAACGTATCTAACGACAACCCTCAAGCTATAACTCATCGAGCCGTTCAGGCTGCAGAGCGTGTCAAACATTTGAATTTGGCGCCAAAAATCCGCCATTTTGTTTTTTTTATTTTGATATACCCAGTGTCACTCTCACAGTAAATACGAATCTAACGACACGTCTCAAGCTAAAATCCATCCAGCCGTTCAGGCTGCAGAGCGTGCCAAACAATTATACATACAAACATACATACATACATACTCTCGAAAAACATAACCCTCCTTCTGGCGCAGTCGGGTAAAAACATAACCCTCCTTCTGGCGCAGTCGGGTAAAAAAAATCGAAGTCCCATACAAAAAAGGACAAAATTGGTCAATCAGCTGATTATTTTGTATGAAGATATATTTTTTTTGCGTTTTCAGCAACTCGTAGAACAAAAGTTGTTCAGTTTGATGGGTAGAAGCCCCAGTTAACGGGACCAACACCAATTTTGTTACAGCCTGTATATCTATCTTATACACCGCGAGAGTTAAAACTCGGCAGGGTCGTTTTCAGTGCCCAAATTTGTACAAGACTTAAATCATTAATTTAATCATTATTCACAAGGTAGTAAATGATAAACTAAGTGATAATTCAACTATATTATTTATTTATTTATTTATTTAAAATACAACAAGAGCTTACAGTACACCCAAACCGCTATTGTTGTTACACTTATAGTTATCTAAAACTAAGGAATATAAATAAATGAATATTAAATTGAATAATCCGGGAGGTTGTGGTTGGAATACTGCCACGTACCAATGTGTTATCATTTCATATGTACGTTTATCCGAAGCTCTTACGGTGAAAGAAAACATCGCGAGGAGACCTGCACACGCCTGCGGAGAAACTCGAAGGTTGTGTGTGAAGTCGACCAACCCGCACTGGACCCGCGTGGTCGACTAAGGACTAAATTCAGGGTAGGCTCGAGACCCTCGGTGGGGACGTATATATGAGCTATGAGCTGATATATGATAAAATATCACCGACCGCGCACCGGAAAACGTAGCGTAGGCAGGCCTCCCATGCGGTGGACCGACGACCCGGTGAAGATCGCGGGAAACCGATGGATGCGGGCAGCGCAGGACCGGTCGTCGTGGAAATCCTTGGGGGAGGCCTTTGTCCAGCAGTGGACGATTTTCGGCTGATATGTTGATGATGATGATAAAATAAAATAAATAACGAAAATAATTTGATTTAAAGGAGCGTGCCGGGATTTATTTAACGCTATAGTGAGTGTATCTATTTATTATTAAGTCTATGGAAGAGGCTAATAAATAATTGCCATGATGTGCAACGCGTCGAATCATTCGGCACACCATGTCATTGAACTCACCGATTTGCTGAAGTAAGTAGTTACATGATTCTGGCAAATAAACGACAAAATGCATTGTAACATTATATGTAGTGTCTACATTGTAAATATGCGTGTGGTGTTATGCTGACCCGATATATTAATTGAAAACGCTAAACTCGTTAAAAACTGGCCAAATAATACATACATGTATACATACATAAGATCACGCCTCTTTCCCGGAGGGGTAGGCAGAGACCACATTTTTCCACTTGCTACGATCCTGACATACTTCTCTCGCTTCCTCTACATTCATCAATCTTTTCATACAAGCTCGTCGGTTTAGGGTACTCTTGACCTGACACTTCTTCTATACGTCTTCGACTTGGTCGCAGTACGTACGTCTAGGTCTACCCCTTCCAGTATTACCATTCACACTCGCCTTGTATATTTGCCTAGTTAATCTTCTATTATTCATCCTTTCTACATGACCGAACCATCGGAGCATGATGCCTTTCTCAATAACTGTCACTACATCTTCTTTCACACCACAACGTTCCCTTATCACACTATTCTTGATCTTATCACAAAGTTTCACACCAATCATACTTCTGAATGCTCTCATTTCAACTAATAATAAATTGTTTAAGAAGTCTTATCATATAAGTTTCTTAAATTATTTAAGAATGTCTGGGTGTGCAGACCTTAGTATATGTACTAGGCGAGTCACAATCGCACAAAATACTAGATGTCGCTAGTGTCTTCGCGAATTCACGTTTGTTGTTTAAGAGCCCCCCGCAAATATTTATTTTATTCTATTTTTAGTATTTGTTGTTATAGCGGCAACAGAAATACATCATCTGTGAAAATTTCAATTGTCTACCTATTACGGCTCATGAAATACAGCCTGGTGACAGACGGACAGACGGACAGACGGACAGACGGACGGACAGCGGAGTCGTAGTAGTAGGGTCCCGTTTTTACCCTTTGGGTACGGAAGCTTGAAAACCGACTTCCATCGCAACCACTCAGTACAATTTTAAATATTTTTGGTTTTGGTAATTTTCTAAACAAGTAGGTACTACACCAATTTTGATAAAATTTATACAGGACTAACCTGGCAGCATACACTATCGAATAAAGAATATTCATGCAAATCGGTTCACAATCTACGAATATATCACGTAACAAATATACAAAAAAAAACATACAGTCGATTTGAAACCTCTTCCTTTTTGGAAGTCGGTTGAAAATAAAATGAACCAACGACGTTTGAAAATGGCACAACACGTTTCTAGTACCAAGGGGCACAGCACGTCATGTGGTACCAAAGGGAACAGCACGTCTTGTAGTACCAAAAGGGCACAGCACGTCTTGTGGTACCAAAAGTCACAGCACGTTTTGTGCTACCAAGGGGCACAGCACGTCTTGTGGTACCAAAGGGCACAGCACGTTTTGTAGTACTAAAGGGCACAGCACGTCTTGTGGTACCAAAGGGCACAGCACGTCGTGTAGTACCAAAAGTCACAGCACGTTTTGTGCTACCAAGGGGCACAGCACGTCTTGTAGTACCAAAGGGCACAGCACGTCTTGTAGTACCAAAGGGCACAGCGCGTCTTGTGGTACCAAAGGGCACAGCACGTCGTGTGGTACCAAAAGTCACAGCACGTTTTGTGCTACCAAGGGGCACAGCACGTCTTGTGGTACCAAGGGGCACAACACGTCTTATGGTGCCGACCGATGGTACTTACCACCTTATATTAAAGATAATGGCTGACGAATCTGACGATCAGTCTTCAACATCAGTATGTACTGTGTGTAAGGGGCTTGTGAGGGTGAGTTTCGTTTTAGTAATAGTTTCGCCATGGATGGCCCTCTGTCTGTTCGTCGGTATGTTACAGACATTTTCTGTTAAATCAAATGAAGATAAGATAGCCAGTTCCCCATTGCGTTGGGGAATCTTGGTATGCCCGCTTCCATCTTCGGCAACGTCGTCACTTACCACCAGGTGAGATGTTGTCAAGGGTTTACCAAATGTTAATAAAAAAAAAAAAAAAAAAAGTGACAGCTATTATTGGAACAAAATCTGTAAAAAATACTTTTAGGCTACCTCCCCTACATGTTAAGTGGGGTTGAATATATTTTCATTCATTTACATAATGGCTAAGTCATAGTTTAGGAATAAAAATTGACCATATTAAGATGACGTAATAAATAACAGAATAATGTAGATAGATTTTTGTACTAATTTCCAAGCGCAAAATTAACTTTAAGTTTTAGGGTTCTGTACACCCAACGGGTGACCAACGGGACCCCATTACTAAGCCTCCGCTGTCTGTCTGCCTGTCCGTCCATCAGCGGGTTGTATTTTATGAACCATAACAGGTAGACCGTTGAAATTTTTACATAATGTGTTTTTCTGTTGCCGCTATAGCAAAAAAAAAATACTAAAAATTAGAAAAAGTTAAAAAATGAGGGGGGTCTCCATACAAAAAAAGTGTTTTTTATAGGTTTTCAGATGTATTTTAGATTTAGCTGCAGGATCGTAAAAACTGATTGGTGTGATTTCAATACTAATATTGAAGTAAAACAACAAATAATAAAAATCGGCCAAGTGTGAGTCGTACTCGCGCTAAGGAGTCCGAACTGAATGACAAAAAAAGCGTATTTTAGTCGCTCGCGTTGATGTCTTTTGTTTGTAATGTGAATAGGTATCATTGTCATAATACTATGTAGTTGTGTGGAGGTACGGAACCCTCGGAGTGCTAGTCCAACTCGCACTTGGTCAGTTTTTTTAAGTAAAAATGTATTTTTTGGAAAGACTACGGAAGCCTACTTTTCGCGTGGTATGATACGCAATTGGTCAGATTCGTGTATTTATTTATTTCATCGGTAGCGATCACACCTTCATTTGTTCCTCATAATTATAAGGTCAGAAGTGCGGTTTCATTTTCTGATTCTTCCTTCAACTTTTTGCTAGACAAATACGTATATCTCATAGACTTTGTTGTCCTCTAATGAAATGAAAAAAATAAATACACTTAAAAAAAACTAAAAAACACGCTTTCAAAGTACATCAGACTAAAAAGTAGAAAATAATAATTAACAAAAAATACTAGTATTATTGTGAAAAAGCGTGGGGCGCTCTGTGCCATATTTTTCGTCTATCGAGCAATCCACAGTTTTTCACAATAATACTAGTATTTTTTATTTATTATTATTTTCTACTTTTTAGTCTGATGTACTTTAAAAGCGTGTTTTTTTGTTTTTTTTTAATTCTATTTATTTTTTAGTTCAAACTAATGAAATTATTATATTGTCGCTGATTCTTGAGAAGTCTACAAAGTTTGAATTAAATCTGTCCGTTTAAAGTGGGTCAAAAAAGGAGTCGGTTACATACAAACAACATACAGGTGAAGCTAATAAAAGCGTGATAAAATGTTGAAAGAAAATGTTTATTTTTGCACATACAAGTCATAAACACATTCAATCAAGCCCTATTTTCCAAACTAGTCGTTAGACTGTGTCTTGGAAACTAGTTCCTTCCTTTTTTTCCTTCCATCTTCGGCATCATCGTCACTTACCATCAGGTGAGATGATGCCAAGGGCTTCCCAATTGTGAATCATCATCATCATCATCATATCAGCCACAAATCGTCCACTGCTGAACAAAGGCCTCCCCCAAGGATTTCCACGACGACCGGTCCTGCGCTGCCCGCATCCATCGGCTTCCCGCGAATTGTGAATAAAAAATAAAAAAAAGACTACAATAATACTACTACAATAAACCTATACATATTTTAAATTTCAGTATCCTTATTTATTATAATTTAAACAAGTGTGAATATTGTGTGTATGTGTGTGTAGTCTGTGGGTAGGTGAGTATGTAGGTGAGTATCTGCGCGCGTGTTGTGTGAATACCATAGTAGTTAATACATTTAAGAGAATCTTCGGTGGACTGATAGTCACTGAAATTAACTGATAGTCAATTGAAACTTTTTAGTTGATATCAAATTAGTCATTACTAACGCTAGGCTCCATCAGTTGTCTAGAAGCTTGCAGGAAGGGTGGCACGTTATCGACCGTCTTAGGGCGGTGGCCAAGGACCGCATCTGCTATGCGGACACTAAATATCCGTTGACCCTTCCCGTTCTATGTACTCCGGGTACACAATCAACTTGTGGCTATGTACACATGGCTATAGGTATGTATGTCTTGTCATGACCCATTATACCACCCACTTAACTATAACCGCGGACTATACAATTGAGCATGAATAGTATGTGTCAGATGATAGGGTAAAAGCATTCAATTTTTTTAAAGCTACCTAACACTTTAAGCGTCTATCCCACTTGCAGATATTCTACCTCAAAGCGCAGAAATCGGACCTCCATTTTTCACTACTTTTAAGGAGACAAAAAACAAATATTTATTACGATATTTTTTATACGTCACTTTAAAAAATGTGTTAAATAAATAAAAATCTTATCTTATACATTAAAACTGTAACGGGGCCCTGTCTGTAGGTACATGAAATACATATTTTTGGAAAATAATAACTGTGGTGGACATTAATTACTAAGGCCAAAACAACAACTTTTGGAATTTTTGTCGGTCGTTCTGTCTATCTGTCTGTATGTTTGCGCATCAAGCAAAAAGTGCCAGGCCGATTTTGATAAATTTTGTATGGTGGTACCATATAGCCCTGGTATGTATGTATAGGATCCTCTTTATTCCGAAAAATTCAAGAAATCCCGTGGGAAAATTCTAAACCTCCACGCATTCTAAATTTATTTAGTAAATATGTATTTTGTTGTCTGCATAATAATAATTAATTTGGACAAAATAGAGCGCCATTACACTTATTTTTTCATTTTTCTATTTTTATTTGAAAGGATATACTTTCAGATTGATCTCATATAAATTTCATCAAAATTGATTTAGTACTTTTCTAGGAAATTAAGAAAAACTTAAAATGTAGCAAAATGTTACTTTGTTGTTGTGACTAAACTCGTTTTTTTTTTGTGAAAAATCTTACCTCTCGCTTTCCTGCTATCTGTGGGAGTGATTTCTGTGAGAGCGATTTCTGTGGGAGTGATTTCGTGAAAAGGGACGGAAGTGTGTAAAAGGAAATACGTTTTTTTTCAGTCAAGAAAGCTAAGGTAACATGGCCGTGACGTATTTTTTTTCAGTCACGAAGGTTAAGGAAACATGGCCATGCCGCATTATTTTTTTTCAGTCACGAAGGCTAAGAAAACATGGCCTTGCCGCCTAATGTGAAGTTGAACGTGTTTAGCGTTTCCAATTATTAAAGTACCCATAATATACTTTTGCCTGAGTAGTATATGAGTTTTGGTTTTATTTTATTTTTAATTAATGTAATGTTTGAAATTGTGATATGTAAATTTATTCAAATTAATAAATAAATGATTGTATTGTATTGTATATGTAAACATTTAGGACCTTAACTATTTTTTACACATTTAAATATTATTAATCGTAACACTATGAGGTTACACTACTATTTTTAAGACAGAAAATTTAAAAAATACACAATTACAAAAAGGTCGGTGATAGACATCCATCGTTTTCATTTAAAGACAAAGGAGTTATCCAAGGGACATAAGACATTTTTGCACCGACTAACTCGATAAATGAAAAAAATAGTTGAATTTTGTTTAGATAGTCTGAAAGAGGACACAAAATAAACAATAAAAAGTTCGGATGCTTAGATCCGACCTTCTTGCTCTGACGTACAGTTTTTTATATATTATTTATCTACATTATTAGAAAGAGTTTTGGTTTTATTGACATACTATAGGTTTTGTTTATTTCCTATTTATTTATTCCTTGTAACAATGGCTATTGTATAGATAGGAAATAGAACTTACAAAATGACAATTACAAATTATCCACAATTGATAAGGCCTTGGCATCATCTTACCTGATGGTAAGTGACGATGATGGAAGCTGTTAAACGCAATGGGGAACTTGGACTTAGATAAGATGGTGGTAGCTAACCAGGTGGGCTTAGAAAATGGCCTTCCACCAACCAAATGAGTCTCACAAAGTTAGGAATCGAACCCGGGTTTTTTTTGGATAGATCCATTTTCTGGTCAAACCAGTACGTGTACTCACTCAGTGTGAGTATGGGTTGGGTTAGGTGTTTTTCTATATCATCTCCCTCTAATGTTACTGATGTTGGGAGATCATTAAATGCGATCATCATCATCATCATCATATCAGCCAAAAGACGACCACTGCTGGACGAAGGCCTCCCCCAAGGATTTTCACGACGACCGGTCCTGAGCTGCCCGTATCCTCCCGCGACCTTCACCAAGTCGTCGGTCCACCGCATGGGAGGCCTGCCCACGCTCGTCTACCGGTGCGCGGTCACCACTCGAGAACTTTACTACCCCATCGGCCAGTAAAATGGAAGTGAGCGCGCCAACACTCCGGTACCACACTGTAGATGTGGGAGCCAGCTTCTCTGGCGTCCCGAGCGGGGATCGAATCGTCAGCAGCGAAAGCCGCAGGAGGTGAGCGTGCCTACAGCTCCGGTACCTACCTGTAGGTACCTTCAAGAGTACCAGGACAAGCGTCTTGGCGGCAAGACCTACCGTAGTTGGTCCTTGCCCTCGCCTCACGGCGTTGGCAGGAATAGCGGCCCTCACTATATGACCTGGTTGTGAGTGAGGGGACGCTATATCATAAACCTGGTAGTTTAGCGTCTCTGATAGATGTACGAGAAGGAATGCACCATCGGCCATTTTTTCAACGAGCTATGTGCTTAAATAGGATGCAAAAATATTATTTCTGGTGTTTTACATAATTACAAATTCAAGATATTTATTCAAAATAGGTGCAAATTACACTCTTTCCGATAGTCATAAAATAAAAATAACATAATGTCATTTGAGAAAAATCAAGAAATAAACAATTAGTTAATATCGTCAAAATTTAATCCTAGAATAGAACATGAAAACAATATGACATGGAAGGCTATACATAAAAATCATTGAATGTCATTAAGGCCTTTGACAAGAGTACGCCAGTTCACACGGACAGCACCCTGTCACGAGTATAACGAGAGAGTCAGCTATCGCTCCCATCAACTATATTAGAAGGAAAGGAACAATGTACGCAGCACTTGTAATTTTTAACCCCCTTTATCGCTACATTTTCAGCTCCTCAGCTTTTAACTACCAATACCCATTATCAGCTCAAAATATTATATTTCAATAAGCTTCTTAGATCGGGGCTAATTAAGACCTATATACTTAGAAGCAGCTTATAATATGAATATATAGCAACACGACCCAACAATTCAGCGTAATTAATTACAGACCATGACAGATAAGGTGCAACCGTGCACATATGCAAATATAACATATACCGAGGGTTCAATTCGATCGCGATAAACTTAAGTTGCTATTCATCTAAGTTCTTGGTATGGTCACAAATAGGGTTGCCTCTCAGTAGATATGGATCTATTAAGTTACCTATTTATTTCTCGTTTGGACTTGATATATTTGTGATATTCTTGTGAAAGTTGACCATGATTTTTTTTTGAAATAGGTATAGAAGAAGCAATGTTTAAAGGATATTAAGCTATTATCTGATCGATTCGATTCTATGTAAAAGAGCCATGAGCAACACAAAAAGCTGATCTTCTGACAAAAAACTTCGCGACCTTCTGATGTGAAGCTATTGGACTTAAGGCGAGGCATTGATTGAACAGTTGTCTCTGTCTTTTCCTTTACGTGTAAATAGTAAAGAAAATAACCACACTTTTGCACTTTTTTGATGTTTTTTCGTTGAACAGTTTTAAAAAAGTGAACTAAATTAAATTTAAATAATAAACATACACTACGTAGTTTGAAAAATTTCAAATTTAAAAGAAATATTTTTACCTACAAATGTTTACAGGCTTTGCTTCACTTTGCTTCAATTAATGCTATGTTTGGGATTTTTTTTGATCGAGTCAAGTTAATCTAATCGTATAATAAACTTACAAGGGCCCTAGGTAATATCATTAAATATAACATACATTGTTTTAATACCGAAAAACTAAGCGGGAATAATTTTCCAGATGTTTTTGCTAAGCGTTTCTCACTGCTTATTTGCCAATTTACCGCCTTAACCATAAGGCCGCCTAAATTATACAATTTGCAGGTCATTTTTATCTGTACTATTGTTTTTATTTTTTACTAGTTGTCCCGGCGAACTTCGTACCACCTTACACTACCACTACACTACCCTACCCTACTACAACAATACCCTTCCCTGTCCTACCGTACCCTACACCACACTACACTTCATTACCCTACACCACCCTTATACACTACCCTACCCTACCCTACATAATAACCTTCTCCTGACAATAACGAACTCAACAAAAAAAGAATTAGCGAAATTGGTCCCGCTGTTCACGCGTGATGCGATGACCAGAAGAAATAGAGGTTCATTTTTATACATAGTGTGACTTTTAATTAGTTCTTGATAGGTAAGGATACGAATGTACTAGTGATTACAAACAACTTTCCCAAGAAACTATATTATGTCAAATATGAAAAAAAAACATACATTATAACTAGAAAAACTGAAAAAATAGGGGGGGGTCTCCATACAAAAAGCGTGGTTTTTTTTAAACACGTAGAAACTAGCGCCATCTAGTGTGTGGTACGGAACCCTATGTGTGCGGTACTGACTCGCACATGGCTGGTTTTTATTTTAATAAGGCCTATGAACATGCAAGGTGTTGAAGTTACGAAGCACTTGTTCCCCATGGCGTGGTATTACCATAACATGTAAATTAAATTCATCTTCCCTAAGCTGCTACTATGTTATTATTATTAATAACTGCGAGTGTTAACCTTTACTTGGACTGAGACATAGTGTGTTCCTGCAGTTAAAAAATATCCCCTTTACAAGTTCAATCAATTAATCATAATATAAGCTTTGATGTATAATCTATACATATACAGAATGACTTTTAATTAGTTCTTAATAACAAAAGATATGTATATGTAGGTACTCGTGATTACAAACAACTTTCCCAAAGAAACTATATGTCAAATCAGAAAAAAATAATTTAATCCTCGATACACGACAAGTTATCAAATCGGCAAAAATGTATAAAGGAACAATTTTTTTTTATAATTGACATATTATACTTTCTTTGGGAAAGTTGTTTGTAATCACGAGTACATTCATATCCTTTGCTATCAAGAACTAATTAAAAGTCACCCTATGTATTAAAAGAATTCGCGAAATGTGATGCGAGTCTGTCCGGCCGTTCTATTTAACCAATTTGCTTAATTTTTGTTTAATGAAAAGTATTAGTGCACAGATTTGATAACAAGCATTGGAAATCACCTAAAGTGCACCCTTCTCAATATAATAAAAAACCGGGCCACGGCTTTGTCCAGCAGTGGACGTCTTTCGGCTGATACGATGATGATGATGATGATGTTTTTTGAAATATCAGTTGGAGGGCAATTTAGTGAACAATATTTCATAATTAACAGTTTTTCAACTACCCTATTTCGTACATGTTTCCTCACTAGCATTTGCCCGCGGGTTTAAGATTCAAGGTATTTATTTAAAATAGGTGCAAATTACACTCTTTCTTATAGTCATAAAATAATAAAAACAATTTCATTTTTGAAAAATCAAGAAATAAACAATCATTAGTTAATAATGTCAAAATGCAATCCTTGAAATAAACCAGATTATGTCATGAGAACATGAAAACAATATGACACAAAAAGCTATACATAAAAATCATTGAATGTCATTGATACCTTTGACAAGAGTAGGTCAGTTCACACGGACAGCGCCCGGTCACGAGTGTAACGCGAGAGTCAGCCATCGCTTCTATCAACCATATTAGAGGGAAAGAAACGACCCGGCTTCCCCACGTGGGCATAGTTTCTATGGCTGCCTTCAAGGGTGATGTGTGCTGCGCGAGTCGTAGAGGGTGGAAATGGCTATTCTTCAGATCCCTCGGAAACTACGAGTATGTTGGGTTATGCTTATTAGTAGCAAATAATCCTTACTAATATTATAAATGTGAAAATGTGTTTGTTTGTTTATTTGTTTTTTTGTTACCTTTTCACGCTTCAACACCTCAACCAATCTTGACGAAATTTGGCATGGAGGTAGCCTGTGTCACGGGAAAGGACATAGGCTACTTTTTGTCCCCTGAAAACAGCATAGTCGGATGCAGTTCCCGAGGGAACTAAATATAATACTTTTTTGGGTGATTTTAACATCGCCTATTGCATGCGGTTCTCGCACCACTCATCCTCGAAGACAGTCATAAAAACGATGTCCACGCGAGCGAAGCCGCGGGCAAAAGCTAGTACTAAATATTAATTAGTAGTCTGTGTCTCTTTCCACCCTCTCAACTATCTATATGTGCAAAAATCATTACGTCCTTCGCTTCGTTAACACGTAAAAGAAATTAACAAAAGAGACAGAGACTCTTTTTAGGGTTCCCTACCCAAAGGGTATAACGGGACCCTATTAATAAGACTCCGCTGTCCGTCCGTTTGTCTTTCTGTCCGTCTGTCACCAGGCTGTATTTCATGAACCGTGATAGCTAGACAGTTGAAATTTTTACAGGTAATGTATTTCTGTTGCCGCTCTAACAACAAATACTAGTAATAAGAAAAAGTGAAAAAATAGGGGTATCTCCATACAAAAAACGTATTTTTTAAACGAGAAGAAACTAACGCCATCTAGTATGATGGTACGGAACCCTTTGTGTGCGGTTCTGACTCGCACTTGGCCGGTTTTGTTTTGTCTCTTTTAATTTATTTAATAATATCTTAACAGCATTCCTACAGGAGCCACTTCAGAAATCGGGATCAAAGATAGCCTATTCATCTTCAAGCCACAGGCTACGTGCATGCCAAATTTTGTCAAGAGCGATTGAGGTATTTCCTTATTTCCTGCATGTTCATAATTGTATTAGCTCATATACGTCCCCACCGAGGGGCTCGAGCCTACCCTGAATTGGGGCGATCGGGCCTTAGTGAACTACGCGGGCCCAATGCGGGTTGGTCGACTTCACACACAACCTTCGAGTTTCTTCCCAGGTGTGTGCAGGTTTCCTCACGATGTTTTCCTTCACCGTTAAAGCAATCGGTGAGTATATGTACGTAAGTTTCGAAAAACTTATTGGTACATTGGCCCTCCGGATTTGAACCCGGCACTTCTGGTTAGGAGGACCGAGTCGTTACCGGTTGAGCCACCGACGCTTATTTCCTCCATGCTAAAAAAACGTATTATCAATCATACTGTAAGAGTGGAATTCTTGGCTGGCCAACACCATCGCCCGGGCCTGGGTGGGCTCGCGAAATAACCTAGTTTTCGATACAAAATAACTGCAAAATTTCGGGAACAAACTGTGTATGTACAGTTTATGTACTGATACATGGGCTATGTACTGTACATAGCCTCTCCCTGCCCCCTCTGCCCCCTCGTGTGTTACCCGTGAGTAGTGCTTGCCACCCCGCGGGTAGTGCTGTAACTGTGTCGATATCGACACTCAATAAAAATGGCATCGTTTTCTAAACAATACCTACGAGAAATCAATATGTATTTCCATTATGTTTTAATTTTTCAACCGACTTCCAAAAAGGAGGAGGTTCTCAATTCGACTGTATTTTTTCTTCAATGTTCAACCGATTTTGATGATTATTTTGTTATTTTAAAGCTAGTACTACCCGTGTGGTCCCATATAAATTTTAACAAAATTAGTGTAGTAATTTATAAGAAAATTAACAAAAACCAAAATAATTATGCAATATTGTACTAAGTTGTTGCGATGGAAGTCGGTTTTTTTAACGTGGTTTGCATTTTTATTGATTCTAATTAAGGTGTCGCTAAATTATCAAATAATCCTTTAAGCTATATACTCTTACTTATTTGCTAAATTTCAAATGTACTGTCAAACGTGCATAATACAAAAAATAAGTATTTTACAACAGAAATACTAATATAGGCAGGGTTAAAAAAATTAAACTGTATTAAGCAATAGATATTTACGATACAAGAGTGGTAAACAGATAAATGGCAAACGAGTGACATTCATAAGTCCGAGCCGCGAGGGTTTACCATCGTCACGAGTTTGCAAATTACCTTTTACGCCCATGTATCATACGACGTTCCACAATACAATTGAGAAAACAGTTAAACAAAAAGGATAGTGACAGCAAAACAAAATACCTATTTGGGTTCACACCTGTCGAGGTTTTGACAAACAAAGTTCATTTTACGCGATTCGTGGCTCATTTAAAATGTCCGGCAGAGTCATCTTATTATATTTTTCATTTACATTGATACACATATGCATACTATTTATCACACACATATATACATTTATATAAATTTGTATTCACATCTAAAACAACCCAATTCAGTTTTACGAAAATAGCGCCTTATTTTAGCTAGGCACAAATATGTACTTCTCTAGACATTGTGCGGTCGCCATTTGAGAACTTTATAACCCCAACGGCTATCAGTTTTACGTTCTACGCCTCGCCCACTGCCAATCAAGCGTAGCGATTCTGTGAGCCATGTCAGTTACCTTGGTTTTCCTACAGATCCCCTTATTGCTGATTCTGTCGCGTAGCGAAACTCGGAGCATATTTTCTAATTTATTTTAACAATTCTTTTGTTGAAGAAATTTTGTATCGGCGTTGTTTAAAAAAAAGTGAAGCATTTAAGAGATTATTCTCAAGTGTTTTACTTTAATTATCATTTTTACAATTCCATAATTAAATTCAGCTAACTAACGTTAAACCCAACCCTCACTAGGTGAAACAACAACAATTTCCTGCATGCCCCAGTTTCATAGTTTATCGATATCGACGTATCGTCGACAGCACCGTAGCGGCAATCAGGTGGCAGTCAGCGTATAATCATTAAATACCCACGCGAGGGGCGCGATGACGCCCGCGGCGCCACCCGTGCCTCACCCACACGCGGTCCCGCGCCCAATTATGAAAATACGAACAAAATACATTCAAATTTGGAACACTTTTCCCCAATTCAATAAATAGGCACCAAATACATTGGTAAAACCGTTTATCGATACCAAAAATAATGAGTTTGATCACATCCTTAATCTGCGCCGATTTCCTACAGATGTGGTAAGAAGTGACGTGTAAGGATGAAGGATTGTTAGTAACTTAGGGTGGACTTTGGTGAATCGATAGTAAAGTTGTAATTGTTTTCAAGAGGAAGAATTAATACATTTATTAAGTACTACAAATAGGTAAAAACACACATAGGTAAAATCACGCACCGGAAAACCTCTTCTGATAATGACATGACCCTACATCTTATATTATTACATAAAACGACAAGCAAGCTCGTAAAATTTGTTAAGCGAATATTTTTTTTTTCAGTCGTAGGTGCTGTAAAGACTTTAATCGCTAAGATTTGCCAATCCATAATTAATATGCACGTGAATATATAAAGTTGTACGATTTTTAGGTACTTAGTCCTATTAGGCGGCGTGGCCATGTTTCCTTAGCCTTCGTGACTGAAAAAACGTAATGGAATTATGAAACTATGAATTATGTTACCGATCACCATTCGATTTCACCCCTTATATATTTTTCATATCGGGCTCTATACAGGTGTAACAAAATTGGTGTAGGTCCCGTTAACTGGGGGTTCTACTCATCATACTGAACAACTTTCTCCAAGCCCATAGTCAATTAAAAAAAAATTTGACCCTCTATACTAAAATGCGCATAATCGGTCGATTGGCTGATCGATTAGTATGAAGAGTAAACATTTTTTTTTCGTTTTCGGGAAAGTCGTAGAACAGAAGTCGTTCAGTATGATGAGTAGAAGCCCCAGTTAACGGGACCTACACCAATTTTGTTACACCCTGTATATGAATCAATTCTAAAGGAGTAAACTCCAAAAATATAGTAAAAAATTAACAGAAGTTTCGCGTACCTAAACATAGCATAAACTGCGAGAGTTAACATAGTTGACAGTTTTATTTATACATGGCACATTACTCGTATATTTGATGGAAAGCTAGTTTATGTGGAATAGCTATATAGTCCCTCTGCGAGCCAGAAACATTTTCACTCGCTAATAGCCACGAGCAAGCTACGGACTACTGTAGTCGAGGCACTTTGCTTTTTTATTCGCCATTTTTAGAGAACTTTTTGCTCGTCTCGGCTAGGGACGCACGGGTGGGCTGGAAGTCTTCTCGGTCTTTCAAAATAAACGGCTTCCTTTAGCATTCTGCTGGCTCGGTAGTTTCGCCGCTTGCGCCCCAGTATTTTTAAAGCGGACAGCGCCCCCTGCGGCACTCGCGGCTACCCCCCTGGTACCGACTCCCCCTCTCCCTTGCCCACACACAGAAATACCATAACGGGTGCGAGCTATGACGAGATTATCTACGTACACGCATATCCACTACATACAAACGGCTATGTACTAGAAATACATGAGCACATAAGCGATGACTTGTGTACTGTACATAAGCGGCATTGATTTACCGAGCCGGACGCGACCTGTCATCAATTCAGAATGATGATTACATTGGGCCATATGTACCTATTAAAGTCAGTACTAGAACGTTAAGTAGGAACTATGCCAAAGGTCTAAGGAGAAAGGAAATAGGGTAAATCCGGTTTACGAAACTTGAAGGGCGTAGGGTATGTCCAAAGGGTGCCAAAGATTGCACAAAGGGTAGCGCTATTGGAGATTAACCCACAATCAACAACGTAGTTGACAATTCTAATATAAACCGAAAATTCCTTATTTTATCCGGCTCGAAGGACCAATGATTAATTTATAAAAAAAAGTATTTCAATACTACAGAAGAAGTCAGCCTTGTCTAAAGTAGGCAACAGTCATGTTTAATAAGCAATTGTTAAAGTTTTGCTTCGTAGGGTGTCCATCCATAGGTTTTGCAAATCACACTCAAAGCCACGTGAATAAATTTTATTGTTCAGCATTATATTTATACGTATAATTGTATATAATTCTATAACGTTTGCACATTACATTAATCACAATATCGGTATTTGGTCTATCAACTTACTTGTCTTTTTGCAGATTTAAACAATTTTTGTGTTGTTCATTGACTGAAATGGTTTTAATTTCAGTTGCTTATTCTAAATTCACTCATTCACAAGTCTTAACTTTGAAAACACCCTCAAACCATTTCAGCAAGACTGTTTCCTCAAAACAGGCATTCGCTACGACCCAATTAATCTGTAATTAAATCCGCATTACGAAACTAGGCACAAACCGCCTCGTTACCGCTCCTAAGTATAGGGAATCAGAGGCTCAGAGGAGCTGTCAGATGCTCGCGTTCGTTGTATGGGGGGTGGCAACGGCGGGCGACCTCGAAAAACCGAACGGGGGTCGCGTTGAAGCGAAGAGCATCGCGAATTTCACAAAGCGCGCTTCTAACTTAGGGTGCGTTTGGGAACGAGAGATTGTCTGATCAGCTGAGCTAGTTGTATTTTATATTTTTCAAGCGACTTCGAAAAAAGAGGAGGTTCTCAATTTGTCTGTATGTTTTTTTAATGTGTGTTACCTCAGAAATTTTGACTGGGTGAACCGATTTTGATGTTCTTTTTTTTATTTGAAAGCCAGTGCTTCCCGTTTGGTCTCATATAAATTTTAACAAAATTGCTATAGTACGAAACGTTTCGTAACGACGCACTTATTCAATCTCCTAATGTGGACTAGCTCTGTGTCTCGAAGAATCTGCCCGGAACTGTAAAGGCTGATCTAATAGTTCTTCAGTGGTGAAATTATGCTAAGGGTGTAAAAATATAAAATAACTTGAGGAATTAATTAAAAACCTGACTGCATAAAATCTTAACCCCTATTTTTTGGCCAGTCGGGTAGAAATGTATCCTACGTCACATACCACTCCAAAATCCATCAAACCGTTTAGGCTACGGTGCTTGCGAAAGAAATAAACATACATACACTCGAAAAAAATAACCTTCCTTCTGGCTTAGTCGTGTAAAAATATTACATACAATGTTTATTTAATTCAAGACTAAAGTAATATACTTTACTCTTTGTTCAAGACTAATAATTGGGATGACGAATGCTAGTCATATGAATTACTTTTTGTCATCTGTCAAAAACTACATTTTGTTCTTAAAATTATTGAAATACCTAGGCGTGACGTCATAGTTTTGCAGCGTCATTTAAGTATTTATTATGTGATTTTGGTGAATTAAAAATTGAAGACTTGATGGAAAACAAAACGAGTAAGGTTTTCCGAAGTTTAAGTAGGGGGACAATTTAGTGATCAAGAGTTCATAATTTATTTGTGATGCTGTCGTCATCCCTATTATTAAGAGGTACCGTCTCTGGATTCCGAACGCGGCCTTAAGATAGGTACTATGCCTTCACGTTGTTGGGGAGGTATGCGGCGGCTTCAAGTCGGAGACGTAGGCGCGCTCAGACTCGAGGCGAAATCTTTGAAGTGTGATAAACTGAAGCTCACTAAATATGGCTCCGTGGATACGCGTGCGTGCCGCGACTGCTGCTACTGCTTCCATATTATGTCGAATACAAAGTTATTAGTAGTTTGTTGTTATTATTATGTAGCTAATGAGCAACGGTGGCGTAACGGCTAGGGCCGCCGCCTCCTGTCAGGGAGGTCGTGGTTCGAATCCTGCCACGTACCAATGTGATTTCGAATTTCGATGTCATATGTACGATTATCCGACGCTCTTACGGTGAAGGAAAACATTGTGAGGAAACCTGCACACGAAGAAACTCGCAGGTTGTGTGTGAAGTCGACCAACCCGCACTGGGCCCGCGTGGTGACTAATTTAGGGTAGGCTCGAGCCCCTCGCTGGGGACGATAATGAGCTGATATGATGATTTTGTAGCTTTGTAGGAAAGCTGGGCCCTAATATTGCCTGTTTGGCGCAATGTTAGAAAATTAACCGATGTTATTCAGGATGTTTTAGGGTTCCGTACCCAAAGGGTAAAAACGAGACCCTATTACTATATATACTGTGCTATTACTAAGACTCCGCTGTCCGTCCGTCAGTCTTTCTGTCCGTCTGTCACCAGGCTATATTTCATGAACCGTAATAGGTAGACAGTAGAAATTTTCACAGACGATGTTTCTGTTGCCGCTATAACAACAAAATATACTAAAAATTCGAGAAAGTGAAAGTCTCCATACAAAAAACTATTTTCTTTGAAACGTGAAAAAACTAGCGCCCTTTAGTATGATGGTACGGAACCCTTTGTACTAGCGCCATCTAGTATGATGGTACGGAACCCTTTGTACTAGCGCCATCTAGTATGATGGTACGGAACCCTTTGTACTAGCGCCATCTAGTATGATGGTACGGAACCCTTTGTGTGCGGTTCTGACTCGCACTTGGCCGGTTTTTTCTATAAGGTCCTTCTACAACACCTGAAAAAAATCTAAAGAGAAAGTTAGCTTATGAAACTGAACAACTCTCCCCCAAAATCCTTTACACTATTCGTAAAAAAAATTTTGATCTCCCATACAAATTTTGCTATCGGCTGATTAAAAGACAGTTGTTCAGTTTTTGAGCTGATCCCCCTCAATTTTTTTTTCAGAAAGACTAGCCGTTGAAATTGCAAAATAACTCTTCATTCGAAGTTGTCTAATCAGCTGATAGATATGTACAAAAGGACCCAAGAATTTTGCGCATTTTTGTATGAAGCGTCGAATTTACTATGAGTTTATAAGAAAACATGTTCAGTATGATGAGAAGGCCTTGTTACCAGGTCCTACACTGGTTAAAAATGGGCGTTTTAACCTACTTTTTGCAAGTGATAACGATCTGGCTTAAAACGTTATTTTTTTTACATTTAAAAATACCACCGATAACAATGCACATGCACTTATAAAAAAAACTGGGTTACTTCTAAATAACCGCATTCTCTGAACCACTGGGATATCGCGGGTTCGATTCCCGGCGGGTTCTAACTTTTTAAGACTCGGTTTGGCTTGGTTGGTGATGGGCATTTGCTAAGCCCGCCTGGCTAGCTACTAGCATGTTACTAAGTCTTGCCGCCAAACATCAATGTTAGCAGTTCCTCATTACGTTGGGGAATATTGGTAAACCCACTTCCATCTACGGCATCATCGTCACTTACTATTAGATGAGATATTTCAAAGGGCTTATCAATTGTATTTAAACAAATAGCAAAGTAACTTTTCTATCCCTAACATATCACTCAATGGCAAGTCACGGGCCGCCTTGGCCCCCATCAGCCTCAGGCCCCACCCCAATCCCAAAGATTAAGAAAAAAGTCACCAACAAAAACTGGCTTGCGAGCGAGCCGTATTACCCCCTGGGTGTCCGCTGCTCAAGTAATTACGCCACCCCCCACCCCCGACACCCCCCAGGGATAAGTAAAAACAATATTTTTACGCGCCGCTACCAGGGCACCAGAAGTGACAGATATAAATTGGGGGTGAAAATGGAATTAGTGCGTGTTCCTTGATGTCTGATATCAAGGTACTCCCGTTATTATGATGCTACTCTTTTTGTAATTTTATTAGTTATTATTATTAGATGGTATTACATACAGGATGTAACAAAATAGGTGTAGGACCCTTCAATTGGGGTTTTCTATATTAATTAACATTATACTAGTCAACTCCCAAGAGAACCAATGTCATTTCCTAAAAAAAGGATTCTTCATACAAATCGATCAGCTCACTTACCAATTTTGTGCATTTCTTTTTGGAGAATCAACAGTATAGGTTCCTCGGTGAACGTCTTTCAGTATTGTTTTGGCTCATGCATGATGAGTAGGGTCTACTCAGTTAACGCTTCCTACACCAATTCTGTTCTCATCCTGTACTCTGTAGCTTAAACTTCTAGAGTACTTGCAAATGATATTAACATGGGGTTGGGTAACAATAGGTGCCTTGGTGACCGTCTTTCAGTATTATTTTGACTTATGCATGATGAGTATGAGTATGAGAAACATGTCGATTTTATTTCTCCAAGTCCAAATATTTCCGTAACGTAACGTTTAAGGACATAATGCTAAATTACTTTTTTTGTTTGTCTAAATGTCCTGCGTTTAAATGAACGGGTATAGTTGTGCGACGCTGTTTTAAAAATGGGGACCTGTTCTCATGCCAGTCTTCATATAAAAAATTTCAAACCCATTTCTACAAACTAAGCTTTCATCATCATCATCATCATCATCATATCAGCCACAAATCGTCCACTGCTGGACAAAGGCCTCCCCCAAGGATTTCCACGACGACCGGTCCTGCGCTGCCCGCATCCATCGGCTTCCCGCGACCTTCACCAGGTCATCGGTCCACCGCGTGGGAGGCCTGCCTACGCTACGTTTTCCGGTGCGCGGTCGCCACTCGAGAACTTTACTGCCCCATCGGCCATCTGTTCTACGAGCTATGTGCGCCTAAGCTTTCATTAAAATTGTATATAATTTTTGTTTCCATTCAAACTGACTAAATCGGCTAGGCTTGATTTTGTTGCTTAAAGATATTAATCATCATATCGGCTCATATACGTCCCCACCGAGGGGCTCGAGCCTACCCTGAATTAGGGCGATTGGGCCTTAGTCGACCACGCGGGCCCAGTGCGGGTTGGTCGACTTCACACACAACCTTCGAGTTTCTTCGCAGGTGTGTGCAGGTTTCCTCACGATGTTTTACTTCACCGTTAAAGCAATCGGTGAGTATATGTACGTAAGTTTCTAAAAACTCATTGGTACATTGGCCGTCCGGATTTGAACCCGGCACCTCTGGTTAGGAGGACCGAGTTGTTACCGGTTGAGCCACGGACGCTTTTTTCCAAAGATCTTAATAGATTTCCGATTATCTACTTGTCGCCTACGTTGAAATTAGGTCCCAAGTGCTAATTCATGAGCTCGTATATAAAATCTGAGTACATACCTTGTTACTTAGGCCACAGTATAATAAAGAGTAATAATATCTTCACGTCCCAAATACCGCAGTGTCCCAAGACTAAGGTCTTTGACCAGTGTGTGTTGCCAGTGATGACTTACGGAACTGAGACATGGTCGCTTACTATGGGCCTCATAAGAAGGCTCAAGGTCACCCAAAGGGCAATGGAGCGTGCTATGCTCGGAGTTTTTCTGCGTGATCGAATCAGAAACGAGGAGATCCGTAGGAGAACCAAAGTAACTGATGTAACTCACAGAATCGTTAAACTGAAGCGGCAGTGGGCAGGGCACATAGCTTGTAGAACAGATGGCCGATGGGGCAGTAAAGTACTCGAAACATAGCGTAGGAAGGCCTCCCACGCGGTGGACCGACGACCGGTGAATATCGCGGGAAGCCGATGGATGCGGGCAGCGCAGGACCGGTCGTCGTGGAAATCCTTGGGGGAGGCCTCCTTTGTCCCAGCAGTGGACGATTTTTGGCTGATATGATGATAATAAAGAGTACTAGCGTACTTAGGCAGAGCAAACAAGATAATCTCGAGACTTCTTTCCAAAACAATATTCTCATGGCTCTTATGACCAAATACAGACAGATAGCGACATGCAAACAGTGCGCAGGAATGCACAAACATGCGCGGGCTGTTCGCGCACTGAATAATGCAATTTTGAGTTGTGGGCTTTGGTGTGTATGTGTCCCTCCTGCTTTGTCAAAAACAAATGACGGAGCAAACAAAATGGCGGCGAAACCCCATACCGTTGAGAACCAAACTATATCCAATCTGTATTAATCTGGGTGAAGAGGGGGTGAGGTAAGAATGTAGAGAGCGGCAGGGAGTGTCCATACTATATCTTAGTATTAATATAATATATACTTTGTTAATAGGGTCCCATTTTTACCCTTTGGATACGATACCCTAAAAATCTAATCAGCAGCTATTTGTACAAAGGAATAGCTCCGTCGTAATTATAACTCTTTTTAATTCCACTTTATTTAGTTAGTCAAACAAGGTGTGCAAACATACGTGAAAATTATCAAAAACTAGACGCAGCCGCTCCTCCGTCCCTTAAATTAGCAACTCCATTCACTATGTTTCAAACATCGAACGAAATCGCTAGGAAATAAAGTTCTTGTCAGCTCGTACTGCAACGTGGCTGTTGCGTCAATCGCTTCAGACGAATCGTGCGAAAAATGTGGCGCATCGTGCGACATCAAAGGCGTTGCGCTACTGTAAGCAATATCGTTATACTTTGACCGAACTCGGGGTGTAGTTTGGAATCAGAGGCATATTCCCTATGAACCCGTCTCGGTAGGACAGTTTGACAGGTGACTATCTAATCCGACCAATGGAATAATCCAGGACGTATATAACCTAACCTACTAGTACATTAACCTAAACCCACATAGCCGCTTCATGGTAGATATACCACAGATAAGTGAATTTTCGCTGCACTCGTGATTATCGGAAGCACTCTGTACATAATTGCCGACTTACCTAAATTATATTTTGTGAATTGTGATAATATTCTTTGATTTGGAGCAATTTTTGATAGGTTGTCAGTCAGAACAAAAGCTAGGCTTATACGTTTCGTTTTTTAAATTACTGATTATAAATAAATAAAAATTAGCCTAAATTAGTTTTATATGAAACACGTGAACGACAATAAAATTAAATTTAATAACTTTATCGCAAAAACAAAAACGTATAAGCCTAGATTTTGTTCTGAATGACAACCTATCAAAAATTGGTCCAAATCGGTTAACATTTAAGAGGTTAAAATCGTTAACGCCGTTTTGTCGCAGCTTCACAATCCTCTTAAGCCTATCATATTGAATTTCATCCTTACACGGCTACATTAGTTCGCCTAAATATGGATTCTACTTTTTTTATCCACAATTGGTAAGCCCTTTACATCATCTTACCTGATGGTAAGTGACGATGATGTCGAAGATGATAGCGGGCTTACCAAGATTCCCTAACGCAATGGCGAAACTGACTATCTTATCTTCATGCCGGAACCATTCCATCTTCGGTATCATCGTCACTTACCACCAGGTGAGGTGATGCCAAGGGTTTATCAATTAAAGATAAAAAAAGTAAAAAAGAATACCTCTCAGATAGAGAATAATGTATAATTGATTATTGATTTCACTCAAATGTCCGGAGTTTTTCAAATTTTTGTCCGCGGTCCGTAATTTAGGTGATGTTAGGCCTAGGTTCATGGATCACTCTGAATATTTCTATATCGTCAGCATACATCAAAAGTATTTGTGTCAGATATATATACAATGCCAGAGCTATAATATCATTTATAGATAGTATGAACAGCAGTACTACACAGTATGGTAGAAATGTCAACTGAACTTTGGTGATGTTGGATGGACTAGCGAACAAACTGATATTTCATCTTTTAATATCAGCTTTACAGTTGCATTTCGCGTGATTGTGTTAATGCGACCTACGTCCTTTACTTCGGGCGCAAACGATGAAATAAAACATTAAAGTCCAGTGGTACTTAAAAATCTGTCTTTGTCTTTTTCTTTACGTGTAAAGAGGGAAGAAAATAACCACACTTTTACACTTTTTCGATGTTTTCGTTTTTATTTTCATCATATTTATCTTAAATAAAAATCCATTCGATGTTTTCCCTTCAGTCACCTATGAACTTTATTTTAGTAAATAAATCATATTATCAAATTACTTATTTTAAGAATAAAACCGAAAATAGACGATAAAATGGCTCGAAAAGAGGTACCTTTGTGAAATTGTTCTATCGAGCCAACTTTATTAAATCGTGTTTCCATTCGATATAGTCCCTCGTTACTATTCTCAATAATACCAATATGTTTTCCTAGATTTTAAATTTACTGTTACTTCAAAAATGAATTCTAAAAACCTGTATAATTGAATTTTTAGGTACCACTGCACCTACATTCTAGGAAAATTTCGTCTTAGCCGTTTTAGCAATACCTTTATTTTCTTATCGTCGGTCTTTATTTCATAACTAACTTATGTAATGTAGGAGAAAAATCCAATAATCTTTTTTTATTATTATTCACAATTGGTAAGCCTTTGGCATCATCTCACCCGATGGTAAGTGACGATGAAAAAAATATAAAAACATTAACTATGTAGTTTTCGACCGACATAACATTTTATATCAAAAATGCACAAATTTAAGCAGCCTGCTCTTAAAATATTAATTTAAAAAAAAACTTAGTTATGAAACTGTCGGGGAAAGATGAAACTTCATTTATTGTTATATTACTGTTTATATTAGTGGTATAATTATTATATGTATTTATAGGTAACAATATGTGAGTAACATTATGTCCCATGAGTATTTTTTTTCTTAACTATAATTAATTTTAAAATTACACTTCATATGTTAAGTCGTGTTTGTAACTTTTGCTCCTACCTATTTTCTTTGTTTTTAATCCAAATGTCATAATTAGGTTGACTGGAAGAGATCCCGTAAGGGATAAGTCCGCCTTTATACCATACATATCTGTTTTATGTTCTGTATTCAAACATGTCAATAAAGAGTTTACAAATAAACTTCTTACGTGAAGATTAGTTTAATTTTCAAATATGTAGTCGGTAGATGACACGGTAATAGTGTTTTTTTGTTATTGACAACTACATTTAACTAGCTGTCCCGGCGATCTACGTTCCACTACACTATACTACCCTACCCTACACTACACTACACGACCCTACCCTCTCCTACACTACCCTACACTACACTACACTACACTACACTACACTACACTACCCTACCCTTCCCTACCCTACCATACCCTACCCTACACTACACTACACTACCCTACACTACACACACTACCCTACATAAGAACCTTCTCCTGACAATAACGAACTCTACAAAAAAAGAATTAGTGAAATCGGTCCAGCCGTTCACGCGTGATGCCGTGACCAAGGGAAATAGGGATTCATTTTTTTATATATATATATATATATATATATATATATATATATATATATATATATATATATATATATATATATATACCACAAACACTCTTGCGTCCTCCTATTGCCAAATTCTCATTTAATCCTGCGTCCACCGCGCTATTGCGTCCGTATACGGACGCCAGATTGCAATCGCCGTTATTTTTACTTCAGCGACAGTTCTGCCATCTAGACTATTATTTAAGAAGTTTTTGTTCGGACGTAATTTTGTTCCGAATGTGAAATTTTAATTCGCAACTCCGCCGCACGTCACTGGGGCGCTGCACGCGGCGACGTATACCTTTCCCCCCGCGCGCTTTACCCCTTAAATGTATATTTTAAACCATCCTAACAACTGTTTTGCGCCCTTCGGCACAAACTGGTTCTCACCCATTACCCTCTTCTGTACTGCCTATTGCGGTGCAGTGCGGACTCCTTTTGCCGCCGGACGCACAATAGTGAGTACGCAGTAAATAGGTTGTGCTGTACTTGTGTATATACCTGTGTTATTTGGGTGGTAAATTGATTGAAAATGTATTTAACTAGGAATAGAAAAAAGATTGAAGAATTAAAAAAAAGGAAGTTGCTTGTTGAGTGCTCTGTTACTGGTAACTGTAACTCTGTAAATGTTTCCGATATTTATTTACTAAACTAAACTGTTAATAGTAGGTAACGTTTTATTGTTTTCTATAGTAGGTACATCATAATTTTAGCAAGTTAGGTGAGGCTTGTAGGTACAACTGTTCTTCTGTTTGTTTCTAAATAATAATAGTACCTTATTAGCTAAGTAGTTTCAGTCGGTATCAAAATAGATTTGGTATAGGAAATAGTAGGTACATTCCATGTAATAATAACTTCTTTAAGATTAGCTAGGTACTATTTTCCTACTTATACCTAACTACATCATTATTACCTTGCTAGTACAAACATAACTAAAAGAGAATAGGGAACATGCAATATTTATATTTTTGTTTTCATTTTAAAGAATTCAATGTACAATAGGCCACAAATGTATTAAAAAATTAAAACACCGTAATTTATTAGAAAAAATGCGGTTTTAAATTAACAGTTTAAATTTTCGCGCCAAAACGGACCTATAGTTCTGATGACGTCATTCCTGTCTGACTGGTTGTACTTGTTCGTCCCTGGCATTCATAGGCACATACTTTTGCCTAGTTTCTCGACTTAAGATTTTTTTTTTGTAAAATTTTTAAATGGACTACCTATCCATTTGTTGTGTGGGCTTAACCTTTATTTAAAATTAAACAAAAAAAAACTGCCTCCATCGTCTAGTGGTTAGTGCGTCAGGCTCACGATCCGGAGGTCCTAGTTTTGATTCCCGGTGGGGACATTCTCAGAAATCACTTTGTAAGTTTTTCCCAGTTTGGTTAGGACAATGCAGGCTGAATGACCAGGGCTCCGTTTTATAAAACTACAAGTCACAAGATTTCAAGTGTAATTCAGTGTACGTTGCATTACAGAGTCAGGTCAAGACTTCAGAGAGCAAACCGGCTATGCAATGAACATCTAATTACACTTGTAAACTTGTAACTTGTAGTTTTATAAAACACGACTCTGATTGTCCGAAAGTAAGATGATTCCGTGCTTCAGAGAGCACGTTAAGCCGTCGGTCCCGGTCGTTATCATTGGTGGCGGTCGTTATACAAACCACGTCAGAGCCCAGAGGCCTTTAGGCGATTTGAAAACTCTGACACCAGGGTTAGTCAGGTATGACTACACAAACACGATAAGAAAAAATAAAAAATAGTATTTAAAAAGCATACGAGTTTAATTTATAAATTTACAAGATAGTTTTATTAAAAATATGCTTATAGATCTTGTAATTTTGGCATCTATCCAAAAATTTTTTTGCAGTAAGTATACTTAACAGATACACTGCTGTTATCATATGGCATATGATTATAAATATCTACTTCTTTTGATTTTTTTAAATTTTGGTGTGCTACACAGAAAAGTGCTATTTTCCTTTTGCTGAAAAACATTTGAAGTAGTACTTGTGTCCAACATTTTGGTGCCATTTTATTATCTTTTAGATATAAAATTATATAAGAGCTTCTGTTGAAGGTCATTTAATCTCTATTGTGTAATTTTCAGTAAGCCCGTTACGTGTTGCAACAAAAATAGGATACTCGGCATTAAGAAAAAGTCCAGTTTCTTCAATTTTTATCTTAAATGCAGAAACAATAATATTAATTATTACAGAAGCCTTGAATTAAACATTATAAATAGTTTTATTCAAAATATTGAAACAACAGAAAAACTATTAGTTACGTTTTCTTTTTTATTCACTATGTTGAGAACTACTTTTTCTAGTTTTTTTTCCTCTATCCATCGCAATGGAAGTTAATTTTGAATGTTCTCCCATAATTTTGTTCAGATGAGATAGTTCTACAGTGAGCTGCTTCATAAATAGTTGAGCCTGTAATTCTTCCGTATCTGTAAAAATAGAAAAAATAAAAATCTGTTGCTTACAATAAATTTTCCAATCAAGTTTACGCTATATGGGTATGATAATGAGTTTGCTTGTCCAAATTTTTTTTTACACATTTCTTATTTATGCTTTTTTTGTGATGTGTATTAAACTTGAAGCTTCACTACTCACCTCAACTCAAACCACAATGGGAAATCATTTTGATGATCATTTTGGTGGTTGAAAAAGTCATATAAATATTATCAGTCGTCATTTGCTTTGATAAATATTTCATGAAATGATTGCGGAGAGTCTAACTTTCCAATCAAGCTTGAAAATACATAGTTTGTGAATGCTTGTGGTTTGTTGGTCTTCTTCATCTACAAATTCATATAAAATCATCATCATCATATCAGTCACAAATCGTCCACTGCTGGACAAAGGCCTCCCCCAAGGATTTCCACGACGACCGGTCCTGCGCTGCCCGCATCCATCGGCTTCCCGCGACCTTCACCAGGTCATCGGTCCACCGCGTGGGAGGCCTGCCTACGCTACGTTTTCCGGTGCGCGGTCGCCACTCGAGAACTTTACTGCCCCATCGGCCATCTGTTCTACGAGCTATGTGCCCTGCCCACTGCCACTTCAGTTTAGCGATTCTGTGAGCTATGTCGGTTACTTTAGTTCTCCTGCGGATCTCCTCGTTTCTGATTCGATCACGCAGAGAAACTCCGAGCATAGCACGCTCCATTGCCCTTTGGGTGACCTTGAGCTTTCTTATGAGGCCCATAGTAAGCGACCATGTCTCAGTTCCGTAAGTCATCACTGGCAACACACACTGGTCAAAGACCTTAGTCTTGAGACACTGCGGTATTTGGGACGTGAAGATATTGCGAAGCTTCCCGAACGCTGCCCAGCCGAGTTGTATTCGTCGATTGATCTCTTTCTTGAAGTTGGAACTACCTAGCTGGACTGTTTGTCCCAGGTATACATATTCGTCAACAACTTCCAGTGTCGAGTCTCCAACCTTTAGAGGAGTGGGTGCGACACGGACATTTAACATTATTTTCGTCTTGTCCATGTTCATTTTAAGACCCACTTGTTGAGAGACCTTACTGAAGCCATCGAGCATTGTGCTTAGGTCTTCCATAGTCTCAGCCATGACCACGATATCGTCAGCGAATCGGAGGTGGGATATGTACTCGCCGTTGATATTGATGCCGAGTCCACCCCAGTCCAGAAGCTTAAAAACATCTTCCAGGGCGGCGGTGAACAGTTTCGGAGATATAACGTCTCCCTGTCTCACCCCTCGCTGCAACTGGATAGGTTTCGAGTTCCGGTCCTGGAGGCGAACCGACATGGTGGCGTTTTCATACAGACACTTCAACACCTCGATGTATCGATGGTCAATTTGGCACCGCTGGAGAGACTGTAGCACAGCCCAGGTTTCGACTGAATCAAAGGCCTTCTCATAGTCCACAAACGCCAAGCATAGTGGCTGATTGTACTCTTCGGTCTTCTGTATAATCTGCCGCAGCGTATGTATGTGGTCTATGGTACTAAAGCCTTTTCGGAAACCCGCTTGTTCGGGAGGCTGGAAGTCGTCAAACCTGCGTGCGAGACGATTCGTAATGACTCTCGAAAACAGCTTGTAGACATAGCTCAGAAGTGAGATGGGTCTGTAGTTCTTCAGCAGGGTGTTGTCGCCCTTTTTGAAGAAGAGCACAACCACACTTCTGTGCCATGCCTTAGGCGTTTGTCCCTCGAGTATAACGGAATTAAATAACTTCTGAAGAGCTTTTAGTATCGGTGATCCACCTGCTTTCAGAAGTTCAGCCGTAATTCCATCATCACCCGGTGCCTTGTTGTTCTTGAGCTGTTTGAGAGCCATTCTAATCTCGTACAGGCTGACGTCCGGGATATCTTCGGTATAGTGTTGGGTTAGTCTGGCTCTTGGGTCTTCAGCCAGATCCCTGACAGGCAAACGTGTGGTCTTGTACAATTGTCCATAGAACTTCTCAACTTCTTCCAGCAACTCAGTCTTAGACGATATGGTCCTGCCGTCCTCAGTCTTCAGCTTGGTCAGTTGGCTTTGTCCAACAGACAGATCTCTCGCGAACACTTTTGAGCCTTTGTTGTGCTCAATCGCCTCTTTAATACAATTTGTATTATATTGGCGTAAATTGCGAGTTAGGGACTTAGAGATCTGCCTGTTTAGTTGCCGATACTGAAGGCGTCTTCAGAGGACTGCAAAACCAATCTGCGTCTTTGTTCCATGAGGTTGCTGGTGAAGTCGGAGATTTTTTTGGTTCTGTTTGAACGGCGAGTTTTAAAAAACTTAGACCCGACCGTTTGAACAATTTTCACGAACCTGTCATTATAATCGTCCACATTCTCGCAGTCTCCTAGGCATTCGAAACGATTGTGCAACTCGAGCTGAAAGCTCTCGGGGTTTTGGAGCTGGATGGGCGCTGGTCGGAGCGTAGACTTCATCAGTCGACATCTTTCTAGCTTGGTCTTTAGATTCAATGTGCCTCTGACCATCCGGTGATCGCTTCCTGTTTTGACTGAATTGATCACGGAGACATCATTGAATATTTGCCTCCTTGTCGACAAGATGAAGTCTATCTCGTTTTTTGTTACGTCATTGGGATGCAACCATGTCCACTTCCGCTGTTTTGACTTTTTAAAGAAGGAGTTCATCATAAAGAGGCTCTCCTTCTCCATAAAGTCGGCCAGCATCTGGCCACGTGCATTTCTTACTCCATATCCAAATTGCCCCACTCTCAGCTCACCATCGCTTCGTTTGCCCAGTTTCGCGTTAAAGTCCCCCATAACAACGATATAATGGGTCCTGGTGCTATGTAAGGCTGTAGAGATGTCTTCATACATAGTCTCTACCTCGTCGTCGGAGTGTTCCGTAGTCGGCGCGTATACCTGTATGACCTTCATAGAATACCGTTTGGTGATTCTGAGTATAAGGTATGCTACCCTTGTCGAAACGCTCACAATTTGGACCACATTGTTAATGAGGGACTTGTGGACGAGAAACCCGACACCACCCTGGGACTGTTGGTCGCCCTCCCGGAAATAGAGCAGGTTTCCGGATTTAAGGATCATGGTGTCCTCTCCCTCTCTTCGGACTTCACATAAACCTACGATATCCCACCGTAACCTGCTCAATACTTCTTCGAGTTCTGCAAGTTTCTCGTCAGTCCGCAGTGTGCGCGTGTTGTAAGTTGCCAAGGCCAAAGGTCGTTGGGTTTGGTAGCCTGGCATCTGCCGGGGATTCTTCGCACCCCCTACCCCGCCGTTACCATGACTGCTACCGGAGCCAGGAATAGCGGGGCTGCCGGGGACTAGGGGCCGTTTTCTGGGTGTGAAATTCATTGGGGGGGTTTTGCCGTAATCGCCACGCTTGGCAGGCGGGTTGGCGATCGCAGTTTGATTGCAGGTGTGTTGCAATGCACGGAAAGACGCTGCTGCCCATCCTCCGGTTTTAAGTCCCTTAGTCGCCTCTTACGACACCCATTGGAAGAGATGGGATGGTCCTATTCTTAGCCGGGAACCATACGGTGCATATAAAATATCCACCTGAAAATATACAGCTATTATTGTAACACACATTTATAATTTCTCTACATAAAAAATAAACAAAAATCTACTTACTTGAGAGAAACTGTTAGTGACTGAAATACAACGCATTTCTTTGGCTTTTATAAGATTTTCCAGAAACACATGAAGATGATTTTGACTTTTTGACATATTTCCAATAACATGAGACGGACATAATCAGAGGCTCCTCAGATCTTTTGTGCAACCATAGCAACTACTAATAGTCTAGGAGCTAGGCCGCGGACAGACAGACAGACAGACGGACAGACAGACATGACAAAACTATAAGGGTTCCTTGTTGTACTACGGAACCCTAAAAACTAGGAAACTTTTCCATGATTTTTTGCTTGTAATTGAATTCTCATAAGATCAACTTTTTAGGACTAAAATTTTCATCTTTTAATTAAAAATCTAAACAAGTGACTTTATGGTTTCTAAGTAGCCCTGAAGAATATGTCATCTCTTCAGCTTCAATATTAAAGTCAAAAAGTAGCTCTCAAAGAGCTACTTTGGTTAGAATCGGCCTGTAAAGGCAACGAGGTAGAAAATTCTTAAAAGTGGGCATGTCACCTGTTTATATTTTTAATTTAAAGATTACTTTAGTCGTAAGAGGAAAATATGCTGAGACGACCCCGAGTAATTGGGAAAGGGCAAGGAAATGATGATGATGATTTTAGTCGTAATTAACCAAACCGTTTTTTTTTCAATTTAAACCATATTTTCATAGCTTCCACTAAAGTTACGAAGTTGGTTGTTTTATGCATAAGAGTAAAAGTTATGAGAATTTAATTTCAAGCAAAAAGTCTTGGAAAAGTTTCCTAGTTTTTTTTTTGTTGGCCCGGCAGAAATTTTCCAAAAATCATGAAAAAATCAAAACTTGAAAACTATCAAAAATCGCGGAACATAAATGGACGACACAAGGGCCAATTTTTTTCTTTGGAAGTAAATTGTCTGGCCACCCTGTATAATAGGCACCTATCCCATTTTACCTCTTCAGTTACGGAACTTTCTTTATTAGGATTGTCTACCTATAGTTTCTTGCTACAATTTAAACTTAGAGTGGAACATAAATATTTGAACGATGAGTAAAAAGTCCGGGGGATCCAGGAATCGCAGTTCTTCCGTCGAGAGTGTGTGGAGTGTGCAATCAAAAGAAACATGTTTAGCACGGGACACCACCGATAGTGAATCATCATTTAGTGATATCAGTCACATCGATGTCACATCGACATTTGACCAGATGATTTCTACAGCAATCAACGACTCATTTAATTTGGCGGATTCTGAGCGGACGTATTCGGACAGTAGTGACTCCGAAATAGATTATCACTATTTTCTAAAGTGCGCTCTTTGTGGAAAAGACAACAGTAACCCTTTATACTACAGCTACTGCGAAAAATGTTTCAAGATCAGAAAATGTTTCAAATCGAAATCTAACCGAAACAGCAGACAGTACAAATAAAAAAATCAGTGAGCAGGATCTTAGGAGGAGAGAAGACATGACTAATAAAAAACACGAGATTATAAAGGTGTTACTTGCGATCACGCAAACGCTGCGCTGGAGATTCTGCTTTGGAGCAACCACCGCAAAAATATGCTAAACAAGATTTGGATGTTGTGCAGTACTCTGTTACTGGGCGTTTCATAATATACTGAACATATTGTGGATGTTTAATTTGTCCAGTTGGGCTAGATTTATTTAAAGGACCCTAATGGTCTGCCTGCAAACATTGAAGGATTTGAAAATTTGAATTTCCATTAAGATTTCTCATGATAACAGCTCGGTGCTGTTATTTCTTACTACTTACCTACTGTATTTCTAAAAATAAAAATAGCACACTAATAATAATAAAAGTACCTATTTTTATCAATTCTATATTAATCAATAATAAAGATGTGATTAGTACTATTATTTTCACGAATATAGTATGGTAAGTAGATTTTTTTCTTCTCAATATTGATGTTACTAGAGTAAATAGTTATCGAAATTGCATTGATTTTTTATTAAAACACACACTCACAGGGCGCACCATGTGTAAGTAGGTATGGAGCACTGCGAGTGTGTGTATTATTTTGCTTTATTAAGCTGTTCTTGTCTGAACCTACAATGAAACTTTAAACGTCAGTATTATGTATAACTATATTTTTCGCAGTAGCTGTAGTATAAAGGGTTACTGTTGTCTTTTCCACAAAGAGCGCACTTTAGAAAATAGTGATGATCTATTTCGGAGTCACTACTGTCCGAATACGTCCGCTCAGAATCCGCCAAATTAAATGAGTCGTTGATTGCTGTAGAAATCATCTGGTCAAATGTCGATGTGACATCGCTGTGACTGATATCACTAAATGATGTTTCACTATCGGTGGTGTCCCGTGCTAAACATGTTTCTTTTGATTGCACACTCCACACACTCTCGACGGAAGAACTGCGATTCCTGGATCCCCCGGACTTTTTACTCATCGTTCAAATATTTATGTTCCACTCTAAGTTTAAATTGTAGCAAGAAACTATAGGTAGACATTCCTAATAAAGAAATGTCGACTGCTTTGAGCGCACACAACATGCAACGAAACCATCTAACACAATAATAATAATATACTCCTAAATTGTTTGGTATTCATTTTGTAATTAAAATAAAAGATTTGACCTCGAATGGAATCGACATTCGCCGCAGAATAGGAGGAATTAGTATGGAGAGTGAAATGAAAAATGTATAGTACATTTCGTATGTTACGATTAAGTAAATGCTACTTTCGCCATCTATGTAATTATTAGGAAAGTATTCACAAAAACTACAAGCGGGATTGACAATAAAACAGGTGGACGCAGATTTAGCGGATTTCTGGAAAGACGCAGAAATGATACTGGGATTTATATATATATATATATATATATATATATATATATAATTACACACTAAAATAATGATTATTTTACCTTTTTGTATAACTGTAAGCCTACCACTCGTAACTCCGATCCTGCAAGACCCCTATAATACCATGACGTTTCCTCTGTGCAGTAACTAGTTATTCAAGAACTTGGCATAGTTAGCTAGGCTAGGAGATAGATACGACTAGATACCTATAGGTAGTCTATAGATACAGCCGTACTAGCTAGGCTTAGCCGCGCGTAGGGTAGCATGCAAGGTCGCCCAGCGCCTCATTGGTCACTAGCGATAGTTGTAATGTGGATAAGACTAGTTAGATTGAGTTAGAAATTTATTTGACAAACACTATTGCATCGATGTGCCCCTTGTATTGCTGTTGCTTCTAGTGACATCAAAATTCAAATAATTTCAACGGTTGTATGATTTTGTTTGTTTTTCTAGTTGGTGTGTGACGATTGAGAGGGCTATATACAAGTTTTATTTATTTATTTATTTTTTATTTTTTAAGGAAAACTAGGTTACATTATAATGATCAAACATCAATTAGATAAGGAACATTGAGAAGTTTTCGTTAGGAAGTTCAAAAGAAAAAAAACGGTCAAGTGCGAGCCGGAATCACGCACTAAAGGTTCCGTACCAAAACACATTTGGATATTAAACCCTACAAACAACAAGTGCAACAATCGAATTGAAGGATAAACTTAAATATGTAGTTGAAGGAACGATCTTCCATAGATCGATATTACGTCACGATCAAATTATGCAAATGTAAATGTGATTTGCATGTAATCGCAAAAAAAATAAAAAGATGTTTCAATTTTCGGATTTTCCTTTTATTTGTTATTCCCTTTATCTTGATTTTTGCCAAATTTCGTGATTCTAGTTCAACGGAAAGTACCCAAGACGTTTTGATTTATTTGAGAGTATCAAAATCCTTATAAATAATATAAATATTATAAATAATAATAAATATAAAAATGTGAAAATGTATTTGCTTGTTTGTTTGTTACATTTTAACGCTTCAACATCTTAACCCATCTTGATGAAATTTAGCATGCAGGTAGCCTGTGTTACTGGGAGGACATAGGCTATTTTTATAGGCGATTTAGTCCGATACAGTTCCTGAGAGAACTGAAAAAAATACTCTGTTTTTGGTTGATTTCTTGCACATAGATGGTTGAGGGATGGGAAAAGACATAATTTACTAATGTAAAAAAAAACTCATGTTACTCGGCTCGTGCAACACTCACCCTCACAGACAGTCATAAAAACTATGTCCACGCGGGCGAAGCCGCGGGCAAAAGATAGTAAATGAATTATTGGATTTAATTTTGATCTTATCTATACTAACATCAGCAGTGTTGCCGCGTGTCATTTGAGACTCCGCCATTTTGCAAGGCAAACCGCCCGCGGCGGGAAAACTGACTTTGGCGCCAATTTCGATGCGCCAACGTCTGCTATCCGACCGCAACCAGGCGAGCAGTACGACATGCCACCTTCATGGAGTACCGTGATCACCGCAAATCGGCCGGGTTACACGACCGGTGTCATTATAAATTCCTTTAATTATACCATTTTTACTGCGCTTTATAGTAGCTAGTGTATTATAGAGCGGGATCAGAAGTACCATTTCAAAAGTGCCATCGTCGAGATCTCAGCCTTGGCTTGTTTGACTTGACCAACTGGACATGGCCTGCATTTCCCTCTAACATACGTATCACAAGAGCTCTTTGCGCTTTGGCATGCAGTCGCATTACGGGATATGGACTGATGCTATCTAGGATACGTAAAATAAAAATTCCAAAACTTACCTTTGGCAGGACGTGTTGAAGCAGGGCGCCAGCTTTTCTTTTGGCGGCCATCTTGGAAATTTATTTTTCTTTAGCTATACACAGCAGTTTCGTCTTTGGCTTTTATTTTACGTTTGTTCAACGTTCCTTTTTCACTTCTTTGCGTCCATTTTGATTATAAAATAAAATTACCTTTCTGGACTTCTTTTTCTAGATCAAAAAGAAATAGGTACGCATTAAGGTTTGTCGTCCAAAATGTAATAGGGTATCGGAATGCATCAAAAATAAAATTTGAAATATGATTTCCTAAATTGCTCTCCTCCTAAAGTTTCTAAAAACCTTACTTGTTTTGTTTTTCCATCACGTCTTCAATTTTTAATTGATCAAATTCACAAAATAAGTTCGTCAATGGCGCTTAAAATCTATGACGACACTTGTGGGTAATTCAAACATTTTTAGAACAATATTTCGTTTTTGACAGATCATAAAAAGTAACTCAAATGACTATCAGTCCGATCCCCTATTGTACCTACCTAATTTATTTATTACATTTCACTTTTATCATTCTTTTTCTTTTCAAGTCGACGGCAAAACTTAAATTGTAAACAATGGCAACTTGAACGTGTTTTAAAAAAACTAGTTCGCAACTAGAGTATCCGTGCGAAACACACATTGAATTTTATTGGGTAAGGTCAGTTCAGTTACGAAGCTATTTTCATTTGGGGCGCCTTTTTGTCGAGCGCCCTCTGCCGGCCGTCACCCCTATTTGCGCAGTACTTTTCAATGGAGTCTGCATTTGTTTGCTACCGAAAGCCCCACCATAATGCGCGAACTAGAAAATAATATAGTTTTGCTTGATGTTTTATTTACAGTAAGTTATTGAAACGCGTTAAAGGTCTGCTGGATGAAAATTTGTCATAGAAATAAGCTGTACCTTTTGTATGTGCTAATCTAGTTTAATGTTTGTTTGTCCCTATTTCTGTGTACGCTAAATTGGAAATAAATAAATAAAAAAGTTCCATAACGCCACTAACAAGTATAGTGAATAGGCTGTTTTATCGTATTAAAAAATACTACTCAATAAATAGCATTGGAATTTACATTTGAAACTGTCAAATCCATACTAAGTAAACTAATCAACAAAAAGCAAGGTAAACAAAAGTACTATGGAATTGACATTTGAAACTGTCAAATCCATACTAAGTTTTTTTTTATCATCATCATATCAGCCAAAAATCGTCCACAGCTGGACTCTTTAATTTATAGAGTTTTGTTACGAACTCTTCGTACAAGGACTCTATTATTATAACAATAAGGTTGATAGTTAATAGACCTTATTTTATCTCATCATCATCATCATATCAGCCGAAGGACGTCTACTGCTGGACATAGGCCTCCCCCAAGGATTTCCACGACGACCGGTCCTGCGCTGCCCGCATCCATCGCCTTCCCGCGATCTTCACCAGGTCGTCGGTCCACCGCGTGGGAGGCACATTGTGTTATAAGGTATACGTATGAAATGCATTATGGGGTATATCAATAATGCGCGACCCGTTAATTCACGACCTGTGAATGTACAGCCTGATAACTCGTGTCATAGACTTGAACAGAAATAAAAGCTTGTACGTAAAAAGAACTTCGCTCCTGAAGCAGGGCCCGATTGCTTCCCTTTTCTTATTTTTTTATGACTTCATCATACAGAGTTAAAATAGAACACAATTATTGAAAAGAGCTTCTACTTATAAAAATGAACACTTTTATTCTCGACTGTGGCCAAATCAAAAAAAAAATGACTCCCCATACAAAGTTTTCGACTGAAATCGCAATAAGTGTTTGACTTTCCACACAAAGCGATCAGCTGAATCAGATCAGTATGGGAAATCCATTTTTTTTGCGATTCCAGAATGGTTTTAGAACAATAGTTATTCAGTTTCATAAGTAGAAGTTCCCCTTAACAATGAGATCTATTTTAACTAACAGCCTGTATACAGGGCGTAACAAAATTGGTGCAGGATCATACTGAACAACTTTCTCCAAGGAACTCATAGTCAATTCTCAGAAAAAAAAATTGGACCCTCAATACAAAAATGCACAAAATTTGTCGATCAGCTGATCTATTTGTATAAAGAGTTAAGCTTTTTTGTAATTTCAGAAAAAATCGTAGTACAAAATTTGTTCAGTATGATGAAGCCCTAGTTAACAGGATTTACACTAATTTTGTTACACCTGTAATATTAAAAAATAAACTTGTACACTTAGAAGTGCCGTGACTTACTGCAAAGTAGCATAAAAAAAGATTAAATCGTAGAGGCTATCGTCACATCGTTCTCATCCTACGCGCAATATTGCTGTATCATAATCATCATCGCTTATTTAAATTGCTTGAGACATACGCATTAGCAAACACTAGACAGGAACAGGGACACATCTGCATCTCCATTGTATTCAACATGGACAGAAATAGGTATAGCTCGCGCAAAAATTTATTACAGCTCTGAAGTTGGTCGCAAGACGCGTTGCAGTAGCATCCTTTGAGTAGTAGGACGTAAAGGTTTTTTTTAAATTAAAAATTTGATTGCGTTTGACTATATCTCACCTGATGGTAAGTGACGATGTAGTCGAGGACGGTACACGCAAACTCAAATAAAGCACTCACTCTCGCCTTCAAGATCGCCAAATTGTAGGAGTCGGGAAACACAGAGGCAGGCAAGGAGTTCCACTCTATCGCTGTCCGTATAACAAAAAAGGAAGCGTAACGCTTCGTGCGTATAAGCTGAATATCAATAACAAAGGGGTGGATTCTCCCCCTGCGTCTCGTTGACCGAAGGTGGAATGGAGCTGGGGGAAGAAGGTCGTGAAGTTCTTGAGCACACTCTCCGAAAGGTACCTACTTCTAGGTTATACCGGCGCAGTAAGCACTCGCATCACAGTTCAGATCAGTAACAAAGTTTAGCGCGAGCTGTACCTACTAATTTTCTCATTCCATTGGAATTGAACTACCCAAACACAAGCCGGCCCAAATCCCACTAATAAAGACTTAATTAAAAGCTTGATTATTCTGTATATTAGTGCACAGAACCGAAGTTCAATTTGATTTTATAGTTCCAATGGTATTTATGATGATGACGTCATTGTTGTATGGGTAAGTATACTATACAATGCCTATCCACCTGTCTAGATTTGAAACAATATCTAGTTAATAAATCTGTTTTTGGTAAATACTTAATTTGTTACTAGTAGGAATGGATATAAGATTGAGATTCGATAATTAAAAATAACAACTTTAAATTTAGCTTTAGGCGTTATTCTGAAAAAAATGACATCAGGCGTGTTACTGGCCAGCTCTATTCGGAAAATGGCCGTTTCGTCGTACATCGCACCGCTCGGTCAGTGCACCGCTAGCTATTTTCTTTTTAGCGATAACAGAAGGCAAGTTTAATGGCTTTGGGCACGCTGGTGGCCACTGGCCAGTAACATTTTTTATAACTGCCTACTCGGCGATATGTCGCCGCGCGACGCAAAGTCGCCTAAGTAATCTTTCTACTGTTCTCATACTATAAATTAATCTAATGATTGCTTGGTAGTTCTTAAAAATTAAAATTGTATTGCAATTCTTGTTGGATTTCCATGACCAACGTTTTTAAAGTAATATTTTTTACTCTTTGGTCATAATATCATCATCATATCAGCCGAAGGACGTCCACATAGGCCTCCCCCAAGGATTTCCACGACGACCGGTTCTGCGCTTCCCGCGACCTTCACCAGGTCATCGGTCCACCAAGTGGGAGGCCTGCCCACGCTACGTTTTCCGGTGCGCGGTCACCACTCGAGAACTTTACTTCTCCAACTCTTTGGTCAAGTCCGAATAATTTATTTAGTTTTTCTTGTGCCTTTTTCTATTTTAAGCTTAAAACTGGGTTTTCTACAATTTAAGGTATATAAGGACTACAATAGGAACGATAGGTTACGATATTTTTTTTGACCTCACGGATCTGAGGTCAAAACGGATAATCCTGTATTACCCAGAACCAACTTAAAATAATTAATCAAAATTTGTTTCTGCAGTCAATTTTTTTAATAATGTCTGCCTAAATTTTAATTTCTAAGTGTTAATAAGACGACTAAAAAGGTAAAGTTCTCGAGTGCCAACCGCGCACCGGAAAGCGTAGCGTAGGCAGGCCTCCCACGCGGTGGACCGACGACCTGGTGAAGATTGCAAGAAACCGATGGATGCGGGCAGTGCAGGACCGGTCGTCGTGGAAATTCTAGAGGGAGGCCATTGTCCAGCAGTGGACTTTTTTCGACTGATAATATGATGAATAAGACTATTGGCATTTAAAGAAATATTCATTAATGATGGCTGACTCTCGCGTTACACTTGTGACCGGGTGCTGTCCGTGTGAACTGGCCTACACTTGTCAACGGCATTCATGACATTCAATGATTTAATGTATAACTTCTCGTGTCATATTGTTTTCATGTTCTAATGACATAATTTGTTTTTTTTTTATATATCTAGGATTTGATTTTGACGTTATTAACTAATGATTGATTATTTCTTGATTTTTTACAAATGAAATTATGTAATAATATTTTATGACTATCAGAAAGAGTGCAATTTGCAACTATTTTGAATAAATATCTTGAATGTTAAAGATTACTCAATTCAACACCTTGACCAATCTTTATGAAATTTGACATGCAGGTAGCCTGTGTCACGGGAAAGGACATAGGCTACTTTTTATCCCGGAAAAATAGCAAAATCTGATGCAGTTCCCGAGGGAACTAAAAAAATACTCGATTGTTGTGATTTTTTGCACAGAGATGGTTGAGTAGGTGGGAAACGACATAATTTACTAATCACCCTTAAAGACAGTCATAAAAACGATGTCCACGCGGGCGGAGCCGCGGGAAAAAGCTAGTTTTGAATAAATATCTTGAATCTTGAATGCTTAAAGATTACTCAAATGATCTTTAAAATTACATGTCAGTGCAACCGATGCGACGGTCATCTATGCCCTTGTACGTTTTATATCTCGCTCGCCGGCAATATAAACTCCTTGCTCGCTACTAGAGTTGCCGCGAATAGTCGCTTTATTCGGTTTTATTCGATTTTTTTTGCTGTTCGTCGAATACCGAATAATAATGTATATTATTCGACATTCGGCGAATATTTGTCTAAAATAAACTTTTAATGACAAAAAACTATAGGCTTAAATAATCACTTTATTTTTTCTTAAAAAACAACACACATAGTTTAGTATTAATTATTATCATTAATATTAAATATCATACAAAAATCAGTCATGTTAAAGTTAGGCTTTCTATTTAATTTTTGGGTACAATAAAGAGTATTTATCTTATCTTATCTTAAATTTAAAATATAAAAGGGGCAGATTGTGGTGCAAAAAAACTAGTTTTTCTGCACGATTGGGATCAAGTCGGTTGCGCCTTTTTTCATACATCAAACCTACTATTATCTATTTTTTTATATTCCTTTGTTAATGTCGAATAATAATAGCGAATTATTCGACTATTCGCCATAGGGAATGGCAATTAATCGGTATTCGACTATTCGCTATTAGAACTATTCGCGGCAACTCTACTCGCCACCTATTCGGAGGGGCCGACCGATCGGAGCCCTCATTACTCGCGTAACGGCTTCTCGGAACTTATTGTCCACGCGTATTGCGGGGTTGCTTTTTTTTTCAAAAAAAAGAACGATTACATATGACACGCTGCGGGAATGGAGATTGAATGATATTCTAGGCTGTGATGAGAAACAAACTATCATGTATGGACTGGTATATCATCATATCAGCTAATATACGTCCTCGAGCCTACCCTGAATTAGGGCGATCGGGCCTTAGTCGACCACGCGGGCCCAGTGATTTATACAACGTGTAAAACAACTAAACACTTATACTTTAATTAAGGTAACAAAAAGGGTAGATGCAACACAAGCCGCGAATAAAATTTATGCTATTTACGGACCTAAAGCAGTGACACGGTGACAAACAGTAGCACAAACTACCATCTACTCATCAAACTGAACAACTTCACTCAAGTAACACATATTCAATTCTCAAAAAAAAAAAAACATGTCCATACAAAATTGGTCAAGCCAGCGATCAATTTGTATGAAAAGATCATTTTTGTTTTAGATTTATGAGTTGTAGTACATGAGTTGTTCGATTGTATGAGAAACAGCCCACCTTTAAGTGTTCAATTTTTTTAAAGCTGTATAACTGCAAACCTCTTAACTGGTGATTGAACAATTTATGTTCCTTAACTTTGCTGAAATCGAAAACTTTTTATACTAACTTGGGTTGATACAAGTTTTTCATACAAGCAGATTGATTAGTATGAATGATGCTCATATAATTGAGATTCAATCTAGATTAATTATTATTCTTGTAATAATATTTTGCAAATTGGAAATAAAAAGTTATTCGGAATAACCAGTAAAGTTACAAAATATTGCATATTATGTATTTTTGTTTAGTATTTAAATAAGTTTATAAACTTGTTTTTTTTTACTTTTAGTTATATCAATTATATTAGTTATAATAATAAGTTAGATCATTTAAAAGTTGAGTTTGCTGCCATCCTATATTAGTTTACCTGTCTTTCAATCCTTAGCTTAAGGTTGCCTGGTAGAAATCGCTTAAAGCGATAAGACCGACTTTGCACTCTATGTATATTACAAATTATAAGTCCTGTATTGTTTTTTGGCGTGCAATAAAGTATATTTACTTACTTACTTACTTAAAGTAGGTATCAGCCTGCAGTTATGTACCAGACACCATATACGCCCCCGCCCTCCCTCAGTACATTTACTTTACACACTTTAATCAACCGACTTAAAAAAAAGGAGAAGTTCTCAAGTCAACCCGTGCTTACATCTGACTTGACTACACATAACTTTTACTCAGTAAAAAATTATCTACTTAAAAATATAATAAAAAAAATTAAAAAATATTCACTAACTCTTTCTTTATTTGATAGGTAAGTCATGTCTTCTGTTCAATACTTTCTTTTTTATTAGCAAAAAACGTTACGATTTAAGCGGTTTTTAACGTTTCCAATTACCAATCATATACATTTTCAAATAGCACATTGAAAATATTTTAAAAAGTTACAAAAAAAAACGAAAAAATTAATTTAAACTTAAAAGTGGGTCAAGCAATAATGTAGTATGACGATTGACGATAAGAAAACAGTTTCAAAAATAAAAAGTCTGTTATTCCACTAGCAAGAGTAACGGGGTACAAGTAAGCGCTTATCAGCAGAGTAAGGACCGTGAACGATTCGATTAGTTCGACGCGCGCTTGCACTTCAAAAATTACTTTCAAACTTTGCTGCGATCGGAACTGCAGGGAAAGAGATTCTATTCTACGCAAAGTGCCAAGCAGAAACTTCTTCTTGATTCTGAGAACCTGGTACAGTTAAGTAAACTAGTGACAAAAAACATAATGTGACATAACATGAACATGAAAATGGCGCTTAAGAGTCTCCAGGAGGCTCGAGTTTCCATACAAACGTAGTTCAGCTTTATTACAAAAACTACATGCCGGATTGAATCCAAACTTTGTAAATATAATGAGTATACAAATATCGATGTTTGTAATTAGTTTATCGTAGTAAATTTTAACGTAACTAAACGAAGGCTTAAATTAGTTTTGTACTGAAAGTTTGAAACTGCTCTTATTTTTTTCCGTTTTTTATTAGTACATCGAAAACTAATTACAAACGTCGATATGTGTCTCCTCAATATATTTGCAAAGTTTGGATTCAATCTGGCATTTATTTTTTGTATTAAAGCAGAACTACGTTTGTATTTAAACTCGAGCCTCCTGGCGGCCCTTAAGAACACTCGAATCTACCACAATTTACGTTACAACTACGAAAAATAAAACGAAAATAAAATCTAAGTATCGCCGACTCTTTGTTCTCATTTGAAAAAATCCCACCTGAACAATATAAAAATTATCGGGCTAACGCAAGGATATTTTCTGTTGGGGCTAACTAATAAAACTCTTTAAAACAATGCCTAAGGCTTCTCAAGTGTCGTGACAAAGAAACTTAACAACACGACAACCTACAGAGATGCATTTAATTGCATTTTTTGCAGTACCAATGCCAAGGCCTGCACTTACTCATCGCGCCTTATATCCATTCCTGGTGTAAAATTACTGGCGTCCACTGCAAAAGTACATAGTAAGTAACTTGATACGAAACTTTGCGCCTAATCGCAATACGCAACTTTAAATTTCAACTGAATGTGTTCGAAATTTGAATGATCTACATAATACACTTTGGAAGACAAACCTTAATTCACAAAAGAGATGATTTTCAAATTGAATTTATAGTTTTTTGAGTTCACGTTTCGCGTGTCGGCTAAGTTGCAAGGAGACGCGACATACGTCTATGCTAGCCGTGTTCGGAACGCACACTGACTGACTGCCTGGTCCGCCTGGTCGGTCGGTAGCCGCGGCTCGGAGTGAGGTGCGTTGTCCAGCCCGCCCCCATGGCCCCCCTAGGCCTCATACCGAAATGCATCAGCATCAATGACACTCCAAACACGCACAAACTGATGTGGGGACAATCGATGGATACAAAAATATAACCCATCCTTGTATTACTAGTGCAATCAACTGGGGTGCCCACCACATATGCAAACACTTTTTTTTTTAAACAAATATTTTAGTTGTGTGTTTCTTAAAATTTTTGTTTTTTTTTCTTTAACATAGCATTCGCCAAATAAAATTACCTATACAGGGTGTCTGGTACAATACTGCTAACCTCTTAACAGGTGATTCTGCAAAAACTTTTGTTCTAGAACATGGCTGAAATTACAACTAATAATTTGGACTTTTCAATCAAACGTGGATTATCATCATATCAGCTCATATACGTTCCCACCGAGGGGCTCAAGCCTACCCTGAATTAGACCACGCGGGCCCAGTGCAGGTTGGTAGACTTTACATAAAACCTTCGAGTTTCTTCTCAGGCGTGTGCAGGTTTCCTCACGATGTTTTCCTTCACCGTAAGAGCGTCGGATAAACGTTCATATAAAATCGAAATTCGAAAACACATTGGACGACCTCCCGGACAGAAGGTAGCGACCCTAGCTAATATGTCACCGAACCTTTCCAGGTTATCATTGTAGATCGATTTTTATGGAAAGTAACGAAAAATCGGTCAATTTGTAGGACGAAAGTTGTTCGATTTCAAGTGAAGAATCACCAATTACGATGTTTTCATTTTTCATTGTGTACCAGTCGCCCTATACTTACAAGGTAGGTAATTTAATTCAAGCAAGTAGATATCTATTTTCTTAATAGGAGTAGATAGGAAAGAACTTTATTTTAGGGTTTTGTACACTCAAAAGATGACCAATGGGACCCTATTACTAAGTATCCGCCGTCTGTTCGTGTGTCCATCTATATCTGTCAGCGGGCTGTATTTCATGTACCGCAATAAGTAGATAGTTGCTATCATCATGATCATCATATCAGCCGTAGGACGTTCACTGCTGGACATAGGTCTCCCCCAAGGATTTCCACGACGACCGGTTCTGCGCTACCCGCGTCCAGCATCCAGCATTTTATCCATGGGTATTTTAGAGTTTTTTTTTGTTTAAGCTCTATCGTAAAAACGGTAAGACATCAATTCGTCTGTATGTTTTTTTTTTGTTACCTCAGAACTTTTGACTGGGTGAACCGATTTTTATGATTCTTTTTTTATTTGAAAGCTAATGCTTTCCGTGTGGTCGCATATAAATTTTATCAAAATCGGTGTAGTACTTTATTAGAAAATTAACAAAAACCAAAAATAGTAATGCAAAAATGTACTAAAATGTTGCGATGGAAGTCGGTTTTTTAACTTGTTTAGCGTTTTCAATTATTATGAAGAAGAACAACATATAATAAAAACCAGCCATATGAGTCGTACTCGCGCCAAGGATTCCAACTGAATTTAAAAAAATCTGTCGCTCGCGTTTTTTCATAGTTGTATGGAGAGGTGTGGTGGTACGGAACCCTCGAAGCACGTGTCCTACTCGCACTTGGCAGGTTTTTAAAATCTTATTGAATTAGATAAGTATGTCAGTTACAACCATTCTGCGAAACATGGTCGATTTTAATTATTTTCTATCTTTAGAACTGGAATTCAATAATATGAACATATCGCACGCATTTGTACTGCCTCTGTATGAGATTAAATCAATAAAGCCAAATTATAATGTACTTAGATCAGTATTTAATTATGTGATTAATGTTCAGCGTAACATTCTATATATCAATGCCATAGTATCACAATATAGCGGTTTACAGTAGCGCAACGAATGTACTTACGCAGAGCAACGGAAGGGTACTTGCGAGGCAGCGGGCGGCGGGGCACAGCCTGACAAACTCCGCAAGCACACCCCGGACACTGCATACAACGGTCGTGAAATGACATTTCTAAAAACTTAGACGAAGCAAATAAAATCACGGCGAAATATTATACGTCAAATAATCCTATACGAACCAAACTGTAACCAATCTGGGTGACGAGAGGGTGAGATCGGAATCTAGAGAGCGGCAGGGAGTGCATCGTGCGACATCCAAGGCGTTCCGCTACTGTAAGCCATATCGCAATACTGTGTCAATGCTATAGAAAACCACCCGCAACTATATGTACAAACAATCCATGTATATTATCTATCTGCTATGTACGGGAGCACCCTGTATAATGATATCTGTCTGTACATAGCTGTGCGGTGACTGTTATCTACAGGGTGGTTGGATCCACCCACATCACAGCCTAATTAATATTTACTTGTATTGTATTTACGTTAATTATTTTATAAATAAAAGAAGATTGCTGTGGGACGGGTGTGCTGTCCGTGTGAACTGGCCTACTCTTGTCAAAGGCATTAATGACATTCAATGATTTTAATGTTTAAATTCTCATGTCATAGTCTTTTCATGTACTAATGACATAATTTGTTTTATATCAATGATTGTATTTTGACATTATTAACTGATGTTTGTCTATTTTAATTGTAACTGACATTATTAACTGAAAATAATTTCACAAACCAATGATTATCAGTTCCAGCTTGAAGATAAGATAGCAACTCTATTGCGTTGGGGATCTTGGTAAGCCCGCTTCCATCTTCGGCATCATCGTCACTCATCATCAGGTGAGATAATGCCAAGGGCTTACCAATTATGAATAATAATGAAAAAGAGTGTAATTTGCACCTATTTTGAATAAATATCTTGAAATTTGAATAATATCTATTACAAACTATACATAATATCTAATATAAACTTTTTAAGTTAGTTAAATTCGAATGACAGCTGCAAAAAAAAAAACTTGGCGATGAGAGTTAAGTTTATTTTATCACGCTTTTATTAGCTTCACCTGTATGTTTGTATGTAACCGACTGCTTTGGACTCGATTTTGACCCACTTTAAACGGACAGATTTAATTCAAACTTTGTAGACTTATCAAGAATCAGCGACAATATAATAATTTCATAAGATTGAACTAAAAAATAAAAAATAAATAGAATTAAAAAAAACTAAAAAACACGCTTTTAAAGTTAATCAAACTAAAAAGTTAAAAATCATTCTTAATATAAGTTGAAAATAATAATTAACAAATGGCACAGAGCGCCCCACGCTTTTTCACAATAATACTAGTTATTTTTGTTAATTATTATTTTCAACTTATATTAAGAATTATTTTTTACTTTTTAGTTTGATGTACTTTAAAAGCGTGTTTTTTAGTTTATTTAAACTCTATTTTTTAGTCCACAATTGGTAAGGCCTTGGTATCATCTTGGCTGATGGTAAGTGACGATGATGCCGAAGATCGAAGTGGGCTTACCAAGATTACCCAACACAATGGGAAACTTACCTTATCTTCAAGCGGGAATACATCAACGCAATAAAAATTGATGTTTGGCGGCAAGACTTAGATAAGGTGGTGGTAGCTAGCCAGGCGAGCTCAGGGAATGCTTTTCCACCAACCAAACCGAGTCTTAAAAAGTTAGACTTCGCCGGGAATCGAACCCGCGATCTCCTGATGTGAAGCTAATGAACTAACCATTACGCCACGGAGGCGGTAGATGGATAATAATGATCAGAAAGGATGTCAATACCTAGAAAATATCGTTATTTATCCCTATAGTTCGTAGAACAGATGGCCGTTGGGGTAGTAAAGTTCTTGAGTGGCAACCGTCGTCACTTACCATCAGGTGAGATGATGCCAAAGGCTTACCAATTGAGAATAATAAAAAAAAAACGAAGCGTAGAAAGGCCTCTTACTCGGTGGACCGGTTGTGAGGGTCGCGGGAAGCCGATGGATGCTTTAATTGCAGGACCGGTGCTTGTGGATACCTTGTGGGAAGCCTTTATTCAGCAGCGGACGTCCTCTGGCTGATATTATGATTATGATGATCCAAATAATTTTCGAAAGAAATAAATAAACCGCGAAATTTTAAATAAAAATCTGCCTGTTACCTTTGAGGAAGACCGTGTTGCTCGAAGGCTGTCATCCTAATCATCATCATACGATTCATTTGGGTATAGAACATGGAGTTGCAATTGCAATAATTATCTTTGACTCCATGACCACCAGCTTGGTGGTATTCATCATAATTATCATCATCATATCCACTGCTGGACGTAGGCGTCCCCCAAGGATTTCCCCCAAGTTGGTCGACTTTTACTCCTAAACTAAGAAAGCCTACTTAGCCGTGGTAGTTTTCCTTTTAAATTGATTATATGTCCTACTATTTATAATGTTTTTCGGATGTCCTGAATAAGCGGTTTAGCTGGTACACAGTTAACAGGCACTTGACTCTAACTAAAAGTGGCACTTTAAAGCTTAATATTTCACAAGCTAATCCCTGCATCGAAATATGGTTTTAGCAAACACACAGTAGATTTAAATGACCTATTCAACGATACCCTACACGATAGGGTACGTCACCGAAAAAAAAAATCTAAGGGAGAAATTTTAAGAATTTATTATACCACTTTGTCAGCATAATTAATATGATACCCATGCCAAATAACACCTTTCTAGTGACAGACGGACAGACAGACAGACAGACATGGCAAAACTATAATAGTTCCTTGTAGACTTCGCAATCCTGAAAACGGAAATCAATATATTACTAATACTTTTCGAATAAACCAATTAAATAATTATTAATTACATAACAAACTACAAGTAAGCTTGAATCTTGAGCTAAGACAATAAGAAGTATTAAGAAGACGCGTTCTAATTACAAGAGTTATGAGTACATTTACAGGATGTTCACAAACGCGATGGTGGGCGAGGTGAACACGTCATAAGTAGCGCACCCTGTGTGACGCCAAGTGTAGCGGCACCACCCCGCCTAATACACAAGACGCGTATGTTGCAGTCAATGTTGCAGATATTGTCTTTCAATAAAATCCAGATAATTCGAATGTCCATAATTGGGACACTGTAGATAAAAAATCTTTTCGGTGTAATCGTCACTTACCATTAGTTGAGATGATACCAAGGGCTTACAAATGTGAATTAAAAAAAACTATGGTCAAATTATCAGCAAATCTGAATGAATATCCGATTGATTGAATGTGCAGAGCTGTCAAAATGATTCTGTAACGCAAATAAGTTGACAACAAAAATGTTTTACTGGCAAACAGATATGTTTGAACGGGCGCCTTAATCACCTTTTAACTACTAGTATAATCTATACTTCAATGAAACTTCCGGATAATTCGAATGTCCATAATCGGCAACTATGGCGAAATAATCAGAATAAAAATCCGATTGATTAAATGTGTAAAGCTGTCAAAATAATTCTGTAACGCGAAAAGTTTGGCAACAAAAATATTTTAATGGCAAACAAATATGTTTAAACGGGCGCCTCAGGCGCCTTTTAAGTACTAGTATTATATAATACATCATTGAAACTTCCGGATAATTCGAATGTCCATAATCAGCAAATCAGAATAAATATCCGATTGATTGAATGTGCAGAGCTGTCAAAATGATTCTGTAATGCAAATAAGTTGACAGCAAAAATATTTTAATGAAAAAAAATATATTTAAACAGGCGCGGCGCCTTTTAACTCATAGTAAAGTATATTACTTTAATGAAACTTCTGGATAATTCGAATAACTATGGAGCAATAATCAGCTAATCAGAGTATCCGATTAATTTAATGTGTTAAGCTGTCAAAATGATTCTGTAACGCAAATAGTTTGGCAACAAAAATATTTTAATGGCAAACAAATATGTTTAAATGGGCGCCTTTTAACTACTAGTAAAATCATCATATCAGCCAAAGGACGTCCACTGCTGGACAAAGGCCTCCACCAAAATATATAATTCAATAAAACTTACAAACTCTTGTTGAAAGAAATTAAAGATGAAATAAAAACATAAAGAGTAAGTACAAGTTTTATAAGATTTTGTTGTTTTGGAAACTGTCTCGTTTTCTAACATTATTCGCAGCATAATACTACCACTATATAGGCATTAATAGCAGATTACACGTTTCGGTATAGTGGTATATAGCTGATTATTGTATATAATATTATGTACTTATACTACTACTAATACACAGTATTATGAAGGCATGACTAAGAAACGTGGAAACTAATCAATTTGCAAAGATAAAATGGCTATTTACACATCTTTTTTGTACTTGTATCTTTTACGTGATTCTGTTATGCTGTATATTAATTAATAGTATTTTATGAAACTGTTGCATAATAAGACTAAATTATGTGCAGTTTCATACACTACTTTATCTAATCTCATACATTGGGATTGAATCAACTAAAATACAAAGATCAAAGTTAAGAGTAAGAAAAAATTCTCACGAAATTCAGTAAGTACCTACAACAAAACGTTTTATAGCGCTGAATCCCAGCGCATCACCGCGCTTGCACTGAAGCGGACGGTGTCACAGACAGGTAAAAACAATGCTTTCACTGATCTCAGACATTATTAAACAAGAATGAAAATTATCCACGAAATTCAGTATCTACAACAAAATTCAATGAAAAACCAACACATCACCGCGCATGCGTTAAAGCGGGCGCTGTCACAGACAAGTAAAAATTGGAATGAAAACTTTTTGTATTGCTGTAAAAATGGCGCGAACCGCATGTGCGTTCCAATAAAAAAAAATTATATGGAACTTCGTTGGTGATATTATCTCTTTGGTTTAACTTGTATCGCAATGGAAAAAAAATACATTATAGCATTATTTCTCTAACAAAATGATGTTATAATATATATTTTTTTAATTACGGTATTGTGTTTATAAAGTATGCCAATTAAACTCGTTTTGAAGTTGATAATGTGAACTTTACGATATGAGAGTAGATAAAAGCTTTTAATTAACTTGTAATGTTTGTATGTCATCATATCAGCTCATATACGTCCCCACCGAGGGGTTAGGGCCATCGGGCCTAAGTCGACCACGCAGGCCCAGTGCGGGTTGGTCGACTTCACAACCTTCGAATTTTTTGGCAGACGTGTGCAGGTTTCCTCACGATCCTTTACCGTAAGAGCGTCGGATAAACGTACATATGAAATCGAAATCACATTGATACGTGGCAGGATTCTAACCACGACCTCCCAGACAGGAGGTAGCGGCCCTTGCCATTACGCCACCGACGTTCTTGTCTGTATGTAGCAATGTTTGTATGTATTATATGTATGTATGTATGTTTGTTTACTTCAAATCTTGCGATCGATTTTAGAGCGACTTCCAGGGGTCTGGGCTGATTGAGCTGAAATTTAGAAAAAAGCTGTATTCCCTGTGACAATAGATCCTTTTCTTCCTTTGAAGTTGATCTAATGATGAACTTTGGAGGTGGAATCAAGGTCCATAGATCGTCTTTTATTTTACTATAGAATCGTAGGAAATACAATACTGTGTTCACCTTTTTTGTAATTTGGAACCGTGTATTTTTATATTCATTTGAGAATTTGGCTTTTTGAGCGTAAAAACTCTTTTCAAATAAAAAGCTTGTACCTAAAAGCTTTTAGGTTTGTCGAAAATTATTTTAACCCATTACTTTGTACATCGCCCGTGCGCTGCACGTATCCACTGTAGGGTTAAGAGTTGAAGCGGAGAAACATCTAAAGTCTATGCGTCAAAACAGACCGGATAATGTAAGTGATAAAAATGAAATTAAAAATTTAAAAAACACCCGACAAAAAAGCTGCCAAAAAGTAGAAAATAATATGTCTTGGCCCTTAAAGTTTAATATAAGTAGTTATATATTGATCTAGAGTCTTTACTTAGGGTAAGCGCTAAGTTCTGAATCTATAAGTAACTAGCTTTTGCCCGCGGCTTCGCCCGCGTGGACATATTTTTATGACTGTCTTTGAAGGTAAGCGTGGACATAAGTTTTCCTCAGACCCCTCGGGAGCGATATCGGGCTATTCTGATTAGAGTCTATGTCATTTCCCACCCCCTCAACCAATTCTATACAAAAAAAACACTTCAGTCCGTTGCTCCGTTGCGACGCCGACGTGCGCGAGCGTGGAAATGAGTTTTCCCTAGATCCCTCGGGAACAATGTCAGGATATGCTAATTAGTAAATTATGTCATTTCCCACCCCCTTAGCCATCTCTGTGCAAAAAATAACAACAATCCATTTTTCCGTTGCAATGTTAAAGAAACTAACAAAAAAAAGGAGTATATTTTCAGTTCCGTCAGGAACTGCATCGGACTATGCTATTTTCATGGGATAAAAAGTAGCTTATGTCCTTCCCAGTGGCTACCTGCATGCCAAATTTTATCAAGATTGGTCAAGGTTTTCAAGTGTGAAAAGGTAACAAACAAACACATTTTCACATTTATTTTATTAGTAAGGATTAGTTGTAGTAAAGTAAAACAGTTGTATTCTTTTTTATTTTATTAACTTAACAGTCCCCTTACGCGACGACTTTTATATCAAAATATAACTACTGACATTGCCAAGACATATTATTATCCTGCACCGCGGACCTTCTAGTATGCCGTTGAATAGGTTCTTTCTAAATATGTTTAGTTTCATAAGCAAGAACCACAGATATTTTTTAGGGTTCCGTACCCAAAGGGTACCCTATTAGTAAAACGGGACCCTATTAGTAAGACTTCGCTGTCCGTCCGTCCAACTGTCATCAGACTGTATTTCATGAACCGTGATAGCTAGACAGTTGAAATTTTCACAGATGATGTATTTCTGTTGCCGCTATAACAAAAAATACTAAAAAATTAGAAAAAGTAAAAGACTCCATACAAAAATCGTGATTTATTTAACGTTATAAACTAGCGCCATTTAGTATGATGGTACGGAACCCTTTGAGCGCGGTTCTGACTCGCACTTTACCGTTTTTTTAACTACTTCAGATGAATCTCATTAAACATACTAGTAGAGGACGAGGTATTACTAAAAAAAAATCGCTTGTAAAGGAACTGGGAAGGCTCTACCCACCCAACCTTAAGAGAAAAATGGGAGCACACCCAACCATGGGTACCAGGGTGACATACCCTCTAGGCTGTAGTTAATTAGAGGGTAGGGCGAACCTAGGCGCGGACCGGGTGCGCCTTTGGGGAGCAATGCTGGCCACAGATCGTGCTGAAATCAAATTATCATATTGGACTCTTAAAAAGTGTAACTAACCAGCAACAAATCTAAATTTGGCATCAATCGCTGCCATCCATTAAGAGAGAAGTTAATTTTTAGAAAAAATCAAAATAACTATGGATTTATTATCGATTTTAAAAATATCTGGTAGTAAGTGACAACGATGCTGAAGATAAAAGCGGGCTTACCAAGATTCTTCAATTCAATGAGTAAATAGGTACCTATCTTTTCTTCATGCCGGAATACATCAATTATGAACATTTGGTAGGGCATTCTTTTTGCCGCCCAACATCAATGGTATGCAGTTCTGCTGCGCCTGCGGCTTAGCCACCGTGGATATCGAGGGTACGTGGTGCGCGAGCTGAAAGCGGCTCACGGTTTTTTTTATTATAATTCTTTCTGAGCGTGCGTACAACAACTCGACAAAGTCTCATCGTAATCGATCTATTTCTTCGAGTTTTTGCGAGACTAACTTACGGCAATAAATTTGTATATAACTAGCTGATGCGCGGACATGGAGTGTGCGCGGTGCGCGAGCCGCAGCGGCTCGCCATCGATTCACCAAAGTTTCATCGTAATCGGTCGAGTGGTCTACGAGTTTTATCAATACTAACGAACAGCAACTCATTTTTAAGCAGTACTAGCTTTTGCCCGCGGCTTCGCCCGAGTGGACTTCATTTTTAGGGTTCCGTACCCAAAGGGTAGAAACTGGACCCTATTATTCAGACTTCGCTGTCCGTCCGTCTGTCACCAGACTGTATTTCATGAACCGTGATAGCTGAAATTTGAAATAAGTAGTTGAAATTTTCACAGATGATGTATATCTGTTGCCGATATAACAACAAATACTAAAAATTAGAAAACGTAAAAAAATGTACAAAAAATGTGTTTTTATTTAAACATGAAGAAACTAGCGCCATCTAGTATGATGGTACGGAATGGATGGTGCAAATGAGCTTTCCACAGATCTTTCGGGAACTATGTCAGGATATGCTTATAAGTACATAATGTCATTTTCCATCTCCTCAGCCATCTTTGTGCAAAAAATCACAACAATTCATTGTTCCGTTGCGATATTAAATAAATTAACCAAATAAAGAGTATTTTTTCAGTTCCCTGAGGATCTGCATCGGAATTTACTATTTTTACGGGGTAAAAAGTAGCCTATGTCCTTTCCTGTGACACAGGCTACCTGTTTTGAAGCGTGAAAAGCTAACAAACAAACAAACACATTTTCACATAAACTAATTCACTGCTAAAGAATTTGTTTTAAAGAATTTAATAATAATTGTTACATTTTAAAATTTAGTAACATGAGTTACCAATGTGTATTTTATTATTTTATTACTGTAATTTTCTACTTTATTTTGACATTTTGTTAATATTCATCATCATCATCATATCAGCTGGAAACCGTCCACTGCTGGACAAAGGCCTCCCCCAAGGATTTCCACGACGACCGGTCCTGCGCTGCCCGCATCCATCGGCTTCCCGCGATCTTCACCAGGTCGTCGGTCCACCGCGTGGGAGGCCTGCCTACGCTACGTTTTCCGGTGCGCGGTCGCCACTCGAGAACTTTACTGCCTACGATTGTTAATATTATTAGTTTATTTTCTATATTGCTTTCTTTGACGATCACATCACTATTTACATTTTATATTATGACCTGACATGTATAATTATGAATTTGTGACGTGAAATAAATAAAACTAAACTAAAAATATATAATATTAGTACTTATAGTATTAAGAAGGTATTAAGGATACGAAGAAGATAAATTGAAGAAGGAAAAAAACACCGCCTGTAACCAGCCTTACATTCGTTTTTATACGGCATCCCTGCCACCCTCGGGTTTCCAAACGGTTATAATTTTCGTGAGTTACGGAAAATTAAATGTCCATAGAAGTACCTATTAGAAATTGCGTGCATGTATTCCTTGCTCTTTAATTTATAGAGTTTTGTTACGAACTCTTTCGAACAAGGACTCTATTATTATAACAATAAGGTTGATAGTTAATAGACCTTATTTTATCTCATCATCATCATCATATCAGCCGAAGGATGTCCACTGCTGGACATAGGCCTCCCCCAAGGATTTCCACGACGACCGGTTCTGCGCTGCCCGCATCCAGCGGCTTTTTATCTCACAGCGATTGTTTCTTGATAGTATTTTTTTAAAAGTTTGCTATAGTTAGAATGGTAGAGCGTCGGTGGCGTAACGGTTACGGCCGCTACCTCCTGTCCGGGAGGTCGTGGTTCGAATCCTGCCACGTACCAATGTGTTTTCGAATTTTGATTTCCTATGTGCGTTTATCCGACGCTCTTACGGTAAAGGAAAACATCGTGCGAAAACCTGCACACGCCTGCGAAGAAACTCGAAGGTTGTGTGTGAATTCGACCAACCCGCACTGGGCCCGCGTGGTCGACTAAGGCCCGATCGCCCTAATTCAGGGTAGGTTCGAACCCCTCGGTGGGGACGTCTAAGAGCTATAAGATGATAGTAATTTTAGATTCGATTATCGATGTATAGTATTAAAAACGTAGCAAAACGCACTTTGCACTCCTAGGTCGGTAAACATACACATTCCGAACTACCTCCCCCGGCCCCGTCATCATTCCTTAGAAACTGTCATTTCAGAGCCATGTTGTTCTCCTGGCAATAAACTGATGAAATTAATCTAACCCCTCGGACGAATCGTGAAGGGGGGGACTCTAGGCTAAACAATGAAATAGTGCTAAAAACAGGGCATTAAGGGTCCCCAGGAGGCTCGAGTTTCCATACAAACGTAGTTCCTCTTTGATACAACTACATGCCGGATTGAATCCAAACTTTGCGAGTATATTGAGTAGACACATACCGATGTTTGTAATTAGTCTTCCATGTACTAATATAAAACGGAAAAAAATAAGAGCAGTTTCAAACTTTCAGTACAAAACAAATTTAAGCCTTCGTTTAGTTATTTTCAATTTACTACGATAAAAAAATTAATTAAAAACATCGATATGTGTCTACTCAATATATTCGCAAAGTTTGGATTTGTCACCTTAAGATTGTAAATTCCGTTAGATTATATCTAACGGGATTTATTTCGCAAGATTGTGAACTGTCGAAAAATTGTGAACTGTAACATATGGTTTACAATTTCACGAGTGACATTGTTAACTCACTAGTGACATTAAAATAACACTAAGCGAAGTGAAAAACACTAAATAAATGAGCTCACGAGGCGAGCGATGTTAGGTTCGGTCAGGTTTGATTCATTTAACAGTCTAAGACTAACGCTCATCTATCCAACGTGTGTCCATTAATTTTGTATAGTTTAACTTTTAATTAAAAGGCTTTCCAAGCGCGTTTGAAGGCTTCATCCTTACTAATCTTACTAATATTATAAATGTGTAGGTTTGTGTGTATGGATATATGTATGGATGTTTGTTACTTTTTCTCGCAAGAACTACTAAACGTATCTGCATGGAGCTTGGTAGGTAGACAGATTAAGACCTGGATTAACTATAAGCTACTTTTTTCCACGCGCACCCACGAAACTATGTTCACGCGAGCGAAGCCGCTGGCAAAATCTAGTATACAATATTGTTAATGTGAAAAAGTGTTTGTTTGTTTGCTACCTTTTCACGCTTCAACACCTCGACCAATCTTGATGGAATTTGGTATATAGGTAGCCTGTGTCACTGAAAAGGACATAGGCTACTTTTTATCTCGTGAAAATAGCATAGACCCATGCAGTTCCTGAGGGAGCTGAAAAAATACTCTTTTTTTGCTTTAACATCGCAACAGAATGAAATATATACAGTAAAGTTGTTAATAACATCTTTTTGCGCCTTTCGAGCGCAACGTGTTGTCATAGCAACGAAACTATGGTACTTACCGAACAGGAGTGGTCGCCTCTCGGGAGTGTTGACCGACAACGGACTTGGAGCCGAAACACAAGCTTGTACGCGCACAAATTAGAAAATGACAGCAATATATTTGTTTTGCGGGCGCCTCTGAAGCGCACATTGTCTTTCTAGGGTTAAGAGCAAACGCGGTCTACAGAATAGGTATTTGAATAAAATGTATCTGTCTCCCTCCCCCAAACCAGCATTTTCAGTGTCGTTCTTAGACAACTTCTTCATTTCACCGCTAGAGGCGTGCGGATAATCTTTGCATCGCCAATAATGCTGGCCATCACTTTCTGCTTGAGTACATAGGCCGTTTATCAGCCGTGAGACGTCTCCTGCTAGATAATTAGACTTCCACGGATGGCAGACTTATATGGACTATTTATAATATACTTATGGACTATAAATAAATACTGTTTCTGGGATTTTTCATTTCTCTAGCTGATGCGAGTAATTAAATAAATACTGCTATACTTTGAATAAAAACTATCAAAGATGACCTAATTTTTAAAAAGTAATATAGTCAAGAGTTTAAAAGCTAGTATAAGTATAGTAATTAAATAAAAATTACTAAACATTATGTAATAAAATGTTTAAAAATTATCAAAGATGACCCAATTTTTACCTCGCAACAACAGTTCAAAATCATTCATTCAGTCATTCACTTTGTCACATCTCTACACCAAAGCAAAAAAACTATCATGTCGATTTTTAATCTGTGACAAAATCCTTTATCAATTTCGTAATTTTATGGAAAAAGTGTTAAAAGATGCATACAATAATAGCAGTTTTCAGTTTTAATTCATGCGTCCACGTCGCAGTTACCATTTACAATGTTTTTTAGTCTCATAATGTGTATGGTGTATTCGGAAAGTGGTGTTTTTTGTTCGAGCGGTGTTTGTTTACAACATAAGACAAGTATGAAAAAAAAAGAGTTTAGTTGGGCCTTTACGTTCGGTAACTCGTTGGTTTTATTCCGGTGAACGAAATCACAGCGGCGCGAAAAGTGAATATATCAATGGAAGTGCTTGCGTAGCTCGTCATTTACGTTTGGTAATCAATCTACGGCTCAACCGGTAACGACTCGGTCCTTCTAACCAGAGGTACCGGGTTCAAATCTGGACGGCCAATGTACCAATGAGTTTTTCAAAACTTACGTACATAAGGTACTTACCGATTGCTTTAACGGTGAAGGAAAACATCGTGAGGAAAACTGCACACGCCTGCGAAGAAACTTAAAGGTTGTGTGTGAAGTCGACCAACCCGCACTGGGCCCGCGTGGTCGACTAAGGCCTGATCGCCCTAATTCAGGGTAGGCTCGAGCCCCTCGGTGGGGACGTATATGAGCTGGGCTGCAATCAATCTACGAGTACAGCCAATCTGAGTGACGGGGGGGTGAGGTCGAACCTAGAGAGCGGCAGGGAGTGTCCATACTGTACGTCAGTACTAATATATATACTTTGCTGTAGGTACAACGAATTTATATCCTTAAGGCCTTCTTCTTCTTTTCGAGTCGACGGCAAACTCAGATAGTCCCATCCCAAAACCGAGCCACGCAAATTTCCTTGTCAATGGGCCTTAAGATGGGTCAAATGACAATATTTAATTCAACTTATTGAAAGACTGTGTAAAGCTATCATCATGGGAAAAATATGTAATATACTTAAAGTAATAAAAAATCGATTTAACTGAATACAATTTTAAAAATATTACCACTTTTGATGTAGGAAAATATACTGTAAACCCTGTTTTTGGCACTAATTGCAAAATTTCTCGAACACAAATAGTTAATGTTGAATGAAACCAATATACGAAAATTGGTGACTTTAACACCTTTAATTTTAATTGAACACATTTTTTTTAAACTTATTTGAAAGTGATGAAAAGTAATAAAAACATGTAAAAATCGAGAATTGGTCGTTCGGTTTCAACGTAACAGTCGCGTTGAAGCCCACATTGATCTAAACTTAAAATGAATAGACTTACGTTCGATATTATTGAAACACGTATCAACCTGCTCGGATTGAGTGATCTTAGCGCCTTAACTAAGTGGAGTCGAGTAATATAAATAAGAGGGTAGGTCGCCAGATTCGTCATATTATCCTGTTTACTATTAACGAAATGTAATCATAAAGTCGGGCCATTCCCATTTTATTGGGCCCGGCCATCTAGAGGACTAATAAACGGCCAAACTCGCGGCCGAAACATTGTATATAAGCACCGGCACCATATCTGATATAGCGACTCGTTTCAACATAATGCGACCGCCGCCGCCGGGCCCGCTCGTAACCCTCTAGCACAGCTAAAACCGGGCGATTCGGTTTTATACACACCCCCTATAAAAGCAAAAGGACCGGGTATGGTCCCGGGATAAGTGGGGGGTCTGTATCTTTATATCTGCCCCCCTGCCTCCACCAGGGCATTATGACCGGGGGTTCTTTGGACAGCTAAAAGAAATATCCGGTTGCCTTACCCGGCGGCGCCAGCAGCGGCCGAGGTAATTCCTCTTGCAGTATTACTTCGGTTATTTACTGGTTATATAACAGCGGCTAACGCTCCGTGCGGAGCTCCCTGTGCTAATTTTCTAAATATTTATGTGCCTACGTTAAATGGCAACACTAATTATCTGCCGCGCCGGTGCGACGCTGCAAAAAATGGGGGTTAGTCACCAAGGCACGACTTGGCGGGGTTTCTTTCTTAGGGATGTGACAAATAATATTTCATCATCATATTACATTAGCCGGAGGACATCCACTGTTGAACAAAGGCCTCCCCCAAGGATTTCCACGACGACCGGTCTAGCGCTGTCCACATCCCGCGACTTTCACCAGGTCATCGGTTCACAGAGTGGTTGACCTGCCTACGCTTCGTTTTCCGGTGCGCGGTTGCCACTCGAGAACTATACTGCCCCAGCGACCATATGTTCTACGAGCTATGTGCGACGCCCACTGCCGCTTAAGTGTAGCGATTCTGGAAGCTATGGCGGTTGTTTTGGTTCTCCTGCGGTTATCCTCGTTTCTGATTGAATCACGCAAGGAAACTCCGAGCATAGATGTTAGGTATTTAGGGCTAAAATACTGTTATTAAATGTGGCTTCCATTATCATGGATTTATTTATTGAGTATGTTATACAGGATTTAACAAAATTGGTGTAGGACCGGTTGACTGGGGGTTCTACTCATCATACTGAACAACTTTTCGCAAAAGATCTATAGTCAATTCGCAAAAAATTAACCTATCATACAAATGGATCAGCTGATGAACCGATTTTCTGCATTTTTGTATGGAGCGAGCGTGTCGATATTTTTTTCAGTATTGACTATGGTTTCCTTTGGAGAAAGTATTTGTAGTGTAAAGCGGAGATATCTCCCTTTGCTCTCGTCATATAGGAACACACCGTTACTATTGACGCTATGGCTTTACACTGACTGAGTAAACTAAAATAGTGAAATAGTGTCATGTCTATAGCTTTACACTGACTGAGTAAACTAAAATAGTGTCATGTCTATGGCTTTACACTGACTGAGTGAACTAAAATAGTGAAATAGTGTCATGTCTATGGCTTTACACTGACTGAGTAAACTAAAATAGTGAAATAGTGTCATGTCTATGGCTTTACACTGATTGAGTGAACTAAAATAGTGAAATAGTGTCATGTCTATTGCTTTACACTGACTGAGTGAACTAAAATAGTGAAATAGTGTCATGTCTATGGCTTTACACTGACTGAGTGAACTAAAATAGTGAAATAGTGTCATGTCTATGGCTTTACACTGACTGAGTGAATTAAAATAGTGAAATAGTGTCATGTCTATGGCTTCACACTGACTGAGTGAACTAAAATAGTGAAATAGTGTAATGTCCATGGCTTTACACTGACTGAGTGAACTAAAATAGTGAAATATTGTCATGTCCATGGCTTTATACACTGACTGAGTAAACTTAAATAGTGTCATGTCTATGGCTTTACACTGACTGAGTGAACTAAAATAGTGAAATATTGTCATGTCCATGGCTTTATACTGACTGAGTGAACTAAAATAGTGAAATATTGTCATGTCCATGGCTTTATACACTGACTGAGTAAACTAAAATAGTGTCATGTCTATGGCTTTACACTGACTGAGTGAACAAAAATAGTGAAATAGTGTCATGTCTTTAGCTTTACACTGACTGAGTGAAGTAAAATAGTGAAATAGTGTCATGTCTATGGCTTCACACTGACTGAGTGAACTAAAATAGTGTCATGTCCATGGCTTTACACTGACTGAGTGAACTAAAATAGTGAAATAGTGTCATGTCCATGGCTTTACACTGACTGAGTGAACTAAAATAGTGGAATAGTGTCATGTCTAAGCGGTCATTATAGGACGACCTTACATTAGTTATGAAAATAATAGTACATTACTGCTAAGGACGGGAAGTATGTGATTGCTGGATGAATAAAGTTTAAAGGCCGAACCGCAGGTGAACCGGGAAATAGTTTTTTGATGTGAAACATCTTTCTTATAGCTCTCCTGCAATCTGTGGGAGTGGTGTTTCGTGAAACGAGACAGAAGTGTGTAACAGGAAATGCGTTTTTTGAACTGAAACTTGTTTAGGCGCGTTGGGCATTTTTTGAGATGGGAATAGACCATTGAATTCGCGACCGTTAACGACACCGACAAGAACACTCGGAGGATCAAAACTTATAAAATTTGAAAAACTTTTCACTTATGTTGGCACTCGCGGAGTAGTTAGGTTTTTTTTCAATCACGAAGGCTAAGAAAACATGGCCATGCCGCCTAATGCAAGGCCGTTTTTTTTTCAGTCACGAACGCTACGGAAGCATGGTCATGCCGCCTTATTTTATTTCCAGTCAAGAACGCTAAGAAAAAATGGCCATTGCCGCCTTATGGTGGGTTTTTAGGGTTCCGCACCCAAAGGGTAAAAACGGGACCCTATTACTAAGACTCCGCTGTCCGTCAGTCTGTCTGTCTGTCTGTCTGTCACCAGGCTGTATTTCATGAACCGTGATAGCTAGACAGTTGAAATTTTCACAGATCATGTATTTTTATTGCCGCTAGAACAACAAATACCAAAAATTAGAAAAAGTGAAAAAAGAATGAAAAAAGGTCTCTATGCAAAAAAACCTGTTTTTTTAAACGTGAAGAAACTAGCGCCATCTAGTACTCGTATGATGGTACGGAATCCTATGTGTGCAGTTCTGACTCTCTCTCACTACCGGTTTTTTACTTATGTATGTCAGATGTTACACATCATATGCGACGACTAAGGCTTAAGGTAAGGTTTGCTCATTTATTTATTTTTTTGACGATCGTGAAATCACGTATCTCCTGTATTCTTTTTCGAATGTAAGGCGAATATTTCATAGCGTATTTGAGTAAACATCTTTTTCCAAGGATCCTCTCTTTGTCCATTTCAAGGATTTCCAAGACGACCGGTACAGCACAGCCAGCATCAAGCGGCTTCCCGCGGCCTTCACCAGATCGTTGGTCCATCGCCGAGTGGGAGGCCTGCCTACGCTTCGTCTTCTGGTGCACGGTCGCCCTTCGAGATCTATACTGCTATTGGCCATCTGAGAAACGAGCTAGTTGCCCCGCCCACTGCCACTTAAGTTTAGCGATGCTGTGAGCCAAATATGTTAATATGAACATATAAATGAGGGTTGAAATCGAGTGGTGATCGTTGTGGATGTCCTTGCGGAAAGCTTTTGTTCAGCAGTAGACGTCCTTCAGCTGATATGATGATGATGAACAATTATGATGGACCCTATTACTAAGACTTCACTGTCCCTTCGTTTGTCTGTCACCAGGCTGAATTTCATTAACCTTGATAGCTAGACAGTTGAAATTTTCATAGATGATGTATTTCTGTTGACGCTAAGACGGCAAATACTAAAAAATTAGAAAAAGTGAAAAAATTAGGGGGCCTTCATACAAAAAACGTGTTTTTTTTAAACATGAAGAAACTAGCACCATCTAGTATGACGGCACGAAACCCTTTGTGTGCGGTTCTGACTCGCACTTGGCCGGTTTTTTAAATATTAATTTTCTTGTTTAAAATTTTTCATCTAATCGGCAATTTCATAAGTTAAGGGTCCCCCGGCTCGAGTTTCCATACAAACGTGGTTCCGCTTTAATACAAAAACTACATGCCGGATGAATCCAAACTTTGCAAATATATTGAGTATAGACACATATCGATGTTTGTAATTATCTTTCATAGTAGTAAATTTAAACATAACTAAACGAATGCTTAAACTAGTTTTGTACTGAAAGTTTGAAACTGCTCTTATTTTTTTCCGTTTTATATTAGTACATTGAAATCTAATTTTAAACATATGTGTCTACTCAATATATTCGCAAAGTTTAGATTCAATCCTGCATGTAGTTTTTGTATTAAAGCGGAACTACGTTTTTATGGAAACTCGAGCCTCCTGGGGACCCTTAAGGAAACAATATTACACCTATTTGGAAATGTATGCTATGAAGTCCGACCATTTTAGGGCCATACATTTGAGGCCCACCGAATTTCGCGGCACATAGTAAAATTTTGGACTATCGTAACGTAGCTAAATTATCGCTGCTAGGAGACCAGAAAATGGTGAATATCGCAATAGCAACGAACGAGGCCAACTTGAATTTGGGGTTGCCCGCTAAACTTCTCAAAGATCCTCAAAGCCCATAGTGGGTGGTCGGGTACCAGCAGGGTGGCAGGGAGGAGCGCTTTCGGGGTATCAAAGTTTGCCCCCGACGTGGCTTCTGTAGGCAGGCATGGTAGAAGAAGACATAGTATTTCATTCATTAGAGCTGACAAACGGAAAAAATATTGTAATTACGCTGAAAAACAAAATGGTTTTTTTTTGGTGTTTTCAGATGTCGTTTCATTTGGAAAACATAAGTTTTTTTTAATCCACAATTGGTAAGTCCTAATTTTGATACTTTAAAGTTACTAATAGTATGTGGGTATTTCAAATACTAAGGTCACACTCAACTACTATCTCATCTGTCCTATAGGTATAGGCCGTATGAGCGTGGGTGGCGTGATGGCAAGGTCCGTTAACTCCTGTCTGGGAGGTCGCGGTTTGAATCCTGCCACGTACCAATGTATTTTCAAATTTCGGTTTCATATGTACGTCTATTCGACGCTCTTACGGTGGGGGAAAACATCGTGAGGAAACCTGCGCGCACCTGCGATGGTGTATGAAGTCGATCAACCCGCACTGGGCCCGCTTGGTCGACTAAGGCCCGATCGCACTAGCTCAGGGTGGGCTTGAGCCCCTCGGTGGGGACGTATATGAGCATCAGCTCATATCAATGATGATTAGGTCATAATAAAGCAATAAGGTTATTTAAATAACTGCAGAGGAGCAATTAATTTCAACAGCTCGACAGAAAAGTGGAGTCAAGTAACACATTCAAAGACGTAGCTGAAAAACATAAATTGTGTGAAAATTTCACTATATTTGTCTCTCTCTCACTACATCAACCTATTATAAACCTACTAGCGACCCGCCCCGGCTTCGCACGGGTGCAATGCTGATACTAAATACACTACAGAAAAACTGAGAACGTTGTATATAAAAACATAGTGGCCCGCTCCGGCTTCGCACGGGTATAAAATATATAGCCATAGCCTATGTGATTAAAATCGATTCAGTAGTTTTGATTTATTCATTACTGCCCGTGGCCCGCACGCGTTAAATTTGGAGTAAAACAATCCCCCTTTCCCTATACCATGAAGATTTCCTGCTATCTTTGGAATATCTAAATTCATACACTACATTTTTACTTATATACTTTTTACATTTTTAACTATTTATTTTATTTTAACAACATATTACAGAATGTCTTTATAAACAACGTTCACAGCTTTCTTGTCATTAGACAATACAAACATGTTTTCTCTGGAGGTCACTCTTGAAAGAGCGACATACAGTTGTCCATGTGAAAAACAGTCAACGCTCAAATCTAAGCCTGCAACGTTGAAGGTTTGACCCTGCGATTTATTAATGGTCATTGCAAAAGATGCTATTCGTGCGACTAAAAACAAAAGATAATCAACAATCATCAACAACAAAAGATACCTATTTTATTAAGTTACTTTTTCTGAACTAACATATCTCACGAAAATAATGTCCCTAATATTAAATTGAATTGCAATCCATAAATTATGGTTTTATTTAATCTAATCTTATCTCACCTTATGTAGGTACTTATAATTACTATAAGTGCGATTTAAAAATTAACCTTAGAATAGAATATAATTTATATTTTAAAACTACTATCATACAATTATTTATCGTAACTTACTTATAATTACTGATACGTTGTCGCGCTGAAAAGCACGTTTAATTTATATTTTAAAACTACTATCATACAATTATTTATCGTAACTTACTTATAATTACTGATACGTTGTCGCGCTGAAAATAAACGCGTCCGATCGCTGCTAAATTCAAAGTGCTACAGGGAAAACCGCGGCCTCAGACGCGCTATTTATAGGCACGCTGTTGCCGCACCGGGCGGCCGGCCGGTACCGCCGCAAACGCTACGTCCCGCAATTTTTAAATCTGTAATATCTTCGAAAATATTCACTTAAATCATACGGTGTAACGGGCCATATATATCTATATTAAATGAACAATGTATTCAAGGTATTTAATTGGTTAAGGATTAATGCTGTATTGGTTAAAATCGCTTCGAAAATTAGCCATTATTTGTCGTAAAAAGTAAATGACAAAAAAAGTTATTGTGGGTTATCCATAAGAGATAGACATATACCATCACGGACTTTTCTGTAGACCTTTTCAATGTGTACAATACTTAGTACATTATTTTGATAAAACTCGTAGGGTTCAGCCTGCGTTTGCAATGTAAGCGGAAAAAATGTAATTATTTACGACATCACATTAGAAACCTCAAAAATAACAGTACTTCTCCACTATTTAATGGATGTTATTATACATATAAACCTTCCTCTTGAATCACTCTATCTATTAAAAAAAACCGCATCAAAATCCGTTGCGTAGTTTCAAAGATTTCAGCATACAAAGGGACATAGGGATAGAGAAAGCGACTTTGTTTTATACTATGTAGTGATGATGAGGAGGAGTTCACGTGAGTTCATCTACGTGACAAGAATCTCCTTCTTATTTTTTTTTTTTTTTTAATTCACAATTCGTAAGGCCTTGGCATCATCTCACCTGATGGTAAGTGAAGATCATGCCCGAAGATGGAGCGGGCTTACCAAGATATCTTCTAACTAAGATTACCTTCTAGAGACAAAGAAACTCATTTATTTACATTATTACAGTCTTTGCAATGTTTTCTTCCTATAACTTTCATAAAATGCTAAGGAGAGACAGTCATGTAACACTGTTGTAAAGAACTCAAGCAGACCTGTCGCAATAGGCATGAAAATGTACCTACGCCGCGCTCTACGCTGCGCGGCCCGCTGCATGGGGCAATTCAGTAGTCAGAAGAGATAAGAGTTACTCGATAGAAAAAGAGACTTGACTTGTAGGTGAATATAACTGTAGGTATAAGCGCTGTGCGACCTGAATTTGCACTTTATTGTGTTGTAGCAAGAGTCGCCATTTGTTTAAATGATTTTTCGGAGTTAACCTTCTTTTACGTAGTAAATAGTCTTTAGTCTTTGACTCTAGAGTTTTTAGCCTTTTCAGTACTTCTCCTTATTACCACTAGATGGAGCCACAGTTTGTATTAACTAATTTTCAACCGACTTCAAAAAAATAATAGGTTCTCAACTCGACTGTTCCTTTTTTGTGTATATTACTCGATTTATTCGCCAATTATTAACCGATTTTAATGATTTCATTTGTAATTGATCTTTATGTTATACTTCGTAGTTGGTCCCACATCTAATATATAAAAATGAATCGCAAAATGTGTTGGTAAGCGCATAACTCGAGAACGGCTGGACCGATTTCGCTAATTCTTTTTTTGTCGAGTTCGTTATTGTCGGGAGAAGGTTTTTATGTAGGGTAGGGTAGGGTAGGGTGGTGTAGTGTAGTGTAGGGTAGGGTAGTGTAGTGTAGTGTAGGGTAGGGTAGGGTAGGGTAGTGTAGTGTAGGGTAGGGTAGTGTAGTGTAGTGTAGGGTAGGGTAGGGTAGGGCAGTGTAATGTAATGTAAGGCGGTACATAGTTCGCCGGGACAGCTAGTAAATTATATAAAAATCAGTTAAGTACTTTTGTAGAAATTTAACAAAAATAAAACTTTAAAAAACCTAAAACCTAAAATTTTAAAAAGTACGAGTCAGAACCGCACACATAGGGTTCCGTACCATCATCACCAAAAAATACGTTTTTTGTATAGAGATCCCATTTGTTTTTCACTTTTTCAAATTTTTAGTATTTGTTGTTATAGTGGCAACAGAAATACATCATCTGTGAAAATTTTGACTGTCTAGCTATCACGGTTCATGAAAAACAGCCTGGCGACTGACGGACAGACAGACGGACAGCGAAGTCTTAGTAATAGGGTCCCGTTTTTCCCTTTGTGTACGGAAACCTAAAAATGTAGCAAAATTGTACTACGTTGTTGCGATTGAAGTAGTTTTTTTATAACCTGTTTAGCGTTTCCTATTAAACTATGAAGATTTTAGCTTTTCAATGGAGACCATAAATCCATATACCATTACTAACTTTTGTATGTGCAATTTTAAAATTCAAGAGAACTATTTTGATTCATTGGACATAAATTAAATTAAATTGAAAAACATAAATTGCATCTTTTCTCGAAATCATTGCGTTTGCAATTAAAATAAAACAAATATTTTGACATGGCTCTTTTTGACAGGCCATGATTACTACTCGTAAATAATTGTAAACGCTAAACACGTTAAAAATGAATTTCATCGCAACAACATAATACAATTTCGCAATATTTTTATTTTCCTAAAAAAGTACTATACCGATTTTAATAAAAAAAATATGGGGCTAACGTAGTAGCATACCCTAACAAATAAAAAAAAAACAATCATGAAAATCGGTTCACAATCTGCAAAGATACCAAACATACAAAGAAACATACAGTCGAGTTGAGAACCTCATCTATTTTGGAAGTCGGTTAAAACTGCCAACCAAAATAACATCGCCATAGTCCATCATAATGGGATTACTTCCAACTTGAGCCGTGTCCAACTGTACCTGAGACAAAGTCATCCTTGTTCGAATACCTTTGCTTCTTCTACCATGGCTGCTAGAGGTGGGTAGGGTACAGCAGGGTTACTTTGTCCGCCTTTTGGCGTGACACGAGCACTTAAGGGACAGCACACCGCTCGCTGCCCCCCCTCCCCCCCCTGTGGCGCGTAAAGTAGTATAATCCTTGCTGAGGCGAATGTGCCCCGTATTAGAGTTAGATGGATCTGAGTAGTTGTAATGACGTCATAGTTAGCAAATTAATGAGTAATGTGAGAGAATAAAATGATTGTTATGTTGCTCTTTAATTTTTTCAGGTAAATGCTGTGCATTAATTTGATATTAAGGTCAAAATAGCTCTTTTCGTAAATTACCTAATCAATTCAATTAAAAATTAAACTCTTTTATGAGCCCGCTGGGGTTCATAAATCCCATATAAACGTAGTCTTTGATTCATTTGTTAACCAAACAACCGATTTTGAAATAATTTTATATCTATAATCGGATGACGTATAACTACGTCGGAACTAAAATATATACTTCGGTATAATCGTGTCGGTATCGCATTACTTTTCAAGCGACTTCCAAAAAGGAGGAGGTTCTCAATTCGTCTGTATGTTTTTTTGTTTTTATGTTTGACCACAGAACTTTTGACTGGGTGAACCGATTTTTATAATTCTTTTTTTATTTGAAAGCTAGTACTTCCCGTGTAGTCCCATAAAATTTTTATCAAAATCGGTGTAGTATTTTAGTAGAAAATTAACAAAAACCAAAAATAATAATGCAAAAATGTACTAATTTGTTGCGATGGAAATCGGTTTTTAACGTGTTTATCGTTTTTTTTATTTCTTTTCCGCTTGAAAACAAATTTATTGGTTAATAATGGATTTCTGTTTCGTTTTTCAAAAAAGTAATACGATACCGACACAGATATACGTCATCCGATTATCTATATGAAATTATTTCAAAATCGGTTGTTTGGTTAACAAATGAATCAAAGATTACGTTTGTATGGGATTTATGAACTCCAGCGGACTCTTAAATCCACAAATCCGTGGCTGCAGGACATACATAAGTACATACATATTCACATACATATACACACCCGAAATAATTAAATAGGCACCTTGCTATCAGATTCTTGCGCTATCGTTGTTTTACATAATATATTTGAATATATCTCATCTGCCAAGGGTTGTCTGGAAGAGATCGCTTTTAGCGATAAGACCGCCTTTGTACACTTAAGTCTGATAAAACCATTTTGTGATTATTCCTTGTGTGCAATAAAGAATTTATACATACATACATACATACATACCCTGCGTTTTGGGCAGTTTGGTAAAACGCTGTCAACTAAAATGAGAGTTAGGACTTCAGGCTTCAGATTAGACTTTTCGTCACTATCATCAGGTGAGATATAGTCCAACGCACTCAATTTTTTAGTAGAAAAAAAAAATAGTTTGAGGGCTTGGCCAAGATTTTGAGCGGTAGCGGCGGAGGTGGCGACTAAAGAATAGAATAATTTAAGAGAATATTTTCTGATCTGTGGTGGCGACAAAACAATGGGAACGTTACTACGATGCCACGATAGTGTAGAAAAGGAAGCTGGTAGAAACTCGCAGTAATTCCCAGTCGACGAAAACGTGCAGTATTAATCAATTTAATATATCTTGTAACCGACATAGCTCTCAGAATTGCTAAACTTAAGTGGCAGTGGACGGGGCACACAGCTCGTAGAACGGATGGCCGTTGGGGCAGTAAAGTTCTCAAGCGGTGACTGCGTACCGAAAAACGTACCGTAGGCAGGCCTCCCACGCGGTGGACCGATGAGCTGGTGAAGGTCGCGGAAAGTCGCTGGATGCGGGTAGCGCAGAACCGGTCGTCGTGGAAATCCTTTGGGGGAGGCCTATGTCCAGCAGTGGACGTTCTTCGGCTAATATGATAATGATGATGATGATCTTGTAAGCAAGTACTGAATAATTTTCGGAAAATTTTAAAACACTTAGGTTATAAGCTCTTGTTAAAAAAATAAATTTAATTATCTAATATTATTCTCAGCAAACATACAGACAGACAGACAGACAGACAAAAAATCCAAAAGTTGTTGTTTTGGCCTCTATATCGTAAGAATTGTCCACCACAGTTATTATTTTCCAAAAATATTTCATGTACAGTCACGGCCCCCTTACAGTTTTATTATATGTATAGCTTAGGCGTATATGTTAAAATCTTACCTTCTTTTCGGAGTTTGTAATTATAGTAAAACAATATATCAATATTTATTTTATTTTATACTTTTCAGTAATATGCAAACCATTATTTTTTTTTTTTCATAAAAGAGTGCGTTTGATAGTACGTTACCTAAAACTTGACGATACTGCCGAGAATGTATATACGCGCGTAACCTCAAATTAAAAACGAGTGATTTTATTATGTTCCGTGGCTCTAATAATGCCTATTCACTGTCGCCTCAACCACTAAACTACCTTCAATAACTGCACATCATTGACCTATTGTAAAAATCCAAAAATCTTAATCGAACTACTTTTTCAGCTTACAGCTCTTGCCTTGTACCACACGCTTAATTTACAGATAAATTTTGCCACAAATTAGAAAGATGAAATGCTGCGTGCGCGCCGTCGCTATCTTGTGGGATCATTCTCATAAAAAAAATATTTCGTATTTTTTCAAATCAAGCTCAAATTAGCTCTAAAAAGATCACTTGTTATTTATATGCAAAATTTTGTGTGTGTATGTTACCTCATCACGCCTAAATGGCAGGTCGAATTTGGATGAAATTTGATAGGTATATTGATGAGACCTGAATTAAAATATAGGTAACTTATATCCTTTTTTAACACGAACGAAGTAGCATGACCTCATGACAGCGGCTGATAATGCTGTTAACGTGGCCAAATTCTGGGCTGCTACAGTGTAGTGTCTGCCATCGACACGCTAACGAGAAGAAGAACTAGCGAGCAACAGCTAGTAAGAAATATAGTTAGAAATTACATTTATTATTATCGTGTTCAATATTACATAATATACTCGTATTAATATTTCAGTATGTAAGTAAAATAAAATGGTGATTCTAAAAATATTCGTCACGTCAGTAAATCGAAGGCAATAAGTAGTGGATTTCAACTACCTGCCTAAGGCAAAAACTAACAACGCCAGTGGTGTGTACAATCCTTACTAATATTATAAATGTGACAATGTGTGTTGTTTGTTTATTTGTTTGTTACTTTTTCACGCTTGAACACCTTGACCAATCTTGATGAAATTTGGCATGCAGGTAGCCTGTTTCACGGGAAAAAACATAGGCTACTTTTTATCATGTAAAATATAGCAACGAAACAATGGACTGTTGTGATTTTTTGCACAGAGATGGTTGAGGGAGTGAGAAATGACATAGACTGAATCAGAATAGCCCGATCTGACATAGGGATCTGGAGAAAACGAATAAACCGCTTACGGCTCGCGCAACATTCACCTTAAAAGACAGTCATAAAGACGGTGTCCACGTAGGCGAAGCCGCGGGCAAAAGCTAATAAAACTATAATTTTGAAATAGTTCGATGAGTCAGACTTATTATAAATCAGGGTTCAAAGAGTTTCAGTAATTTGCACATTCATTTAACATTTAAAATCGTTAGCAGAACCCAGCGAGCACTCCTGAATACGCCAGGTAGCTAATGTATACAATTTCATAAATCGGATCACTCGCCTTTCACTACCACTAAACCCTAAACTTTTATCCCTCACAAAACAACGGGTCCGTGGAAAGGTCAAAACGGTCCAAAATAGGGATATATAGGTCCCTAACTCAAGGGACCAAAGGGTCTGACCGTGCCCAAAAAAGTATATAACCCGGTAGGTACTAGGGGTTCATATAAGCGAGGCGTCTTCTGTGCCTTGGAGCCAGGGAAATGTTAAGAAGGGTCCGGGTGGGACAGGAAACCCCCCTTCCGGAGGGGGCGGGTGGGGAAAAAATTCAGTCGAGAGGACCGTACCCTTGGCAGCGACCCGCCGCCGCCGTCTGCCGTAATTAGTGATGCGGTGCTCGGGCTGCGCCCCTGTCGATAGTTTCTAAAATATTATAATCTTTTTGTACCTACAATACTTTAAGACAAAAAAATCTGAGTCTGATCACAAAATATCTTAATGCACCCTCTTTATAGTCATCGTCTCTGCCCTACCTACCCCCTGTTTACTTCCACCTATTGCGATCTTGAACCACACGCACCCAATGCCTTCCTCCGAGATTCACTACATTATCTCGCTGTGTGAAAGAAAACTTTAAAGTCCGAAAATCTGAAAGTGGAGACCGCGTTTAAGCAAAAGTATCGTGGGACGCTTCAAGGTTGGGTGGAGCGATGATGTTCGGCAGTGGATGCGCAGGGTATACATGGTGCATCTTGGGGGGACTGTGGTTAATAGTGGGCTGAACAGGCTGATGATAATGATGATCAGGAACCTCGCAGTAAAGCGTACTACGAAACCGTGAAAACACGACGAATAGAGCAAAAGATATACATATATAACATGTTTCATACTCTTTCAACGCATAATTCCATATACGAAAAACGTTGGAAAAATGTTATATTCGCTTCTTTACATTATAAAGAAGTGAGATTGTTTGTTTATAAGTATGTAGAAGGTAATATCTGTAAGTAATGAACCGATAATGAAAATTATTTGACTAATAGAAAGCTGCACTATTCCTGGGTACTTAACATAAACAAAGAAGAAAAATAAAAATAACCACGCTTGCGAGCCGTTTGCGGCTCGCGCACCGCGTAAGCTCGAGTACAGTCATAAAAACTGTATCTGAAAGCTAGTTCGTTATATTTTTTTACTTTAAATTACACAACAAGCTTAGTATACCTACTCTCGACTAAATAAAAGTAAAAAGGTTTTCATTCTCCGATAATAACTATAATCTATCTTCGGCAACATCGTAACTTACCACCAGGTGAGATGTTGTCAAGGGTTTACCAATTATAAAAAAAAAGCATCGACAAATTCAGCTTGGAAGGGATAACACCCAGCCCCATCACTAAAAGATTATGACAAGATACAGCGCGCAGGGCTGCTAACGACGCCCGGAGATGTCAAAAGAACCTACATTAATGTTATTATAACTTTTTCTAGACGCCCCCGTGTGTGGCTGGCGTGTGTGCGGTGCCCCTTATTGCGTCTCTGCGACCCTTAATGAAATCGCGAGGACGCTCGCGAAACCGCTTTTTGTGAAGTCCACGTAAGGCTTTAAGAAAACGAGGGATGAAACTTCGCCTTTTTTTGCTATTATACCTTTTTATGCTAGTCATTTGTGCTAGTTAATGTTTGTGTGTGAAGATAGACGTTATGTTTTCAAACAAACACACTGCTATTTTATTTATTTTTTAAATTTCGAGATATTACTTGTTTTTCCACAGCCCTTAATATAGGTGGGTCATCTTTCGGAGAGACACAAATCTTAGATCAGTTCATCAGCTATAGATAGGTACATGTTATTATTTATGAATATAGGAATGTCGAACGTATTGTAGGTCCGCGTAGGTGCAATTTCGTAATATAGTATGCCCTTCCCTTATTCTGTTCTTCTAACTTCCACAGTAGAAACTATGATTAAAAAAAAAACTCACCCAAATTGAAGTAATATGTTGTTATAAGTCGACAGTCTCTGAATCTACTTACCTGAAAAGAGTAAATAGAAGATGTAATTAATTATTATATATACCTACTGTACGTTTTAACTATTTCTTTAAATGTGAGACCACTCGAGAACTTTACTGACCCAACGGTCATCTGTTCTAGCAAACAACGTAGCGTAGGTAGGCCTCCCACTCGGTGGACCGATGACGTGGTGAAGGTCGCGAAGCCGCTGGATGCGGGCAGCGCAGAACCGGTCGTCATGGAAATCCTTGGGGGAGGCCTATGTCCAGCAGTGGACGTCCGTCAGCTGATATGATGATGATGATGATGATGAGACTTTTGAAGTAGATTGTTCTTTGTTTGCGGTCTAGTAGGGCAGAATTTTGTTCGCCAAATCCAAAAAAAAAATTTTAACGCAGGCGAATTTGATTTGTCTTTTTAGACTATTACATTTTAAAAAATCATGATTCGGTCGGTCAAAGAGCGTCAGTGGCGTAATGGTTAGGGCTGCTACCTTTCGTCCGGGAGGTCATGGTTCGAGTCCTACCTCGTACCTATGTTTTTTAGAATTTCGATTTTAATATGTACGTTTATCCGACGCTCTTGCGGTGAAAGAAAACATCGTGAGACACGCCTGCGAAGAAACTCGAAGGTTGTGTGTGAAGTCGACCAACCCGCACTGGGCCCGCGTGGTCGACAAAGCCCCGATCGCTCTAATTCAGGGTAGGCTCGATCCCCTCGGTGGGGACTTATATGAGCTGATAAGATGAAATCATGATTATCCATTAGTTATTACACCGGTCTACAGTATTTTTGCGCACGGGTTATATATGCTTTATTTTATGCTTTTATACTTAGAAATAAGAATAAAACAAAAAATAGTTCTGATTTTGCTTTTATGTGTAAAAAATGGAAAAATTCAAATCAATGAAAATACATAAAAAATGGACATAGAGATGATTTATTAAAAGATACCGAACATCCATTTATGATTCATTTTCAACCGACTTCCAAAAAGAAGGAGGTTCTCAATTCGACTATATGTTTTTTTATGTGTGTTACCTCAGAACTTTTGCTTGGTGAACCGATTTTTATGATTCTTTTTTTATTTGAAAGCTAGCTTCCCGTGTGGTTCCATATAAATTTTATTAAAATTGGTGCAGTACTTTATTAGAAAATTAACAATAACCAAAAAAAAATATGCAAAAATGTACTAAGTTGTTGCGATGGAAGTCTGTTTTTCAACGTGTTTAGCGTTTTCAATTATAACAATAGAAGTTTTAAAATAGAGTCCAAATGTTTAAAAATGAACAGTTTTACTTTCCTGTCATTTTCAGTAGAAGTTTCTCTTATAAACCCCCAAATATAGTCCCCCATCATGCATATATCATCATTCTTGTATCTGCAAGAGTTACATGACACATGTGGAGCCTATTTTTGTCTTGATTTTTAACAAGTAGACAGAAGTAAGCTTGATACGCCTCGCTAATCTTTAAATTTGTACTTAAATCATACATTTTCTCTCTCACTTTAATAAATTCGCCGCAAATATAGCAAAACGAGTCAGCGTCTTGTTTACAACTTCTCGAAGCCATTTTGTACAGATTGATACAGCGAAAAAAATGAATCATGCTAATCTTTAAATTTCTACTTAAATCGTACTTTAGATAGATAGATAGATAACACGTTTATTTGTCACTGCAATCACACACATATTATTACAAAAATATTAAAAAATAAAAATAATAAATAAATAATTATTAAATTATTATTTATTATTATTAAATTCGCCACAAATATAGCAAGACGAGTCAGGGTCTTGTTTACAACTTCTCGAAGCCATTTTGTACAGGTTGATACAGCGAAAAAAAATGAATCATGCTAATCTTTAAATTTGTACTTAAATCATACTTTTTCTCTCTCACTTTAATAAATTTGCCGCAAATATAGCAAAACGAGTCAGCGTCTCGTTTACAACTTCTCGAAGCCTTTTGTACAGGTTGATACAGCGAAAAAAAAAGAATCATGCTAATCTGTTAATTTGTACTTAAATCATACATTTTCTCTCTCACTTTAATAAATTCGCCTCAAATATAGCAAAACTAGTCAGCGCCTCGTTTACAACTTCTCGAAGCCATTTTGTACAGGTTGATACAGCAAAAAAAATGAATGATGTTATATCAGTGTTTATTTGACCGAAATAATAAATATTTAGAAATGACCACATTTGCAGGAGCGTTAAGAAGCGGGATAAGTAGTACCTATCCACTTATATAATTGACGGTCGGATCTCGGACACAACCCGGCTGCTTTCTCTTCCAAAGGATCGCAGCTGATTTTGTAAAAAGTTTGCATGTCTGCTGATAGCTGTTGATCTTTTTGGGTTTTTAAGTCAACAAGGAACTCTTATAGTTTCGCCATGTCTGTCTGTCTGTCTGTGTCTTAGCTCAGATACTATAAGAATTTGAAAGGTGTAATTTGGCATGGGTATACATATTAATCACGCCGTCAAATTGGTACAATAAATATTGAAAACATTTTTTTAGGGTGCCTTGTAAAGAGAGGGTAATTTTTTTTTGTTAACGCACCCTATCGTGTGGAGTATCGTTGAATAGGTCTTTTAAAACAATTGAGGGTTTGCTAAAACTATTTCTCGATTCCGGGACCGGTTTGTGAAATATTAAGCTTTAAAGTGTTTTTTTTTCTTAGAGTCAAGTGCCCTAACTTGACTTGCCTTTAAATTTATGTGTTCCGGCTTGAAGATAAGATAGCCAGTACCCCATTGTGTTGTGAAATCTTGGTAAGCCCGTTTCAATCTTCGGCATCATCGTCACTTACCATCAGGTGAAATTATGTCCAGGGCTTATTAATTGAGGGGTATAGAAGCAAAGTGACCTCAGTCCTATGTCAATGAAAATCGAGAATCCATCTTATTTGTTTTAACATGAATACAGTTTGTATTGGAATGAGGCGTGTTTGTTGCTAAAATCGTTTTAGAAAATAGATTTACTCGAGACTGAAGCGTATTTGCACCTAAATTTTTTTGCTGGCATGTAGCCATAGACACAAAGAAAAACTTGACATTCACAGATTAAAAACCACCAAATATGGACTGAGGTCACTTTACTTTTACACCCCTCAAAGTATATTTTTTACGATAAACCTGACAACTAAAGAAGTACTAAAAGGACAGACGTTCTAATAACAGACGTAAGTGTAGCTAGGACGTAACTAACTTCTTTGTTTAAGGGTCTGCCCTCTAGGTATATCTGGCCCTCCGGGGTTCAGCCATATTGGACATTTTGTATAAGTGTGGACCCAAGGCAAATCCCTTTCGGCAGACCCTTTTCGGGAAAGGTTCGCGGGCCCGTGCCTCGGACCCGAATTTGCGGATTTTTAAGGTAAAATTTATAAGGGATGGGTAGTAGAGGGTGGATGAAATGTGTGTGTGTACTATAATTTTTACGATAAAGTTTTGGATGGATACCTACTTACTTAGGTATTATGTACCATCAAAGCATAATCAATGTATATTTAAGAAAAAACTTGAGATAGGGATGACGACAGCATCAGAAATAAATTATAAACTCTTGATCACTAAATTGTCCTCCTACTTAAACTCCGCAAAAACTTACTCGTATTGTTTTCCATCAAGTCTTCGATTTTTATATCACCAAAATTACATAATGAGTGCATAAATGACGCTGCAAAACTATGACGTCACGCCTAGGTATTTCAAACATTTTTAGAACAAAATGTCGTTTTTGACAGATGATAAAAAGTAAATCAAATGACTAGCATTCGTCATCCCCTATTAAAGTGGTTCGATTAGCACACTAAAGCCGCAAATAGAAATAAATAATTTACTCATTCTTATATATGGACTGTAATCGAAATCTTTGACTATTTTGCGCATATAGAGGTTCAGCAACAGCTATTGTTTATTTGTTATTTTCTAACTGTTAATATTAGCAACAAGATATTTTTTGCAAAACTGCTAAAGTGGACACATTTAGCAATTTCGCAAAAAATAACTTGTTGCTCATGTTCACAGTAATAAAATAACAATTAATCAATAGTTGTTGCCCCCCTTTAAGCGCAAAATAGTCAATGATTTCAAATGAAGTCCATAAGATTGAATAAATTATTCATTTCTACTGATGGCACTAGCACATGAAGTTTCCAGTGACCAGGACACTTCATACAACGGGCCAGAAATGACATTTCAAAAAAGGAATGACCGAACAAACAAAATGGCGGCGAAATCCTATACGTTCGACAAACAAACTATAACCAATCTGTATCAATCTGGTTGACGAGGGGGTGAGGTCGTAGTCTACAGAGCGGCAGGGAGTGTTCATACTGTATGTTAGTACTATATGTTATATATACTTTGGCACTAGTGTGCTAATCGATCCACCTTATGCCTAACTACAGAAAGGCGTAAAGGAAAACGTCAATTTCCTATAAAATACATGTCACTACCAATTTGATTCAGCAGCTTTTGAGATAAAAACAAAATATATTTTAATTTTGTCCCAAATACTTTCATTCGTGAAAAGTTCTTTGTGAACACATTGTATAAAAATGCGAGAAAATCCAATAGAGGTAGTTAATTTTCCATTATTGTATTAATTTTCTATGCCTTGTAAATGAACAAACACAGCAATTTCTTCACTCGACAATTTGTGTTATTTCTTTTCTATTCCTATGAAGAGGGAAAAAAGGAACAAAAAATATCATACCCTACTAATTGATGCCACAGCGTGCGAAAACACAATCCCTCAATGGCATTACTGGGAACATTTATAAATAGTTGCCCCCGCGCACCCTATGCGGACCTACCCAGGGTGTGGGGTATAACGCGAGCCACCTCCTACCTACGTATGCGGTCCTGGTGCTTAGGCTCAAACCCATCGGACCCTCGTCGACCCGGGCTAACTAGATAACGAGTGCGCCGAACAAAACTAAGGAAAAGTGTTTCGTAGTAGCTAGCGCAGATACTAAAAGGAATTAGAGAGAATGTCAAGTGCGCAAAATACCTCTATTCTCGATAGTAGAATAACAGACTTAGAAATATCATTATCATCATCGTGGATAACGAATGCGCCAAACAAAACTAAGGAAAAGTGTTTCGTTGTAGCTAGCGCAGAGACTAAAAGGAATTAGAGAGAATGTCCAGTGCGCAAAATACCTCTATTCTCGATAGTACAATAACAGACTTACAATTATCATTATCATCATCATGGATAACGAATGCGCCAAACAAAACCAAGGATAGTGTTTCGTAGTAGCTAGCGCAGATACCTACTAAAAGGAATTAGAGAGAATGTCCAGTGCGCAAAATACCTCTATTCTCGATAGTAAAATAACAGGCTTAGAATTATCATGATAATCATCATCATCATAGATAACGAATGCGTCGAACAAAACTAAGGAAAAGTGTTTCGTAGTAGCTAGCGCAGATACTAAAAGGAATTAGAAAGAATGTCCAGTGCGCAAAATACCTCTATTCTTGATAGTACAATAACAGACTTAGAATTATCATTATCATCATCATCATATCAGCCGAAAGGCGTTCACTGCTGGACAGAGGCCTCCCCAAGGATTTCCACAACGACCTACCCTGCGCTGCCCGCATCCATGAGTCTGTATTATAGCAAAGTATATACTCGTATATTAGTACTAACATACAGTATGGACACTCCCTGTCGCTCTCTAGATTGCAACCTCACCCCCTCGTCACCAAGGTTGATACAGTTTGGTTGTCGAACGTATAGGATATCACCGTCATTTTGTTTGTTCCGTCATTCCTGTTTTGAAGTTGTATGAAGTGTTCAGGGTATGGTTATAGTCAGTAAGTATAATGCACAGTTCAAACTGATTAAAAAAACAACGCTAAGCACGTTAAAAAGCAATTTCAATCGCAGCAAATTTTTATTTCTAAAAAAATTAAGTAACCGATTTTGATAAAATTTATACGGGACCAATCTGGAGACATATACCCCCCAAACAAGGGATAGGCAGTAAATGAACACTGCCGTATATTTCTAGCCGTTTATTTATTATTATATTATGGATAATGTATACATGAAAAGCAACTTGTATACATGAAATAGAAGATAGTATGAAGGCTTGGAGCTGTGTAGGGACATCTTAACTTAAAGACATCAATGTAGTTTGGGCTCCATTGATTTGCTCTCTATGAGTTCTCTGGTAAAGGAGTTTTGTCTTTATTATAACTTGCATTGCTTTTTGATGTCTTTCAAGCAACAAATTAAAACATAGCATTCAGCCGGGACCTTAAATTTTGGTTAATATAACAGGTATATTGTTCTAAACGATGTCGCCATAAACGGTTTTAACTATATATTTATTTTAATAATAGTACAGATGTTTTATCTCACGAGCGCGGGTTAGCCATACTTGTGTGTGTAATGCGTATAGACACGCGCTATTGAGTGCTCTATTGTTAGTTGTGTCTATTGTGTGCGCAATTGTAAGCTCCCGACCTTACGCACGCAAAGACAATTTGCATGTACATTAACACACACAAGTATGACTAACCCGCGCTCGTGAGATAAAACATCTGTAACTACCTTTATTAGTAGATATTTTTCGAAAATAAAAGTACCATTCATAATTGTTTCGTAAATCTTTGTTACGTTGTTAGTAATTTCATCGGAATGGGACCATATGCGAATCGGACGATTAGCGAACCTGAAATTAAGGTGCCCTTCGGGTCACATTATACAGTGCAAATTAACATGTTTACAAGCGCTGGCGGTGTTATTTGATCCAAAAACGGGTTGGATAGGGCGATTTGTAATAGATCTGTTCTTAAATACATCAATTGGCTTTTTAGTTAGTCCATTGGCTTCAACACCAGGAAGTCGCGGGTTCGATTCCCGGTGGGGTCAACTTGTAAGAGTCGGTTTGGTTGGTGGTAGGACCTGGCTAGCTACCACCATCTTATCTAAGTCTTGCCGCCAATCATCAGTGTTAACAACATTGATGTGTTCCGGCTTGAAGATAGGATAGTCAGTTCTCCATTGCGTTTGGGAATCTTGGTAAGCCCGCTTCCATCTTCGGCATAATCGTCACTTACCATCAGGCTTACCAACTGGGAATAAATAAATAAATAAATTATATGTAGATATTGTAAGGATCTATTTACAATCGTCCATTGCTTATCCTTTGGTGAGTGATCTGGCCGCGCGTTATTTAAAAAAGTCGAAATTTAAATTTTAAATTATTCGTTTCGAATTCTGTCCAGAATCTGCTAGACGCATTCCTGATTTAGTCTTGACTCAGTAAAGGAGCTTTAAAGCAAACTCCACAGATTCCGTCAAGCATCAGCTAAAACGCTTACCAATAACTAGATGATAATTGTTCCAATAATTAGCCAGTCGGCACAGCAAAATATAACAAAATCTAAATATATATAAATCAAAGGTGACTGACTGACTGACATAGTGATCTATCAACGCACAGCCCAAACCACTGGACGGATCGGGCTGAAATTTGGCATGCAGGTAGATGCTATGACGTAGGCATTCGCTAAGAAAGGATTATGGAAATTCCCACGGGAACCGCAAAAATCGGGATCTGCGCGGGCAAAGCTGCGGGCATCCATTAGTTAAAAATAAAGTGTAAAAAAACCACTACGGAAGTGCCGACAGAAGCGAAAACTTTTTTACATTGTAATAAGTTTTTAAAAGCGTCGGTGGCTCAACCGGTAACGACTCGGTCCATCTAACCAGAGGTACCGGGTTCAAATCTGGACTGCCAATGTACCAATGAGTTTTTCAAAAACTTACGTACATGTACTTTCGATTGCTTTAACGGTGAAGGAAAAACATCGTGAGGAAACCTGCAACACGCCTGCGAAGAAACTCGAAGGTTGTGTGTGAAGGCACACACGCCTGCGAAGAAACTCGAAGGTTGTGTGCGAAGTCGACCAACCCGCACTGGGCCCGCGTGGCCGACTAAGGCCTAATCGCCCTGATTCAGGGTAGGCTCGAGCCCCTCGGTGGGGACGTATATGAGCTGTTATAATAAATAATAAGTTTTGACCCTGCGAGTGTGCCTGGTACGGTGTCGCTTACATTACATTACATTAAATTGTGGCGAGTTTAATGGTTTTTTCCCATCTCAAAAATACTTAACGTGCCTAAATAAGTTTTCACTTCAAAAATTCATATTTGTTTCGAATTACATTTAAATATTCAATTGGTTTAAAACAAAAAGAAATAGATTACTATTACTAAATCAATCCACATGTAGCTAGAAAGGAAACCTTAGCACGCGTAAATACACTTTTGTCTAAATAACACACATGAAAAAATTGACAACTCTAGGTCCCTACCTAAAAATTACTTCCATTTGAAGAACTATTAACGATCATATCTAAAACTGAATCCAAACTGAATAGTATAATGTCCAAATTGAATAGTATAATGTCCAAATTGAATTACTTTCTTACTGTTTATCAATTATTTCAATTTCAAAATGTTTTTTCTCTCTCTGATCGTCATATAATAGTAATTACGTTACATAATGTCAAAACACCATCATTCATCATCATCACAAAAATAATGTCATTAGGACATGAAAACAATATGACACGAGAAGAATTACATTTAAAAAAAAATATAAAATAAAAGTTTAAAAAATTAAAACCCGACTACGGAAAATCTCTACTGAAAAGTATAAAAATTAAGAGTTATCCACCTGAAATCATAGCCTTGATTTTTCCCTTCATCTGGGGTAATAGCCGTGGTCGCAAGCCATTAATAATAGGTACTTGTGATATTAATTTTGATTTCGATAGGGCTTGCGACCACGGCTATTACCCTAGATGAAGGGAAAAATAAAGGCTATGATTTCAGGCGGGAAACTCTTATTTTCATTCTTTACACTAGTTTTTTTTAACTTTAATTTTATTTTTATGTTTTTTGTAGTCAGTGTACAACGCCAAAGGACCACTTCCCAACCCGCCGTGTGGCTTGATTGTAGCGCGCGTACATTGAGCCATCTCGAAATATCGTTTATGAGATCATTTGCTAAAAACTTAAAAACATTTTACATTTCTTTTGACACCAAACATAATATGATTATCTAAAAAAAAGCTTTTGAGTTGTGTAATTTAACTTTAAAATCCGCCATGTTTATTTTTTTAATGCTATATATCCTATGACACGCGGAGTGATGCCACAAATCCAAAGACACCACCACATATGTCAAAATCGGTTGAGTGGTTTAGGAAATACGAGGGAACAGATGAACGTACACATGCATACAAACATATATATATAGACTGTCAAAACATAACCCTCCTTTATTCGTAGTCGGGTAAAAAGTATCGATGATTTTCTCGTAGGCGTCCCAGTAAGTGTTCTTTGTTCGAACCGTCCGAAGATAGATTCTCTATTCTACGAACTTGCTACAGCGACGCTCTATGCCGCGTAGACTGGTCCTATCAGTTGACGGTAACCGGTTATCCGCACCTACACCGTAGTCGTACACACAAAATGCATTAATATACGCTTCTTTTTCGACCTCGTAAAAAGGGGGGTTATGTTTTTGGGGGGTTTTTATTTTATACTAGCTTTTTCCCGCGGCTGACCCGCGTGGACATCGTTTTAATGACTGTTGAGGGTGAGTGGTGCGCGAGCCGCAAGCGGCTAGCGAGCTTGGACATGAGTTTTCTCCAGATCCCGCAGGAACTATATACTGATTAGCAGTCTATTTCACTTCCCACCGCCTCAACCAATTCTATACAAAAAAATCACTTATCCGTTGCTCCGTTGCGACGCCGACGTGCGCGAGCGTGAAAATGAATGGGTTTTCCCCAGATCCCTCGGGAACTTTGTCAGAATATGCTTATTAATAAATGATGTCATTTCCCACCTCCTCTACCATCTTTGTGCAAAAAATCACAACAAAACAATGTTCCGGTGCGATGTTTAAGAAATTAACCAAAATAAAAGATATTTTTTCAGTTCCCTTTAGGAACTGCATCGGACTATGCTATTTTCACGGGATAAAAATAGCTTATATCCTTCCCAGTGGCAAAGGCTATCTGCGAGCCAAATTTCATCAAGATTGGTCAAGGTGTTGATGCGTGAAAAGGTAACAAACAAACACATTTTCACATCTATAATATTATAGTAAGGATCAGAATGTATTTTTCTGTGTCTATTTGACTGAGCCTGTAGCACAAACGGCTCGATGGATTTTGGAGTGCAAGGTGTCGTTAAATTCGTCTTGATCCCAAGAGTGACATAGGATTCGTACATTGTGTGCAGTCGGGTTTTAAATTTTAATTAAATTAGTCAGTTTCTCTTCTTCTTCTTCTTCTTCTTCTTAGGGTGCCATATCCTAACGGATGTCGGCGACCACCACACGAAACTCTTCTCTTTTCTTTGTCAGTCTGCTAAGACTGGCAGCGTCTTTGATGTATGTCCATTTCTTCATATTGTCACCCCATGTTATTCACCTTCTCCCTCTTCTCCGCTTTCCTTAAAGTTTGTCTTACTTACTTACTTACTTTACTCCCCAGATAAGTATTTTTTCAAAATTAAAACGTTAATTTCAATTCTCGGAAAGGACTGGTCAATTTCTTCATAATTATATTGGAATAATAAAAACAGTTCAAAAATGTCAAACGATTCACACTTTGACATGTTATGAAAAGCTTTTTCTTAATTAATTAAGTCGCAAATTGATTACTTTCGACGGCACGGCAGGCAGGAAGGAACAAAAAGCGGGGTGCAGGCACAGTCGCAGCGGGCGCGGTGGGGGCCGCCTTGCTGGCGAGTGGGAAATGTGAAAGCAGACACACGAACCCCGCTGCTGCCCCGGTACTAGCTGCAGAAAAGTTTAACCGTCTCATTTAGAAAATCATCATATTAGCCGAAAATCGTCGGACAAAGGCCAAGGCTGAAAAAACAACCAGCTGTGCAGTTTTACTACAATTTTTGTTTTTGTTAATTTGCTAAAAAAATTACCCAACCGATTTTAATAAAATTTATATAGGACCACTCTGACGGCATAACCGATACTTATCATAGACATAACTTTAGGATTTAATAAAAAATTAAGAACAGGCACAGTCGCAGCGGGCGCGGTGGGGGCCGCCTTGCTGGCGAGTGGGAAATGTGAAAGCAGACACACGAACCCCGCTGCTGCCCCGGCACTAGCTGCAGAAAAGTTTAACTGTCTCATTACGAAAATAAACACGTTAAAAACACGAGTCAGCATAGTCAAGAAGGGGTTGAAAGCGTTTGAGCAAGGGATATCTTGGTTTTTAAGGGTAAAAACCATTGGAGGCGCTTAAGAATATGGCAGGAATAGTGTAGCTTCCTGCTGACCTCGTTGATATGAGATGACCAATATAGTTTGGAGTCAAAGATGACCCCTAGATTTTACAGCGCCATTGTAAACAATAGCTGGAACATATAATTGCTCCAAATAAGCATCGCCTGAGATTTTTGAGGTTTACTAAAAGACCACACTTACGTGTTTGCCCACTCGCAGATATGTTGTAGATTTTCGTTAATAAATTTTGAGGCGTGGCAATATTTGGATACTTCAAAGTCATGATATAGCTGCACTTCGTCTGCATAGAGATGCAAACTGGAGTAATTAATATATAAATCTATTGATAACAAAACGGTGCTTACAAGTCATTACAACAAAAAAATAATAAAAAGAAGGGCGTTTAACCGTGGTACCACCGCTATGGCCCACTGGTGGGTCTACAGATTATCCACTCACTAGAGATTTAATTATCGTATTAATTAAACAGTAGTATTACTTTTTCTGCAGCCATTACCTCGGTTGGCTGGCGTACTAGTAGTGTTATTATTTACCGGCTTTATCATTTCGAAAATTTCATATTCCCCGCTCTGGACGCTTGAGGTTTAAAAGCGTAAGCGGAAGGGGGGCGTTCTTTTTGCCTACAAACAGCCAACGAACAGCTTAGTAATAGCACCGGTCTACTTACCAGGGGGACAGAGGGTGTTAGTAGCTAAGAAATATTAACAGGCGCGCATGGAGAAGCCTGTGTAGCCGGACGGACATGTGCGGTGTATTTCGCGATTACTTATGTTTTCCTAATAACTGCAGAAGGAAATTACTGGTTTTTGCCTTGTTTCTGTGGAGTTTTCAGCGTAGCAGCAGACGTAGGTAACCTGCAAGCCTATAATGGTGAACAAATCCTAAAAGTCTAATCAGCCTGCTTGGAATGTGATGGATGATGATGATTATCATCCAAAAGACATTAGCCAAAAGACGACTATGGCTGGACTTAGGCCTCCTCCGAAGTTGGGGGGTTTTGCCGTAATCTCCACGTTTGGGAGAGTTAGCATAATATAAGTATATGGGCCAAACAATTTTATTATTTAAAATCTCTACTGAATAAAATTAGTAATGTATCTCGTACCTAGTAAATCAAATTTCTTTAATATGTGGCGACACAATCGGTAAAAATGAATTGCCGTGCATTAGTCTCACATAATCTCGAAAATGGCTCGACCGATCACGTAGAAACTTTGGTGAACTGTTGTGCGCACGCCCGGAAAGATCTGTAACAAAGACCTCGCACCTCGCACTCTCTAGTTAGCAATAAAACTAAAAGAGATTTTAAATTAACTTTTTTGCTACAAGGTAGGAAAATTATGTTACGCGCACTACGCAAGCGGAGCGGTTTTAGATTTAAGTCTTAGTAAATTTCGACCAATGTAACAGCTATGGACCGGACTACGCGAAGAAATATCAATTATAATATTGTTTTTGATGCCAGAATGAGCGAACTCGCTCATTTTGTCTCAGACGATCAGTATTCCCCAAATCAGTTGAAGGTCGAAGTGAGTGAACATGTTATTCGTGCTACATTCCGATTACGTCTCTCTATCTCTGTCATTGTTTATATTTCAACGAGACTCGGTAGACTATAGCGGCACACCCTGGACACTTCCATACAACGGGCCAGAAATGACATTTAAAAAACGAATGACGGAACAAACAAAGTGGCAGTGAATTCCTATACGTTCGACAACCAAACTGTAACCAATCTGTATCAATCTGGGTGACGAGAGGGTGAGGTCGCAATCTAGAGAGCGGCAGGGAGTGTCCATACTGTATGTTAGTACTAATATACATACTTTGATAGCGGTGTGTGTGTTTGCGTGTAGTTGTTTCTGACTCATTTTTGATTAAGGGCCGGTTCATTATTTTTGGTCGAAGTTGGTATCAATATGAGTTTCGTTAACAACCAACAACGTCCCCACTGCTGGGACACGGGAGTCTTTCTAAACTCGGTAATGTGAGGCCATAATTTGGCCATACTCCACACGCGGGGGCAAAGTCCGCCTTTGTTTGTAGGGGCAGTGGCCTTGTCAGAAGTTTAGACACGATTTAACTACTGCCATCTAGTGATAGTAACCGGCACTAATGACGTGATGTGGCTTGCGAAGCACGGAAACGATTGAGAAAAATACACAGTCACACTTATCCAAGTAATGACCATGCTAGCAAATGTTTTCAAGATTTTACTGTACCATTTTTTTGGCGTGATTAAGCTTTCTAATACTAATAGTCTCTGAGCTAAGCCGCGGACAGACGGACAGACAGACAAACATGACGAAACGATAATGGTTCCTTGTTGACTACGGAACCCTAAAAAGTTGCTTGAACTTACAAAAAAGAAAGATTTTTATTTGACGTAAACACACACAGACTATTCAAGATACAAAAAGACAGACAGTTGTCTTGACAGTTCTCAGCATTCTATTTGAACTTTTTTTTTGATCTGAGACATTACCAAGAAGATTAATTCTTATCCAGGGTTCTCCTTTCCTTTCCACTATCTATAACCATAACCTGCCCTAACGAATTTTCATCAATAAAATGAAACACAAATAATGATAAAAGAAAAAATACGCCATTGCTTTGGGCAGTAATCATTTGTGACTATATAGGTACTTGACGCGGTAGTTATGAGGTACTTTCCTTAACACAAGTTGGCGCCAGCTAACCCATCAAGGTCCCTAGTATTTTTAATGAAAGCTGCGGCGTCGTAGGGTGGGCGAGCTACCGTATTAATCTTGCCAGCGGACGTCCTAGCCGCCCCGCGCCCCTAGTGCCCTGGTAGGTGGTACCTAAGGATCCCCGCGGTGGGGGCGAGATTTTCCCCGATTTTTCTCCGTTTTCCCTACTTTTTCGCTGCATGCATTATGCAGGGCGGTGCCGTTACAAAATTTATCGACGGCCAAAATAAAATTAATGTACTGTCTGTCTGGGTGGTTTTATTTTGTAAATTTTTCATAGAGACTTAAAACCTTATTCACTTCCAAAGATTAGCGAAAAGGTATTTTTTGTTTTTCCAATCAATGTTTGGTTTTTTTTAAGACAAAAGTGGGTGTTGCCGGCCGGAAGTGACTTCCGCGGCCGCCGCCACAGTGGAATCGAGTGTCAATAAAGGAATCGTACCCCGTTTATTCTTTATTTCAAAAGGAAACGAGGAAATTACGAGCGAGTAAAAATACGTCCTGATCTTCGACGGCGAAAAAATCCTCCGAAAAGGAAGCGAGCGACCATTAGGGTATTATCGAGGAAAAAAAGGGCGGAGGGGAAAAAATCAGAAAAAAATTGCTCGTAGCCACCCTTTCCTTTTGGCGAGTCGCTTGCGCCCCCTTCGTCCTTACATTAGCCCCCGCACCGGTAGGGGCGCACGTACTGGGGGGCGATTACAAAAACGTCAGGTGTACTTGGAATTGAAGATGGTCACTGTTGCCCATCTGATTATTGCATGACTGTGCTTTCGCTCAAGAGTGGATTAATTAGGCTTCGTTAAAAAATGACTATTTTCACTGCGACTCTATCGTATAATTTAAACTTGTTAATTTGTCGCTAATTACACAGCTTTAATACACAAGGATTACAATTCATGGTTTTAAGTTCTACAAAGCAAATTATTATGAAATTTGACGGATTAAAATTTGAAAATGGACAAAGTAGGCTCTTAACATAAAGCAAAAAAACTATAAGTATAATAAAAATATAAGAACAATAATTTAGAAACGTATACAGGGTGTAAAAAAATTGGTGTAGGACCCGTTAACTAGAGATTCTACTCATCATACTGAACAACTTTCCCCAAAGTACCCATAGTCAATTCGCAAAAAAAAAATTCGACGCTCCATACAAAAATGCACAAAATTGGTCAATCAGCTGATCGTTTTGTATGAATGAAGAGTTCAAATTTTTTTTTTGCGATTCCGGCAAATTTGTAGAACAAAAGTTGTTCAGTTTGATGAGTAGAAGCCCCAGTTAACGGGACCAACGCCAATTTCATTACACCCTGTATATATTAGTACTAACATACAGTATGGACACACCTGCCGCTCTCTAGATTGCGACCTCACCCCCTCGTCACCCAGATTGATACAGATTGGTTATAGTTTGGTTCTCGAACGTATGGGATTTCGCCGTGATTGTGTTTACTCCGTCATTTGTATTTAGAAATGTCATTTCACGACCGTTGTATGCAGTGTCCGGGGTGTGGCATAGTGTTACATGTGCTTGTGTGCAGTGTGTTTCTGATAGTGTGAATATTGTACGTGAGTTGAGAGTGCTTTTATGAAGTCCTTATAGTTATACAGTTATTCATTTTTAAACAGGACCAGCTTTTGCCCGCGGCTTCGCCTGCGTGGACAGCGTTTTAATAATTGTCTTTGAGGGTGGGTGGTGAGTGATCCGCAAGCGTCTCGCGAGATTGCACATGATTTTTCTTCAGATCCCTATCCCAGATCGAACTATTCTGATTACCAGTCTATGTCACTTCTTACCTCCTTTACCAATTCCATAAAAAAAAAAACACTTCAATCCGTCTCTCCGTTGCAACGCCGACACCGACGTGCGCGAGCGTGGAAATGAGTTTTTCTCAGACCCCTCGGGAACTGTCAGGAGATGATGATTAGTAAATTCGTAAAAGAAAAGTTGTTAAGTCCCTCGAAAAATGTGTTCTGTTTTTCCAAACATCCGATATTATTTTCTTTCATCATCATATCAGCCGAAAATCGTTCACTGCTGGACAAAGGCCTCCCCAAGGGTTTCCACGACGATCGATCCTGCGCTGCCCGCATCCATCGGCCTCCCGCGATCTTCACCAGGTCGTCGGTCCACCGCGTGGGAGGCCTGCCTACGCTACGTTTTCCGGTGCGCGGTCGCCACTCTAGAACTATTACAGATTATTTTCTTTGTAAACACTGAACCCATACTGATAAATGTTATCAAACAAACTGAAAGTTCACTTACTATCGGTGATCTGGATCTCTTAGAAGTAGATGAAAAATGAAACACTCAAAATACTGAGAGTTGTAAGAGATAACGTCACCTTCAGACGACTTCGATAAGTTGGGAAAGTTGTGTAAGGGCACAAGCCGAAGAAATGCCTGAGAAATAGTTTGGGAATCAAGGATGCTCGTGATTATGCTACAGGGACTAGAAGTTATAAACTAAGTTGAAGAAAAACTTAGCATAAAAACTCTTTTCAAAAAAAGCGTATTACATCCTCGGCTGCATCGGCACTTACCATCAGCTGAGGTGCAGCCAAACGCACTCAAATTTTTAATAAAAAAAAAGCTTGTACAGTCGTCATCAGATATATCGTAGCGGGCGACGTGTTCAAATATTTCTGAGCAGCGTTATGTATACTAGAAGTTTCTATTAATATCTGAACATCTAATTTGTCATTAATATCTGAACAACAGATTTTTCAATATGTGAAATTTTAGGAAAAGGTACAGTCGAGTTCATCTATTTGGCAGGGCCAATGGTTCAAAACATTGTGAGCGTCGAAATGAATATTAAGCTCTATACAAACAATTAATGAACCGTTTACATGATAACATTTTATTGATATCTACTATATTCATTTCGACTCTTACAATGTTTTGAACCATTGGTCCTGCCAATATATTAATGAACTCGACTGTACCTCACGTCATTGTATGTGAAGAACATATTGAAAAATCTGCTGCTCAGATATTTATGACTAGTTGGATGTTCAGATATTAAAAGCAATTTTTTGTGTACATAATTTAATGAAATTCAACACTGCTCAAAAATATTTGAACACCTCGCCCGCTACGATATATCTGGTGGCGACTGTACAAGCTTTTATTTGCAAAGAGTTTTTATCTTCAAAATCAAAATACTCACGCCACGTTTCCAAATTTTAAAAAGACGAGCACGGTATTTCCTACGATTCTATTGAAAATAAAAGACGATCCTTGGACCTTGATTCCACCTCCAAAGTTCATCATCAAATCAACTTCAAAATACCAAAAGGATCTAGTGTCACCGGGAATACGGCTTCATACCAAACTCCAGCTCAATCGAAGCCCTGGAAGTCGTTCTTAAATTCGATCGCAAGATTTGACCTTAACAAACATTGCATCTTAAATAAAAGCTTTTAAAAACAACATTCGAAGTGGAAAATCGTCTGCTAAACCAAGTGGCAACATTGCTCCATCTACATAAAATAGTCAGAAAAAGAAAAATCTGTGATATTTTTTTTATTCACAATTATTGGATCCCCCAAAGTAACAAGAAGCAAAACCAAATCTGAGGGGACCTTTTAACGAGGTCGAGACGGCACGCGTCAATATCAATATAATTCATATGTGACAATAATTAAGAAGCTTCGGAGACCTCCTCGTACCTCAGCCCCCCTGGTGCTAGGGGGAACCCAGGGAGGCATGAAGCCCTATCCCCCGCGTTGCCATCAACCGAAAAACTCCTTTAATGCCCTATGAACATGCTTTTAACAAGGTCGGTCGCTTTTTTTGTAACGAGTATTCTTTTTGAAGGTTATATTTTTAGGCTTTCATAGTCCCTACAAGGAACTCTTACAAGATCTTTATGTTCGTCTGTCTATCATAACAGTGAAAAAATCAAAACTTTAATAATGTTTGTTAACCGAGTTGAAAATAATTTTATTTTAAGGGGTAGGTGCCTCCCATACACGTAAAGCAAAGTATATATAGGGTGACTTTTAATTAGTTCTTGATAACAAAAGATAGGCATGTACTCGTGATTACAAACAACTTTCCCAAAGAAACTATATGTCAAATCACAAAAGAAATTTTTTGGTCCTCGATACATAATAATAAGTTATCAAATCGGCAAAAATGTCTAAAGGACCAATATTTTTTTTTCATATTTGACATATTATGGTTTCTTTGGGAAAGATGTTTGTAATCACAAGTACATTCATATCCTTTGTTATCAAGAACTAATTAAAAGTCACCTTGTAAAAGTATTTGCAATGTTTTAATGTAGATAAAAATTTTGGTTATAGTAATGATTATAGTGTCGAAGTGTGCGTATTGGCAAGGCTTTGATGTATATAAAAATTTCGGGTATCGAAATCAATGATTTTAGTGTCGACATGTGCGTATTGTCAAGGGATTAAATGTAGATTTTTTTTTTGAAAATATAAAAAGTCTGTATATGTGATTACCTTTATCTACACTTTAATCGTGAAAAGACCCAATAAAAACAAATTTTTACAATAATAAAAATCAAAAAACACTTAGAGGTGTGAATTTATGCTGAAATTGAAATGGAATAAAAATGAAATTGGATAATAAATAAGGGTAGACAGTATGTACAATAAAAAAATTAAAGCTAATCTTTCCATCTATCTAAGGGTCTACCTCTCTTCCTTTTGCCTTGAGGGCCTGACCGTGTGGTCACCATTTTATAATTTAGGGTTCCGTTTTCGAAAAAATAGGCTTGAAAGTGCAAAAATTTGTTGGAGTCGAGTGTCCCCACCCCCTAACAACTATATCGCTGTATTTGGAAATTTGGAAAATTCATGAAAGTAGTCTATACATATAATGAATTTAAAATGAAAACTATCACGTCTAAGTAGGCTTTCTTAGTTTAGGAGAAATAGTCGACCAACTTAAGATGTGCAGTTCGATTTGTAAAAAGTTCATAGATTTTTCATACAATATGTTCTATTACCAACTGCAAATATGATTTTGTTTTTTAAAATTAACTTTTTTTTTAATATACTACGGAATCCTACTTTGCGCAAGTTCAACTCGCACTTGGCCGGTTTTTTTTTTTATTGAACTTCCACGTTTGGCAGGCACGGTGTAAGGCAAGAGTTCAGTACTTTTGTTTTAATTTTAGTTGGCATGGTGCTTTTAAAGTAACTTTAAGAAGATCAAGCAACTGAAATATAGGTTGTTCTTAGGTCATCTTGACAAATAGACCATTTTTGTGAAAAGAGAAACAAAGGTTTTATACCTTACACGCCTTTTAAAATGAAGCAAGTTTCGTAATTATTTTAACTGTTTTCTTGATTAATTTTAACCACCTCCGTGGCGTAATGGTTTAGTCCGTTAGCTTCTCGTCAAGAGGTCGCGGGATCTATGTTGTTCGGCTTGAAGATAAGATAGCCAGTTCACCATTGCGTTGGGGAATCCTGGTAAGCCCGATTCCATCTTCGGCAATATCGTTACTTACCATCTGGTGACATGATCCCAAGGGCTTACCAATTGTAAATAATAAAAAAACCGGCGAAGTGCGAGTTAGAACCCCACACATAGGGTTCCGTACCATCATACTAGATGGCGCTAGTTTCCTCAAGTTTAAAAAAAAACACGTTTTTTTTAAGGAGACCCCCCTTTTTTTCACTTTTTATTATTTCTAGTTATCACGGTTGATGAAATACAGACTGGTGACAGACGGACAGACAGACAGACGGGCGGACAACGAAGTCTTAGTAATTAACCCTTTGGGTTCGGATATAACTTTTTAGTAATCTGTGGTACGGAGCCCTAAAAAAATGATTGTATCGAAAGTGCTTGTAGATGGCGCTAGTTTCCTCACGTTTAAAAAAACACGTTTTTTTTTAAGGAGACCCCCGTTTTTTTACTTTTTCTTATTTCTAGCTATCACGGTTGATGAAATACAAACTGGTGACAGACGGACAGACAGACGGCCGGACACCGAAGTCTTAGTAATTTACCCTTTGGGTACGGAGCCCTAAAA